>CAKAOJ020000104.1:0-1352500 GCA_916701645.2 Sebastolobus alascanus | reverse complement strand
AAACAAACGTTTATGATACTTACACGTTTTGTTCAGCAAGATAATCTTCACAAATGAACACCACTTTTATGATTTTTGAAGTGTAAATGCAATCACCAAAAGTGAAAAGCTAACGTTATGCTATAAACAAACTACACCACGGTCGCATGAGCGCGAGTATACACAAAGAGGCTGTAAAGGCGGACGAGTTGGCGTGATGGCGTTCAGTCGTCTCATTTTGCCACTTGTTAGCAACTGCTTTTTTAAGACACATAAAGGCTTCAAAATTCACGAGTGGGGTATTTATTGATGTATTTTATGTCGTAGAACAAAACATTAAAATCTCTTCAGCTTGTGTTAACCACAGACCTTATTTCAGGCATCTAACTAAGAACCCATTCAAAACACCCATTGACTACCAGACTAGGGAACTGGAAGGGCTAAAATGCTAACTCATTTCCGGGTTTTAGGACTCATTCCTGTAGCACTCTATGTTTGCGTCATTAAACTTTAGATAATATTAAACTTGTTTGATTTTATCGGAACGTCAAGACGAGAAAAAGACTGACTTAAGAGAGCTTGGACTGCATTTTATGACCACCTTTACACTGAACGATCAAGATCACGCCGCAACTCTTGCAAAACTCTCGTGATTTTATTCCGCCATTGGAAATTGAAAGTGAAATTGCTTGAAATGTTGATTGGTGTAAGGTTGGCATTACCTGTACTCTCACTAAACTGTCTAGCTCCGCTCCTCTTTGCTTCTGTGTGCATGTGTGACCGTGAGTGTGGCTGTGCACACTGCATGTCTGCGGTCACCCCTTGTTAACGTGTTTACCAGTTCCTACGGCAACCCACATAAAAAACAATTAGGAGTTCCCATGGAGCACCTTGTTAGCGGCAGTCGTTGACCTCTGACCAAAAGCACTTTATGTATTTTTCCCATGATTTAGGATCATTAAAGGGCAGCAAATTGGTTCATAGCTGAACTTTTTTTTTTTTTTCCTCCTACAAATGTGTTGTAGTTGGAGGCTGCGACCTAAAGACGCAGCATCAGCACGCTAGTATGAACAGCCAGTGGCCTAGTTTATTCTGGGCTGTGCCCAGTGATGACGGTGTGTGGCGAGAGAGGTCTAAGAAAGGTTTTTAGGCTGGCAGCAGTTTGCATTGTGTGTCTGTGTGTGTATTTCTGCTTTAAGGGCAGAAGGAGTGTGTGTGTCGGGGCTACAGAGGGGTGAGTGTGATCACACAGGGTGGGTGGGGTGCTGTGAGGCTGTTGATCTTGGGCTGGAGTCTTAAACAAATTGGCCAGCTCGCTGTGGGAACTGGGGGATGTAGTCACGGGGGTAACGTCAGCGTGCTCCGTGTCAGATTCTCCAAATCTCTCCGATAGCTAATTATCTCCCAGAGTGCCAGAGGAGAGGGTTTGCAAGAGCTTTTGTTGTTTTTCTTCTGCAGCCTCTCTCTCTCTCACACTCTCCCTTCTCGGCAACACTCTCCTGGGCTGGAAGTTTGGTCCCGTAGTAGACCCTAAAGCCACATAAACTCATTAAGCTTTCTAGAGAAGTTTGTTTGCATGTGTGTGGCCCTATAGCAGCCCTTCAGCGGCCACAACCCTCTCAGACACCTCCTGGATATACAAAACAATTCCCTCAAATGTGGCAGAAAATGTAAATGAATAGGAAAATCAACGCCCAAATCATTTTGTTCAACTGGAAAACTCCCTCATCACAAGGTCACTTCAGCTTGTTTTATTGCTGTCACTACTGTGTAGGGATGGGTACCAAAACCCGGTACTGAACTGGCACCGGTGCTAAATTATTAAAGACCGGAGTATTGATAAGCTCTGACGTTATCGGTTCTTTTATTGGTACTTTTTAACGTTTTGTTATGATTTATTATCACGCTGCAGTGCTCATGTCCTCTGCTATCTGTTTCGGGACTGAGCTCCTCCAGCTACACACACACACACACACACACACACACAAACGTACACTAGACACACGGAGCGAAGTCAGTAAATAGCTTTGCAAAGAGGCGGCAGTGGAGTCAGAGAAGTGAACCAGGTGAAGTGAAGATAACTACGACAACTACACTCGTTATTCTGAGTGCAATAAAACCTTTGCGAGTAAAAAGCCAATACTTTATCAATACACCTGTTCAACAAGCTACTCCACCGCTGCTATGTTTACGCAAGCACAGCACGCTAGCTCTTCTAATTGTGAATTGTTACAAACAAGCTAAAACAAAAGCAGTATGTATGTAGTCTAACTGTTTAGCTTAGTTTGCCACGTATCTTAAAATTCTTGTAAACTTATCTCCTGCTGAGACAAAGATGTCTGTGTTTTTCGTTATTTCTTAACTACACTCAGGAATATCATTTATTTTATTGACATTCTAGATTAGTTTCCAGGAAGATATTATTGAGATATATAGTGATTTGTTGTTGTAACAATTACTGTTGCTGCTCTAGAAACATGTAGTTATATTTGAAATATAAATAAACTTGAATCCTCTTCGGAATTTATTCTTTTTTTAAATAATATTTTAAAAAGCAATTATTTAGTAATGAAAAAGAACCGATATGAGTATTGATAAAGAACCGAACCGATAAGGAGTGTCAAAAAGTGTAACATACTTGCCAACCCTCCTGGGTTTCCTCCTGGGGTCACAATTCTCCCGTAGTCCTCCCGATTTAAGACACATTTTCACACCTTTTTTCCTTAAATCAACCTGTTTCTGGCCCTGTACAGCGTGTATAAGCCCTACTGTTTCCACTCAGACAACAATAGAGCTACACCAAGTGTTGTTTCCCAGAGGAAGAGATGCTCGCGACACCGCGTGCAGCGCCCAAGTCGGGCTTTGCTGGACGTAGCGAAAAGCCGTAGTGGCGCGGCACTTGCCATTAGAAATAATGGGTTTCAGAGTGCAGTGGTGCCATTGTCACGTTGTGTCTGAAAGGATCTTTAGTGAGTGAGAGATGGAGAGGGAAATGGAGAGTACTAAGAGAAATAAACACTCAAGCAGCAGCAAAAAATGAATGAATGAAGGAATAAAAACGGATGAATATTAGCTAGTTGATGCCAGAGATTCACACAAGTTCACGCCAGAGGGGCGAATTATTCAGTTTTCTTTCCTGAGAATTAAAAGTAAAATTAAAAGTAGGCCTTTTTAATATAAAAAATGCTGTTGCAGTGTACTTATTATTTTGTTATTTTCATTCTTTAAAAGTCACCAAAATATAGGAAACAAAGTCTCTGAAACTCAAATTTTTTCTGGGGGAGGACCTCAATCACCCCTTCTTTGGTTTTTAAAATCCTCCCTATTTTTGAGGTCTCAAGGTTGGCAAGTATGAGTGTAGTAGTATCAATAAAATCCTAACGATACCCATCCCTACTACCATGTCAATCCCGACAGTATTTCTTTCTCTCCCGTCTCTTATTATCAAGGCCCAAGCGCCTCTCACATCTGGGAGCGGAGATTAAAGCGTCAACAATTCTCCCGGCGTTTGTCATCTCTGGCAACGGCGTGATGAAAGGTCCCGTTGCTCACCTCCCGCAGACAGCAACCCCCGTCGTTTGGCTCGTGTCGTCACGAGAGCGGCCGTGTCACGAGCTGCCAGGCTCGTAATGTGAACGCGATGACAGGAGGGCCATTCTGAGCCACCAGGTGCATGGCGGCTGGTGGTTCAGTGTTTGGAACGAGCTCGCCTGCACTGTTGCTGAACTGTACGGCCTTCACGGGGTGTTTGATCCTGGTGTAGATTCTCGCTCGGCCTTGTTTCTCCCACGGTCGCTCACCTGTTTCTCTTATCTCTTTCACTCTCCAACCTTTTTTTTCCTGTCTTGTTTCTTTCATTCTCTCTGGTGTTTCTTCCAGTTTGTCCAACTGTCTCCACCCCCCCTCTCTCATCTCTCCACAGTCTGCTTCCAAAGAGATTCCGATCTCGCTGACGCAGACTGAAAAGGGGGACGGACGCTGTTAAGACCCCCAGATCCCCAGCCAACAGAGCCACCCGTTTCTCACGAGAAAAGCACACTAAGAGCTTTTTTCCTCTCCCTGCTTTTTTTCTTTCACTTTCTTCTTTCATTCGCTCTCTCTACAGTATCTCATCAGGAGAGTCCTCTACCTGAATCCATTTAGTCTGTGCTGGTGCTCACCTGCAGCTCAAATGTGAGAAAGTGCCCTTTGAGAAGTTATCTTTATAGCTGCGTACTGTAGGTCATCGTACCACTTTCATCAACCTTTTATCAGCAATCCTGCACACAAAAGGCTGTTGATACAGAGACAGCGTAGATGAGGTCGCAGCACAGAGGGCTTTTTTTCTTTCTTTTTATTTAATTAGATAAATAGCTATTTCATTTCATGTTTTCCTGCTGGTTGATGATAGACACTTGCCATCTCTAGTCTGTAGAGATTGCACTTGTGTCAATCCTCTGTTACTTTTGTTCTCATCATGTCAGAAATGGTTAGGATGCCCCCAGTGTTCACTCCGAGAACAGCAGCATTAACATCTATGACAACACAGCCCAGTGAGACGCTTGCACTGATGGTTGTGGGGTGGAAAACAGCCGTAACATTTCAATTAAAACATACTATGCCTGTTAAAGTCAAACACGGAGGGATTACGCGTCAGGAACAGGAACGCCTTCTAGGAAAAAAAAGCTTTGGCTGACAGAGCGGTCCTGCATTACCATCTCAGAGGTATTTACAAGAGCGATTACTGTGATTATTATTTCAACAATAGGCTGCGATGCTCTTTCATGGGCTGCCAGCCTGGGCCGGGGGTAGCGAGGGGCCTGCCAACATCGTCGGTCTGGGAATTTTTCTAGGAGCTCCGTAGGAGGGCAGAGAGGAGGGAGGGAGGAGAGCAAGAGATATGATGGTAGAAGAAGAGAAATGCAGCACAGTTCAAAAGGGCTTCTGTCCTTCTGATGGGTCACAGTATGAAGTCCTCCTAATGTGATTTTGTCCTCCCTCCCTCTCTCTCTCTCTCTCTCTCTCTCTCTCTCTCTATCTGCAGCTCCCACGGAGCCTTTGCTGTGCAAATTTGCCGACGGAGGGCAGAAGAAACGCCAGAGCCAGAGCAAGTACCCTCAGAACGGGAGGCCGTGGCACAGAGAAGGCGAGGTAAGATGTTACACCGATGCAGAAGCCGTCCTCCCTCAACATGTTACAGAAGTAGAAAGAGTTTATTTACTCTCACACAACTGCAAAACAATCTTTCATAAGGTGCGCATCTCACCGCATACTAGATCCCTAGAATTTAAGGATAACCTGAAACCTGAAACCTGATTTTTTAAACCAAAAAATTATTAAATAATTAGTAAATGATCAACTATAGAAATTTGGTGCACCACAACAGCAATATTAGTATTCATCAAGGACAAACCATCATTTACAATTAAACTAAACTATTGTTTTCACAAAGTCCATTTACTTGATTTATCTTGAGAACTCTGTTTCTCTGTTTGGGACTGTCTCTAGCATTGAGACAGGTGTTACAACACCCCGCCCCCACCGCCACCCCATATATGTGAATATACGTATTCATATTTTTACATAATTTCCTTGAATACAAAAAATTATTCTTTAAAGAGGACCTATTATGCTTTTGGTTTTTTTTCCCTTTCCTTTAGTGTGTTATAGATATTGTTTGTGCATGTAAAAGGCCTGCAAAGTTACAAAGCCCACAATCCACGCCAAAGGGAGTTACTCTCCCCTACAGAAACACTGCTCCTGAACTGGCTGAAACGCCTTTGCTTGAAGTCACGCCTTTTCCTCTGTAACGTGGTGATGTCACCAAGTAACACATTTGCATGATACCTGCCAAGCGGCTAGTTTGACACGCCCTCAAACAAAGCTAGTTAGAGCGGATCTGGAGCGGAGTCCGAAGAGTTTGGTTCAGTTGACCAATCACAATAGATTGGGCCAGCTGACCAATCAGAGCAGACTGGGCTTTTCGGAAGGGGGAGGGGCTCAAACAGAGCGTTTCAGACAGAGGATGAAAAGAGGAGCTGCAGTACAGCCGGTATGAGAAAAGTAAAACATTTTTTGAACATTAAAGGTACTGTTTATAACTTCTTACACGTATAAATCATTGCGGGTCGGTGTCCCATGCGCGCTCGCGTGTGGCTACGCTGTTCCAACACAAACTACACGGAAGCACCAAAACCGCAAAGTTATATCTAGTGAAGCCCATCTTGCAAAACAGTGTTGGCTCTTCCTGCTTCGGCCCCCCGACCGTGGTCAGAAGACACAGGGGAGACCGTAACCCTGGTCTCCAGGGCCGGAGTCTCTGCTCTTCTGCCTGCCTGCTTGCCTTCACTCACACACCGCGCTCGTTCTCACTCGCTCCACCTCTCACATGCATGCGCTCACACTACACACTGCAGAAGAGTTAGTTTAGCTCTGAGAATATCTAGTGAATGTACAGTGTAAGTTTGTGCAGAATTAAATGCTGCAGCTCCTCCAGACCAACAGAGGTTACCCGTGTCGTTTCCTGCTGTTGAGTGAATAGACGGGGCTCCGGAGCGAGTAACGTTATCGTCTCCGACCGGGGCTGCGGTGTCTCCCCTGTTCCTTCTGACCGCGGTCGGGAGGCTGAAGCAGGAAACACAGTATCAGCATTGATTCATGGAGAGACCTTCTTCTGGTCAGCTAACATTACTGTCAAGCAGGTGAAATATAGAGTGATATTGTGGTTTTAGCTGACGTGTGTCGCCTCGCTGTTTTGAGCGATGCTCGCTCATGTCTATTTAGAGCGAGCACAAGCGCGAGTGCGAGCAACAGGACGCTGACTTTCGTTGATTTAACAGCCACAGGTGTCGCTGTTAACAAGCAATTTCTGATTCTTACATAGAGTCCCTTTAAAGCATGTAAACATGTTCTAGTAGAAACTTAAAAAACAAGTATGCACCTGAAAATGAGCATAATAGGTCCTCTTTAATATTCATCAAGAACAAACCATCATTTGCAATTCAACTATTCTTATCACAAAGTCCATTACTTGATTTATCCTGAGCTTTCAGCTACATCCTCACTCCTGTCTCTGTTTAGGACGGGTGTTACAAGCCCCCACCCCTACCTCATATATGTAAATATACATATACACATTTTAACATAATTTCCTCGGATGCAGCAATTATTCTTTAAGAACTGGTAGCCAGGACACTGAGATTTGGCCAACACAATCTCAGTCCACTAAACTCTTTCCATCCCATCATGGCAAGGCGTTTACCAACAAGGCATTTACCTCTGAGGTAATGGTATTTCTAATAACAAGCCCCACCCTGCTCCCTTGAGAAGTTGCCAACATCTGGCTTCATGTAGACCATTACTGCTTGTCATTTGTATTTACTCTAAGGTATGGAGCCGTTCAAAAAAAAAAGACAAGAAAAATACCCCAGATATCGATCAAACTGCCCCCGGATGTATAGGCGCTGTCACGTAAATTGCATCTCAAGCCGAACGCCTCACTGAACACGTATATTCCCGCCATACATCAGAAAGCAGAAATTGGATACAGCGCTATGGTAACATATTCATCAGCAACATGTGGAGGCAAGGTTAAAGTCTCTTCATACTAGACTAGCAACCAGCTATACTGGGAAGGACACACAGAGGAGACGGCTGCTTCAGACTGGACTATATAGAATAGAGTGAACACACACACACACACACACACACACACAGTGAGGCTGACAGTTGTGCTGAAACTGCAAGGTAGGGGAGACCGGGAGAGATGAAATGTTTGTCCTTCAGAAAATACATGCTCTCTGTGCAGGAGGTAGAGTTTCTATGTGTGTGTGTGTGTGTGTGTGTGTGTGTGTGTGTGTGTGTGTGTGTGTGTGTGTGTGTGTGTGTGTGTGTGTGTGTGTGTGTGTGTGTGTGTGTCTGTCCATCACATGTTCAGCAGCCCTCACACCTATAAGCCAGTGAAGCGTGTTTAACCTAAATCACATTGCTACATCCCCTCACAGACCCACACATTGACAGGGTCAGCTCAGTTGACTGGAGGTAAAGTGAGATGACCGTGTATGTACGAGTGAGTGTGTGTGATAAGGATAAAGGAAAAATCCTACACTGTCAAAATGGAGGAAACACCCCTTTTGTCCTTTTGCTGTATTTATTCCCCACCCCTTACCTCCTCTACATTAAACACCCACTATCCTCTGAAGCTTAAAACAGCTGCATACAATGTCACACCAATCCTACCGTCTGTAAAATATGTTTATATACTACGAATTTGCTTTTCCAAATACATCATTGCTGCCTGCATAACATCCACGACAACAGTTTTACCCATCCAGGAAGTGTGACGTTTATGTTCTGCTTAGAAGTCGTGTTAAGGAAGGGATAGTTCGGGTGTTTTGCAGTGGGGTTGTATGAGGTACTTATCCATAGTCAGTGTATCACCTACAGTAGATGACGGTCGGCACGCCCCCAGTTTGGAGAAACAGACAGGAGTGCTGACATGGGAGCAAAGCAATGTGCTGCTCTGGACGGGCCCTGCAGCAAAACGTATTTTACCCACCTACAAGAAAGGCCCACCTAAAAAAATCAATATCAGTTGAAGTGTACGCTATATTTAGAATATTTTTGCCTGTTTTCCCTCAGAAATCCCTTTCCGACGGGAACTGAATCCGCTGTACCCATCTACGCTCTTACTAAAGACACCAGACTCCAATGAAAAAACAAAAAATGTATTTTTACCTCGCAGAACTCTGGAGTTGCTGGTTTACCGCTGCCTTGATCGGTTTGTTTGTTTGTGTTATTGTGTGACTTTGATGAATCCAAACCAACCAAAGTCACATAATAACACAAACACACTAATCGATCGAGGCAGCGGTAGAGGACTCGCATATTCTGCGAGGTAAAATTGCTGTTTTTTACAATGGAGTCTGGTTGCTTTGGTGAGAGCATAGATAACGGCTTCAGTTCCCCGTCGGAAACATAGACTGTAGAGCTGCCTCACGGAAAGGTAAACAGGCGAAAATATTCTAAATATAGGGTACACTTAAACTGATATTGATTTTTTTAGGTGAGCTTTTCTTTTAGGTGGTTAAAATACATTTTGCTGCCGGCTCTGTCCACAGCAGTACATTGCTTCTGTGTCGGTACGCCCGTCTACTTCTCCAAACTGGGGGCGTACCGACTGTCATCTACTGTAGGTAATACACTGACTATGGATAAGTACCTCATACAAACTCACTTTAAACCACCGAAACTATCCCTTGAAGGAGTTACGGTGAGTTGTTGGGCATACAAAGCACAGGACTTCAAGACCTGTGACCTGTGGATTTGAGTCCTATGTCCTACATATTGTTGGGTTAAGGCAACAAAGACACTTTTAGGAAAGTTTAGGGAAAGGTTGTGGGTTTGATTTCTTGCTCCTAAGATTAACCACATGCTTTGAGTTACCTCAATATAACCATGAAATTCTTAATCACACTTAATCATATTGAATGGACGACACTAAAAGTGAACATATTGCAGGGATGTTGAGTGGCAGTGAGGCTTTGCTTTCTACCTGAACACACCTTTAAACTCTCTCTGCTTCTGCATTATCCCCCATCCCCCTCTCCTCTCCTCCCCTCCCTTATATCTCCATTTCCCCCCCCCCCCCCCCACCATGTTTCACATTACTCTGCGATAAGGCATGGCGGCACGACTGAGAGGCCCAGGGTTAACAGCCTGAGTTCAAGGCAGTGTGTGTGAATGTGTAAATCTGTACATGAACACTAAATGCACTCGAGTGTGTGGTCATTTATATGTTTATATGTGTGTGTTTACGTGCTGTTGTTTTGCTATCTTTGAGGGAGCCAATCTGATATTTAGACCTTCCGACTGAGGATTTTTTTTACAAATTGAGGTCGTTTTAGCTCCTTAACTTCACAGAGAAACATTTAGATTAGTGGTTAGGAATTAAATTGATGCTAAGGTTAGAATTAGTTCATGTTAAGGACCTCAGTTTAGGATTAAAATTAGAATAAATTTGGGTTTAGCTCCAATTTTTTATTGTTTGCAATTTGAAACCAATGTATTTAAACATTTTTATTCCCACTCCAGCAGTGTCCCAACCCTGTTGTATGTTCTTTTTCATAACACATATGTATTTTGGGAAAACCACCACATGTCAAAACACACCACAAACGCTTAAAAATCAAATACGGAGAAAAGAAGGCTCGTCGCACACGTCAACTGCTTTTCTGCACTGATTGATCATAAGTTATTTGTGAATAACATTTCCCATGTGTACTTGCATTAAAAAGCACAGGTGTGCACTATTTGATGTCATTATGACCTCAGGGATTTGTACTGATGAAGGTCTCGTGACTTCATCATTATATACTTATATTGGACCTAAATGTGCAGAGACCTATCATCTCAAATTTCTCTCAACATATATAAAAGAAATACATGAAATGAATGAATAAATTGCATCACATATAGGAGGGAGAGAAGAAAGGGAGAAGAAAGTGGGCAGGGTAAGGAGTATTATATTATCCTATATTAGAACCTTACATGTGTCTATCTTATCTATAATAGTGATCACCAGTTGACAGAGTGAGGTTAAGGTTGATGCTTGGCGTGTAGTGGAGACGGTTAACATTAGGGTTAAAGGACCAGACCTCATTCAAACCTGCAATTAACATGCAATCTGATATGTTATCTGGATACTGACATCTGATCACACAGTAGGCCTTAACATTCACACCTGTATTAATAAGCATTCTCATTATCTCCATTAAACCCACTCTGTGATCAGATCTCAATATGCAGATTAGGTAGGCAGAGCTAGTGGACTACTTATTGTCCTTTGCTGAGGGAGGGGTCCTCTGTAGCTGTTAGCCCGGCTTGCTTGAGAGAGCAATAAGAAGCAGAGTTAACTGATCTTTCAACTTTTTTTTTTCTGGTCTAAACATTACATTCACACCTGGCTGAGATCCAATCCAACGTATCCTCATACGGATGATATCTTACGAAAAGTTATTCCTCAATTTTCGTTCATTTTCCCACGAATGTCCAGCAACACGTGACGCACATGTCAATTTTTGCTTGTTACATGCATACAGTCTTTTCAAAATAAAGTTCTGTCTTCACAGGAAACAACTTGGTTAGGTTTAGGCAACAAAACTACTTAGTTAGGTTTAGGAAAAGATCGCGGTTTGGGTTAAAATAACTCCGGAAGCGGCGTACCTTAGGTACGGAATTTACGTGACAAATAAATCAATGTTGACTTCTGGTTTCACACGGGACATGAACAGCGGTCTCCTGGGTGAAAGTCCAGTGTTTTTTGACCCACCCATCACCCCGACCTCCTTGCTACACAGCAATTATCGCTCTTTGTACTTTCTGGTTCACGGCGTACGTGGACTACAGACAAACTGGTTTTGGGTGATATATACTAATTACAGTGCATTACTTTTTGTAGGTATAGCTACAAACAGTGTACGAGAACAGCATCGCAATGCAAGTCAGACCACCTCCAGATCTGGTCTGGATCCTCCGATGGCATCCCGCATCCATTTACACCTACTGCGTCAATAGAAAGGTCCTCATAAGTATAGAATGGCATGCATGTGTGTGTGCATCCTTGTGGTCATTGATCAGCTGTGCAGGCAGGGCAGGGGGAGATGGGAGATAGGCATCACATGTTAGTCAGTTTATCAGAGCTGAGGCCATTCCTCACCTCGCTGCCTGTGGCAGACAGATGAAGGGGAGCAACGGCCCACACCAAATCTTTCTCTTTCTCCATGACTCTCCACCTTCTCCCTCTCTCTATCTCTACAGTACATCTCACTCTGCTTGCACCTCTTTCTCTCACTCTCCTCCTCTTCTTCTTGCCATCTCTCTCTCTCTGTCTCCCTGTCTCTTCTACCACCGTGTTTGAAGTCTTCCCAGATCCCACAGCAACATATGGAGAGAGAGAGAGAGAGAGCGACTCAGCGAGACTGAGAGAAAGAAAGAGAGAGGGAACACATTGCATGATCAGTCAGGAGTTACACAGGGTTGAGTGCTGCAGGGTGGGCTGATGGTGAGGATTGAGAAATATATGACAGATTTTCTTGTAAACTACCCAAAGTGGGAGTCTAGAAAGTGCTGTGTCTCGCTGTCTCATGCTGACAAACATATTAGTCACTGCATTTTTTTTCCCGCCGCACACACACACACAGACTCAAGCACCATGGGTGTTCATTCCTTTCCCTCTCTTTTCACTTCCTCGCTCTCTTTCACCAACACACACTTCTACACACACAGAAACTTTCAAAGTCACACTTCTCAAGCACCTACTCTAGGGGAATGAGTGAAGATGAAAAAAACATCCGGCTTTCCACTCTGTGTGAAAGCCTGACAGATGTCCGTGTGTGTGTGTGTGTGTGTGTGTGTGTGTGTGTGTGTGTGTGTGTGTGGCCACGAGGCGGGGAGAAAAAATAGAGAGAGAATCTTTGTATGGAAGGCTAAAACACAAGGAGGGAGTGGGTCAGTGTGTGTGTGAGAGAGGACACAGATACGATGGCTCGACTCAGTTTTCCAGCACAAGAACAGAACAGCCCAGGTGTCGTTACAGCTGCCTAATACAAGCTGTCCTCACCCAACCCTTGTTTGGGATCTGTGTGTCAAACACATGGACGCTTACAACACATGTACACACACGTTTCTTTTTTTTAAAAGCTTCTCTATTGGTGTGGTAAAAATGAATTTTGACATTTGCATTGAAAATGCATTAGTAAGACAAAATGCATTTGTGTACACCCAAGAGCACAGATGAAAAGATATTAATGCAAGATCATTATTCACTACTCGCAAAACTTGAATTAATGATTGACTGCAAAAAGCAGCAACTGAGTCATTCTCTGCTGCTTTTTTGTAATTTTGGATCCAGCTGTCATTAAACCACATTTTGGCATTTTTAAAAAATGTTTGGGTATGATTATGCAAAATGTTTAAATTCATAATCCGGAAGAAATCTTGGTAACAATTTCTATGAAGCCCATGCCTATAATGCATTATAAACAAACCTGTAATGCGTTATAATCTGCTTATAGCACTGTATAATCATAGTTATAAGCACTCGACAATATTCATAATGCTTAATAACGATAATCATAACACTTTATAAAGCATTTTATAATGACTTACTATCATAATTCATGCTGGTCACATATTGACTTTTTTTTTGCAAGGATCGTAGTCTATTATATTTACCATAGTTGGAATACTTTAGAATCTTTTTATAATGTGTTATAACATTGATTATAATGCATTATATTTGATGTGATTGTAAGTTACTAAGTGGTCATTTGCTTTAGGTAAAGTAAAAAAAATATTAAATCTATGCAAGAACTACACACAAAACATAAAATGAATTCGTACTTTACTTAAAGCAAACAATGACCGATTATAATCACATTAAATGGATAATAACAGTGATTATAATGCATTATGAAAAGATTATAATGTTTAAATTACAACTATGGGAATTATAATACATTTTGATACTTGCAAAAAAAAAAACTCAGTGAGTCACCAGTAATTATGAAGTATTATGATACTAGACCTTATAAGTCATCATTATGAATAATTATGAGTGCTAATAACTATGATTATACAGAGCTATAAGCAGAATATAATGCATTATAAGTATGCTTATAATGCATTACAGCCATACGTATAATGCGTTATATGATTATGCTGCATATAGTATATGATTCTAATGTGTTATAACTATGGGAATTATAATACATTATGATCCTTGCAAAGAAAAAAGTCACTGAGTGACCAGCAGTTATAAAATATTATGATCCTCGACCTTATAAGTAATTTTTAAATGCTTTATAATGTGTTACGATTATTATTATAGAGCATTATGAATATTTATCAGTGCTTACAACTTTGATTATACAGTGCTATAAACAGATTATGATCCATTATAAGTATGTTTATAATGCATTATAAATCATATTTGCTGCATGCGGGGAGAAAGTGTAACCCTATTTGGACCTAATTTATCATGCAAAATGAACACACGTAGCTGCTCCCTCTCTGAAAGCCTGGTCCGTCCATGGCAGTTTTTCTCAGGGCCGAGCTTTGTTCACAGGATCTTTACACTATCAAGGATTTTTTTCAATCTTGAATCAAGCTCAGACATAAAAACAGCATACACAGACTGTCTCTGTCTTTTCCCTTCTTGTTGCGGCAGAGCCAAAAGCTGACTGCATCAGTAATCAGTCATTGGCCATGCAGGGTCTCCGGTCAGGAGCTCCTCTGCTGTGGAATTCATCAGCACGTGGAACCGAGGGCAGCACTTAGGGGAGTTATCAGCCTCACCAGACAGCTGGCCACGTCTGCCACCGCTATTAGCGCGCATGTGAACACACACACCAACACTCAGTGTTGATCTCACGTTTAGTGTAAAGTCAGTGTATAACCCATACGGACTCACAGACAGGGACATTCTTAAACACTGAAGGTGAAAATGGGTAGAAGAGATACAAATAACGCGGGCTGATGCAAGTCCCCTCATCCGACCTTTACAGCTTTACATAAAATGTCTCTGAAAGCCTTTTTTAACTATGCGTCCACACATCCCTATTCATACGGTATAGATTCTCTGTTTTAGCTCACTGTCGCGGCTTTGGTCTAGGCTCACTGATCCCCCTGCTCCTCTGAGCCGCTATTCCCCTAACAGTATAGCTCAGTGTAGGTAGCCCTCTGGAGGAACAAGGGCAAAAAAAAAAAAAGTGGTACAGAAAGACGGGAGGAGGGTAGATTAAGAGATGAGGGATGAAGAGAGAAAGGTAAGGAGAGAAAGGAAGATGATGGAGGAAGAAAGGAGAGGGAGGGGAGAGCAAAGTGAGAGAGGAAGGGCAAGAAAAGGGAGTGTGTATGTATGTGTGTGTGTGTGTGTGTGTATGCTGATGAAATCTGCCGTCCTCAGCAGCCTCCCGTTAAAAGAAATCGGATTAGCTCTCCTCCGGGAGAGAACCTTCAGGAATGCAGATGACGGATTGCGGCGCACAGGTCTCTCTCCTGGACTCTAAGAGGCCCTCACACACACACACACACACACACACACACACACACACACACCATCAGCAGACAAAGAACTCAGTTTTCCGCTCACTCCTTTTCTCTCCAAAGGGCATTTCTTCATTTCCTCTCATTCATAAATACATGATAGTACGTGATCGAAATAGAAAAGGAGGCGCCCTCAATACCAATTCACTTTGTCCTATCGACGGAGCTTTTCCCCACATCGGCTCTGTCACTTGTCAGTTTTTCCAATTTGAAAATGAGTTGATTTTTGATTTGATTAAATTTATTTTGAACGAAGAGAATCATGGGATAAATCGGGTTATTCCCCCAAGTACAATAAAGGTACAGTGAATTATCTGGGTGACATTGGTGCAGGAACATATCGACAGATTTCCCAAAGACACACAGAACATGCCGGCACAAAGTAACACACGGGTGACAGTGACAGAATGCAGTCCAATGTACATGCACATCTCGAGTGTATATCTTTTATACCATTTAGACCAAGATATTAATCTTACCTGAAGAAGATCTACCTACTGAAATGTTGTGACTCAGTAAAATAACCAACAGTGTGCAGGATTTCTGGTTCCTTCTCAGTTTTCGGTCTTACGTACTTGTCATTAAGACTTAAAGAGATAGTTCAGGGTTTTTTGAAGTGGGGTTGTATGAGGTACTTATCCATAGTCAGTGTATTATCTACAGTAGATGCCGGTCGGCACATCGGCACAGTTTGGAGAAGCAGACAGGAGTTACCTCACAGAAGCAAAGCAATGGACTGCTGTGGACGGGGCCGGCAGCAAAACAAATTTTAGTCACGTAAAAGAAAGGCTCACCTAAATAAAAATCAATATCAGTTTAAGTGTGCGTTATATTTAGAATATTTTCACCGGTTTACCCTGTGTGAGACATTTATAAAGTCTATACAGTTTCCGACGGGTAAGTGAAGCCAAAGCAACCAGACTTCATTGAAAAAAACAGTATTTTTACCTCACAGAACACCAAAGTTGCTGGTCTACCGCTGCCTTGAGGTAGTTAGTTTGTTTGTGTTATTGTGTGACTTTGGTTACACAATAGCATATAAGCAAATAAGTGCTTTCTTGCAAATAAGTGCAAGAAAGCACATATTAGTACTGGCTCTGCCCAAAGATTTAAAAAAAAAAAAAGTTTTGACTAACTGTGTTCTCTGTTATGTGTTTTCTGTTGTCACGTTGTTGCAGTTTAATTTCATTTCATATTTTTTCTGATCAAACTCTCTTAATTTGTGATTAATCCTGCATGTTTATTGTTTTTTTCTCTTTCAGACTGGCATGGCGTTAACATACGATCACGCTGCAATGCAGAATGGGTAAGAGCATGACAGTCAATCCATCTTTGGCACCATGTCTAATACACTCACCTCTTGGCTCACAGGACCCCAGTCAATACCACTGCCATACATCAAGATTAATGTAGTGGCTGCACTTTGTTACTGTTTGATTAGGAAGATCTATATGGACTTCAAATATTGGTTTTCATTGAGAAATGGCAAAGGGTAGCTGAGTGAGCTTGTGTGTCTTTGGGTCTTTATGTATGTGTGTGTTCCTATGTCTTTATGTCATGACTTAATGGTGCTGTGGAAATAAATGACCCGGCAACATGTTTTATTTTTCTCCGCAGTATTGAGACAGGAAGGAGAGTGTTGAGGCTCCCCTCTATCTCCCTCTGGCCTCAGTCGTACACAGGAAGCTCCTCATTCCCCGCTTCCTAAACCACTTATCCCCCAGTGACTTGGAGTCAATCTCAACCAAAAAAAAACTGGATGAATAGCATCGCTCATTGCACACAGACTGCCATGTAAAAGCCTCCTTTGCTGCAAATCCGCCAAATTATAATCCCACAGATATTTGTGTTAAGCAACAGACCTGCTGGGAAAGGAATGATTCACTCGTAATATATTCGACCAGAAGTTTAGCTTAATGATCGTGTTCCAGGAAAAAAGGGAAATAGGGTGAATTAAGTAGCAAAGAATATAAAAGTAGTCAGTTTTATTCAAGTGCTAATGCAATGTAGAAAATAGAGAAATAGAGTGAATCAGCTAGCCAAGAATGTAGAAGAATATAGTCAATTTAATTCATATGTTAATTTGAAGTAGAAAATAAAAATGCAGTTGAACTGAAAATGTAAAACAAAAATGCCACTTCACATTTGTCTGACTGATTATTGCTACATTAAAATTCAAATGCAAATTGGCCTATCCATCCATTTTCTGCCGCTTATCCGGGGCCGGGTTGTGGTGGTGAGGTCATTCAGCTGCCCTCTGCCCAGCAACGTTTGCAGCTCTTCCTTGAGGATACTGAAGTTCCCAAACCAGATGAGTTACACATATAGTATCTCTACCCCGGGGTCTCCTACCAGTTCCTCCAAAGAAAGGCACCCAGGAGGCATCCTGATCAGATGCCCGAACCACCTCAACTGGCTCCTTTAGACACAAAGTAGCAGCGGCTCTACTCCGAGCTCCCTCCGGATGTCTGAGGTCCTTACCCTATCTCCCCCCAGCCACCCTATGAAGGAAACTCCTTTTGGCTGCTTGTATTTCCAAAGCTCATGACCATACAGTAGGTGAGAGTTGGAGTGTAGATCGACAGGTAAATCAAAAGCTTTTCCTTACGGCTCAGCTCCCTCTTCAGCAAAAGGCCCGGTACAACGTGAGCAGCGCGTGGCGGCTGCATTACCTGTTGTTTTTTATTACGGCGCCCATGTTAACAGGTTAGAGCAGCCACACAGCCCGCATGAGACGCGCATCTCACGCGCACTCAAGAGTTTTTTCTGTGGAAAGAATTCCTTCATTTGTTAACACGAGGCTTTTATTCTGAAATACAGTATGTGCAGGACAGTGTTGTACAGGGTTTTAATTGTGAATTATTACTATTATTTACAAATGAGCACACACTTCTTCACCTTTTTCCGTCTAAAATAAATATAAATGACATTTATAATGAAATGAAATGGCCATTATGTAAGGCAAACTCTATGTAGAAAGGGGGGCTGACAGCAGCAGCAGAAACGCAGCAAAAACGCAGCAGAAACGCAGCTGTTGTGAACACCCGACGTGTGAATCACGCAGTAGTTCAGCAAGGCAGCCGTCAGGCGCTGCTCAGGCAGTCTGGACACGGCGTAAGAATACAGACACAGCTCTCACTCCGGCTCGTAGCAACAGCCCTGGTACTACATACTCCCGCTGTACCCCCCACAAGACTCCACGTCCCTAGAACCAGTCTGCAATGCCAGGGGCCAGCACACCTAGGACCCCACCTTTGCCTGCTGCCTGGCTAACAATGCATCTGACCCCAATGCCTATCCCTGCGGGTGGTTGGCCCACAGGGCAAATTGGATTAGTGAATTCAAAATACGATTCTGATGCAAATTACCCATAAACTGTATATACTATTGTGGCTGTGGGACTGAATTTACATTTTCTAGTTTGCATTAATATTTGAATGAATTTAACTGTATTCTTTCATAGGAGAGCAGCAAAAAGAAAAGTGTTTTGCCTATTAAGACGAAATCCAACCTAAAAACACATAACACTGTCAGTTACTCCCGCATCTCATAAGTAACACATGAACAGTATTTCAGAGTTGCTTTTTATCCCTTGACCTCCAATGAACAAACCGTTGTAAAAGTTCAATAAAAGAAATTCAAATAGATTTATTTGGAATTTGGGGGTGTTAGAGCTAAAAAGGACTTTAAACATCAATCACAGATAAAGAGTATAATAAAAATCCATTGTATTTAACCATGTTTTACAGCTGGGGTCTCTGAGACTCCAAACAGAGGTAAATCCGTTCAAAATCCTGTTGAGTATAGAGTTGATAAAACAATGTTAACTATTTTTTTTTAACTCTTAAAATTGTTTGACCCGGGGCCTCCAGGACTCCAAACAGAACATTTGGGTTAAAATTAGGGCTGTCAAATCAATTAAATTAATTAATTGTGATTAATTTCAAATGAATCACACATTTTTTATCTGTTCAAAATGTACCTTAAAGGGAGATTTCTCAAGTATTTAATACTCTTATCAACATGGGAGTGGACAAATATACTTGCTTTATTATGCAAATGTATGTATATATATATTTGTTATTGGAAATCAATTATCAACACAAAACAATGACAAATATTGTCCAGAAACCCTCACAGGTACTGCATTTAGCATAAAGATAAAGGTAAACTGAAGCCAAACAGGCAACAACAGCTGTCAGTGTGTCAGTGTTCTGACTTGACTATGACTTGCCCCAAACTGCATGTGATTATCATAAAGTGGGCATGTCTGTAAAGGAGAGACTCGTGGGTACCCATAGAACCCATTTTCATTCACATATCTTGAGGTCAGAGGTCAAAGGACCCCTTTGAATATGGCCATGCCTCGCCAAAATTTAACGTGAGCTTGGAGTGTTATTTAGCCTCCTTCGCGACAAGCTAGTATGACATGGTTGGTACCAATGGATTCCTTAGGTTTTCTAGTTTCATATGATACCAGTATCTTCACTCTAGCCCGCAACAACCTCCGAAAGGTCAAGTTACGTTAATGCGCATTAACTTTGACAGCCCTAATTAAAATATAATGTAATGCACAACATGAAGAGCGGATGCTGTATCTTAAATGTGGGCTCTTCAAACCCTACATAACTTGTCTAATATCCTCGACAGTAATATGATCTTCAGCTCAGGTGACAGAGACTATTGGACATTCCACTTAGCCTCCCAGGGGATCACGGCGACATTCGCCCGCTATAAACCTTCAGCAACGAGATAAAGTAGCGAAGCCGACCACCTTGCTTCTCTGCAGCTCATGTCGAACCTTCTTGAAATGCATTGACTTTTCCCCGAGCTCAGCCTACAAGCGTGCTGCTTAAAGCAAGCCAGGCAGCACGGTACAGTGTCGCCTTAATACTGGAAAAAGAAAATACATACAACCTCCTATTTTATACGATGACAAAGCTCAATTTGATGTGATAAAACCCGACTTTTCAATTGAGAACGCTATAAGACACTTCATGAAACTTTTATGTGGCGTTCGAAATACAATATATGGCAGAGTGTTTGCTCTGAACAAGCTGCGGGATAAATCGACGGTGTGTGTGTGTGTGTGTGTATGTGCTCTAGTTTGCAAGAGTTTCTTTCTTATATAGACAGAGAAACCTTGGTATAGACAAAGATCTATCTGTTAATAAACCACTTTGGTATGCTTACATTATGTTCTATATACCTAATATGATTTTGACAAACTAATTCTGCTCTTCTTTACTCTTTACCTCCTTTCCTCTTCAATTTCCTCCACCCTTCCTTCCCCTCTTTCTCTCCCTCCGTCCTCAGGTTCTACTCCTCGCCTTACAGCATCGCCACCAACCGCATGATTGCACAGACCTCCATCACGCCCTTCATCGCTGCTTCCCCCGTTTCCACATATCAGGTGGGCCATAATGCGCTGCATTATGGGTAGATTGCTGTCCGTGTATGTGTAATGTGAGGGTTTGCTTTGTGTAAAGGGGGATGGAAGAGAGGGGGCGGGCTGCCGAACAGCGTGAGGTTCTCTCTTCTCCTCTCATCGTTTTCTTCGCTGCTCCAGCTGTGCTCGGTGACATCTGTTTCGTGGGCGGCAAACACAACAGGCATCAGAAAACAAGCAACGAAAAAAGAAAGGGATTAAGAAAAAAAAAGGCTGACAGGGGTAGAAAAATATAAAATCACCCATCAAGAATGAAAGTGTCTAGGAAAAACAAGCACTTTCCTCCCTTCCAGTTTCCTGACCTCTTTTGTGCTCCCTCATCTGCTAACGCTATGAAGGCGTTTTTAATTTTTTTATTTTCTACTAACTTGGATCCGATCGCTTCCTCTTCCAAAGTGAATTTCCACCTTCCTCACGGCTCTGATGTGCGGAGTAATGAAAGAGAACAGAACAGGAACGTGAAAATTGGCTGTGTGAGATGTCAAGAGCGTTAACCGCTTTTCCGTCATCGCGCATTTCACGCGGCACCTTTTGCCGGATCCAAACATCAAGGAGGTGCCGCCGCCGTGCCCTCTCTCACTGAGACGCTATCGTTTAACATCGGCTCTGTTTGGTATGCAGAGGCAGACGAGACGAGGATAGTGAGCAAGAGAGAGAGAAGGTGAAGGATAGATGGTGAAAATAGAAGGGACAGATGGAGAGAAAGACAACTACGGAGAGGAGGACGGGTAGTACGGGTGGAAGTGATGGCGATGACTCAAGTGGTGGGGGGGAGGGGGAGGCGGGCAGAGGAGGGGTGTTGCTGAAGGTTGCCGTGCCCGTCTTTGAGGCGCGCTTGATTAAAACTCTGGTCCAGTACCTGCGGTGGAGGGGCAGGGGAAAGGGGAGGAGGGAGAAAAGTGGGCCAGGGCGCGTCTCTAATCCGCTCTCGGAAGGCTTCCCAAATTGATTTATCAAAAACAATGGCCAGGCTTTTGAGGAATATTAATCCTCACAGTTTCAATATCGGGCAGCTCTGCCACCGCTTCCTGTAATATTGCCCTTCAGCCAGTCACGGCAGGAAGGTGAGTCCTTCGTCTTCTGTTCAAGTACAAAGAGACGGAGGAAGAAGAAAAGGAGAAGACAATCCAGGCAGCCACATAACGCCAGACAAAAGCTCCCTTTTATGATGGAAACTACTGCCTTTGTAATGAAAATCTCAAGGTGCATAGAGATGACTGTATATGCCATTCCTTCTTTTATGTTTATGTTGAGTGGATATTTTTTTTTTGAGCTGCTAGTTTTGTGGCATCGATTTATCAAATCTGCAAATGACCCGTGCCGACTGCAGTGTTCTGGTTTTCTTCAAGCCTCCGGTGAGCTCGGATGATGATTGGCTTTGTTTCCTGGAAAAGCAGCTTTGATGATCCACATGACAGGAGCCAGCCGAGGCCAGATCACTACCAAGATCTCAGCTAGTGCCGCCAGCCAGCCGTGGCCTGGTTTACATCACTGGCTCTGTAGACTGGCTCACTGGCTGACTAAATATGTGGCTGGCTGGCTGGCTGGCTCACTAACTAGCTAACTGGTTGGATGGGTTGGTGGCCAACTGGCTTAGCGGCTGACTGGCCGTTTCTTTTGGCTCACTGGCTGATAGGCTGTTTTAAATGGTAACACAAGCTGTGAAGTTCAGCCAGAGGTAGGGAGCTTTTTAGGTCATGCACATTATACCGTTCACTCAACCAGAACGTACTGTTGCTATAGAACAACTGTACCTTGCCAACTGTTGCAATGAGTAAGAATATGAATAAGCCAAACCACTCTATCAGAGCTGTTTTAGGTCGTTTGGGGAAAATCCAAGCAAAGTCTTCCGGTTCTCTGAATGCTGCATTTGAGCATTTTCCATTCAAACCCGTCTTGATAGCACTCTGCCCATGGCTGTCTGGTTAATTTTTTATTGTTCTACAATTTTATCAAAGGGGCATCATTTCCATCGGAGAGAGAGGCTGCGCTCTCTCAGGCAGCTCAATGAGCCTTAGTGGCACACACTGCACAGTTTTTCTGTCAATTTGTGCGGCAAAAGCCAAACGAAAATTGAACTTTGAACCCAGATACGCTGACCTCCACAACACGCAATCATAGACTGTATATAAGAAGTGGACATAGTCACCGTGACGTCACCCACTGGTTTGCGGATTGCCGTTCTGAAGCTTCGAGTTCGGCGTTTTGGCCTTCGCCATCTTAGTTTTTGGTGGTTGCCATCTTGGTTTTTTGCAACCAGAAGTGACGCGAGAGGGTGGAGCTAAGTACAACCGAATGCTGAATAAGACATTGTTAGGCGACCAAAATGTTACAATTAAATTTCATGAACTAAAAACACACTGTGAAAGGGTTAAAGTTTTAAAACAAAAACACGGACAACTCCCAGACGGGACAACGCCGTGGTAACGACCTGTCAATCACAATGTAGCCACGCCCTAAAGCATCCCCTGCTTTATGGTCTATTTGACTCTAAATGGGACCATAATTTACTAAATGAACATCATGCTGTATTGAAGAAGACTTGAAACTAGGGATTTAGACCATAAACTCATGTTTACCATGTTTACTGAGGTAAATCAAGTGAGAAGTAGGGTCCTTTTCTCAAAGACTTCTATACAATCAGGCTGGCTGCTGGCTATTAGAAAGAATGCAAGTTTAAGGCACTTCCGCATTGGCTTCACTTCCCAGACCCGGATGTTACCCACAGGGCAAAAGTCAAACAAAATTGAACTTCAGAAGTCAGAAGCATCCTAGCTGTTTTGTGCTGCTCTTCATTCTGGGTTCCAACCGAGCAAATTGTTAATTTAAAGAGGACCTATTATGCTTATTTTTCAGCTGCGTACTTGTATTTTGGGTTTCTACTAGAACTAGTTTACATGCTTTCATGTAACTCTGCACTCTGTTGTGATTGGTCAACCGAACCAAACTCTTCGGACATCGCTCCAACTAGCTTTGTTTGAGGGCGTACCAAACTAGCTGCTAGGCAGGTATTATGCAAATGTGTTACTTGGTGATATCACCAAGTTACAGAAGAAAAGGCGGGACTTCAAGTAATGCGTTTTAGGCGGAGCAGTGTTTCAAAAAATATATATAACACACTAAAGGAAGGGGGGAAAAAAGGAAAAAAGCATAACAGGTCCTCTTTAATCTGAAACTGCCGCCAGTGGGAAAGATGGGTCTAATCTCAATCAGGTTCACAATCGCTATCAGTTTTGAGGCATGTCATATGGTGCAATGAATATCTGGTAAGTCGTAGCATTACACTATCTCTCTAGTGTATTCTATATAATTTCATGTTGTATTCTGATTGGTTGGCTTGCAAATGTGGGTCATAGCAGTAATCATATTGTGGGATTTTCTTCCTATATTTCTGACATTGTCTTGTTTTGGCCACCAAAGCTCTAAATCGGCCGTGAGTGGACTCAATATATTTCAAATCACCGTTTTTGATTTACAACCAAAGATTTCACCACATTTCTCAACATCTCGTCTGGGACGGCCCAAAGTCGCGCAGTGTCAAGGAGCCTTAATTCTGACGAGAGTCTATTAAATAAATCACATGATGGTCACGCAGTATCTTGCATGATGATAAGTGATTAAAGATAAGCTTTCTCTGTGTCTATCTGCTGTCCCGTTCAGCTGGGGAGAACAAATACCGCCATGTATAAACAAACAGACTTGGCTTCGTGTTGTAGAATATCAAGCTTGTTTAGGTGCGGATCCAAATCACGCGTTTGGGTTGGCGCAGAGGATTGATTGCTCTTATAGCAGATTATTCCGTGTTTGTCTTTGTTTAATCTAATCATTTTACCAGGATCAGTGGCCAGCCTGTGTGTTTGTCTGCTACAAGCTGTCTAATTCCTCTCTCCAGCACATCTAAAAGCTCTGTTTGTTCCTCCATTCCCCCAGTCTCTTGATCATTGTCTGTCACTGTTTCACCGTCTCTTTAACTTTCTCATCTCACGTTTGTGAATACGCATGTCTGTATATGTTTTCCCTCTGGTAATAGCTTGGCAAACCTCTGAAACAAAGAAATGTTCTGTCGACCATTCTCAAATTCCTTTTTACTTTTAAATAAGCCTACTGAAATGGCTTTTCTCTAGCAGTCTGTCCCTCGAATTTTCACAATGTTTCACCCCTCTTGCAACAGCACTGGGTACGCCATTAATATTATTATTATAATAGAGAAGGAACCTAATTTATGGGCTCCATGCACAAGTCACACTGTTGGCAATAATGAGAAGACAGGAGGGAGATTTGCTGCCTCCAGACTTTCAAATTCTTTTTCTTTTGTAATTCCTTGGCACAACTTAATCTGTGTAAAGTTCAGCCATTTTGGTGCATTAAAGCCAATGCAATCACTTTAAAACCTCCAGACTCGGGGAGTATTTGAACATATTGTGAATATTTGAACGGCGTTTATTGCTTTATGTGGGATACTACTTGGATCCGACTGAGATTGAGGAATTGTCACCATCATTTCACACTTTATGTGTTTCTCCTCAGGTCCAGAGTACGTCATGGATGCCTCATCAACAATATGTTATGCAACCTACAGTAAGTACTCTACCATTCACCTGCAGTAGCTGCCCTTGGCTTCCCATTGGGACCCTCCCTTTGCCTTGAGTTTCTCTTGAGTTGTTGAAAGGTTTTAGGAGGAACTCATTAAAAGAACTTTATTTCACGTTGGTGCTGAAAATATTTTACAACATGGAGGATTTTTTTTATATTTAGAGCCATAATCCGAATGATGAGAAAAATAGTCTGGAAAAACAGTTATGCCACATTCTTCCTCTGCTGCAGGTCAAATGTTAAACCTACTAAACTGCATGCATGCACATACCATTACAGTACCACATGAAAACTCCTTATAGCTAAATGATTACACCAATTTTGTCCTGGAATTACTATACACAGCTCTATAAAGGCATATTATCCCGGTCTGATAACCACATGTTTCCATCTTCCCTAAGTATACAAACACATTTAGTTTTATTTTTTTTGGTTGGGATTTTATAGGTGTTGGATGTGCCAGGAAGCGATTCAGCATCATTTACCAGACCGCAGCACAATACAGACAGGCTGTTGCTCTGGGTTACCAGCCCAGACAGCAGACAGGGAAAAATTAATATTAATTAGATTTAGTTCACCAGCAACGCAGCCTGCCACTGTAGAACGGAGGTAGTTGCTTTGCATCCAATGGTATCCAGTCTAGTTGAAGAGTGCAGAACATTGGTTTTCTGAGAGTCCAAAATTTAAAGTCTTTTTAAGGTCAAAGAATATCCACACTAATGAGTTATTTAGTATTTTCTTCACTTATAAAATCATATTTTACGAGGGAAAATTGCTTTTTATTTACAAGTGAAACCCAGATTGCATCCCAGATTTTCTTCCCTAAAGTTGTAGCGACAAAGAGCATTCGTGGTTTACTAAATTGTTTTAAGGCTGATCCTGGCTCCGTGATTGTTCTCGTTTTGTTGCTTAGAGGTTTTTAATCATTCTGCCAGAGGCTTTAATGTTTGCTTGAGGCTTTTCGTGGCCCCTGGAGCACTGAGCCAGACAAGGGCACATGTGTTTGATTCTTTACAATCGTGAAACAGCTTCACAATTGTTTCTCAGACAAAGATTAGCTAAATTGACGTCTTACTTAAAGTGTGCTACAGCACACTGTGTCCTGCAGTACAATACAGAGAGCACTTGAATATTTCATACAGTAGAGTAAAGCATGTTATTGTAAAAGTTTGCTATGCTACGATGAAGTGCATAATAGTACAGTGCAAAATAAGCATGTAGATATTGTATCATTTTACTGATGCAGTAAGTTATTTGGTAACACTTTATAATAACTATCATTAATTAATGGTAGTTAAGTGACGCTAATTAAACTTCAGTATGGTACAGTAATAGTTATTTTACTGTTAACAAACAATGAAATGATCATTTAGAATATCTCATAATTAGTAATGCTATATTTTATGAGATTTTAATAGTTTATTGTTGCACACATTATAACATTTTATATGCTATATTAAGTATTTCTTAATGGTTAATAAATGGTTTGTAAACCGTCTATAATCATTATTTGGATGGCTATTATAAAGTTGCAACTGATTATTATAATATCTTGTTAAATGGTTAATAAATACTTTGTAAAGCGTCTATAAACATTATTTAGATAAATAGTTAATACTTTGTTAATGGTTAATAATTGGTCTCTGGTCCATCTATCTATGTAATGTTTATAGATGTTTTACAAACTATTTCATAAAGGTTTACAAATCATTTTGTAATCATTAACAAATACTTAATATAGTATATGAAATGTTATAATGAGTCCAAAAATAACCAGTTAATAAATTATTTTTAATGTAATCAGAATGTAATGGTTTTTGTCTCCTATCAGCTGTGATACAATACATCATTTATAAACTAATTATTTCATATTAAACAAACTAATGATAAAATAACATAAATTATAGCATTACTAATAATTAGTAAACATTATTAATTATCATTTCATTGTTTGTTAACAGTAAAATAACTTAACTGAAGTTTAATTAACCATAAATTTACCATTTATAAATGATGGTTATTATAAAGTGTTACCAGTTATTTTGTCTATTGAAAAGAAATTGTCACCCTGAGGGTAACATGAGTTATTTTTTGCTGAAGTTACCTCTAATGAATCACACAGCTACATAATTTAACTCATGCTGTCATATTAAAGCTCACTACTCTGGTAGGTAACACCTTACTATTAGGATTTATGATGTTTGGGAAATATCTTGCAGTGCAGTGCAATACAGTGAAGTTATATGGTGAAACACACGCTTTAGAAACTACAAAACTGTAGTGTCCCACACTGTATAGTCAGTAAATATCAACCTTAAAGCCTTATAATAATATGAAAAACCTGGATAATTGTTGTGTAAGATTTATAGATACAGTATTATTCAATAAAATACAGTAATTTCATCACCAATTTCAAAATGTATATTTAAATTATTTATGGATTATCATCCCTGGAAAAAATGTAACATTTTAATGCCGTTTCTTACATTAATTAATTGTGTTTTCCTTTGTTGTTGTTGGCCAGAATTAACCAAGAAGGCACATTTTCATGTGGTGCAAATGTTAATAGGCACCCAAAAAAGAATAGAATTAAAGGTGCAGTGTGTAGGATCTGGCGGCATCTAGTGGTCAGGTTGCAGATTGCAACCAACTGAAGCTTCTCAAGCTTGTAGGAGAACTACGGTGGCCAGCGCAAAAACGTGAAAACGCGAATGGCCCAATCTAGAGCCAGTGTTTGGTTTGTCCTTTCTGGGCTACTGTAGAAACATGGTGGCCGGCTCCTCGAAGAGGACCCGCTCCGTATGTAGATATAAACGGCTCATTCTAAGGTAACTAAAGCACAACAATTTGTAAATTCAGGTGATTCTACATTAAAGAAAATATACTTATTAATATTATATTCCATTTCTGCCAATAGATCCCCCCGAAATGCTACACACTGTTCCTTTAACTCATATTTTCTATGAGCTGCTTCTGTTGCTACTTTCATTGAAAAATGATGTTTGCTTCGAGCATCCATGAAAGCGTCAATAGCATTGTTAGCCCAAGTCAAAAAGACAACTGCTTGCGACTCCCAGCGATCGAGCAAATTGGGAAACACTGGACTCCACAGCTGATGGTCCGGCACTCACTCACTGGAGGAGTGCTCAGCCAGCCGCGTGGCTCCCCCGCTGAGGCCATTTACCACTCAGTCCTACCCATCTCACTTCCACCCCCGCTGTGGGACAGTGAACATGTAATCTGGTCGCAGCAGGCCACCAGCTAGGCAGTCACACACACACACACCACACCCAGCTGCAGCTGCCCTCCGAGCCTCTCAGTTTGCCTTTCAGCTACGCGACCTCCTGCCTTCCCTACGAGTATCTTAACTCACCCGGCCTTCACTTTCCTGGTGATGCTTGTTTCACACAGGATTAAAGTTAGCTCCCTAACAAGGTCTTTTGCTGCTGAGTCTGCCTGTTGTGAGAGTGACAGTGTCATGGGTGGTAGACGTTATTACAAGGTGAATGACAAGAAGGATTTCTAATAGTTTAACCGCTCAGCATGTGCAGTGCTGTGTGCAAACGTGTATGTGTGTAATTCTGTATACACATGCACCTAAATATATCTCTGTCTGTGCATCTAGACCAGGGGAACTCATTTTAGTTCACGGGCCACTTACAGTCCAATTTGATGTCAAGTGGGCCGGACCAGTAAAACCATTGCATAGTAACTTATAAATAACAACACCTCCAGATTTTCCCTTCCTGTTAGTGTAAAGAAGTACATTCTGAAAATCTTCGCAATTAATGAAAAATCCATTTACAAAAGAGATGATGAAGAACCTGAGATGTCTCGCTGATCTCTCGGCTACGACTACAAACAGACTGCTGTTTCCTCAAACCGCCCGACAATTCATTTATCTTCTCTGTTCTCACTTTTCCTGGCAAGTTCTTGTATTTTCCGCCATGATGAGTCTCATAGTGGCGCCGAATATTATATCCTTTGAGCACTGAAAGGTGCTGTGAACACACCCAACACACTGGCTTCCCATTTACCTCTGCAAAGAAATAGGAACTGGTCCATTTTTCTTGGAAAACCGGACACTGCTTCCACTTTCCTCCTTTTTGACAGACATTTTCCAACGGCGGCTCCTGCATGAACAGTAGCTTGACAGTGTTGTGTCACGTAGCCTGTACGTAAGCAAGTGGGATCTATAGTACATCCAGCATAGGGCCTGCTACTCTTATCAGGATAGCGCAACCCCCCCCAATAGGAATAGTAGTGCATTTTATTGAAAAATTGGAATTAATGACTTCTCTGCAATTTTTACACTTTGCAAACTCATCCAGTGGGTCGGATTGGACCCTGTGGCGGGCCGGTTCTGTCCCCCGGGCCGTATGTTTGAAACCCCGATCTAGACTATACAATGCGTGTGTGTATTTAAATGTGCATACCATTTTCATCATCTTCTGGCATCTTCTCAGGCTCTTTAGTCATGTGTTGTTATGGTTTGTCTGTCAGTGCATACGCAGCCTCATCGTCTATGTTTGCCTGATACATATTTGTGTGCACTCTATGTGTTATGCAGTGCCATATGTGTGGTCCATACTGGTTATTCCCAACCAGGCCGTACGGCTGCCTGACGGCCGTCCATCTTCCAGCCTTATGTCACCAGGCCTCTTGGAGCCATTGGCAGTAGCCACTAGCCAGTAGCCACATTGTACTGTGGTGTTCATCCCATCAAGCCTTCATGCCAGAAGTAGCCATGTGGCCGTATCCGTCCCCATGGCCCCGTCCCCATTGTGTTCCAGTGGCTCTCTGTCACCAAACCGGCTGCTACTTGCTAACCCCAGCTGTCACAGCCGTCACTGGATCATAGCTACCAATCTGTCTCCCTTTATGACCCGCGCTCATATCCGCTACCAGCTACATACACAGTAGACCGCCCCTTACACACACACACGCAGCCTGCCACCAGCTCAGTGAATCACATCAAATTACCCAAGCATGCTAGCTTCAAGAGCTCGGGGGGGGCCTACTCAAAGCATTAAAAACCAATTGATTGTGCTGGAGTTTGGCCGGTCCCACCATGTGTTGCGTGTTAAACCAATGGAGCGTTGTGGCAATGGCGCTCCATGGTGTTCAGGCAATATGGAGGCGGTCGAGCATGGAAGGGGAAGGGGTCACAGCTAGCCAGTCAGATGTCAGAATAGAATAGAACAGAACAGACACATAACAGGCAGCCCAACGGTAAATTACCAGTTAGGGGCCGTTCACATGTTGCATCTAAAAACGTGTGGAAAACGCCGGCCGTGCCACTTTCATCCTTTTAGCCAAGGTGCTTGGGAGGTTGCTCTCCTGTCGTTCCTGCCGTCAAAACAAAGACGAATGGATTTCCAGCACCATAAATCCCTCACAGTAATGTTAACGTAAAAACAGCGTATCATCATGCTCACCAGTTATCCCAAGTTCTGAGCTGAGGTGTTTCGAGGCGTTGTTCCTTCTGTCGGTGTCAAAACACGAGGAACTTGACGGGTCGTAACGCCCCCGGGTCTCCCTGAACAAATATAATTAGCCTCTTCTTACATCTTTAGTTTGGCCGACCTTTCAAGCGGATTTTTTGACGTCCTTGGATGGAAAGGGTGAACCGTGTTCTGTGAAGCTGTTCGGTTCATTCTTGTCACATGACCTGTGGTGTGCTTGCTGCATTAAAAAAAAGTTGAGATTTTTGCCATCTCGGTGCGCAACGGTTGCGCCCAAAAAAACAGGCGGTGCTTTCGGTTTTGAGTGCACTTGTCCATTTAAAATAATGAATTTGTGCATGCAAAAGACGCAACATGTGAGCGGCTCCTTAGTCTACCTTGAATGTCATATTAGCAACACAGTAGCAATGTAGGTTAAACTGCTATGGAACTTTACCAGTAGAGGTTGCTATGAGCAACAGAATGTCAAACCCATAGAAATAGAATAAGAGTAGGACGGACATTGAACTGTTTTCAGTAGTCATTTGACTAGTACAAAAGAAAATGGTGATTGTTGTTATTTGTTTTGGTGAAGACAGAACACACGTCAGTGCGGCCGTAAAGTGTGGTCGCAGCTCGCTGGGAAGAGAACGGACGCAGCCCCGTAGTGGTGGGGATTGAGGTGGAGGGACCGTTAGACCCCGCGCTGCTGCTGATCACCAGCCCCTGTTCGGCTCATCTTCTTTACGCAGCGTAGCATTAAAGTATGGTGGAATTCCACCATACTTTAATGCTGCGCTGCTTACAGAAAATGAGGCAAACAAAGTTGTCAATTATCTGGCAATAGAAATGTGCTTTCCTGCGCTGTGACAAGAGTGGATCAAGAATTAAGTTGGTAATTTTTACTCATTTACTCTGGCTCTCTATCCTTCATAATGTTACTACTCCACTGCTCGTTTTAGTCATTACTGCAAAACCTCACCTCATTGAGTCCACAACTTGTCGTAATTCAATTTAGTTAACACAGAAGTCAGCCCACTACAATGGCCGCAATGGCAAAGGTACACACAAAAATGGCCCGCCGCTCTGACCGTCCCGCTACGTGGATTTGAATGGGAATGTCCGTTCTACTCCTATCCTATTTCTATGGTCAAACCTCTATGAGAATGGATATTAGCTACACATTAGCCTCAGAACATTCAAGCTGCATCCGAAACCACTCTTTCGTCCACTCATTCACTTCTCCCTATATGATAGACATTAAATTATGACCAGTAAATTGAGATTTGGAACACTTACTAATCATGATTATTTTGCGTCATCACTACCAGATGTAGAGTTGCAGAAATCACTCCTACCCCCCCGCCTGCTATATGAAGACAATCATGATAAATAGTCTGGGTGAGGGCTTCCACTGGGATAAAGAACTGAAACGATTTCCTGACCTTAAAAGTACAGTAGCTCTCACTTGGACAAATTTAGCTTGTTTGTAAAATGATGTAAAGGGTCGGTAGAGCGATATATGCTTCGAAATAGTGTCAAACAACAAATTTTGAGAAATAATAGATGATAATATTGAGTGGCAGTATATCAAACTATGTTGAAGATGAGAACAACCTGATCCAGACTTTGCTTATTGCCCAGTAAAAAGAGAGCATTGCAGCTCGTCGCTCCTCGGCAAAGGTGTTTTTTTTTTTTTATCTGACTAGATTAAGTTTGACAAGTCCATCCATACGAAACTGGACTTCATCCCCGCAGAGCAGCCGGCACTTTGTTAGCAGGAAGACGGAGAGAGTGAGGAGAGAACAGTTTTCAAAATTTGTTTATCTCCAATTAATGGGCACTCGACGTGGAACTTGATGGAGAGCAACAGCGTTTTTTAAAGTGGACAGCTAATTGAGGTTGCAGCTTGTTCTTCCAGGCTTTCTTTTCCCCTCTGTTTATCACTTGTCTTCCTCTTTCTCTTCTTCTCTCGTACCGTCTCTCAGATCTCTCTAATGCCGTGCTCTGTTTGGCAGTATAGGCGTGGGATGTCAGAACAGCATGACCGCTTGCCTTTGGTGCTCTGCTATTAGGTCAGCGCTATACGCAAGTCAGCAGACCTTATAGAAGAGGAGAAACTGAAATGCCCCGAAAGACAAATACACAGAACTGCCTAAACACACATATTGTTTGAGCGCAGAAACACATTCTTAATGGTAAATCTCACTTACGTACAGATCATCAATCACGCACACAGACGCTCAAATTCACTTGGTGCTGCCAAAGAGTGCCGGAGTAGCTGCAGCGCCAGCCAAGCGCAGCATTACTTGCTTTTCTCCACGACTTATCCATCCCTTTTTTTCTCCTCAATGTGAACTGTATGTGCTTCAAGTGCGTATTTGCTGTAGTGCATTGGCTCTCACATACCGAAGGTGAATTATTGAATTCCTCTCCGTTGCACCCCGGCCAGTTCTCCCTGGCCTCGGCTCTGAATAGAACACTCGCTGGGCCTCTTAGAATTGAACCATAGCTATCTGCCCTCATCTGGATGGGGGTGAGCCGGTGCACTGTGTGATACCCATCTCCCCACCCGCTTGACACGTAAAACGTTCCGCGGATTCAGAAGGGGAACATTATGTCGGTCTCATGGATTTGACTGGCGAGGCAGAATTTGAGACGGGGCTGCAGTCGTCCTTGAGCTGCTCTTTCCCTCCTCTCTTTATCTTTTCATCCCTCTCTTCCATCCTCACTCCCTCTCTACTTCTTTCTATACATCTCCCTCCCATTTCTCCCTGTTTTTGTCTCATTCCATCCCTCCTACCTCTTTCTCTCTCTCTCTCTCTCTCTCTCTCTCTCTCTCTCTCTCTCTCCGTCTCTCTTTTCTCTAATGCCCTTTCAGAGTACAACTGCAGCTACTGTGCCGGTGCCAGCGAAAAATCGTCCGTCCGGGGTTAAAGTTGCATTCATATAAGAGAGATATTGTTGCAGTGCCACAGGGAGACTGACAGAGAGAGATTGAGCGGCTGCATTTTTCACTATAAGCTTTTAGATATTACCTTGAAAAATGTTGCGATAGCAGCAAGAAATACATTTTGAGACAAAAGCCGATTTGCTTTGGTGGACGGGCTTTATTAGCTCGCTGTGTTTTCTAATTGGATTTCTAATCTTTTATTTTTTTTGCTTTTGTAAATAGGGTAAATATTCTGGAGAGATCCTCCAGTGTGAAATGATCCATTTGTCCACAAAAGGCAGTCGGAGAACGGTTGATCCGAGCGTGGAGAGGAATGGACCTCCCATGAAGACATGACAAATACTGTTACATGCTTCATCTAGCATCCTTATCCCCTCTCATACACGCACATACTGTATACACACACACACACACACAAACACACACACACACATACAGTACAAATCCATCCAAATTCCTTGTCCTCTTCAAGTTACTGGTTTTTTTTTTGATAGTAACCTCATTACTTTGTGCATTTTATAGTCACAATCAGTCATAATAGGGATTAAATCAATTAATGCACAACAAAGCAACAGCATTGCCATGATCAATCTCAATCATGGGTAATTAGTGATACATGTCCCCATATTTTGACTTGTAATTGTAGCCGACAGCAGCTCATGTGCCATCTGGTGTGATTTTGCAACGTATCCTCAAAAAACGGTTCGCATGATATCTTACCAACAGTTATTTCTCATTTTTCATGATTTCTCTTACAAATGTCCAGCAACATATGTCAATTTCTGCTTGTTACATGCATCTTTTCAAAATAAACTTCCGTCATCACAGGAAACAACTTGGTTAGGTTTAGGCAACAAAACAACGTAATTAGGTTTAGGCAACAAAACGACTTAGTTACGTCTAGGAAAAGATCAACTTAGTTAGGTTTAGGCAACAAAACAACTAAGTTAGGTTTAGGCAACAAAACTACTTAGTTAGGTTTAGGCAACAAAACAACATAATTAGGTTTAGGCAACAAAACTACTTAGTTACGTTTAGGAAAAGATCAACTTAGTTAAGTTTAGGCAACAAAACAACTAAGTTAGGTTTAGGCAACAAAACTGCTTAGTTAGGTTTAGGAAAAGATCAACTTAGTTAGGTTTAGGCAATAAAACTACTTATTTAGGTTTAGGCAACAAAACAACTTAGTTAGGTTTAGGCAACAAAACTACTTAGTTAGGTTTAGGAAAAGATCAACTTAGTTAGGTTTAGGCAATACAACTACTTATTTAGGTTTAGGTAACAAACCACTTAGTTAGTTTTAGGCAACAAAACTACTTATTTAGGTTTAGGCAACAAAACCACTTAGGTAGGTTTAGAAAAAGATCAACTAAGTTAGGTTTAGGCAACAAAACTACTTAGTTAGGTTTAGGAAATATCAACTTAGTTAGGTTTAGGCAACAATACTACTTAGTACGGCTTAGGAAAAGATCGTGGTTTGGATTAAAATAACTCCGGAAGTGGCGTATCTTATTTACGGAAGTTATGTGACAAATAAATCAACATTAATTTCTGGTTTCACACGGGTACGAACAGCGGTCTCCTGGGTGAAATTCCGGTGTTTTTTGACCCACCTGTCCACCTCGACCTCCTCCCTGCGCGGCATTTGTGTTGAATTAGAGTGCATCACTTTTTGTAGGTACAGCTTTGAACTGTGTATGAGAACAGCCTGGATTTTGAAAATGCTGATTTCAGCGGTAAAACATTTTTATTGTAATTCAATCTGCATCCTCTTGAGATCTTGCACATGATTGACAGACAAAATGAATCAATAAGTGGCAGGAGACTGATCCATCATCCCTCCTGTTGTCATTTCATTGTGGAGGACAAATAGTAACACAGTAGATAAACATCTTTTGCCAGAGGTGAGAAATCATTCACCGGTATCTGTCTCCACATGCTAATCTGTTAACATACATTGTCGTGGCCCCTCGGCTGCTTCGTCTTCACAGTAACGATCCCCTTTTCCCTGTAGGTTCTTGTCAGGCTTTGCAATTAAGCTTTTCAAAACCGCTAAAAAAGAGATTTCACAATTTAAACATGATGGCGAAGGCCGAGATAAGCCGCAATTTGCATCAGTGTCAACTTGTGAGGCTTCAATCATTGCTATTCATCAGTGTGCACCACAATTCCTTTGCTACTTTAGTTGGGTAAAATGAACAGTTCACCTTCCTGGCTTAGTCTATGGCACGTTTTGTCTTGTAGAGACAGACTGTGTTGGTAATACTAGGGCAGCCCTGCTAGTCTGTTAGCTCCGAGGCGGGATTCATGCTGCGGATTAGAGTGAAAGACCCAGGACGCTGGCTCCCTTTTTCGGGCTTACCCGAATAGAGAGTTGCCTGAGGGCATCTGAAAACTGTGGTCACAGTCGAGGTAGGTGAAGGCGAAGATATGGGTGGCAATTCTTAGACTTAAAGGGATAGTTTGGGTGTTTTGAAGTGGGGTTGTATGAGGTGCTTATCTATAGTCAGTGGATTACCTACAGTAGATGATGGTCGGTCGCAAAGCAATATAGTGCTGTGGACGGTAGCCTATATAAGAAGTGGATTAAGTCACCGTGACGTCACCCATTGGTTTGTGGACTCCTGTTTTGAAGCCTTGAGTTTGACCGGCGCCATCTTGGTTTTTGGTCGTCGCCATCTTAGTTTTTTGCAACCAGAAGTGACCCGAGAGGGTGGAGCTAAGTACAACCGAACACTGAATAAGACATTTTTTGGGTGACCAAAATGTTAACTTTCACGAACTGAAAATACGCTGTGAAAGGGTTAAAGTTTTAAGACAAATACACGACAACTCCCAGACCAGACAACAACTGTCAATCACAAGGTAGCCCCGCCCTAAAGCATACCCTGCATTATGGTCTATTTGACTCTAAATGGGACCATAATTTACTAAATGAACATCACGCTGTATTAAAGAAGACTTGAAACTAGCGATTGAGACCATAAACTCATGTTTGCAATGTTTACTGAGGTAATAAATCAAGTGAGAATTAGGCTCATTTTCTCATTGACTGCTTTCTGCAACCAGAGGAGTCGCCTCGTGTTGGCTATTATAAAGAATGCAAGTTTAAGGCACTTCCGTATTAGCTTTACTTTTCAGATCTGGAGGTTGCCCACTGAGCAAAACATATTTAAGCCACCTAAAAGAAAGACCCACCTAAAAAAAAATCAATATTCATTAAAGTGTAGGCTATATTTAGAATATTTTCACCGCTTTACCTTGCCGTTAGATAGCTGTTTCCAACAGGGAATTGAAGCTGCTATCTATGCTCTCTTCAAAGCAGCCAGACTCCATTAATAAAAACAGCAGATAAGTTTCACTTTCAGTTCAGTTCCCCGTCGGAAAATATTCTAAATATAGCGTACACTTAAACTGATATTGATTTTTTTAAGTGGGCCTTTCTTTTAGGTGTAAAATACGTTTTGCTGCCGGCCCCGTCCACAGCAGTACATTGCTTACATTTGCTTTTCCAAACCGGGGACGTGCCGACCGTCATCTACTGTAAGAAATACACTGACTATGGATAAGTACCTCATACAACCCCACTTTAAAACACCTGAACTATCCCTTTAACAGAGCACAGATACAGAACAAAATCATTAGGGGCACATACTGTACACACGCATTCAGTATTAAATATGGATGAAAGACAAAGTGGCATATACACACTATCCAGTGACTTGTGTAATTTTGTGGCTTCAAGGTAGGCAAGCCTCTAGTGTTAGGGGTCCCTGGCATTCTGTACTGTATATAGTTACCAGTCAATCATCAGCAGATGTTCTATAACACCTTTCCAGACCAATATCGACTGAGTGAACAAGCTTCGTCTGTGTGTTTCACTGGAGATGGAGAAATCTGTACAGTATCCAGTACTAAAACTTTAGCAGAATCACTCGAACCCCGTGGCGTGGAGCCGCGGCACCTCTGCAAGTATCCTACAGCTTTTGCGTGTCACTTTCACCTCAACACAAAACACACTAACATACACACACGCCAGCATCAGTATCCAAACCACCGAACCGCACATGGAGAAACCGACTGTCAAATACAGCGAGGAATGTGTTGAGTCAAGTGCGGGTCCTCTTTCATGTGGACGACACAAGTGATGCTTTGTTTGAGCGGAATACAGCCTCGGTCGTTGTTTGACGTTCTTGAGGCTTTTAATGTCTTTTTTCCACCCGACTTTTACATTTCACCTGTCAGAAAGCACATTCACTTTGAAAACGTTTCATTATTCAAGCCCCTTTCTTACTTCTTACCAGGCTATTAGTGATTTTGTGTACAATATCTGAACAGAACAGATGTCAGCAGTGAAACATCAGGGCCCACAACCATGTAAAGCACTTTGTAGCTTTGTTTTAAAAGTGCTGTATAAATAAAATGTATCATTATTATTATTATTAGAAGGAGAGGATAATCGTGTGAGCTTTTCTTTGTGGCCTCAAGCTGGTTTCACTCGGAGCGAGGGCATTGCCACCGCCTGAAGGTAGTGATATATCAGCAACCGTGTAGATAGGCAATAATGCTGGATATTATAACCTGCAGCAGCAATAAAGATGAGCTAAATGGCGAGCTGTAGAGATGCTCTGATCATCAGAATCAAAATCCGATCTTTGCAGGATTTTAAAGGGAGCCTCTGCAGATAACATCCTGTTAAAAAAAAGCAATGTTTTCCTCATTTCTGAGGTTCCATTATTGTCTTTTTTCCCTTAAAATGATAGACTTCTAGTTCATGAAGATTATTGTCTATTTACTTTGAGCAGAGCTTCACACCCTCCAAAATTAGCTATTTTGTTCTTTATTTCAAAATTACTCACTGCCTTCTTGACAGAGCAGATTTTTAAAAATGACAAAAGACTATTTTACATTTCTTTCATTCACATAGCTGCAAACAAAAAGACAACATCTGTGATCACAAACTGGATGAAATTCTCTGCAGCAAGAAACCAAATACTCAATTCCTTAAAGGGATAGTTTGGGTGTTTTGAAGTGGGGTTGTATGAGGTGCATATCCATAGTGATTGTATTACCTATAGGAGATTACGGTCGGCACACCCCCAGCTTGGAGCCGTTATCTATGCTCTCACCAAAGCAACCAGACTCCATTTAAAAAAATAATTCTAAATATAGCGTACACTTAAACTGATACTGATTTTTTTTAGCTCGGCCTTTCTTTTAGGTGGCTTAAATAAGTTTTGCTGCCGTCCCCGTCCACAGCAGTACATTGCTTTGCTTCTGTGCGGTAACTCCTGTCTGCTTCTCCAAACTGGGGGCGTGCAGACTGTCATCTACTGTAGGTAATACACTGACTGGGGATAAGTACCTCATACAACCCCACTTCAAAACACCAAACTATCCCTTTAAGCTCAATACTAGTAGCAACCCAAATATATCTGGTTGCATCTTGAGTGTGTGTAGGGCTAGACACGTGGTGTCGATCCTTTAGCCGTAATGGATCAGGCAGTAAAAACACTCTCTGTCTGTGTGACATTTATGTATCTGACTTACACATTTTACAATAGTTATTTCTGATGAGCAACACTAAAGTAATGAATATCAGCTGATACCGATCAGGGCTCCATCAGTCGGAGTGCTGCTATTTGCTTGTAATGAGTGGTCATTAAAAAACACTGCTGGTTGTACGATTTTTTACACGATTTCTTATTTACAGTACATTGTCTCTGGTCGCTGAGTGTATATCAACGTATTTAACAACCGGAGGGCTGATATCATCTGTCTCCTGTCTAGAATAGGATCAATACCATCTTAAGAAAGATGGGTTTTTCACAGACACACACACACACACACACCAAAACATGTGCATACATCGAGGAGATGTGTAAACATCATGTCATACATTTGAGGTACATCTGTAGCATCCATTATGTTGCTCTCTCTCTCACACACACACAGAGGACAAATCCAAAACATATGTTGTCTGTTTGTGTCAGTCTCCTTCTCATTTTCTCTCCTCTCTAGTCTGTTCCTGGACACACAACATTACAGACACACACACACACACACACACTAAAACCCCCTCTCTCACAGACACTCAGTCTCACAAACACAGAAAATCGAAATCACAAATCGGCTTAACTCTCCCTGACACGTCTGTGAATTAAGCCTTTCCGTTGCTCTCCCTTTCCCATTATAAAGGCATTGTCAGAGGCTGAATCGGTAACAGGTAGCCCACAGCTCCTGCTGCTTCCCTCTCGCTCCTCTCTTTCTCTTTCCTTCCCTCTTCCTCGCCTGCTCTCTACGTCTTTCTCTTTCTTTGTCTTCTCTCGCTTTCTCCCCGCATGTCCCTCAGCCTTTCTCTCTAATTCTCTCTCCTCCCTCTCCCTGTCCGTCTCTCCTCGCTACCGTCTTCCTCATGACCTCCATCAGCTCTCTCCTTAATCATCTTTCTCCCGTCCTCACACCCGTCTTTTTTCTGTCTCCTCCTTTCCCCTCTCCTTTTCTTATATCGTCTATCACAGCCAGTGGTGAACTAAGAGAACTAAATACTAGATTTTTATTTTTTTTTAGAGAAATATTGAGCTACAGTTACTTTAGTTACTTTGCAGGTTCAGATTTTCCACACGTAACAGATGAGACATGAGATCAGTTCATATACTTGGTACAATGAGTTTTAAGTAAAGCAGGGTTGCACCTGCTATTTGTAAAGCCATCACTAAGTTTGTGCATACATGGAGAAATATATGTTTCAGAATTAGAAATATTAATATGGTAATCTAACAGACACTATTTTGTCATTTAGACGTTATTAGCATACATTTTGTGATTTGAGGTATATAGATTGTGAAACTTCCCAATTTACATCATTATTAAACAATTTATCATCAAGTGTTGGGTCAGATATATTGAACATATTTCCTATTACCTATTATATTAACAAGCTAACGTAAAGTTTGTCCATTAAGCTACACAACAGGTACACCTGACAGTAACTGGGTGTAAATATTTAGGTCAAGGTCAAGGTCAAGGTCATTGTGACCTCATGTCCGGATAGATGTAAACTTGGATGTAAAAATGGATGTTAACTGCAACTTCACTGGATGGCGTAGGCATTCAACCGCAAGGTGGTAATTCTAGTTTTTCATTATTATTTTGTATTATTATGATTATTATTATTATTATTATTATTTAAAAATAACCCAAAAAATGAGTCAGGGCCTTTTTCAGCCCGGAGTAGTTAAGCAGGTGTTCCTTTAAGGTTTCATATAGCCCTTACAATCACTGGTAAGATAAGGGTCGTGTCTAGAAGGTAACCCGCAAATTGTGAAATGTGATCTGAAATCTGCAAAAACTTGCAAAAACTCTCGCCAGACTCGCTGCCCGATGACCTATCCTAACCTTAACTATTCAAGATCAATGCTTAACCATAAGAATTTGAGTTTCCCAACTCACGGGTTACCTTCTTGACACGACAGTTGTGTACAACCAGAGAGGCGAACCCCCAGGCCGAAAAAATGCCCCCACCCATCCACCCTTGAGTTTGTGTGGTGCGCAAATTTTAAATTTGATTTAGTGATGTGTAAATGGCCACTTAGTAAACACTTACTACGTTATAATTAGACTGGTGCTATTGTAATACTCCTTCCACCACTCATCTCAGCATTTACACAGTTTCTTTCTTTTTGTGCTGAGGTGAAACTCCGGGAAGGATCACATGAGGCTCGCATATCGAGTGGGAGAGGGAGGAGACGGAAGGGGAGGGAGGAGACGGAGAGGGGGAGGATGGAGGAGAGAGGAGAGGGAGTTTAGCTGACTGTGTTGTGAATGCAGGGAGTAGACAAGCAGAGCGATTCTGACAGGCTGTGTCTGCACAGTTTGTTCTCCAATAGGCCCACACAGAGTCACCAGTGGGGTGCGCACATGCACGCGCGTACACTATTGGAAGTTAAACGCTCGTATACACACACACATAGACACCAGTCGGTCTCTTTGACACCCGTGCACTAATGCTGTTACACACAGTGTGTTGCAGGCTTACTTACCTACAAACACACACAGGCACACTTACAGTACAGACACACAGAGTGAGAAGAGAGGCGAGCCGAGCGGAGGAAAAGGGCTCGGTTTTGAACGCGTTCCTCCCGAGGCTTCAGTGCTGGGGAAATGGAGCTATCATGACAAGGGATGAAAGAGCAACAATGGTTTCATCACTTTCCCTCATGTTCCACTGCACCGTGAAAAAGAAGCTTCTAGCGTTCTCATCCGCCCGTTAGGGAAAACATGCCGCGCATTATGCCGAGAGGAGGGGGAGGCTGGAGAGTGAGTGAGAGACAGGGAGGGGCAGAGAGAAAGCATCCTCCCTCAGCAATCAATGAACCGCACAAACCCATATTGTTGATACATCAGCAGCACATATTGACTATTTTTGATGGACCAAAGACAATAGTGTGTATTGATCTTGAAAATGTCCCCGTGTTCTGTGGACACTGTCCCTCTTCTCTTCTTCTTCTCTGGCTGCGTTGTCCTCGTGTCACCCCTGCCTGGGCCCCACCCTTCTCCCTTCCTCTTTTTTTATTGCTTTTATGTTTTTGACCATTCCGCCCTCTTCCTCAACTTTTCTCCTTCCTGTCCTCCTGCTGACTTTCTCTCTCTTCTTCTCCTCTCCAACCCCAACTTCCTGCCTGGCCTCCTTTTAACCCTTACCACCACAACCCACCACACCCTATCCTCTTGCTTATAAACTAGGGCTGTCAAATCTAACGCAAATTCATTTTAACGCCACTCATTTCTTTGACGCGTTAAAGCAATTTGCAATTTTTAGGTTGTATTAGGCTCAGTTTTAAAGCTAGAGTGAAGATACTGGCATCAAATGACACTATAATACCTAAGGAATCCATTGATACCAATGTCATACTACTACATGTCATACTAGCTTGTTGCGAAGGAGGTTAAATAACGCACCAAACGTACGCAAAATTTTGGCAAGGAAAAACTGGCATAGCCAGTAGTTGTTAGTGTAGGCATACAAACACAAGGCGGTAATTCTGGTTTGTTTTGATTTGTTTTTTACATGGACTCCAGAAGGATTATCAACCCACTAATAGGAATCAGAATAAAGAATAAAAGAATTATGCACAATACTCATAATTTCTCCTGCTCCTTCTTTCATCTCACCTTCTCCTCGTCTTTACTTTTCAGGGTGCAGTGATCACGCCAGCCATGGACCACACTATGTCCATGCAGCCTGCCAGCATGATGGGCCCTCTCACCCAGCAGATGAACCATCTGTCCATGGGCACTACGGGAAGTGTGAGTACTCCTCGCTGTGCTACAATGAGCCATGCACACATACCAAAACACAAACGCCCAAACACAAGCCCCTCTAGTCGCCATAATCCAGACGTGAGATCGTGAGATTTACGAGCAGCAAGGAGGACTTTGAATTCTTAGGCTACATACAATCTGCACTGTCGTATACAGTAGATGGACACATTACTCAGGGCTGGAAAAAGCAACTACCCTGTTATGCATGTTTTTTGGGGAAAAACGTAATCGAATCTGGATTTTTATACGGTTGACAATGTGTATTTATTATATTATACAACATTTTCCACCAGCAGTTGGTTTCATTGTTACATCAACCATTTAGTCACATCTGTAACCAAGCAAATATTTAAAGGCATCTGTTATGTACTCATTAAGCGCCCTGTCTTATCTATAGGTCCTATGTTTATTAGTACAGCTGTTGTGTTAATGTTGATTTGTTAATTTAGTTTTCTGTGATCAGTTTACTGCTAACAAGGGGGGCCATTATACTAGCTTAGCTGTCTGAGGCTGACTTCACTGTTAATTTACTGTTGGGCTAACAGAGATATATTTTACTCTTGTGGACTCTGTGTGTATTTTTGCTAGATTAATTACCGTGTTGTACTTCCTATGGGGACCTAATGTAGATCTTTCACTGGTGATACTTTGTTTCTTCCTGGCATCATGGGCGTATTATAAGACAATGGGCCCCTGGAGTCAGACGTGCAAAAGGCCCCACCATCTCTCCTACATATAGGAAGCAAGACACACAGACTTTATAGTTGTTTAGCTTCTTTTTGTTGTTGTTTTGTGTCTATTTGTGGTCATTTTGTGTCTCTTTGTGGTCATTTTGTGTCTATTTGTAGTTATTTTGTGTCTCTTTGTGGTCATTTTGTGTCTTTGTGGTCATTTTGTGTCTCTGTAGTTATTTTGTGTCTCTTTGTAGTCATTTTTCCTCTCTTTGTAGTTGTTTTGTGTCTCTTTGTGGTTGTTTTGCCCCTTTTCATAGTCGCTGTGAGTCTGTTTGTGGTCATTTTGTGTCTCTTTGTAGTTGCTTTGTGTCTATTTGTAGTGATTTTGTGTCTCTTTGAGGTTGTTTTTGAGTCTCTTTGTAGTTGTGTTGAGTCTGTTCGTGTCTCTTTGAGTGACATTTTGTAGTTGAAGGCCAGGGGGGCCCCTGACACTTTGAGCCCCTGAGTCTGTGCCCAGTAGGCCCATTCAATAATAGGGACAATATAACTAATTTGACAAGTCTATACTTTTTTAAATCCATTTTTACAATACCTTTGATCTAACTCTTGTTTATGGCATCTTTTTTTGTCCAGTACTCCACAGTTTGACAATTGCTTTTAGTAGAAACCTCAAAGGCCAGCTCCAGTCTTCGACCTTTGTTCAAAGTGTGTTTAGCCCGCTGCGTAGACCACCTACCGTACACACATAGTGAGGGCAGTACAAATACATTCAGTACATATGGCAGTAAAGGACTGATACAAATACAATATTATCTAATATTAATGTCTCTGTCATTGAAATTATGTTGGTTTAGTGAATTAATAATACAGCAATTTACACAGCATTTCTGAATATTTTGTAAAATACCATTAATAATGAAAGCACGCTAACCAGTTTCATCATAATGTGTTATTTACTAGATCGATAGTAGTATATAAATGCAGGAAGTAGCATGTACACAGTTTCGGTTTATTAGGGGTCAATATAAACCTGTGACTATATTGCGTTCCCTTATGAGCAGTGAATGCTCAAACACTACAAACATATTTAAACGTATTTGTGGTATTTTACCAGTCCATCAATGACAAATATGTAAAAGTCTACATCTGCTCTTTGAGACAGAAGGTTATATGTAGAAAGAGAGAAAACGGCAGGTGTCCATTACACAGTAGGTTTGGGTCAGGACGACCAAGTGGAGGCCTTTTATCTTTGGGGAACATTATTCATTTGCTCCTAAAACAAAGTACACATTGAGCAAGAGATGGATTTTACATTTCCTTTCAAGAAAGCCAACCCTTCTTAGGCTGTCGCCACATGTGCTCTGCCGTGGAGCTGCCGTATCATTTGTTTTACACTGCATGCATTCACCGCCAGTTACTGAGAGAGCACGTTTCCTCCCTGATCTTCCACATTAAACAGATTTCCTGTGAAGTTTAACAGTGTGACAGGGCCCTCTGTTCTCCAACCTTCCTCACTTTCACCCTCTAATTTCTAGTTTCGTTCTCACACTTTCTGTCTCCGTCGCTCTCTAAATCACACATCAAATCTATCACTCCATCAGTTTTCTTTATTCCACGCACACACACACACTCGCTTTACAGTCGCCGCCCCCTGAACCAGGAACTCCCCCCTGTTTTAGGATCAAGTCGACTTAGAGGTGTCGCACAGTTCTGAAGCCTGACTTCCTGCCCTAACCCCGCTGCCCGGGGGCAGGCAAGCAGGCAGCTTTGCTCCGGCGCTACGTTTGATCTCTGTGTGTGTGTTTGTATGTGTGTGTGTATGATTGAAACAGTGCTGCATTGTACAGTTATCCCATGTGTTTCCAGGTGAGCTGTCAGCGACTGTGACGCCATGTTGGCTCTGTCAGGAATGCCCCCTCCCTAATCTGCCCCAGCTGTGCTAACAGCCAGGATTAGAGGCAGGCTAATCTATGATGATGGCTTCTGATGTTTGATGGGTTGTATTATAGGAGAAAGTGGGTTAAGGTTTTTTTTTTTATTTCTGGTTTACTCTCTCTCTCTGCCTCTCCCCCTTTCTGCCTGCTTAGCTTTTCCTGAGGCAATGTGCTGTGTAGCATAACTTCTCTACGGCTGAGCTGCACACACGGCATGCCACTCGTGATCATCAATGGGAACGGAGACATGTTTCCTATAAAGCTCGTTCTCAAGCCAGATGTGAAAGCCCTTTCATAACGCCTGATTGAGAAAGCCTGTTAAAAGAGGGGTTAGGAACCAGCATCTGTAACTACCCGTGTAGTAAACTGGACTTGACACCACAGAGCACATTCCTCAAGTGTGCACGCATGGCGGTGAGGTTGTTTTGATTGCCCCCGCCGGACACGTGACTCAAACCGTCGCCACCGAATAGCACCTGCCACGAGCGGAGTCTCCAAAGTCAACAACTTATCACGACTCAGAAATACTCTTGGCTGTTCCAGGACTCGCTGCGGCTGTTTGTGTATGGCTGTGGCTTTCTTCTCCTCTCCAAGAAAAGAACCAAATGTTCCCGGTCCTCCGCCCAAAGCTGCGACGTTGGTGTGGTGACCGTAGTTTTTTTTCCGAGAACGCCGTGTTGTTTTGCAGCGGGGGAATCGGCACGGAGGGTTAGGCTTGTTAAAAAGGAGTGGCGAGGGAAAACCTCGCCTAGTGCCGTCTGATGGTCACTGCTTTGGAATTTGGCTGCTTCGCCAGAAACTGTTCTGTTTTCAGCTAATACTCACCCAGCTCACTCTCGTGTCTTCAGCAACTTGATTACAGAATGCTAAAGAACCTCAGGCTCACTGTTTATGGATGGCACACATAAACATGCCATCCGTGCTCCTCGCTGATTTATCTTACCATGTTTGGTGCATATTGCTCTGTTACTGATTTATTCACTATCTCCGTGCTCTCACCACTTAGCAGGAGTCTATCTGTCATGCTTCGCGTTTGCTCATGCCTGTTGGATGCTGTGCACGTGTGTGTTGATGTGCACATGTCAGTGTCTGCGTCTGTGCGTGAGCGACATAGTGTCTGACATGACAAGAGGTGACCTTCCCTCTGTGTTCTCCATCCTCTTCCTGTCATGGCGTGTAGAACCCAGGTCTCTGTTGTCATGGTGACAGCGGTGATTGACAGCTTCTCTGTCCCTAGAAGACAGATTTGTGTGAAGCACTCCCCTCTATTATCTGGGCTGTTTCCCTTGGTTTTCAATGGGGAAGTAGTCTATAATACAGTATGTTATTCTGCATCTCCATAACCGTGCGTGGCTATATTTAACCTTCACTCACGCGGGGAGAGTTGGCCGAGCACGCACTCTTCTCTCGTAGTAACACATGTTGACATCTGGGTGGTTCCCAGTACCACTGAGCAGTTACGTCCTTGCAGGACCTTGAAGGTAATTGTTAAGGGAGGGACAACCATTTTTAAAATTGACAATGCATTTTGAATGTGTTTTAAGGTCTCGTAGCCAAGAACTGTGGTGCAACAGTTGTGCCACTCTCAAATTAATTTTAATGTTCTGAATTTGACGTTCGTTCTGAGCTTCTGAATTTCAATATATTCTCGATTGGTATGTGCATTAAATGCATAAGCTTACATTAAGCACCAGACTCTGCAGTGCAGTTAAATCTTCGCCTGAATCTCTGGATCTAGATCATAAAGGACAGCAGTAATACAGTGATATAGAGTTTACTGTTTACGGCATAATTTGGATCTCTTAAAGCTGCAGTAACTTTGAGCAAATATGATAAAATGTTATTATTATAAAAACGGTCACTATATCCTGACAGTAGTGCGTGAGACAGAAAAAAAATCATGTTCCTCTGTGTCCTCCTAGTGCTCATAATGGCATTTGCAAGATTCCACCGCGCCTGAACAAAAACAACCAATCAGAGCTGAGGAGTCACAAAAGTTCTCAGTGATTGACAGCTGCTTAGAGACTGCTCGGCTCTGATTGGTTGTTTTTGTTCTTGCAAATGCCATTAGGAGCATCAGGAGGAGACAGATGAACATGATGTTTTTCACAGATTATCTGTCTCTTGCTACTCTGGATATAGTGACAGTTTTATAAAAATGTACTTTTTATTATATTTGCTCAAAGTTCCCGAATGCAGCTTTAATGGTCGACACTACAGGTGATTAGGGTAAAAAAAATGTAACTCATAGATATCACCATGAAACTTCCCCAGTTGATTACTGACATTAAGACAAGTATTTTTTGTATTACAAGTTTTCTGAAATTGTATGTTTAAATATGCAAATGATGCATTATCTTATTAAATATGTGTTAATATGCATACATTTCCAGAACAGAAATCTGAATATTGGATAAAACCAGGTTCAACATTCTTGTTTCATTTTGTTGACATATTAGAGACAAAGGTTTTTACAGAGGGGTTTTTGGATATCTCTTTTTATCACAGAAAATACTGTCAACAAATCTATTTTCGCCATGTTTTTAGGAATAAAATATACTATAAATCAGGCTATGAATGATATATGAACAAACTCCTCTGTAAAAACCTTCAGAATATAGATAGGAATGAAACTGTGAAGTTTGGTGTATGTAAGTGCTACTGAAGTGGAGATTTCTGGCTCAGAGTCTGAGAAAAAACAAAAGATATGTATTCCTTACATTTTGCAAGACACTACAGGTACCATGAAACTTCCATTAAGAAAATCATTTTTTGTATTTTAAGTTTTCTTAAATGTTTAAATATGCAAAATGAGGCATTATCTAATGCTAACTTTTGGTGAATTAGGAGAAATCTACAGACTTAAATAGACAAAGGAGTAAAATCAACACCTAAATGTGTGTTTTGGATGTTTTCTTTCCACTAGTCTGAAAGAAAACATGTTGTGGAAGCAAAATAGCCCAAAATCTCTAAATTGGCCAGTGCATGAAAAACAATGTTTTTGCCTGGGGTGTCTCGCGTCAAGGCAGATCTTTCTAGTATTTTAACTCAACTTAAAGCTACACTAATCAATATTTTTGAATTAACAATGAATCACACAAAACCTGTGGATCAGAAGAATAATGTGAAACCATTGGCTGGACTGTGTCGTGTCACTCATGTCTCTCTGTGCGTGCATGACACAAATAAAATGGGTACCCACTCTTAGCAAAACTGCGTACCTTTAGTACTGAAAAAGTCAAATAGTAAAAGTATATACTGTAAAGGCCTGCTGATAACAATGTGTTTAAGGAAGTGATTAAAAAGATGACACTGATTCTACCAGTATAAATCTCTGCAGGCGGGGTGTTAACAAAACCTGGGGGCCCAGATATGGAGGGCTTTTCATGGTGAAGTGGCACAACGCTGTGATTCACAGCCGCTGGTTTGCAGCTCCAATAGTTCCCATTGTGCTGGAGCCCCACAGCTACGATCAATAGTCATCAGAGCCCATCCCCACGCCGCTCTGCCATTAATAACCCACACTGAGTAGCTGGATGCTCGCGCCTTGACCAACTGTTATCCTCCACCTTGCAGACGATGCGACAGAACAGCGCGTCAACACAGAGGGGATTGATAGATAGACGTGGAGGCTGAGTGACAGACGGAGAGGTGGATGATTCATTTGAACAATTTAAACAGGCTATAACGTGTTGTGCTACGTTCCACCACTGCCAGAACTACAATTTCTAAGAGATTCTTCTTCTTGATGTGGAAGCTGAAAGTAGAAAGTCTTATTGCAACACAGTCTCACAGTAGTTCGTGAAATACTCACGAAATATAATCTATTTGATTCTTGTACATTGTCACGAATTTCCTCTTTTTTTCGTGATGCTCAGCACGACTTTCAGCAACGTATTTTTCATGCGTTTCTCTAGGAATGTCTAGCAACATTTGACGCATGTGTCAATTTCCGCTCCAGTCTTTTCAAAATAAACAACTTAGTTAGGTTTAGGAAAAGATTGACTTAGGTTTAGGCAACAAAACAACTTGGTTAGGCTTAGGCAACAAAACTACTTAGTTAGGTTTAGGCAACAAAACTACTGAGTTAGGTTTAGGAAAAGTTTGATTTAGGATTAGGCAACAAAACTACTAGAGTTAGGTTTAGGAAAAGATTGACCTAGTTAGGTTTAGGCAACAAAACTACTCAGTTAGGTTTAGGAAAAAATCGTGATTTGGGTTAAAATAACTCCAAAAGTGCTGTAACTTAAGTACGAAAGTTAGTCAACTTTAACTATTGGTTTCACACGGGACACGAACACCGGTGTCCTGGGCGAAAGTCCTGTGTTTTTTGATTCACCCCGACATCGTCCCTATGTGGCGTTCGCCACTCTTTATACTTCCCGGTTCACAATTACGTGGATTACATACAAAATTGATTCTGTGCTGACCATCACGAAAAGAAATTGAAAATCAATACAAATCAATACATTAAATTTCGTGACTATTTCACGAACTGCTGTGCGACTAGGCTACTTATTCGGTATTGTCGTACCAATGCAGGTTTTTTTTTGTGGTATGTTATGTCTATGTTTTTTCATCCTGGCGTTGCTGCATTGCGGTTTGAGTTTCTACTGTAGTTCTAGTTGTATGCCATAGAGAGTGATGGTGGAGAAGAGACTTAAGGAGTCTACTCACACCAGCCTCGTTAAGGAACTATTCAGGCCTCCCGTTCATCAAACATACGCACACGCCATCTGCTCCAGTCGCAGGTGTGTGCATAGACATGTGTGCCTGTGTGTGTGAGTGTGAGTGTGAAACACCATTTATTGCCAATTAGGGATGTTTTATATTGCCCAAACCTGTCCCCTGACTATGGACAGGGAAGTATTAAAAGAGTCGAAATTGGACAAAAATCATCTTTATCGCCATAGCAACCCAATTCACAGTAGCCGGGCTTGACACCCTCCCTGACTTGCCACACAGCAGCAGCGACTGCAGAAATATGCCCCGCTCAACCTGCCACATTAAATAGGTTAACTAATGGTTATGGTAGCAGGGAAAAAATCTTATCTTATTAAATTTTCTTGTTGAATCTAATTTAAATTCCTTTCGCAGTCCTGCGGAGAAATATAACATTTCAAATGGACATCGTCCCTTTGACAGGGAGGTTTTGATATTGCTAATTATCTCCGGCTTCCCTTCATTTGCTTTCACGCGGCGCTCACAGGTGAGTCGACTGAATAAGTTAATGGGGAGGAGAGGCGAAGACTAAAAAGTCCCGGGGAAAATTGGTATGCATGGTTTGGATTCACCGGGGAGAAGGTCACTTCAACAACCTGATAGGGCCTTTTAGACAATAGCAGGTTGAGAAAGAGAGAGAGGGAGGGGTGAGCAAGTGACAGGAAGGTGAGAGGGAAGAAGGGATGACACGGAGAGGTAATGTGGTAATGTGTCAGGAAGTCTGGATGTGCCGCCTCACCCAGTCCTGAGTGTGACAGCCCTGAAGGTGTGATAACCTTAAATTTGTGCGTGCGTTGCCCACACAGTCGCATGCACGCTAACATCCATCCCAGGGCATCCTCCTGACCGTGTGTAGCGACGGTGGGGGAGTTAATCACCCATGTCCATGGCCTTTAGCTGCTCTCATTAGGGGTGAGCGGTGGAGCCGTACCCGATCCATTAGCAACGCTGCCGGTAATGACACTTCACCAGCACCGCCGGGCCCACGGCCAAGAAAAGGCTCCGCAGCCCGGCGCAGCCCCTCCATTACCGCCTCCTACTGCATACTGCCGCCACGCTTTTTAGCACTAGCAGGGGGGGGGACTGAGAGGGAAAAATAAGACAGAAAGAAAGGGGATTGTACTTCCCTTTTTTTCTTTCTCTCCTCGGTCCGGAAAAGCAGCAGGAAGACGAGGGGAGGCGGAGAGGCAGCCTGGTGGCTTTTATCTGGGATCACATCCGTTGGCGCTGTACTGCAGCATTATCGTTCCAAGCCTCTTTGTCTTTGTCTGTCTCTCACACACACACACACATGCATGTATGTTCCCAGCTGCACTCCTACATCCACATGCACAGTCGGACAGACAAATACTGATCCTTTTATGCACAGGCATGCGCTAATTAAAAGGAAGCACACACACTGGCAGATCGGGCTGACACACGTGTTCACCTCACACATATGCATTTACAGGAAGTCCCAGAAGGAAGAAAAAAAAAGCCTCACACACAAAGTGCCGTGTCCTCATTCATATTGCATGTGAAAGCCCCGTGGCTGTCATGTAACCCAACTTGTGGCACGTCTGTAAAATGGCCATCATGGGGCGAGCTAGCACCCAGTTAAAAGCCGGGCCAGGCATGTCTAAAGGAATATAGGCCACAGGCAACAGACCTCCTGCTTTCTCTTTCCTCCCTCTCTCTCTTCATCCTCTTCAACCTTCTTTTTTTTTATTGTTTTATCTTCTCATCAGCTGTGGCCTGGTGCATTTTGCCTGCCTGTGAAGTCTTGGTGGAACAGCTGGACACCTCTTCCTCCTCCTTCTCCTCTGTCTACCTCACATAACTCTCTTCTGCTCTGCTCTGCTCTGCTGAGAGTGCACACATATTCTTTTAGCGCCCTCCAAAGGACGCTGAGAGCACAGCAAGCTCACATTCCCAGTGGTTTCGGGGGGGATAATTGCAGTGAATGAGACTTCCAGGGAATTGTGATGTCAGTGTTGGATATCTGAAAAGTCCCATTTTGGATTAATATATGTCAGAAATGTGTGTGTTGCATGTAATATCTGTGTTTTGTGATGTGTGCAGCAGGGATTTTGATACGCGTTTGTCTTCTGTTTGTGTTCCAGTACATGACTGCTGCAGCTGCCGCGGCGCCTATGCAAGGGACCTACATTCCCCAGTACACTCCTGTGCCTCCAACAGCCGTCCCTGTCGAAGTAAGACCCACACGCATGCACGCGGCGCTCGCTAATAATCGAAAATCTGTCAAGGTTTACCCAAAGGAGGACGTCATTACTCCTCGCAGCCCCTATCGCTCACACCCGCTTCGTCATCTCTAAACCTTCTCACCACATCAACAGACCAACACAGTCGTTAAATAGACGGATTACATTTGGAAGCTCGCCGTAAATTGCTCGTATTCTCTCCGAACAAATGGGCCTGGCACCACCGGCGAATAACAAGGGGGAAAACTGCAAGCAAAGCAGGATGAGTCAGAAGTTTTATAGTATTTTGGGAAAGACATTTGAAGTGCGGCGCAGACTTTGTCACTTCTTCGGCGGGCTGTCTCGGCTCCTTGGCAGGTTCGGGCAGTCCAGCTTGAGAAATGACGAACGCAGAAAGCGGGCGGGTAGGCCGGCGAGGAGAGCGGGACGGCTGTCTGGCGGCTGACAGCGCGGTCGTATTCAGATGGACTATCAGTCGTGTATCAGATGACAGCAGCTGAAGTGAGACACAGTGCCGGCGGTGCTGTCTCTCTCTCTCTCCCTCCACAGCCGGTCCGGGCTGGTAGGTAGCTGGAACACGCACATCCGTCAGCCACGGAGCTCTGGTTAGCCCAGCAGCTACAGACAATGACAGTTTCCCCTGACAGACCCATTAGTCGCTCCTCCCCCCCCCTCTCATACCCCCCTCCTCTGAAAGTTCCTCATGAAGGAGTGAGGACGGAGGAGAGAGATGTAGTTGTAGTGTAGCCCATGGCGCCTCTTGCCTATTTCATCGTCACCGTTGTCCTCTCAATGCCAGCGTCAGCGGAGGGGTGTATATCACTGCATCAGCCAGTGACTGGAGGGCTGATGTATGGACAGGGCGCCGTATCCTTGAGAGCTTGTTAAAGGTGATTGAGATGACTCAATGATGGGGGCTATCGGTAATGCTAGACACATAAAAAAGGCTAAGAGGCTGTTGTGATGAATTCAGTGCACATGGCCATCTTTTTACCTCAAACACAGATGTAAAAGTCTGCAAGCACATTTAGCACATTTTGTACTGAAAGTCTTTTTTATTATTCGTACATATTTGAATCCTATACACTAATCCCTGTGTCAAATCACAGTAATGTGACTTCTTTGTTGTGTATTTTTTTCAACCATTTTGTTCCCAATATTCATATTCAATATAATGCGTTCTCTGGCCAGGGACCTTTAAAGGGGAGAACATTTTCCAAGGACCCCCTCATAATCGTAACACTGATTAAGCATAAAGCTAACTACCATTTGTACTCTTAGATGCCATTGGAACTATTTGTATTCTAAAACTTTTCAACCTAAATATGTCAGAGCTGTTTGATAGTGATAAACGGAAACACATTTCAATCCGAATCATGTTAACACCACTTTGTTTTGCCCTGATATTCCGGGTGTTTTGTAATCAGATGTCGCTTTTGCTTGGCCGGCTTCGTGGCTTCGATCGCTAGCACCTGAAGACACATGACGCATTTCGGTCTCCTGTCGCTGTCGATCGATATAACTGTCATGACGTGATGTTTCACAATCATATCAGAGTTTCTATTGGCCCAAAGCTAACGTGGGTGGTAGTAATGGACATAATATGCTTGTTTTATTGGTGCAAATGGTCCACATCTGTAGATGTGTACTTTTTAATGATACAGCACAATTTTATAATTTATAGCAAATTATTTCGCGGACCTCCTGACAGAGTGCCACAGACCGCACTTTGAGAATCACTGGCTTAAGTAGCTTAACTGTTCTATAAAAGACAAATATTCTTAATATTTTTCTTATAATGCTGTATCGCATTTGAATGAAATGTTCAAATTCAAAACATAATTTTTTGTATGGCTGCACCTTTACTGTAACCTGACCCGCCAGATGGTTTGTTACACAGAACCATCTGAGAAGCCGTTATTCGAAACTGTTTGGAAAAGGGCAAGCACATTCAAAAAATACTCGGCAGGTGATTGGATGAACCATCTGTCAATCAGACTCTTGCCAAAGCCAGTCAGGAGAAGAGCGGAAACATCAGTTTCCATCGAGAAAAGCCTTTAGTGCCGTTCTTTGCTCTTTCAGTGAAGAAATAGTCTCCAGTTCTGATAGAACTTATGTTATTGCCACTACGCTAACCTCTTCAGGAGCTGCCATTGTTGTTAAGAACAAACAGACGCCACTCCGTACACACCTACACACCACGCCCGTAGCTGCCAGTAGCTCCTCACAGGACACTGATTGGTCTGTGCATTGGCTTGCCGGACACAGCCGCATTACTTGAAGCCTGACAAGATGGATTTTTGTGTTATATGACATTGCGACAATCCAGCTGCTGTGCAAGGTAAACTTTACTGTGCATAAATGGAAAAATTCTAGGTGTCTCCACCATTATTTGATATGCATTTCTGACAGGCAGTATATTGGGATCCTTGGATGGAAAAGTTTAATATTTGAAATGAAGTTCTGTGGGTGTGAGAATTGCTTATCTTTGAGTTCAGAGTGATGGACCTGTCAGTCTGAGAAGTTAATCACAGCAGTTTTATTTGGTCTACTTTTGTGTCATGTCAAAACAGTTTTGTTTATTATATTATATATCATATATTATTATTTTTAAAGCCCAATATTAAAAAAAAATTCTGAGAGGGCTTTATAGTCTGTAGTTAGACCCTTGGTTCGGGTATGAAAAAGCTTCTTTAACAACAGAGGATAATTCCCTCCTCTTCCAGGAAAGACAGACACGCAGTAGTACACAGAGTATTTACAGAGTAAAAGTAGTAGAAGTCGATTCAGTCGCATACTTTTCAGCAGGAAGTGCCGAGCTTTGCAGAGAGGTGCTTGTTAAAGCTCCGAGCTGACACATTTCCTGCCGTGTGTGTCCTCAGGGAGTGGTGACGGACGCCTCCCCCCAGACAGTGGCTCCCTCGTCACAGGAGGTGGCTGGCCAGCAGCAACAGATCCAGGTGGACAGTGCTGGCGACCATGTTCCTGCTTACTCATACCAGTCCAAGTAAGTCCAGCAGTGAAGCATGTCAACCATTTAACATGGCATTCTCTCCTTTAAGGGTAGTTTTTATTATTTATTATGAATCATGTTTATTAGTTATGATGATTATTTTTCACAATATTTTATTCTAAGCATAAGCATGAGGTGTGGGTGATATGACAATATATGATGTGAGACTATATAAATTTGTCATCTGAGATTTTGCCATACCTTTTATACAAAGGTATTTATCCCTTTAATATCTAATGATCAGGTCAGCTTTATGGTCATATTAGATTTTTATATAATTTTTGCATCCATGTGATGAAATACTTTGCTTTGTCAGGTATATTTTTATCCATATTGCCCCCACCAAGCATGCACTGTTTATGTATATCAGGTCATTATGAGGTCTAACACATAAATTCTGTCACCAACACTCCCTAAGTAAATCAAACTCGTATAGACAGGCTTCCTGTCTGTGAACTATTTGGTGAACTCGAGGGATATTATCATACAAAATATTTTTTTTAGATGTTTTGTAATTATAGTAATAAAGTTATTTCTCTTTGACAAATTGTTCACCTGATTTGACTGTTAACTAAACCATTAAATGTGTGTTATCGGTCGCTATAAGCACCATAGATGTGGGTCAGTAGGGGCCTACTATGGCTACTATGTTGTAAAAGTGAAAGCGAAACTTAAAGGGAGACTACGCCCATTTTCAAAATTTATAAATAAATAAAATAAAAAATAAACTGTTGTTATTCTTTCTTTAGGTGATCTACCATGTGAATAGATGATAAAACCTACCAGTGGGTGTAGTAGGCCCCTACTGACCCACATCTATGGTGCTTATATATAGCGACTGATAATGCCTATTTAATGGCCTGACAACAGCCTAATGGTTTTAGTGAAGCAGCACAGTCCAAAATACTAATCTAAACAAAATGAGAGTACTAAGAGACACAGTAGTGCCATTATAAATGACTCAAATTATTCCTGGCTGCTGTTGTCATTCGCTTGTCATTCTGGCAGCACTTTTTGCTTTTCTGACCCGATCAGAACCGTTTAACGTGATTCATTTCGCTTCCGTCTTCTGACAGAGCTGTCAGCTGTCAGCTCTATTGCGTTTCTGTGTTTGTAATATTGTGCTTTGATTACAACGGCACACCTCCCCCTCACCCCCCCTCTCTGTGTGTGTTTTCTCTCTTTCATCAGATAGCAACGGCCTGAGCGAATGTTCCTGTGACAGCGTTGCCTTGAGACAGAAGGTGGCTGCACTGTGAATGTGAGGAAAAGAGAAAAGAAAGAGATTGCTTCCAGATTGCCCAGGCACCAAAAAAGAGACACTTTTTTCATTTCCTACCTGGCCTACGAGAAAAAAAAAAAAAAAAAAAACGCAGGAAGGAGGCAAAGAGTGCTGAGGAAGGTGATGGGAGAATTGCTGGGCACAGTGCAAAGAAGTGAAATAGTTTAGTCTGGGAACCTGCCTGAAGGGCTGGGCCGAAGCTTGAAAAGTTTCTCAACGAAAATTCTCAACCAATTAAAAAAAAAAGAAGAAAAAGAAAAGACAAAAAACAGGTTGAATGCGCAGGTAGGTGATGAAGTTTATTTTGTAATTAGAAAACGGGAGTCAAGTTTGAGATACACACAGAGATTGTCTTCCTCAGATATTAAGCTACAATTTCTTTTCACTCTTTTTTATGTTCTAGTGTTAAATTTTAGTTTTCTAGATATATTCGAAAAGTGTTTTTTTCTTTCTTGAATCTTCATGGCCTTAATTTGAAGGGCGGCAGAAACTTTTTACAGAGTTAAAGTCTGACGTCTGGTTAAGAAAAAAGAAACGAAATCAGTCTCTTGGACCACTCGGAGGGTTCAAGACACTGGATGAGTTGTTCTAAAGAGGAAAAAAAGAATCTATCACATAAGCTGTACAGATTTAATAGAGAAGAGCTTTTTTTTCTTTTCTTCATTAGAAGAAAACTTTGATAATTATTATGTCAGAGGTAACTAAGTGTCAGAAGAAAACAAAATGTCTGTTGGGGATAAAGACTTGTGGGGGGGAAGAAGAAGCTTTGAAGAGATTTTTCACAATGAGGAAAAAAATGAAAACATGAGAAAACATGCTGCATTGTGGATGCAGTCTGTTGCAAAATGCTGAACTTGTTTTTTATTATCATAATTATTATTTTACATGGCGAAGTTGCTGTCGACGACATTAGTGCTTTTTATCTGCCACATTTTACCTTTTTTATGAGCTTTAAGATGTTTTTAGCCCGCTTTGCTTGTCACACTGCAAAAAGGAGAAAAAAAAAAAGAAGAAAAAAATATATAAAATGAAAAAAAAAATTAAAAACTACGGAAAAAATTCTGGCAGTGAAATAAAAAAACAGTAGATTCAGTAGGAGCTTAACGGTTTAAACCAATCAGTGCAAAAGCAATAGAAGAAATTGTTGACAATTTCTGTAGTCTTTCCTAGTTGTGGATCAAATGCAGCCCATGGATGGCCATTTTTATACCAAAGATGAAGAGACACTCTGAACCAGAGTTTTGTTTTGTTTTTCTTTTCTTTTCCTTTTCATTTTTCAGTTTGATTTTGTTGTTGTTGATGTTGTTGTTGTTGATGATGATGATGTTAATGTTGATATTGTTGTTGTTGATGTTGCTGTTGTCGTTGTTTTTTTTTTATTTGACCTTGATGGCCGGACCAGTCCTTACTATCCTTCTTAACATCTTCTTTTTTCACCGGGTTTAAGCTACATTTTCCACGGTTGTCCAAGCTGTCACACACACACACACACACACACACACACACACACACACACACACACATACACACACACACACACATACATATCCACACATACACACACTTACCGTACAAACACACACATCAAACAGTATTTAAAGTGTGATGCAACCAGTGGTAGTCCTACCAAACGTCCTTTCTCTTCGCCTCCTCTTCTTTGTCTTTTGGTTTCTTTATGTCACATCACTTTTACGATGCTTTCACACACCGTGGGTGCATTCCACCTCTCTCTCTCTCTCTCTCTCTCTCTCTCTCTCTCTCTCTCTCTCTCTCTCTCTCTCTCTCTCTCTCTCTCTCTCTCTCTCTCTCTGTCTCTCTCTCTCTCTTTCTCTCTCTCTCTCTCTCTCTCTCTCTCTCTCTCTCTCTCTCTCTCTCTCTCTCTCTCTCTCTCTCAGATGCTGCAGGGAAAAGTTTAGGAAACAGATTGGGGGAATGTTGCTCGCTACGCTCCGTGGTTGTCGACACATTGCTTCCTGCTTTGTCCCTTTAGTGATTTCTGTCCTCGGTCTCTTTATCTCTTTAATTCAACCGTAAATAACTCAGCTATTCCTCAAGCTACTGAGCTTCAGTGTTAATCTCCCTGCTGCTGTTTGACCTCCTGTTAATCTCTGTCACCAAACCTAGGTCACTTTTTTGAGTATTTACCTGCTCAGAATACCAGATGAGTGTTATTTGCTGCATATTGGACATCGGGTAAGCTTTTAGTCACGATAAGGAGTGTACAAATCTGAGTTTGAACTCTTTAGCAATGATTGCATAAACTTTATGGCACTTTAATGGTACTGACTTAAAACAACCGTGAAGAAGCATAGACTGTATGTAAAGATGGACGACATGACAGCTCCCCAAAAGTGAAGCCAAAACATCTTGATCGCCCCCTGGTGGCTAGCTGCAGTATAGGTCATAAGTCCCACCCCCTCTATTTTAGTGGCTCGGCTCGTGATTGGCTCGAACAGTTCTATGGGCGGGACCTCGATACCGCGGCACCCATCCACCGATCACTACTGCGCAGATTCTGGCTCCAAATGACGTCAAAGTCTCAAGATCCTCCAGCTCCTGTATCCGGGATATTGTGGCTTCACTTTTGTACAGTGGGAGGAAGTAGAGTCGCGCCGTTCATCTATATGTACACTCTATGTGAAGAAGTAATGGAAATGCTTGAAAGAATAATTTGACATTTTTCAGGAATACGCATATTCCTTTCTTCCCGAGAGAATATCGATTTCACTCTCTCGTCTGTACGGTAAATATGAAGCTACTGCCAGCAGCTGGTTAGCTTAGCTTAGCACAAAGACTGGAAAAAGGGGAAAACAGCTAGCCTGACTCTGTCCGAAGGTAACAAAATCCACCTACCAGCACCTTTAAAGCTCAATAATTAAGACGTTTGTTTAATCCGTACAAAAAACGAAGTGTAAAAGTGACACCTTGTGGTTTTCCAGGGGATTATGCGCCGGACTATTTCTTGGCCAGGCGCAGTCATTTACTGGAGTCTCGTCATCATACGCGAGCTTGACACGCAACCAGCAGAGACTCCAGGAAGTTACTGTGAAGGAATGTCCTTTAAAACACATCTGAACAGAAGCAAGACCTGTTTGCATTGTAAGACTACCGTCAGTCTGTGACACTAACAAGGCGTGGAAGAAGTGTGTTTAAAGGCTAGAAAAGGACCGTCTGTCTTGAACATCCCCCTGATCATTTGCCTAACACAAGCTCACACCTTTGGGAAGTAACCAGGCTCCTCAGCAGCCGTAACAAGATGTTGACGGCAGCTCCATCCTCGGCCCCACCACTGAGTGTCAGTTACACCCACTGGTTGTCCCAATTTGTTGCACAAACAACCCCGTCACATCTTATCCGGCTCTTTCCATCCCAGAGCTGTGTGAGGTTTCATCTCGGAGGATTGTCCCCTGAAGAAATTGCCTGTGGGACGGCGGACATTTCTGCCCCCATTACAGCATCCTTTGTGTGTCGGGAGCGCTGTGTGTCTGCACTGTTGGCCCATGTCCGCTCTCTCTGCCCCACTATGGGGCTAAAAAGACCCCGTTTTTTCCCCCTGCTTCACTGGCACCATTAATGTGCCACAGCCAAGCCAGGCTCCTTTTGCTCTCATTTTCCCTCATTCTCCCCCCTCTCTCGCTCTCTCTCTGAGGTTTCTTCTCTTTATTGGATGGTGCAGTAGCAGAACCACAAACCAATTTCAGTCACTCTCGCAATGAGGCTTGACGGGCCCAATTTGTCTCCCTCAGGGGCAATAGGATCCACTCCAGTGTCCCTCAAAAGACCCCTTTCTTCCCGACAGAGAGGGAGCTTTTTTGTTTGGTGACAATTGCAATTGAGCTCCAGCAGTTCATGTGACTCATTCGAATCCAAGTCCAGCGCTGCATGTTGGGGCCACGATGGCGTGTTGTGCACATTACAGGCAAGCTACGTCATAGCGTGTGGCGACGTTTATAACGAGCTAATCAAATTTTACATCGAGTGCCTTTTAACGAAGCTTCCAAATGATTCCAAATTATCCATGTGATAGTTTAAAGCACATGGAAGAGCTCGTTTGGTTCAGCTGTGCTAAAGAAATGTATCGAAGCTAGTCTATGGTGCTAAAGAGGAAGCAGTCTCAGGCTTGTGCCTTCATTTAGCCGTGTGACAAGCCGGCCACTGTTGATCATTTGGCCGTCGACTCGCCCTTAACAAGCCACCTGACAACACACAGAAGAAACAGGCACACAGGTTCCTAAAGTGAACTACACCTTTAAAGCCATACGCACATTTTCTTTGTTCCCTCAGTCAGCGTTAATACCTGCTTATTCTCCGTCCACCCACCGAAAGCCAAATGCGCCATTCAAACTGTCTCTCAATGACCGTTCAGCTGTTCATTGTCCAATCAAATCAACACCTGCCCTTTTTCCTTTCATCTGATGCCACCCAACATCTGCTTGTATTCGCCTCGAGGCTATGATTTGCTCTTATCTCATCTCCGCCACATTACAGCCTTAAAAGGTCCAGACACACCAAGCCAACATCAGAGAACTAGCGGCAATGAAGGCCGACTGTTGAGTCGCCTCAAGTCTCCTTTGTCTTGGCCGACAAGTTGCATTGGAACACAAGATAAAGACTGCAGCCGACGGCCGGTTAGCACGTACGTTCTGCGCCTGCGTGAGATGAAATAACTCTCCACACCAGCAGGCGGCGGTAGTCTGTATTCATCATTCAGAAAGGGAAACCGGAAGGCCGAAGACTGCGGATATACAGGCTGTTGTTATGATACATACATGAAACAAAGCAGCGTTTGCCGACCATATTCACACCACTCTCACTCACCACTTAGCTTCATTCCAGATGTTCATGTTGCTGTGAAAATAACCGTGTATTGGAACGATCAGATGTGATGATGTTGGCTTACTTTCCTCACTTTCGTTTCTCTTCTCGCGCACGTATTCGCTTAAGCTGAGCAGCCAATCAGAGTGATTTCTCTCACCAATGAGCTCCGCCACCAATTCAACATGCTGAATCGGCTGAAAAACCTCCGACACAGGCAGACTAGAGCCGACAGTGCGGGACACACTGCAAGAACTAGGGCGACAGACGCTCATCGACGGCCCCAAACTGTCCGACGGCCGACCGTCGGCTTGGTGTGTTGAGACCTTAACGGCTAACAACTGACAAATGTTGGGTTTTAGAGCTCCTCCTTTGGGACTCCCCTCATCGTTCATCTGTTCATCATTGTTGCATGTGTTCCATTTCCGAGTCGTTTTAAGTGTGAACAGAGCTGCTAAACTATAACTTTACCAGTTTTAAGCTAGTGTGCGTGTGTGTGTGTGTCAGTGTGCGTGCGTGAAGAGTTCTACAACCAAGTTCTCCAGACTTTTACAGCTGCTGTTTTATAGTACAGAAGACATTTTTGAAGCTTAATAGGACTCATAATGCAAGAGTTGCACATCGGAGAGCAGAGCGTCCCACAAATGGCCTGAGATTCAATAGTAATGGCATTATGGGAAATGGGATTACAAATAGCCAAGAGATTATGGAGGGGAAAAAATGCACAACAAAGAATATCGGCTCTATTTTGCTAATGGAGATTCAAGAAAGAGAAAGATGTTACGGCAGGTGTTTTGCTTTTGGTGTACGGTACCAATATCTCACAGAGATCTGAAAGATTACCCGACTGAACAAACAGAAATGGCTTTTTCTTAATAGCACAATGGCATAATGTTCCTTTTCAGAATACCAATACCTTTGTGGAAGTGTACAGAAGGCGTGCCTGCAATTTTAAGGAGGCTGTAGCAGAACCGCTCTGCTCCCAGTCAGCCCATGTGTCAGCACAAACCAGGAGCCAGCTATACCAAGAGAGAAAGTGTATGTGTGGGAAAGAAGAGAGAGGAGGATCATTAGCTGCTGTTGCCGGGCAGACGTGGTCATAGCCTGGAGTTTCTCCGTCTTCGTGCAGCAGTGCGTCCCCCCGTACAGGACTCCGGGAGGCGACCGGCTCGACCCATCGCTAATTAGCAACACACACTCTTCCTTTCCTGCACCGTCGCACCAAGACAGACTCTTTCTCCTCTTTTCTATACAGTTGATCATCATTTTCCTCCTCTTCCATCCCTTCCGCATGTTGTATTTGACATACCAAACCACCACTTTCCATCCACTCGTTTGCATCAGTTGCATTCCCTTCCGTCCCTTTCTTCAAGTCTACAGCATCCTTTTCAGACCCCAATCTGCTGCTCTTATCGTCTTAGGATCTCACCTACTTGACCAGAGATCCAGATCCATTTTGCAACGTGCAAGCTGTGATTTGCAGCATGACATTGTGTCCTCTTGTGTTCATTTTGACACGTTTCACTAATCAAAACAAACGCCATACTTGTGACCCATGCACGTGCATGCAAGAGCCCTCTAGAACGGTCATTCGTGGAATTAATCGGACTCATGGATTATAGGCCTAGTTGCCACCATTGTACTCATTATTTTCTATTGGCAGGGACAGCAGGTTGGAGGTGGAATGCCCTCGTTGGCATGTCATTGATATTCCTGAGTGAACCTTGGTCCTACTGGTGCTCTAACACCTTTAACAGTTTGCCTGCTGAAGTGTCAGGATGATATTGTTTTCTTCCGTAGTGCCATAAAGATAAAAGAAAGTTTATGCAATCAATCAAGATTAACAATTATCTGACAATATCTAAATCACCACAATGCAGTAAATGTCACTCATCTGGTGCCTCAAGTATGGAAGCCCTGAGATGCAAGGGAGAAAAAAAAAATCTGGTGATCCATTTTCGAAGTCTGATCTAAATTGTTTTCTCTCTCTTGTGTTTATGATTTAAGAACAAGGGGAAAAAAGGTTTTGGCAGGATAACCTTTTTAAATTCCTTAATTTTTTTTTGTTCATCTGCGAAGCAGGTGAGAAAAAAAAACGTTTCGCCAAGATCATTTTTCTAAGTTACTTTTTTCATCTGTGGTTAGTGTTTGTTGTTGTAATACTCATTCCGGCCACAGGAGGCTGAAGTGCACCACTACCCCATTTTCTAAATAGGACTAAAAGCATTCATGGTTTCTTCCAGGCGAGTTTTATATATATATATATAAATATATGCACCTGCCAAAACTTTGTTTTCCATGTTTTCACAGATGAAAAAAAAAAAAGTAATTTAGAAAATGATCCTGGCAAAACATTTTTTTCACCTTGCAAAACTTTTCATCCACTGTTTCACAGATGAAAAAAAAATCATAAAAAATATATATATATTTATTTTTTTCACCTGTCCTTATGTCATAAACACAGGAGAGAAAATAATTTAGATCAGATTAGACTTAGAAAATGGATCACCTGAATTTTTTTTTTTCACACTTGCCTCTCAGGGCTTCCGTACTCAAGGAAGGCAATCAGATGCTCAGAATTGCTTTCCAACTTGTATTTGATACAGGAAGAAGGAAGAACACTGTACACGTAGAGCAAATGGTTGGAAATGCAATATTTCATTCCCCGTCAGTCCTCTGTGGATAATTCGCACTCTCTACAAGGTGAATCTGATCTTCTGTGAGCTTAACCTTCTCTGAAATACCCGATAAATACAGCTCTCAGACTTTACCTACATCCTGGTCTTCTCCAGTTTTTCAGGGCGAGGTGCTTACTTCACTGCGTTTAAAAACAAACAGTTTTCTCAATCCGTCACTAACTCACCGTTTCTCACAAACACTGCCGCCATCCTTAAATGAGACATGATCCAGAAAGTCATTTCTGTAGTGTGGCTTCCACACTGTCATAGGAGTAAACTCATTAGACGTGTTACATGTCATTCTCGGTTGTCGCGAGGTTCCTTGTGTTGCAGCCATTCCACATTGATTCTCGTGTTAGGAAAACAGTAGTTCAGAGTTACTCCCACAGCCTGTCTCCCACAGAGTGTAAAGGAGAACTGTGGCTCAATTAGTCATCACAGACCAGCACTCACACTCTCACACTCAACACACATAATGCAGTGGGAAAATTGCTCAAACTGCCCCCCACCAGAGCGAGGCCCTGTGCTTTTTAATTGATGCTTCGGTCCACCTTTGATGAGAGCTATCGATTGGCCACACAACCCCAGGAGCGCAGCCAGCCAAGCACACCCGTCGGGGAGTTCAAACAGCTCCCAGAGAAATACAAAATCCAACAATCACTAGGAAATGGCTGACAAAATGGTTTAGAGATGGCCAGGACAGAAAGTGCACGGGATTAATTCACCAGATAAAAAATAAGAGGAACTATTTATTAGGACAGCAGAGCGGTTTTAAAAAAAAAAAATCTCTTTTTGTTGTTTTTGTTCGTTTCTCACTTTTGTTTCAGCGCCGAGGAGGACATGGTCACGCCTCGCACACGCTGCTCAGTGTGTGTGATCTTTGAGAAACTTATCTGTACATCTGTGGATGTTAGGATTTGACTTGGGTTTTATGAGTTGTTGTTTTTTTTCTCTCTGATGAAGCTTTCAATAAAAAAAAAAAATGTGGAAAAAAAGCACCAAGGAGCGCTGTTTCTGCTTTTAATCTGCATTGTGTTACATCGCCGTTAGCTGTTTTCCTGTCCTCGAGCCGTTATTATGGGAACATTTATTATGCGCCGAGCATCCTCCGAGGAACACGCAGACACACAAAGAACACACCATCTTACCCATAGCCTATTATCTATATGACTAAATTGCAGCTGGAAGCGAGAGGAAGCCCTATTATTATCATCCAGCCTGATGGCACCTGCTGCGCGTTGACCTTGGGCCCTCACATCCTCTCATAATTACAGCCTTCGCAAATGGAGCTAATACCTCTCAACGGGATTTCCCCCATCGCAGCTCGCACATACTTGATTGGGCGTAAAGTGGTCATAATCAAAGATGGAGGAGCCTGCCGGAGGAGGAAGTGGATCGATGGCAATCAATCTTCCTCTTCACTCTCATTTAAGCCCAATCAATTGCTGTCCTTGTCACCTCCTAGGGACGCCTGTACTGTCAATACCACGGCTGCACTGTAGCCAAGTTTCCACCGTGCGAGACGTCTCTGCAAGATCAAGGCAACGAGGCCGGCACTCCAAGACAAAGGACATCTTAATAGAGAACAATCGACTGGTTGGATTGGACTGTGCACTCGAATGTGCGTGATCGGGCCGTGAGGACTCGCAGCTTCCTTTTTTTTTGCATCTGCTGATCTGAGAATACGTGGAAGTACCTCAGCGCACTACAGAGATAAGCGTCGGTGTGGTACATTTGCAGCAATTTAAAACATTTTACTGCTCTGAGAGACTTCTCCGTGGCACCACGGTTTTCTCCGCCGCGCGCTGGAGGCTGTTAAATCTGGGAAAATGCAGTGGGATCCTTTTATCGAGTGAAATGCCACAGATTGAATCTCGCTCCCTTGGAGCCAGGCAGCCTCCTTATCTGGACTTATAGAGATGTAGCAGCTGAGCACCACAAGGGTGCAGCATACCAACACAGATGTTATCTGGTGTGTTTATTTCACAGAGGAGTGAGAAGCCCTCCACACACACACACACACACACACACACACACACACACACACACACACACACACACACACACACACACACACACCACCACCACCAGCTCCACTGGAAACAGATCAAGGGCATCTCCACTGGGTGAAACACGACAACACAACCAGCCTTCCCATCGAGCGTTTGCCATCTGCTGAATATATACGAAGATTAGGAAGGAAAAGCCTGGACGTGCATTAAAATATATCTGTCCTACTTGCAGTACAAATTGTCTGATTGATGTGCATTTATATATATAGGACAAACATGCTCTTTGAGTGGTCTCTGGATGCTGCATTTGGCGTTGATAAGGGAGCTGATGGCAAATCCTGTGACAGCTGTGAATTATATAGAAACCGATAAATCCCATGTCCATTTAAAGGCGCAGACCTAAAAGAGAGAGTCAATTTGGAATTTCTTTTTTACGCCACAGTAAATGTTAAAATGACAGCAGCAAATTATGAAAAAAATTGATTGGTTCATAAGCTTTTTTTCGCATTTGTCTTCATCAGGCTGTCATCATTGCAACCCCAAAATGTCCTGTGGTGCAGGCATGATGTATCTTTGTAGGCCAACCAGGAAGTTAGCATCGCACTGGGTTCCCTCGACAAAAAGCCAATCGGATTTTTCCATTGGGTTTTGGATTATTGCAGAAAATAAACTCTGTGGCAAACACGTCTATACTTAAACGTTTTGTTCAGCAAGATAATCTCCACAAATCAACACCACTTTTATGATTTTTGAAGTGTAAATGCAATCACCAAACGTAAAAAGCTTACAGGCTATAAACGAACTACACCACGGTCACATGAGCGCGAGTATACACAACGAGGCTGTGAAGGCGGACAAGTCGCTGTGATGACGTTTAGTAGTCTCATTTAGCCACTTATTAGCAACCACCCTTTTTAAGACACGTAAAGGCTTCAAAATTCACAAGTGAGGTATTTATTGATGTATTTTATGTCGTAGAACAAAACGTTAAAATCTCTTCAGTTTGTGTTAACCACAGACTTTATTCCAGGCATCTAATTAAAAACCCATTCAAAAAAATCCAGACGAGGGAACCGGAAGTGCTAAAATGCTAACTCATTTCCGGGTTTTAGGACTCATTCCTGTAGTTCTCTATAAACATGACCCATGTGGTACAAAACAAGCAGCAGTAAATCAACCATTCTTTTGGCTCTGAAGGATATCTGTTTTCCTACAACAAATGATCTGTGCAGACCTCGGGGGTAGACAAGGTTGCATGTTCCAGCTAGTTGAACACAATTGATTTTATTCCAGACCAATCTAAACAGGGCACTCGGAGAATTTGGGGTTGATTGGGTCTGGGACCTTTAAGGACCCTGAGCTTCCAGGTGCAGTCCGAGCGCTTTTGCATCCAATCAAGAATCTGTGATCGTCAGCAACCACGAACACACCTGGTGCTGCCTTATTAGCTTATACTCCACTAAGAGAGACATAATTAACCAAAGGCTGAGGTAGGGGGGGATCTGCACTGCTGAGCTAAAATCTAAATAATGCCCGAGAGGGATTTGGTGTGTTTTGAGGGGGAATTCATTATTCCCTTAATCTAGGAATATGTGAATGCAACATTAGGCCAGTAAACCTCATTACAAGAAGCTAAATGTGGATATCTCATTAATGGGGAAATGCATGACTCATATTTATACACTATCTAGGTCTATTAGATTCAGGAAGAAATATTGCATAAGTAACATGTCTAAAATCTTGGCACAAATCAGAAATTGTTTATGGATGATTCCAGTTTATTACAACTTTGAAGGCGAGCAGTAAAATATTATCTAACTGTCTGTTGTAAACATCCATCACAGGTTATAGACCGACTTCCAGGTTCAACTTTGACCTACTGTATTGTATAGAGTGAGCGCCCCACAATTTTCCTGTGAAATGAGGGATAAGTACAGGTATTCCGGGTGTACTCACACTAGGTTTTACCTCCAAATAAAGTGCTTCAGATCTGACTAAATCTGACTAAACTGATCTCAGCAACTACTCTGGTGAGTATGTCATCACAACTGATAAAAATGATGGCCAAATCCACAAAAATAAGTGTAATAAACTAGAATTATCCTTTAAATGATTTGGGGTTGAAGTTTAAAGGAACAGTGTGTAACATTTCGTGGTCTCTATTAGCAGAAATGGAATATAATATTCATAACTAAGTTTTCATTAGTGTATAATCACCTGAAACTAATAATCGTGTGTTAGCTTAGAATGAGCCCTTCATATCTACATAGGGAGCGGGTCCTCGTCATCGCCATGATGCACCGCCATGTTTCTACAGTAGCCCAGAACGGACAAACCAAACACTGGCTGTAGAGAGAACCTTTCACGTTTTTACGTTACCTGAAGGGCACCGTAGTTCTCCGAGATGCTTGTGTGGGTTTTGCACTCGGAGGAAGGAGTGAGCGGAAGGGTTGTCAGTTGGTTGCAATCTGCAACCACACCACTAGATGGTCAAAATGCGATGTGTAATATGGAGACTGTCCTCCGAAGAAAAATGTCAGAATCAGTGCTCCAAAACAACGTGACAAAGTCCTCTAGCATAGTGGTTCCTAACGTTTTTCCTCAAGGGACCCCTTTTCTATCATTGAGTAAACTGACAACCCCTGACTTGGTGCATATTTTATGGATATTTAATTTTATATTCAATACATAACAAAGACAGTACAGAACAACTGATAAACCGTACAATCAACCCAAATAGTGAACACAGGAGCTGCAGGTACGAGTGATTTGGATGAATTTTGAGCAGATTATTTCCTGTGAATGTTGCATCAGAGATGAGTTTTCCTGTTATTTTTAGGGACTTTTAATACAATTCTCAGTCTTGTGTTTTTCTTTTCTTTTTATAAAACATCCATACGTACTTAATAGGCTTCTCTTTTGACAAATTCCGTGTTTTCTTCTCCCTGCCGTTTGGCCTTTGTTCTATCAGCTCTTTGGTTGTTTTATCTGCATACTTTTCTAATGCAGGAAGAGGCTGTTTAACAGAGAGGGAAGGCACTCTAAATATAACTGTTGTGTTCAGTCTTCACTGTGCCCTTATCCTGTGAGATTTGTTTGAGTGAGTTTATGTTTTAAATAATAATCCAAACTATCAATTTCATTTAGTTTTACAGTCAGGAACGAAAAGCTGAGATATAGGCCCACTGTATATTTTTGAAAAAGGTTGTCTTACACCCCTTAAAATCAAGAAGGCCTTGCGACCGCCCGTGAAGCGTTGGCGACACCTAGTGGGGGTCGGGACCCCCAGGTTGGGAACCAGTGCTCTAGCAGACGTAGTCATTTTTTAAGGAGGCAAAGGAAGTCGGATGATGTTATTATAGAGTGACAAAGTCAGCGTAGGGAGGAAGTCAGGGTGGTTCTGAGGAAGTGACCAAACAAGCTGATTAATGCATCTTTAAATCTCTCCAGTTATTGTTCCATCTGCATAATGAGCTTTATCAAATTTAACATGTGTTGATAAACAAGGTGTGAACATCTTCGCCCCATGTGCTCCTCAAGCCGACAGGAGAACAAGTGTAAAACACGGATGTCTTGTGCCACATCTACAATAGAATCCCCGCGGCGACACACTCGGTCAGACAGCAGCTCCATTTCAATATTCCCATGATGAATTACTATCATTGTGTAGCAGGAATTGGGAGGCCAGCCAAAGCCTATTGAAGTTTACAATGACATTAGTGGAACAATTGTATCCCAGGAGATCCTGGGGGCTGCACAGAAGGCATTGTTCCCCAGGTGGCACAGCGGTGGGTCTGTGCCGGGCCCAGCTCTTGTCTCAATATGCTGATGACAATAGGTGTTAAGTGTGCCTCGTAACTTTTACATTAATGCACCGCTTCCTGTCATTAACCCTTATGTTTGACTCAAAACAGGTTTGAGTCTTGAGCAGCCCAGCGAGCTTGTCATGCATGGAGGGTAAGACACATTCACACACCTGTCCTCATGTTTGGCCAGATTTACATATTCTTTATAAACATGGCTTGTTTACAATCTGTCTTATCATCTGATTTATTATGACCAAAACAAAATACAATTGGTAATAACCCCAAATTATTATTTAAGGTGACTCACCGTCAAAAGGCAACTTTAAGGAAAACAGCTGTTTCCTCAGACAGCAAAGATGCAGAGGGCAGGAAGGGGATTATTTTTGATTCCCATGATTGAATCAGATATTCAGGTTACATGTTTATTTTTTTTCCATTTCATGAGGTTACTTTAGAACAAAGGATTTCTTTTTATGTGTAAGTACTTTTAAATCTGCAGTGGGTAGAAATGGAGCAAATATGATTAAAAAAAAGTTATTTTTATAAAAAAGTCACTATATCCTGACAGTAGTGCATGAGACAGGTAATCTGAAAAAAAAATCATGTGCCTCTGTGTCCTCCGGTGCTCATAATGGCATCTGCAAGATTTGAAAGACCGGAGGAAAACAATCAATCAGAGCCGAGCTGGAGCCTTGCCGTCTCTGAGCAGCTGTCAATCACTTGCAAACTTTGATCAAACGGTCAAACTAGGCAGCGCTGATCAAATATGAATGAATATCCTGTTACTGTAATGCCTATTTCTCGCCTCAAATGTTTTCAGAAACATCTTGTAGTGTACTGTTTATGAGAAAGTTTGTGACCCGTCAGCCATGTTGAGATCTGTTGAGGAAATACCAAGCACCGCCCACCAGCCGGAGCGGACTTTCTCATGCAGCAGGACAAAAAACAAGTAAGCCTGAAGGGATTTATTCCACAACAATGACCCGCTAGCTGTACATTTTTAGTTATTACACAGCTACTTACTTAAGAAACCAACAAAAATAAATAACAGACCGTAGAATGCCGCGATAGACTAATCAGAATCGTGTATTCAACAAAGCCGTGTAATAAATCTAGATAATGAATTTAATCCCAATTATGGAAATAAGAGTTTGAACAGCTCTGTATGGGGCGTGCATGCATGTGAGTGAATATGTTTGGATAGGAGCTTCCCAGCAAGCCGGACACAAGAACTGACCTTTGCTCTCTTTCCCACTGAAGCTGAACTGGTAACAGAAAACAATTACAATATTTTTTACTTTGTGTGTGTGTGTGTGTGTGTGTGTGTGTGTGAGAGGGGGGAGGAGACTGAAGAGTGCACAAGCAACAAATACGTTATATGCAGCAAACTTGCAGTAATTTATTGTAACTGTATAGATAACACGACTTCTCCCAGGAAGAAGGAGGAGTATATTGTTTACATGATCTAAAAAAGGGAGAAGAAAAGACAGACAGCAAACCTATTTTTCCGCTGAATGAAATAAACTAACTACTCAAAACGGGCTTTTTAAATCATGAAATTTACCTTGAGGAGAGAAGTGAATGAATGAGCAGTTTTGAGGGTATTTAGCGTGCGCTATGATGCATTTAATGTTTGTGTGCATGTAAGTGAAGAGGCCAAGGGCAGGGATGGATATAAAGAGGGGAGGAATGGGAGGTCAGGGCTGAAAAATGGCAGCAGGAACTGATAAAGAGAATATGTATACAGAGAGTAGAGGCAGGTTTGTGTGAAGGGAAAGAGAGAATACAAAGGTGACAAGAAGAGTTGCAATGTAAAAACGAGAGGCGAATTAGGCATGTATTGAGAAATGGAAAGAGTGGCAAAGCAGAGGGAAAGCAGTGGAGGGGAGAGACAGGGCGAGAGAGAAAAGAGGCAACTGGCGAGAGAACAAGATAAGGAAGATATAGGAAGAGATATAAAGAAAAGAGAAGGTTTATCATTCACCTCCTCTCTTCCCCGTGCAGCCCATCGGACCTTGAGGGCTGCAGGATGAAGTCCTAATGGCTCACTATCACCTCCAGGGTAAGTGATGTGATCTACAGCAACACTGAGCAGGTGAATAAATAGACCTCGCAGCAACGGGAGGAAGACCACACATGCTCCAGGGGCCGACCCGGCGCCGCAGATTTGTGGGCCTGTAATGGGAACACGTGTAAGCTACTGACATGTGGGGCCGTAAAACACAGCTCCAGCTCCGAAGGCCTCCAAAACACCTCGAGTGTTTTGGAGTTTTTTTCTGTTTATTTTTATTGTTTGTTTTTTTGTCAAGGTTGCAAGAAAACAGTATCTGACTCGATATCTTGGAAAATGCACTTATTTACTTTCTAGCTGAGATTTAAATGAGAAGATCGATACCACTCTCATGTCTGTGCACTACATATGAAGCTGGATCCAGGAGGTAATTAGATTAGCTTAGCATAAAGACCTGGAAACAGAGAGAAACAGCAAGAAAGCAAATAAGAGCATTTCCCAAAATGTCAAACCATTCCTTTGAAACTAGTAAAAAAAAGACTTGAAACTTAAACATTTTTAAGGTGCAGGTGCTTGAAACTCGAATGTATTTTAACGCAACTTAATTTAGAAGTTAATAAGATGCGAATTCTGCTTCTTGACATCGAGCCGTCAGATATAACGTGGTTAGCACCTCCCTAAGAATATTCCAGACCAGTTACTTACAACAATTTTACACAAGTAGTAAACAAAGTTCAGTTTAATTATCACAAGGAGTACTACTTGAACTATACTCTAAAAACAGTTGTATAATGTCTTTGAGTTTGAGAAAATAACCCAGATGATGTCATCAGGCTGTAGGGTATGAAAGAAGTGGGTGGGAAGTTTGACCTATACTGGACTAAAGTCTCTTGTAGGGACTAAATGTCTTGTGTAGTGACTAGTATGGATGTTTTTAATTTGTCTCTTGTGAGTCCCCCAACTTTATCGAAGCACACTTAATCAATCGCTGGAGTACGGCTTTAAGATTTATACGGAAGCCCTGAGAGGCAAGTGAGAAAAAAAAAATTCTGGTTATCCATTTTCTAAGTCTGATCTAAATTGTTTTCTCTTCTGTGTTTATGACTTAAGAACAGATGAAAAAAGTGTTTTGCCAAGATAATCTTTCTAAGCTTCTTTTTTTTCATCGGTGAAGCAGGTGGGGGAAAAAAAGTTTTGCCAGGTGATTTTTTTTTTCAGGATCCTTTTTTTAAGTGTTTGTTGTTGTAATACTTATTTTGGCCACAAGAGGCTGAAGTGCACCACTCCCCCGTGTTCTAAATAGGACTAAAAGTATTCACGTTTTCTTGCAGGTGAGTTTTAAAAAAAAAAATTTCACCTGTATCAGAGATGAAAATGAAAATGAAAAGAAAATGCGGAACTTAGAAATATTATCCTGGCAAAACTTGTTTATTTTCACCTGTTTTTAAGTCATAAACACAAGAGAGAAACAAATTTAGATCAGACTTAGAAAATAGATCACCAGAATTTTTTTTTTCTTACTTGTTTCTCAGGGCTTCCGTAGCATTTTGTTCTAAACTTTTCATCTAAACTAACATTAGAACTCTCTTAAATTGCTCCTTTTTCAAGTGCAGTTACTAATACTAATTAGTGTGTAAAATCAATTGACAATATATTTTGAGCACAGGTAACAACACAAGCTTCTAAATGAACATGATGTGTAATAATGGCTTTTGTTTTAATCTTATCCTTTAATTTCATGTTTCCTAATACAGTATATTGTAATGCTGCGGATGTCATTGTTCCCACTGTTTTTCAAATCACTGGGTGTTCAGTTCATCTGTCAACTGGATAACCCTTTGCCCTCGTCAGGCTGCGTGTTGTGAGAGCGTAGTGAAAGAATGGTGCATATACCACAAATGTCATGCCCTCTCCAGGAGGAATAACAATGGAAGGTGGGCTTGGTTAAGGGCAACAAGCGGGGGAAATACCACGCTATAAATACGGTAGAAGTGCTGCGTCTGAGTCTGTGAAAGGTCGGTGTTGACTGACTGCGGCGGTTCTGGATTTAAGACGCTGTAAGGGGGTGTAGACTGTAAGCAAGAGGAAAGAAATGGGTGCTGATTATTCTGGGTCAGTGGCCCATACCCTACACACACATGCACCTCACACAGCTTAAGTTGATATACTGCAAAGGCTTTTTTCTCTCTCTCTCTCACATACTCATACACACTGCTCGCCAAACTCAATACTGTTTCCTGAGTCCAGCAGAATGTTTTCTAATCTCTCCAGAGTTATGGTACATTACACGTGTTATGGCTGCGGCAGACTAACCCTCCGCTGAACTACAAAGAAACTCGACATAGGTGAGGCCGGAGTCAGGAGGGGGCCCGAACACCGTTAAGTGCTCCCACATGTGCTGTATTCAACTCTGTATGTGTACATGTGCCAACTTTTTCATGTCTGCGTGTCTGCATTTTACTGTGCAATTAATTTTTAGGAATTTAGTCGCCCCACATGGATGTATGCATGTACCCTATGACATCATTCTTGCTTTAGTATTTGTCTGTGTATGAGTCTGTCTGAGTGCATGTGTGAGCCACACATCAGGCCTGAGGACCATCAGCAGAGATTAGCTGTCTCAAAATCTTGGCTTCAGAACTGTCTAGACTGGTTTTCCTCAAACTTTTCTAACTATATCAACGCTCCCAACTTGAATAGAGTAGATTGGCACAGTGTCACAGGATCGATCCCCAAATGCTTTCACCATTATTTAAAGTGTCTGTCCCTTAGTCATACTGTAGCACACAGATTAAAGACTAGCTGGTAAACATAGCGTTTAGCTGAGCCAGATGTTTCCCTCAGGAGTTAGCATAGACCAAAAACAGATGCAACTTTGCTAGGTGTTTTGGTCATGATTCATGCCAGTTATGATAACTTGTGTGTCTTTGTAGTCATTTTGAGTCTCTTTGTAGTTCCTTTGTGTTGCTTTGTTGTCATTTTGAGTCTCTTTGTAGTTGATTGTGTCGCTTTGTTGTCATTTTGAGTCTCTTTGTAGTTGCTGTGTGTCTCTGTAGTAATTTCGAGTCTGTAGTGTTTTGCATCTCTTTGTGGTCATTTAGAGTCTCTTTGTAGTTGCTTTGTGTCTCTTTGGAGTCATTTTTGTCTCTTTGTAGACATTTTGAGTCTCTTTGTAGTTGCTTTTTGTCTCTTTGTTGTCATTTTTAGTCTCTGTGTAGTTGTTTTGTGTCTCTTTGTAGTCATTTTGTGTGTCTTTGTCATCATTTTGAGTATCTTTGTAGTCGCTTTGTATCCTTTTGTAGTTGTTTTGTTTCTTTGTAATTGCTTTGTTTGTGTAGTCATTTTGAGCGCCCCTGATACTTTGGGACAGTGCACAGTAGGCCCGTTCATTAATCCATCCATGCTTAAACTTAAGTGTCTAACCCAGATATTTTGATGTAAAAAAAACAAAACAAATATGAACCAACCTGAAATGACTTATTGTTGCTGCAAGATCTAATGGAAGTCTGGGTAATACGGTAACTTTAATGTTTTGGCATTTTCACTTTCTAACAATTTTCGTTGGCCTGTGTGGTTGTCCGTTGCTTTTCTTTGTAAATCTAAAGCAGAATTGTCATATCCAGAGAGCATAAAAACAAAGCTAAAACGATGGTGGCCAGAACTACGAAAATAAGACCCAGATTGTCATCTTTCTGCCTCCAGGTCACTGCAGTGTCGCACTACTTTTAATTTGTCTGTGATTCAGTATGAAATACACAGTTTTTTAATTTCATGTGTCCTTGCAGTATGAAAGCATATAGCAAAGTACATGTTTTCACTTTGCAAAGGAACAGATTTTAATCTCCTGCCTCCACTTTAATAATGAATGGAGCTTTGCCAAGGACTTGGCTCCATTCATTTAATGCAGGAAAGCTCAGAATCTGCATGTCTTTGAGGCCCTGTCATGCGTGCTGCTCGCTCTGATAAATAATGAATGGGCTGCATGGATGTGAAGGTTAAGCCACGTAAACCTCATCTCACTCATCTGTCACTGCCCGCACAATCATCAAAGGAACTGAGCCTGTTGGCGTCAGCTCTAATGGGGAGTTTCTAGTTGAAAAATAGGATGTGTTGTTGTCTTATTCCACGTGTGTGGACATCTGCCCGTCCATGTTGCCATAACCAATTAGGTTTGCTTTGCCTTATTCATTATTTAAGCAGGTCCGGGCCTATTTTCTGACATGTGGTACACCCCCTGGTTTAGCTGGTAAATGGCTAATGATGAGAGTTGAAGCCATTGCAGGAAGTAAACACTGGCCAACACCAACAGAGCTACGCAGAAGAGCCTCACATTCCCGCCGAGGCCGTCAGTATTTCACTGCTCTGCTTTGGGAGCTGAGCTGGCATTTTAATGCTCACTCTTTATTGCTTTTCCTCCTGTTGGTCTGTCTTCCTGCCCACGTGTGTGAGTGTGTGTGTTTCTCTCTCTGTCTAACTCCAGATATCATAGCGTAGGTCTAGCAGAACTCAGCCCCGTTGCCATAGTACTAGGTGGACAACAAGTGTACACAGTGGTGAAGATTAAGACGTGCAGGCTGGAGCTGGCAGCGAGCAGGCGAAGGGCTCCGCTGTAGCTAATGATGCTGTGTTACAGTGCCAGGGCATTCCTTACTGCTTTTCCATGAAACTACAGAAGGATTTCCAGAGGAATTGAAAGCGACGGATAGAGAGAGAGAAGATGGGGAAGGCATGGAAAGAGTAAATAGGCTACAGTATGCCTGATGGATACAGCTGGCAGCTGTTTTAGTCAGAACATCTGGAGTTAGGGGCCTCATTAGATGAAAGATGAGTGCTGGATGAGTTTGAGTGTCTCTATAAAGTTAAAATAAATACAGTCTCTCTGGAGGCTTCGTGTGTCACTGCTGACGGGAAGAAAGGGCCTGGGATGAGCAGGTTACTGTTAATCTATCACATTACATAATTTACACGCTGAGTAAAAGCTGAGGTATGCTTGAAAACAAATTCGTTCTTACAGTATCTCATCTTAAAGGAATAGTTTGTTGACAAATGCGCTTATTTGCTTGCTTGCTGAGAGTTAAATGAGCCAAAATCAAAAAATAAATGAATACATAAATAAATGACATGATAAATAAATAAATATGCCATTAAAAGTAGTAAACAAAATATTTAAAATAATGCAGTCATTAATCAATTGATAAAATGTGACATAAATTGATATTTCTGTTTCTGTGAACATACATCTGCTGATGCCTCTGGACACATCATCAGTGAAGTTCCTGGAATCGTCGGGTGTTTCGGGTCTTTCAACATCATACACCCTCCTCCAGGTGACCCAGCTGGGGCAGGTGACCCAGCTGGGACTGATCGGACCCCAGCTTGTGTCTAGATAGCTAGCTACTCTGACTCCATGGCTCTCCTCTTTTGAGCCACAGCCATCTTGAGGCCCTCTCTGCCGCATCGGTGGAACTGCGGATGGCTCTCCTCTTCCTCTCACCTTCGATGCCCAAACTACTGAAGGCTCTGGCCAGGGAACGGGCAGCGAATGCCCTGCATCCGACTTCCACTGGGAGACACCTCGCTCTCCATCCAGCCTGCTGACAGCTGCTGACCAGTCCCGCGTACTTGGAGAGCTTCCTTTCAGAAGCTTCTTCCAGGCGATCTTCCCATGGGACTGTCAGCTCCAGCAGCACAACTTCCTTTGTTTTAATTTTCTTTTTTTATTTATTTTCCTTCCTATTAATTCCCTTATTTATTTACTCTTATGTTTAATTTCCACTTTTATTATTTTTATGATTTTTTAAATATATCTTTTTATTTTTGAATTTATTTTTATTTATGTATTTATTTATGCAATTATTTTTATATTTATTTTTAAATGTATTTTTAAATGTATGTATTTATTTATGTGTTTAAGCATTTATTTATTTATTTATGCAGGATTTTCCCTTAGCATTTCCCCCCCTATCCATGTACAGTATGTCCGTTAAATATGAAGCTACAGCCAGCAGCCGGTTATCTTAGCTTAGCATAAAGACTGGAAACAGGGGGAAACAGCTAGCCTGTCTCTGTCCAATCCATAAGTACCACTAAAGCTCATTAATTAACACACTCTTGTTTGTTTAATACAGACAAAACTGAAGTGTAAAACTGACAGATGTGGTTTTAAGGGAGTTATGTGCCAGATTGTATTTCTTGGCTGGGCGCTGTGGCTTCATATTTACTGTACAGATACGAGAGCTCTGAACTGTCTCTCCTCAGAGGCATTCATGGTGCTGCACTCGATTAATGACAGAACTAGTTGTGCAAAGATTGAAAAAAGAGAGCTTGAGAGAGAGGTTCAAATCCTGCCTACAGTTATTCAGGCCTGAGTGTCACAAAAATCATCAGCTGCAGGCCCCTGTCGTTGGATCGTAGGGCTTATCAATTAACTCAGAGACCCAGGTGTGTTGATTGCACCTGTTTAGCAGCACTGGGGTTGGCTTTGCTGAGCTGCTGTTGGACTGTAAGAGTGCCTACACCTGTTTCTTGTCTTTTTCTGAGAACTGTTAAGTCAACTACCTCCAAATTTGTTTAATTTTTCAACAAGAACTTGTTGGACGGACATTATTTGGGCTGACTGCTCGTGGGGCCTCTGCTTCTAGCCGGTAATGTCAACTCCAAGTAAGCCCCAAACAACTCACTCACTCACTGCCAGCCAGGATTTTGTCCTTATTATTTTCTTTAAAGGTTCTAAATTCAAATTTCAGAGCATTAAATATAGCATCAGACAACTATTTGCTATGTAAAGATATTGTGGAATAATGTCTATCTGAGCAGGGAATGAAGTCACTCTCCCTCTGTGTGTGTTGTAGTCTGAGCTTCACTGTACTTTGTTTACATAGCCGGGCCGTCTGCACGTGCATTTTAGTTTGGCTAGCTCATGGCCATCACTCTGCAGTATGTTGAAAAAAGTTTTTAAAAGCCATAATATAATATCATAGTATGTCCAGTGCTTGAAGTGGAAAAAAAGAAGTGCCGGTACCCCCCTTATTCACATGTTGCCGTGTGTATCGGCCGGTATCCGCAATCTCTTGCAACTTATTCCTATTTATTCATTATTTCTTTAAGCATGTTGTGTGCTAAGATATTTTTCTCCGGGCGCTTCACAGCAGCCCGCTGCTCCTAAATGCTTAGGATGGGCTAAATGTAGAGGTCAAATTTCCTGTATGTACCTGTATGTATATGATGATGATGATGATGAAGGTTTACGTTTACGACAAATGTTTGACACAAGCATGCACCCACACACACACACACACACCATACAACATGATCAGTTATTTTTTGCATTACTCAATGAAATAGCCTACTTTTTTCAATTAACAATAGTTAGTTTTAATTCACTGTTAGAAATAAAAATGATTTCAGATGAAATCACTGTGTTGCATGCCCTCTTTTTATACTGGCCCATTTTACCTGAACATTGTGTCGTACCTCAAGAGGGAATCTGCTGATACTCTGACTCTCATATTTCCAAAACAATTATACTTTTCACATTTTTTTAACAAATACATATTTACGAGACCCATGCCAATTTTTAAAAAATATTATTAGATCTCATGCATAGCTTATTTGATGGTCTTATAAATCATTTACCAAAAAGTGTCCCATTTTGCCTGACTCCACCCTAATCTACTATACACGATATTAATGATATATTATATGTGATATAAATTATCTGATTCTGATTAGATGATAAAACATGCATCCCACGAACGCCTTTGACTTCCCTCCCTCTCTCCCTGCTGTTCTCCCGGAGTTCTAATTCCTCTGATTCCCTCCCAGTCCCTCCCCCAATCACATTTCAAAATCCATCCACTATATTTATTAGAAACAGCCTCGTGTCACTTCTGTTTGTGATCGTAGGTTTTAAATTACGTACTTATTCCACATACAGTATGTGTCAGTTGTGTCTAAACAGAGAACGAAGAGGAGCGGACACAGACAGACACACACACACAAGCAGACAGACTGACAGACAGAGACAGCTCTATAGTGAACAGCAAAGGATCAGGATCGCTTGTTGACCGGCACAGAGAAATGCGCTTCTGATGTGAACAGCCAGGCATCAGCTCGCGCGGCGATTAATAGCGCTGCGCTTCCGTTCTTCACGTGAACCCATGCAGCGCAAATACGCTGGCGTTGCGCCGTTATGAATCTCCCAGAGAACCTGATATGGAGAGGGCAGAGTAGAGTACCGGCAGCTTGTGAGAAGCTCCTACACACTGCACCTTTAAGTTAACTTATGTAACTAACAAACTTAACTTACGTATGCAACTTAAGTTACGTAACAGATGTACTTATTAACCAAATCTTTTCCTAAACCTAACCAAGTAGTTTTGTTAAAATTTTGCGCATGTTTAAGTCTATCTACCCGGCACGTTGAAAAATGACGCTAAAGGGGTAGCCAGTGAGATAAAAAGTGATGCCAAGGGGTCCTGACCAAGCGTCCGTATGTGAAGAGACGGGAGTGAGAACGTGTTAAAGAGCCAGTCATTCTCGTAACACTCCCACCAATTCCAACAGAAAAGTGTGTGTGGAGGAGGTTTCAGTCACATGCTTATTTTGAAGATGCCTTAACGGTAACCTTGCTCCACACTTTCCGTACACTTCCTGGCATGATGCACCACTCCTAATCTTATTTTCTGTGTATCTAACAGTGCTAAATGTCATCTGTACTCACCTACAAAGCCAAAGAACATCCACTATTTGAGCAGTGAAAGTCAGAAAGTGGCTTATAAGGTGATGCCTTGGCCCAATAAAAGATTTACTGAAGTGAGTTTATCATTTTATGATATTTATCTGTTTATAGACGTATTTCAACATATTTTGAATACTTTGTCGCTAAACTTTCCTTTTCCAGTGCACCACAAATTGTCTCAGATACAATAGGCCCACTTGTAAAAATCCGAGTCTTGAACGTGTGCTGTAATTTTGTGGCTTGATTTCAGGTGACCGCACTCTTTCCTCTGGACAGAAACAGCCAGCAGTAGCAGCAGCGGTTTTCCTGTGAGTACAATACAACAACACACAGCCACTACTATCATTGTTCTCGTGGCCTGGCCAGTGTTTAGATAATGCAGATGTGGTCGGGTCAATCTGGAAATCTCCACAAGATAAAGCCAGATTGACCCACACACATATACACACTCCCTCTTATCAGATTGGAATCCTTTTCACCTCATGTGCCTTTAACAATGTCTCCATGTGCTGAGGTTGCCGTCATCGAAGGAAAAATTTGCCTCACCTAGCAGCTGCACTTAAAACAAAAGAGCTTAGGCAGCAACTTGAGGTATAAGTTGAGCCATAACGGTAATGCATTTTAATGAGCCCGGACCGCGGAGGCCGTCCTGGAAATAGACGCAGTGTGGTCCATTTCCTCTGCAGATTTTTAGGCCAGGGCCAGCGTGCATGAAAATGGGCTGCTGCGGAGGAAATGGGCTTTTGTGTAGAACACATTATGCCAGAATATATAGTCCTGAATGGATCGCTGTGGACTGCTCTGCCTACTCCCACTCAGAATTTAATCTTAGCACACTGAAAGCACATTTAAGGAAACCTTCCTCTGCTAATCTATTATGGCTGAGGGCTGGTCTGCTCTGCTGCCTGAAAGAGACATATAAATGTTACAAATGCAATGTAAGATATCGGTAGCTTTGAATTCCAACCATGGATTTCTTAATCTTGCATTTAAAAAAAGAAACCTCATGAATACTCTTTCTTGTTCAACAAGCGAAATTTCAACAGCCATCTGAAACATTTAACGCACTTCAAGTTCTGATCTTTAAAGGCGAGAGAAAGAGAGAGCAGCTTTTACAAAGAAAAGACTAGCTCTGTTAACAGTGTCAACAAAGGCCGACACATCACTGACAGTGTTGGTATTGTGCATGCAGCAGCTGATTATGTTGTAAGACCCTGTTTTTTACTATGTGGTTAACACTCTTTCTTTCCTCTGTTTCTCATTCCCTGATGTGACCAGATGTGAAACTAAACCGGAAAGATGGGACTTTAAAACTAAGGACGAAGGACCAAGGTAAGATTGGTGCTGATTGATTTCTAAATATATTTGCACGCTTTGGTTTTGAGTTGTTTCTGACCTTTTTCAATCACTGGAACAATATAAACACTTGATACCAAGAAAGTGTTACTTAAAGGGGAACACCACCTAAATTAAAGTCCCAGTGAAATGGAAGTTAGAGCATCTTCAGCGTCTGTACTGTGATTATACCACAGTGAAACGCAATATTTGAGCGGTGTATAGTTGCGAGAGGGATTTCAATAAAATCCTTCGCATTTGATTGGACCGCTTAAAAGTGGGCGGGCTTGTCGCCAAAAGTTGCAGATTGATTGATGGATGGATGTCATGATATTATTGGTTGAAATTGGTTGGTACTAGTTTATGATTGGATTTTGATTTAATTTGTTGCATATATTGCTTAAATATGTGCACAATATGACGGGGATGTGATAAAAAAGGGTTAATAAGGCATTTTTCATTTAATCTTGACTTTAAGAATTCCAATATGTTATTTCTATGTCGTAGTAAAGTTCAGTCAATATTTGTAAACATGAGCTCCTCACTCTCAAAGCCGGAAACCAGAGAAGTAAGTCTCAAACTTGTGGTTTCATAGGGTATAAAGTCTGGAGCTGCTCCATAAACAATCAATGGGAGACTGATTTTATGGACCCATAGAATGTTTGTTTACTTTTTTATACCCAAATGAGCTTTATTCTATTGTAGTGTTGTCCTTAAACTTGCATTCTTTCTAATGGCCAGCAGGGGGCGCTCTGGTTGCAAAAAGAAGTCTGATTGTATAGAAGTCTATGAGAAAATGACCCTACTTCTCACTTGATTTATTTCCTCAGTAAACATTGTAAACATGAGTTTATGGTCTCAATTGTAGTTTCAAGTCTTCTTCGATACAGCATGATGTTCATTTAGTAAATTATCGTCCCATTTAGAGTCAAATAGACCATAAAGCAGGGTATGCTTTAGGGCGAGGCTACCTTGTGATTGACAGGCCGCTACCACGGTGTTGTCCGGTCTGGGAGTTGTGTTTTCGTTTTACAACTTTAAGCCTTTCACAGTGTGTTTTCAGTTTGTGAAAGTTAATTATAACCTTTTTGGTTATGCCAAACTCGAGGCTTCAAAATGGCAGTCCACAAACCAATGGGTGACGTCACGGTGACTACGTCCAATTCTTATATACAGTCTGTGGTTTTAGCACTCTAGTTTTCAGATTTGGGAGAGAGTTGTTCATGTTTATTAATATTTTTGGACTGTCTTAGACCATATGAACAACATGTGTGAATTTTGAAATGGGCACAATTCCCGTTTAATGTTTTTTTTTTTTTTTTTTTTTCTGGGGAGGATGAGATTTTGGTTGGAACAACATAATCACTTGGCTCAAATGTTCAGCGAGAGTCCCGTTCATCTGAGAAACATCATATTTCAGATTGGACCACATGATGAAATTCCAGCAAAAAAAGAGAAATGAATAAATAAAAACTCTCACGACTGCATCGGAGCAGATCTTAGCGCTTTAGTCTGATTTCCTGAAATATCTAAATCATCCCAGTGTCAGGAGAGGTGGTGGGAGCGCTCTGCAAGGAAATTCCTCGCAGCGAGAAAGCTGGCAGTCACTCTGTTTGGATAAGCACACTGGGATCTGACAAAGAGAAAGAGGTGGTTGGCTCCAAAAAGCCAAGAGTGAACTTCATTAGATCAGATGAGTAAATGGGAAATTGATGCCTTTGTCCAAATGGAAAACTCATTTTATCTGGAAGCAGTGTATCCAACACAGACATCAGTATTCAGCCTTGGCATCTGTAAATATGTATGGCTTGTATTCAGTGGAGAATAGTGTATGATATCCCATCAGCAGCTTGTTCTGAGCCTCATTAGCTGCACTATATGAAACTGCAATACAGTGGATGTACCGAACAAAGCCTACAATGGCTCTCTATTAGAGGAGGGATGTAATTTTCTTGTCATTTGCATGCTGTGTTGACGCGTAGGCTATGAGGGAACATGCAGAGATTCAATCTCACTTTATGTCATGCACAGTTTGTTTAAAAGGCAGAAATTGCAAGCAGGTTTTCCCATGATCAAAGTCATCCGCAAGAGCTGAGCTTCGCCTCAGTTTCCATGGAGTGGCTGAAAATAAATGCATGTTCACAGTCACGGTAAATTTACAAACCGGCGAGGGAAAATGAGTGCGTCGGCCGAGGAAAAGCTCATGGAATGAGGCGTTAAATTAAATCCATTTGGACTGTTGACGTCACAGCAATGCATTTCAACTGCATCTTAAACTGTCTGACATATCTCTCACTGGGCCAAGAGAAGGAACATGTTGGCTGAGTGCTTAGGTTTTGTTAGTGATATTAAACACAGTTGGAGCACATTCACATGTTTCGTGGATTAGCACTGGAATATAAAGAACACTTTATTTTAACTCCCACTACATGCAAACAATTAATAAATGCTTTAATACACTGTAATGCCCTTTTAAGCAGGACATTTTGAAGTATGTATTGTCAATGACTGCAATTAAGCTTATTATGATTATATTTATTAATGAAGTATTTATTTATTTATAAGTACTTCTTCACTCTCTATGACAACTGAGCAATCAGCAGATGAAAGCCACAAGATGTGGCTGAAAGGTCTGAAAGAAATCTAGTAAGTGGAATTGGTTTAATTACCATTTCCAGGGAACCTTCAATCTCAGGATGTCTTTGTAGCTTTTTAACACATTTATAAACTATATAATATATATATATATATATATATATATATATATATATATATATATATAAAGCACCCATGACCAACAATAAAATAAGAAACAAAATTAAAACGTCTATATATGTTGTCATTATAGTGTGTTATCAGTTTGATAATTGTTGGAGATAAGGGGGGGTTAAAGTAAAGGGTTACCAGCATTTCCACATTGCATGCATACCTTGCACTTAAAAAACCTTTCTTTTTCTCTATCAATCTCTCTTCCTCAGTCTCTCTCCCACACACATCAACACAGAGTATATGGTTCCTCTATAGTCGGGCATTGTTAACCACGTGGCCACGGCTCAGCTTCTTGCCCTTATCAGTGTTGGGTCATGGTGGTATTTCCTGCCTGCAACAAGAGCAGAAGGTGGCACAGGATGAGTGCTGCTTCCTGTGCTGGCACACCCAACATGTACCCGCTGGCCCCAACCGCTCAGCGCTGCAGTCGGAGGAAGTTAAAGCTTGCCCTCAATATACGGCGCTAATAACTCCTACTGTACATCTGTTTGCCTGAGATCAAAGATAGGTGCATGATGCTGACTAGCGGTTGGCTGAGAGCAGTTCATTTGCAATTCATTTGATCTTTAAAGGTGTTTGTGCGTACTGGACAATATGTGACAAAAAAGGTGGAGGTGGGGAGGGGTCTGAGCCCAGAGGTGGACTCAACGCCACAGCAGTGTTGGAAAATGATACTTGAGCTCGGTAAGGCTGCAGGCTGCCTCAATCGTTACAGGATGAGATATATGAATTTTTTAAGGAGTCAATAATTTCTGCTGATATTTTATCAAGTGAATATCCGTAAATCCCTTAAAAATTCCATTTTATCGCTGCAGGGTATAAAAAGAACCCCGACTCAAACAGCATCTGAGATGTTAGATCACAGGAAACTTTACATAAATCTATAATGATTCAGGCACTGCTGTAAACTTAACCATCAGATTAAGAATGACAAAAATAATCAATAAAATATCAATAAAACAGTGGTATCCATTAAAAATGCCAATTAATGTTAAAGCAGCAGTAGGCAGATTGGAGCAAATATGTTTTTTTTTTGTTTTTATAAAACAATCACTATATCCTGGCAGTAGTGCATGAGACAGGTAATCTGAAAAAAATCATGTGCCTCTGTGTCCTCCGGTGCTCCTAATGGCATCTGCAAGATTTCACAGACCGGAGGAAAACAACCAATCAAAGCCGAGCTTGAGTCTGCCGTCTCTGAGCAGCTGTCAATCACTCGCAAACTCCGATGATACGGTCAAACTAGGCAGCGCTGATCAAATATGAATCAATATTCTGTTACTGTAATGACTATTTCTCGCCTCAAATGTTTTCAGAAACATCTTGTAGTGTACTGTTTAGCTGTAACATAAGAGAGTTTGTTGAGATCAGCCATCATGTTGAGATCAGTTGAGGAAATACCAAGCACCGCCCACCAGCCGGAGCAAACTTTCTCATTTTACTGCTAAACAGTACACTACAAGATGATTCTGGAAACATTTGAGGAGAGAAATAGTCATTACAGTAACAGAATATTGATTCATATTTGATCAGTGCTGCCTAGTTTGACCGTTTGATCGGAGTTTGCGAGTGACTGACAGCTGCCTCCGTTGAATGAACAGCCAATCTCTCTCTCTCTGAAATGACCTGTGATTGGTCAAAATCTCCCGTTATAGGCTAGATTTTTTTTAAAGCCTGAAAACAGAGCCATGAGGAGGTGCAGAAGTCTAGTTATCTCTCAGAACACTTGAATTGCAATATGTTGAAAGGTTATTATGGAATTTTTGCCCAATGATGCCAAAAGCATTCTGCCTACTGCCACTTTAAGGGCCTTCAGATAACCAGAGCATTAATTCGTTATGGGATATTCAAATGTCTTTCAGAGGGGGAGCATTGACTGGACAATATTTGATTTTAAATAAAAGGATACATGTCAGCAAACCACTTCATTAGTCTAACTTTGCCTATGATATTCTTAAATGTTGTTTTAATACCCTCCAATTAAGTGCTTTCATCTTCGTGTGCCAACCTCTCAAGAGACCCCACGACTCCACCAGGGCCCCTCTGGGTAGAGATGTGACATTAGCATATCGTCTGCTGCCATGTTTACTGCGGAAACCTCGTTTGGCTGGAATGTCGTTTCATCCCGACGTCGGCGGAGCCTTTCCCATGGGAAGTACACAGAAGAATCTTTGGTCTGATCACGGGGGAATCTGCAGATGTTTGTAAATACGCACGCGGCTGCTGAGACCAGGGAGGACTTGCCCTTCAAACACTCTGATGTTGAATGTTTATTACAAGTGGGTTCCCTGGGAAACCATGATCACTGGGCTCGCTCCGTGAACATATTTGGAGTGCGGCCTGTTGCATGTCGTTGAGAATTGGGTTTTCTTTGCATATACGCCCATCCCCTCCATCTCAGAGGCTGAGTCCCACAATGAGCCGACTATAGATCAGTGGATGCTGTTTGTGTATCACAACCTTCACTGAAACCCCTGACATTTTCAGTTCAAAAGCTTGATATTGGCAGCGCTCGCATTTACCAAGTTGAGGGCAGTATAATTTACAGAAGTATCACCTTATTACATGTTATCTTATAGCAACATGGACTCTTATATATAAACCACGCTTGTCGACAACCTGGGAAAAAGTACAGGCCTTTTTCACAGCAGACGTTTTGACTTGTCACTGCAGGAAAAAAACAATGACATTAAAGGGGACATATTATGCTAATTTTCAGGTTCATACTTGTATTTGGGGATTTCTAATAGAACAAGACATAATTATTTCGCCGACTAATGCTTTATTTTCACCCTCTCTTGAGCTTAGTGAGTTCCTTCAACCAATGTATTTTCTTCTGGATTGTGTCTTTAAAATAATATATTAGATATCTGGTACTGTAAGATGCATCCTTCATGCACTGGAAATACCATATTAAATGGGACATATCATGTTCATTTCCAGGTTCACACTTGTATTTTGGATAGATACTAGATCATGTTTACATGCTTTAATAATAAAAACACAATATTGTTCTCATACTGTCTGTCTGAATATACCAGTATTCACCCTCTGTCTGAAACGCTCCGTTTTAGCGCCTGTCTCTTTAAGCCACCCTCCCAAAAAAGTCCAGCCTACTCTGATTGCGAGAAAATTATGGAGCACCTTTGCAAAGATAGTTCTCAAGCTGTGGGTGGAGATACTCAGATGTGGGGCGGTAGGCCTATATTCTAATGCAGTGGCTCCCAACCTGAGGTCTAGGCCCCCCTTAGAGGGGCGCCAAAGATCACAGGGGGTTCGCCAGATTTGTCTGCGCTGAGGTTGTCCAAATTAGATTTGCTCATCTATAATTAATATCATAATAACACACTTACTGGATAATTTATACAAAAGTCTGTATAGAAATCGATCTTCGTAGCAAAATCTAACGAAATATTCTGCTTCAATCCGTATTTGTTGGCGTTTAGCCTTTCAAAAACAACATTTTCACTGCGGTCAAAAACCTATTTGCTTTCCCGCTTGATTCACACACAGGTGGGCCCGCACCTGTATTCAAGGGTGGTTTAGCAACAATCTAACAGCACCATAAATTACATTTATTTAACCACAATAACAAAAAAATCTATTTTGGCTCTAACACTATTATAGTAAAACAATTAGGCCTTTAGAAAACAAAGATCATATTATGTATCTGCATTCGCCTGGCGAATCCATCAAGACCTCATCACTTTATTTATGTTGATGAAACAAATTCAAATCTGAATGGCTTGTTGAATCACATGTTTTCTGATCTAGGCAGCCCACAAAAAAACAACTGGGTTGTCTTATTTCACAGTTTGTGGGTTGGTAAGTACTCCAGATACCCAAATGTATGAGCACAAGCACTGAAAAAGTGAGTTTTTCATGACATGTCCCCTTTATGTCTCAGTTCTATTCAAGTGTAGTACTCAGCTCTGTTTAGGTCTCCACATATTCCTGAGGGAAATATCAGGCCCTTTAGCAGCTAAAGGCTCCACTGTGTTCACCAGCTAGTCACTAACTTTGTCTTTCTGCTGTTTGGTGCTGGGCAGGTAGAGTGCAGTCGGTTTATCTGAGGTTTTCGGGCGGGGGTTTTGTTGAAAACAGCTGCCTGCTGCGGCTGGAAAGTAAAACAGAAACCATGAAAACACCCCGTAGCTGAGTAGAACTGCAGAGTCGGATGATAATTCTCTGGGTTTGTCACCACAAGTGACACCTTTCACAACACTCGTCATCAAAATTAAAAGTGAACGTATTTATGCAGAATGACCCCAATCACAGTGTTCATATCATTATATACAGTATATTATTTGATAATTATTATCAATGCAGAAACATGTAAAAAGGATTTTAATGTTACAGGTGGAACTAACTTAAACCTTTATATGCTATAGTGCTGTTTAAACCAAAATAATCATATCAAGTCATATTTTATAAGCTTTGATGTATGATTTCTGTAAAAAAAAAAAATCTCAATAACTTGTAACTATAGTTGTCAAATAAAGGTATAAAATTAATTATATATTTTAAAATGTAGTGAGGTAGAACTATCAAATTGGCATCAAATTAAAATGCTTGAATAAAGTACCTCAAAACTGTACTTAAGTACTTACTTAATATTTAGTACTTAAACCGGGTTTCCACCAAGAAGTTCCTGGTAATTTTAATCCTGGGAACTACTTTTTAAGGAACTAAAAGGTTCCTTCAGCCCTCTGCGTTTCCACCGCGATCCAAAGACCTGCAAAGATTAGGCAAATGATTCCACTGATGTATGAAAAAGCAACATGACATGGGATGAGGGCTGCTGGTGGTCACAGCAGTAAACACACTCTGCAGCCTGCAGTTCAGTGAGTCCATCCCTTTCATCTAAAAAACACGTTGAAAAAAATTAAACGTTAGGTTTTGTCTCACTGCGACGACATTTACTGCTACATATTTACTGATGCACATTGGGTGGAATGAATGAAATGAAACAGTGTGTCTGTGTCTATAGTAAATCATCTGTTGAGTGTTTGATGGTTATTTATTTGTGCTTTATAACGTACCGCCGTGCTGTCTGTCTCTTCTACCGCTCGCCCTCTCAGCTCACTCGCACGATCTCTCTCTGTTTTCTCTTTCATTTTTAAAATGAGTTGGGAAGCCGACAGCAAATCCTAACTTTTAATGTCTTTGTTTTAATGTCATCCTAAAATGGTCCTAAATCGATACTAAAGTACTTCCTTGTTTTGTGAATGAAGCGGTACACAAGTTGAAGCCATTGAAGTAGCGGCGCTGTGTGTGTGTTTCATCAATCAGCAAAGGTCATCCCTGCAAACCCCAGCCCAAAAGTTCCTGTACTTTCAGAAAGTACCACCCCCGAACCAGGGCCTTTTTAGGGGGTAAAAAGTCCCCGGAAAATGTTCCCGGAACTTAATTTAGACCCTGGTCCCTGCAGTCGAAACGCAATGAGTTCATAGTTCCTAGTTCTGGGGAAAGTTCCTGCGGTGGAAAAGGGGCTTTAGTTATTTTCCATGACTATGTCAAAATGCTGTGATACAGTGCAGCATGTTGCTATACTGAACAAGTCTGCAAACACAGCATTACGATTCACATGGCTTTCATTAATGCAGGGATTGCATGCAGTGCATGTGTTTCCTTTTTAGTATGCATGAAATTCTTTGATATACTTGCGTTCACTCCCTCACATCAGAAGACACTTTGATTGCGACTGTGTGTAACCATATCTCCAGCCACATTACAGGGATTTCATATTGAAACATTTAATCGGGGACAGGGCAACTAAATCTTTCCCCCCACTTTTGCTGAAATAGTCCGTTCCCTGTAATCAAGGTTTGGTGAATGGCATGACCATCATCTTCATCATCTTCTCTCTGCTCTCACCACAGGAGTAGTTATAGGCCGGGGACTGATGGCAGGACATTGGCTTCAGGCTTGTTTAACCCCTACACGGCACAGACCACAGGATGATCCCCCTCAGAGCAATTAGATACTTTGGATGTATCTATTGTAAAAGCCACTGAAATGGTTGATGTGTGGTAATGTGCTCTAAGGAAAGAGATGGTTTTCAAACATGATCAGCAGGGGAAGAAAGTTGTTTTTGCTGGCCTGTTTGTTTCATTTCCTCTTTTTGCTGCTTCGTGGTCTTTTGAATTTAGCACGAAGGGTTGCTTTTGCTTTTCAATCAGCTTCACAGAACGCCTGAATAATACGTTTCCAGCAAGAGTTTGGGTTTGATGGTCAATATGCAAGGCTTATACAATGTATACACATGTACAGGTAAGAGTACCTCAGCTGACCTTACCCTCTGTCACTTCATCTCCTCACATGAGCCGCATCGAGAAACAGGATGTCGCCTGTCGCACAGAGATGGAGTCACATGCCAGCCGCGATGTTTGCTCACATGCTTGCTCCCCCCTCCCCCCCGCAATGTGTTCTCTTTCTAAAACCAGCTTTGGCACAGTTTTGGACACCTATCGATGTCCTGCCAGAGAACAATAGCCCTAAACGTGTTGTGATACCAAAGGCTGTAACTTCTGGAGCGTTTAAGATAAACTTTCCCTTCCTTCACGGCGTCTGACTAACGCTGGGGAGACAAAGCCCGTTCACAGCGGTGGGAGAAGACAGAAGAGAGGCTGTTGTTGTCAGAATGGGGGCCGTTGCGACTTCCTTCGGTTTACCAATGGCACCGACAAAACTGTGCCAATTCATTGTGTGGGAGCGTGTGTGTTATTGTGCATAACTCTGTATAAATGTGCACACAAACCCACATGCAAGCCGCGTTGAGTCAGATTTCTTCAGTTCTTTTCTCTTTGACAGAATTTGTGGCAAAGTGCGTGCACTGAACTTAAAATCGGGAGGTTGAGTTTAATAATACTATCTTTCCTGTACACGGATCGGCTTCCTGCATGTGTCTGTGGGTTTGGAATTATTCTATTGTGTTTGTATGCATGCTATACGAGTCATAGTCCTCTTATGAGTTGCAGTTGTTAGATGAATGCTCGTGAATGATCATTTAAAACGAATTTTAGCCATGCTGGCAGTATGGCTCTGGGGATGGCAGGTCAGGCCACTTTTGGTCCAGACTGAAATGTTTCTAGCCCATTGGATGGATTAAATTTTATACAGACATTCATGGTGCCCAGAGGAAGAATCGTAACGACTTTGGTGATCCCCTCATTTTTTATCTAGCACCATTATCTGGGCAAAATTTCCATTTGTCCAATACTTTGCTTGATGACCAAATACCTACAAAACTAATGACATTCCCATCAGCCTCAGCATGCTAACATGCTAAACTAAAATGGTGACCATCATACCAGCTTTACATCAGCATTGTTAGCATTGTCGTTGTGAGCATGTTTGCATGCTAACATTAACATTTCTTTTTAGCTCAAAGCACTGCTGTGTATAAGTACAGAAATTATAGACAGACAGGTAGATAGCATAGACTGGAAGTGGACATAGTCACAGTGATGTCACCCATTTGTTTGTGGACTGCCGTTTTGAAGCCTTGAGTTATGAGGTATGCTATGGTATTTTGGCCGTCGCCATCTTGGTTTTTTGCAACCCGAAGTGACACGAGAGGGCGGAGCTAAATAAAACCAAATGCTGAATTAGGCATTTCTAGGCAACCAAAATGTTACAATTAACTTTCATGAACTGAAACAACACATTCTCACTCCCAGTTCGCCAATAACCGCCGCTCGGTCAGTGCCCGTCGGCATCAGACACTGACGCACGGGGTACCCCTCTTGCATTACTTTGTCCTTTCAAAATAAACTTCCGTTTTCACAGGAAGTTAGTTTTCACAGTTCGTCACATATAGTCCCAAAAGGGTCTCCGTGTGTAGGTATCCGATGCCAAGGGCCGGGCGCATCGGCGTTATTTGACAAGTTGGGAGTGAGACCGGGTTGACTGAAAACACAGTGTGAAAGGGTTAAAGTTGTAAGATGAAAACACGGACAACTCCCAGACCGGACAGTACCGTGGTAGCGACCTGTCAATCACAAGGTAAAGGCCCTAAAGCATAACCTGCGCTTTATGGTCTATTTGACTCTACATGGGACCATAATTTACTAAATGAACATTATGCTGTATTGAAGAAGACTTGAAACTAGTGACTGAGACCATACCCTTTACAATGTTTACTGAGGTAATAAATCAAGTGAGAAGTAGGGTCATTTTCTCATAGACTTCTATACAATCAGACTTCTTTTTGCAACCAGAGGAGTCGCCCCCTGCTGGCTGTTAGAAAAAATGCAAGTTTAATGCAAGATTAATTGAATAACCGTTCTCTCTTTACTCTCTTAACCTTCTCTTTCTATCTTGATTTCACCCCATCTTTTTTATGATGGGTGTGCATTCATCTTAAATCCTTAGAAGACACTTGAGAGCTGCACTCCACTGTATCTTATGCAGTGTTACTGTAACACCGGCAGAGATGATGTGAACTCTCTGGGGTGAAAGTGATGTCTGAGGGATTGAAGAGGCACATCCTGAGGTACATTCACCTGACAGATTGACATCCAAAAGAAGCGCTGTAAGTGAGAGAAAAAAGGCCTCCACAATCTGAATTTTTTTTTTCAAAATTTCATATTCCGGTTGCATAGTCAGGTCCCTTAATCATGTTCAATGTAACTGAAGATGGCACTGATTTAAAATTACCTGATTGTTTTGTGCCACTATTCTCACAAGCAATTTGCAAGTTGTATTACATTTTTCTCTGCTGTGCAAATAGAGTACACATGCCTGCGCTTGTGGGACTTTAAGAGTAGTGTTTAAAGATGTTTTTCCTTTGGCATGAGCTGTGTTTGTGCATTTTATCCTTTAACAAAGTCTTGATTGGTGGTTTACAAACACAAACGGCGTGAGGTGGCTGGCAGTGGGTGCAGCAATCCAGCAGCTTGCTTGCTTTTACAGCCAGTGGACCAATCATCAACAAATCCGTGACTAACCCATCTCTCCTGAGCTGAGAGTGGATCTGTTCAGATGATCTTGTGAGTCTGTGTGTGTGTCATCATGGCAACAGGTGGTCCTGGAGACACCTACTGTGGCGGGAACTATCACAGAAGATTTGAGTATTTTGCCAGGTGTTTATATTTCTGTCTATCTGTCTGTCTGTGGACAGATTTTGTAACAGTTATAGCGTCACAACAATGCAAGATGCCGTCACGAAAAGTTACAGGTGTGAAGTTGAGATCCAAATGCAGGCTGTGTTCGAAGATGGGTGTGGTCAGTGCCTCTGTGAGACACACGCACATCAGGTGTCGCGGACCTCACGGTAAAGACAGCTCAACTTTGGGGCGATACTTTCCCAGTGAGCTAGCATGACATGTTTGGTATCAATGGCTTCATCACAATCTCAAGGTTCATATGGTACCACTGTATATCCATTATCTTAAAAACTGAAACCCGCAACGGCCTTCAAAAGACAGTAATGTTAATGCTAGTCAGATGATCCACCATAATTTTCAGAGGGTTAAAAGTAGGCCAAGTAAACCAAGGACTGAGGAGGAGAATAATTCCAATTAAGATCAATTAAGATCATGATGATCAATGAGACAGGCGTAGTCTAATTAAAATATAACCTATGGTTCTATTTTCCACTTTTATGCTTAAATTATGTTAGAAATAGGCCCACCAGTAGAATACAGTTTATTTGTTGGCCTATTCAAACAAGACAATTTCATTTAAAAGATATACTGTATATCAGCTTACTTTGTTTTGTGCAATATGTTAGTGTTACTGGTGCATTCTGGTCAGATTTAATTCTGTTTTTTTGTCTCATAATCAAGGTGTCACATCACAATCAATGTGGTATATTATAAGCAGGTTAAGAGGCTATGTTAATCCTGTATGCACAAAAATAACACTGTTTAAGAACCTCCCGGCAGTGCTCGGTTTGCGAACGCAAAAAGAGGTGAAGGGGTACCAGCTAAATCTTGCCTAGGGCAACCAATTGGTCACGGCCGGCACCTGGTGTGGTCTGAGCAAGGGCGCCGGAAGTAGGGGTGTAGGAAGTGGGGAAGGGGACATTGGCCCCCCACTTTACACCGTTGAAGCTTACCTGGAAAGGCAGACTTATTCTGTCGATGAAAGTGGCTAAATTCCAATGCCAGTGGGTATTGACACCTTTTACCCAGCTGAAAAACTGGTTTATTAATAATATTTCACCTGCTTTTAAGACTAAGCCTCTTTAAAAGCACATGCTGATCTGTTCTAACAAAATTTAGATTTTCTTTTAGCCCACTTATACCTCCCAACCTTGTGCAGCTAAGACACACTGACCTGCCAAACTGATACAATTTCCTTTGGAAATAAAAAGAGCTTTCATATTTTTTGAGATGTTGAGAAAAATACAGTCTGCAATACTATAAATACCACAAAGAAATCTGCTATAGAATTAGTTTTTGTCATTTCTCATGTGAAATCTAAAGCTCAGAACTTGAATTTTACAGTCACCTGTGAAAAAGGCAAAAGAGGCATCCCTTGTGTAATGTGCTGCCGTGTATAATTGTAGGTACCAAGATCATGGTGTGCAATGGATGAACTGAAAAATCAAAATCTCATACAGTAGGAAGACTGTAGCACCATGCAACTTCAAACTAAAACGCTAAACTTCTTTCTAATCAGAACATTTTAACACAACTTATTCAAATTCAGAGCTGAACTTTCGCATAAATGTAAAATATCATTCTCACAGTAAGAGCCATAAATTCGCTGTTTCTAACAGCAATTCAGCATCTTTCTAACTTTGCAATACTTGCCGTGCCTCAACTTAGCACTGACTGATAATTCAGTATTCCTATGCGCCCTCTCCTTTTGTGGCACACCTCCAGTTGGCACTCAGTGCGAGGGAGAGATCTTATAAGAAATATGTGCATACAGTATATGCATACAACCCTGTGTGTGGGAGAGACACTGCAGTCGTGTTTCTTCCTACAGAGAGGTGCAAAGAAACTGACGTCTCCTTTGTAATGTGCTGCACACAGCGCTTGTTTGCCACCGGTGTTATCTCAAGGCATGCGTCCAGAGATTTGTCATCAGGTCGTTCTGTTTACCTTTCCACTCGACCCGAGCAGTTTACAGGAACGCCAAGCACCTGCTATTGAGCATAATACCACTCAGGATGTTTGCCTGCCGCTTGTTTATCTGTGTTTGTGCGATGATGAGGTGGGGAAAAAAATCGTTCAAAGGCAAAGGAACACTGAGAAACTTGTGCAGGGGGAAAAACTAAAAGTAACAGTGAAAGAGGCAACACTAAAAAAGATCATGTTTAAATAAGCCTGGGCACACAGGGGTGTTGTGTGCTTCCTGTTGAAGTGAAGCAGATAAAGTGAAGTTATAAAGGAGTTTGTTTGGGTGTTGTGGTCAGCGGGCAGGATGTTTTGACCCTCTGGGAGCCCACATGTGCTGAGGTCAGTGGGGAACGGCCGGTTTGGGCTCACACAGCGCTGTCGGATCTCCACCTTGTGGCTTGGACCCCATCTTGCAGTGCTGCCTGGCATGCAGGCTTGGACAAACAAACGCACACCCACCCAGAGCCAAAAGTAAAATAGGCTCAGTGAAATGGGCTAAACAAAAAGTCCCTCAAAGCCTATATTTAAGCCTGTATTTGTTTACTTTTAGGCAAAATGGCACCATTAAGAAGAATGCCGAATTACCAGTTCCTGTTTAAAATGTACCCATGGATGCACAGTCAACTATGACTGGATTACTTTGATACTGAAGATAACTTAAAAACATAAGTCTCAGGCATGTTCTGAATTCATAATGCGCCTTTTTTTAGCCTAATGCGAGACATTTTTTTCATTTCAGACTTCTAGAATATATTGCGATATGAGGCCAATACATTAAATCCACACCCAGTACCACTCCCAAATCCCCAGGATGTGTCCTCATCAAACCAAAAAAGAAAATGCAAATATCACACATGTAAAAGAAATGGTAAACATATCAGTACTCTTATAGTACATGCCCACAGGGGCGTGTTTTATCGCAAGGGATGGCCTCGCTTTCCAGCATTGGACGCTTGATGGGCTGCCACGATACACAAGGCACTCGGCACGTGATTGGACGAACGCTTTCCCTCGTGGGCTGCTGCTCCCAGCTTTCAAACCGGAACCAACATGGCGGCTCATTTGGAATCTTTCTTCTCTTATATCATGAAAATAGTTCACCGAAATTTTATGCGAGAAATAAGTCATACAGTTGCTGAATTTGTCTTTATTTTGGATCGACAACTCTTAGTTTAAAAGTTTCCAGGGAGTTCCCAGAGACGCGTTGGACGCCCGTGATTTGCATAACGTAGCCTAGTCCTCAACTTTATGCAAATGAGGAGCGGCCAACGTGACGCCCCGTCTCTTGAATCGTGCCGCCATGCTACCAAAATGCACGGCTGCTTAAATAGACAATGAATGGGAAGCGTGGAAAGGACGGAGGCTGTGGACATGTACCATTAGTGCCAAGTTGCATCAGACAAATCTTTATTTCATAATGTGGGTAAGTGATGTCTGAAATGTGGGACTCTGAAAAGTCTGTTAAAAGGCCTAAATTGCCTTAATTAATGTAGGAAACACTCAAGGCTAAATATGCAATCCCATGATCCCATGTTATTGCTGTTACAAAACCTAGGCTTATAGGTGTAGATGTTACGTGGAGAATCGAACAACATCAAATGAACAACAGACTATAAGTTTTGAAGCATTTAGGCATATTAGAAAGACATTAAATAGCCTATCATATCTGTTATGCAAAGAAAGAATAATTAAATGCACAGCTAAAAATTCATGACCATAACAGGGCCTATTTGAAGCCAATACATCAAACTTTGACATAAAAAACATAAAACCTGAAGCTGAGTAAAACCATTGTTTACCACTCACTGCATGATTGAATAACCTGTAATGCACAGGCATAAAAACAATAACCTGCAGAAATTAGAAAAAAAAAACTCATACCATTTTAGCAGAGATGCAGCCACCCCCAATTATTGAATATAATTTGCCCTTCAACTTAAATAAACTAAAATAATGCATTAGAAGGCTAAAATCCTATAAACAACCATTGTTATTGCACAATCCATGCTGTCCCACATTAGGCAAATCATCCTGTCCCACTTTTCAAAACCATATTTCCCAAAGCGGGACAATGAAAAATTTGATTGAAATAAATAAATATAGAGTATATTTACACCATATTTTAATTTGGTCATTGGTCATAATTTAATTTTTTGATGGACAAATATATCATAAACATGTCCTGATAAAAAACTAGCAGGATTGTTTTATTTATAAGAATTTTATACATTTAGCATTAAGTTTGTCTAAACACTATGTGACTGAGCATTGGTTGGTTTTCACACAGGGTGCTTCCTGTTTGAAGATTGCTCCACACTAATCTATGATTGGACATTTGAGAAGTCATGTGATTTTGATCACATAACACCACAGCTTGTGTTAACCAATAGTTTTATTGACTTGTATTTGTTTGAGGAACACCTACACCCTCTGGAGCTTAGGTGTCCCACATAGGCAGTGTCCCACATTACGGCTACTCGCCCTCACCTAAAACAGGTTTATCAAATGCAATACATGAGCTGTTAATAAAGCTCAGTGAGCCGGTGATGTAAGAAGGATTGTGGAGAGTTATAAGCTCCGGGGTCATGGGGTCAGGACTGAAACCTGACATCACGGCTCGAGTATGCGGAGCAAAAACACATGTCGGCAAGGCCCCGGCAATAGTCGGGGTAATTTATGGGTGTTACAGTGGACTTAACCTCCGTGTGTCTTCAATAAAAAACCCAACACGAGAGATATGGAGTGACTCTCGCCACCTCTCGTGTCATCTTTGATTAACTGGGGAGCCTGGAAACTCTCCAGAAAACCAGAGGAATTTAATTTAGTGACTCGGAATGGACACCTAAATGAGTTTAGCGTGTAAAATTTAAATCAAACATGAGCCAGCAGTTTTCTTTTGAGGGTTGACGGCTCTAAATAAGATCTGAAAGGTGTGACCGCTTTGAAGTAAATCAGGGTGTTTGCATATGCTTGTAGCCTATAGGTGAAGCTTCTGGTTAAGCTATTTTAGAGCATGTCATTTCAAGTCTATGCTCTGCTGGGTTTCAGCCTCTCTTAATGACATGCTTCAAGACTTTGTGAGCCACACGAGCATGACTGAGAAGAAGAAGAAGAAAAAAAAACTGTCCAACCCCTCTGAAGATTTCCTGTTTCATGAAACGTGCACATACTGTGTGTGAGTCACATAGGGCAAGTCCTGCCTGCTGGTGTGTTTACTCTGCTCCTTCTACCCGGAGCTGTGAAGGCGTTTTTTGGGGGGGAGAAGCAACAGGCGGACCGAAGAAAGTCCGCGGAGTCTGGATATTAACCCGGTGTCAAGGCTTCGGCTAATTAATGAGAAAGAGGAGACTGCACAGTCCGTTTTATAAATGGATTTACTGAGGTTTTCCGCTTTTTGGTGCGGAGCGATACTCTTTGGTAGTATCCAACTCGAGGAGGCGGGTGAGTCGAACTTTCTATTCGAGTAAAGTTGTCCGAGCTGCTGCTGCGTCTTTATCACAGCTGCGGAGTGATTTCAGGAGCGTCTGTGAAGCGTCAGCGAGCACAAAGTGCCTCCTTTGGGGGAATATGATTCTCATTGTTGTTTACAGGTGTTTTTCACGGGCCTGTAGCACATTATTACGTCGCATTTCATCATAAGAAGTCAAATTAATTGCATAAAAACAACACAAACTCGCCAAGTACGCAGGTTATTGAGCCTTAAATGCCTCATTTATTCAACAAGGCTTTGTTGTGTTCCTGCTAGCACTGTTAAGCTAGCTAGAGCTATTTCTGTTTTCTTACTGAGATAAGTACAGTAAGAAAAAGTAAATTAAAGTCTGTTTATATTATAATTATTACTTATGTTATTATATTATGTTTTTTTTTGTATTTTATCTTGTTTTTACTGTATACTTATTTATTATACATTTATCGTTTACTTGCTATTTTATCTTTTTTTGTTATTTATTATTTATCTTATCTTTAGTGTAACGTTAGCTTAGCTGCTCACCTGGCTACATTAGCTTCACCTGATGTAAGTCACCACCTTAATTTGTATATATTATATTATATTATATTATATTATATTATATTTTCTATCTTATTTTACTGTTTACTTATTTATTATATATTTATTGTTTACTTACTATTATATCTTGTTTGTTTGTTTTTACTGATGCCTCTTGTTGTGTGAACTGTCCCCTTTGCTGCTGTAATTTTGCAAATTTGGGACTAATAAAGGATTATCTTATCTTATTTTATCTTATCTTGTTTACACCGCTAACCTTTAGCTTAACGTTAGCCTAGCTGTTGACCATGCTACATTAGCTTCACTTGTTGTAAGTCACCGCCTTTAAAAGCCCCCCCTCAGATGGGTTATCTCCACCTTTGATGTGCAGCCACATTGCTAACAGGTCCAGCAAGCCCCTCCTGAGGAAGACAGCGTTTTACCTTCATCTGTCTCAGACTCAGTCCCAGCGGCACCAAGTGGCTTTGGCTGCTCCTAATCCTCTTTCCCCCTCTCTGCAATTATATGTAGCCCTGGGTGACAATTACTACCATTCATCCCTTCCATAGCCCGCCTCCTGGGTTTAAATGACATGCTCTTTCAGAGGAGTTGCTCTAATGATATAATTACTCCGGCTCAACCACCTTCCCACCACCAGCACTCGGGCATGGACTATCCCCTCAGTGCTGATTTGCTTCAAAACACCCCAGCAACCCGCCAGGCAGAGTTTTTTAAATTGCTCTGTCAAGTAGTTTAGTCTGGAGTTCAAGTGTAATATTTTGATGTTTTTATTTGTGTGGGAGGCTCGCAGTTAAGACAAAGCAATATCCTGCCAGCTTCCGGTGAAAGTATCTCGCTCTGTCACTGTAACAGGATGCCACTGGGATCGCAGATTGGGTGAAATGACACAGTAGGCTTTTTGTGCAAGGTTAAGAGCACACAAGCGCAGCACCTCAACCTCAAGTCGGTGTGAAGTCGAGAGGCGAACGGAACAGACTTCTTCACTGTCTCCTGTCAAGAAGTCTGCTTTCACTTACACTTCCCAGTCGCAAAGCGCTGTGGTCATGTGATGAAAGTCTCGTCAGTGCCATCTTTAGACAGCTAGCTACCTTCAGATACATCACACACGTTTGTTTACAGTACTTCTTCCGGATGTTGTCTTCAAACTACAGTAGGTAGAAATGAACCCACTTCTCTCTTGGTTTAGTTACGAGCTGCGTGTTCTGATGCAAGGATGTGGTTTTACTGCTGCAACACTGTTTTTTTCTCTTCCTCTGTTTTTGTGATTTGACTATTTTGATTCAAGTTTTTCTTTCAGTTTGTGTTATTTCTCAACATAAACTCTTTAAGATCTAGAAGGAGTCTTCATCATCTCTCTTTCACCCTCTGCCTCTCTGTTTACTCAATAGACTCACAGCGAGTGGCCTAACTTCGTCATACCACTTGAGTCTACATTGTGCACACTTGTACAACTCCTCACAAAATCATGTGGGATTGTCCGTGAGACACATTTTTTCCTGATGATGCTTCAACCACTGGTGCTAGATTGGTCCTGGGAAATTTGGAATATCCTCTTTTAGGATCATTTCCAGCTCTTGCTTTTATGTGGCGGAGGAGAGTAATCCCTTTTATGAAAAGGAAACTCATAGAAGACAGGAGAGATTGTTCACCGTCTTTGTTGCTCCATCTCTCCTTTCTGTGCCAAACAGAGGCATGCTGCCTGACGAGGTTTTTATCATTAACAGCCTCTCAATGACAAGACAGACTGCGGTCGGAGAATTTCTGTACGAATACAAACACTCACCAACACAAACACATATTTCTTTCTTTCTCTCTCCAAACATTCACAGACACCGATACAGTTCCCTTTTTTTTTTATATTCATGAAGAGAGTTGGCACAACGCCTTTCTAAATGAGGAACCGTCTCATCGGCTCGACAAATTAGAGACTCCTCAGTGAGGAGATGCATCCATGTTTCCTTTGTTTGTTGTTCTTGCCTGTCTGGAAGTTGTCTCCTTAGATGATTATCAAACCCACAGGCAGTCATCACACAATCCTGTCTGTCTCACCGATATGGGTCTGCCCGCCGGCAAAGTCAAGTCTGAACAAGACCAAAGGAGGTGGATGCCACTGCGCGCTGCTCTTATTGTTCAGACTTCACAGGGAGAAAAAGTCTGTCCACCCCTCTAGGATGAAATAGTTTGGATTCTTCTTGTGGTTGTGTTGAATATCTGCTTCTACTTATCGGCATGATTCCAAAAAACTCCCACCCTTTAATTATTTTTAAAGTTTTTTTTGCGTTTCATGCTAATGAATATCATGTATATTCCTGTTATTGATCATCTTGGAAGTGTTTTGCATTTCTGAGTTGTCTGTTAGTCATTTTAATGTCAAATGTGGGCTGCAACACAATTGCACATAAGAAAATGAGCTGAAATCTGTTTTTAGTAGACTGAACCTTTTTTTGTATACCCAACTCACCTCTATCGCTTCTCTTCTCCTTTTGCAGAAGCCAATATAATGAAGGTAAGAAGGCTGTGCAAGTTCTGTGATAAGCGGGCCACCAGCTGCACAGGTAAAGGGAGCTGCAAGGCGGAGTGTGAGATCACGTCCATCTGCCCCAGTGACGACGATGTGTGCGTCAGTATCTTGTAAGTGTCCACTCACCCAAACACACGTTTCTGTATGAATAAAAGCCAGGGTTGTGATGCAAAGTGATTTAAAGGAACACTGTGTAACATTTAGGGGGATAAATTGGAGGAGCTGCAGCATTTATTTTTGCACAAACTGCAACTTCCACTGTACATTCATTCAATATTCTCAAAGCTAAACTAATTCTGTCTTCTGCTCCATTAGCTCCTTTGTTCGCTGACACACATTCGCCGCCGCTCTCTCTCTTTTGCTTCATCACTCACTTCCTACGTACACACGCACTCTACACACTGGTTCTGCTAGTCTCCAAATGACCTACCCTACTCTTACATCAACTGGATCTAGATGGGGCCATTCACGTTTTCGCGGCAGCCACCATAGTTCTCCTACATGCTTGACACACGAAATTTCAGGTGGTTGCAATCTGCAACCTCACATCTAGATGCTGCCAGATCCTACACACTGTACCTTTAAGTTGAGTATAGTTAAAGTCAAAAGAGCATTTTTCATTACATTCACATTAGTTCATATTATACAGTATGTACAGACAACGATGTGAGGAAATGAGGGCACAACGGATATTTTGTTATCAGGTTGGGAATCATCTCCTCCCAGAAACCCTGAAATCTCTTCCTTGAAGTGACCTTTTCTTAGAACACTTTGTCCGTCAGCATTCTGGTGAAGACTGGATCATGACAGCACATGAGCGCATAAATGTCCATCAGCATTTAATCTGCCTCCGAATGTGAGAAGCAGCAGGAAGCAGATTTGTGTTGGTGTTAAAAGCTTCAAGGCCGTGCTGCTGTTTCTCATTATATTAGCGATGTAACGGGCATGTTCTGAGCTGAGGTCAGCAGAAAGCTAATGGCACATGGACAGCAGCACCTCTTTAAAATGTTCCTCATAGCTGCACGGACAGCGCTGCCCAGCAGGGAAGCAACATTTAAATATGTATATATTTGTGCAAGTTCAGGCTTTTCCTTGTTTCCTGTTTGTAATGGCATTTCAGCATCTCGCTGAGTGTAAATGTGACCTCTGTGTTGCAGTCATTTACATAACGCTGAGACTGTGGACTCCTGAAAGAGACAAATATGCCATTTACAGTTACCACTTTATCACTGTACGGCTTAAAAATCGCATTATTTGCACAACTGCAGACCTGCCGTCATTGCCTTGTTACATGATAATACAGATCTCTGAAAAGGGGACTTCACTGCCAAAAGAGTGAGCAAAGACAACAAATCAAACTTAATCCACTAAATGGCAGTATTTTCTCTGTGTGTTTTCTGTTTCCAAGGAGGAGGGAAGATGACAATTTCACCATTGAGACAGTCTGCCACAACCGATCAGAGACGCTGTACGGCCTGATCCTGGAGGATTACAACAACAGCAAGTGTGAGATGAAAGAAAGAAAGGGCAAGGAACCCCCGTTCTTTATCTGTTCCTGCTCCGAGGATGAGTGCAACGAGCGCATCTTCTTTAATTCCTGTAAGTTAAGAGGCAATTATTTCACCTACTAATCCTTTATTTTCACCCACTCTCTTGAGCTGAGTGAGTTTCTTCAACCAATGTCTTTTCTTTTGGATTGTGACATTTAAAATAATTGGGGCTGTCAATCGATTAAAATAGTTAATCGCGATTAATCAAAATGTACCTTAAAGGTCGATTTGTCAAGTATTTAATATACTTGCAAAAATGCTGCTTTATGCAAATGTATGTATATATTTATTATTGAAAATCAATTAAAGCTGAAGTAGGCGAGATTGGGGCAAATATGATAAAAAAAAGTTATAGTTATTTTTATAAAACGGTCGCCATATTGTGACAGTAGTACGTGAAACAGGTAACCTGAAAAAAATCATCTTCCTCTGTGTCCTACTGTGTCCTCCGGTGCTCCTAACGGCATCTGCAAGATTTCACTTACCGGAGGAAAACAACCAGTCGGAGCTGATCTGAGGTCGGCTGTCAGCTGCCGTCTATGAGAGCCGGCTGTAAGTCTCTCGCGAACTCCGACCAAACGGTCAAACTAGGCAGTGCTGATCAAATATGAATCAATATTCTGTTACTGTAATGCCTATTTCTCGCCTCAAATGTTTTCAGAATCATCTTGTAGTGCACGGTTTAGCTGTAAAATGAGAAAGTTTGTGACGCCGCCGCCATTGTAAAATCTGGTGAAGGAACGCCAAGTACCGGCCACATGACCGGAGCACAGCCAATAGGAACGCTCTCTCTCTCTCTGAAATGACCTGTGATTTGGCAAAGTCTCCCGTCACAAGCTAGATTATCTAAAGCCTGAAAACAGAGCCATGAGGAGGTGCAAAAGTCTAGTTATCTCTCAGAACACTTGAATTACAATATGCTGAAAGGTTATTATGGAATTTTTGCCCAATGATGCCAAAAATATACTGCCTACTGCCACTTTAACAACACAAAACAATGACACATATTAAAAATATGCTCAAATCATAACATGGCAAACTGCAGCCCAACAGGCAACAACAGCTGTCAGTGTGCTGACTTGACTATGACTTGCCCCAAACTGCATGTGATTATCATAAAGTGGGCATGTCTGTAAAAGGGAAATACCACATTCATTTTTAGGTTCATACTTGTATTTTGGGTTTCTACTAGAACATTTTTACAAACTTTAATGTTAAAAAAAAACATTGTTTTTTTCATACTGTCTGTATGAATATACCTGTATTCACCCTCTGTCTGAAACACTCCGTTTTAGTGCCCGTCTCTTTAAGCCCCCCTCCCAAAAAAGCCCAGTCTGCTCTGAATGGCTTGCAAGAAAAAAATGGCTTGCAAAGGTAGTTCTCAAGCGGTCGTGTCTAGAAGGTAACTAACTGTGAAATCTCACGAGATTCATTGAGCTGTGAGAGGCGTTGTAGTTTAAGCATGGCGGGTTACCAAGTTGTTGTCACGGCTGTACAACCATCATAATAGACTATCCTGCAGTGATCTGAAGCTACTACGAGGAACTTTCATTTTGTGTTGATTTTAGCGGACCATGTGAACAATACGGCCTAGGCCTCCAGCAGCGTGGTGTTGGTGTATTGCCCAGCGGGGACTAACGGCGCAGCGAGGCGAAGCTCTGCTCTTGTCGATGCCAAAATTCTGAAAAAGTGACGGTACTCATTTTTCTACGGTACCGCAGCTACCGTAGGTACCGTCACGGCTCGAGAATACGACATCCCGGGGATAATAGAAAATGAGACACAGTAAACTCACTATAGACGCTTCCAGGGGACATATCCTATTTTTCCTGCCGACTTCAACGCGGGAGGTGCCATACATTATTATTATTACTTACATTATGATGCGTGCAGGCTCTATTTAGTAAAAATTATTGGTTATATAATATTGGGCGAAGGTAAATTCTAACGTTATCATGATATGTTCAAATGTTATCTTGTAGAATGTAGTTTTTGGCGAGAAACTTGAATAAATCCAGTTGTTTGAAGGAGGTGTTTTCACAGCAATATTAAATAGATAATAGAGAGGGAATTATGACCTGTCCTAACAAAAAACAGGTAATAAAGGAGTATATGTTGAAGTACATGGGATTTATTGTTTTACTTTTGTGAGAGGTCTGCTCCGTCCGAAGATAACAAAATCCGCCTAGCAGCAAAAGAAAAAAACCTCTGACTGTGTGACAGAGTCAGGCTAGCTGTTTCCCCCTGATTCCAGTCTTTATGCTAAGCTAAGCCAAATGGCTGCTGGCTGGCCTTACATTGAACAGACAGGCATGAGAGTGGTATCAATCTTCTCATCTAACACTCAGCAAAAATAGGACATAAGTGTATTCCCTGTAATTTTAACTCCTATTCAAAGTATTACAAAGTTACATAAGTTCCATATTAGTCCATGTCTCTTGCATTCTTACACAGTGGAGCAATAGTTCCGTAACACTGTTTTATGCATGTAAAAACGGGACTCTTTGGTTCTTACATCTGTACAACATAACATGGTAACGTCATAGTCCTGGTCGGCCTAATATTATTATGCCAGTTTCTATCAGCTTGTCATGTAAGGCGTCATGCATGAACGCTACCACATGTGCGCCGTAATGCTCTCCAGAAACATGATTACAAACAGGTTTCGGAGACATTAGCTTGTAGACTCCAGTTACAACACCGGCCCTGGAATCCGATGTATTTTGACTACAGCATCCAGGCAATAATAACACGGAGGTACATTTCTGAGACCTGGCTCTGCACACAGAGCCAAATTGAAAGCATCTGCACAGTGCAAACCACGTAATGGAACTACATTTGCTTGCTGTTGAGAATGTCGGTGCACTGTCTGTAACGTCTCAGTGACTAACATGGGACAGTGTTGTAATGAAGGAGCTCCAGCTAAAAACCACAAGACGACAATGGCAGTAACTCTTCCTCTTCTAGCTGGTGACCAGTGTCCCATTGTACAATGCATTTTATCTGACTGAGGTAATATGTTTCGGATACATTTAGGAAAGCCATTACTTACATAAGTTACAGGAAATCCAAAGTTGTTTGTCACATACCGGCTGAAATACCTCAAAGTTGCCATGGTAATGGTGAACCCTCTTTCACCATTGTGCTGCTGCTCTGACAAGTGGGCTAAGGGCGTTTTTAACCATGTTATCAGAAATACATTTACAAAAAACTTATTGGAAATGGCAAGAAGAATACAAAAGACACCTAACTAAAGAACAAGAATCATATGATAGACAATAAAACTAAAGAGCAATTTTATGTAATATATGAATTAATCTACCAGGTACAGCTTCAAAAAGTTTGATCAAACTTAAATTATGCTTATTCTTGCTGAGAGTTAGTTGAGAGGAGAGGATGGGTACCACTCTCATTTCTGTCAATAAAATTTGAAGCTGGAGCTAGGAGGTAGTTAGCTTAGCTTAGCATAAAGACTAGAAACGTGGAAATAACTAGCCTGACTCTGTTCAAAGGTAGCAAAGTCCATCTACCAGTATTTCTAAAGTTATATCTGTTTAACCCATACAAAAATCAAGTGTAAAAACATACATTAACGGTTTCTCCGGGGTGATATGTGCCAGACTATTTCTTGGCCGGGAGCAACGATTTTCTAGAGTCTCATGCTCCTTTGACAACACTCCATGAAGTCACTGAGCTTTTTTTTGTATTGTTGCAGATTTTGTTACCATTGGACAGACCCAGGCTAGCTGTTTCCTCTGTTTCCAGTCTTTATGCTAAGCTAATTGTCTCCTGTCTCCAACTTCATATTTAACTGTTAGATAGGGGACTTGTACCGATCTTCTCATCTAGCCCTGGGCAAGAAAGCAAAACTATCCCGAAACCATTCCTTAAAAGGTCCCATATAGTAAAAAGTGACTTTTTTATTATAAAGCAGGTTTGAGTGCTGTATAAATACTGTGCAAGTATCGAAATGCTCAATGCATTGAGATATACTGTACACACAGCCCGTATTCAGAAAATTTGCCTTTCAAACAGGTTGTCTGTAATTTTTTCTAACTGTACAATATTTAGACCATTTCACAGTGTTAAAGGTAAACATTTGAAATGTGTCCCAATTTATTTCCGATTGCAGGGTATGTGAATGACTTCAGCTGCCAGGAAGTAAACATGGTCCCAAGCTGTTGCCTAGCAATGCACTTCTATTGAATTATTTTTTTTTTCTTTTTTTTTGAAAATTCCGTTGAAAGGCGCTAAAACAGAGCGTTTCAGACAGAGGGTAAATACAGGCATATTCAGGCAGACAATATCTTTTTTTAACATTAAAGCATTTGAACATGTTCTAGTAGAAACCCCAAATTCAAGTATGAACCTGAAAATGAGCATAATATGGGACCTTTGAAGAATGCTTTCACTTTACAAACATTGCTTAAGAGCAAAGACTTTCAACTTAAGGGAAATCTTAAATAGGCACAGCCCCCCAATCCCCTAAATTTAACATTAAGAGTCACTTCAATTCACAAGTTTTGCCATTCATAGACGGACTCTCAGCTTTGGCCAAAAGCCTCACTTAAAGGAATACTTCACCCCAAAAATAACCATTAGTATATCAATTCCTCACCCTGTGTTACCTTGAATGCTTGAAGAAAACTTAGTTTTTCTTGCATGCCTCCACATGTGAACGAAGAATCCAAAAACTGAGAAAATTCTTAATGAATTAAGTGAATGGGGTTCAGGTTTAACAACAGCAAAACTATATCAAAACATCTGTTTACAAACTCTCACACAACACATGCAGTAAAATCCAAATCTCATTTATCCAGTATGTCCACTACTTCATAAAAACATGCATCTTTGCGAAAACCTTATTATTTAAAACACTTCAGCATAAACAGTCTCACGCTTGTGCAGGCGTGCTACTCGCCTGTGCGAGTCCGGACGAGTAGCGCTTCTGCCTATCTTAGCCTGTTTTATTGAAGATGCATGTGTTTGGGAAGTAGTGAGCGTACGACTGGATAAATGAGACTTGGATTATACTGCAAGAGTGAGAGTTTGTAAACGAATGTTATGATTGTTTTTACTGTTGTTAAACGCGGCCCCCATTTACTTCAATTCATCAAGACTTTTCTCCTTTTTTTTATTCTCTGTTTACCGTGGAGACATGCGAGTTTTCTTCAAGAATTCGAGGTAACCCGGAGTGAGGAATTGATATACAAATGGTCATTTTGGGGGTGAAGTATTCCTTTAAGTGAGGCTTTTGGCCAAAGCTGAGAGAGTCCGGGAGGCACAGTGACAGGTTTGTTGTGAGAAATAGCTTCTCACTCTACGAAAATCAAAACAAACTAGCTGGGGCCATGTTGAGGATTTCAGACATGTGGTTTCCTGTTTAGAAAAAAAAATGAGAGAACCAGAGGGCTCGACTGGGTAGTCGGCTAGATGCCTTCCCCAGTCATCCTCCTCCTTTATTTCAACCCGACTCCTCACATCTACACTTGCCTCTAAAATGAGTTTCTTATCAGTTCTTAAGCAAAATGAGAAACATGTGAGCATATTTCTGCTTTGGAACTATTGCTGTGTCACATTAAGGTCTTTAATAGCTGCTAATTTTAAAATATTTAGGAAAGCTGTGTGGCGGTTTAGCAACTAGACGTATAAATGATTTAAATTTAGAACTCGTCAAACTGTGGACCAATTGGGGTTTTCTTGTTTCGTGTGTTGTGTCTGGTGATATAGTTTTTATAGGTCTGTTTATGGCTGCAGCTTAAAAAAAAACTGCACCATAAACACAGCACAAGCATAAACTTTCACTGTTTGCCAAAACCGTCGGAGCTCCCAGACACACAAATTATAAGAATACTATAAAGAGACACAATATGTGGTTGACTGGGTCAGGGTTTGGAGCATTTCACATTTGTGGCCCAGACGCTAACTTAATCTTTCTGATGCTTTTAGACATCCCACAGGGAAGGGTTAGGTTCCTCTGCTGCTCTGAGAATATCACTTTTCTCTTACGCGAGACGCTGATACGAGACGGAATTTGAATTTTATTTCTTTTGTACTTTGGAAGACAATTGTTGACAATTGACACAATTGTTTTATGTTAATGCTCATTCCATAGAAAGCAGAAGTGGGAAAAATACAGCGTTTCGAAACATCGTACATCGTTTTCACACAGAGAAGATAGAATAAAAATATATCCGACATTTTAATCTTATTTTGAACTATACAAATCTATCACTCAAACTCTATTTGTCTAGCACCTTTCATACAGGTTAGTGCAGTTCAAAGTGCTTCACACTGACACACTGACGAGCCGATAATAAGACAGAAGTGTGGACCGTGTAAACAACAGAAAAGACAAAAACAATCCAACAATTTAACAATTTGGTAATTTGACACCAATGCATGAGAGACAATAAAATGATAAAAATGTAATAAAATAGTATTCAAAGCTATAATAACAGTAATAGTAGTAAAACAGTGTGGAGTAAAAACTACACGAATAAAATTACAATAAAATTATACAAATTAAATACAATAGAATAAGTGATTAATAAAATTACTAATACTTTTAAAACTTAAATACTATAAAATAAGTTAATAAGATAATAAATAATAAGATAAAATATTAAAATAATAACCATAACCAATAATGTTGTTGGGTGTGGCTGTTCTGGAGCTTTTGATCGTATTACATGATCTCAGTCAGCAGATGGAGTTTACCCAGTGGTCATGAAATTGTTCAAATTTCTATTTTTCCATTTTCATATCAAGATCATGTGATCAAAAGTTCCAGATGAGCTACTAAACAGAGGTTGAGTTTATTTTGTAAACGGTTAAGAATGAACATTTAAACCTACATGACTTGTTTCTGGGCACCTGGAAGCAGAACAACAAGCTGTAAACACAACACTGACATATTACCATTTGTGTATTACACGTGTTGCCTAAACAGTAGCTCTGTACGTAGAGCTGAGGAGAACTGCAGAGTTGGGGGGATAACTCTCTGTGGGTTGTCAATACCAGTGTTTCTTTTCCATTGTTAACGTAATGATACAATAGATTAGCACAGCTTTAAACACAGCTATATAAATGTGGGCATCTTCATTATCTTAATCCTTTGGCTTTTGTTCCCTCAGCCAAGGAATCCCAGGTGGTGGCAGTCATCCTAGTGAGCCTGGTGCCTCTTCTGGTTATGGCCGTGTTCGTCATCACTTCCTTCTACTGTTACCGGGTCTACCGCCAGCGCCAAGCCAGCTCCAGGCGCAAGAGGGGCCTGGACTTCAGCGACGCTCACGCCATCATGATAGACGACGAAGGCTCGGACAGCAGCTCCACGCACGCCAACAACCTCAACCACAACACGGAGCTGCTGCCCATCGAGCTGGACGTTCAGGTCGGAAAAGGTCGCTTCGCCGAAGTTTACAAAGCCAAGCTCAAGCAGGGCTCCTCGGTCAGCGAGGAGCAGGGCTTCGAGACGGTGGCCGTTAAGATCTTCCAGTACGAGGAGTACGCCTCCTGGAAGAACGAGAAGGAGATTTTCTCAGATGCAGACTTGAGACACGACAACGTGCTTCACTTCCTGACGGCGGAGGACAGGAAGGCGCAGAGACAGTGCTGGCTGATCACGGCCTACCAGCCGAGAGGGAACCTCCAGGAGTTCTTGATTCACCACGTCGTCAGCACGCACGACCTGTGGCTGCTGGGGGGTTCGCTAGCGCAGGGAGTGGCGCACCTTCACAGTGACCACACCACCTGTGGTCGCTACAAGGTGCCTATCGCGCACAGAGACATTAAGAGCTCCAACATACTGGTGAAAAGCGACCTGACGTGCTGCCTTTGTGACTTTGGCCTCGCCCTCCGCCTGGACAACACTCTGTCTGTGGATGAGCTGGCCAACAGTGGGCAGGTAAACACTTCTAATCCTAAATTTGGTTTTTTTTATTTGGTTTTACTTAGCTTTTGATCCCCTCGGAGATAAAAAAAGAACAACTCCCCTGTTATAATTTGGCGTCCCAGACGCAGGCCATTCCAAGCCCTGCCATATATTCCTTTAAAGATATTTATCAGACCTCGAACAGAGGCGTACTATCAATCAAACTTTTCATTTCTGATCCTCATCACGTAGGGATCTCTAAATATTTGGCACCCTCTATATCTTGGCCCCAGATGGGTAATGCTGATAGAAATCATGTCGTAAGTGTTCCGAGGTGGTCGTTTTATAATAGTCACAAGAGAAACCGGCTTGATTGATTCTTAATGGACTCATTACAGTGATGTAATAGGCCAGAGTCTTATTAGACTCCGTTATGAAAATGACTCATTATACAAAGGCCTCACCCTTTGCCGCGCAGCACACCTAATGCATTGTAATGCCCTTAATGCTTTTGGAGGAAGCGCCAGCGAACACATTTTCCAAGGTGGCAATTATGTAAAGACAAGCGGCGTGTTGTTGAGCTCAGAGCTACCATTTGTTTTTCCAATTATTTTTCACACATCAAACATGTTTTGATTCAGATGAAATGTGATGTGACAACTTACTGCAGCACAGAATAACCACCTGTCACTTGATTCATGCAGGTAAATAACTCTTACAGCTAAGACGGTCTACGTAGCCAGGCTCCTCTGTGGTATCATGGACTTTAATGACATAGAAATCTTTTTCATCTTGCTTTTTTCTCAGGTGGGTACAGCCAGGTACATGGCCCCAGAGGTGTTGGAGTCCAGAATCAACCTAGAAAACATTGAGTCCTTCAAACAGGCCGATGTTTACTCCATGGCTCTTGTACTGTGGGAGATCATCTCCAGGTGCAACGCAATCGGAGGTAAGATGTGATCAGACACACATTATTGTAGGATGAAATGCTGGTGTTGTCTCCTTTAAAGCGAAGGTTCCCAGCTTCAGGTTCCCAGCTTTCAGGTGATGTTCACCACTTTTATGGGACATCTACTGTTGACCTGCTATCTCCCCCTAAAGACCCCCTGTACCCCCCTAAAAAAGACAAAAACGGGCCTTTGGTGGTTCTCTTAGGGTTAAACATGATACAGTAGCATGGTACCCTCACTGTACACACAGTAAACATCACATGTGACCTTTAGTTAATAATGGACATAACTGCGTTTTCCCTGGTAAATTAGAGATTAGCCCGGGCCGCTGAGTGTAAAGGAAATCAATAGAAGCACTGATTGATGAAATTCCCTTCGGGGGCCTGTGTGAATATCCTCCGAAATACTGTAGAAAGAAAAATTGCCTTCGCAGCTCGCCTGACCTCTAAGGAATACGAGCACATTGACGACTTGACCAATTAGGAGCGCGGTGACCAACTCCACCTTGACTTCACTTTACTAGACGTGTGAAACTGCGCTCCAGGACTTTATGTGTGCGTCTTCCACGACCCATTTATCACTGTGGGAACAAAATCCAAAAGTGTCAAACACACAATCCGTCTTGTAGAAGTCTCAAGGATCAGCCTTCACTTCGCTAATGTACCGTTACTTGTGTTTGTCATGCTGTAGCAAAAACAAGGCCAGGATATGTGCAAATAATAGGAATGGGTGATTATCCGAAGGCGAACCACGGGGCTGTATTTCATGTCGACGCTCGAGTCGTTTGTTTTCACTTCCCTTTAGTGTCTCTGTGGTCCAGTTTGTTTCTGTGACTGCTCCTGTCTCCATTGTGTCAGAGCGGTGATTGAAAGCCGGGTTTGAGGCATCAACGCTTCTACTCTGGCGTTTTTCCTGTTTTGCCCCCACCATCACCCCTGGGGGGGCCCCCCTTGAAAGTGTATAGCACAGTTATACGCTGCCCAAGAGAGTGACCCACAATCCCCCTTGCTTTTCTTTCCCAACAGCAGGAGTATATTTGCCCTGTGGGTACACCTTTGAAAAGAAAATAGACTATTTCCTGTTTTTGCAAAGAACACAGCCCCAAAGACACGCTGTTCTTAGACTGGAGTTGTAAGTATGGATGTCTCCTTTATATGAGGATGTTTTGTATGTCTCTTGAGGGCGGACCAGACAGGATACATGTTGGTAGAGACGGACTAAACGAATCCAGGCTAACTTAGAGTGGTTTCCTCCTGAGGGATTTGAGGGACAACAGCTTTATTCATCCCACTCATCCTCCATCCATTCCATTCTTTCATTCCCTTACTTTACATTTATTTACATCTCTAGACAAACAGAAACACGGCAGCAAACATTCCTTTAGACCCAGTTTTTCCTGAATGTCCTTGCCTATAAAACTTCAGCTCAGTTTTTCAACATTTTTCTGTCTCTTTCTTCTTACCCTTAGGCAGGTGAGGCAGCAGTTAATCACCCTCCCACTGCACCGAACACTGTAGAGACAGCCATCCAGCTTTACTCCCAGACAGACAGGGAGGACAGGCTAGCGTAGATTAACTGGAGGGAGGGGAAGCAGAGAGAGGGGTTCCCGTCCCACCCCTGCACCAGAATAGAGACGAAACATAGAAGCAGCTGGAATGTGTTTTTCTGTATATCTATCCAATTTTTTCCAGACTTGGCATCTCTCCGAGAGAAGCGGAGAGGAATCTGTAGTTCATTAAGGCCAAAGTCCGAGGAGACGTTCGCGTGCTGTAAGGTTAAAAATGTTGCACAAACACAGCCAGCCTCCTACCTTGATAGACGACGAGGAAAGTGGAAAGCTGCGTAAATGAGATGCAGTAATTTGGTTTTGCTCCGCTGGCAGCTAAAAAAAACCTCTCCTCGTGGATTGCATGCTGGCAGAGATCTGGTATTGATTCGGGAATCAGAGCGCCATGAGAGTAAAGCTGATGTGTTTACTTAAAGAGTTTGATGCTTTCACACTGCTGGCCTCTTGTTTTTTTCTTTGTCCCCGGAGGTCGGTGAGTCACTAATGACACCCTGAGAACTCACCTTCCTTTTGAGACAAAATACTAACACATGTGCACACGCATGGAAACTCCGAGTGACACATCCTGGAGCATCATTATAATGGCTGGGTTGAATCCCTGGTTTCCTCTCGTCTCTGATGCCACCCGCCCGTGTGTGTGTATCTGTGTGTGTCTGCGGGAGACAGATGTCTGATCAGCGCTCTGCGTCTCAGTGGCAGGCAGCCACACAGCCGCTCTGCCACAGTTCCTGGGGCCGCGGTCTGATCTGAGATCTGCCAGGCGAGAAGAACACAGCCTGTCTTGTCGACAGCGCCAGTCAGCCAGCCATGAGCCATCACTCTGCTGTCTTTATCTTCCAAGAGTTAGACCGAGAGGGAAACGGAGAGATCAACACACCTCAGAGAGAAGGAAAAGTTGGATTCAAGGCCCAGCCTTTTTTTTTATCTCCGCCTCTGTTCCCTTAAAAATGTCTCTCCTGTATAATTTAGCTGGTCCAGATTTAGGGCTCGGAAAGACCGTGAGGGCGTTCCTCAGGCGGGTAGGGCTATGCAGGGTGGATAATAGTGGAGCGGTGTTGAATGTGGAGCTGCAGACAGAGAAATGCCTTCAGTCCCTAGAGGGAGAGGTTGGGCTAGACTGGAGAGGAGAGGTTAAGGCAGCTGCTCTCCAGATGTCAGAACATCAACTCCTCCAGGACTGGAGGGCCCGATGGTCCTGTGTGTGAGTGTGTGGGGTCTGCCATAATCCACATTTGGGAACAAATTTGGGACTTGATTGTGGATGAATTGGGGACAAAATGTGTGTTCCCAATTTGCTTTCACTGACATCCAGCGTTAGCTAAAATAGCTTTCTCCTTTAATGGGGTTAGGTGAAGGTTAGGCCATGTATCGGCTATAGTTAATGGCAGGGTAAGCCTCCCGGGTGAGTCAGTGCCATATGTACAAAAGTAACGTGTCACGCACACGCATACATCTGTACTAAATGACTTTAACAACCTGTGAGGAACACAAAACAAGTGTCGCAGCCACCGCAGCCTAATGAAAACCAGCAGAGGCTGCTGGGAGTGGATTAGTCAAGCTGTTGTTGCAGACAGACTTTGGGAAACAGACAATGTTATTGCGATCACATTACTAATGTATTTCCAAGCACATGTTGAAACTCTGCAAGAATTTTTTGCTGCATTATTTATGTGTTTAAGTGACAAGATTTCTGTTCTTTTTTTTTTTAGTATTTATGTTTTATTGAGCGTAATTAGACAAAAATGTGATCTTTGAACGTCAGCAGAACAAGAATATCAAACAAAATATCAGATGCTGGTTTGGATTATGCTTGCTCTCAACTCTGCTGTAATCATTTAGGATGGTTTGTGTTTCTTTTTGCTGTCAAAGTTAACACGATAACGCGTTAACGCAAATTCGTTTTAACGCCACTAATTTCTTTAACACATTAACGCAATCGATCTTTTGGAGGTTGTAGCGTAACGGTTAGGGTCAGGGCTCAGTTTTAAAGCTAGATTGAAGATACCATCCATTGGTCCCAACTATGACATACTAGCTCGTCACGAAGGAGGTTAAATAACGCTGCAAGCTTGCGCTACATTTTGGAGGAAAACCTGGCATTGCCATTTTCACAGGGGTCCCTTGACCTCTGACCTCAAGATATGTGAATGAAAATGGGTCCTATGGGTACCCACGAGTCTCCCCTTTACAGACATGCCCACTTTATGATAATCACATGCAGTTTGGGGCAAGTCATAGTCAAGTCAGCACACTGACACACTGACAGCTGTTGTTGCCTGTTGGGCTGCAGTTTGCTATGTTATGATTTGAGTATATTTTTTATGTTAAATGCACCTGTGAGGGTTTCTGGACAATATTTGTCATTGTTTTGTGTTGTTAATTGATTTCCAATAATAAATATATACATACATTTACATAAAGCAGCATATTTGCCCAGTCTCATGTTAAGAGTATTAAGTACTCAACAAATCTCCCTTTAAGGTACATTTTGAACAATTCAACAACGAATTTGCGATTAATCGCGATTAACTATGGACAGTCGTGCGATTAATCGCGATTAAATATTTTAATCGATTGACGGCCCTAGTTTCTTTCTTTCTTTTTTTTTTAGTCCTGTTTAGCTTGCTAGTGCAGTTTTACCATTGATGTCTAAACATCTACGTCTACGTATAACTGTACTGTACAGAAACCGTACCGTCATGGATGCGTCTCACAAGGCTCCTGGAGAGTGACATTTATAGAGAAACTTCCCCCAGTCTGCCGTTGTAGCTAAATTTAACTGAATTTCTTTTGGCTGCAGATTCCCAGACAGTTTCTACAGGCTAACATGGCTGACAAGTGGTACGGAAAAATAGACATTAAGGATGAAAATATGTGCTAGCTTTGCAAAATTCACATCACTACATGTCAGCTGTCGTAGGAGACACAGTGTAAGTTCCCTCATTGTTACCGCGCTGAACTTGTTACATTGCTTCACAGAAATCTTGTCAATATGCACTGTGTGACTTTTGCAAGCCACAGCATTCCTCGCCTGCTCTGTGTTGTGTTTTCAATAGCTTTTGCTAGTTCAGAGTTTAATTTAAGGTTTGCCTGGAGGGAAAAAAAACACATCTTTCCCTTTTAGAGCAGGCTTGGCCAATCTTTCCATCCTGGAATACACACTTTTGTTTACACTGCAAAATGCTCAGTAGTATGATTCGTATATTTTGGACCCATTGTTTGGAGATGAACACGTAAACATGTTTGCCCAAAGTGGATTTGCAGTCCACAACACAGTTAAACACTCCCTCTGACCTGTCAAAACAAAAAGAAACATCTGTCTCCGTTTTTCTTAAATGTTGACTGATGGTTGGGTGGGGTTATGTTTAAGCTTTACCAAACCAGAGCAAAAAAATTGGAAGTTTCAACCTGTGAAAAGAGTCCTCTGTTGTAATGCTGCACATTTAAACCTGCAGTAGGCAGAATGTTTTTGACATCATTGGGCAAAAATCCCATAATAACCTTTCAGCATATTGTAATTCAAGTGTTCTGAGAGAAAACTAGACCTCTGCTCCTCCTCATGGCTCTGTTTTCAGGCTTTAAAAATCTAGCCCGTGACGGGAGACTTTTTAACATGTTTTGAAAGAGTGAAAATGCAGGACAAATCTGCACTGTGCTTTTCATTCAGTTTATGTTTGCAGTTGGTGTGTATTTAGTATTTAGTATAGAGATATAATGTATTATAGCACCAGCTAATTGCGCAATCATGGACTGGGACTGCCTTGTAGGTGTATTCTTTGAGTAAATGAGAGCTCAAAAAGGGGCGAGTCCAGCTTTAGGTTTGTCTACACGTTCAGAAAAAAGAAATAACTGAAGATACAACAGAAACAGGTTCTACTACAATAAAGTTGAAATATGATATCCAAGTAAAGACAAATACTCCTAAGTTGCTGTAGACTAATTTCAAGCAGTTACTCTGCTATATGCCTATACTGTATATTCTTTAGCTTAACGACACGAGATAGCAGCTACAGCATCATTGTAAGAAGTGTCACTGTTTCACTGTATTTGTTTTCTGATTCCCATCATCATTGTTAGTCATTAGTTATGATACATTTCCGACTTCTTGAGTAAATCCAGTCATTCAACGTTATTGTGCAATAACACTTACTGTATGTTTGACTCATTTCACTGAGTCAGGTTTAAACTCGTAGTTAAAGGGATAGTTCGGGTGTTTTGAAGTGGGTTGTATGAGGTACTTATCCATAATCAGTTTATTATCTACAGTAGATGACAGTTGGCACACCCCCAGTTTGAAGAAACAGACAGGAGTTAAGGCATGGGAGCAAAGCAATGTAATGCTGTGGACGGGGCCGGGAGCAAAACGTATTTTAGTAGAACCGGTTTCTGTTGTATCTTCAGTTATCATTTCTTTTCTAAGCGTGAAGACAAAGTACCTCATACATCCCCACTTCAAAACACCCAAACTATCCCTTTAAAGTCACAATGTACTGTATATACTCTAGAAGTACATATCTGTCTTATTAAGTGTGGACATTTTCTGACATACGTATAGAAACATATGAGAGGGATCATTGTGTTGAACAACAGTGACAGAACATTTTAGGCTGCTTCAAGCTTAAAGTAAAGTAGAAATTGTGTTATCTGTGTCTGTTTGCTGTTTGAACACTTTTGTCTATCTTTGTCAAGGCGTTCTCTGCTATTTCATCTCCTGATCATCTTTTAATTATTGCAAATCCACTTGAACTATTCACTTCAACATTCTTCACACAGTCATGTGCCTCTTCAGGCTTTTCTTATCTCGACGGATTCTCTGAAACTTGTGTTTTCTTTATACAAGCACTCTACGCTTCAAAGCAAATTGGAATTTGATTTGTTGTTTTACTCCAAGGACGCATTAATTCATGTAAAGATAAATTGGAAACTCTTGACCCAACGTTTCCAGGCTGTATCCTCCACGACAGCGCTTTGAAATTTCGCCCCGAGTAAACTCTACTGGTAAATTGCTTTTGACAAGCACTCCGGATTTTGTTGTGTAAGAGAGCTGACACAAAGCCAGAGCTGCGTTGGTGAGATGCTTTAAGCCCATTGACGCTGAGGGTAAAAATGTGATAATAATAAGTGTGTCTCTTCAGCAAATCCCCCCATCGGCCCCTCCATCAGCAGCACAGGCTTCTTTAGTTGTTGGTTCTGCTTCAGTGCTATTTAAAGTTTGCAACCTGCAGTTTTAATTTAGAGCGCACAGTGAATCCTTTGAGAGGTGTTGTTGATGTGTGAGCTGTGGGGCACTGCCATCTGATCTCACCTCAACAGAGCTGTACCCTTCAGTAGATGGGAATCTTTCAAGGTGTATTGCTTGTATAGAACTACCAAAGCTCACCTGTTACAGGCTCATTTTTCTGTACATATTTCATGTTGTTGCAGAAGTGAAAGAGTACGAGCCACCCTTTGGGAACCTGAGGGAACACCCGTGTGTAGAGAGCATGAAGGACAGCGTTCTCCGAGACAGAGGAAGACCTGAGATTCCAGACAGCTGGATCAACCACCCGGTAAGAGGCACCACACACACATCCATGCTGTGTGAAAACCTTGAAGCTGCAGAATTCATGTTTTAACTCCATGAACTCCTGTGTGCTGAGGGGAAAGCTTTTATCATTTGTCAGCTTTTTAGTCATGTCTGCTTGTGACTACTGGTGCAAATTAGCTGTTGAGCTAACCTTGGCACATAAACACTGATGTTGTTAAATGTCAGTGTTGATTTATGTGCACTATGCCCTATGAATAAATCAACTAATAAATAAATAAACAAGTCCCGTTGGACAATCTACAAAATGCATCATATAAAAAAACCCACACAACATAACCACTCTGTTTCAGGATTTATAGAACCAGAGGAAAAAAACTCAAGAACAAAACTAGGAACTAAACGTCCCTTTTGCACGTTCCTGTTTGCGTTTTCAGGCAAAAATTAGGCAAATCAGACAGATGACAGATTAAAGAAGACCTATAATGCTTTTGTGTTTTTTCTCTTTCTTTTAGTGTGTTATATAGTAGTTTTTGTGCATGTGAAAGGTCTGCAAAGTTCCAAAGCTCAAAGTCCATACCAAAGAGAGTTACTCTCCTCCACAGAAACACTGCTCCTGAACTGCCTGAAACGCTTTGCTTGAAGTCCCGCTTTTTGTTCCGTAACGTGGTGATGTCACCAAGTAACACATTTGCATAATACCTGCCTAGCAGCTAGTTTGGCACGCCCTCAAACAAAGCTAGTTAGAGCGGGGCTGGAGCGAAGTCCAAAGAGTTTGGTTCTGTTGACCAATCACAACAGAGTGGACCAGCTGACCAATCAGAGCACACTGAGCTCATGTATACTTGTGACTGCTGGTGCAAATTAGCTGTTGAGCTAACCTTGGCACATTTACATTGATGTTGTTAAATGTCAGTGTTGATTTATGTGCACTATCCCCTATAAATAAACAAACTAATAAATAAATAAACAAGTCCCATTGGACAACCTACGAAATCTGATACAACAGAACAAAGAAATGCTGATCCCTTGTCCTAATATTAAAGGGCCAGTGTGTAGGATTTCAGGGGATGTATTAGCAGAAATGGAATATAATATTCATAACTATGTCTTCATTACTGTATAATCACCTGAAACTAAGAATCGTTGTGTTTTTGTTAGTTTAGATTGACGCCGCTACGCTGCTCCTTTAAAATAGTGTCATCCAGTTCTTCCATATTTTGTAAATGAAGCTGTACACAAGCTGAAGCAGCCGTGGCATCTTTGTTCGACCAGTCTGCGATGTTTTTGGACATTTACCTGTTTCGTGACATCATTGCACCGATGAAAGTTGCTAATATTTGTTTGCAATACTCACATGCACTTGTGCCTGAAGCTTCCGCCTGCATTTGCTGCTTTAAAACACAGAAGTCAAAGCATTTATATTGTTTTGTGTACGGACCACAGGAATATATTGCAACTGGGGATCATGAACAGCTAAGTGGTTATCATTGCAATGGTAAGTTAAGATACAGTACGTACTATGACAATTTTGCTAGAGCAATGCTTATTTCTATTACAGTAAAAGTACCCCGTAGAGTTTTTGCCCTCTAGTAGCACTATGGAGCAGCTTTTTATGAGTGTGTCCATGGGGCCATTATTGTAGCAAATCTCTTTACAGATCTATGTACACATTTACAGATCTATGTACACATTTACAGATCTATGTACTTGCAAATCTGAATGAAGATTTGGAGATTTTTTTTAACACATTTACAAATCTGTTTACATACACGGATTCTGAATACACATTTGCAGATTCCTGTACACATTCACAAATCTCAGTACGCATGTAGAGATTATTTACACATGTACCAATCTGATTACGCACACGAATTGAGATACAGTTACACAGCTCTCCACATGCATTTGCAAATAGTTCTCCTACAATAATTCCCCCATATGTATCCCCGTTTTGTTTGTGTCATGCACTTGCATGAGGATACACAATACATGTTCCTGCCAATGGTTTCACACAGCAGGGAAGAAGTAGACTGCAAGCTAGTATACATGTATGTTAACAATGTACAATTTGAAATACTTTTTTTTTTTTTTTAACAGAGCGATAATTGGCTTTGTAAATGTTTTATGTGGAAAGAAATGCACTCAACACATTTGTTAGACCTCAAGGACACACAAACAATGTGTTTTGGTGTTTACACTAAATGTAAACATAACTTTTGTTTGTTTACATGAAAACTCAACAGGGCACCTTTAAGCTTACTTACATACTTTGTGGCATTTCTGTTTTATATTTTGAAAGGTACTCTCCTAGTTACTTCCATTTAAACTCATTTAATATAAAATATAACCTTAATGAAGGGAGGATTTTTTACAGGGCTGTATTGGTTTGTCTGGTACACAGATTGACACACATAAACACACAGATGGAAACGCGTAAATACACATGAACATTCATAGTTTCAGCTTGAGGTGATAAGATTCTGTCTCAGTCAGACTCCCCCCCCAAGTCTGCATTATTGACTGATTATATCTGTGCTCCCCGTGCAGGGCATCCAGATGGTGTGCGCCTCCATAGACGAGTGCTGGGACCACGACCCGGAGGCCCGTCTGACAGCCCAGTGTGTCGCCGAGCGCTTCGACGACATGGAGTACCTGGACAAGCTGTCAGAACGCTCCGACTCAGAGGAGAAGATCCCCGAGGAAATCTCAACGGCGGATGAGAAGTAGAGCTCAACAGGAACACTGCCCCCACCAGGGCGGCATAGGAATCGCACTCGAGCAGCTGGGAGAGCGAGAAACTCCAGTGGATGCATTGTTTGCTGTGGGTTCGTCAGAAATGCGTGACGGAGGAGCAAACTGGAAAATCGTGATGAATCAGAAATGATAGCAGAGATGGACTTCAATATACAGATCAGGACCAACCATAAATATTGACTTGATTTGTTTTCCTCTACATGCCTCAAAGACTGGACCAAGTCATAAACAAACAGGGAAATTACTTTATAAAGCTTTTTTAACCAAATACTATTTGCACTTTATCAATATCTATGCACACCAAATGATATATATTCAGTGTCTTTTGTGTTTGACAATACATTTCAGGTATAGGAAATAAAGGGACAGCGTGTATTTAGGAAAGTGGGTAAAAGGGAGTAATGTAATATATTAAGACAGTTTAATAACACTAATTTCCCCCCTTATAGTGTATTGACTATACGTTTTCCTTGGTGGCCTGCCTGGTGGCCTTGGATATATGTCTGCGGGACTGGATTCAAGGTGCAAGTATAATTTCTTGTGGCATGAAACGGAAATTACCCACAGCAAAGGAAGAGAAAAAACCCATCCAAGGCAGTAATCTGCAGGGAGAGTTGATATCATATCTCAAGGACTATGATTTGTAAAATAAATTCAGTCTGAAATGAAAAAAGGGAACAGATATACTGTATAATGTGTGTGTGTGAGTGCGCGTGTGTGTGTGCATGTATTACTCAGAGGACTCTGATCTCGGTCTGTTTAGTCAGACCAAGAGAATAAAGGGAATAGAGACATGTATAAAGGACTCTTAACAGGAAGTTGCAGCCCGCTGCGTTTGTATATGCTATAAAAGCTGAACTAGACATTTTGCTACAGAAAAGGGAAATCTGATCCAGCAGTTGGAAAAAATCTCTATTTTTTTTTTGTATAAAAGTGTAAAGCCATAATTAAAAGTGTTACAGGTCTCAGCGTGTCAATTTGATGATTTTAATGCTATCATATTGTTTTGTACTTTGACCTTTGGTGCCACTTGTTCCCCTAAGGGTGTTATGTGAGATGAGTGACTGTTGATTTCACATTGTGAGCCACTTTCATAGAAAATCTGAACTGCTTTACAGCCCAAAACAAATTATTTTCAGCTCCACTCCCAACAGTTACAACAAAAAGAAGCACAATACTATCCAGTATCCTACATAATTGCTATACTTAAAGCTCCATTATGCAATGTTTTTGTAGTTCTAACAATGAATCTAATGACTCCCTGTTACTGTTACTGTTGCTGATCCTACTGAGAATCAACAGGTCTATGCAGCTTCATACATACTTAGTTGACAGTGGTGGAAAAAGTATTCATGTCCCTCATATACTTAAAGTGCTAGATTGGGAGCACTTCTATTGCCTCTGCATGGCTCTCAACATGGTGACGGATGAGCCAGCGGCTCGTTGTCACGTCTATAAAGAAAATCCACAAGTTGCAAAACTCTCGCGAGGTGGTTACGGTTTGGCATTGACCTCGAATGGTTAAGGTTAGGGTTTTTCGTCAGGCAGCGAGTCCCCTGAGAGTTTTCGCACGTTTTCGCAACTTGCGGGTTACCTTCTAGACACGGCCTTGGCTCACAGCTAACCATGCTAAAGGTGAAAACAACGGCAACAGTGCTGACAGAGCTAACGGTGTTAACCGGCCTGTGTTCACTGTTCTTGTCGTCCTCTTGTTCTGTTAATGTACTGTCTTTTGTCTTGCAATGAATTGAAAAATACAGACACCCTTTGGCATCGGTATGAGACGCACCGGGCTTTCCATTGACTACAATGTAAACCCATCTGCGTTAATATTAAACGCTCAGGGAAAGTGCGGCGGGAGTGTGGTGACGTAGCTTTATGAGCGAAAAGACACACACCGTGCGGCCGGCTTTCATCCAGGAGACCGCTGTTTGTGTCCCGTGCGTCACGTTACAATCAGCTGATCGTTCAATGTCCCCTGATCACAACGTTCAGTTTTATTTTCACTGTTCAAGCGTAGTAGTTTTAAGCCCAACCATGTTGTTTTTTCCTACTAGTTTTATTGCCCGAACCTAAACATGTGTTTTTGTTTACTGCATGTGTTAACTGCGACCAAAAAGTGACGCCGAGGACTTGTTAAGCACGTGTTTACTGCGAGCGAAAAGAGTGACGCCGAGGGGTCTGTCAAAGCGTCAGTATATGACGAGTTGGGATGAGAACGCTTTGGAATTTCAATTTAACAATAATGAAAAACTGCATTGCAAGTATAATGTGATACCTTACAAAAGTACACATTTTAATACACCTAACGCACTGGAAATATGCTTTTAGTGCGGAGAGATATAATCTAATTTATCACCGGAGAACTCGGCTCATGCAGGATGACAGGCTCACTAAAATCCTGGTAGTGATAGCCCATCAGTTGCTCTCAAATTTGGAACAGGGAGTTTATGTTCCACTCCTGGCTGGCACACTGTGACACAAACTTAAATCATATCAGTGTGAGTCATGCACGCGTGCCCATATTCCATCATGCATACAAAATACTGTACACAAGACATTAGAATGCTCATGTTGTTGGCACACATTCACTCATTCATTTACTAATACACCGAGGCCTCCGAGATGCTTCAAATTTGGGTTGTTATCCAAAAATATGCCAAATCTCTCACGCTGTGTTGTCACACATCTTAATGGTGGCAGCTCTCTATTGATTGGCAGACGGTGCCTAATGCTTTTACATTGTGTGTGTTTGTGCTGGATGAGGTTCAGGCGAGGTTCAGCAGGTCCACGCAGTGTTTGGCATGGAGTGTGTCTGCAGTGCGTGATGCCGACTCACCTTTCATCCTGAGCCCACCGCTGACTCAGACTTGAATATGTGTGTGTGTCTGTGGCTCTCTGCCTACCTGTCTGTGCCACTATTTGCCTCTGTCTCTTGCAGACAGCTGCTTTTAATTCGTCCACTGGCTCCCAGAATCTGTTTTGCAACGCTTTTAAAAAAGGCTCCACTGGGCAAAGACTGGCCACTTAGACTAAACTATAAATCAGGGCTTACAGTGGGATGTATGTGGTCATATCAGCATGTCTGAGTTACATGTGATATGAATAGGGCTGCAAATCGATTCAAATATTTAATCGCGATTAACCGCAAATCAATCGCAGATTTTTTATCTGTTCAAAATGTACCTTAAAGGGAGATTTGTCAAGTATTTAATACCCTTATTAACATGGGAGTGGGCAAATATGCTGCTTTATGCAATTGTATGTTTATATTTATTATTGGAAATCAATTAACAACACAAAACAATGACAAATATTATCCAGAAACCCTCACAGGTACTGCATTTAGTATAACAAATATGCTCAAATCATAACATGGCAAACTCAAGCCCAACAGCCAACAACAGCTGTCAGTGTGTCAGTGTGCTGACTTGACTATGACTTGCCCCAAACTGCATGTGATTATCATAAAGTGGGCATGTTTGTAAAGAGGAGACTCGTGGGTATCCATAGAACCCATTTTCATTTACATATCTTGAGGTCAGAGGTCAAGGGACCCCTTTGAAAATGGCAATGCCAGTTTTTTCTTGCTAAAATTTAGCGTAATTTTGGAGCGTTATTTAGCCTCCTTCGCAATGAGCTAGTTGCTAGCATGGTTAGGTTTTCTAGTTCCATATGATGCCAGTGTCTTCACTCTAGATTAAAAAACTGAGCCCACTACAACCTAAAAATCGCAAGTTGCATTAAAGAAATTAGTGGTGTTAAAACGAATTTGCGGTAACGCATTATTATCGCGTTAATTTTGACATGCCTAGATTTAAAGGTCCTACATTGGAGAAAGTGAGATTTCCATGACTTTCTTGATTATAAAGCAGGTCTAGGCACTATATGTATACTGTGAAAGAATCAAAACACTCAATCTACGGAGAAATGCACACAGGCTGTATTCAGAAGCTGTTCCTTTAAACGAGCCGTCAAGACTTCCGTAAGGTTGTGATGTCACAACTGTACAGTCAACGGTAGAAGTGCTGCTAAACTCTGTGTAGTTGACACACATAGTGTGCAGCAGTGACGCCAAAGAGTATAGAAGCAAAGAAACTGTCGCGTATTACACGCGTGTTATATTTATAATACTTTATTGTTCAACAAAGGCCATTTCGGTAGAATATGACAATAGAATAGATATAATTTTGTCTTACTTTTATACGGCTCTTTTTTTAGGTGGACGTGTTACTGGCATCCGGTAGTTGCTTTCAGTCCAAAATGGCGGAAGCGTAGCTTTGCTGCTGGGTGCTGATGCTGCAACGGAACAAGTAATTGACTTTCACTTCTTGGCAATATATGTTCTTTGGCGCAGATGTGAAAGACCTTAAACGCTGACCAATCAGAGCAGACTGGCCTTTTTAAAGAGACAGGCGCTAAAACGGAGTGTTTCAGACAGGGGGTAAATATAGGTATATTCAGACAGACAATATGAGGAAAATAAAGTGTTCTTTGAACATTGAGACATGTAAACATGTTCTAGTAGAAACCCAAAATACAAGTATGAACCTGAAAATGAGCATGATATGTCCCCTTTAACTCTCTTTTGTCAAGCCATGTGCTATGTGATCATTCTTCCCCTATTCTGTTAAGTCAAAATTGCCTTAATCTTTCATTCAAAAAACATTAACCTAGGCTGAAGCTGTGAAGCAGCACCACTGAAGTGCGTGGACTGTTAAACAAATGCACTTGGGAACAGTAGGAAAGTGATTTATCAGCTACAGTGGGCTGACTTGTCGTCTCGTAGGGAAGATTTCCATTGCCCTTCCTGCAGTTCACGTGCTCCATCTATTTACATAAACTGTGCCACAGGCACGCTCGGTGTGGGCTGCACAGTGCACTACAGATAAATTGGACACCGCCGCAGGATATACATGCAGATGATGAATGATTTATCATTTTTACATTATAAATGGATTACCACAGGGGTGTCAAAAGTAACAAAAGCAACACTTCTCTTCATTTTTCACAATCCAAATAATGCGACAACGATTTTTCCTGCAGCAAAGGAGTTAAGTTCTCAAAAGGGAGATGCATATTTAAGAAAGGGAATGCCTCTAAATGCCTCCTCTAAATGCCTCCTGACACATTTGTTAATGTCAGTAAAAGAATAAACTCAAATTAGTTTTTACCTTTGTATTGCAGGAGCCACAATACAAAGGTAAAAACCTTGCTTCTGACTGTGTAGACGGAGCAAGGATCCGTCTACACAGTCAGGTGCAGTTTGGTTAACAGTGTAAAGCAATTAAAGTGGCAGTAGGCAGAATGTTTTTGGCATCATTGGGCAAAAATACAATAAACTGAATAAACAGAATATTGATTCATATTTGATCAGCGCTGCCTAGTTTGACAGTTTGATCGGAGTTTGCGAGTGATTGACAGCTGGTCAGAGACGGCAGCCTCCAGCTCGGCTCTGATTGGTTGTTTTCCTCCGGTTTGTGACATCTTGCAGATGCCATTAGGAGTATCCGAAGACACAGAGGTGCATGATTCTTTTTTTCAGATTACCCATCTCATGCACTACTGTCAGGATATACTGACATTTTATAAAAAAATGTTTAATCATATTTGTTCCAATTCTACCCACTGCTGCTTTAAACATGAATCATATAGCGCATAGTGTCAGTCAACAATAATCCTGATATGTTTTATCCTGTTATACCAGTTTATATTGCAAATTAATTCACTCAATTTTGTTTTTTGAGATCATTATAAGTAGAACAAATAAATTACATTGTATGTTGTGCCTTTCAGTTTGTTTTTTAAACTTTATATCCTCAGTCAGTTTGTACAAAAACTCCTGTCTGTGCTAACATCCCCACAAAGTTTGTGTTTTAATGAAGGCATCATGGGAGCTTGTGCACACTTATTTACATCATTGCCAGGCAACAGTTTTGCCTCGAATGTGCCTAACACCTGCATTTTTGTCTTTTGACCAGTAGAGGGCGTAGTGGTTCTACTGGATGCTGTTTACAAAGACATCATCTGTGCCTTCTGGAGCCAACTGGGTGCTGAAGTGCAGGATGCAGTGAGGTAACACTTGTGCTTTGAGAACACTGCGAAAATGAAGGGGCTGAGCTCAACATGTTACAGGTCTTTCCATTACTGAGAGTCATACTCAGTGGCGCTAACCAGTCACCAAACACTGGAGTCATTTTGTATCTTGCTGGGGACCTAATTGCATTTTAAACCACTGCTGTTGGCGAGCATAACTTCACAAATTTTTCTCCATTTGATTCTCTCTCTGTTGAGTCTTTATTTCTCACAGCACTTTTCCATCACTCGCCTGTCACAACGTATCACAGAGTATGAGCTCAAGCCACCAGTATACAACCCCATGAGTACTGGTTAAACTCCATACCTGCGGCGTCATATGTGTTCTTGTCAGCTGCTCAATCATGACACTTTTTAACCTGATTAACCCTTCGAGTGGGAGGCGACAGCAGGCAGGATTTTTTTTGCCAAGAACAGCTCATATATACAAAGGAGGCAAACGCTCACACACACAGCCCTTAGGTGGTCTTAATAATCCAGAAGGAGATACTCTCCTGCCAAAGTCACTTATCATTCCCACACGCCGGTTGCCATGGTGACGCCTCATACATCAATCAAAGTTGCCGAGGAGTGCGTTGGTTGGTGAGAGAGCTATAAACAATATTTTGAACTCCAGTAAGGAGATGACAAGGAAGACAAATTGCTCCGATATCACCTCTTCTCTCGGCTCTCCAGGTCCAGTTGAGGCTGTTTCCCCCCATCGTCCCAGTCGTTTACACATCTTTTTTTAAAGAGGACCTATTATGCTTATTTTCAGGTGCATACTTGTATTTGGGGTTTCTACTAGAACATGTTTACATGCTTTAATGTTCAAAAAACACTTTATTTCTCTCATAGCAGCTGTGCTGCAGCACCTCTTTTTACCCTCTAACTGTCTGAAACGCTCTGTTTGAGCTCCTGCCCCCCTGCTCCGATTGGTCAGCTTGCCCCCTCTGTTGTGATTGGTCAACCGAACCAAACTCTTCAGACTCCGCTCCAGCTCTGCTCTAACTAGCTTTTTTTGAGGGCGTGCTAAACTAGCCGTTATCAACACATTCTCACTCTCAACTCGTCAAATACTGCTGCTTTGTCAGTGCCCCTCGGCATCAGAGACCGACGCACGGGGTACCCCTCTTGCATTTTACTTTTACGCTCCGTACATGCATAGTGTCCTTTCAAAAATAAACTGTTGTTTTCACAGGAAGTTAGTTTTAGGTAACAGAACCACTTAGTTAGGGTTAGGAAACGGTCGTGGTTGACGCTAACTTCACTGAATAGCGACTCACGTGACTAGTGACTCACATGACTAGCGACTCAAATGACTAGCGACTCACGTGACTAGCGACTCACATGACTAGCGACTCACATGTCTAGCAACTCACGTGACTAGTGACTCACGTGACTAGCGACTCAAATGACTAGCGACTCACGTGACTAGCGACTCACATGACTAGCAACTCACATAACTAGTGACTGATGTAACTAGTGACACACATGACTAATGACTCACATGAATAGCAACTCACGTGACTAGTGACTCACCTGACTAGTGACTCACATGACTAATGACTCACATGAATAGCAACTCACATGACTAGTGACTCACGTGACTAGCGACTCACATGACTAGTGACTCACATGATTAGTGACTCACGTGACTAGCGACTCACATGACTAGCAACTCACATAACTAGTGACTGATGTAACTAGTGACACACATGACTAATGACTCACATGAATAGCAACTCACGTGACTAGTGACTCACATGACTAATGACTCACATGATTAGTGACTCACGTGACTAGTGACTCACATGAATAGCAACCCACGTGACTAGTGACTCACGTGACTAGTGACTCACATGAATAGCAACTCACTTGACTAGTGACTAACATGACTAATGACTCACATGAATAGCAACTCACGTGACTAGTGACTCACGTGACTAGCGACGCATATGACTAGTGACTCACATGACTAGTGACTCACGTGACTAGTGACTCACATGACTAATGACTCACATGAATAGCAACTCACGTGACTAGTGACTCACGTGACAAGCGACTCACGTGACTCACGTGACTAGTGACTCACGTGACTAATTACTCACATGACTAATGACTCACATGACTAGCGACGCACGTGACTAGCGACTCACGTGACTATTGACTCACGTGACTATTGACTCATGTGACTAGCAACTCACGTGACTCACTGGACTGACGATACCGACGAGCCACATGACTAAAGACTGACGTGACAAAATAAGTCAACATTACTTTAGGTTTCACAAGGGACGCGAACCCCGGTCTCCTGGTTGAAAGTGTTTGTTTGAACCATCCACCACCTTCCCCACCCACCTTGAGCTGATTCTCACGCTATTAATACGACGTCACTTGCTCCGACCGTTGAATAACGCCGCGGTTGGGTTTACATTGGAGTTAGTTGAAAGCCCGGTTCGTCACATACTGTTGCTAAAGGGTACCCCGTGCGTCGGTTTCCGATGCCGAGGGTCATTTACCAAACGGCGGTATTTGACGAGTTGGGAGTGAGAACGGGTTGCCATTATGTAATGTGTTACTTGGTGACATCGCCGCGTTACGGAAGAAAAGGCGAGACCTCAAGCAAGGCGTTTCAGGCAGTTCGGGAGCAGTGTTTCTGTGGGGGAGAGTAATTCCCTTTGGCGTGGACCTTATACATGCACAAAAACTAAATAACACACTAAAGGAAAGAGGAAAAAGCACAAAAGCATAATAGGTTCCTCTTTAAATTCCAAATTGTCATGATTTAGATGTTCACTTGACATATTACAAAGCAGCAGTTTGGGGTGTGCAGCTTTGTTATTGACAGCGATAGTTGCAGCAGCAGGAGTCACTTTCTATGAAACTTTAAGGCCCTGAGCCACAATAGCATGCAGCAATTGTCCAGGGGATGATGTGCCTGTTAAGATAAGAGCAGCAGGAAGCCCAGACCCAGAGACGGAGAGATGAGACTACTGGTGTATTAGGAGCCATTACCCCTGCTTTCCTCCCAGACACTTTTCTCTGATGGCAGTGGACTCGATGGTTCCGATATTACTTTAATTTCCTCATGCCTGAATGAGCTATTGTGTCAGTAAATTCTCGGCTAGTGAGTGCTTAATACAAAAAAAAAAAAAGCCTATAAAGGACAAATACAGCTGTGTCACAAATGGCAGTATGTGTGGTCTGACGGTGTTTGTCTTGGGAGGATACATTTAGAGAGAGTTGTTTGCTTACATTCAATAGAACCAGTGCTTGGCAGTTTTATTGCGATTTCCTTTCCAACAACAAGCGGGAATGATTTGATCAGTCGAGCCAACAAGGGCGATGCCATTCCACTTAATTCCCCGCATCAATCATCGCCTCGTTGCATGCAGGGTGTGATGATGATTTGGGACTAATTTGGCTCAGTATATCCTTCTGATCTGTGTTCCATTTTAATTTGTCTATTTAGAAATAATTTACCGATTGCTGTCCTGTTTCAGTTAATGTTGATGGGAGACTGCGGCATGTTATCTCCAGCCATCTCTGCTGCAGCATTGTTAAAACCTCTTTGGACTTCATAGACAGCTCATTATTAACTAATGTACAGAAATGTTTTCCTCAAAGATCAACAAAGTCGACATACTATAGAAATGCATTTCCCTCATTTTCATCAGTAAATGTTATATGTGGGATAACTCGTTACTGATGGCTGCATTCCATATAGGTGAGCCAGTTCCAGGGCTTTGGTATTATGCATGCTCACTCACTGACCACTGACATGGCTTACTGGTACACTTACCGGGATGAAGCCATCATTAATTTTATTATTCACACCTGTGCTTTTCCTGCTTTGACAACTCAAAATGTCTGTTTTGAAAGGAGTCTATAGCCTACCCTCAGAGTCTTGTTTCTTAAACGTGCTAAATTCCAAATTCAGAGCATTAGTATAGCAGCAAAGAACAATTTGCTGTGTAAAGATATAGAGCAATAATGTCTACCTGAGCAGAGAATGAAGTCACTCTCCCTCTCTGTGTGTTGTAATTCAAGTTTCTCTGTGCTTTGTTTACGTAGCTGGTCCGGTTACTGGCACTGGCTAGCTAACTAGCCGCCGCTCTGCACAGTGTTCATACTGTGGTTACAGCTGATAACGCCGCCCCGCCAACAGCATCATTGTGGAAGTGTAGCGCCCACCCTCTGGTTCCCCCCAGGTTAACACCGTTAGCTCTGTCAGCACTGTTGCCGTTGTTAGCGCTGTTAACATCATTAGCTGCTAGTCGCCGGCTCAGCCGTCGCCATGTTGAGCGCCGTGTGGAGAGCCGTGTGGAGGCAATTCCATCATACATACTGTATGTTCTGAATATAGAATTTAGCACCTTTAAAGGAATAGATTAACACTTTGGAAATATGTCCATTTGCTTTCTTGCTGAGAGTTAAATGAGAAGATTGATACCACTCTCACATTAAATATAAAGCTAAAACAAGGAGGAAGTTAGCTTAGCTTAGCATAAAGAGTGGAAACAGGGGGAAACAGCTAGCCTGACATCTCAGTATAACAAATATTAGTCAAACATCTGCTTTACCCGGCTAAATTGCATGTGCTGACTAACAACATTGTCTCATTACACATTCATTGAAAGAAAAAGAAAAAGACAAATATTTGTGTGTTTAAGATTATTACATGTGTGTAATATGTCCTTTTGGTGGAGGCATGGTTAGCAATGACATCACCACCTCTCCCTCTCCACCCCCCCTGTGTCCCTTTTGCCCATCTTCCACCTCCGCCTCCCCCTCCCTCCACCTCATCCCATCTCCCCCCCATATTCATTGGAGAGTCCTGCTAAATTTAACATTATTTTGGAGGTGTGAACTGTGTTCTGTCAGATGACCGATCGAGGGCAACCAGGAGGAGAATCGATTGGACACGGGGCTGAGCACAGAGATGCATAGTCCTGACCAAGGGGCCACTTGGTATTGAACCACCTTTACAGAGTGCTCTTAAGGCAGAAAATACACCAGAGCTGGCCTTTAATTTAATGTATTTCTACATTAGACAAAAAAAGAGTATTAAAGGAACAGTGTGTAACATTTCAGGGGATCTATTAGTAGAAATGGAATATAATATTAGTGTATAATCACCTGAAACTAAGAATCGTTGTGTTTTCATTAGCTTAGAATGAGACCTTCATACTGTATCTACATAGGGAGCGGGTCCTCTTCACGGAGTCTGCCATGTTGCACCGCCATGTTTCTACAGTAGCCCAGAACAGACAAACCAAACATTGGCTCTAGAGAGAGCCTTTCATGTTTTTACGTTAGACCACCGTAGTTCTCCTACATGCTTGTGAAACTGCAGTAACGTGAGCCTCAGAGTGCAAAACCTTGGTACCGCCAGCCGCCGCGCTCCTAAAGTATTGTTATTATGGTAAGGCTGAACTCAGAGCGAGACGAACAGCGTTACCGCGATTTTGCACTCGGCGGCTCACGTTATCGCTGTCTTGGAAAGTAGCGGAAGTCGTGAGCGGAGGGATACTCAGTTGGTTGCAATCTGCAACCACACCACTAGATGGCGCCAAATCGTACCTTTTAAAACAAAAAACTACAAGCGTTAATTTAGTCTTCGTATAGCACAAAAGCTTCACAAAAACCTTAAGTTTGCAGTAAAATAAATTCAAGATGAGAGTGAGAATTAGAATTCAGTCAAACTATCCGATTGCTTTTGTGAACGAATATGACAGGTTTCATCATCCATGCACAACCTCTGTGTAAACTCTCAAAGAACTGGAGAGACAAACTTTGTGACCACAGCAGAATAAAGTCAGCGAGGCAGCTCTCATGTCTGCTCCTCTTGTTTTGGATGCTGCCGCCGTAATTTCGCCACCGAGGTTTCAGGGCTGTCATTGAAGCAATATCACATAAATCTGTTGTCTTCTGAACTGAGACATCCCACGTTGGCTACTCGGGAAAGTGAAAGAAGGGTCATTTGTCAAGCTGAGGCATCTGGGAAATTGAGAGGCTTGCTTCAATTTTCAACACGTGAGTCATATATTTTTTTTCTTCTCCCGCGGGGATAATGTCAGACCAAGTTCAAGTGTTTTCTACGCACTACATTTCTTCTCAATGGCCTCAAAAGACATCACACAGACAGAGGCTGTTCCAACCACAGACGTGTTGATAAGACAGCTGTTATTCTGAAGAGGTAGAAATGCGTACCAACTTTTCAGAATCTGACATTCTGCCTGCAGACAGTTCATATCACTGTTGAGCTCAGGTTTGCACCACTCCTCCTTATTTCTCTCTTCTTGCTCTTTTTCGATCAATTGAAACTTTTTTGCAAACTTTTCACGCAGCCTGCCAATAGGATTTGAAGCATCACTGCCGGCACTCTCAGCTGTGTCGACAGGTCAGAATCAATCTTGATGAATGTGTTGAACTGGCAATTTTCTAAGCTGATATTGTTTTGAGGGTTGCTCTTAGCCAAAAGTTTCCTTATTTAAGTTTAAGGCCGGCTTTATGCACTCAGATGCAACATGATCCTCTTTTCAATTCATAATCGCGTGATTATTGTATAATTTCAGGGCATAATCATTGTGATTAAAAGCCTGATTAAAAAATCTGAATGATACGATTCTGTGACTGTATCATTATTTGAAATTATTTCGGGTAAGATAAAGACGCAAGTACTTTTTGTGCTACACTCTCATTCATTTCTTATTTAAATTGTCCAAAAAATTGAAGCCTTCATTGACAAGATTATTGCTTTGTTCCCTTCTTGAAAATGTTGGTAGATGAAAGCATTTTTGCAATCAAATGAAAAATGAAAAGAAATTTTCAATCGAAACTGTCATTGTCTCTGCAGCTCACAGCACTCTTAGGGAGAAATAACTTTTCATATGCTTTGGAAAATGACAGACGAATGCAATGAATGCAATAGCATCCTTAGGCAGATGCAGCCTTATAAATTGAGCAAAAGCTCTCTGATCTCCGGGATGATAGATCACGCCATATTCTGTTTCAAAATATATTATTTTATATTCTATCACAACAAGTGATTTTCTTTAAAGTAAGAGCCTGAGCTTGGCTGTGTGAATAGCTATATTATCGGTGGATCGCCCATGACGTTATCAAGATTAACTGTCCCATCATTCGAGCTGACACCCGTGGTTGACCCCGTGCCGGAACACCTTCCATCAAAGTCAAGATTAAGATGTTGTGCAGTTGTGGAGTATCATCCACACGCGTGTTGCCTGGGTCTGAGTGGGTCATGTTCACATTAACTGCCTCTCTGTGTGCCCCATTGGCTGTTGGAGAAATGAGGCATGCTCAGTGTGAAATGATGTGTCACTGATGAGGCCACACGGGTAACCCCTGTGCACTCGGTGAAAGACCCCGCATCATCAAGTACAACTTAACTCAGGTCATTACTCATGTTTTTGTGACTCATCACTAAAAGACCTGCACTCAAGATGTCATCAAACTCTGTTGTCATAGAAACCGCTTCAAACCTGAATACACATTTCTCTTAATTAAACAAGAAATTCTTTTAAACTTGACCTTGACAATTAATACGGTGCCGTGCAGCTTCTCGGAGAGTATTTGCAACAGACTGCCTTAACTCTCCTACAGGTAAATAAATAGTTCATAACAGTTGGACGCCGCACCTCGTTGGGACGCTAAGTGCTTTTCTTTAAGTGCTCTCATTTCTGTTAATGATTGCGGCGCAGATCGGTGTGCGCGGTGACGATTCCCCAGGCATCGGCTAATCATTCTATTGCACTGGATCACACAGACGGACTCTGTGGAGTCTTTAAAGCTTGCTGCGCTCGCAATGAGCAAGCATCCTGTTCTGCCATGCTTTTTGTTAGACTGTACAGAATGGATTTCCCTCCTGTGAGGTTGTATATGTAAATGATGCACAAGGTAATTAGAGGGGAGCGATGTGAGCGATGCGAAGTGAATTAAAGGACAATAACAACTTAATATTGCCCAAAACAAACAATAACATCACAGTTTCAAAAGTCTTTTCTGTTGTTTGCGAGACAGGAAGCTGGTGAACTTAAGACTCTGTGTGAATGCGCTTGACTCAGCGTGTTATCCCTGTGATGGATTGGCAATCAATGTAGTGTTTTCCTGCCTTCCACCCATTGCATGCTGGGAAAGGCTCCAGCCCCCATTAATGACCCTCAATAGGAAAAGGTGGGTATAGATAAAACATGGATCTATAATTCTCATTCATGATTTTTTTCTGCTTCCATTCACATTGCACAGCTGCCACTGCTGAGTGTTGCAAGGATGTCAGGTATCTGGGAACATGGTGTGCCTGCTTTTCAGACATCCTTCACACCGCAGTCTGTGCCTTAAAAACAAATTACAACATGAGATTTCTTCCCACTGTGCAATCCGCGTACTGTCAGCATTATACTGTTTGTGAGGCTGCCTTTAAAAAGTGTACAGCAACTTTGTTTTCTTCAGAGAGACGGTGTATACACGGAGGATTCTTTGCTTTGTCCCACATGCTGCTTACATAACAACGAGCACAATTGACTAAGAAATTTGAGATTATTGTGCATCTTGAGACAAATTACTGAAGGCAGTCAACACTGCACCTGGATGATACCGAAGTTGCCTGTAGCTTTCAGGGTTCGCCAGTTGCACTGGTGGACTCGAGGGGGTGGGAAAGGAGGGGCAACCATCCCCCTTGGTGCCCCCATGTTAAAAAAAACCCAACCCTTGGATGCCCCTATGGTAGATAAAACATGATAATGTGCCCTAGGATGCACTTCCAATATGGTAAAGTGCCCTCTTGGGTTCCCTTCCCATGGAGAAAACATGATAGAGTGCCCTCTAGGGTGCCCTTCCCGTGGAGAAAACATGATAAAGTGCCTTTTAGGGTGCTCTTCCAGTGGAGAAAACATGATAAAGTGCCCTCTTGGGTGCCCTTAAATGGAGAAAACATGATAAAGTGCCCTCTTGGGTGCCCTTAAATGGAGAAAACATGATAAAGTGCCCTCTAGGGTGCTCTTCTAGTAAAGAAAATGGGATGAAGTTCCCTCTAGGATGGCCTTAAAATGGAGAAAACATGATGCAGTGCCATATAGGCTGCCCTACATGCTATAAAACTTTTTGTGCACTGGTGCCCCACCACATGCAGCTGTTGCCCTTTTTTATTTTTTTCACCCCTGCCCTCAGACAGCCTGAGTCTGCCACTGGCTGATTGCACCATTCAATTGCATCAGTTTTGGCAAAAAGTGTAAAACAAAAATGGGCATAATGATGTATAATCTTCTTGACCAGTTGTGACACCTCTTTCACTCTCTAACTCTCTCACACACGCGGTCAAAGCAGAGAGAGATGACAGAGGTGCAAAGAACGTTTCATGCCATGAGGCTTCTTGAACTTTTTTGCACGACTGGCCTTTGGCAAAGTAAAGAAGCGCCGACACCTAAGAATGCCGAGCATGAAGTCGGCGAGTCTGTATAATGTTCAAGGGAGGGGAAAAAAAAGCAGAGAAGAAAGACAAAGCAAAACACAGACATTCAAGTTTGCCTCTGGAGACGAAGGAAAAGCGGAGCTGCCCTGCCTGGCAACAGCACTCATTTTGGCTGGCTTTCATCTGGGCTTGGCCTTTTGACAATAGATGCGATTGAAGCAATCTTCACAGCCTGCATTTCTATTTGTCTCAAAGGTCATCCATTCAGAGTGTGGAGGTATAGAGGGGAGAGGGTGAAGGCGAAGAGGGCTCATCACGGCATAAGAAGCAGGCCTTGATGAATGATTGAGGAACTGTGTACATATGTGCGTGTGTGATACTGTACACAAAGATGTATTCATCAGTATGCATGTGCTCATGTGGGATTATACATGTGTTTGCATGCACTGTATCTTTACACACTCTGTTGCCTGTGTGTGTATATGTCGCGTGTGGGTGTGCATGAATTCTTTTTGGCTCTGCCTTTCAGCTGCAGCACACCGTATGCCTGCAATACCGTCCATGATACTTTTAGCTGCGGTCTCTGTGATCTCTTTATGAGCTCAAAACTCATATATCCACTTCTGCCACTCCATCCACTCTCCGTGATGACCCCCATCAATTTCCATAATCATCCTTTTACTCTCCTTTATTATCGGCCTTCCATCTTCTCCCCGTCTCCCCAACGCTGCGTTCTCATCTCCCTCTTATCTCCTCCTCGTTTCGTCAGTAGATAGCCTCAATGCAGAGCTGGGCTAAGCCGGCTCAAACTTCAGCCAATTCTTCAACATGAATATTTCATTTGCATTTTTTTTTTTTTTTTTTTAAATCATGATCTTATGTTTGGCAGGGTAGCTGTAAACACTGCTGATGCAAAGTCAGAATGGGGAATTTGGGCCAATTTGTGAAGTTGTCAAAGTAGCAAATGGGTTATTCTCAAATCAAGGGTGCTAAAAGTGAACATACTTGACAAGTTGTTTTATATCGTAAACAGAAAAGCGCGCATTCGCTTTAAAAACCAAGATGCTCTGATGAGTAGTTATTGCCTGAGTGTGCAGCATCCGTTTAAACATTCCCATAAATTACCCAAAGCGATTGGTATTGAAATCAAGGGCGATACATGAGCACAATAAATGCATAATTTGAATTTATGAGGAGGTCAGTGTTTAAAGCAGCAGTGGGTAAAATTGGAGCAAATATGATTTTAAAAAGTTATTTTTATAAAATATCATCACAATCACATTCACAATATCCTGACAGTAGTGCATGAGACAGGTAATCTGAAAAAAATCATGTGACTCTGTGTATTCCGGTGCTCCTAATGGCATCTGCAAGATTTCCCAGACCGGAGGAAAACAACCAATCAGAGCCGAGCTCGAGCCTGCCGTCTCTAGTAAAATGAGAAAGTTTGTTACCTGGCAGCCATGTTGAGATCAGTTGAGGAAATACCAAGCACCGCCCACCAGATGGAGCAAACTTTCTAATTTTACAGCTGAACAGTACACTACAAGATGTTTCTGAAAACATTTGAGACGAGAAATAGGCATTACAGTAACAGAATATTGATTCATATTTAATCAGCGCTCCCTAGTTTGACCGTTTGATCGGAGTTTGTGAGTGATTGACAGCTGCCTCCGTTGAATGAACAGCCAATAGGAACGCTCTCTCTCTGAAATGACCTGTGATTGGCCAAAGTCTCCCGTCACGGGCCTGATTTTTTAAAGCCTGAAAACAGAGCCATGAGGAGCAGCAGAAGTCTAGTTTTCCCTCAGAACACTTGAATTACAATATGCTGAAAGGTTATTATGGACTTTTTGCCCAATGATGCCAAAAACATTCTGCTTACTGCAGGTTTAAAACCAAGATGCTCTGATGAGTAGTTATTGCCTGAGTGTGCAGCATCCGTTTAACCATTCCCATAAATTACCCAAAGCGATGGGTATTGAAATCACAGGCGATACATAAACACAATTAATGCATAATTTGAATTTATGATTTTGGAGGTCAGTGATTAAATTACATTGCAGCTTGTTTAGAAGCAGGCTCCTCTGATTGTGCAATGCTCCAGTGTAAGATGAAGCACTTTGCATTAGGAAAGGTTCACATAAAGAAGCATTATATGAAACAAATGTTAGAGGAGATGACAAAAAGTATATTTTTTGTAAAAAAGTTGTCTCTGCCTATATTACACAGGAGAGGGCTGTTGGACTATTATTTTTCTCCCTTTGGGACTGAATCACATCTCGGATAAATCAATAACACTTCCTGCCTCTGTCTCATTGTTATATGAAACAGTGCAAGCACAAAATGAATGTATACTATCAATCAAAAACTTGAGCTTTTATTTGAAATTTTCAAAAAAAAAGGTGTCTTATTATAGGCTTTCAAGGCTTCGGGGGAAGTTGTGAAAGAAAGTACATCCTGAGTTTTAAGAGAATGATGAATGCTGTGTTCTTGTCTTTGCTGGGGGACATAATAATGATGAGACACATCAATCTTTATTACCACTCCACCACCCAGTCCAGAACATCCAAGGGCAACAGAAATATTGCACTCACTGAGAACATTTATCTTCACACACCTGCCTATAGATTTCGGTTGCGAGGAGTCAAATTCCCTTCTAGATTTTTGGACTGTGTGCGCATTATCTCTTCTTTGTTATTCTCTATGAAAAGTGACTAATTCGGCTCTAAAAAAGCCAACTTTAAACCGCGTAATAAGGGGTATTTATAGAGGGGCACCAGAATGACTCAATCTTCATATAACAGGGGATAATCCTCATTTCAATCAGTGGCAGCTATAATTTAGTGTGTTTCCATTGGCGGACTCAACTGTCTATTCAATCAGTTTTGCGCCCCGATTGGCTTAAATAGATGAAGCCCCGCCCCCTCGTACCTGTCGATCTGTGAGAGGTCGAGTGAGTTTTCCCGACGCCCCGCCCACCGCGTCCCTCCCGCCCCTTTCCACCGGCGTTCAGTCGTGAAGCGAATTGACTGTTGCAGGCTCGGTATGTGGCGCATGAGTATGCGTTTCGGGACGTAACGGCTGTCTCTTGGAGTACCGATACTGAATTAAAATATACACATATACCCCGGGGGACTCAGAAGATAGAAAACCAAAAGGAGAGCGGGCACAAACTACGGGGTAGTTTTACGGCAGCGCGGAGCGGAGGGAGACACGGGAGCGTGGCAGCAGGAGGGGAAAGACCGAGCGAATACCAGCCGACACCGCCACGCAGAAATGGCGGAGCACCACGCAGCCGGCGACGGCAAGCACAAAGCGTCCACCACCGCCGGGGGCTCGGTGCACGGGAACAGCCGACCCGGCGCCGCCGCCGCGGGTGGCGGAGCGGGCAAAGTAGGCCTGTCTGGCGGACTGACACAGCCGGCAGGGTGGCAGTCTCTACTCTCCTTCAGCATCCTCTTCCTGGCCTGCCTGGCCGGGTTCAGCTCCAGACTTTTCGCGGTGATCCGGTTCGAGAGCATCATCCACGAGTTTGATCCATGGTAAGCTAACTTAAGCTAACGTTTTGTCGGGTTCAGGTTGAATCCCCTTGGTAACAGTTGCTTATAGTGACAATGGAAGACAAGATATTGATGTCCCAAAAAGCTCCAGGGGGGTCATTTAAAAGAAATTAAAGATATTTTTACTCTTTTAAAAGTCAGCATGAAGATAGATAGATAGATACTTTATTGATCCCGAAGGAAATTTAGGCATCCAGTAGCATAGACAACAAGTCCCAACACCAATAAACCTTAAAAAAGATACAATCAAATAGAATAAAGTGAAATAAAATAAAAATAAGATAACATAAGTACAGCAGTGAAGTGACAGTGTGCCAATGGTGCAAATAGTAGGGCAAATATGGAAGAGTATATTAATATATAGCAGAGTATATTATAATGTATGATATAGTAGTGCAATGAGTTATGCCCTCCTTCGCTGTGAGGAGTTAAACAGCCGTATGGCTCGGGGGACAAATGAATGTTTTGAACACAGCTTTAACGCTAACTAACTTTACTATTTAGATGTTTTGTTACCGTTAGCTCCTCACATTCAAAAGTGTTTTTCTCATAATGACCTGCGACTGGCTTTTTCTCTCTTTGAATGAGAGGTCAGTGGTCTGTCTGAAGCACCGTGACATTAAAATGTGATGACCCGAGCTAGCTGGTCCGGTTTGACCACTCTCATGTTGTTTATCATTCACCTAACCGTATCGCTGAATGATAGCTGCAGCTGAGCCGTGTGTGTGGAGGCTGCAGCTGCAGGTACAACTTTGTTTAGGTTGTGTGTGGGGGAAACGTGTGGACCACATGCATGATTTCTCTGTTCTCAGGCGCCTTTTTTAATTCATTGTAAAACCCAGCAGTAAAAATAATAATAATAATAATAATAATCCCCCCATATAAGCAACAACGACCATTTCAACTTCATCCGCTCACACTGAATTGTGTGAGCGGATGAAGTTGAAATGGTCGTTGTTGCTTATATGGGGGGATTATTATTATTATTATTATTATTTTTACTGCTGGAATAGATTCTCTCTTAGAGTTTAACACAATTTACTGAGTGCTTCGAGATTTTGCATACTGGACAATCGGGTGTTTTTCGCACTAATAATCAAGATAACAGCAGACCGTTTATACCCCGGAAGCCAACTGATCCGGTCTGGTGTGTCTGTCATCACAATGCAGGATTATTCCGCTTTGTAGCAGTGTCACATGGGCTCACAAGTGCAAAGCATGTCGTATACTCTGTGGGATTCAACCAGGCAGCACTGACTGACTGACTGATGCATTCATTTATTAATTTTCAAGGACAGGAGCTCCATCTTGTTCAGGGTGACACTTGCCTCTTCAATTATGTTGATAACTTGATTGCATGCCATAGCCAAGGGCTACGAGAGGGTCCACATGGTTCAGAGGAACTTGATCCTGCTTTGAGACCGGAAATTTGCACTAACCCGACCTTAGCACTGTTAATGAGTAGTCCCCAAGTGTCACACACTCATTAGTCCCCAAATTGTTTCTTTACAGCCGTCATATATCCGATTAACGCCCTGGGTGGTGTCACACAGTTACCTATGGCATTTTTGCTGCACTTCACTGTGAAATTGGGAGCTGTTTTGCCTCAGTACGAGGCTATAAAGTGCCATCAGTTTCCACAGTTAAAACCGCACAGTTCTTTGGGAACATGTCACAGAAAAGAAAGCAAAGGCGCTCTTTGATATTCAAGAGTTTAAAAGCTCTTGCAGCTATATGAGTAGTCTACATTTGGTGTTCTGAGAAAAAATTCTCTGGGATCCCGAAAATATAGAAATCTTTGGATGGAGCCTAGTGTACTGTTGCAGGTTTAAATGTGCAAAATGATGATTTCTGCCAAAAAATATTGTTTAACCCTCTGAGACCCACAATAGATCCATTTTTGCCTTTTTCAGGGATGTACAGGGGGGGGGGGGTTTAGGGGGCGATGGCAGGTCAACATTATATGTCCCATAGAATTGGTGTACATCATTTGAAAGCTGGGAACCTGAAGATTAATTTGAGCTGCAACTCAGCACTGTGTCAAGATGTTCTAGTCATAAATCAGAAATAAACATGAATGAATGAATGAATGAATTGAAATGAATTGTGAAAGTGTATAAGGGCTAAGGACATTATGATGGAGGTATATGATGGCCATTCCCATGCTCTATTATGTCTCATAAGTTGCTGCAGCAATTTTTAGGTTGATACCATTTGTTACACAGATTTGGTGCTAAATGTAACCATTTTTTACCACCCGAGAATTGATAAAAATGATCAATAATCCCTCAAAAATACAACATTAAGACACCAAGACCTTGAGGAACACCATAGAAAAGCCATGCAGTGATTTGGTATCAAAAACGTTTGACATTTAGAGATTTCTGCAAGAATGTTTTTTTCGGCGATGGATGTAGAGCACTTCTGTTCTGGAAACTGCTCAGAAACCCTCTTATTGTCAATATACCTAGGAAAGCCATCCATTCTCTGAATGCTCTAGGTCTCTAGTCTGTGGTTGTAAAGGTTCAGGAGGCTGTGATTATCCTAAAGGTCACCAAAGGTCATTTTATACAGTGAGGTCAAATATCAAAAAATGGTCTCACTACAATGAAATGGTTACTATGTGGACTAACATCATCATACATTAATGCAATTGGGCTCATTGGATCCACAAGAGTCTCAGCTTTACAGTCATACCCAATTTATGTAATTCCAAGACTGTTTAGGGACCCCAGTATGCAGAAATATTCAAACACACCATTTTAGAATAGGTGGAAATAATACAATTATACTGCATTCAAATGACTGCATGTTTTTGCCCCAAACTGCATGGAGTTATCATAAAGTGGGCATGTCTGTAAAGGGGAGACTCGTGGTTATCCATAGAACCAATTTTCATTCACATATCTTGAGGTCAGAGGTCAAGGGACCCCTTTGGAAATGGCCATGTCAGTTTGTCCTCGCCAAAATGTATCCTAACTTTGGACAATTTAGCCTTTAGGCTCCTTGCTGACAAGCTAGTATGACATGGTTGTTACCAATGGATTCAATGGATTTTCTAGTTTTATAAGATATCTGTGTCTTCACTCTGGCTCTAAAACTGAACCTGCCCAGGATAGCCCGGTCTCAGAGGTTTAATATGTTTTAGGGTTGTTCACTTCATTATTAGAAGAAGGGTTGCATAATATATCGTTTCTTTATCATCATCGCGATGTCAACTCGCGCGATAAGCACATCGTGAAAGACTGCAATATTATACATTTCTGAGTTAGTTGAAAGAGAGTATCAGTAGAAAACTGCGCTTTAAAATATAACTATCATTCTTTTTTATTAGTGCCTTTTGTGTTCAGTTCAATGTTCAATTTGTTCAATGAAAGAATGTTGGAAATAATATCCTTTAATTAAAAAAAAAAATCAACAAGCAATTATATTTTAGCAGCAGTATACTGAAAGCAGCAGAAAGGCAGAACTGAGTACACTTTAATATCTGTTTATTTATGGCATATCGTAAGTGATATCGTTATAGTGATATTCATCATATTTTCCTCATAACGTGCATCCCAAATTAGAAACAGCGCTAGAGATGCAAATAATCATTACTTTATATGGAAAATACATTTGTCAAAACAGAGATTAACACCAGAAATATATCTGTAGTGGACTATTCATGAATCTTGCAACATTCATCCCCCCTCCAGTCATCTTTTGACTCCATGTGTAATCCTGATCAGCTTGCTGAGAGGTCAGAACCACGGCCCTACATTCGTTAACACTCTTGTGAATCCTTCAGTGCGTGTGGCATCCGTAACACTAGAGCTGTTGTATACATTAACACACAAATCCGACCTCTGTGAGTACTGTTTTTTGCCAAGAATACTAAATGGGACATTATTCAAAGATTTATTCTGTTGACTCTCAGAAGCGAGATGGGTCTGTATTGCTCTAAAAAGCAGGTTTTTCTGATTACGTTGCGTTACATATTATAATCACCTCACCTTTTTTGACAGTGAGAAAAGAAAACATGTATTTTACAACCGCAGGCACACACAGGGTGCTGATTGGAAGTGGCCCGTCACTCCCAGACACACATGATTACTGCTGCTGTTGTCGTCGGAATGCCGTTATTGATTTTTTTTTCCTCTGCACAGAGCTTCAAATTATCTGCAGCTAACCATTCCGTTAAATAAGCTGGCAATTTGAGGAATGAAGATTGGATTTACGAGCACCGAAATGTCAAGCTTGTTCTATGCAAACACAATTTTGTAGGCGAGTCTCTGATATGACTCGTCGCCTGTTATCTGGCTGTGCTGCTCGTTTTGGTTTCCTAATATTTGTTGATTATTTTAAGACCAGACAGGCTTTAGTTTAGTTGGCATTCAAGTGAGATTTTGTTTGTCTTATCCATTCATGAAAGCAATTAGTTTCTAAAGTTGTGTCCTGACTTTGAAATGCATTTTCAGTTTCCTTAACCAACCCCAAATTGATGCTCAGTCTTCTTAAAGTAATGAGTCGGTGGATGGTTCCCTTTTTCAGTAAAGTGGAAGTGAATCAGTCAACCAAGTTAAGCTGGTTTACTAAATGCATTTCCACTCTAGTGAACTATTATATTACAAACATGAAAAATGTCAGAATTTAAAAGAAAAAAAGAAGCTCCGTTTTATCTTTTGTGGCAAGAGCGCCGCTATGTTGCAGTAGTCTAGCCTGTGACGTCGCAAGGTTGGTTAGCTCGGCTGAGTTACACAGATACAACGGTAGAGACCGTGAAAGACGGAGACTGAGGAGACACAGGATAGAAGAAAACAAAAGAGGAGGCACTATTGTATCGCTCCTGGATGTAAAGATGAGTTTCACAATGTTTAAACCAAGGACAAAACAGTCCATTTCATAAACTCACGCCGAAACGGAGATCAGTAACTTACTGCATCGCTGGCTAGTGACACTGAAAGAGCCCTCCGACATTATAGTGGAAATCCTTTTAGTAAACCAGCTGAACTTGGTTTAATGTTTCATTTCCACTTTAAGGCAACGAGTCAGTGGACGGTTCCCTTTTCTTTAAAGTGCCAACATTTGCCAAACTGTTACTGGTGCTCCTCAGAAGAGAAACATTTGTTCCTGCTCTCTGAGTTGACTTTTAAACACATTCTCTCTGTCCTGTTTATTGAGTTAGTGGAAGGAAAATATAACTAGACTGACAGCTGTATGGTGAGGCACATGCATGTGTGTACAGGAGGGGAGCTTTCTTTGGAAAGAAGCAATTTTTGTTCCGCCATGGTTATGTCATGCAACAGAGTCCGTTCTGACAGCAGAGGCAGGGGAGGAGAAGCGTCTCTGTCAAGCATAATGAGTTGGATACTTGGGTATAGCAGCACAGAACATATACTTTCACAATTCACACGCTGACTTGCGTCCTCACTCTCTCTTCCACCGGTCGACATCAGAACTGCCGCCGCTTCGCATGGCTGGAGCTTTGTTCTAGGTCTTGATGGATGCTCACAGTGTGTAGCCAAGTCCACTGAAGCGGTGTGTGTTTGGGCGTCTCTGGTGCTCAAATGTTGCGTAAATTAGTTGATTTGACAACAACAACAGAAAATACTAGAAATTTGCAGGTCACAGCTTCACGCGATTTGTGAATTGAATAATTTGGGTTTTCAACTGTTGGTCACAAAAATAAGTAAATTTAAAGGGTCTCTATACGATATCCAGAGCAGTAATATATACTAGGGCTGTCAATCGATTAAAATATTTAATTGCTATTAATCGCATGATTTTCGATAGTTAATCGCGATTAATCGCACATTTTTTATCTGTTAAAAATGTACCTTAAAACGAGATTTGTTATGTATTTAATACTCTTATCAACACGGGAGTGTGCAAATATGCTTACTTTATACAAATGTATGTATATATTTATTATTGGAAATCTATTAACAACACAAAACAATGACAAATATTGTCCAGAAACCCTCACAGGTACTGCATTTAGCATAAAAATTATGCTCAAATCATAACATGGCAAACTCAAGCCCAACAGTCAACAACAGCTGTCAGTGTGTCAGTGTGCTGACTTGACTATGACTTGCCCCAAACTGCATGTGATTATCATAAAGTGGGCATGTCTGTAAAGGGGAGACTCGTGGGTACCCATAGAACCCATTTTCATTCACATATCTTGAGGTCAGAGGTCAAGGGATCCCTTTGAAAATGGCCATGCCAGTTTGTCCTCGCCAAAACTCTGCAAAAGTCCTTTGATATAGCTGGGTCGGCCGCGGGATTCCAGTACAAAATTGCTTTTGCATACACCTGCCAAAACAGAAATCTGTGTTTTTGTCAGTTGTCAGATTGGAAATAGACATAAATCTTGAGGTTGTTAAGTTAAAAAGGTTATGTTCTGTTTAAGATAAGAGACAGTTGGGATTGTAGTATTTGTGCCATCTGCTCATGAGGCATTTGTGTGCCATCTGCGTGCACACTCACGACAGCAGCTTTACCAGGTTAATAGAAGATTCAGCCCAAGAGCAGTTGGAAAACTGCCTAATGACGCTCTAAAATTATCAGAAAACGTCGCCTTATTCCTGCTCTTTCTTTGAGCTGATCCTGCTGCTTGTCTGCACACTCTCTCTTTAACCTGCCTCTCCTCTTGTGCTCTGCAAAATTTGGGTGCAGCAGATTTGAATTTTTCCTCAGAAACACAAATCTGAAAATGATTACAACCACTTTCACTGGCTCTGTTAATATCCCGATCATCTGGGTGGGAACACCTGCAAAACTGGCAGCTCTAACAGCACCACAGATGGAACAGATTCTCAGAGCTTTTTGGAGGCAGTGACATTATTTCATGTAGGACACAAAGAAAAACATCCAGTGATATTATTCGCCAGCTTTTGATTTGTTAATCCAAAAACAAGAGAAGTGTGATTTAACATCTGAAATGTCAGTACTTTTCACAGATGCCTTGTACAATCCTCCCTCCTCTCAAACAACACTTTGATATCCGTTAACACCTCAGAAAGGATGTTTTAGTGTTTATGACCCTTTTTATAATACAATTTTCGCTGCTGAAAGTTGTTAAGTGCTGTGAAAATGAAATCCCCACAAGTGATGTTACCACTTCAGCTTTTTTTTTTTTTTGAAAAGCAAGCAAAATTATAGGAAGTAGCAGCTATTGTGTGTTGTCTCCCCCCCCCCTTCCTCTCTCTTCCTTTTCTCTTCCCTTCTGTCTTTTTCACACACAAAGCATGACGTCCATCTCAAAGTAGATTAGGCCATACCAGAAGCAGCGGCTGCTGGCACAGCAACACGTTAGCGAGTGCAGAAGTGTGGGAAAATGGAGAATAAGTCGGGATTGATCTCCCTCCCAGACACTTGGCTGGAGCTGTGATCTCTGCCTAAACCCCTCGACTGGCTGTCCCAACGGCTTATGAAATATTCAGCGTTCAGACGGTGTCCAGTTACCTGCAGCAGAAAAAGTCGTAGCGAGTGCCCATGCTCGGGTATTATAGGCTCATTTCTTAGGCTTACATTATTCTTTGTTTAATAGATTGGAGTTACCACGGCAACTTATTAGCCATTTCACAGCGGAGCCAAAGGTAATGACTATTTTGGCTCCGGCTCTTTTGTCTCCACTCCAGCCTCGCAGGCCAGGCCTCCTCGCACGCAACTCATACCACAACAAGCTAACACACTTTTTTTATTCTCCCTTGCAGAACTTTTTTTATTTGCTGCTTTCTCCTCAAGTAAGGAGACTTGATGTCAAGCCCCTGATGATTAAGTGCTATTTCCCAGGCCGGGCCTCCCAGCTGACTAGTGTCAGACATAGCAGGGGAGTCTGTGAATCCAAGGTGTGCTGCGGCACAGAGCGACAGATCTTTTCCAGGGCACCTGGGGCGTGTGGAAATGAGCTGAGATGAGCATCCAGCACAGGCACACCACAGGCTAGCACAATGAAAGGCATACAAACAACCCAATTTCACACCAGATTTAGTAGTTTTTTTAAATTTGTAAGACTAGGTTAACATTTAATTTGAATATAGTGCCGATCTCTAACGGTACTTAAAGTCCCCATGAAATGAAAAATACATTTTCCCAGTTTTAATCCTTGTGTTAATTATTCATTTATGTCTTGTTAGACATAAATGAACATCAAAATCTGATCAAAATCCCCGTCTTTCCTGCCAATCATTTGTGGATTGAATCAATATACGTTCTTTAATCAAAGTAGCTAACAGAGCAATATGGAGAGAGACAGGGAGATGTGTTTTGGTATATCAGTGGGCAAAAACGCTGTTTTCATTTCCAAAACGTTATGGCTGAGGTCTAATTCGTTCAAGGGAAACTTTACCAATTTTCAACCGACTGTGCGTCACTGCAGCGCGGCTGTACATGCAGTGAATGTCCACCTGATGACGACATGAAACGTCAGGCAGAGATTTGCCGCCGGGTGAGCAGGGGGCTACGGGCGCCCTTCATCTGCATGTACTGCCCGCGCTGCAGTAATGTTGCCACACAGCCAGTCGAAAATCGGCAAAGTTTCCCTTTCATCTCTCCCTCATCCTCCTCCTCCTGATCTAACAACAGGTGAGGAAGGTGTGTGTGTGTGTGTGTGTGTGGAGCGGTGTGGAGCCAACAGTCCTCTGCTCAGTAGCTCCGTATCGAGCTAAACTCTTTTTTAGCAGCCCAATCAAATGCGAATGATTTGATTTAAATTCCTCTTGTAACTGAACACTGCTCAAATGTTATGTTTCACTTTGAGAGATGTCATAGTACAGCAGTTAGAGACGCTCTAACTTGTGTTTCATGGGGACATTAAAGGGACAGTTCAGGTGCTTTGAAGTGGGGTTGTATGAGGGACTTATCCATGGTCAGTGTATTACCTACAGTAGACGATGGTCGGCACACCCCCAGCTTCAAGAAGCAGACAGGAGTTACCGCACGGGAGCAGCAAAGCAATGCTGTGGACGGGGGGCTGGCAGCAAAACGTATTTTAGCCACCTAAAAGACAGGCCCTCTTAAAAATGTCAATACTAGTTTAAATGTACGCTATATTTACAATATACGACAACCCAACTGAAGCCGTTGCATCAATGCTCTCGCCAAAGCCACTAGACTCCATTGAAAAATCCTGTAGTTTGACACAGAATACAGGGGTTGCTGGTCAGTCGCTGCCCCTAACAGTTTGTTTGTGCTATTGTGTGACTTTGGTGAATCCAAACTAACCAAAGCCACACAATAACACAAACTACCTAACCTATGCAGTCTGGTGGCTTTGGTGAGAGTATAGATAACGACTTCAGTTCCCCATCGAAAACATACTGTATAGCTGCCTCACGGCAAGGTGAACTGACAGAAATATTCTAAACATAGTGTACACTGATATTCATTTTTTTAGGTGGTCCTTTCTTTTAGGTGGGTAAAATACGTTTTTTTGCCGGCCCCGTCCACAGCAGTACATTGCTTTGCTTCAGTGTGGTGACTTTGTGCTCCTCCAAACTGGGGGCGTGCCGTCATCTGCTCTAGGTAATACTCTGACTATGGTTAAGTACCTCATACCCCACTTCAAACCCAACAAAATATTTCTTTAATGTGTGCTCATTCACATGACTGCTTAGGTGAATCTCCTCCTGTCTTCATACCCTCTATTCTGAGGTTACCGTCTTGGCTGTGAAATATGTGCAAAAGTTTGTGCATTCAGCTTTTTGCCAGCTATTCCATGATGCCGTTCAGGACCATAACAGAGGGCAATATACTGTATAAAGGTGAAAAGCATTAGTCGATTCTTCCACACTGAATTGAGGTAGCTGATGCCCCAGTTTTTATCCCTCAATTTGCCTGTCAGCCAATTTTGGTGGGGCCCGTTCTGAAAGTGTTGGCAAGATTGCCACGTAACAAGAGGTGCTTGTCAGCAGCCCGGAGGCCACACGAGTCACAGATGCCTTGATGGAGGATAATGGCACTGAGAGGTAGCCCAATTTGTTAGCGTGATGAATTGCCTCTGCTGCGCATTCAGGGCAATATTTGTGTTTGTGTGCTCACCCGCACATTATAAGCTTCACGGGGTGTTTGGAGCCAGTTTAAGTGTTTGTTTAATTTAACATTTAATTACGTGTCGGTGGCAGAGGTTCAGCACAACACGCTGTCTGCATAAGCTCCAGTACAATGTAGCCAGCATGGCTGTAATTCATTTGGAATTACCTTGAGCTGGTCGTCTGCCCCACCTTTTCTCAACCACAGGCTTTTTTTGCTAGTTTTGGCAGCCGTTCGCTAATGAGATTTTAAGAGCATTGTCCTCTGACAGCGTTAAGCATTGTGTTCCAGCTCTGCGCTCTTTATTGAAGGCTAAAGAGTGCGATCGTGTACTCCTATAACTTTAAAACATGGCAGCAGTGCAACACAAGCAACTGATTACACCCAAGCCTGGTGCTTACATCTCTACATTAAGGACGTAGATGGCAGTGTTTCCTATACCGTACACATTCTCAAACCAGCAGGCCTCCACACTTTAATTAAATTACTGTTTAATTTACCTTATTTCACACAATGTGCCCACAATTAAAAACAGGAAAAAAAGTTCCTTCTCAGCTAGAGCAATTTGGAGCTTCAGTAGCTTGCCTTTCTGTTCAACCGATCCCCAAATAATTACCACAGATTCCCATGTTGTAGTGCTTTATTATCTGTTTCCAAATTACCGCATTTGAATGCCAACACATAGTAAAATGGCCTCTTTGTTGGGACAGGACCTCTGCTTTGACACTGGAGTTTTATCCACACAATAAGTGTAAGTGTTCAGCTTTGAAAATGTTACTTCAAAGGTTGGACTGATGCTGCTGATGAAAGGTGTTATTTTGAGGAAAAAAACATGAGGGGGTCCCTGGTATATTCTCTATCTTGTAAGGGGTCCTTGCCTGAAAAACAAGACTCAGTTAAAACCGAGTATGTGGCTGGACCGTGTATAGTCAGTCTGTGAATTTGTGGCTAAATTGTTATAAAAATAGCCAGTGGTCATGTTTATAATGCTAAATCCAGCAGTACATGCCCACCAGGTCTGGCGAGGACACTAAGGGACGCGCTGCTCCACTCAACTGGCCATCGTGGAATGCACCTGATTGGTCCCTGGTTTTCTGCTGGCCGACCAATTGTGTAACTTAATCTCTCAGTCACTCAGTCTCAAACAGGAAACAACATGGTGGCCTACTCGTAATCTTTCTGTTATTCCCTCTAAACAATCCACCAAAATCTACTTCTGAAAACATTTTAAGCGAGAAATAGGATATGCCACTGCTGAATCTCGTTTCATTTTAGAACTAGATCGCCTAGTTAAACCGCTTGGTCCAAGTTTCTGGACGCGTCGCACTGGACAACCTCAGTTGCATAAAGGACTGTTCCCCACCTTTTCATTTTGAAAGAGTAACGGCCAATGACGAAACTCCAACCAAAGAACGTATATTGTGAAGACGTGAAAGTCAATTGTTCGTTCCATTGTAGCACCAGTGCCCAGCAGCAAAGCTATGCTTCCGCCATTTTGGACTGAAAGCGACTACTGGACGACAGTAACACGTCCGCCTAAAAAGTTTCGTACAAAAGTAAAACAACATTATTTCTATTCTATTGTCATATTCTACCGAAATGGCCATTGTTGAACAATAAAATAATATAAAAATAAGAAGCGTTTTAGTCCAAAATGGCAGTCGTCAAAAAACACCAGAGTTTCGACTCTTTGCTTCTATACTCTTTGCTCCAACACTTGGCCGACCAATCGTATAACTTCATCACTCAGTCAGTCACTCTGTGACAGACTTTTGCGTTTGTAGGGCTGGCCCTCTGCAGTCCAGCCAAAAATGGAGAAGCTCTGGTCTAATACTGTATCCTCTACTGGAGCTGATCCTGGAGTTGGCCCAAAAAAAACCTGGGTAGCAGAACTAAATTTATCCCGTGTTCTCATCTACAGAAAAATGCTACAGGAAACTCTGGACAAACTTCAAGCGCACACACGCTCGCACATCAGTGTGTGTGTCACGCAGAGTGGAGATGCGTGGTTGATGCAGCCTTTGTCAAGCTGTTTGTTCTGTGTTGTCACAGGCGCTTTGATGTGATTGTTGTTCCATGACCACCCAGCCTGCAGAACCCATCCGACTGGGAAAAACAGAAGGAGCGACGTGTCCGCTTAACAAATGCAGCGATGTAATTGACGGCACTCCTTTTGAATGCCTGTGCGAGCGCTTTCTCGTTTATGTTTTCCTATAGCGGTTGTTCTGTGTATGTGTATCAGTGACCTTGTTGTTTATACCATAGACAGTGGTTTGTACCACTGAAATGTTCGCTTCGCGCTTGGTGTGAATGCGCCATATGACCATCATGTGTTGATGATGCATGTGCAGAGTCAATCCCCAAAGTAGGGCTTCTCCCCAGGGGAAACAATAGTTATGCTTGCATGAGAAAACCCAATATCCGCTTGTTATGCCAGTCTTGTGACTTTGTCTGTGGCTACTGAAGATCATTGTTGGTCAGACAATACTCGAATATTGGCTCAGCCTGGCTGTTTTCCTTTTCTCCTTCACGTCGGCTTTGAAGTGGTCCTTGATGTCCCTCTGGATCGGGTGGGGTGGAAGTGGGGCAGAGGGAACAGAGAGGATCTGTGCTTATCATGTCCTCTTACTGACAGGAGTCAGCGTGCAGCTCTGTGGGCGAGCGCACCTGCATACAGAGAGGAGAAGAAAGGAGGAGGGAGAGAGTAACGGCGCTAGGATGGTAGGAGGGGGAGAGAAGGAATTAATGCCTGCCAGGCATCCAATCTGAGGGAGGTTTCGGCGGCGGAGCCAAAGAGATTTCATTGTTCCAAAAACTGCCTCATCAGTTTGTTTGTGTGTGTGCGCGGGTTCATGTGTAATGTTTGTGCTTTATGTTTTTCATGCAGGGAGGATAGGGTTGATTTGCTATTTTGTCTGCCTCGGCCTCAGGTTAAATTGAATGTCTTGTGTAGCTGATAGACTACTTACAGCACAGCCCATTTAATAAAATCAGCTGCTCAAAGCATCGCCATAGCATTATTGAATAGTTAAAATAGCTCAACTCAGCTTATTCTTGAGTCATTTGTCTCCTTTCAATTTAAAGCCTTCAACACGTTGCAGAAACTCCCCAGGAATTCGCCGTTAAGCATCAGCAGCAAACCCAGGTAGATAGCTAAGAGCTGGCTTAATCAAATAAATCCCAAAGCAGAAGTTATTATGAAAGTCAGCAGGCAGTTGTAACCACACTGTGGTGCTTTGTGGAACAAATTAGCCGTTAGGGTTCTCTTCTCAGTGAGCTGGTTATTTGTTATATGAAGGTACCACTGCATGGTTCACACTGAGATTTGCCTGCTTAGTTCTGTGTGTGTCGATATGCCAATTGGCCGGTTCCCTGGGTAGATGATTGGCTAGCAATCAGTTTGGCACCTCTTAAATGCCTTGTGTTCTGTTGTCATGTATATTCTGGTATGTCTTCATTGGTATTCCTTTTTCTCATTTCAAGGTAAGATTTCTGTAAGCCTCTTGCATATTTTTGTATTTTATGCATTTGAATCAGTTATTTAGTTTTCCAATCATTGTTGTATGAAATGATTGTCTGTTTCAGGCTGTTATGTTTCAGCGCTTTTCTAGCTAATCTCACATATGACGTTATTGTATTTTCCTAGAAAGTGTTACACAGTATCTGCCTTTCTCTACCACCACTCTGTTTTGTAGATGCCGCAGTAAATCTTCCACAATACCGAATCTTCTCTTGTTAGAATATTTATATACTCTGGTGCGACTGCCCGCCCTTCAGTTTTATGTGAACATCTTGTCCCCTGGGATTACATGTGTTTGTTCTGGGTGCTTTGGTTTTCTCCTGCACCAATAGAGAAGGGTTGGGAATTAAAGATACTCCTGCTATAGATGGCTACAGGGTGGTGTATTTTTGTAGGCCAACCAGGAAGTTAACATCGCCCTGGGTTCCCTCTACAAAAAGCCAATGATTTTTTTTCATTGGGTTTTGGATTATTTCAGAAAATAAGCTCTGTGGCAACCAAACATTTATGATACTTGCACGTTTTGTTCCATAAAATAATCTCCACAAATCAACACCATTTTTATGATTTTTTAAGCCTGAATGCAATCGCCAGATGTAAAAAACTAACGTTAGGCTATAGACGAACTACACCACGGTCACATGAGCGTGAGTATTCGAGTATTCACAACGAGGCTGTAAAGGAGGACGTGTTGGCGTGATGACGTTTAGTAGTCTCATTTAGCCACTTGTTAGCAAACACCTTTTTTAAGACACTTAAAGGCTTCAAAATTCACAAGTTAGGTATTTATTGATATATTTTATATCATGGAACAAAATGTTAAAATCTCTTCGGCTTGTGTTAACCACAGACCTTATTTCAGGCATCTAACTGAAAACCCATTGACTCCCACATGAGGGAACCGAAAGTGCTGAAATAATAACTAATTTCCGGGTTTTAGGACTCATTCCTGTAGCACTCTATTACCCTTGACCAAGGCACCGGCCTGGTCTCTTTTAAAAAATTAGGAAGTATCAAATGTAGAGGATAGTTTTTTTAATGGGAATCCTGTAACTATGACTCACTCTTTTTAAGGAGGAGTAGATATGTTGAGGCTGCAACCTATGGGGAAGAGTTTTGGGGAAGAGACAGATATGCCTACTGTAAAAGAAAGTGAAGAGAAAAATGGAATGAAAACTTGAGTTGCTGATTATGCTTGTGTTCATATGTTAATATTTTTCGCCCAGATTTTTTGTAGTATTATGGTTATTATGCGATTGTCAGAACAAATCCTGATTATTTTCCCGATTTTCTTGCTGAGTGTTTTTGGTTTTGTTTTGAAAATTATTCCCAAGTATAATCTTCCTCAGCCCATTGTATGTCTGCCAAAGGGCATCTCTCCATTTTTCTCAACACCCAGTCTCTTGTTTTTTTTCTGGTGCAGATGAGTCCATCGTTCAGCCGTTGTGTTTGTGTTCATTCTCATCGGCCCATTGGGAGGGGATGACTTTATTGTCACAGCCTAGCCACTGGCAAGCCCACCTGGTGTGACATTACGGAGCATTATAGTCTGAGGCCACGGCTTTGTTTTAGGTTGCCAGAATAGCTGACTTCCAGGCAAGGACACTACCGCCCAGGGTTGCTTTCTTCTGTTACGGGGCACAGACAAATGCAGGAGTAGTTGAAGGGAGGAGTGGGTGGAAGAGGCCTCAGGGCAGAGGAAAAGAAATGATAGATGGACGAATGGAGCAGTGTCATGCTGGACACAATGACAGCTGGAATAGGTTGTCAATCTGTGACTGGCTGAGAAGTACGAGGCTGTCAGGCGGCTGTCATATCATCGTGGTTATCAAGTAAAGCAGCCAGCAGGTAGTCTGGGTGAGCAATTATGAAACCAGGTGGAGCAGAGAGTCTAAGACCACAGTGGACGGTAATGAAGACTTTCTTCTTCCGCCATATTTGGTGACTAAAGACACTTTTAGGACATGTAGCGCCTCGCAAGGAAGAAACCAATTAAAATAGTTTGAACACAAATACAACATTTTACATTTTGAAGTTATTGGCAATGAATCATCCATGTATTTGATTTGGCAAAGCACTCCATTCCATCGTCCAAGTGTGCAGATGTTAACTCTATACATGAAGATTCTCTCTCTGTTGCGTACTTCTTTTTCTGCTGACGTCTAAAAACAGATGACAGTACTGGAGCTCTGCATGGTAAAGGTGAAATTTCTGCTGAACAGGAAAAGGGAGGGAAATCGTGATTGAAATTAATCATCTGCAACAAATTCATCAGGAAAGTTAAAAGCCCCTAAAAACCCATTATAAGCATTGAATATTCAATGTGAGCGGTTTTAACCCCTGCAAGGATAGACCCCTATAGGTGTTTGCTTAAGCTGTTGTCGTTGTAGAAGTTCAGCCAGAACTTTCAGAATAAACATTTTTTGGGATATAGCTTTATTGTGAAATACAATGTCATAGCCAATAATGTGGAAAGAAACATTTGTTTATGCCTCTACGCCAGCGATAGCCGTGGCCGGAGGCATTATATTTTTCGCGTTGTCCGTCCGTCCGCACCATTCTCGTAAACGCAATATCTCAGGAACGCCTGGAGGGAATTTCGTCAAATTTTGAACAAACGTCCACTTGGACTCAAGGATGAACCAGCGGGTAACTCCTGAGTCTGAGAAGTGAAGCCATTGCTGAAGTGCCTTAAACCTGCATTCTATCTAATAGCCAGCAGGGGGCGACTCCTGTAGTTGCAAAAACAAGTCTGATTGTATAGAAGTCTATGAGAAAATTAGCCTACTTCTCACTTGATTTATTACCTCAGTAAACATTGTAAACATGAGTTTATGGTCTCAATTGCTAGTTTCTAGTCTTCTTCAATACAGCATGATGTTCATTTAGTAAATTATGGTCCCATTAAGAGTCAGATAGACCATAAAGCAGGGGATGCTTTCAGTCGCTACCTCGGCGTTGTCCCGTCTGTGTTTTAGTCTTAGAACCTAAAAATGTCTTATTCAGTGGTCAGTTGTACTTAGGTCCACCCTCTCGTGTCACTTCTGGTTGCAAAAAAACAAGATGGCGACGGCCAAAATGCTGACCTCGAGGCTTCAAAATGGTAGTCTAAAAAACAAATGGGTGACGTCACGGTGACTACGTCCACTTCTTATATTCAGTCTGTGGGATGAACTGATTCGATTTTGGAGGTCAAGGACACAGTGACCTTGCGTCCTTCCCATTCTCGTGATATTTCAGGATCACCTGGAGGGAATGTCTTCAAATTTGACACAAACGTCCACTTGGACTCAAGGATGAACTGATTAGAATTTGGGGGTCAAAGGTCACTGTGACATCACAAAACACGTTTTTGGCCATAACTCAAGAATTTATATGCTAATTATGACAATGTCACACAAATGTCTAACAGAATAAAATGAAAGAAGTGATGACATTTTGGACAGACATGGATGAAAACTGCAACTTGACTGGTTGTCAGAGGCATACAACCGCGAGGCGGTAATTCTAGTTTTTGCCATATGTTGCCATTGGACTCGCTTATATTTATTCATGAGGAAAGGCCACACAGAAATCCCTTGGATACTGGGGCTGCTTTTTTTTACCAGCTCAATCCTTCAGTTCAGTGTCCTTATTTAAACACCTGCCTCCCACCATCATCTCCATGCCAGTCAGAGTGACAGAACGCACAATGTAATGTGAACGCTCGCTGAGAACAGGTTTCCCTCATGGAACTTGTCTGTGGGCATTGTTGGCATGCAGCTACCCTGCTGCTATAAAAAAGTCTAAGGACTGCTTTGAGAATAGCATGACTCAGGCAACCCACAGCAGGCATCAGTGCACTTGCAGGCCATTAGATAAACAGTTTGTTTCAGCCTTAAGACATCTCCGGAAAAAAAAAGCAACTCTTTCAGATTCCAGTAAAATATTATATCACAGATTGCTTTTTTAACCCTATTTGACGGATAAATATTATAGCTCTTATAAAATATTATAAATGGATGTATAAAATTAAAGAGAAAAGAGGCCTCTTTATCAGAGTCAAGGTATAGTTTTCAGAGCCAAAAAAAGATCCTAAAAAGATCCTACTATTCTCTTGTATCAATGACCACACCCATGTCATAGTTAAAGATCTTAAACTACTTTTACCCCTTTCACAAGAAAAAAGCGGTAGATGACGGGATGGTGAGGGACAACGTAGTGTAACGTTAAACAAACATAACAAGGCTGCGGAATGATAGAGACATCCGCCGTTACGTTACACGGAAACACACCGTGTCAATAATAAGCCGACCACCTCACGGTACCGCCAGCTGTACGCGCATCTGTTTTTAATACAGATTTGCACATTTTCTATTTGTAACGTTACCTTTTTTAACTTTTTATCTTTCAAAATAAACCTGCTAAAAGATCCATCTGTTGCCTGTTCCATCTGTTATAAAGTAACAAACCCAGTCCTAGTTCATTAAATTATCAAGCATTTAGGAGACTAAAGAAATATAATCTAATTTTATTACATTTGGACAAGCTCTTTTTATCCAACAGTTGCCACATGCCCAGCTGATAAACTTCAATAGCCCAACTATATGAAGCAAATCTTTACTGGGGTGGTGGAGTGAGTGAAATATATATTTCAGTCTTCAAAAGTGTCTAATCCTTTTGTAAATGTTGCCTATATTATCATATTAGATAACACAATGTAGTTTGATATATGATACATTGGTGCTGTAGATAGACACAGGAAAAAAGGTTAATGTTGATGAATAGATACTGTAAATCTGTATCCCAAAAACATGCATCATTCTGTGACATTTTACGTTTTCACACATTGATGATGTCACTATCGTCTCCTCTCTCCATAATCCTCCTGAGGTGTAACCCCCCCCGCCCATTTCTAACACCCTTGGAATGCGTTGCTGCCGGGTTGTGACCCAGGTCCTATTTATATTGTCCTGAACAGGGTTCAACCCAGGTTGACTGGCTTGGTTTGAATTGACAAGAGGGGTTGGACCAGGGTCAGAATACCCTGGTCCAACCCTGGTCATTGGTGTGAAAGTGGTATTTGTCTCGTCTGACCATGCCTGAAGAAAAAAATATTTGTAGCTGTTCCAAACTGCCTTATTCGAAAGCAAGATGAAGAGCCTCCCATCATAGAGAAAGTTGAAGGTGAAATTAGCCGGCAAACGCCGCTTTATTTCATGTACGTATCCTAACAACGGCTTGTATATCAGTCCTCGGTCTTCCGGTTTTTGAATGACAAATACAGACTACCGCCGCCTGCTGGTCTGGAGAGTTATTTCCTCTCACGCAGGCGCAAAACATACGTGCTTACTGGCTGTCGGCTGTAGCCTTTGCGGTGTGTTAAAATGCAACTTGTCGGCCAAGACAAAGGCGATGCAACAGTCGGCCTTCATCGCCGCTAGTTGTTTGATGACGGCTCGGTGTGTCTGGGCCTTTATACTGAAGTAACAATCAGGGAAACACCCATGTATCAGTATTGTTACACCGTGTCACCCTGCTTTATGTCCAGCATTCTGGTACTTGTGAAAACGACTAACATTTCAAGCTGTATTTTGTAGTTAAAATCTTACAGATGCAACAAGATGGGGTCATTATAAAATGTTTTCTCATTCCAATTGCTGTCTCATCTTGCAGCATTTCAGTCTGCAGAGACACAACTCTGCCTACTCACTTTGCCTTTTATGATGCCTCCTCCTGATCTAGCCAAGTCTTCAGAACAGATTTGCAGAAATTAATAAATAAAATTATTTTTTCCCCCCAGCCAACTCTTCAATTTAATGTGTCCTTGAGACATGTAGCACCACAGGAGTAGAAGAGCTTTTCTTTCCAAATGCTAATCGTTTCCCCGAGTGCCACCCTCCCTCTTGTCAGCCGCGGTCCTTCTACATTTCCCAACCACGGGGATGGACTGACCCACTTGATTTGGAGGCTTAGTCTTTTGCCTTCCGCTGATATCCCGGAAACTTGCTGTCATCCTTTAGAAGCTACCGGTTCCATTGTTCACAGTTTTGTCAAGCTGTTTTTGCTCGGTGGGGGAGATGTAAGGCAACCATTCTTCGACTCTGTTGTTATTGAGTCACAGCAGCAGTTTGGCAGTCTAATTCAATACTTTTCTCTGAGTCAGCCACCATATGGATGTCACGGTGATGCCAACATATCCCTCACATCTTCTCTTGTTTTGTCATGAGAAAACATGGAGAAGATGCCGTCTCTTTGTAGGTTGTGTCTACTTTAAAATAGACGGGGACATGTCCTATGTTTGGTGTCTGCATACACGGATGTGTTTGTACTTTTATTTCCGTCATAAATTTAGAGCTGCACCGTAGATGGTCTGCGCAGACATGGGCAAACAACGAAATTTACGCCGCCTCCTTGTAAAACTGAATCTATCAATTAGGCATGTCACGATACCAGAAATGTAGTATTCGATAACAATACCAGTGAAGTTCCACGATTCTTGATACCAATTCAATACCACAGTAAAAAAGAAAACTAAAACAATAAATCCCATCTCCACTCCTTTATTACCGTTTGCATACTGCTTTTTTTAGGAAGTTAAACAGGTCATAATTCCCTCTCTATTATCTGTTTTATATTGCTGTGAAAACACCTCCTTCAAACAACTGTATTTGTTCAAGTTTATCGCCCAAAACTACATTTTACAAGATTACATTTGAACACATCAGGATAACATTAGAATTTACCATCAACCGATACTAATTTTTACTATATAGAGCCTGAACTCTATCACAATGTAAATCAATGGCACCTCCCGTATTGAAACCGGCAGGACGGGAGCTAGTTAACGTTAGCTGTTAGCAGCCGGTAAGCAGCACAGTCCTGCACAAAGCTAACAGCTAACGTTAACTAGCTCTCGTCCTGCCGATTTCAACACGGATTTGTTGTGCGTAATGTAGCATTATCAGGGAAAAAATAGGGTACGTCCCCTCGATGCGTCGCGAGTGAATTTACTATGTCACAAACACATTTTCCGTCGTCCCCGGGACAACGGGATGCCATCGAACCCTGACGGTACCTGCAGTGCTGTAGAAAAACGAGTACCGACATATTTTCTGAATTTTGGCATCGACTTGATACCAAAAAGTATCTGTTCTCATGACATCCCTAGTATCAATAAGCTGTCTGTGTCTGCTCTGCCTCCTAAGAACCAGTTTCATGAAGAGCTTTTTGGTCGCTTCCAGCTTGGGTGCAGCATTTTAGAGGTTCCTCCATACTATCCCATTCTACCTAGGCTGTGCTTCACTGAAAACCAATAGCTGCTACTTTGTTGTAGCCAGGGCTCCTGTAGCATGAAATATGAGATGATGGATGCTTTTTTGAGGGTACTTTTTTGTGCAAATCTTGTAAAGTAATACCTGGCTCCTTGGAAATTCCTCCATTAGAAATATAGCTATCGGTAATTATCGGGATTGGTCTTGACCTTTAACTAAACTCCTCAGTGTAATGAATAATAATAATTCGGTGTTCTGTGTTATAGATCTTCAATAGGTTTATTATTTATGGTGGTATTTTACTTTTATCCTCTTGTTGGTGTACTGCTTTTCCCTCCCTGGTGCATGTGACACTAAAATCAAAGACTGTAAAGTTAATGTAGGCCTGTGATGGCGTCGTCTTCTCTTTTTCTTCTCAACCTGTGACCTTCTCCAAGCATGTTTCCTTTTTAAGCGGATGCACCATAGTTAGGGAGATCAAGGAAGATATTTCCAACACTTAAGGAATGAATCCAGCTCTGATGATGGCACCGCTCCATTAAAAATGCTCCCAAAGCTTCATTGGAATATATAAAGGAGATCATTAGGCACTAGATATGATTTCACTCAGGAGAGATAAGTGACCTCAGACTTCGACATTTCTCTTTCAATGTAGCACCAGCAATTTGGCAATTACCGCAGTCATTAGACTTTCATTTACCATGACTGCTTATCTTGACCTTGAAACATACTTTTTCAATCCAAGAGGCAAACTGACAGAGGTACTCTTCTCTCTGTCACTGTCAGTTTCTTATTCGCTGTAGTTTCTTTTATGTGTGTTCTCTGTTCTCTTCCCATGAGCACGTCTTTGTAACTTAGCAAGCAAGTCTTGTTCTCAGACTGTGATCTAACTCCCATCTGGTCCTCCCAGCTAGTAGCTACCCAGAGTTTCATTTCAAAGCAAGATGAACTTGTAGAGGCCCTGGATTGCTCTGTCACCCGTCATCCCAGTTGCATCAAAAGTCACATAAACCTGGACCCCTGCATCAGTAATAAATGAAACTGTACTAAACCTCTGTGTATTGTACCAAGCGTTAAGATTATGTTTAGGCTTTAGTGCATTTCTTCCCATCTTTGATTGTATGCTAACCCCCCCCCACAGTCAGTCAGTGTGCCAGTGAGGTTGTTAAGGAATATTATTTTTTGATAATGCTCTCATTGTTGCCATCTGGTACATCAATTTATGTGAATTCCAGCGGGACTTGGCTGCCAGAATTCATCTATTTTCCTCTTTATTAGGGGTTTTAGGCGATGCAGCTTTTAAAACAGCAAATAGGACTATTTGATCTCAAGTGGGCCGGACCAGTAAAGCTATTGCATAATAACCTATAAATACCAACACCTCCAAATGTTTCCATTTCTTTTCCTCCCATTCATTTTGGGATGACCGCTGCGGCGGTGGGGGCCACAGTGAGTGCCGTGAAAAAAAAGTAGCGGCCCATGGCAGAAAAGTCAAAACGGAATCAACTAGGGATGTTAATAATTAACCGTTTGACCGTTAACCGACATTAAGAATTTTCACCGATTAACGCTATCGGTTAAACGGTTAAAAGAAATATTAAAAATGAAATAAAAAGCTGAGCAAATGTCAAAGGAGCGGCTCGTCAATTAAAGGAGAATAGCTGATCCACCTTAACAACCACCTTAAGTGAGTCTGAGCCGGAGTTGCAAGATATACGAGCTTGGCTTGGGTCTGAGGAGTTGTAGCATTTATTCACCGACAAATAAACTATACACACACTGCACTGCTACGTTCACAGCTATAACGCCACCGACAGCCCCACACTCACCGCTGCCACAAACACACGGTCCGTCGAACAGACGCTAACGTTACGCGGCACTGACAGACAGTATGTGTGTGAGAACAACGAGAACGAATCCACCACCAACGTTACATCTCCGAACGTAGCACAAACACACGGTTTGTCAGACACTCGCTAACGTTACATTGGGCAGACACACAGCTGACAACGTCGCAGCTAAACTAAATGATGCCGTGGAGAGTTACCGGGAGAGTGGCTGCATGTGTCCTCGACGATTCGCGCAGCACCGTGGCTGCTAACTCTCCAGCCGGCTTGTTAGGCACTAAACATAGCACCGCTGCATGCAACGCACTAATCTTGTCTGTTAACGGTTAATAATTGGTTAACGAGAGTCGGTTATCGGTTAAAAAAAAATTCAAAATTAGCATCCCTAGAATCAACTTTTGGAGAAACGCAACCTGACGGCATGCTGCGGTGGCCAATCACGTAACCGGCGATCCAGAGCTGTACAACCCAGTCATGAGGGAACAAAAGACGTAAATCACTCACAATCACACACAGTCAATGGGCCATTAAAGTGACTCGCCCACACCGCTGCACAACCCTGCGGCGAATCACTGCAACGCCTGATCTGGTGTGAATGCAGCCTAAAAACAGACTGCTGTTTCCTCAAACCTGCCAACAATTCATTTTTCTGCTGTGTTCTCAGTTGTCCTGGCAAGCTCTAGTATTTTTCGCCATGATGAGACTGATAGTGGCGCCGAATATAATATTTCCTTAAGCACTGAAAGGTGCTGTGAACACAACCAGCACACTGGCTTCACATTTACCTCTGTGATGATAAACGAACTGGCCCATTTTTCTTGGAAACCCGACACTCTACTTTTCTCCCAAAACGTGTGAGTATCATAAACGTTTGTTTGCCACAGAGCTTATTTTCTGCAATAATCCAAAGCCCAATTGAAAAATCCCATTGGCTTTTTGAAGCTTCGAATACCTTCGAATATTCCTCATCAAAGCTGTGAAGCCCAAAAAATGGTATTCGGGACAGCACTAAAGATAACAATATTACAAAAAAAAGCAGGGCTGAATAGGCCAGCCACCTCATAATGACCATAAGTAACACATAATCGTTTATTTTCAAGCAAAAATTCCAAACACATATGTGGCTTTATACTGCTTTAGGACTGCTTGTCAGACTAATTAAGCAATTGTCACCTTGAACTCTAGGGCATTTTGAGGGCCATTTTTCACCATTTTCTGACATTTTATAGACTGAACAATTTTTGATTTATCAAGTTAATATCACAATAAACTGTTATTTGCAGACATTGTGTTTTACCCTTTTTATGATAGGCCACTGCAGGCAAAATACATTAAAGCCAAAGAAGGGGTCAATAGCATTTCTTCATTTAAAGCACTTGTAACTGTGTGCATATTTTTATTTGAGTAGGTTTAATAGATGTCTTCAGGCACGGCCTTTTTTTTTGACGATGTAATACAAATGGCTAAATTTGGCACTTGTGCACAAGTGTGCATTACGGCGAGGTCATAGTTTGGGCCAGTAGTTAGCCAATAGCCAGATGTTCTTCCAGTGAGTGGATTCCTCAGAGGGGATGTTCAGGGATGGTTGGTTCAGCCCGATTAACATTTTATTCAGGCTGGGACAAGTCCAGCTGAGGTGTTAATAAGTTCATTTCATCCGGACTAAGAGTGAACGAGCCTCATCTCCAGAGCTGTTGCTGAAGGTACAGTGTGTAACTGTGATTTTACCACTTTATCTATTTATCATGGCATTTCTTTGAATGCTAGGAATGTTGGTAAAAGTTCTATATCTTTAAACAAAGATGTCTATCTCCTTGACTTGATATTGGGGTGCTCTGAAACTGGCACAAAGCACGTCTCTTTTAGAGGTGCTGGCTGTTACAGCCTGTGACATTAGTCTTGCTGTCTGCATCAGCATCATTCAGTTGCAGAGGGACGATTCTCCCTTCTGCATTTCTGGGCTGCGGTTCAATCAGGAGTCAGGCTGAGAGAGTTATCTGTCTCTTTCTCCTTCTCCATCAGCCTCTCTCTTCATCTGACGTGCACACACACACACACACACACACACACACACACACACACACACACACACGCACACACACACGCTACCTACCTGCAGTTGCGGCAGCTAGAGCTGGCGTAATGTCATTATGGCACTCCCAGCGAAGGTTGGGCCCTATTTGATGGGGCCCGCTAGACAAAAGCAGAATTTGGCTGTGAATGAAGCGCGGCCCCATCTTTCAGGCTCCCCTGTAATAGGGCGCTGGATCTGTTTCCCCCTCTGGCTGGGATTTGGAGATTTGCTACCCAGACAAGCGAGCGAGGAGGAAGCCTCAGCTCTCATTCACCACTCCCAAATCCATCCGGTGTGGCGTTTTCATCCTGGATGAGCTCATTGTTGCCTTTTATGTATTCTCTTTGCCCGGAAGCCCCGTTTTCTACTAAGATGCTATCGCCGCGCATTTCACACAGATACATTATCTGCGAGTGCTTGTGCTGCTTGATTTTTATCATCGCTGAAGTTTCAAAGTTGGATTAGGGCGACTGTGTTTTCAGTGCGGCATGAGTGATTACATTTCTGTTCATGTTTGTAGACACCATGTTGATATCATAGTGGTGCTGACTGCGCGCTTAGTGTAGCTTTGATGTACTTCCTAATGCTGGGTACACACTGCACGAGAATCAAGACGATTTTGGGCCCGATTTCCCCCCCCCCCCGGCAATTGTCAGCAAAGCCCCGATTTTGTGATGGTTCTACAGATTATCTTTCCAGAGAAAATCTTCTCCTGTGGTGTGAGGTATGTTAAGAGTGTTTTTTTTACATCCCCCGATCTGCTCGGAAATCCATCGTAGCCGCAGCGATTTCAAATCGTAAATATTAAAAATGTTCAATATTTACGATCAGATATCCTTTTGTGTGTGGGGAACCACGAGGACAGCCGATGACGCAGTCACGTGGGAAAGAACGATAGGAAATTGAGAACCAAGCTGACTGAAGCGGAAGGACAACCACCGCGGCTAATGCATTAGCTAATGCAAAACGCGAAGCATAAAGTAGTAGTAAGATGGACCACAGAAATGGAGGACCAACTTGGTCATTTGTGGCAACAATGCGAGTGTTTATTTAACATGTCTCCATGACTTCATCCATCCTTTGTGAATTTTCAGTATAAAGTAGTGTAAAAAGTGACATCGCTAATTCTTCCTGCCCGTCGTCAACCATGTTTGTTTACACCAAAGAATGTTTGATCGCGAGATATTTTGCGAGATTTCCGTTATTTTGAGTCGGGACTCGTGTTGTCCATGAATGGAATCTGTTAGTGTGTGGTGTGCTGTTTTGGCCAAATCGTTGCTCTCCACACACTATAAGAACAAAACTGTTAAATTTATCATGACATGTTGTTATGTATGGGGTCCATTACATTTTCAAAATCTAAGATTTGAAAAATCTTTTAGCGTGGGCCAGCCTGAAGTAAGTTGTCATTGTTGACCATGACCATGTTTTTCTTGCTTTAGTGATAACCTGGGACTGTAGGGCAACTGTAGCAGCTTGACAGAAACAGAAAGGGAACTATAATTGTACACTGATGGGAACAAGTTTGAAACATGTATCCACATTACAGCAACTTAGAAAGGTGTTTGATTTAGTTTGTCATTCATGTAACTGGAACCGGTTTCTCATAGTCACAGTTCTTCTCATGCCATGTGACCAAAATAGGTCACACAGCCACATGTCGAGAGGTGTATAAAATTGTGTTAACTCGAGACTCCAGTTACTCAGTTTGGACCTTTTTTAAAAAAAAAAAAAAAAATGCTCTAGCTGCACTGTCACAGACTCCGAACAAAAACTAATCCCCACGCTGAGATGCATTCGGGATGCCTCGGCCTTAGCAATGACTAGCGGCGCGTACAGCTACAGTATTCTCCATTTGGCCACAAGCGATCCGTCATCCTCGGCACCGACGCCCTAAAGCATGGAAGCTTCACCGTGTCTGGGGTGACATTTAATTTGAGGAATAACAAAAGGCTCATTCTTTCCCCAACTGGAAATTACCGCAAGCAATTTTACCCCCACCAAACAAATCAATGTCCTCTTCCTCCAGTGCAATTATGCATGCAGAGGCACAGTTGCGACGGAGTAGCTTTTTCTGTGTTTTACAAAGTCGGGACGCACCCCCGTGGAGATATCTGTATTCGGCATGGCTGCTCATTAGATTGCGTGGGTCATTAAGGGCTGCTACATCAAACGAGCGCTCTTTGGGTTGCATGCTCTGAGCTCATGTTGTCTACGCGCCTCTCCTTTGTCTTCTACAAAGGAGACCCGATCTGACAAGACTGAGACCGACTATTTGAGGCGGTCTCGTACTAATGTATTGAGTCTACATTGGTGCATATGAGCAATTAATATTGTTTCTCAAAGTAATATGTGATTTATTTTTAATGCTTAAAATGCATAACTGTTCATCAGTCCATCCCAGTGAGTGAGTAAAAAAGCTTTTAATTGCTGTTTACATTGAGTCACTCACTGAATTACTGGAGACCTTTGGCGGCATCTTTTGTAAGCATGAGCAATGTACGCTGTCGCAGTAGTTCACTCAGGTTAAATCAAAATGAAATGGAAGTTAATGTGGGCAAATGGCTCAGTATGCAGAGAGCGTTTTGCAGTCTGTTAACAGAATGGTTCAGTCTCAACACCTCTTCTGTTTCTCCAAACACAATTTAACACTGCATACATAAGCCTACATAGTGTCAGTGTTTGTTTGCAGTGCTACTGAAGATAATGGACCATTCAGGGTCTGAAATATGAGCTTTTTACATTTGGGTAGGTTACAGAAGGGAAACGGGTAATGCGGAATTGCGGGCGATCCTGACCGACTTTACTTTCAGAGGCTGTAGCAGGTTGAGATTTAGAGCTAGAGTGAAGGTACAGATATCATATGAAACCGAAAAACCGTTGGTAACATCGTCATGTCATGCTAGCTTGTCGGCAAGGAGATTAAATAATGCTCCGAAGTTTGGCAAAATTTTGGCAAGGAAAAACTGGCATGGCGATTTTCAAAGGGGTCCCATGACCTCTGACCTCAAGATATATGGAAACCAAATCACAGCATGGCTTTTCCTATGATGTTTCTCGAGGTCTTGGTGTTTTAATGTGCTATCTTGGAGGGATTATTGATCATTTTTGATCGAATGGTAAAAAAAATTGTTAAATTTAGCACCAAATTGCGTAACAAATGGTATCAACCCAAAATTCTTGAGAATTTGAGAGACATAATAGAGCATGGGAACGACCATCATATACTTCTATCATAATGTTCTAAACCCTTACACACTTTCACAAGTTATCTTGATTCATTTTAATTAATTGATTAATTCATGTTTATTTCTGATTAATGACTAGAACAATTTGACACACAGTGCTGAGCTGCATCTCAAATTAATCTTCAGGTTCCCAGCTTTCAGATTATGTACACCACTTCTATGGGACATATACTGTTGACCTGCTATCTCCCCTAAAGACCCCCTGTCCCCCTTTAAAAAAGACAAAAAATGGGTCTATTTTGGGTCTTAGAGGGTTAAAGAGGTTTTTTTTCACTTTGGGAGTGTGTTTGCCAGCTTGTTCAGTGAGCCAAGGTGCAACACAAAATGTGGTCATGCTTGCATGTAGAGAAGTGAGAGACTAAGACATTGTGGCTAGAAAGCTAATATTTGCACGCACGCGTCTCTGGCTCCTCTCTGTTTGCCATAGGCGGCTGTCTGGCTGTCAGTCAATGTCACTGTCATACAGACGAAAGAGGACTTGCGGTTATTGCTTTATGGGAAGGCGGTTTAATATAGAAATGCTTTGATTGGCTATATACGCAGAGGTTCGTCATCGACACAGACGGATAACAATGGCATACTGACTGGTATTTGCACAGACCTTTTCTACCTTTTTTGTTGCTGATATTTTTTGTCCTTCAAGAAGACACCAGGACATCCAATATACAGAGTAGACCTATTTGGTGTAACAAAACGAGGCCATTTCATTTAAAGCGACCTGTCAATCACAAGGTAGCCACGCCCTAAAGCATAACATGCTTCATGGTCTATTTGACTCTAAATGGGACCATAATTTACTAAATGAACATCACGCTGTATTGAAGAAGACTTGAAACTAGCGATACCATAAACTCATGTTTACAATGTTTTATTTGAGGTGGGGGAAAAAATCGATACAGCATAGTATCGTAATATTTTGCGTGGCAATATTGTATCGATACACGGACGTCAGGTATCGATCTGAAGTGAAGATACCGGTAGCATATGAAAATACAAAACCTAAGGAATCGATTGGTAGCAGCCACGTCATGTTAGCTTGCCGGGAAGTTCGATAAATAACGCCCCAGAGTTGCGCTAAACTTTGGCGAGGAAAAACTGGCATGGCCATTTTCAAAGGGGTCCCTTGACCTCTGACCTCAAGATATGTGAATGAAAACTCTGAGATGAACAGAGGGAAAACTGTATCTTATTAGTTAAAACAGATGTTGTCAAACTGCATAATTTGCAGTTGAAAAAAGGTAATAAAACGCAATATATCGCAATATAGCTTATCACAAAATGTTTAAAATGGCAATAAGATCGTATCATGACTTAAGTATGGACATAATATGGTATCGTGGGGCCTCTGGTGATTCCCACCCCTACAATGTTTACTGAGGTAATAACTTAAGTGAGAAGTAGGGTCATTTTCTCATAGACTTCTATACAATCAGACTTCTTTTTGCAACCAGAGGAGTCGCCCCCTGCTGGCTATTAGAAAGAATGCAACTTTAAGGCACTTCCCCATTGGCTTCACTTTCAGACCTGGAGGTTGCCGCCAGGTAGGTATACTACCTGGATGATAGAAAATCTTCATAGACATAGTTGTGTGTTCAAGAAGACTTCATTGTGTGCATGAAGAACTCAACTGTTGATTTTACAGCGGGTGAACCCTGCTTATCAGTAAGGTGCGTTCAAGTCTCAGAGGGCCGTCATCTGTTTGCTATTCAAAGAGCAAAGTGTCTTTCCCTGGAAAGTTGAATCTGAATTAACCAGCTATTTGCTGCTGTTAAACACTATCTCTTCATTTTCATGTAAATAAAACCGCTCATACCCCAGGCTAGCTAGTTAGTTGGATAGCTACAGCAGGAAACACAGACTTCATGTGTCTCTGCTCTCTCTATGCACTGAAGAGGATGTAAGATTTGGGAGTTTATACCTCCTGAAAGACTCCCCTGTGGAGGAATGAAACATTGCTTTGTCACCACTGTAGGACAAGAGAGGAAAAAGAAGAGCGGGAGAGAAGCACTCCCTTCTGTTCTCCTCCATTATCTCATAGCCATAGAATATGAAACAGCAGAGGCAGCCATGTGTTAGGAAATAATGATGAAGGGACCACAGTGGTACAGAAGACAGTGTATAATTACTCAGCCCCGGCAGTAAATTTTGACCCCTCAGGATTTCGGAACCACTGTGGCAAGCCCATTCATGCAGATACGGCAGCTTTGGGGGCAGCAATAACTTGTGTTATGATGTAGGCGCGCTGTATTAATGATTGTCGAGTTTGCGGAGAGACGTGGCGGTGTAAAGTGCTCAGTATCTTTTTGACTGGAGCCTCATTGAGCGCCTTGCACTGATGCTTTAAGCCAATGAGGCGTAAATGTCTTACCGGCTCTCTTAGTGAGTGTACAGTTCATAGCCGAACCATTATGCTCAAAGGGCAGAGCAATAACAACTTTTTCTCCAGGGGAATCAATTGTACTGTAGACTGCATAATTGTCCACAGCTGTGTTTTTAACATCCACTTTTATGGTTTCATTTTTTGGCGTTAGTGCTGTCTTAATAGAGTTTATTTTCTCCCAGTTTCCCGCTATCCCTGCCGCAGGTGGATGTTTTTGGGTGAAGAGAAGATGATTTTTAAGCTGTAGATGGCGGTGGGCAGCTGCCCTCAGTTTACCCTCACCACAGGATTTTCAGCCTACAGCCTCACAGAGGGGGGATTTAGTATAGTGTGTGGCTCCAAAATGTACTGGTCTTTCTAAGCTTTACAGCCTTTGAGTTGTGTAACTTCCTTCACATCCATAGCAAGGATATTTTGAGGGCTAATCATAGACTGTATATGAGAAGTGGACGAAGACACCGTGACGTCACCTGTTGGTTTGTGGACTGCAGTTTTGAAGCCTTGATTTCGGCATTTTCGCCGTCGCCATCGTAGGGCTGACCCGATGCTTCGGAGCTTTGACCGTTGCCATGGTCATCGACCCCCAAATCAGTATTCTAATGCGTCGTTGTATTTTTCTAATATAAGTATGTAATAATAATGTATAAATCCCAAAACAGCCTTATTATTATTATTCATTATTCACATTCAACGCTAATTATTATTAGTTATTCTCAGACGGATGTTGCTGTTTGTTATGTCTAGAGGTACATGTGTATACAGTAGTGTGGCAGCGGCACTGAAATGGGGGAGATGGAGACAGACAGAAAGAAGAACATGTCGGCCAGTTGCTTTGCGTGACGCCCCAAAGCTTTGAATACCTTTGAATATTTCTCAATGAAGCTTCGAAGCCCAAAAAATGGTATTCGGGACAGCCCTAGTTTTTGGCCATTGCCATCTTGGATTTTTGCAACCAGAAGTGACACGAGAGGGTGGAGCTAAGTACAACCGAATGATGAATATGACATTTTCAGGCGACCAAAAAGGTTATTATTAACTTTCATGAACTGAAATCACACCGTCGAAGGGTTAAAGTTCTAAGACGAAAACATGGACAACTCCCCGACCGGACAACGCTAATTTACTAAATGAACATCATGCTGTATTGAAGAAGACTTGAAACTAGCGATTGAGACCATAAACTCATGTTTACAATGTTTACTGAGGTAATAAATCAAGTGAGAAGTAGGCTCATTTTCTCATAGATTTCTAAACAATCGGACTTCTTTTTGCAACCAGAGGAGTCGCCCCCTGCTGGCTATTAGAAAGAATGCAAGTTTTAGGCACTTCGCAATGGCTTCACTTTGCAGACCCAGAGGTAGCCCATTGGAGCTCACACAAGTACATCATCAGGAGTTGTGCATGCTTGTTAAATATCTTCATTACACCTTGTCAATAGTTGTACTAGAAACTTTAGAGTAAACCCGTGCTGTTCTTTTTCCAAATCACGAAGCATTCAGACACGAGTTCTTATGAGAATGGGAACTTCAATAGAGATCTCACCATGTGATGATTAGGCCTGTAATTATTGCTGCTGTTTGTCCTCGGTGTTTGTGTTTGCGATATCCAATTGATTAGCAGCCCGTTATGACAGCAAAGCTCTTTGTTTGCCAGTAATTACACCCCATCTCTGGGATCCACTGCTGCCTGCTGTTTCTGCCTTGGCTCTCCCAGTGCCTTCCCTATTTTTGGTCGATGGAAACAGTGGGTTTTGATAAAAGAGAAGCCTCTACCCCAGTGGACTACTTGGCTAAATGTGGAATTGGCATGCCTTTCATCCATTTCCTTTGATTCACACGCCGCAGTTTGAAATTCAGTGACTCTGTGCTTTTGGGAAACGTCCCGTTTTTTTTTTTTTTCCCCCTCTTCACCTTTTTTAAATGGACTCAAAGTACAAATCCTTCGTTGCTTTTGAATCACTTTCGAAGACGTTTAACACAATTCTAAATCCAGCACTGTGTTTAGCTGGGCTTATTGGCTCTGCAGCACTTAACAAAGAGTTTAGGGAGGGGAGTCTGTGACCTTAAAGACTGGCTTGGAAAATATGGTGAACGAGACCAGTTTAAGTTCCCTTAACACTAACAGTAGGTTCCCTTAAACAAAATGATTACTTACTGTGTCTGTCAGTCTTTCATGCACTAATGTATATCCTTTGATCAATAAACAGCAAACACAAATTTTCACATTTGCTCCAATCTCATCAAAATGTTTTCTTCATGTATCCTTATAATCATTTGTGAAACACTGGGGTAATGTAGGTAGTTGTACTTAAACTTGCAATTATGGATGACCCAAACCCAGAAATTCAGTAGTCTAGTCGATACCAATACCAGTTAAATTTCATGATTCTCGATTCCCAATTCAATACTGCGGTGAAAAACAAAAACAAAGTAATAAATCCCATGTACTTCAACATACAAACCTTTTGACTGAAAAGTTCGATGGCACCGTCTGCATAGTGTTTTTTGCGAATTTGTTATTAATCCCAGATGATCCACCTGAAACTCAAAGTACTTCCATATACGACTCCTAACTGTTTTTCTATCAACGAGTTGAGGCGGAGCTGTCGCTGCAGCTGCACTTGTCGCCATCTTCAACGTGTTGTTGTTGTTGCTTCGTGCTGGTAAGCGTTCTTCTTCTTTGGAATTAAACGACAGACTAGAACACTTGTACATGCTGCCCCTGTCGGGTCCGGAAGAATTTCATCCCCAGTACTTGCGGTACTGTAGAAAAACGAGTACCCTCACATTTCAGAATCTTGGCACTTGGTACCAAAGCATCGGTTCTCGTGACCAATCACTTGCAATAACTTTTGGCATTGGAAACACAACATATAGCAAACAATGAGCCAACAATAAAGCTCTATAAAGCCAGAGGGAGCTGCAGATCTGGATAATTCTCTGTAGGTTCATCGCTATGAGCGGCCCCTTTCACAGTGTCATACTACTTTCACATTGTCATTTGATAAGTTGTTATAAAAACATTGATTATTACCACTTTTAAGAGTCATGGCTCGCCTGACATACTGATAAAGCAGTTGAAGTTCCGGGACTAAAATCACGTTTTACTTAATTTCTTTAATTGCCTTTGGGTTTTCGTTGTTTGGTGTGTTTAAATTTAGCAAAGCATGCAGTTTAGCATATTTGAGAGTGTTAACGGCGCTGCTAATGGTTATTTTCCTTCTTGAGAGATCTGGATACCGCTTATGCCTGCGGAAATTTTAATTGTATCCATTTTTCATAATAAGTTTAAACCATAAATTAATTCAACCGTGAAAATCATCAGGTACCTCAATTTTGAAAAGGGCTCTGGCTCATGTAAATATTTATTAAAGAAATATTCTCCCCTGTTTTATCCCTGCATGTGTAGAACAAGCTTACACAGGTTTAACAGTGAGCTGCTTCTGTTTGGTCTCTCAGTGGGAGTCATCCGCTGTTGACTCTAGTACTAGGACTTGCGGCGTTTCAATGGCTTTCACCATCAGTCCGTTTTCAGACAGGGTGATTATGGGTTTAATGGCGGTTACAGTGCATACCCCTCAGGTGTATTTCCTCTACATCTCCATTATACAGTATGTGGTGAAATCTATATTACATTGATCGCATAATGTTGTAGCCACCCAGCGTGTCCACATTGCAGTTAGTGACACTCATCTCTGTGCGTGCTCTTAATCTCCAGTGCTAAGAACCACGCTTCTAATTTTCCATCTGGCGTCCATGTAGTGTGCAGAGACTGTCACTGGAACATCTGTTGCAATTGAAAGCCGCCCATCAGTTGTCAACCCGATAAATTCATCAGACAGGATTTATCAGAGCCTTCCTTTGGAGGAGTCGTATGCAGATTGATGGCTACATCTTGAGACTGTAGTATTTCTATTAACATTATTATAGCTGTTGTGCTATTATTTTTGTTGCTCTCTCTCTCTCTCTCTGTCTCTCTCTCTCTCTCTCTCTCTCTCTCTCTCTCTTTCTCTCTCTCTCCCTCTCTCTGTCTCTCCCTCTCTCTGTCTCTCTCTCTCTCTCTCTCTCTCTCTCTCTCTCTCTCTCTCTCTCTCTCTCTCTCTCTCTCTCTCTCTCTCTCTCTCTCTCTCTCTCTCTCTCTCTCTCTCTCAACCCAACCGATCAAGGCATATGGCTTCCCACCTAGTGCCCCGTCCTGCCCAAGGTTTCTACCCCTTAAAAGGGAGTTTTTTCTTGCCACTGTCGCAACAGTGCTTGCTCATGGGGGAATGTTGGGTCTCTGTAAATTACAGTACAGACTAGACCTGCTCTATTTGAAACGTGTCTCGAGATAACATCTGTTATGATTTGACGCTATATAAATGAATTGAAGTGAACTGAAAATTGAGCAGTACTTTGGCTCGAGATCATGGATTTACCCCAGAAATCTTGGACCCTGTGAAATGTTGATAGGCTGCAAATGAAATGCATCAGCTCATCAGGTAGTTAACAGCTGACATTTTGTTTTTTTGGAGTTGAAAAGTACTGTAATGTGTGCTTGTTTATAGAGATGCGCCGTCCACATTTTTCAGTTCCGATCAGATACCCGAGTTCTTTTTGCATAAAATTTGCATTGCAACTTTGCATTAGATTCAAATGTATTCCAAAGCAACTCATTTGAACTGTAGGTTAAGCAGGCTTCACATACAAACGGATGTAGGAGTGTAAATTGCTATGGCAACTTCTTTATTGTTTTGAACTTGAACAACTACTAGTAGATTTCTATACATGAGTTCAAAAGTAGTACGAAAATTTCAAAGAGGAGTTTTCAAAGTGAATATTTGAAATAAAAGGGTAAGAACTATGTTAAGAAAATATAATAAATATCTAACATTACCCTTTCAATAAGTTAAATTCAACAATGTGCCTGACTGCTTCTTAAATCTGCTCTGTTACTAATTAGTGTGTGGTATGACCAGATGTTTTTATACACACACATTCATTTTGATCAAGTAATAAAAGGCGAGGTCAGAGGTCTGTTTGTGTCGGATGTTGAATAGAGGAAGTGGTGAGAGGTTGCTATGGTTACCATGCAGAGTTAGAAACCAGCTGAAATAGCGATACATATACGACCAGCTAGATTATTAATACCCGCTAGAAGTAGCCTAAATGTTGAATGGTTTATTGAGAGCACCGCAAGTGACTCACCACCTGTTTATCGAGCCGAAAAACCGTCACTGACCGTCACAGGCCGGCCACGTTTACCCGGTTGAAGGCCGGTGGACTACCGATAGTAGTGTATTGTTTATCGTGTTTATCTCCTGTTGTAGGCTTTGAGCAGCCACTCGACCTCCGTGCGAAAGACGCTAGCATTGCTAACTAGCTTCTTTGTAGCCGTAACACGGCCGGAGGGACATTCTCCTCCATTATTACATCTTTATATGGATCGGTACGTGGATCGGTAATCTCAGTCCGATATCCGATATGTGAATTCCGTCATATCTGAACCCAATACCGTTTTTGGTCCCATATCTACTTGTTTACATGCTAAAAGCTCAGTCTCTGTATGGGCTAGGTTATAATATTAGTTGTTGTGGAGTGATATTTCAGTCGCTCTTTGCAAATAGTACAATCAACAGCTTCCTTCTGCTGCATCTTGCCTTTTACTTAGGGGAATACAAAGATGACCCAAATATTCTTAGTAAATTAGCAGGAGGATTCATTGCTGTAGGTACGTTTATAATTCCGTTGAGGGGGGGAATCAGGAATGAATGCATTGCTTTTGTACCCACTGCTTTGCTCAATTCCATGTCCTGTCTGGGTTCAGTCAGGGACATTCTTGGGAGATGGGGAGTTAAGCTTTGTGGGGAACTCATAGTATTACAGCCCACACTAAGAGGAGCTTAGTCTTTTAAAAGACGATCAGTTTGCTTTGAACACTGACGGATTCAGCTGCATTTCTGCAATCATGCAGTGGAATATTAAGCGTGTGATAGGAGCTACTTGAAGGCTGATCAAGGTAACATCAGTCAAACCTTCTCTTTGAGCTAGGTAGTAGTGTACATTTTGCACTCCATCGACTTAATAAGGGTGTAAGGGAGGCCGCCTCAACTTGTTCTACTCATACCCACGTTTTACCCAAGAATGCATTCTGCACAGTAATTGCTGTGGTGTTAAAGCAATACTTGTTGGGGTTCAGATTTCTCATCTATCTTCTGTAATTACTAATCAATACTAACCTAGCCTCCTTGGTTAATTGTGCGCCACATGGCCACCCAGGTATAGTGTTATTGAACACACAAAGCACAGTGGCCTAATGGTTTTGTCATTGATGGATTCCCTGCACATCTGACTACAGTTTTTGCAAGTGCTGATAATCTCGACCCCTGCCTATTATGGCTGACCCCCCAGTCTCAGTTTGTTCCCTTTTTTATTGCAGCCTATTTTTAGTGTGCTTTTTAAAACGAATTCCTTAACATTCTCCCTCCGTTCTCTTTTAGATAACCAAAACAATACTTTGCTCCCTGTACAATGAATGAAATGCACCTTTGTGAAACTTCAGTGCCTGACATGTTCAATATTTGTAGAGACAGAAAGGAGATGGCAGATTCTCAGTAGTGATTTTGTAGTGTGTGTATTATGTTTTGTCCACCTCCATTTACATATAAGGAAGGGTGCAGCTGCAGTTGTTTCTTTCCTATCTGAATTCACATCTCCCACTGCATTACTAACGCCAACCTTACACCAAACAATTTTTCAAGCAATTTCACTGTCGCAGACATATTTCCAATGTCGGAATTAAATCACGAGGGTTTTTCTAGAGTTGTGGCACGCTCCCGTGATTTTGATCGATTAGTGTAAGATGGACATAAAACTCAGTCTAGGCTTTCTTAAGTCAGTCTTTTTCTCGTCTTGACGTTCTGATAAAATCAAACAAGTTTAATATTATTTGTCAACAGCCGATAGGGATGCTCTCTCCAGCACCAAACAGGAAGCAGCAAACAGGGTAGAAAGTAAACATGGAGAAACTTGTGGAGTTGTGGAGTGAACAAGAGTGCGTCTTTGACGTGTCCACCCATTTCTACCATGATAGAGTGGAGAAGGAAAAAGCTGCGGCTCTCCAAATCCCCGGTGAGTATGCTATAGGCTATATGCTAGAGCTAGCTAACCACTGTCCCAAACGGAGCCACTTGCAAGCTAACGTTAGCTACTGTAATGTGTGCTATTAGTCTAGAAGTTTCAATCATATAAATCTGGCTTCAGTACTCACTCTTTCCTCTCGTATACACAAGTGTGTTTGTTGATTTATATGATTGAAGCTAGTGATCTCCAGCTGAATCATACAGTTAGCTTGTAGGTTAATAGCAAACACTCCAGTAGCTAACGTTAGCTTGCAAGTAGCCCCGTTCGAGACAGTGGTTTGCTAGCTAGCTAACCGTAGCATACTCACCAGGGATTTCAAGGGCTGCAGCAATTTCTGTCCACTTCTTTCTCAACAGTTTTTCTTCCTGTAAATTTCGACCAGGAGCAGGATGTGACATAATCTCAAAACAAAACTAGTTGTAGTTTTGTAAATAATGACCCTGCAAGATCCCCAGTCGTTGCAAAATATTATAGTCTCTGACTAAAAACTCTGTGAGTTAAGACATATTTTCTTTAGATGTGAGAGGGTGTCAGACTTCAGTCTTTTCAAAGTCTTTTCAAAGTCTCCTAGTGTATGGTAGGCATACTGTAACAACTAAATTAGATCCATCCTACATTCTGCTGTTGTGTATTACTTTTGTGTTTTCACTGTGACGTTAATCATAAACATCTTATGTCTGCAATAGGTAGAAACAGCGTGGTGTGTTCCCTCAAGCCAGGGTGTGTGGTTTGAACAGTAAAACGAGGCTATTTCTCAAATCCTACTAAGGTGTCATTCCTATGTAGGAAGTAGACAATGTTCTGGTTGTAAGACCATCTCCGTTGGCCTCATTTGACTCAGTTGGCCTCATTGGACCCGGTTGACCAGGCACATTCTTCTTCATCACCCTATCATGGAGAGCGGTTAGATCACACTGAGCGGCTGCTTTGTTTAGATCACTAATCTGTTTGTAGTTGTTTAGTCCAAAATGCTGGAAGCTGTGGAGTGTGAAACGATTCTGTGTACCTTGAAATTTCTTAATAGACCTCCACTGCCCTGTGCCCTTCACTGGCAGCAGCGGATCTCCACCTAATGCAAGAGGAATATATACTCCCCATATCCTCTTTCTGCCAAGTTATAAACACATTCTTTTTTAAAGTTTTGTCATTTGCTGCTGAACAATCACTATAGAGAAGTGCTGCTTCCAGTGGAGCTTGGCTAGCCAGTATCTAAACTTGTCTCCAGTTTTTTTCTTTTTAATTGGAACAGAGTATGGCTCTGGTCTGTAGACATACAACCATGGTTGTGATTAAATTCATATAGCATGAATAATCTGAATTATCCAAGGTGATACTGATATTTTATTCAGTACATTATTTTTTATGAAATGTACTGAATAAAATGTAGTAATTGTACAAGTGAACATATTGTAATGATGATTAAATCATTGGTATTATAAATAGTTATTGGTATAGTTAACTGTTATCATTGTTGTTTGAAAGAGGCCCAAAGCTTAGTTTTCATGAACATGTTATTGTTTGTTTTAATTAATCATTTAGCACTTAAAATGTCATACATAATGACACATGATATTACAAGTTATTATGCCTCCGCGGCAGCGACAGTAGTGGCTTTACTGTATGTTTTCGGGCTGTCCATCCGTCTGGTCCACTGTCGTGAATGCGATACCTCAGGAATGCCAGAAGTGAATTTCTTCAAATTTGGCATAAATGTCCACTTGGACTCAGGGATGTACTTATTGGATTTTGGTGGTCAAAGGTCAAGGTCGCTGTGACCTTACGTCCGTCCCATTCTTGTGAAAGCGATATCTCAGGAACACTTTGAGGGAATTTCTGGAGCAAACATCCACTTGGACTCAAGGATGAATGATTGGAATTTGCTGGTCCAAGGTCACTGTTACCTCACAAAACATGTTTTCTTTGCTCAATATTTCATATGCTAATTATGACAAGACAGGATAAAATGATGAAGTGATGACATTTCGACACACATGGATTTGAACTGCAACTTGGTTGGCGGAGGCATACAAAAGCAAGGCAGTAATTCTAGTTTTACTTTGAAGACCAGCTTTTTGTCAAAACGTTAGTCGCTGCATCTTATTAAAAAACTCCAACTTCCTTTCATGTGCTCAGCACCTCATCACTCTTGGCCTATCACAAATTAACAGCCAAAAGGGACCCAAGATTTAATTTTAGAATAGTGCAAAACAAAGAAAAGTGAGCACAGTTAATGTATAGCCAAGCGTTTTGTATTGTTCCCTAATATAGAGCTGCAAATATTAATCGATTAGTTATCAACTATTAAATTAATCGGCAACTATTTTGATTGATTAATCGGTTTCAGTAATTTGAGTAATAAAAAGAAAAAGAAATGGTTAAAATTCTCGGATTCCAGCTTCTTAAATGTGAATGTTTTCTGGTTTCTTTACTCCTTTATGACAGTAAACTGAATATCTTTGAGTTGTGGACAAAACAAGACATTTGAGGACGTCATCTCGGGCTTTGGGAAACATTGATTGACATTTTTTCACCATTTTCTGAGTTTTTATAGACCAAAGAAACTAATTGTTTAATCGAGGAAATAATAAACATTAATCGACAATGAAAATAATCGTTAGTTGCAGCCCTAACCTAATTCCATCTTCACCCGTCCTGTCCAGCCATGTGCGCTCAGCCACCTCAGACAGATGGACAATGTTTTGCATTCTTGCTTCAGACTTGTTCTGTTCTAGGACTACTACTACTGCATGCATGATCACTATGCACTCTTGGCCCTGTTGGGATAATTTATTATTCAGTGCCTCTCCTTCTCTGCTTATAGCTTGTGTAAGCATCTTGTCTAGCTCGGCTAAGAAAATAGCCTAATTCAAGATCGATTGTTCTATTAGACCCGCAAGGCATTATAAGTCTGTGTCATTGTGATGGGTATTGCCAAGCTGTTCTCACACAGGTGTGAATAAGAGTCTGTGTGTCTGTGAAAAGATAATTAGGATGTCAATAGCAGCGACTCTGCTCTCCATAAATCTTGTGTCAGGAAAATGTAGAGCTCATTGGCTAATTGCCTACAAATAACTCCGACTGAGTATTTTACACATAAAGCAGCATATTCCAAAACTGAAAAAATTTCACAAGCTTCTTTACGCAATTACTATTAGAGTAAGAGACGCAGCATCGACACATTCACAGAATAGCTATGCAAAGGCAAGTCTTTATCAGGCTGTGCCCTATTTCAGAATTGAATAACTCTGCTCTTTTTTTTTTACAACCTAAACTGTTTTATGTGGGAATCTTTATCTTGACTGTCAAAATGTGGTGCTGGAGCAAATAAACAATTCTAGTTTATAGCTGTTCTGCGTCTATTGGGTATTCCCAGTTGAAGCTGGAGCACAGTAATGCGTTTTGAAATTATTCCCCTTGGCAAGTCAATATTTATGCCATTATGTCTCTTTACCTCAAGATGCAGTGCGATTTTTCAATTTTCATTCATTAGTTCCAACAGGCAGTAGTTTGGCTCTCTGCATATTGACATGATGATCTTACACCCCACCAAGGCACAAAAACAGAAACCATCTGCTTGTGTTACCATTGCCAGCTGGTTCATTCAGAAAAGCTTAGATTAGAGGGGCTTTTTTTGTATCAATCCAGTGCTAAGCACTGATCCAAATGCACATTTAATCAGTCCAGTATTTTAATTGAAATTCGAACGTTGATATGTTTGGGGGGATTTTCTGGCAAGGTTCTCAACACGTCCTACAGAGTAACTTGTTTTTATGCCTCCACGCCGGCGTAAGCCGTGGCCAGAGGCATTATGTTTTCGGGTTGTCCATCCGTCCGTTTATCCTTCCGTCCATCTGACCCATTCTCGTGAACGCGATATCTCGGGAACGCCTGGAGGGAATTTCATCAAATTCATCACAAATGTCCACTTAGACACAAGGATGAACTGATTAGATTTTGGTGGTCAAAGGTAGGGCTGGGCGATATGTAGAAAATCAAATATCACAATGTTTTTGACCAAATACCTCAATATCAATATTGCGTCGATATTGTAGGATTGACTATTGGTGCGTTCACAAAATATTTAGACATTGACATTTTTGATAAATAATCACCAGTAATGTGAATATAATGACTAAGTGGTTAAAAGCAAATGATAGAACAGCCAGTCTGGTAAGTTCAGAAAATTACATCACCTGCAGCATTTAAAACCAGGAAAAGACAACACTTGTGCCATATTACGATATCTAAAATTAAAGACAATATCTAGTCTCATATCACGATATCTATAATATTGATGTATTACCCAGTCATAGTCAATGGTCAAGGTAATGGACCTCACAAAACAAGTTTTTGGCCATAACTCAAGAATCCATATGCAAATTGTGACAATTTCACACAAATGTGTAAGAGGATAAAATGATGAAGTGATGACATTTTGGACAGACATGGATTTAAACTGCAATTTGACTTATTGGCGGAGGCATACAACCATGAGGCGGTAATTCTACCTTTTCAATTTTGCCTGTTTTTGTCTAACTTGGCATACCCAGTTGCTGTATGCACTGTAGTCCTTGCCTCTACAAACACTATTTGCTGGCCCTGGTAGGGTCTTTTGACTATGCAAAACTTGTTTGCCACTGGAATTATTTTAAGAAAATTAATTAACTGTAAAGACAGCCGTGAAAAAATGTTTTAATTATGTTCTTCGGAAACATCATCGTCTGTGTTCCAGCATGCAGGAGAGTGTTTACTATTGAAACATCTTTTGGGTGGAGTTATTTCCAATAGCATTAGGATTAAAAGGCTGTCCCTGGACCTCTTTATCTCAAAAGATGAGCTTTGCACTCAAAATTCACTTTGAAGAATGCTCCCTGCAGTGTCAGCAAGTGTTCACACATTGAAATTAGATATTTTTTTGCCTGTTTGGGATTTTTGTTAATGGTTGACCTGGCAATAATTAGCTGCATATTTGGTATTTATCTCCCAATGATACGGTTCATGTGTTTTTGCTGCTCCGGTTTCAATAAACAACCTTCAACCCATCAACTGAGACGGTGCCTCATTGAACCTACTGCATACGCTGTCAGGCTGGTAATTAATTACAGCCAATATTTCATTTCAGATTTACTAAGTGATGTCTTGTACCATGTGCACAATATTTCCATCACACGTCTACAGAATGCAATTACCTTACTGGGCCATTGAACCAGCAGGAACACACGCACGCACGCACGCACGCACGCACGCACGCACGCACGCACGCACGCACACACACACACACACACACACACACACACACACACACACACACACACACACACACACACACACACACACACACTCACTCACACAACACCCTTTGATTGAAGTGATACAGCCGCAAGATGATATGCCAGGATGCCTTTTCTTGTCAGACGATGGCAGGCAAGCAGGACACTCAGCACTATTAAAGCTATTTGGCAGCTGTCAGTGTCCAGTGAGCCAGTTAGTGTGACCCTTTCCACCAGCATGGAGGTATTAGTTTTGGGGCAGGAAGGGAAAGTGTGCAGTGTAACTGAAAACAAACTATCATGCAATTCTCAGGTAATCCAACCAGAAAATCCTATTGGGACTATAAAAAGGTCAAATTTGGTAGGGTGCAGATAGTTGTAATCCTATTATTGTAGAACAGTAGGTAAGGGGCTTCTTTAGGAGTCTAGTCAGAGACCCACATTTACAGTTGGGGTTGCAGGTAGGTCTAGCGATTCTTTAACTGGATGATGCTGGTTTATGCGCTGTCCCGCTGAGGATCCGTCCTGCCAAAGTGTCCAAAAGCTGGATCCTGAATCTACTAGCTACTAGCCCTTTACTCCACCATAGGTTAAAGCACAGTTGTAGTTTGGTTTCTCTTGCGGTCTTTCTTATTTTTGAATTTGATTCAACTTGTATCCTCCAGAAACTCCCATTTTATATATTTTATGCCTCCACGCCGGCGATAGCCGTAGCCGGAGGCATTATGTTTTCGGGTTGTCCGTCCGTACGTCTGTCCCATTCTCATGAACACGATATCTCAGCAACGCCTTGAGGGAATTTATTCAAATTTGGTACAAACGTCCCCTTGGACTCAGTGACGAACTGATTAGATTTTGGAGGTCAAAGGTCCAGGTCACTGTGTGACCTCACGTCCGTCACATTCTCGTGAAAGCGATATCTCAGGAACGCCTGTAGGTAATTTCATTACATCTGGCAAAAACATCCACTTGGACTCAAGGACGAATTGATTCGATTTTGGTGGTCAAAGGTCACTGTGACCTCATGTCCGTCCAATTCTCGTGATATCTCGGAAACACCTTGAGCGAATTTCTTCAAATTTGTCACAAACATCCGCTAAGACTCAAGGATGAACTGATTAGAATTTGGTGGTCAAAGGTCAAGATCACTTTGACATCACAAAACACGGTTTTGGCCATAACTCAATAATTCCTATGCTAATCATGACACACAAATGTTTAACAGGATAAAATGATGTAGTGATGACATTTTGGACAGACATGGATGTAAACTAACTATCCAACAAGTATCCTTTGCATCTTGTATCTGATATTGTGATATTAGCTATCATAGTTTTGATTTGTGATTGCATGCTAAGGTGCAGGCCACCAATCTCCCCCACCTTTATCTATCAAGGATCCCTTCTTTCATTGCAAACTCTTTAGTGAGGTGTCATGTGTTCAGTACTGGAGTATTCCAACTCCATGGTCTTCATGACTTGCTTTTACTTGACAAGCATACTTTATGATGTGCTATTGTGTGTAGCTGTGTATTGTGCGTTTTGTATGTTCTTTCTTGTATGACTTTAATATGTTTCTTTGTCTTGACCTGCCAAGGGACTACAGATGTGAATTAGCTTAAAGCTATAATCTGGTACAGTGCATCAAATGGTGACATTTATGTTTAAACTGTACATGGTCCCTTTTAAAATAAAAATAAATAAATAAATAGTATAGTCTTTCAAGAATGCTGCCTTAAAAAAACAAAACTCTAAAAAAAACACCAACACCTTGGCGATGCTCAAACCTGCCCATGAGATGAGTGTCTTGTTGTTTGAAGCTCATGATATATGTGCTCACTTGCCTTTTGGGTCCCCAACCCGGCTCTCATTAACACGTTATTCATTCAGAGATTGACAGAGGTGGCTAATTAGTCAAGGTGGCGATTACACCCCTGGAACCAAAAGTCTATTTAGACATTCACCATATCGTGGATCAGTGGGGAAAAGGCAATGATGCATCTGATTATGTAGTCGATACTGAATGAGGCATTACTGGCTTGTAAACAGCAATGGAGCCCACTTATTCATGCTGATGATGATGGCCCTGTCTCAACAGGAAACTGGTAATCAGTGAAACGGACCTTGATTAAAATGAATTATGATGTCGGCAGGGGGCCCCAAGTGATCTAAAGTGCACAATATGCCAGTCCTAATTTTCATTTTTGCTTTGAGATATTATCTGAGGGGTTGATTTAGGGGCCATTTCCCCCTTCATCCTCCTACCTATCAGTCCAATTCATTTTTTTTTATGGTATTAGAGGTGTGTTGCTCATTCGCTGGTGGTTGGAGGTGCTGCAGTGGCATCACTCGTCATCATGTGCTCCGTGGCCTGAGACCATATTGGCAGCTATGCATTAAATTGCTAATGTGCCTGGCAGAGCTACATTATCCGCCCCATCAAAGTGACAAGGGCAGGGATAAAGCACTCCGCTCGGCTGTCCATGAGATCATTGGAAAATGGGTTTTGTGGATATGGCTTTGGCGGCGTGCAAAGTTGTCTTTTCGAATGCTTTCTTTGAATTCGCTTTGTTTCTGCCTCGCTGATTTGACAGCCGCAGAACAATGAGGCAAAAGTGGCCGGCCAGTTCCATCTGCATTCAAAGTCCCGCTGTGGTAGAACTCTCTCACACCTGGCTACCCCTGCAGCCTTGCACTTAGTAACATTTGGGTTGTTTGCACACATCTCAGTATTTAAAGGAAATAGACTCACAGAATGGAAGAACAAGTATTGTCTGGACAACTATCTGATTGTGAAAGAGCAGTTTGGTTGGCTACTTGAAATTGTTTGCAGTAAAATGAGCTTTGGAGGACGGAAGTACTAAGTTGTGATGGACAAGATTGAATCTTCAATGGTAAAATTTGAGCTGAGTTTTTCGAGCCAAAAAAAACTGAGAACAATTGTGTATTCTTTTCTGTGTGAGTCTTGCGTTCCAGCTGGATGGTGTGTTTGTCATAGACTGTACTGTGCCCAGATTCAGGGCCTGTGGTTGTTGAGTGATATGATTGGCCAAGGAGCCGCAAGGATAAACACTCATGTCAGCTCCTCAATAGCTTTTCAAGATCACTTTAACAGGAACAATGCCCGTTATACTTTTCTATTTTTTTCCCCATGTTTTCATCCAAGGGATAGAGAATATTCGAGATCTAATTTCCGCTCACTTTGCTCCCAATGACTCATACATGTAATGAATAATTGCTGTCTTACAGAATTTGAAAAGACACTAAATTTGAAGATTGCTTTCCACTCCTGCACGATAGGGGTGTAACGATTCCTAGACAATCAATAGAACATCAAAATATCATGGAATGTTGTGGGTTTTTGGTGCAACCCGTGTTGAACTTGACTGCTTTATATCTGCATATAAAACACCAATATTAGATGTATTGCATAAACACAGTTGCAATATGGCCTACTGAAATTTTCAAATCGTGGGAGGTGCAATATTTGTTAAAGGCGAAATGTGTTAATATACCATTTTAAATGAATTATTGTCGTGCTGCACATCATCTTCTACAGACTTAAGAAAACATCTTAGTTTGGTACAGATCCCTGCAAAAATCACACCATAATCATTTTAATACGTTTTTCAGTGAAAATGAGAATAATGGTCTAAAAGTTATCATTTCCTCTAATATAATAATAATAATCTAATAATTAACACCCGCCAGGCGCCAAATGAGGGTAGATTTTACATTTGGCGAGTAAATTTTGGAAGGTTGTCCGCCACATTGGCGGGTATACTTTTGTACCAAAATAGTCATGTAACAAAAAGCTATGCTTGGTTACTGATAGTCTGTACCATGTTTTGGTGTCATTGCGGGCGCACTTGCTTCTGTCCTCTGCTCTCTTTGTCGCAGTGTGACACACGCACCATGTGCTTAACGTTAGAAAGTGAGCAGAGATGTAATTTCAGCAGAGGTGGGAGGGGGAACGGCCGCACGTTGTTTAGAAAGTTAATTTGTTTTTGGGGTGATGACGAGACAAGTTGGGTTTCTGCCAGCCAGTGTACTGTAAGCCCGGTGGCCCATAATTTTAACGAGTGACCCATATTGAACCCATTTTCATTCACATATCTTGAGGTCAGAGGTCAAGGGGCCCCTTTGAAAATGGCCATGCCAAAATGTAATGTAAATTTGGAGCGTTATCTAGCGTTCTTCGCGACATGCAAGTATGAAATAGTTGGAACCAATGGATTCCTTGTTTCTAGTTTCATGTAATACCTGTACCTTCATTCTACCTTTAAAACTGAGCCCGCTACAACCTCTAAAAGACAGAATAAGAGGTATCACTCGGGCCAGCGGATTTTTAACAGGTTAATTAAAAATCGATACAGTGTTTTGGAGAATCGATACAGTATCGCAAAACTTAATATCGCGATACTCGTGTATCTATATAGAGTCAGTTATTGGAAAAGATTTTAGATTTAAGAAATGACCCATGGTGCTCCAGATGAACAGACCAGTTCTCAGCATTAAGTTTTAAATGACTAATGTCTGGAAACGAGACGGGAGGCACTGCATGAGGGAGGAGAGCTGCTCCGGCTTCAGGTGCGATGTGAAGGCGGTAGAAAACCAGGCACCTTGTGATGATTAATGAGCTGCACCTCATGCCAGCGATTTTAAACACACTGTCCTGATCACGAGTGTGTAAGCGGCGCACGCTCCAGCAGCTTTGTGACAACTCTGCTGCTGCCTTTCTCCCTGTTTTACTTCATTCACACACACACACTCTTAAACTGTATAAGTTCCTACTAAATCTCAAACTGTGGAGTAGCAGGAAGTGAGGAAAGGCCGTTGATTTGGTTTGGGGCTGTTGACAGGCCTGTGTTACTTGTACTTTTCTGAGGCCATACTATTTTTTGTTGACTTTTCTTTCACAGTCCACAATTAACATCGCCTCAATTACCACAATGATCCTGGAATTTATTTGCTCCTAGTTACATTGACCAAGTAGGTCCCATGTATTTGTTGCTCTCTGGGATGGAGGATCTTTCACAGACCTCTTAGAGATTTCAGTGAAATTTAGAGGACTGTTAGGTCACACAAGGGAGCAATTGATAACATTTTGGCACAGATCTTGATTCAGGTGCAGATCCAATCATTAATTTTACTGATTTAAAGGGGAACACCTCCCAAATTAAGAATTCCAATATGTTATTCCCATGGCCTAGTGAAGTTCAATCAATATTAGTGAACATGAGCTCCTGTCCCTCAAAGCCAGAAACCAGAGAAGTAAGTCTCAAACTTGTGATGTCATAGGGTATAAAGTCTGGAGCTTCATAGACAATGAATGGGAATGTTGGTTTTCTTTTTAATATCCAAATGAGCTTTATTCTACTGCAGTGCTCTCAGTTGTGTGTCATCTATAGCATCTCTCCCAATTCATTGTCTATGGAGCAGCTCCACACTTTATACTTGATGACATAACAAGTTTCAGTTTTAGCACCTTAGCTTTTGGATTTGAGTTGTTCATGTTTGCTAATATTTTTGGACTGTCTTAGACCATAGGAATAACATGTATGAATTTTGAAAATGTACGTAGTTCCCCTTTAAAATGATCTCAGGAACTATTGCGTGTGCAAATCTGGACATGTTTGTGTGATTTTCTTTTTCTGCACTTCGATGCAGATTCCAGTTTAGATTTGTATTATAATATCTACATATTTTGTATTATTAAAGTGGCAAACTTGAACTCTAACGACTTGTAATCTTAAATGTGTTGTGTCTATGTACATAAATTAGGGCTGCACAATTTATAAAAAAATGATCGAAATCGCAATTTGGCCTCCTTCAGCTTACAAATTGTGGGAGGCGCAACATTTGTTAAAGGCGGAATGTGTGTCAAAAAAGTAAAAGTTATCATTCCCTCTAATAGGACAAATCGTATCGCAATTGTAATATAAGTCAAAATAATCGCATTAGACATTTTTTCAAAGCATCAGCATTTTGAGGCTCCTCAGCCTTCTATTACTGCAGCGCAACAGCTACACGTTAGGCTCCTTGCTGTAACCTTACCATGTTTGTTGACTGAAGATATTGTTATACTTGATATAGTCTGAATCAAAGAATCTCACTTGTGTGTAAAATATCTGATTAGTCATGTCAGATGATCTCCTGTCCTCTCTATTAGAGTCCTCCAAAACAGGTAATTGTCCTTTAGCAAACTGCTCTACCTTGCTATAGGGTATCTATGCATGAAGCGTCTTACATGAGGTATACGGGCCTCTGAACATGCCATAAAGCAGCCCACATTAATGAGCTGTGCAGCGAAAAAGGTGCCTCTGAATATTTCCTGAACACTTGCTTCGTCCTCTTTGGCAGCAGCCTTCTCAACACTGTCAGCTCTTTCGTTCTGCTGCCTGACAGTGTTCCAACCCCCTCAGCTTACCACCGCCACGGTGTGAATCAAGGCCTGTTTGCTGTGATATTCCTTATATTTATTCTCAGGGTTTGTTTTTTGTGTTGTTGTTGTTATTTCTCTGTTCCAACACCAGACCCATTTTCCGCCTTTGTCACCTCAGCACATGCCAGTGGTTGCAGTTGGAGTTATCTGTGCAATAAGCAGGCTTTGTTCAGAAAAATGCCACAGTATGTGTGAGCGCCCTTCATCTCTCCAGTTTTTAACCAAGGCCTGACCTGAGAGATGTTGGCATCAGCACAAAGGCACACATAGTGAATGGAGGCTTTATCTTCCCTATTCTAACAAGGCAAAGTCTCTGCAGCTTACCCATTCAGACCGCCTTCAGAATATCTGGAAATGAAATAACCTTTTCTCTCCTTTCCTAGAGCTAAGTGTTTTTTGTCTGTCAATAGCTATAACATTTTGGCAAAATATGATCTAGAAATGGAAGTAGATGTTTCTTCTGTGTGTGGTTGTTATTTTGCCTTAAACTCAGCCTTCTCTTCTTTCTTCAGGTTCAATTACAGATCAACACATCATCTCACCACAAATGGCTTCTACGAGTTCCTCAACTGGTTTGATGAAAGGGCCTGGTACCCCCTGGGCAGGATCGTTGGTGGCACAGTAAGTTTCTCCTCAAATTGATGCAGTCAAGCTCCATGTTTTAAATGTTTTCTCATTTGCTGTTCAGCCGTTCTAGGGTGTCTTTAGAGGAATACAGATTTACTTACTTTCTTGTGACATGAAGGAAAATAAATGATTGAAATGAGATGAGACAGTGAGTGGTGGTTTGCACTTCTGAAAAAGGGGAAAGAAAGATGTGCTCCAGCTCTCGGTGTATCACACTGCTCAGCCTCTCCAGGAGGTCTTATGTAAGGGTACTGGAAAAGGACGCTCCAGGCGATTGATGAACCGCCGATCTCCGATTGAGGAGGAGCAGTGCAGCATCTTTAATCTCTTTAATCTTGGAAGAATACTGGAGGGGTCATGGAGCTCAATTTGTGTTTTTTGTCTGGAGTAGTCTTGAGAGCAAAATTAAGAGCTTAGATCTATGAAGTGCTCCTGAAAACAAGTTTTGCTTTAGTATTATTTAATCATAAAAACATTGGTTGTATGGATATGAATGGTGAAGACATGGCAAAAAAAGTCACACCCACAAAGCATGGTAAACTAACCATGTTTTAAGATGGTCGTGTGGGTTCCCGTCATCAGTAGTCGTTGTTACCGGTGTTACACGGTGTTCGGGCCTACACCGATTACATTACTTGCCCACCGTCCCCACTGTCGTTTTGCCTTTTTTTGTAGAAATAAAACCTATTTAGTTAATTTTCACGTATCAGCGCCGTGTTATCAATACATAGTCGGATGATGGACGCTTCAAACTGAAAGTGAAAGTGTCTGCGCCGTACATCTCAGCACAGAGTAGCAAGAGTCAGATTTCACACACGTGGGACGAGTGAGAGTTGACAGACAAGACGATGGCGGAAGATTTGGTGCCGAAGCGAAAAGCAAAAACGCCTTTTTGGCAGTATTTTAGATTTAAACCCAATGCTATAACGGAACCATAATGTTAATGAGGCACTCGCCCGGGTGGAAACCTGCGGTCACGCAGCGAAAGCTGAACTGGAGAGGCCAGACACACCGCCATCCAATGTTAAAGATGAAAGTAAGCGTGCTACACATATTGACTGCCTTCTTTTCTTGTAAAATGTCCGGTGTAATCGGTAACACCGGTGTTGTCACGAGTTTATTAACCGGTGGGAAAATTTCTTCACCGTGTCATCCCTACCCATGACAAACTGAGGACAGTCCAGCCCAGTTGAGCAGGGGGCCCCGTCCCTCCCCGCAGGGAGAGAGGGCACAGTGAACACTAAGTCCATGGCCCCGGGATGTGGCGAGGTCCAGGTGAGGGGTGCTGTATAGCTTCACCCTGGGCCTTTACAAGCCAACATAGAGCCGGTCGCGTTCCCACACCAAGTGGCCGTCCCTGACCCGCTGGGTGGGGCACACCGCTGTAAAGGAAAAGGGTGCACTGGATTTATAACACAAGACAAAACAAGAGCGTCATTGTGAAATGGAATGCGGCGCAATAATCGTTTTAACTTGATTATCTTGTTTCCAATATCACTAGAAGCCAAAATCGTAATTGGAATTAAAATTTGATTAATTTGCAGCCCTAAAGTTACTGGCTTAGGTGAGGGAGTACAAGTAAATTGGGATCTTGTTCATGAGTGAGTGTAAGGGTAAGATGGAGCCTGAGATCGGTTGGCAAATTGGTACAGAATTCCCAGTCATGTGGGTGTTGTACTTGACTATAGAGGGGGCTAAGCCTGAAGGCAAAGCTCTGGATTTACTAGTTGATCTCTCACCTGCGGTCATGATCTCTGGGTGGTGACTGAAAGAATGAGATCACGGATTCAAGCTGCTTTAATGAGTTTTTCCACATCTGGGCTCAGTCTTTAGGATAGGGCGAGGACACAGAAAAATTATTCCGTAGAACCACAGCTCTTTCGTGCTTAAAAAGAGCCAGTTTGGGAATCTGATCAGGGAGGGTCCTACACACCTCCCTATGGAGATAGTCCAGGCTTGTCCACCTTTGGAAAAACTCCCAGACAGACCCAGAACATGCTGGAGGGATTACACATCCCACATGGCCTCCGGGGATGCCTTGGGAAATGCTGACTGGGAAAAAGGAAGTCTTGGCTACTTTGCTTTGCAAATCTGCTTTTTTGAATTTGACCTACTTAAGTGGCAAAAAAAAGGACAGATTGATGGATGAAAGAAGTTTTATACTAGCCATGGCAGGAATTTGTGCGCAATTTGCAAAATCTGCAGTCTCGATCCCTTTTATATTAAAGGATAATCAGCCCATCAGTGAGTACAGTCAGGCATCAAATTATGCTTTAAATCATACTTAATCATATTAAGGTACCTGCGGCCACCATGACCCAGACCCAGAAAATCAATCAACAATAAATATCGGCACGTAGGCAGTTATACAGTTGACATGTCTTACGAGATGGGAAGAAGATTCCGATATCTCTGTACGCTCCGTTAATATTCATGAGCACATGGGGATTATTCATAGATATTGATATGTAGTCAGCACTTATCTCCTCATCAGTGTTTAATGCAAGAAAAATGGGAAGTAGATCTTCAGTCTGTTGTCATGGGTATCCTCAGTGCTGAATGTGGGTGTGTGTGGGGTTATCTGGGGTTAGGCAAGGCGGTGCAGGGATACCATAGAGCCCTATAAGCCTCCGCCGGGCAGCACGGATTTAAGTCACAATCCAGTAGCAACAGTGAGCTGTTAACTTGACAGATTCCCCTCGGCTGCGGTGGACTCCCCGCTTACCAGCAGCAACGAGTGTTGCAAAACATTGACCCTTTTCAGAGAACAATCCAACGTGCCGATTCAACGCAATTTATCTCTCCATTTCCCCCGCGTCCCCTCCTCTGTACATTTCTTCTCCCAACCCTCATCTTCTCAGCCCTGCATCCTGTGAACCGTGAGTTAAAAACAGTTGGCCTATCCATCTCCCTCTTACCTGCCTTCTTGCATTTGACCAAGTTTCATGAACCCACCAGGTTTGCACTCTGAGCTGTTATTGCACGAGATAATAATGCGTCAGGAGGACCCCATAATCCAGGTCCCCAGTGCCAAATGAATGTGGAAATGTCTCCCAACGTTTTTCCATGATTGGGTCGGGCTGGGATAGAGCTAGGCCCTTATGGTGCCCGTAGTGCGATTCTCTCTCTATTTCTTCCTGTTTCTGTATATAGGCTGATTGGAGAGGCCTCTGCACGGCAGAGACAGCGAGGCATGTTAATGTTGTCCATCGCTATCCGATGCCGTTATCATTACAGCACCAAGCAGATGGTGCAGGGCAGGAGCAGTAGCCACGCTACATGCTGATGTTTGAATATAGTATTCACTACTGCACAAGGAATTGGAATCCAAAACCCATCCATCAGCATTCATCTGTCATAGGCAATTACCATCAGCTACTGGTAATGGCATATGACAGGCCTGGCTCGTAATAATGGATGTGGTGGTTCTGTTACAGTACATGGATACTTGGGTTTAGGCCTTGTACCCATCGGGCGGAAGCTGAAACTCATGATTAGACTGGTAATCAGAATTGGAAGGCGTATAGTTGTAAGTTAATTTTCATGACATTTACAAGATCCCTGGGCTGCATAGCGCATTGTCTTCTGCATACAAATAAGCATACAAAGCATACACAGCACCCAGCTATTCCTCTGAACACTTGTATTGGCATTTCATGAATGTATGAGTAAAAGAAAACAACCAAAAACTGCAGGGTAATTCCCACATGGTTAATTTCAAGAAGATTATAGCGAGTTGCGCTGATTTCTGCTCAAATTGAGTTTCACTTATAAGTCATTTCCAGTTGAACATTACTTTAAATATTTTAATGTACTCGGCAGACAACCCTCAAGCTAGACCAATCTGCAAATAGAGGACATACGAGAGTTTATGCTTTATTAGAGCTCGGGTTTTGTACATCAGTGTAATGTATCACTTCCTTTCTAGCAGATCTGGCTACAGATCTGTAGATTGTTTCTCTTTATGAATATTAACTCTGTTCCCTTCAGCATCCGTTTTCTGCCAGAAGGTCTTACATATATTTCAGATTAAACTTAATGATCCACTCAGTCAAGACTGAAAGTTTGCTTTGGTCTCACACAGCTTTATTACACAAGAAAAAATTAAAAAGTTCAATACCATACCTACAATAAAAAAATATACAACTACTAAAATGCCTTGGACCCTCTGAGACCCACAATCGACCAGTTTTTGTCTTTTTTAGGGGGGTTCAGGGGGTCTTTAGGGGGAGATAGGAGGTCAACAGTAAATGTCACATAGAAGTGGTGTAAATCACCTGAAAGCTGGAAACCTGAAGATTAATTTGAGCTACAGCTCAGCACTGTGTGTAAAGCTGTTATAGTCATAAATCAGAATTAAACATGAATTAATTAATTAGTTATTTAATTAAGATAAATTGTGAAAATGTATAAGGGTTTAGAACATTATAATGGAAGTATCTGATGGCCATCCCCATGCTCACTCTCATAAGTTGTTGCAGCAATTTTTGGGTTGATACCATTTGTTACACAGATTTGGTGCTAAATTTTATATTTTTTTACCACTCGAGAATTGATAAAAATGGTCAACAATCCCTCCAAAATACCACATTAAGACACCAAGACCTTGAGGAACACCATAGAAAAAGCCATGCTGTGATTTTGACATTTGGAGATTTCTGCAAGGCTTGCATTTTTTGGCGATTGAATGGTGAGCACTTCTGTTATGGAAACTGCTCAGATACCCTCTTATTGTGAATCTACTGTACCTAGGAAAACCATCCATCCTCTGAATGCTCTGGGTCTCTAGTTTGTGGCTGTAAAGTTTCATGAGGCTGTGATTATCCTAGAGGTCACCACAGGTCATTTTATACAGTGATATTTAAAAGAAATGGTCTCACTACAATGAAATGGTTACTATGGTGACTAACATCATCACACATGAATACAATTAGGCTCATTGGATCCACAAGAGTCTCAGCTTTACAGTGATACACAATTTATGCGATTCCAAGACTGTTTCGGGACCCCAGTATGCAGAAATATTCAAACACATCATTTTAGTATAAGCGAAAACAACACATTTGTACTGCATGCCTAAAACTGCATGTTTTTTGCCCCAAACTGCCTGTGATTATCATAAAGTGGGCACGTTTATAAAGGGGATACTCGTGGGTACCCATAGAACCCATTTTCATTCACATATCTTGAGGTCAGAGGTCAAGGGACCCCTTTGAAAAGGACCATGCCAGTTTTTCCTCGCCAAAATTTAGCCTCAATTTGGATCGTTATTTATCCTTCCCGACAAGCTAGAATGACATGGTACCAATGGATTCCTTAGGTTTTTCTAGTTTCATATGATATCTGGACCTCCACCCTAGCTTTGAGACTGAGCCTGCTACAGCCTCTGAAAGACAGAATAGCGGCTTGTTAAGAGGTTTAATAGTTTATATAATTGAACCTGCTACAGCCCCTGAAAGTCGGTCGGGTTCGCTGCCGATCCTGCGGCTCTCAGCGGGTTGAAGCAACAACAAAAGTAGGTATGAGGCCGAGCTTACAGCATTTCTCATCGAAGCCGAGCAGTTATGAAACGTGTTAGTGGAGCAATTTCGTTGGGCATAATTTGTGGAGCGGTTGCCTGGCCAGGATATGTCTTGCACTGCAATTACTGAGCAATTATGGTAGTTATGTTGTCCTTGCATCATGTGTTATTATTTTGAACAGTGTTGGCTGTCGATTGCGTCCACACCAGTGCCACTAATGGGGATGACACTGATCATATTGGAATCAGCTAATGTAATGTACTGGAACCAATGGGTTGCTTTACCAGCCTAATTGAAGTAATTTGAGATGTTGTTAAAGGATGTTAAAGTTATGTTTTTGTTATTGCCAACATGAACAGTGTATTGCGTGTGTAGCCAGAAGCTTGCTATAGCCTATTTTTCTGTGCCATAGTGCTCCATTGTTGTTCATAAGTATTAAAAATATGACTGAGACGCACTGCTGCTCTAAGAGACACGTTCCTTCATTACCATGAACCAGGGCTGACACCTTCTGATCGATTGTTGGTCGATATGCTCTTGTCCGACCAAATTCTTAGAGGCAGAGAGAGAGAGAATGAGAGAGACAGAGTTCATGTCTTTAATGAAGGGTTACTTGTTTTGCTGCTATTCAACAATAAAGAACACCATTTGGAACAATTCGTCTGTTTATTTAGCCTAGATCTTCCCCCTTACTGTGGGCGGGGGTGAAAGAGAGCACTCTGGAAAGCTGTAGCTGCTCCCAGCATGCAGGAGGAGCTCCGAGGAGCACCTGGGAGAGCGCCGCGGCACTCAGTCTCTGTCCTTGTTTCAGTCTTGTCAATTGTGCTACTAAAATGCATAAAGTTGGCAGTTAGTGGGTCGGGTTCAGGTGGTTGATTAATGCATATTTTTGCAGGTTAGGTGGTGCCAATTGGCTCTCATAACTGGTCGGGTGGTGTATTATACAACAGAGAACAGACGGGCCAAAGTAGGCCTACAGTCATACAGTAGAATGTATATATGAAGTGGACGTAGTCTTTGTGACGTCACCCATTGGTTTGTGGACTACCGTTTATAAGCCTTGAGTTTGGCATTTTGGCTGTTGCCATCTTGGTTTTTGGTTGTCGCCATCTTGTTTTTATGCAACCTTAAGCGACACGAAAGGGTGGAGCTAAGTACAACTGAACGCAGAAGAAGACATTTTTAGGCGACCAAAATGTTACAATTAACTTTTAATAACGACTGAAAGACTGTGAAAGGGTTAAAGTTCTAAGACCGAAGAAAACACGGACAACTCTCAGACCGGACAACGCTGTGGTAACGACCTGTCAATCACAAGGTAGCCATGCCCTAAATCATACCCTGCTTTATGGTCTATCTGACTCTAAATGGGACCATAATTTACTAAATGAACATCATGCTGTGTTGAAGAAGACTTGAAACTAGCGATTGAGACCATAAACTCATGTTTACAATGTTTACTGAGGTAATAAATCAAGTGAGATGTAGGGTCATTTTCTCATAGACTTCTAAACGTCAATATCATAATCGATCATGTTCATTTAATTGTGGGAAGCCCAAATCGTGATCATGATTAGTATTTGATAAATTGTGCAGCCCTACATCGACCGATTGATTGGTTGTAGAGTAGGTAGAAAGATTTTCTTTGGTTGACTACAGCCCTACCATGAACATGAGCTTCATCGTTTATTTTGAGTTGACCTCACATGTATTAATTCGCAGCTGAAAATAGTCCCCAACAAATGCAATATTTACTCCTTTTTGCTAGAAACTACAGTGCCCTGCTTTTTTAGGAATTTATTGTATTTTATTTATTGTATTTACATCTTCAGTACGAACCAATGGGACGAGGTAGGGAAGTAAGAAATGCTGCCTTCAAATGGGGTCGTGTTTACCGTGTTCACGAGCAGAGTACATATGAACGCCCCCCTCTTGTGGTATTCACAACCTCGAAAGTGGAAAGTTTCCGAAAGCTCAGAGTTCACAAGTTGTGACGTGTTTGTTGACGTTGTCAGAAAAGGCGGAGGCCATGGAAATTAATGTTTTGATGCAAGATAAGTTAATATATTGTTATTTTAGTCGTATATTGTTTTTCGTCACAACTTTTTTAAATGTGTTTGAGGAAAATGTTGATATTTCCAATGGCCACATCTTTTCCTCTGTCATTATGTCTTTGAATTTCCTGTATTACGTTACCCGCTCGTTAGCTTGCTAAATTGTTAGCCTCGGTGGCTTCTAGACGCCGACAGTAATATTGCCGTTGCTTAGCAGTGGTGTTTTCACGACTTAACCACTTGAACGACAAGCATATTGTGTACAGGACTTCCCATGTTGTAAACGCGAGCCCTCGGGTTTCATTTGAAGACACCAAAAGTATTGAGAGACGGGCTAGTAATGCATTGTGGGTTTTGGTCTTTTCTTGGGATTTGTTGATAATGAAATATAGAAGTTTGCCAGCCTTGTCCTTTTAACAGGCTGCTGACAACCCACATATGACTTGGAGAAAAGAAGTTTAGTGCCAGATGGTCAGTTAGTCACGTTCTGCCATATAGGGTTCACGGGGATTTCGATAGCAGGTGGACGGGTCATTCCGTCGGCCATACTACATGCAAATGTTTCCCTATAACATGCAAATCTATGCAAAATGGAGCAAGATCTAGTAGCAGACACACTGAGGAGATCTGACAGAGCTACTGCAGAGGTACAACCGGCTGGCTCAGTGATAGATCCACATCCATTTCAGACTTCTACCTGCTCTATCTTTTATATAAGAGGCTGAGGAGGGATTGGTTGCCAGAATAATCCATTGGCTCGTACCAAGGAGATGGTAGTTGCTGGAGTAACAGAAAGCCACTCATTCATTTACCGTGTAGGCTAATTGTCCAAATCCCACTTGTTTGCACGACTGAGCTAGATAATTTTCTGAACATAGACAGGCTTCAGGGAAGAAGGGCATTTAGTTTACTCCCACACGGCATTCGGAATCATAAAAATGAATGTGTGAGAGCTCTTATTTGCATCAAGCATATGCTTTTAAAAACATGCAGGGGTGTGGACAAGGGCTGGGTTCATCTCAGATTGGCGCAGCGTGTTTCATAGCCCGTAATGCAGTCACAATCCATGGCTGCCTGTTGTTTAGAAAACTTTATGAATCGCGAAGTCACATTCCCTCGTCGTCTTGTCATTGTAACAATGTCAGTCTCTCTTCTCATGCGCAGCGGTGGTCCGTGACCCTCCTGGCTCCAGGTGGTATTCATAAAGCCACCTTTGCTCCGCCTGAGAACAGTGACGAGACTCTTTTCTGTTGCATTGAACTTTTTACCCGCCTGCACTCTGTTTAACATACCCTTTCTCTCCTTTCACACCCTATAGTTCACCTTTCCTCCTCGTTCTCTCTCCCACCTCTCTGCCTCTTAATCTTTCATGATCACTTCTCTACTGTCTGCCTCTGCCTCTCTCTAATGTACGGCTGTCTTTTCTCACCTCCACTCTGCCTCCATCCTTTGCTCCTACCCTTATCCTTACCCCACCATTTTTTATTCAAAATCAGACCGATGATCCTGGCAGTCCTCATTAATTGTGTATGATAGCGTTAAGTCTCCGAGCACTCGGATGGGTCACGCCGTTTGGAAGACGGACGAGCAGATATCAGTTAACGTGACAGTTTAGTGCCTTTCTGCTCAGACCAGTCCAGCTGCCCCTCCCCGCTTTTTTTTTTTTTATTTCCCTTTGCACTCCCACCCACCCTCCGCTCCCCAGAGGACGACTGTCAGTTGCTCTTTCTCCTGAGCTGTAGATAAGGAAGGCAGGCTTCTCTAATGTGACAGTCCATAACAACAGCGGGCTGTCAAGCCAATAAACCACTCTTTGTTGCCATGAGGACAATGACTCAAGTGCGTTTTTGGTAACAACTTTTGTCAGTTCTAGCTGATGATATTTTCATAATGAAAAAGCCATGTAATTTATTCTTGAATGCCAGAAAAGTGATGATAAAGTATGCTATTTTTTTTAAGATAAAGCCAAAACTCAGTGCAGGCTGTGTAATGTTTCAGGGACCTGGAGGGTCTGAAATTAGCATCCGCCACCCACCAAATGCGGCAGTGGCGGATAAAATCATCAGGCCATCCGCCATCTCATAGATACGAACGCTGTATCATGTTTCAGTTTGCTTGGGACCGGAGCCATGGCGGAGAGGAAAAAAAAAAGCGCTCAAAAGCATGGCGTTGCTATGACTAATCCGGAGGGACGCACCCTATTTCTTCCCTGATAATACTACACAGTGAGCAGCAAATCCATGCTGAAATCGACAGGAGGAGAGTTTGTAATGTTACCTGTTCAGATCAGTTTACAAGTAAGATACGTGGCAAACTAATCTAAACAGTTAGACTACATAGTCTGCTGCCAGCTTTTGTCTTAGCTTGTGTAGGCGAGGGTTACGTTGCTCCTGTACTTTATGACGATAATAAATTAATACCACGGAGGTTCCGTAGTCTGCACCCTTGTCAATAGCAGTTCTAGGTGAAGCTAAATTCTATCACGATGTGTTCAAATGTGATCTCGTAAAATTAAGTTTTTGGTTAGAAACTTGAATAAATCCAGTTGTTTGAAGGAGATGTTTTCACAGCAATATAAAATAGATAATAGAGAAGGATTTATGACCTGTTCAACTTCCTAACACTAGTTCTAAACAGCTTATAATACATAATTAAAACTACTGATGCCAAGATTTATTTAAACAAAGCAAATATTTAAATAAAAATACAATAATTTATTTCCTAATCATTTGAATCGTGTTTTTATGCAAATAACCACTATAGATGACAATAACAAAGTACAGTACAGTGTACATTACCCTCCTACCCCTGAAAAATAGGGCTCCCCTGGAAGCTACGGTGTAATTCGAACACTGTAATTTACCATGCATGTAATGTTTTTTGTGTAAAATATATTGAACATTGAATGACATCGGATCGAAAATGTCATTCCTTTATTTAGCGCATAGATTTCAAAAGTGGCAGATCAAATTTCTAAAAACATACTTGCCTGCCACAGTGGCAGGCAGTGAACAAATTTAATTTCAGACCCTGGACCTGGGCCCTACCACAGAGTTCAAAATGGCTAATAATTACAAGAGTAGTTTTGTAAATGGCAGGACACCGCTCCATTAGAGTGAGTCCAATCCTCAGAGCCAAGAGGCAAGACATGGTGGATTTTCATTGAAGTAGATTGGTCGATGAAGCTTAGGTCTCCTGTGCACCAGCTAATTAGAGACGTGAAGACCTGGGTTTATTAGCGGCGAGGCAAAGAGCATGGACTGCGGCTACAGGGAGCGCACATCAGGGACATCACTCACACGTTAAACATAGCCTTGTTTTTTTTTGTTTTTTTTTTACTTCAGATAGCCAGTGTACTGCACAGGGCCCTAATTGGATCTGCTCTCATATAGATGAGACAGCGCCACGAGACCTCGCCTACTCGGGCCCCAGCTTCAACTGAGTGAAGTGTTTAATTAATAATAACTTTTTTGTCGAAGAACACTATACATGGCCACAATTTCTGATAATAGCCTTAGGGTGCTTTCACACCTAACCTGAACTCAGGTCCGTTTGCCCGGTTAGTGCGGTTCATTTGAGCTGGTATGAAAGCTGTCAATCGAACCATGGTGTGGACCAAACAACCAAACCAAGACTGCTTGAAAAGGTGGGTCTCGGTCCGCTTTCAAGGGGACTCTGGTGCAGGTTTGTTTGTGGTGTGAAAGCAAACGAACCAACCACAGGATTTTATGATAGCAGATATGGGATTTTAGCATGATTTTAAAAGCTAAATTACTAATGAATCCATCTGCTGAAATCTGATCTGAAAAAAGCCCACCTTAAGAGGCGGAGCCGGAGTTGCAGGATACAGGAGGTTGGCCCCGGTCTCGAGCTCGCTTGAGCGGAGCGGAGGAGTTGCTGCATTTATTCACCGACAAATAAACTGTACACACATTGCTACAGCTACGTTCACAGCTATAACGCCACCAACAACCCCACACTCACCGCCGCCACACACACACACACACGGTTTGTCGGAAACTCGTTAAAGCTACGCCGCGCTGACAGACGCTACAGCTGCTAACGTAGCAAAAATACACACACTGTTTGTCGGACACTCGCTAAAGTTATGCCGGGCAGACACTCAGCTGACAACCTGCTAAACTAAACTAAATATGCGGTGGAGACTTTTACTGGGAAAGTGGCTGAATGTCCTCGACACTACACGCAGCAGTGTGGCTGCTACAGTAACTCTCCTGACGGGTGAACTGGGGACTCCGTTGTCTGTTGTGTTCATCCTGTACACTGCAGCTGGTGCACCGTTGCATGCGAGGTACAAATCTTGTCGGTTAACGGTTAATAATTGGTAAACGAGTTACCTGTCAGTCTGTATAACTTAAATTTCACTCCTCTGGTTCATTTGTAAAAAGTCAGTATGATCAGGAACCAGACGAGTACTAAAATGCAACAATTTATCATTTTTTCCCCTTGGTCCGAACCAAATGAGCTGAACTACAGGTGTGAAGGTATTTAAGTAATTTATTAACCAAAAGATGTCAAACATTTGCTAGGTCCAGATTCTCACATGTAAGGAGCTGCTGTTTTTCTCTGTTTTACATAATTATAAATTGAATATCTTCCACTGTTGGACTGTTGGTCAGACAAAACAAGCATTTCAAAGAGTTCAGCTTTGGCTGTTAGAAAATGTGCCAAATAATTAATCATAGCTGTACAAATACGTCTGACTTGAGTTTTATCAGTGAAAACTGGATGAGCAGTGGAGCATCACATAATTTAGAATGTAATCTATTGGCTCTAAAGAAGAGTGTGTTGGTATAGATAAAAGCCTGTGTCTCCATCAATAAAATGTATTGATAATAATGCAGCTTGTTATCTTCCGTGGTCCTCCTGTTTGTAATGCTCAGAAACGCTCTTATCTCCATCTAAAACATTTTTTCCCTGTTGGCATCTTTCATGCTTCATCTGTCGTCCCTTTCACTCATCTGCCATCGCTTATTTCTAGGGCTGCATCGAAAGATTATAACTTGTTAATCTGCCAATTATTTTCTTGATTAATTGATTAGTTGATTGGTCCACAAAACATCAGAAAAAACAATTTCCCAAAGCCCTAGTTTACGTCATCAAATGCCCTTTCATTTAACAATAAATTCTCACATTTAAGACATTTTTCAGTGTTTTTTGCTTGAAAAATTACTACTCTAAATAAGCTCAACCTCCCTCTCTCTCTCTCTCTCTCGCTCTCTCGCTCTCTCCCTCTCTCCGCCCCCTCACTCAGGTATACCCGGGGTTAATGGTGACTGCCGGCCTCATCCACTACATGCTCAACCTCATCCACATCACCGTCCACATCCGCGACGTGTGTGTCTTTCTGGCGCCTGTGTTCAGCGGTCTGACGGCCATCTCCACCTTCCTGCTGACGCGGGAGCTGTGGAACCAGGGCGCAGGGCTGCTGGCGGCCTGCTTCATCGCCATCGTCCCCGGCTACATCTCACGCTCCGTCGCAGGCTCTTTCGACAATGAGGGCATCGCCATCTTCGCCCTGCAATTCACCTACTACCTCTGGGTATGTACAATGGTCACTTTGATGGAAATAAGCAATAAAGAAGAATCTTACTGTACATGAAAATTTAATATAGACAGACATGTCATTTTGATGTGGATGTACACCTCTGATATTGTGTTTCACGGTCAGGTTAAACTTCTCCTTTGTTAGGACTCAGAATAAAGCCTGAAAAAATGCTCACTCAGCTTTTAAATCTATTTTAGCTGAAAAAACATACATCAACGTTTCCACGCCAATAGCGAAGGCTCACTCTATTCATTTTTAGGGGACGTGGTGCTTTATGTAGCAAGAAAAGAAGCCCTATTTTCAATCTTACTTGGTCTCAGATGTTGAATTATTTATCCAGAGGCTTGAAAGGCACACTGGGCATCTTTGTAGACCATGAGGAACCCAGGACACAGCATGCTACACTGTAAAACCTTCACAGTAAGATGACCTTTAAGAGTAGAATTGAAAACAGGGTTTTCCCTGCCATTATACTGCTTGGGCACAGCGCCTAAGCGTTTTTTCGCAGCGCCTAAGCCGTATGAATGTAAAAATAATGTGGAGAGCATCTGGACGAACCAACAAACGGAACGGGGGGCTGTAATTATCAATAAAATGTTCACATCCTGCAAAAGCAGTACACATTGCCGATGAGCATGAATCATCTACCAGTTTACTAATGCGTGAAAATAAGCACTGATAAAACGATGTTCATCACACTAATTGAGTGCCAAATAGCTAAAGTTAGATATTTAGTGAATAAGTACAAGAAGACTGTCTTTTCTATTTTTTCTTTTTTTTTTTTACGATTTTGAAATTGAATTTTTTTAATGCCAGAATCAATATATATTTGCTTCATTTGAGTCTTTGCGGAGATAGAAGGAAGGTACCGCTTTTATTGTTGTAGTCTGAGTAACGTGACGTCATATCTGTTCTGTAACAGATTTGATTATATTCACCAGAAGTATCAAATATTAATGCCTGACAATGACTGACAGATTTGACTTCAGGACATCTCTGACTACATACATACTGAAAATCAAACATTTTTACTGTATTCATTTAGATATTTTCCAAAGTAAAAGTCCCTAGAAGTGTATGATTCAACTTTTTCCCATGGTCTAGGGTTAAAAAAAAGTTAACAAAAATCGCAATAAATCGTAATATCGAATCACAATACTTAAAAATCGCAATACTTATCGAATCGGCACCCAAGTATCGTGATAGTATCTGGAGATTGGTGTATCATCCCAGCCCTATTAAATACTATGCCTGTGTTAGCAATTTTCTCAACACTGTGAATCCGTAATATGTAAGTGTTTTCACAGTATATCATCTACCGTACGCACCGCCGTCATCGTCATCAGTCTATTGGCCCAGAGCAGTGCAAAATAAATCAATAGCACAACAATAGTAGCAAGTAACACACCTGATGCAACTCAGCAGCCCTCACTGTTGGATCAGGGCTCGAGCATCAGCTGGTTCATGTGTGCTAGAGCAGAGAGAAGTGGAAAATGGGCAGACAGCGTTGCCTTAAGGTAAAAAACTTTTGGAAATCTCTCGGGTTAAAGGTTGAACAGCCCCCCTCCCAATCGCCAAGTAAACACAGCGGGTTCACCTACAGTACCTGCCTACGGGGTAGCTGACATTGTTGAATTTGCACCATCACTGTTCTCAACAAGGTCAGGTTTATTTTATACGTAGCGAAACTATTTTTCCTTCAGCGAAATAAAACTTAGTTTGTCCAGGTTATCCTTGTAGGTAGACCTTGACGGAACAAATAAATTCCACAGATGAGTAGAAAAGTGTTATTGTTTTAATATAGCTTGGATGTTTGCAGGAACCACAGTGCAAACATTTCTTTTAAATAGTCTTCGACAGTAGGTGAAAGAAAAGATGAAACAGACTTTTCACTGTACCTCAATGTGTACACTCCTTTCAGTTGCATCAGCAGCTGCCTTACAGCCCCGCAGACATCTTACTATGAATGCCTCTCGTGTGTGTATGTGTGTGTCTTTGTGTGAAATTGAACAGCTCTGCTTTCATTATTGGAGTTGACCTTGACAGGTATTGAGGAGTTTTTCATTCTGTATTGAGCTGTGATACATGCTTTATTTATTACTTTTAAACACAGACGGACAGGGATTAATGTGGAAAGGAAACTTGAGATAGAAAATATTTCCAGATAACTAGTTTAAATGGAAATAAGGTTTCTCCTGACATTAAAGAGGTCAACATCAATAGATTAAGGGCAGCGCAATATACATATGAATTGCCCACACAAAGCGACGTACAAATAAGATGCTGTCCAAGTCACAGTAGATCAAGAAGAAGACTTTGAGATAAGTGCCTAAATATTCAGTTCCAGGTTCCACCTGACACAAGGATTGTTGGTTACATTTAAAGGGGAACAACGGCCATTTTTAAAGCATTGATATTATTCTGGATACTGTCTATATAACATGATGGGGACAAAATACTGCAACTTGCTCAATATGAATGTATAGAATTTCGACAACATTTGCAAAATAAATAAACATGCTGTCACTTTCTGAATCTATTTAATGTCAACAATAAACACTTATAAGACAAGGAAACTGTGTCATACCTTTCCGACTTCTTTCATTTTCTAGTAGTTAGAGTTTATGCAAGCGCTGTCCATTGGAACGGAACAGTCCATGACAGGATTTCAGCGCATGTTGTGGCGGTCATCCCACGGCTAGCGTGAGGCACGGCATATTGATAGCTAGCTAGTTAGATAGTTAAATTAGCTATAGCTAATTCCATAAATACAGTGCTAGACTTTTGTTGACCAAGTAGAGCGTAGTTGAGAATAGTCCAAGATGCCTTAATGGTGTTCTGTTCCTCACTGTGGAAACTATGAGCTGCTACAAGCTAACTGCTGCCCTAATCCTGCCATGGGGTACTCCAATCCAGTGGATTTCTCTGTTCCAGTGGACAGCACTTGCATAAACTATAACTACTGGAAAATGAAAGAAGTCTGAAAGGTATGACACAGTTTCCCGGTCTTATAAGTGTTTATTGTTGACATAAAATAGATTCAGAAAGTGACGGCATGTTTATTTATATTGCAAATGTTGTTGAAAATCTATACTCCATTCCAATCGCCACTGAAAGTTGCAGTATTTTTTCCATCATGTTTTATAGCTTTCAGAATAATGTCAATGTTTTAAAAATGGCTGTTCCCCTTTAAGTGCGATTTTTGAAGTTCGTAAGGGATTCTTATGACCAAATCAAGTTCGGGTAACTCGCTTTAAACCCGAGGGAGCGCAAAGGAGAAGAGTTTGGATTGCGATGTCGCGCCTCACAGTGACGGTAGGACTAGTCGTCGTTCTTTTGCACATCGTAGTGAACGAGGAGGCTCATAAACCTGAATGAGGGAATTCAGGTAGGTGGTTGCTAGTTGCCACTCTGTAGGTGAGCAACAGAGCCTTGGACTTAATACGAGCGGCAGCAACGGGGAGTACAATGGAGATTAATGATGATCATGAAAAGTGGATTGACAAGAGTTTTTGGTCCCCGCACGGACCAAGTATGGACTGTGAACTGGTAGCTGGAGAGGTGCCAGTTCACCGCCTGGGCACTGCCGGCGTGCCCTTGAGCAAGGCAGAGACCCCCTAAAACAGCTCCCTGAGCACTGTAGAGTAGCTTCCCACTGCTCCTAATATACTAGGATTGGTTAAATGCAGTAGCTAAATTTCACTGTGTGCTGTGCTATGTACAATGTGTGACAATAAAATTGGATTTACATTTACATTTACATTTTGGACCATTTCCAGAGGTTTTACTGTGCATTCCGGCAGCAGTGGACTTGAAAGACATGGATTTCTAACATTCATGTTCTTCTGTCACGGAGAACATACGATTAAAGGCATAGATGTGATGTTATAACGGTTAAAAGTGATCTTGTTTCTGCTGCTGACGCTAGAGAGGATTGCTGGAGGGAAAACTCTAAGAGCATGGTCATCATTGCGTATCATTAGAGCACCGTGGGTATATTCCTTATTTATACAATATCCTGTCATCTCGGTGAGTCTGTAATGATTTTCTATTAACAAAATTGCCTCGTATTCCTGTAGACTGCAGTGATAGAATATAAAAGTAAGAGGTTACAGTGACGCAATTACAGTCATCACTGTGAAATAATTTCACACCTGCATGGTTAACACGCGCAGGAGCAGGTGTCAAATGAATAAGGATGTTTTAAAGGGAGTCCAAATATAATACTGTCGGATCGTATCAATGTAAAAGAGTTCAAGAAGATGATTGAATTGATTGTAAGGAAGTGATCTGCAATTAGCGGCTTGCACAGGCCTTATTCACCTGCAAGGAGCCAGCCGCCTTCACCCGCAACGCCTTCTTCCAAACATGCCTGCGGCAGTGAAATAATGTAATATAATTGGAAATTATTTATCCTTAATGCTTGGATGTAAACATAAGCAATTGTAGTTAACCCTAAGAGACCCGCATACACCTGTCTTTGTCTTTTTTAGGAGGGTACAGGGGGTCTTTAGGGGGAGATAGCAGGTCAACATGTCACATATAAGTGGTGTACATCATCTGAAAGCTGGCAACCTAAAGATTAATTTGAGATGCAGCTCAGCACTGTGTCAAGTTGTCCTAGTCATAAATCTGTCACAAACATGACATAATTCATTAAACTAAATTGTGAGAATGTATAAGGGCTTAGTACATTATGATAGAAGTATATGATGGTCATCCCCTTGATCTATTATGTCTCATAAGTTGTTGCAGCAATTTTTGGGTTGATACCATTTGTTACACAGATTTGGTGCTAAATGTGACTATTTTTTTACCACTCGAAAACTGATAAAATCAATCATCTATAATCCCTCAAAAATACCACATTAAGACACCAAGACCTTGAGGAACACCATAGAAAAGCCATGCTGTGATTTGGTATCAAAAACGTTTGACATTTGGAGATTTCTGCAAGAATTGTATTTTTTGGGGATTAGATGGCGAGCACTTCTGTTCAGGAAACTGCTCAGAAACCCCCTTATTGTCAATCTACCTAAGAAAGCCATCCATCCTCTGAATACTCTTGGCCTCTCTGTGGCTGAAAAGTTTCATGAGGCTGTGATCATCCTAGAGGTCACCACAGGTCATTTTATACAGTGACGTCAAGTATCAGAAAATGATAATGATACTATATGAAATGGTTACTATGGGGACTAACATCACACATGAATACAGTTGGGCTCATTGGATCAACAAGACTCTCAGCTTTAAAGCGATACCCAATTTATACAATTTCAAGACTGTTTAGGAACCCCAGTATGCAGAAACCATTTTTAGAATAGGGAAAAATAACACTTTAATACTGCATGCAAAAAACTGCATGTTTTTTGTCCAAAACTGCATGCGATTATCATAATGTGGGCATGTCTGTAAAGGGGAGACTCGTGGGTACCCATAGAACCCATTTTCATTCACATATCTTGAGGCCAGAGGTCAAGGGACCCCAATATTTAGCCCAACTTTGGAGCGTTATTTTGCCCCCTTCCCGTCAAGCTAACATGACATATAGGTTATCATCACATAGTTTGATATGATACCAGTGTCTTCACTCTAGCTTTAAGAGCCTGCCACAGCCTCTTAAAGACTAAGAGTAATGTCAGCCGGAATTGCCGGCGATCCCTACGGGTCTCAGAGGGTTAACACTATCGTTAGTCATCTTTGTCTTTGGCTTTAAACAATACATTCGACAAATATTAAGAACAGATCATTGTTTTACTCCTTTCCAAAGCTTCTTTGTGTCCTCTTCTTTGCGTTGCTCCCGCTGCTCAGTTTACTTTGGCAAATGACATTACATTTCTTTTTTTTTTTAGCTCAGAAGCTTTGGGTATTATCTACAAAAGGTTATTACATTATAGGACGCTGCAATCCTATTGGAGACTCGTGCAAATAAGCCACATGTCTGTTACTGACCAACTGTATCTGCGTAGTTGTAGGGAGACGTATCATCCATGGCCAGCTCACATCAACTGTACCAGAGTTACAGAGATAAGGCAGGCAAATGAAGCTCCAGTTTTATTTAAACTACATTGATAATTTTTTAATTATACCCGCAGCGTTCAAACATGACCGCCTGCAGCTGTTAAAGTTAAAGTACCATCGCAGCTCGAAACGGAGCGAGACCCACAGGAGTCCCACATTTATGCAGACATGTATTTGGAGGCCATACAACGTTGCTCATCAGCATTCAGTATAAAAGTTCTGTCTTAGCTGTTTTACTTACTGCACAGCATACAGTAACATATTGAGGCTGCATTTAACCCTAAACTATCCACACAACAAATGCAAAGACATGTTTTCCTGGTCGTCACAGATGTTAAAATTAGTAAACACGGAAGGTCTGTCACTTTGTGAGGCTGTCACTTTGTGTTGTTCAAATCATCAGTGTGTGCATACAGATGTCTCTTTGTTAGGGGCTTCAAATGAAACGTATAGTTGTTGTGGATGCTGCAAAACTCTTGATCTGCATGCAGCTTGGCAATTAAAAAATGGAAATTGCACTTGTAAAATGGCAGCATCGACATTTTGTGCTTTATATCATCAATTTCTTCAGGTCTTTATATCTTTTGTTTTTTTTATTTTAAATTTGTTTGAATATATACTCCAAAATTGAGGGTCTTTTGTTTCCAGGTTTAATTTAGATGCACTAGTGCAGTGCCCGTTCGGGGCGTTGCTGTTCCGAGCGCGTGCTGCTTGTTTATTCGAAGTTTGTTAATATTGGCCATGTTGCATGTCCGAATTGCAACTTCGACTCTGCACGAAGGTTGGGAATCACCGGAGGCCCCACGATTCGATGTTATCACGATACTTGAGTCACAATGCGATCTCATTGCGATTTTAAACATTTTACGATATGCTGAGTATTGCGAGAAGATATATTGTGATTTATTACCTTTTTCAACTGCAATTTATGCAGTCTGTCAACATCTGTTTTATCTAATAAGATACAGTTTTCACTCTGTTCATCTCAGAGTTTTCATTCACATATCTTGAGGTCAGAGGTCAAGGGACCTCTTTGAAAATGGCCATGCCAGTTTTTCCTTGCCATAATTTTGCGTAGCTTTGGAGCGCTATTTAGCGTTCTTTCCGACAAGATAACATGACATGGTTGGTACCGGTCGATTCCTTACGTTTTCTGGCTTCATGTGATACTAGTGTTCACTCTAGCTTTAAGACTGAACCCGCTACAACCTCTGAAAGACAGAATAGCGGCTGAGCCCGCCTTAGGGCCGTTGAATTGTTAAGGGGTTAATAGTTTATATAATAAAAGATCGATACTTGACGTCCGTGTATCGATACAATATTGCCAAGCAAAATATTGCGATGCTATGCGGTTTCGATTTCCCCCCCCCCACACACCACTACTGCGCGTCCTTGGGTCCCCAGCAGTACATCCGCCAAGTGTGAAGTAGATCGGATGAACAGTTCTCGAGATATGAGAAGGACATATCCACATACGGACAGACAGAGATTCCTTGCTCTAGTTATTCTATAATTTAACTGTTATTTGACTTTCAATGGAAAAAAACTGCAGACACACATTTGTTTTAAGGGAGTGGCGGCCCTTGTTAGACAGGCTGGTGAGCAGGAAAACTGTCTAACTGTCCACATCCATGCGGTTTCAGTAAGCAAACAGAAAAGAGCCTATATAACGCTTGCTGCAGGCAGTGAGTGTTATAAGTAACTCGTAGGCTATTTGTCCAATTTTTATTTCACTTTCAAGGCGTTGATTTCCCTTTATGCTCGAGCGTAAAGACACGCTGCGCGGTGGAGGCTTTCATCCAGGTGGAAGTAGTGATGCAGGTATTTCGTCATGCCATGCCTCACCGCCGTTTGTCACAGAGTAACAAGCTTGGAAGCACAGTTGCCGCCGGGTTGGAATGGAGCTTTTATCTGTCCAAGGATTCAGCCATCCCAGTTTATGTCACTTTGTCAAATTGTGCATGGACGCATGTCTACGTGTGGTTTAATGGTGGTATTAGTCACCAGGCTCGAGCTCGCGGACAACTCGCTCACTGACGCTGATCTGGCAGTGACCTACAGTCTGGTGTCCAGGTGGCTGGCTGAGCGTCCTGTTGTGTTTACAGTCCTGATACATCACACCTGTCTGTGTACTGGCTCAGCAGAGAGAAATCAAACAGCTGATCAGTGGGAGAGTTTACATCCTCCAACATACAGCGCATATCTGGGAGCCAAACATGCTTAAGGATATATAGTATGCACACATGTATACACAGGCTTTTATATGTACATGTATACACAGAAAAATACAAACCACACAGAATTTGAAGTCACTGGCATTGCAGAGACTTTTAAAACATATTTCAAGGAAACTTTTTTATCTGTATACTTTGTGTGTAGTTTAACATAGGAACAGACCCTCAGATTATTGAGACTGAACACCCAACACGTAACAACCATCCACCATTTCCAACGTTTGAGTAAAAACAAACACCAGTACATCAAATCACTGGTAGACTATGATTAGATTGCGACGCTAGACAACTCACATGTGGCTATACCAAAGCAAAAATGGACAGTTTGCCTTGCTAATTTACTATTAGGGCTGTCAATTGATTAAAATATTGAATCACAATTAATCGCAAATTAATCACACATTTTTTTATCTGTTCAAAATGTACCTTAAAGGGAGATTTGTCAAGTATTTAATACTCTTATCAACATGGGAGTGGGCAAATAGGCTGCTTTATGCAAATGTATGTATATTTATTACTGGAAATCAATTAACAACACAAAACAGAGACAAATATTGTCCAGAAACCCTCACAGGTACTGTATTTAGCATAAAAAATTTGCTCAAATCATAACATTACAAACTGCAGCCCAACAGGCAACAACAGCTGTCAGTGTGTCAGTGTGCTGACTTGACTATGACTTGCCCCAAACTGCATGTGATTATCATAAAGTGGGCATGTCTGTAAAGGGGAGACTCGTGGGTACCCATAGAACCCATTTTCATTCCCATATCTAGAGGTCAGAGGTCAAGGGACCCCTTCGAAAATGACCATGCCAGTTTTTCCTGTCAAAATTTAGCGTAAGTTTGGAGCGTTCTTTCCTTCATGACAAACTAGTATGACATGGTTGGTACCAATGGATTCCTTATTTTTTTCTAGTTTCATATGATACCAGTATCACTTTAGCTTTAAAACTGAGCCCGCTATAACCTAAAAATCGCAAGTTGTGTTAATGCGTTAAAGAAATTAGTGGCGTTAACACGACTTTGCGTTAACACGTTATTATCGCGTTAACTCTGACAGCCCTATTTACTATATATTGAAATTTGTGCAGAAAGAGCAAGGAAACAAAGGGATGTCCAAGTTTTTTTGTTGAGATGAGATAGTTGGGCAACAAGGACTCCAAACTCTGCAGAGCTGCAGACAAGTGAACTGTGTAAAGGGTGAGCTGTCTCTACATTGAGATCTGGATGAGCTGCAATATGAAATAGTACTCCCTACTCTCTAAAAAAAGATGTTTTCTTGCCGTTTTCACTCAGATTTTGAAATGATTATTTCTGCTCGCACGTGATGTTGATTTTCCCAATTCCAACTTTTATATATGTTTGAAATAATATAAATAAATCACGGCAGATCATGACGCCAAAATCCTAATTATAATCTGCCTAACAATTGTAATTTTTGTCAGCCTCTTTATGTACACAGTTAGATTTCTTATTTTCACAGCAGGTATTACACAATCTTTTATAGGACATTTGGCACTTTTTTAAACGTTCATCTTTACCCATCCAATGCATTATTTTCCTAATACATCTGAGATGTCTTCCCCCTGTGTCCATCTGGAATCGTTTTTTTAACTCTGCAGGAGTCTCCAAAATTCACCATTTAATTTTCAGGACCCATCCAAAAACTGCCACCGTAACCATTCGTCTCCCACCAGGAAATGTGTATTAGGGGGTGTGTTGGGGGACATCTGTTTGTCTCTGCGCTATTATAATGGCCTCTTGTCATCTTGCGTGTATGGACAATACATCTCAAAGTGAGGCAGGTGTTCCTCGCAGCAGCCCTCTTAAGGTGATGTGTCATCAGCGAAGCGCTGCCATCGAAAAAAAAAAAATCCCTCTCCACTCACCTACCACCTCTCACACGCTCCGTTCTATTTGGCAAGCACCCTGAAAAACAATCATCTCGGCCATGCACCACTGCTTCCCATTATCGGTCTCATTTACCCACATTTGTCTTTTGCGTTTCCCTTTCCTCCGCTCCGTCTTTCTTCCATCCTGTCTCCCTTTAATTGTCTTTGTCTTCTTTTGTCCCTGCCATTGTTTTGCTCTGGCAGTGCTCTGCGTTCCGACTCTTCTTCCTTGTTCCTCCCATCTTGCTCTTTCTTCCCGTATGTCATTATTGCTCGTTCCTTTCCTTCTTTGTCTCTTTACCCCCCGTTCTGTCCGCCACGTGGCAAGAAACGCACAGAGCCTCTCTCTCAACTCTCAGCCCAATCTTCATTATCCAACTCCTTCATTTTATCCGCTAATAACCCATTCAACTCCACTTGCTTAATCTCTGTGTTTACCCCCTCCCAACACACTCACACACACTCGCACTCTTGCACAGCCTCCCATAATCTATAATTGAATCCTCTCACACCCAGGAGAGCTGCTCTTTTTTAACACAGCAGCTCTTCATAACATGAATACACACACACACACACACACACACACACACACACACACACACACACACACACACACACACACACAGAGAAGCACTGCCTCCCTCCCTTGCTCTAACCTCGTGCACGGTGCCTACATTGTTGTAACAGTAATTCCGCTCTTTCTCTCGGCTCCCATTTAATTAGCTGGACTGGTATCACACTGTGTGACTTCTGTTGCCTTGACAAAGAGAGTGGAGGCTGGGAGGGCAGTTGGAGGAGGCGGTTGTGGCGGCACCAGTTGAACATGTATATGCTAGCTTTGGCCCAGCTTGAGTGGGAATATTGTCTGAGGAGAACACAGCAGCTTGCACAGTTAAGCCTCGGTTATACTCCCAAACGAACGTGCACATTAAAATGTATTTTTTATCGCCACATACATACATGAAATTTGACCACTGCATTTAACCCTTCCTAAGCATTTAGGAGCAGTGGGCTGCCGTAAAGCACCCGGGGAGCAACTTGGGGTTCAGTGTCTCAATCAAGAACACTTCGAGATGCAGACAGGAGGAGCCGGGATCGAACCGCTAACCTTGTGATTAAAGGATGACCCGCTCTACCCCCTGAGCCACAGCCGCCCCTGGGTAGCTGTGGACACCACGGATGCGTAGTAGTTCTGTATATATTGTCGGCTTGGAGGACGAGCTGGTGCAGCAGTGGTTGCGTTAGACTTTCGCGTTTTTCCGTCATTTTAACGGACGGGGTTTTAAAAAGTCCGTCATAATCTATTATTACCCGTCATATTAATTTAACTTTTTTAATGACAATAATAAATAGGCCTATATAAAGGCAGAGTCTGTGATTCTAATCCAATACACTTTTTATCAAATTCAATGAATATCCCAAGGGTTTCTGCCAGAAAAAAAACAGTCCAACAACAACACTCGCTAACGTTAAGCACACAACCTACGCACTGAGTTTTCCTCAAAGGAGTTTGCTACTTGTATAACACGTTTTAGTTTACAAAACATCTGGAAAATACATTATTCCCCATTGCTTAGGCACGGCTGGGAGTCATCTTAGATGCGCACTCTGACTCTGACTCTGATGTGCAGTAGATTGCTACCACTCGCAGCGTAGTGGCTGTGCGGACAAGTTCGCAGGGTCACAACAAATTGTCGATATGCGGACGTCCGCACAGAACCTACGCGTCCACCCGCTGATGACGGAATTTATGTCACACGGACCCTCGCTGCATTCACACCAAACCATCATTGCAGCGATTAGCGCACGGTTGTGCGGCGGTGTGGGGGGGTGTCACTTAAATGGCCCATTTGTGTGACGCCATGGTGCTAGTATGCTGGGTCCTACAAGTGATTGTCTGTCTGCATCGACAGATTGGCAAAAACATTTACTTGCAAGCACCAGGCCAAATTGAGTGACTACACATGAAACACAACGTTACGCTTGTGTTTTGGTCAGTCATGTTGTTTTCTTTCCCGTGGCCGTCTTTCAGGTCTGATTGCCAGTTACGTGATTGGCCACCGCAAGGTGATGTCGGGTTGTGTTTCTCCAAAAAGTGGATCTGTTTCAATTTATCGCCGCTGCGCTTTTTTCAGCATCCCCTGCGATCCCCACCACACCAGCCTAAAAAAAAAAATGAAAATGATGTTTTCGCAGCAATGTCTGATTTGGTGTGAATGCAGCCTAACTGTTGTCAGCCTAATTTGTCATCACGTTTATTTTCACTCTAAAAAAAACAAACAACAAAGACTCAACATGGAGCTATTTGGGAAAAGTGTTGGTGGTTGTGCCTTTGGCAACGTACGCTTAGTTGCCAGGTTACACCAAGCTAATGCAGTCTAATAAAACAGCCCTGCAATAAATCCCACTTTCATTCCTTTATGATTTATTGCAGGACTGTTGTATTAGACTGCATTATACAGTTAAGGTAGCTCTAAGTATAAAAACTCAATACACTTAAAAAAAAAACAAAAAAACAGTGTCTCTCCATACTGGACTTACAGGACCAGCAAGTTGGCTGAAAAACGTTAGTTAATTTGGCCTGTAATTGTTACCATGAAGTGGGGTGAATGATCAGACATGTGCTCCGGATGGGATCAATGTCAGTGGCCAGCGCATGTAATATCAAAATCACCCCATCCCCCCGAGAGAAATAAATCTCACCTGAATTGGGCTTTAGTGCTGTTGACCCAAACAGAGCAACAAAGCCCTAAAACAACAAAAGGTTCCCACCTTCTTATAGGAGATAATGATAATCAGGTCACCGCAGACCTACTTAGTGTGGCCGACCTCAACACATAGGGAGAGCACTGCTTGAGGACAGTTTATTTTTGTGTTTCTGCATACAGAGATAGTATAAAGCAGCGTCGGTGTGTCTATGTGCAGTTAATTGATCCACCGTCTGTCTGTGAGGCTCTGCTAAGTATCTGGACGAGGCGAGACCACCATGGTCCAGCGATCGTTGATTCACCACCAGCAGCAAATCTCAGGCATTGTTGTATGTGATCAAGCTTCTTGACAACCTCCCCTCCCCCCGTTGTCTCCTTGAGTTTGATGATTCGAAAGAGCACTGTTAAGTGCATCTGTGTCTGTGCTTGAAACTTTTTCATTATCTCAGTGTGTTTTGAAATGTTAATGTGTACACTTGCGTGCTTTATCGGCCTGTGGCAGGGAAGGAAAGCTTGTTTACAAGATGTTCGCGTTGGTCTAGTCTGAACTGCTCTCCTGTTATTCGCTCTCTCTCCACAGCTGGCTGTTGCACATCTGCTATGATCATTAAACTGTGATCATTAAAATGTTTTTTTTAAAGACGCACAAAATCGGAATGTTTTTAGCTCTTTTATCCATTTTCATTTTCCATTAGTTTCAAAATAAATGTCTTAACTTGCTCTTAAATGTGGTGTAAACAAAGCTGTCAATGAGACTATGATGTTTCAGCAAACAGAGTGCAGCTGTAGTATAGAGGACAGCCAGCATTCCAGATTCAATTTTTTCGTCTGTAATTGAAGGAGAACATCATGTCATTATCACAGAGAATGTGCATCCTCGGGCGCTTTAGTTTCTAATGTCCCTGATACACAAACTGTGGGTCTGCATGTCTTATTTGATGTTGAAGCATGATGGATGTATTCTTAACATACTGCTTTCTCTCTTACAGGTGAAGTCAGTGAAGACAGGCTCTGTATTCTGGACCATTGGCTGTTGTCTCTCCTATTTCTACATGGTGAGAATAGTTACACAAACACATACATACACGAACACGCTGGGTACACACATAGACTGTACTCACCGTGACGTCACCTGTTGGTTTGTGGACTGCTGTTTTGAACCCTCGAGTTCAGCATTTGGCCGTTGCCATCTTGATTTTTAGCTGTCGCCGTGTCGTTTTTTTGCAACCAGAAGTGACACAAGAGGGTGGAGCTAGGTACAACGAAACGCTGAATAAGACATTTTTAGGTGACCAAAATGTTTCATCATCTTTCATGAACTGAAAACACACTGTGAAAGGGTTACAGTTCCAAGCTGAAAACACGGACAACTCCCAGACCGGACAACGCCGTGGTCACAAGGTAGCCACTGGGAGACTCTGGGAGTTGTCCGTGTGTTTGTCTTACATCTTTAACCATTTCAGTGTCTTTTCTGTTCATGAAAGTTGATTATAACCTTTTTGGATGCCTGAAAATTCAGCGTTCGGTTGTACTTGGCTCCATCCTCTCGTGTCACTTCTGGCTGCAAAAACCAAGATGGCGACGGCCAAAATGCTGAACTCAAGGCTTCAAAACGGCAGTCCACAAACCAATGGGTGACGTCACGGTGACTACGTCCACTTCTTATATACAGTCTATGGGTATAATCCAAGTCTCATTTATCCAGTCGTATGCTCAGCACTTCCTAAACACATGCATCTTCACCAAAATCTTACTTTATTTAAAACTCTCCTGCCACTACCGTCTCATGCTTGGACAGACGCACTACTCGCACTGACTCATCCCTTTTTTTTTTATCTCATTGGGAACTGTAAGTCAAGATCACATTGACTTTTTATTCCAATCTTTATATTTTTATTCATTATTGAACCTATTTTGAAATTCTTTGTTTTTGTGTACTCTGCTTTTTACACATTTCTATTTTTTATTTGACGTAAATATATGATGTGTTTATGTGCTTTCTTTCTTTCGTTTTTTTTTTTGCTTGTGTTTCTTTTTCACTGCTGTACAACCAGCTACCCTGTGGAGAGTGTGATTGACTGACTGACTCAATGTGTTTCAGTTCGGTATAATTTAAGTTTTTAACAATTCTGGTTCCGGTTCTTGTAAACTTTTTTCCATTTCTTGTCCCATTATTTGAGTAAGAGAAAACACCAAAGTATATTCAAAGCAAACATTTCAGTCATTCATCATAAGCAGCAGGGCATTTCATTTCATTCTTGTAGTGTGAAATGAATAAAATTATATACTGTATATTCTGTTTCTGTTTGGCATGCACAAAGAACATTCACTATTTTATGCTCGTCTTCACTTGAGTTGAACACGCTGGAACTAACTGATTCTGCAGCACTATGATGACAAGAGTGGACATCAAACTGATGTATTCTCACACACTGCTGCAGGAGATGCTTTGTCATTTTAGTCAGACTTCTTCGCTACTACGAAATGTTTTGCAACTGTCGTTTGTAAAGTAGCTCTGGCTCTGGTCTGCCATTTTTTATAAACACTTTGCCTTTCAGAGTTGAATAGCATGTTTCTCAGCAAATCCCACTTAATATGCATTTGGAGCTAGTTTCAAATTCAGATCTGGTTCTTGCTAATTAACCGCGCTCCTGAGATGGTAGTGTTGTAGGGGTGATTGTCCTCTGTTGGTCCAGCATGGACATGGCAAAGCATGGAAAAAGAGGAGTAGCAGTTCAGCCAGTGTTGTCTGCATTATTTATGAATTCAGGCACAAGCCCATCAGGGGATTGATGAGAGAGATGAGATAAAAAGACGATCCGGGCTCGCTGCCTCAGCGACAGATTGTTTGCGTGTGTGTGTGTGTGAGCGCCTATGAAAATCTCCAGCTTCTTGCTCATTCCGGGCTAAATCTCTTTGGCCGGCAGTGAGACAGATATCAAATGAAACAGATTACCGAAATCCAGCTTCATCGATCACACTGGGCCACACGGTCCGATGGGGGCGTAGAGAGGATTGGGGAGATAGAGGAGTGATGGAAAGATGAATAGAATAGGAGACAAAACAGAGAATGGAGAGACAAAAGCTTAGAGAGAGGTGTGGTAAGACAAGGGAGGGGACAGAGAGATGGAGAGAAAACACTGAATGATAAGACAGGAGAAAGAATATGTTGTGATGCGTAACTTCCACGTCAGAAGCAATGGGAACATTGAGTCTCCATGCTTTGTTCTTCTTATTACCACTTTCTCTCCTTGACACCCTCTCTCCCCCTCTCCTCAGTGATGTGATGTTCCTCAGTACTGTATCCGCAGCCCACCCACTGTTGCAGATAAGTCCTCTAGCAGTGAGCAGCAAACTAGGCTCATACGTCTCCATCAACACCACCAACCCCCCGACTGCCCCCACCGTTTCATTTTGGTTCTGCATCCGCTCGTTGACCCACCCCTACGTTTTTTTGTTTTTTTTATCACCTTGCGCCGGCACTTTAATCAGGATATAGCCAAGGCTACCTTTTCCCGTGGGGCTTAATCGAATGCGACACTCGTAAAGCAGATACGGAGACAGAGAGGGACAGATTCCCCGCCTGGATATTGGCATAATCAGAGGGGAGAGGACGGAGAAGGACGAGATTAAGAAGAGGATCAGAGCAGCAGGACCCTTCTGATGGACAGGAGCCACAGGAACCGTTCTTGTAGCTGCGCCACATCCTCCTTTCATCCCACCAGGGGTTAGGCGAGAGTGGGTGAGGGCAGAGCGAGGGGGAAAACAGAGGACAGAGCAAAAGCAGATGCACTGCACTGCTCATTCCCAAAGCTTACTTTTCTCTCTAAACCCTCCACAGTCCCCTCTAGCAGAACAACCTGTAAAATCAGAGCAGCTCCTTTGCTTAATCAACTATTGATTAAATGCCCTGAATCAAAGCGCCTCAGGTGATGGTTAAAAAGATGTCACTTTGCTTAACTTTTTAGCCACGCTAGCGGCGTAGCTCTAGGGAGAGTCGATGGTCGGCCGGTCGGTCCACCACTTTGATCCAGACTGAAATATCTCTAGCAACTATTGGATGGATTGCTCTGAGATTTTGTACAGATGTTCATGGTCCCCAGAGTATGAAGCCTACTAGGGATGTCACAATACCAGAAATTTAGTAGTCAATATCAATACCAGTAAAATTCCACGATTCTCAATACCAATTCGATACCACGGTAAACCAAAGTGAAACAATAAATCCCATGTACTTCAACATCCACTCCTTTATTACCTTTTGCATACTGTCGTTAAACACATCTTATTACACGGCTGTGTTGAATACTCAATTCTGATTGGTCAATCACGGCGTTCTGCGATCTGTTATTTCTGTATTACGGACCGTTGCTATGTATAGCAGACCGTTGCTATGGGCGCAGCTCTGATGTCGGACTCTGGCGGACCGTTTTTGCGTCAAAATATTGATTTCTTCAGTAAGTAGCAGTGTAATAAGCGGGATAATGTACAGCTAGCGGGTCATTGTTGTGAAAGAATCCCCTTCAGGGCGATGCTGAGACCCCTCCGCTTCGCATCGGGGTGCAGCATCGCCCTGTCGGGGATTCTTTCACAACAATGACTGGCTCGCTGTACATTATCCTTTACATATTTTCCTCTGCATTATCTAATTTATATTTATATATATATAGATTTTGAAAATCGGTGCTCATGACATCCCTAGTGCCTACTTATAATGCCATCAGCCAGCCAAAGTGTGTGAAATATCTCAACATCTACTTGATGAATCCACACAACATTTTCCACTGACATTCATGTTTTCCAGAAGATGTATCTTAATGACTCTGGCGATCCTTCGACTTTTCCTCTAGCGCCAACATGAGATTGACATTTGTAGTTTTGAGAGAAATGTCTCAACAGCTTTTGAATGGATTTCCATAAAAGTTTAAAAGCGCAGACATTCATGTTCCCCTCAGAATGAATTGGAATAACTTTGGCGACCCCTTGATCTTCCATTTAGCGCCATCATCAGGTCAAAGTTTGAATTTTATGACCAAATACTTCAAAACTGAAGACATTCCCATCAGCTGTACTTTGTGTGTTGTGCTAATGTTAGCATGCTATCATCGCTAAACTAAGATGGTGAACATGGTAAACATTATACCTGCTGAATATCAGCTTGTTAGCATTGTCATTGTGAGCATGTTAGCATGCTGATGTTAGCAATTAGCTCAAACTACAAGTACAGCCTTACAGAACTGCTAGCATGGTTGTAGATTCTTAGTCGTGTTTAATTAAAAGGATATAATTCCAACACAAAACTAGAATATCATTGTGATAAAAGTACAATGTAAGCAGGAGTCTGGCCTGTGCCCAAGGCGTAGCCCTGGAGCGATCACCATCTGACTCATTTGCAAGCATACACACATACAGACGTGCTACTTAACAGTGGAATCTAATAGAGATTCACAGAGTAGTCTGTGTTGCAACTGCAACCTTTCTGTTGACCCTCGATCATTAAGTGTCTTTAATGGCACTCATCTTAAGGTCTTCTTAATGAACCAGAGAGTCACTGCTGGTGTTTGTGAATAAGCACCGATAAACCGAACAAGATTCATATTCATTGTCATAAATGGACTGTCCAACAAGAGCACATAAGCAGGCTGCAAACACTTGTGAACACATAGAATTGTACACACACGCACGCACGCACGCACGCACGCACGCACGCACGCACGCACACACACACACACACACACACACACACACACACACACACACACACACACACACACACACACACACACACAGAGTAAAACCCTTCTCCCTGTTGCATGCTGTGTTCGCTATATCCTCTTCTGAGTGCCCCCGCGGTCATCAGATAAGCCCGGTATGAAACGCAGAAAGCGATAACGGCTAAAAGACTTTGCTCCAAACATTTTCTGATTCCTGCCCTCACCTGTTAGCCTGTGGCTCGGGCAAAGGGCTGGCTGTTAGAGCCATCATTTCAAATGGAGCTTGTCCGTGTGCACACACACACAGCTTTGGTTTTAGTCTTGGGCATTCATCTTTGCATTGTCCTCTAATGTGAACAGATGGTCAGTATTTCCCATTCTTTTTTTTTTACCTCTGGTTGATTGTGCGCTCTGCTGGCATGATCAGAACACTCGAGAGGTAAATCTGCAATCAAGTTGCATTGTAGAGTTTGCTGAAAAAGAGACGCTGATGCCCCCTTAATCAGTGATGTAGCGGGGGGTATACCCATCTCTTTTCCTGGTTGTTTACAGTATACCCACCTATCAGCCGAAAGCATTGGATTATATAGGAGAGTATACCCACTTCCTCCTCAGTAACCTATCAATCTACCTAGTAGTACACCCACCTCATCAATGACACTACACCACTGACATTTACATCTCTGATCTCTGACTTGTTAATACTCGTGAATGCTAATACGCTAAACTATGATGGTGAACAAGGTAAACATTATAACCACTAAACATCAACATGTTAGCATTGTCATTTATGGCTGCAACTAACGATTATTTTCATTATCGATTAATCTGTCGATTATTTTCTAGATTAAATGATTAATTGTTTCATCTATAAATTGTCAGAAAATACTGAAAATGGCCATCCCAGTTTCTCAGAATCCAAGGGGATTTCTTTAAATGTCTTGTTTTTTCAGTTCAAAACCAAAAGACATTCAGTTAACAGAGAAAAGCATGAAATCTCCATATTATCCCCACCGATTATAAAAATAGTTGTGGTCGACTAATCGATTAATCGTCATTATTGTCATTTATTATTGTCTTTACTATTGTCTTTATTGTCATTGTGAGCATATAGCCATATGACGTTAGCATTTAGCACCACTGTGCCTAAGTACAGCCTCAGAGAGCCGCTAGCATGGATGTTGACGATCTTGTTTAGAAAAATATATATTCAAATTGCAAAGCAAGCAAACATGGATGCCTTATGCCAGCTGAAGCCCATTTTTGACTCAGTGTTACTAAATCCTGCTTTAATACCAACTAGTGCAGTGCCCGTTCGGAGCGTGTGCCCTTCTGGAACGGGCCAATTGCTTGGGTACCAGAAGTTCTGCTTGCAGAGTTGTTGAAAACTGTGGTACGGCTGCTGGTACCCGCGTGAAGTTGATTGGATGAACCGTTCTCGAGATATGCGAAGGGCAATCATTATATACATACACAGAGAGACGGAGAATACTTCTTATATAGTTAGATGATGCTGCTACAGCGCCACCTATTTGCCAAATGCCACAATTGTCATGGTCACTCAGACGTTATATCTACACGTCCACCAAATGTGGTCGTAATAGCAAAAAGCATTCAGGAGATATTTTTTGTAATATAAGCCCACACCCACAGCATTTGAGCTAACTTTGAGGGCCAGCCATAGCACAACTGTATGGAACATCAACAGTCCAAAAAAGTAACTTTTTCCGGCTTGGTCCAGAGATGTTCTGTACCAGATTTGGTTAAGATTGCCCAAATTGTGTAGGAGTAGTAGCAAAAAATCTGATTTGGACAAAATTCAAAATGGCGGAAAATCAGTTTAAACTCAGTATAGACGTGGCTTATATGGATAGATTTGTCTAGGCCCACAAAATCCAGGGGACAAGAATATTGTTTCTGGGACTTATGGTTCAGAAGTTTTCAGAAGTATAGTTCATTGTTATAGCGCAACCATCTGGCCAAATTGCACCACATTCGACACTTCACTCCCTCGGATCCTGAGCAATACACCCGCCAAGTTTGAAGTAGATCAGATGAGCGGTTCTCGAGATATGCGAATAACACACAGAAGGACAGACAGACAGAAACAGAGATTCCTTGCTTTATAGTTAGATTTGGTAAGTGAACTCTATTTCTTAAACCCACATGGCAAACTCTTCAAATTATGTAACTGTAGCACAACGGTAATTAACTATTCATTTAATGTGTAAATTACACCAGTTATTAGAACCGCTGGTAATTCTGAGTTGCCCTGAACACACACACATAGTGACCATGGGAACTTTTCCAATCACTATCTTCCATTCCTCTGATATGGCATTAAACCTGCTACCCTTTTGCCCAGTTAAGTACCCAAAGGGGAAAAAAAGCCTTACAAATAATGTTGACTTTGACTCTCTGAGTCAATAATGCACCTCAGTGACGCCAGAGAGTTCAACTCAGAGAGATCAATATTTTAAAGAGGCTTTTTTTATTAAGTTTACCCTGAAAAACACCAGTGCGGTTGGCATGGTTTTTGTGAATTAACACATGCCATGATTTCACAAACACGCCTATCGATTTACAGACCTTCACAATAAAAAGACGGGGTGAGTTGTCCACCTTCTTTGTGCCTGCAGTAGATTGCAGCCAGTTTTGGCCAAACACAGAGAAAAGGGGGGGTTTAAAATTCATTTTTTCAATGCAGTCTTTCCTGTTTTCGTCTCTCCGTTATCATGCATACTCACTAGAAATAGAAAAATGATGCAGCCACACAGCCAGCAGCACAGCACACAACTGTGTTTCAAGTGTTATATTTTCAGTTAGTTCCCAGCCAGTCAGCAACAGAGACTCGGATCAGTTCCTCCTGTGTCAACACCTAAAATGAGTCTTAAATTGAAGTAATTTCTGTTATTCATTCAAGATACGGTTCACATGCTACTAATTGGCTGTCACCATCTGAGAGAACAGATGCAAACTACTGCCAAAAGATAATTGCACCTAACCATTCAGCATGGAACTTATTTCGGAGTTTTCTTTCACCCTCTGCCTTAATGTAGCATATTAATGTTTTTATCAATTAGACATGATGTGCTCGTTTTTTCCCGTAATTGCAGAAGCGTAATGAATGCTCTTTTCATCGTGCTGAGCGGGTGCAATGGGTCTCTTTCTGACAAGCTACTGCGAATAAAGGCTCATCAAACAATTTGCGTCCATGCAATCCCTCTTCCTGTTTAATTCCCTCTTTCTGTTTCACTTTCTAGCACTCTCCTTTCTCTTTTTCTCTGTCTCGCTTTCTTTCTCTCAACACCCTTTCTCTTTGCTCTCCTCTCTGTCTGTCTAGTGCTCTCACTGTTTCCATTTGCCCTTCGCTGTAGTCAAGAATAGGCAATTGAAAAGTTGTCGGTGATGTTTTTACAGAGTTGTTTTATAGCCCCCCCACATCCAGCGGCGTGATATTTAGCGGACCTCAAAAACGGCTGAGGTATAATTTTAGTGGAGCTTTTAAAGTTATTAGTGCATCTAACACATAAAGTGTGATTGCCTAGTTTTTATAGATTCTATATACGTCAGGTTTTTATAGCTGTGTGCTTATGTCTAATGACGAAGAGACAGTAAGATGGTTTTACATCCGTTCTTGAATGATTTAATTCAAGGTGTGTGAGGTGATTTTTGTGCAGGGGTCGCTTATATGTATGGATTGGCTGACTTTTTATTTAATTCAAATTGTGTTTGAAAATTGAGTTGAGTCACATATTGCACATATTGAGTTTTTGCTTTTATTTATATACTGTATATTGGAGCTGTAATGATTAGTCAAAAGCTAAAGTAACTTTCAATTGCACATAAATACACCATTTCTTTCTACTTTTTTATTGCTTTTCCATTACAGAGGAGGTCACATACACATTAAAGGGAAAAAACACAATGTCTCCACAGCAACCTATTTATTCCAGTGGTTCATTCTCTTATCTAGTCGTTGACATGTAAACATCATCCATTTCTCCTCTTCATCTCTTATCCTATGAGTTAACTGTTCCATATCATATATTTCTTTCACAATTTTCAGGCATCCATCTTGTGTTGGTAGTTCTTCCTTGTGCCATCTCTTACAAGCTGCCAACAAGTCTTTCTGCAGATATGTCTTCTCTTAACAGTATCTCCTGACATATTATCAAAGCACAGTACTATACATTACCCAGGTATATCATAGCCCAGAACTTTGATAATAACCATATGAACAATTCCCTCAAACTGTACAATTTCAGAACAAAACCAAAATACATATGAATGGTCTACATTTAATGCCCCACATCTTCTCAAACGTGGTTGTGCTATAGACAAGTATTTGCTCTTAATTTTGGGTGTAATAAAGAATCTAATTACTTTCTTCCAAAGGTGTTCGCTCCAAGTACATGAGACTGTTTTGTTCTCTAAATATGCAACCATTCATCTTCTGTGATATTAATACAGAAGATTAATTATTCCTTTTTCCCGTTTCAGCTTTATATGTTATGCAGGGTTTCTGCTTCTCTCCATTAGGTGCTGATAGAATGTAGATATTATTCTCTATTTCTTTGAATAGTAAACTCCCCTTATGGTTATAATTATTCCATTTTTATCTAAATTTACATTGTGCTTTATTTCTCCGTCATAAAAGTCCCTTAATTGCAATTATCTGAAGGGGTCGTGGTTGTTTCAGCTCCAGAAAACTCGTAACATTTCCATCTTTTATTACTGAGCATAATGCTCAGGCCAAAATTTAGCCTGAGTTTGGAGCGTTATTTAACCTCCTTAGCGACAAGCTAGTATGACATGGTTGGTACCAATGAATTAGTTACTTAGTTACCTTCACTCCAGCTTTAAAATTGAGCCCACTGTAACCTCCAAAAGATCAATTGCATTAATGCGTTAAAGAAATTAGTGGCGTTATATATATATATATCTATATATATATATATATATATCTATATAGATATAGATATAGATATAGATATAATATAGACCATTTCACAGTTGTAAACATTCCAAATGTGTCCCAATTTATTTCCTGTTGCAGTGTATGGGACTGACATAAACTGACAGGAAGTAAACATGGACCCAATCTGTTGCCTAGCGACGCAATTTCGTTGAAATGGTCTGTGGGAAGGCATGTGTCAGGGTCCTCTAAATAGCCCAGTGCCCAGTGATGTGTTCTTCATTCCCAACCTTTATCCCTCTTAAGGTCTTTATTCTGCCTAATTGCTTGTGCCAGAGGCTCTATAAAAATTGCGATTAAGGTCGGCGAAAGACAACATCCCTGCCTGGTAGACCGTTCTAATATTATACTATCATGTCAGACTGTGGCAGACTTTTTAATCTGCACCTTGAATTGCATTTCCATATAGACCCCAAAAGCAAGAATAAATAGATGAAACAAAAACCTTTCTGCATGGTTGGCTTATTTGGGTGTTGCTGTCCCAACAACTTCAACATATTGTCGCCGCTCTGTAACCGTGTATCTCCATTTCCGTTTTCACTTTTGTGACATGCATTTTTCCGATAATCCAACTGTTTTTAGATGGGTTTTTTTTTTAGTTTAAGAAGTCGTTTACAGCGACAATATGGGAAACCCTTTGTTTCTCAACAGGACTTCAGGTTTCCATTAATCTCATGTCATTGAGGCAAACCTGTCGTCTCTCCTGCGAAGCTGATTTGTAGCGTTTTAACAGGAAAGTCTTGACTCAGCAGGGTTACTTCATTTGAACCAGAAAAACAAAAAGAAGAATAATTAATCACACTGGGCCAGTTCTTTCTGAATGGAGAAGACTATTTTAGAGAGAGGGTGATGTCCTAGCAGGCTGACTGACATGTCTGTGTGTATCTGTGCGTTCTAGGTGTCAGCATGGGGAGGTTACGTGTTTATCATCAACCTGATTCCTCTGCATGTGTTTGTGCTGATGCTGATGCAACGCTACAGCACAAGAGTCTACATCGGTAAGCTGCACACACACACACACAAACCACACTAACTTTTAGTACGTGACTTGATTTAAAACTCCCCCACATACAGTCACTGAAATGGAAACTGACAGTGTTTTCAGACCTTCTTCCATTAGAATAGAAATGTACGCAATGAGCAGACAAAACCTTCCCTATGCGTCTCCCAACACCGTTGCCCAAGCATTTGACCCTGAAACAAGCTCCAATGCCCAGTCACGCCTGTGCTCACCTCTCACAACCGTAAGCATCCCATCATCTCCAGCGCAGACATCCACACACCACTTAACAGTAAATGCAGCCACCTGCTACCTGATCTCTTTTTCATTTTATTTTTTTTTGCAACCACCAGAGTCAAAGCACCGGAGAAGAGGATAGGCTTGTTATTCCGCTGAACATCCCAGTTTCACAGAGCACGTGGCAGCTCCAGCACATTATATGTTGGCTCGGAGAACGCGAGCTCAATCCTTCAAACCCTCCACGCATCGGTCTGTCAGCTTAGCCGCGAGACCGCGACAGACACTTCTGTTGTGGTCAAGAAAAATGATGCCATGCCAAGTGTCTTTTACACACGATTATATGTTGCAGTCGCTGTAACCGCAGAGCATAGTCTTTGAGAGCTTTGGAAATGAATTACAGCCTCTTCACAGTGAGAGGGCTTTGACCTACCTCTGCTCCATCGCCAAATGCTTCTTCAACAATGGAGTTCTACTTGAGGATGCTGTTGGATGAAGTGGAAAATATCTATCCGCCTTCATTGTTCCTCAAGGATGTCTGCAGCAGTAGCGTCATCCAGCAAACCTCATGCGCCTTTTGGTAGCAAATGAGAGATGGAGAAACGTATTATGTTGACAGAAAAGACATTATGCGCCCTATTTAAACAATCTCTAGCGCATGGTCAAAAGTGCATGGCGCGAGTGCATTTAGGGCGAGTCCAACTCCACTTTTGCTAGTTAAGCGGCGCATAATCTGTAAAGTAAGGCGCAAAGGGGTTGTATTTAGTCTCTTAATTAATCATACTCTAGGTGTGTTTTGGGCGTAACAGGAATTAAACCAATCAGAGTATCGTCTCCCATTCCCTTTTAAAAGCCAGGTGCACCTGCACATCATTGGCGCATTGCTATTTAAAAGACGGATTCGGCAATCACTTTTCTGCTGAGGAAACGGATCTACTCATGCGCGAAGTGAAAGTGCACGAGCAGATGTATGTGGTCCTTGGACAGACAACCCTCTGCCTCCCCCGTCTCCCAATCCTCCGTCCCATGAACAACTCCATTTGACTGCATCTGAGCAAATGCACCGATAACGTATTTAACCGGGCCGGGAAAATTCCTTATATGATAATAAGCACTAGGCTAAATATGATAAACATATATTAATAAATAATGAAAACTATATTGCATCCGATGCAACACACGGGTGGCTCTGACCGACTGAGCAGAATCCTCCGGACCTGCATTACGCACGGGCGCACAGCCGGGCACTGCCGGAGAGGCGATGCGTAACGCGTGGACCCTGAGAGCCTTACATCATTATATTCCATGATATTTTGAATTGTCACCTGCCGCCTGAATTTGCTCTTTTCCTCAACATAAATTGAAAACGTTGTTTTAGTGCCGAGACTGTTTAACTGAGGAAAGCTGCTGCTGTGTGCGTAACAAGCAGGGTGCGCCGCTTTGCGCCGGGTGTAAGATAGGGCCCTAGGTCTTCAGGTGTGTCATATACTCCTCACCTTCCCTCTACTTTACATCTTGCAGCTCCTCTCTTCAGAGCCAGGTGTCTCTCAGTCACTACGAAGGAACATACAAAAAGGAGAAGAAGAAAAAAAAAGAAAAAGGAAAATCACGGTTTAATAAAATGCCTTGCAGTCTATGTTCCCTCACAATTCATCTCTCTCCGTCTTGAGTCAATAGCAGATGTGTGAGAAAGAGATAGCTGAGGGCGGTCACAACTACTTCAAAAACGAGGCACACTCTTCAGGAAGAGTATGAAATCTTAATTAAGCTGGTGCGTCTGCGAATCGGTTCCCCCCAGCTACAAAGGTGGGAGCTGCGCTGTTCTCAGCACCTTCGTCTCACTCCAGGCCTCCCTGCCACAACGCGCCGAGCCAGCTCCCATTTTCTCAGTAAATGACATTAGATTAGGTATTTTGTATTTACTCCCTCTGAGGTGTGACAGTGAAAATCAATAGACTTTAAATAGCTCTGTTGAGGTTGATTTCCCTTCGTAGGACCCAAAGTGGAGTAGTGGAGCAGAATAGAAGGTTTTTTTAGTAGTGCAATAGTTTATTTGTGTTTTATTCCTTATCTGATATACCCTCTCTCTCTCTGTATCTCCTTCTCATTTGTCTCTCCTCTCTTCACAGCTTACAGCACTTTCTTCATCGTGGGTCTCGTACTGTCGATGCAGATCCCTTTTGTCGGCTTCCAGCCAATCAGGACCAGCGAGCACATGGCTGCTGCCGGTAAGCCCCACCCTCTCTAACTCCATCTAGCTGATGCTGCGTTCTTCTTGGAAGAACACGTTCCCTTCTTGAAAAGTTTTAACATGAATGTCGTTCAGAGTGCAGTGGTGAAGTCAGCATTTCTTGGAAAATGTTGCTGCCTTATTTTCCAAGTTATGACTCAATCATACCTTCCTCACCAAATGTCAGAGCTTCTCACAAGTATAGCACAGCTCTCAACTTTACTGCTTTGGTTCACTCTCATCAACCTGATTCCTCTGCATGTGTTTGTGCTGATGCTGATGCAACGCTACAGCACAAGAGTCTACATCGGTAAGCTGCACACACACACACACACAAACCACACTAACTTTTAGTACGTGACTTGATTTAAAACTCCCCCACATACAGTCACTGAAATGGAAACTGACAGTGTTTTCAGACCTTCTTCCATTAGAATAGAAATGTACGCAATGAGCAGACAAAACCTTCCCTATGCGTCTCCCAACACCGTTGCCCAAGCATTTGACCCTGAAACAAGCTCCAATGCCCAGTCACGCCTGTGCTCACCTCTCACAACCGTAAGCATCCCATCATCTCCAGCGCAGACATCCACACACCACTTAACAGTAAATGCAGCCACCTGCTACCTGATCTCTTTTTCATTTTATTTTTTTTTGCAACCACCAGAGTCAAAGCACCGGAGAAGAGGATAGGCTTGTTATTCCGCTGAACATCCCAGTTTCACAGAGCACGTGGCAGCTCCAGCACATTATATGTTGGCTCGGAGAACGCGAGCTCAATCCTTCAAACCCTCCACGCATCGGTCTGTCAGCTTAGCCGCGAGACCGCGACAGACACTTCTGTTGTGGTCAAGAAAAATGATGCCATGCCAAGTGTCTTTTACACACGATTATATGTTGCAGTCGCTGTAACCGCAGAGCATAGTCTTTGAGAGCTTTGGAAATGAATTACAGCCTCTTCACAGTGAGAGGGCTTTGACCTACCTCTGCTCCATCGCCAAATGCTTCTTCAACAATGGAGTTCTACTTGAGGATGCTGTTGGATGAAGTGGAAAATATCTATCCGCCTTCATTGTTCCTCAAGGATGTCTGCAGCAGTAGCGTCATCCAGCAAACCTCATGCGCCTTTTGGTAGCAAATGAGAGATGGAGAAACGTATTATGTTGACAGAAAAGACATTATGCGCCCTATTTAAACAATCTCTAGCGCATGGTCAAAAGTGCATGGCGCGAGTGCATTTAGGGCGAGTCCAACTCCACTTTTGCTAGTTAAGCGGCGCATAATCTGTAAAGTAAGGCGCAAAGGGGTTGTATTTAGTCTCTTAATTAATCATACTCTAGGTGTGTTTTGGGCGTAACAGGAATTAAACCAATCAGAGTATCGTCTCCCATTCCCTTTTAAAAGCCGGGTGCACCTGCACATCATTGGCGCATTGCTATTTAAAAGACGGATTCGGCAATCACTTTTCTGCTGAGGAAACGGATCTACTCATGCGCGAAGTGAAAGTGCACGAGCAGATGTATGTGGTCCTTGGACAGACAACCCTCTGCCTCCCCCGTCTCCCAATCCTCCGTCCCATGAACAACTCCATTTGACTGCATCTGAGCAAATGCACCGATAACGTATTTAACCGGGCCGGGAAAATTCCTTATATGATAATAAGCACTAGGCTAAATATGATAAACATATATTAATAAATAATGAAAACTATATTGCATCCGATGCAACACACGGGTGGCTCTGACCGACTGAGCAGAATCCTCCGGACCTGCATTACGCACGGGCGCACAGCCGGGCACTGCCGGAGAGGCGATGCGTAACGCGTGGACCCTGAGAGCCTTACATCATTATATTCCATGATATTTTGAATTGTCACCTGCCGCCTGAATTTGCTCTTTTCCTCAACATAAATTGAAAACGTTGTTTTAGCGCCGAGACTGTTTAACTGAGGAAAGCTGCTGCTGTGTGCGTAACAAGCAGAGTGCGCCGCTTTGTGCCGGGTGTAAGATAGGGCCCTAGGTCTTCAGGCGTGTCATATACTCCTCACCTTCCCTTTACTTTACATCTTGCAGCTCCTCTCTTCAGAGCCAGGTGTCTCTCAGTCACTACGAAGGAACATACAAAAAGGAGAAGAAGAAAAAAAAAGAAAAAGGAAAATCACGGTTTAATAAAATGCCTTGCAGTCTATGTTCCCTCACAATTCATCTCTCTCCGTCTTGAGTCAATAGCAGATGTGTGAGAAAGAGATAGCTGAGGGCGGTCACAACTACTTCAAAAACGAGGCACACTCTTCAGGAAGAGTATGAAATCTTAATTAAGCTGGTGCGTCTGCGAATCGGTTCCCCCCAGCTACAAAGGTGGGAGCTGCGCTATTCTCAGCACCTTCGTCTCACTCCAGGCCTCCCTGCCACAACGCGCCGAGCCAGCTCCCATTTTCTCAGTAAATGACATTAGATTAGGTATTTTGTATTTACTCCCTCTGAGGTGTGACAGTGAAAATCAATAGACTTTAAATAGCTCTGTTGAGGTTGATTTCCCTTCGTAGGACCCAAAGTGGAGTAGTGGAGCAGAATAGAAGGTTTTTTTAGTAGTGCAATAGTTTATTTGTGTTTTATTCCTTATCTGATATACCCTCTCTCTCTCTGTTTCTCCTTCTCATTTGTCTCTCCTCTCTTTACAGCTTACAGCACTTTCTTCATTGTGGGTCTCGTACTGTCGATGCAGATCCCTTTTGTCGGCTTCCAGCCAATCAGGACCAGCGAGCACATGGCTGCTGCCGGTAAGCCCCACCCTCTCTAACTCCATCTAGCTGATGCTGCGTTCTTCTTGGAAGAACACGTTCCCTTCTTGAAAAGTTTTAACATGAATGTCGTTCAGAGTGCAGTGGTGAAGTCAGCATTTCTTGGAAAATGTTGCTGCCTTATTTTCCAAGTTATGACTCAATCATACCTTCCTCACCAAATGTCAGAGCTTCTCACAAGTATAGCACAGCTCTCAACTTTACTGCTTTGGTTCACTCTCATCAGCTTCATTTCCTACTGTATACTAGCTGACACTGACAAAGCAAGCCACTAGTTTGTGAACCCAATTATGCAATTAGCAGCTAAATTTTAAAAATTTAATAGCCAAATGCTCCTGTCAAGATAACTATTTTGTCGGACGATATATTGTCCCAGAAATAATTGCGATAAACAATATCAGTCATTTTAAGACCCTTTATGCCACTGATATAATGATAATATATTGGCAAAATAATGCAAGTACACCCTTTTAAAGAGCAATGAACTTTTGATTCTTAAGAATATTCAGACATTGGAATTGGAATGTGAAAAAAATATTTAAATATCCTAACTAAATAAAACATAAATAAAATAAAACTACAGAACCAAAACAATAAATAAAATTGACACTCTGGCTCCGTTAACAAAAATGTGCAATGTGTACGCAATGTCCAAATTCTATAATGGTTGGGAAAGCCCTGCTGTTTATTCTAGCATCATGTTGGCTAAAATGTTGTTGACATTCTTATGTCACTAACATTCCTAACAAACACGCATGTAAACACAATGAGCAATATCGAGGCCAGCAAAAATGACTGAGGTCATGTCCATATATTGTATAATAAGTCAATAACGTAAAAATTAACGAGGTCATATCCATGTATCGTACGGTAATTTGATCGTAAAAATGATCGAGGTCATGTCCATATATCATACGATAAGTCGATAACGTAAAAATGATCAAGGTCATGTCCATATATTGTATGATAAGTCGATAATGTAAAAATGATCGAGGTCATGGCCATATATCTTACAATAAGTCGATAACGTAAAAATTATCTAGGTCATGTCCATATATCATACGATAAATCAATAACGTAGAAATTATTGAGGTCATGTCCATATATTGTACGATAAGTCGATAATGTAAATGTATCGAGTTCATGTCCATATATCGTACGATAAGTCGATAATGTAAAAATTATCATGGTCATGTACATAATATGTACATGACCATGATGATTATCGTGACAGGCCTATAGCCAAATTTTTCCCCCAGGAGTTGGAGGGTGAATGTTGGACTTGTGTTCATCAGGTGGATAGAAACACAACAACGAAATAATGTTGCTCCGTGTCAGTTCAATGTCTAAATAGACAACTGTTTGCCATATCAACTTAATCGGGGGATAATGTGTCTCTGTTGTGTTTGCAACTTGTTGAGCTGCCCACAACTGGCCACAAAAACAAATCAATTAACGCAGGTTTAATGCTACATTTGTCTTTGCTAAAACATAGACTTGTTTCATCTTACCTTGAATCACAGTGAAATTTATAGTATTTTAACACTATATGGAACATTCCTATTTAAAGTTACATAAAGTAATTGAGCCCTGTGTGGGTTTCATACAAGGACACATTGATACAATGCAGAGATTGTATTTCAGAGAATTCACGTCTACTTCCTCCAACCTGCCCTGACCCTGCCAACAAATTCATGCTGCAACACAACAGGAAAGGTTCAGGCTGACTGGTGTAGTTCACCTATTAAAGGTGTGACTTTACATAAGCCACTTGCTTGTTATCCAAAGCACCTTACAGTACCCTGGATGCACACACTTTGAGATTTTCTTGGCTGCAGCGGGAATTGAATCCCCCCCCTGCGCTGACAGCGTTAGTCATGCTCTGTAGAAGAACACAGGACCTTCTCAGAATATATTTACAAAATAGATATAAGTAAGCGACTTCACAAGCCACCCATATGGGTTTAGCACTGTAAGTACTTTTCATTTTTGGCTTGTGGGTAGTTTATTAAAGCTTGTTCAGTTCCGCCACTCAAGAGTGGGCCCATCTGCTGCCTGACGGCACGGATGGGTGCGTATGTACGCGCAGGATTCTTGCGTTCATTTACATCCAGATCGGGAGAGGACTGTTGTTGGCAGCTTCAGGAAGCCGAGCGGCACCTTTTTTTTTTTTTTATGAAAATTCTCTTAACACTGCAGCAGGCTTACGTTGAAGTGTCCCTGTTTTCCTGTGTGTCGACAACACAAACAACATTATGAGAGGCTTTGAAAAAAAAACGCACCACCAAAAATCATCTCTGCCTCTCTCCAGTTTTTTTTGGCTCCACACTCTCTTTAATGTCGCTGGGGTAGCAGCTGCTCAGAACATCTGGTGGTAGCATTCAGGGAGCACAGCGGGAGGCAGGAAGACAGTGACAGAGCCTTGGACCTGTCGGTACCGCTGAGACGTCGGCCCCTGAGGCGGCCAGGCAGGGTGGCATAGACTGACAAGCGTGTTAGCACCGTGGCGGCTCTCCAGGAGACAGGCAGGGGCTCAACCTTGGAAATGGGTGAGACCTGCTGTGGGCGGCGGTGGCGCTAGCGGAGGGGGGTAAGGCGATTTCACACAAGATTTGTCAAAGGACGGGAGGTGACGAAACAGAGGGAAACCAGGCCTCTTTTTGAATTTTTTATATCGAATTCGGCAGACAAACGGAGACACGCGCCGGAGAAAACGGCGCTGAGAAAGTGACAGAGCAAAGGAGCGGAGGATAGAAGTATGGCCGAAGGGGCTGCAAAAAGAAGGACAAGGCGAGGGGAAGGAGAAGGAGAAGGAGAAGGGCTTATCCACACAAATCTATCTCATGCATTTAAAATATGTTGTCCCACAGTATTTGTCTTTGACATCTGCACGAACAGCCAAAGGGGCTATCGCGGACTGCTTTGTCGAGAATACTGCCAAACTGACAACGGCGCTTCTTAACCACGTAAACCCTCTTTCTACCCTGCAGGAAGCAACATGAATCAGGGCCTCCTCAAATATTCAGTGCGAGTTTCCTTTGTGTGTTTGCTCATTCTTTTTGTTTCTGTCCGTGGCTTCTTTCTCAGGTGTGTTTGCACTTCTCCAAGCCTACGCCTTCCTGCAGTACCTGAAGGACAGGCTGACCAGACAGGAGTTCCAGACACTCTTCCTCCTCGGAGTCTCTCTCGCTGCCGGCGTGGTCTTCCTCACCGTGATCTATCTCACATACACAGGTCTGTATGGCTGCTCACTAGAGATGTCAGGATGCTAGAAATGTTGTTGTCGATACTACCAGTACCAGTGAAATCCCATGATACCCAATTCGATACCACGGTAAAAAACAAAACAATAAATTCCATGTACTTCAACAAACACTCCATTATTATTGTTTGCATACTGGTTTTTGTGAATCTATTATTAATCCCTGATGATCCGCCTCAAGTTTCTCGCCAAAAACGAAATTTTACAAGAATACATATGAACACATCATGGTAACATTATAATTTACCTTCGCCCAATACTAATTTTTAGAGCTTGAACGCATAATTACGTAACTCCTTGCAACCTGCAATCTGTTAGCTGTTGCTAAATAACAGAGCTAACAGCTGACGTTACTAGCACTCCTCCTGCTGATTTGTTGTTCACAATGTAGCGTTATCATGAAATTTTCTATCCGGGACAACAGGACGCCGTTAGTCTCGAGCCCTGATCCTCGGTATCTGCAGTACTGCCGAAAAACGAGTCCCTTCACGTTTTCAGAATTTTGGCATCGACTTGGTACCGAAGTATCCATTCTTGTGACATCCTTACTGCTCACATGGTTTCACAGTCCATATACTGTAATTGTAAACCATCTCATTCATTTATTTATTTTTGTCCTTGTAAGTAGAGCTGAAACAATTGATAAGTTGGTCGCCAGAATATTACTTAGTGCATAATAATTAAGTCAATTATCAAGCAAAAATGCCCAACATTTTTCGGTTTCAGCTTTACAATTTTGAGTATTTGCTGCTTTTCTCCGTTTTGTGTCATTGTAAATTTGATAGTAGGACGAATTTAGCAAATTGAAGACATCACCTTGGGCTCTGGGAAATTGTGTCTAAATTAATTGAAAAAGTAATCAAAAGATTCATTTATTTAAAAAGATAATCAGTTGCTAATTGTGAGCAATTATCATCAATTGCAACCAATATAATGGCTCGGCAAATGGGGCGACTTGTCATTAATCATTATGCATATTACTGAACATAAACAATCCAGCTAATCAGCTGCAGCTAACAGCTAATCCAACGAGGATCGAGAAGAAAAAAGAAAAAAAAAAAAGTAACAAAGCAATCCTGTATTAATTCATGCTGTACTATTTTTACAACATATTTTTTACAATGAATATTTCCATTTAAGCAAAACCTACCTTGTTATATGAATTTGTATAGGTTGTCAACAACATAAATAGGCCTGTCCAATCCAGGAAATAGCCTATAACATTTGAGTCTCCCAATTGCTGCCAGAATATTCTTGTGAATGTCAACACATTAAATTAAAACTTCCTTTGTGTTGTTTTGCAGTTGCACATGGAAATCAGACACAGAAAAAAATGGCAAATGTACGAGGTGCTGCTATGTAGTTAAGTTGTTGAGGATGAGTGGTCCAGTGTTACTGTGGCAGATCATCATCCAATAAGGATAATACTGGCAACAAAATTTATTTCCTGGTGCAGTCTTGGTAGTCAGTGTCAAGATCGTTCATTTCTAATGATAGTTTTATACGATGGTAATGTTTTCAGCCCCATCTGTTTGTCTGTTTATTAGCACAACATGTAAGAAATTACCCTGAATTTGGCTGAGATTTGGTGGACAAATAGCCTTTTGTGCAAGGATCAGTTGACTCCATCTTTTGATGATGCTCCAGATCTGGGATTTCAGCCATTTTAGATTTCTTTATTTAGCCAAAAGTTCCAGTATGTTCACAACACTATCCCCCGATGGTCTGACCTCCAGGCCTCCCCAGCGGGCTGCTAATCAGCATTTTGTTTGTGCGGAATTAAACCCGGAAGGCAAATGATAAACAAATATAAACTGATATGGATTTCTGCAGCTCTGCGAGTTGGAGGACTGTTGAGCGTTGGTGGAGGACCGTGCTCTACCGAGGGCCTTTTTGTGGAATTATACATACAGTATGTTGTTTTTGACTGGCCCGGTTGAACCCTGTTGCGCACAGCCGGCTGGTTGAACTTTGTCCCTGTTAATGTTTTTCTGCATTATTTTCAGCTCTGCTGGCTTTTGTGGCCACAAGGATTCAGACCTTTCACATGTGGCCTCCTTGCTATTTATTGATTTTATTTGCCTCCTGCTGAAGTGTTCGGATTTAAGATGATGTAGCTGATTTTGACTCTGGCTTTGCTTCCCTTATCTAGTAGCGGTTCATTACCTCAGACTGGTCCCAAGAAAGCTAGTTTACTTTGTAAGAAGAGAGCTCACTTATTCCCTACGGCTTTGTATGCACTCCTTTTCTACAGTGTGTAATGAGCCTTAATAAAGCATGTGATTTTAACCCAACATCATATATTGATTTTCTCACCATGTTTTTGGCATCATTGGGCAAAAATTCCATAATAACCTTTCAGCATATTGCTCTGAGAGATGACTAGACTTCTGTACCTCCTCATAGCTCTGTCTTCAGGCTTTAGAAATTCTAGCCCGTAACTTGAAACTTTGGCCAATCACAGGTCATTTCAGAGAGAGAGCGTTCCTATTGGCTGTTCATTCAACGGAGGCAGCTGTCAATCACTCGCGAACTCCGATCAAACAGTCAAACTAGGGAGCTCTGATCAAATATGAATCAATATTCTGTTACTGTAATGCCTATTTCTTGCCTCAAATGTTTTCAGAAACATCTTGTAGTGTACTGTTTAGCTGTAAAATGAGAAAGTTTGCTCTGGCTGGTGGGTGGTGCTTGGTATTTCCTCAACTGATCTCAACATGGCTGCTGGGTCACAAACTTTCTCATTTTACAGCTAAACGGTACACTACAAGATATTTCTGAAAACATTTTATGTGAGAAATAGGCATTACAGTAACAGAATATTGATTCATATTTGATCAGCGCTGCCTAGTTTGACCGTTTGATCGGAGTTCGCGAGCGATTGACAGCTGCTCAGAGACGGCAGGCTCCAGCCCGCCTCTGATTGGTTGATTTTCTCCGGTCTGTGAACTCTTGCCGATGCCATTAGGAGCACCGGAGGACACAGAGGCACATGATTTTTTTCAGATAATCTGTCTCATATACTACAGGCAGGATATATTGACCGTTTTATAAAAAATAACTTTTTTAATCATATTTGCTCCAATCTTGCCTACTACAGCTTTAAGGCAGCAGATTATTTACTCGCCTTAATCAACAGTCTGATATTCTGTCACTCCAGATTATGTAAACAAGGCAGCCAGGCCTTTTGCCCAGTGCAAAGACATGGTGACACATTACATCTACAGTAATATTGGCGTCCTTTAGATTGGTCGTCTGCCTGCTTTAGAACTGATTTGGCTGCTCATGTGGAGGCAGAAGTCTCGTGGGGATCCTGACTTCAACTGGATGTCTGGTGAACGTTGTGATGTGTCAGCCATCTGAATAGAGCAGTGGGAGTCGGTGACTGTTTGGTGATATGCCAGTTTCCCAGTGAAACTGCGCATGTCCTTCTCTGGCCTGTCAGACTTTTTCATCTCATAAGAATCTCTGCAACAGAGTAGCCGGGTGGGTTTCCCCTTGAACACGCAGCCAAGTATTGATCGGTTAAATCAGTGTCCATCCTTTAAATCGCCTCTCAATAATATCTGTTTTTACTGCCTTTTCATATCTTTTTCTTGCCTGCTTCGTTTCAGCGCTCTGTGACAGCTTATTTAAAAAGTGCTCTTATTTTTTTTTATGATGGCGGTGGCGATTATTTCATCATTATTCTTAAACGCGTTAGCCACAATCTCTTTTAAAGAGCATCAAAGGACAGGATGCAGCTACATGTTGGTGCAAACATGTCACAGAAGTTGAAATGTGGGGCTAAGGCGCTTGTTTGTGTGGTCTGCGCACACATGAGTGTATGAGCGGTTGTGAGAGCCCCCAGGCAACAGTTCACAGCTGAAATGTATTCCACATCAAAGCCGAACCAAAATAAGACATTTTGTATGCGCATATAAAATGCCCCGTGCGGTCTAATTTGCAGCTTAAATGGTTTCAGTTACATTTATAAACAAGTCAATTCCCGTAATTAAGTACCATCAATAGAGTACATTTTCAGTATTGACACGTTCTCGTTGTTTTTTCTTGGATTTTGAACCGCAGTTGGCAGAAAATTCTGCTTTATATAGTTTAGTTGTTGGGCTACATATGAATGTTTTTTTTGTTTTTTTTAAAGATTATTTTTTTGGCATTTTCAAGCCTTTATTTATAGGACAGTGGATAGTCTAGAAAGGGGGAGAGAGAGAGGGGGCGACATGCGGAAATGGCCGCAGGTCGGATTCTAACCTGGGCCGCCGCGGTTAGGACTCAGCCTTGTTATATGGGCGCTCGCTCTACCAACTCAGCTATCAGGGCGCCAATGAATGTTATCAAAGGCCCTGAAAGCCTGTTTTCTCGATCAACTTCTGACTATAAAGGATTCAGATTTTCCGTTTAAAGCTGAAGTTTGTAAGTTGGAGCAAATATGATAAAAAGATATTTTTATAAAACAGTCACTATATCCTGACAGAAGTGCATGAGACAGATAATCTGAAAAAAAAAATCCTGTGTCCTCAGGGTGGTCCTAATGGCATTTGCAAGATTTCACAGCGCCGAAGGAAAACAACCAATCAGAGCCGAGGATGTTCTACAGCAGCTGTCAATCACTGCTTGCGACACTCCCGAACTCCGATCAAACTGTCAAACTAGGCAGCGCTGATCAAATATGAATCAATATTCTGTTACTGTAATGCCTATTCCTCTCCTCAGATGTTATCAGAAACATCTTGTAGTGTACGGTTCAGCTGTAAAATGAGAAATTTTGCTCCGGCTTCCGGGCGGTGCTTGGTTTGGGTTTGACTGTTCTCAACATGGCGGCCGGGTCACAAACTTTCTCATTTCAAAGCTAAACAGTACACTACAAGATGTTCCTAAAAAACATTTGATCAGCGCTGCCTAGTTTGACAGTTTGATTGGAGTTGTGAGTGATTGACAGCTGCATTAGAGGCTGCTCGGCTGTGATTGGTTGTTTTTGTTCGGGCGCTGTAGAAACTTGTAAATGCCACTTGGAGCACGATGGGGGAGGCAGAGGAACATGATTTTTTTCACAGATTATCTGGCTCATGCACAACTGTCAGGATATAGTGACGGTTTCATAAAAAATAACTTTTTATCATGCTCAAAGTTACCAACTGCAGACGAAATATTTTTAAAAAATGGCTTTGTCAATGTTGATGAGGAAGGAAACACATTCAACACATTTGTTAGACATCCCACAGTGCGTTTTGGTGAGAAACTGAATGTAAAAATAACTTTAGTTTGTTTACTAGAAAACTCCACAGGACACCTTTAACACTCAACATCTCAGATAATCGGTTTCATCAGGGCGGTGTGGTGTGGTTTTGACAATGCTGTCACCACAGGCAAACAACCAAATGTTGCAAATTAGGATTTGTTTACATCCACGTTTGCTCGCTAGTAGTCTTCTTCACTACTGCTGTTGGTGGATTGCTGCATGTTTTTCGGCACATTACCGACACCAACTGTTGATCAGCAGAATAGCGTGAAACACACCCGTCCATATGCGTATTCTTGGATGTGCACAGAAACAAACAACACAAAAACATTACTTCATTGTGTTCCTATTTAGTCAGAAACTCCACTGGGTGCCTTTAAACTCTTGAATAAATAAAACGTGAGAATTTTTTTTCTGAGCTTAGCCTTGATTGTTGCTTATTTAGTCATGAATATTTATTGTGATAGAGAAATACCCCAGATCAGAAACCCACGTTTTCAGTGGCTTTGAATAAGTGGATGCACATTACCACATTATATTGTATATTTCAGTTGTGTTTCACACATAAAACTGTACTATAGACATCCATTTTTTTTTTTTATCCTCAGGCAACCTTTGCTACTTGGAACACATTTTTCTAGACCTGTTGGTCAGATAGTGTTTGCCATTTTATTTATTCAAAAAGAGTTTGCTTTATAAATATTATATTTGGTTGTAGCAAAGGACAATCAAATGAAAGTGTTTTAATATATTTCCCTGTGACCAACAACATTTATCTCACCTTACATAAACATAATTCAACAAACTTCCTGCACGCCAACCAGCGGTCCTCGTAGTCCACGGCTCGCAAACGGAAAGCATGAAAATAAAAATGTTCTATATTTCCGTATTGATTGTCTTTTCTTTTTTTTCCCAGGATACATCGCTCCGTGGAGTGGTCGTTTCTACTCTCTCTGGGACACCGGGTAAGCTCTGCTGACCTTCACACTCTCACCGTCGATGGAACACTTGTTCAATCGAGTTTGTGTTTTCTAAGACGGCTATAAACCCCCCCCTGCACCATCCCAGAGGGGAAAACAGTACAGCACAGGCTCCGTGTTGAACTATTGTCTTACCTCCAAACAGCACCAGGCACCCTGTGTTCTTCAAATGCACTGCAACGTGTTTGATATTTCAACACACCCAATCAATTCTCCCCCCCTCCTGTTTGCTGACTGAAGCAGTATGGGATAGTTTTTTTTTTCCTCTTTCCTCTGGAGGCTGATACTAATTCCTTAATGTGCTGTGTGTTTTCTCTTACCCAGCTGTAATCACAAAACACTTTGTGAAATATTTAAACTTGTATAGAAACTGCTGTGTAAAAGCCCTTAATGAATAAAGAGGTAACACAGATCAGAAAAAAAACGAAGCAAGAAGAAGAACATTAGTCATTTTGAGTGCTAAATTTGTTCATATTTTACCATAAGCATGCCGGGGAGGTAAATTATCTTTTTTTTCCTCATAATTCTGGAGTTAATCAGGAGGATCTATTGTATAATTTGTCTCAACACTCCCAACGCGCTCAACCCAACATGAATAACATCCTGTCTGTCTCTTCCTCCCCCAACCTCCCTTTATCCCTAGCTACGCTAAGATCCACATCCCCATCATAGCGTCGGTGTCGGAGCACCAGCCGACGACGTGGGTCTCCTTCTTCTTCGACCTCCACATACTGGTCTGCACGTTCCCAGCAGGCCTCTGGTTTTGTATCAAGAACATCAATGACGAACGAGTGTTTGGTAGGAACATTTTATTAAAACCACAGCTTTTGAAAATATGCTTTTAAAGCTTTAAATTCCACTGTGGCTGAGTTACGACGTGCGAGGAGCAGCTTTTTTTCTCTGCTCTGAATTTCCATCTCAGTTCTCTCCTTTAATGATATCAATGTTAACGTATAAACACAGGACCCTCCTACATAATGTAGCAATCCTATAGGTTTATATTTTGGCCATCAAATTCAATTATTTCAACTTTGTTTCACAGAAATCAAGTTTTTAGCCGTGCAAGCAGTGAGGCAATTTAGAGCTCTGTGATTGGATTTTTCCTACCCAAAAAAAGTGAACTTATGTTTGTATATACTGTACACAGGCTTGAGCCTTTTGACTTTTTATCAAAGATACAGATACAAACAGTCGATCATATTTTTGTGCTGATGATTGAACCTGGAGAGTTTTCAGCAGGCTATATCCAGCTTCAAGCAGCAAAAGTGAATTGCAGTCAACATGCTCGTCTTAGGCTACATTCACACAAATATATTTTCATTTTAAAACAGCGTTTTAAAACGAAAACGACCTCCGTCCAGACGAGCGTTTTAGGGCCGTTTCAGAATAAATCTCGGTCCATACTACCACGCCTGAAAATGCATATCACATGTGTACACAGGTGTGTCCAAATTGCACCAAATTCGAAATTCGAAGCACTCCCTTGGGTCTCCAGCAATACACCCGCCAAGTGTGAAGTAGATCTGATGAATGGTTCTTGAGATATGCGAAGGACACACAGACCGACAGAGATTCCTCACTTTATAGTTAGATAGTAGATCATAAGTCGAATAAAACTTAAAACAGAGAGTTTCCCTTGATCTGAATTAATGCCTCCTGGTTTAGGATACATCCTCATCAGTACAGTATCTCCTTTGTTTCCAATATTGTGATGCGCTCTCAGCTTTCTCGCTGCCTGAAAGAAGAACATTGAGGAGGACTTGAAACAACAGTTCAAGCAAAACTTTTATGTTTACAGAGTAAGACAGCCGAGATCAAGGGCAGAGAACCTTTGAGCGCTAGAATCAGTCCTTCAGCGGCCCGTTTCTCCCTCAGACTTAATCAGCCAATTACAGCTATTGATTAGCCATGCACCTGTTGAGCGGGGTCGGCACTTTTCAAGGACGGAAAGCAGCCAGCGCTCTCTCCATTTAGCGTTTGAGCTCCGCAGAGCCAACACAGACTGATTATGCTGCGTTACAACTCAATTTCTCTTTTTCATGTCTTTATCTCGTTCTCGCACACACCTCCCCATTTCCCCTGTCCTTTACATTCACACCGTCTTTCTCCTCGTCTGACCTTTGTCTACTTTGTTCTCCCTCTCTCCCCACAACCCCACCCCCCCTCCCACCCACCACCTTCTTTTTCTATTTTCGTTCCAGTGGCCCTGTATGCCATCAGCGCAGTCTATTTCGCTGGCGTGATGGTGCGCCTGATGCTCACACTGACTCCGGTGGTATGCATGCTGTCCGCGGTTGCTTTCTCCAGCGTCTTTGAACATTACATGGGAGATGACACGAAGAGGGAGAAACCCCCCGCTGAGGACAGCAGCGACGAGGACGACAAGAGGAATTCTGGGAATCTCTATGACAAGGTCAAGACAGGACTGAATGATTGTCGAAAACAAGAAAATGCAAAACAGTCAACAGAGTTATTTTGCTAAGCTCCTTTGCACACCTTTGCAGTTTAGAATCATGATTTGCTTGTTTGTCAGCTCCCCTCACTCCCCACCACTTTAGTTTGCCAGTTTGGGTAAACTGTGATTCAGCTGCAGCTGTCGTAATTTTAGCTGTCTCACTTTGTTGAATGTTAATCAGACTGCTTGTCTTCGTCTATTCCAGTCCACCTTGTAATCACATCATTTAACACCATGCTTCCCGCAAATATCCATCCTTTAGAAGTGATGCGGAAATGTAACATTTTAGCTTTGAAATTGGCAAATGCTTCACAAATGACACATTTAAGCCAGTTTCTGAACATCGAGACAGCAGAGTTGGACATCTGCTTAAGGTGACGAGGCTTATTACACATCATTGCTGTCCTGCAATGGCGGAAAATAAATTACAGTGATGGACATTTTCACCGTGACAAATTGCCCGCAATGTAATACAAATTGTGATACACATTTCTACTGATAGTTGTTGGTAAAAAAAAAAAACATGTTATAAAAAGAAGTAATGTGCTAATAATAGAGGAATAGAAGTCTGCACGCTGATATAAACAATGCAGGTTACAAAACAGAAGGGTCTGCAAAGGTTTTGAGGTCAGAATTAAGATTACAGGGACTAACATTGAATGTATTTTATTATTATTATATAATAATATTTCATACAATGTTAACAATGGACTCTACAGGGTACATTGATCAGCGCTGCCTAGTTTGACAGTCTGAACGGAGTTCACGAGTTTCGCGAACAGTGATCGACAGTTGCTGTAGAGACTGCTCGGCTCTGACTGATTGTTTTCCTTCGGGTGCGGTGAAGTATTGCGAATGCCATTAGGAGCACAGGAGGACACAGAGGAACATGTTTTTCTTTCACAGATTATCTGTCTCGTGCACTACTGCCAGGATATAGTGACAGTTTTATAAAAATAACTTTTTATCAAGTTACCGACTGCAGCTTAAAGACGGGCATTCAACCTTCTTACATTTCTTTTATCAAGCAATTGATCCAATGTCATTAACCCATCATGTTCACGGAGAAGTTTAGTGTTAAAGGCTTTGTCCGCTATATTAGTTATAGATAGTTGGTTTACCTTTATTTATTCAGGAAGTGTCATTAAGATAAATATCTCCTTTACAAGACGGACCCGAAAACAAATTACATATATATCTCAACACAACACGATGATTTGTCACACACATACACTAATTAAAACAGACACAAATGTCATTAAAGATATCAGCAAGTGAAACTTTACAGTCCCTCAGTGGAATTACTGTCTGTGACAGTTTGTTTTGTGGTCCATTCCAATAGTAAGATGCATAGTGTTCTCTACATCTATCCTCGCTCACTTTTAGCCCCAGTTTAGGTGTCAGAGCAAGTAATTGGAGGTGCTGGTAAAGAAAAATGTTCACATTATGCAGATTTCCTCCTCTCCAGAGTTTTTATAGCCCTACCAATTCTCTGCTGCGAGTGTGAAAGTATATTAACTCATCACAAGGTCCGTCTCACAATCCTTAGTGATGCATCACACATTCCAGAAAACTTGAGGATGATGTAAGATACTCTGCTCAATTAGTTCATTCAATAATTTATTCCACTCAATAATTCATCTCCCTGGAACGCTGCCGTCCGTCATAATAGCGTTTGTCTCCCCCTGCAGGCCGGCAAGGTGCGCAAGCATGTGTCAGAGCAGGAGAAGGCAGAGGAGGGCTTGGGTCCCAACATCAAGTCCATCGTCACCATGCTCATGCTGATGCTGCTGATGATGTTCGCCGTGCACTGCACCTGGGTCACCAGCAACGCCTACTCCAGCCCCAGCGTGGTGCTCGCCTCGTACAACAACGACGGGTACGGATTAGACATGCACACGCGCACACTTCAGCCTGTAATGAGTTAGTGGATGTCTCAAGTAATAGTTCATAATGCAGAAGAATGGAATGCTCAACCTTGCATGCAAATGAGCATGTGTGTGTGAGCGTGCACGCACACACACACACACACACACACACAAACCCCCCCCCCCCCCACACACACACACACACACACACACACACACACACACACACACACACACACACACACACACACACAGAGCAGCGGGTTAGAGGAAGCGCATGTTTATTTTATGAGAGGTTTGTGGAAATATTGATATGTGCACCTATAAACTTTAATATGATTGCTTAACTTAGTGTTTTCTAGGTCACAGAAAACATCTGTGGACCATCTCTGAATTTACAAAAAGCTTGATATATTATTCTCTCTGAGATTCTTTACAGGCATAATTATTCTCTTTAAGCATTAGGGAGGAAATATTGAAGGCCAAGACTAAATGGTAGACGCAAGTCCTCATACATTTATTAATGGTCCCACGGCAGCTCTCAGACAATGGTTTTAGCTGTGCTACTGAGAGCAGCATGGCTGTCACTCTGCTCTTCTCTCTCGCACATATACACCCACACACTCACGCATATAATATGATTACCATACCTACAATTTAAAGTGGCAGCAGGCAGAATATTTTTGGCATCATTGGGCAAAAATTCCATAACAACCTTTCAGCATATTGTAATTCAAGTGTTCTGAGAGAAAACTAGACTTCTGCTCCTCCTCATGGCTCTGTTTTCAGGCTTTAAAAAAAATCTAGCCCGTGATAGGAGACTTTGGCCAATCACAGGTCATTTCAGAGAGAGAGCGTTCCTATTGGCTGTTCATTCAACGGAGGCAGCTGTCAATCACTCACGAACTCCGTCAAACTAGGAAGCGCTGATCAAATATGAATCAATATTCTGTTACTGTAATGCCTATTTTTGCCTCAAATGTTTTCAGAAACATCTTGTAGTGTACTGTTTAGCTGTTAAATGAGAAAGTTTGCTGCGTCTGGTGGGCGGTGCTTGGTATTTCCTCAACTGATCTCAACATGGCTGCCGGATTCACAAACTTTCTCATTTTACAGCTAAACAGTACACTACAAGATGTTTCTGAAAACATTTGAGGAGAGAAATAGGCATTACAGTAACAGAATATTGATTCATATTTGATCAGCGCTGCCTAGTTTGACCATTTGGTCGGTGTTCGCGAGTGATTGACAGCTGCTCAGAGACGCCAAGGCACCAGCTCGGCTCTGATTGGTTGTTTTCCTCCAGTCTGTGAAATCGGACACCGGAGGACACAGAGGCACATGATTTTTTTCAGATTACCCGTCTCATGCACTACTGTCAGGATATAGTGACCATTTTAAAACAATAACTTTTTTTAATCATATTTGCTCCAATTTGACCTACTCCAGCTTTAATTGGTTGCTTGGCTCCATGTCGAGGTAAATTTAGGACACGAGCGTTCAAAGTGCGAGGTGTTTTTTAACCCCTCGATTTGTTACGCACGGAAGGTTTATTTTCAGCTGTAGTTGCCCTTCTGATTCAAAGTCTTACCTGAAATATTAATAGCCTCTGCAGCAACATGCCTGTCAACACTGTTACCTGTCAACCTCATTTCCCCCTTTAGGACGCGTAACATCCTGGATGACTTCAGGGAGGCCTACTACTGGCTGAGGCAGAACACGGACGAGCACGCACGCGTCATGTCGTGGTGGGACTACGGCTACCAGATAGCCGGCATGGCCAACAGGACCACGCTAGTGGATAATAACACGTGGAACAACAGTCATATAGCGCTGGTGAGCCTTCTGTCTGGTTCTCTCTTTGCTCTCTTCCTTTTTTGATTCACGCACATACAGAGAAACAAAAGATTTCCTCCAACGGCCACTGGATGATTAGCAAGCTCTTCAGTGGATTTTTTTATGTAATTGCCACATAGTATAAAACCGCTCCTTCCAACAAGCCAGATAATCTTGTTTGCTTAAACTTTTCCCATTGAATTTACACTGTAGGGGGATTTCAGTTAATTGCTGTCAGATTCTGTGGGTTTGATTTATGTTTTTTTCTCTCTCTGCCGCCAAACGTAGAGGAATGTTTTTGTCTTTAGTCTGTTAAAGGCCCCTGGCTTTCTTCTCTCGTGCTTTCTACCTGCTGTCTGTTGTCTCTTCAGCATCTGTCCACAGGAAATGTAATTACAGAGGAAACAAGATGGATGTCTGTTTAATAATTCCTGTTTGTTTTTTTTCCTGCCATCGCCGTATTGAAGCATCGTGTCTCGTTAAACAAAGGAAACTCCAATTAAATTGCGACTTGTCATTCCTCGCCGCTGTTTTTAGGTGGGGAAAGCCATGTCGTCCAACGAGAGCGCAGCCTACAAAATCATGAGGTCGCTGGATGTGGACTACGTGCTGATTATCTTCGGAGGTGTAATTGGATACTCAGGAGACGATATAAACAAGTTCCTGTGGATGGTGAGGATAGCAGAGGGAGAGCACCCCAAGGACATCAGGGTGAGTGTGAGACCTGCCCGTCACTGCAGCTGTTCTCCAGGAAATCGTGTAGCAAGCACTTACACAGCAGTCAAATCAATGTTTCCTCTTCACTCTTACTAAGGACAATTTTTTCATCCGCCAGAGCTCACTCGCTAGCTATATTGTTAGGACGAGGTGTTAATGTGTGTTCAGAGCAAACACAAAGCGAATTTTCGAATACGGACGCTGGAGTGTTTTTTGGAGTATTTCACAACTTGTGAATATTCGCCCTTAACAGCCAATACCAACAGCTGGAATCAAGTAACAAATACATATTTTCAGAACTTACTAGGGCTGACCCGAAGGCTTTGAAGCCTTGACCATTACCATGGTAATCAACCTCCAAATCAGTGTTTGAATGCTTCGTTGTTGTTGTTTTTTTTATACAAGTATGCAACAATTAGGGCTGTCAAAGTTAACGCGATAACACATTAACGCAAATTCGTTTTAACGCCACTAATTTCTTTAACGCATTAAAAGTAAGAGTGAAGATATGAAACTAGAAAACCTAAGTAATCCATTGGTACCAACCATGTCAGACTACTTTGTCGTGAAGGAGGTTAAATAACGCTCCAAACTTGCGCTAAATTTTGGCGAGGAAAAACTGTCATGGCCATATTCAAAGGGGTCTCTTGACCTCTGACCTCAAGATATGTGAATGAAAATGGGTTCTATGGGTACCCACGAGTCTCCCTTTTACAGACATGCCCACTTTATGATAATCTCATGCAGTTTGGGGCAAGTCATAGTCAAGTCAGCACACTGACACACTGACAGCTGTTGTTGCCTGTTGGGCTCTAGTTTGCCATGTTATATATTATTAAGCATATTTTTTTATGCTAAATGCAGTACCTGTGAGGGTTTCTAGACAATATTTGGACCAGATTGGTTTGAATTGCGTTTGTCCCCCCTGGTGGTCGTTCTGTGTAGTTAGTCTTGTTGACCCTGGAAACAGGAAGTGCTTCGCCTCCTGTCCAGATCTTACCTGTGGCAGCCACATGTTACTGCTGGACACAATCTAATGCCATCCTCTCTTTCCCAGTTTATACATGGCATCATCTGTAAGTAGTACTGTTTATCAACATAAAAGTGACATAGATGCATCGTTATTTGTTGTGTTGTGTTTAGCCAAGAATGGTTGACTTTTTTCTTTGTTATTTAGAAGAGTAAAAACAGACTTACCTTGTACTTCACCTTTAGTAGGGCTGTCCTGAATACCATTTTTTGGACTTCGAAGCTTCGGTGAGAAATATTCAAAGGTATTTGAAGCTTCGCGGTGCAGCGCGGTGCGGCAGGCTGACGTGTTCTTCTGTTGTCTGTCATCTCTACTGTTTCAGTACTCGGACAGTGCCGCTGCTGCACCACTACTGTACACACACACGCACCTCTACACACAACAAACAGCGATATCCGTCTGAAAATAACTAACAATATTTAATGTTGAATATGAATAATGTTGTGGGATTATTTCTTATTTGGGGATTTATACATTACTATTAAATACTTACATATATGAAAAAATGTAAAACGAAGCATTGGAATACTGATTTGGAGTTCGAATACCATGGCAACAGTCGCAGCTATGAAGCATTTGGGTAAGCCCTAGCCTATAGCATAGCTTATTTGTCCTTTATTTAAATGTTGTGGTGAAAGATGTCATGTAGCCCTCAAGCTAAGCTTTGTAAGATACTGCACAGCGATGCAGCGACAGACAGACAGACAGACAGACAGAAGAACATGTCAGCCTGCTGCGCTGCAAAGCTTCGAATCCCTTTGAATGTTACTCACCGAAGCTTCGAAGCCTAAAAAATGGTATTTCGGACAGCCCTAAAACTTACCATGTAGTCCTATTGCTTCGCTCACTTTTCTCCGAGCCTTCTCCTTTATTCTCTGTGTGGTACTGACATTGAGTCGTAGAGCTCCGGGTGCCAACAGACGGCGACAATAAGTTTCTCCTCCATTTCGCTTTGCTTTTGGTCTGAACACACCATTACACTTCCACTCTTTGTAATGATGCTCAAGGACAGACTCTGTTGAGCCCATTGTGGCGCATTCATGACATGTTATCCATGACTTAGAGTCTCATCCTAAACAGCAGAAAATATCACAAAGATTTTCCAGTTCATCCCCTTTTCACTTATTTCTTTGTCGGTTTTGAATTGTCAGCATACAGTTGAAGAAACAGCCACAAAAAACAATTTACATGCACTCAAAAAAACAGGTTATTCAGGGAAACCAGGATACGCAGGAAGTCACACAACACATTCACATGCTGGTTACCGTTAGAGATGGAACTGATCTGATCCAACATCGGTATCGGGTTCCGATATGATGTAATTCACATATCGTATATCGTACTGAAGTCACAGATCCGAGTACCGATCCATATAAAGATGTAATAATGGTGGAGAATGTCCCTCCGGAAGCTAGTTGGCTAAACTAGCATCTTTAGCACAGAGGTCGAGTGGCTGCTTCAAGCCCAGAACAGGAGATAAACATGATAAACACATTACTATCGTTTGTATTTTCACTGTGACGGTTCTCCGGATTTCAACCGAGCAAACGCGGCCGGCCTGCTGTTTATTTTGTCACAGTCAGTGACGGCTTTTTGGCTCTTTAAACAGACGGTGAGAGTTGCGGTGCTCTCAATAAGCCATTCAACATTTAGGCTACTTCTATCAGGTATTAATAATCTAGACTTATATGCACCTATTCCAGCTGGTCTCTAACTCTGCATGGTAACCATAGCAACCTCTCACCACTTCCCCTATTCAACGTCCGACACAAACATACCTCTGACCTCGCCTTTTATTACTTCATCAAAATGAATATGTGTGTGTGTATAAAAACATCTGGTCACACCATACTCTATTTAGTAACAAAGTAGATTTAAGAAGCGGTCAGGCACATTGTTGTTTTGAACTTATTGAAAGGGTAACGTCAGATATTTATATCTCTACACAGTACTTGCACTTTTACTTCAAATATTCACTTTGAAAACGTTATGAAGGAGTTGTCAGTTTGCCGTTGCACTCCTCTTTGAAATTCTCTTACTTTTGAACTCATGTATAGAAATCTACCAGTAGTTTTGCTGTGCATCTGATTTGTTCAAGTTTTTCAGAACATTAAAGGAGTTGCCATTGCAATTTGCACTCCTACACCTGATTGTATGTGAAGCCCACGTAACCTCAAGTTCAAATGAATTGCATCCCTGCATTGCATCTGGGACCTGGTACCTTAAACCTGTGTATATATTTAGACTTCCAGAGTTTGCTTTGTGTTAGTTTCGATGAATGTTGTTGATGTATCGCTGTGTGCGTAATGATCTTTCCTATCATACCACCACTCTGCTGTCACATTATTACTTTACCTTATGATTAAAACCCTGGCACATACATGGCCAAGAAATCTGTGTTCTCCAGGAGAAATCTAGCTGAGGAAGCCATGTTTATCTAATCCCCGACCCTGATTACAGAACCGGGTTTCTTGATTACATGACGTTTAAAGGGGAACACCACCTAAATTAAGAATTCCAATATGTTATTCCCATGACCGAGGAAAGTTGAATCAATATTAGTGAACATGAGCTCCTCTCTCTCAAAGCCAGAAACCAGAGAAGTAAGTCTCCAACTTGTGATGTCATAGGGTATAAAGTCTGGAGCTGCTCGATAGACAATAAATGAGAGACTGATTTTATGGACCCACAGAACGTTTGTTTTCTTTTTTTTTTATACCCAAATGAGCTTTATTCTATTGTAGTGTTGTCAGTTGTGAAACAGATAATGTTCCCATATACTGAGAACGTTCCCCTGGGTGCTCTGTCATCTGTAACATCTCTCCCAATTCATTGTCTATGGAGCAGCTCCACAATTTATACCTTATGACATCACAAATTTGAGTTTTAGCAATCTAGTTTTTGGATTTGTTCATGTTTATTAATATTTTTGGACTGTCTTAGACCATAGGAGTAACATGACAAATTTGGAAAATGGGCGTAGCTCCCCCTTTAAGAAATCTTACTGGAGCAAGTCGACTGTAACTCGGTTACTTAAAGTAATAGTTTAGCATTTTGAGCAATACTCTTATTTGCTCTCTGGATGAGAGTTAGATGAGAAGATTGATACATATCTGATATCAACTCTGCCTAGCAGCACCTCTAAAGCTCACTGATTACATATTATCTTGTTTGTTTAATCTGCACAAAGAACGAACACACTGACTGAAGAATGCAATTGTTTCTGGTTTCGTGTGTATTCGAGATTCAAATGCTATTATTTAACATTTAAAGGGACTATTTGTAACTTTTCACGCGCATAAATCCTAACGGGTCGGATTCCCATGCGCGCTCGCGTGTGGGTACGCGAGCGCGCAGCAGCTCTGCTCCTGCTGCCTGCTGCCTGCACACCGCGCTCGGCTCGCTCCAACTCCACGTGAACGCGCGCACGCTACACACTGCAGAGAGTTAGTTTAGCTCTGAGAATATCTAGTGAATGTGCAGTGGACGTTTTTGCAGAAATAAATGCTGCCGCTCCTCCAGACCAACAGAGGTTTCCCGTGTCTTGTGAAGTGACGGGGCTCCGCAGCGAGTTACGTTATCGTCCCGACCGGGTGTCGCGCTCCCCCCCCCCCCTTCCCCCCGTTCCCTCCGCGGTCGGCGGGCTGAACAGGAAAAGCCAGCACTAGAATCAGCATTGATTCATGGAGAGACCTTCGTCTGGTCAGCTAACATTACTGCCAAGCAGGTGAAATATAGAGTGATATTGTGTGTTAGCTGACGTGTGTCGCCTCACTGTTTAGACCGGTGCTCGTTCATGTCAATGTAGCGCGAGCGCGAGCGACAGGACGCTGACTTTCGTTGACATTGCGGCCACAGGTGTCGCTGTGAACAAGCAATTTCTGATTCTTACATATAGCCCCTTTAATGTTGTAAAATAAGTCATTTTTATAAGGCATTTTTAAACTAGTATCGGACAATAGTTTCAAAACAATGTTTTATGTGAGCACAATAGTTGATATAAGTGATATAATTTGTTTATTTGTATCCACCATGCTCTATCTGAGCCTCATCAATTAGTGTGAAATTGTCCTCAAATTTTTAATATTTTTATCCCTCTTACGGTCATCTCCAGTCAGTGAGTTCTATTAAATTACTTCACCTTCTACTCATTTTCTGGCCCTGATCCTCCCATACTTTCATCCCTGTCTTCTTCAGGAGAGCGACTACTTCACCCCTCAGGGAGAGTTCAGAGTGGACAAGGCCGGCTCACCAACTCTGCTCAACTGCCTCATGTACAAGATGTCCTATTACCGATTTGGTGAAATGCAGGTGAGGAGAGACTTTCTAATCAAAGACTCTTTCACTTTCTGGTCGAGTAACCTTACTAAAGTAAAAACTCTTCCGCTGTGCAGGTCTTTGATCATTTTTTTCTCCAGGTGAGGTCATACCAGGGCTAGAGGGAAAAATGTAAAGAGATTTTGTAGGGATCATGATCCACTTCGTCGGTATAAATAATGAGTTCCAGCTTTTTGCAGAGATCAGAAAGTAACAAGCAGCTGCCATCGTGGTAGAAGTAAAAAGCAATGCTAGTGTATTTTATGCAGCTTCACCACAGAATAACAAGCAGCTGCCGCCACCAAAGGTGTACAACTTTTTGCTACTGTATCTTAAAAGCAGAGCTGGTTGACAGACAGGTAAAGGAGGATTTAAGGAGATGCCTTGGGGAGCTCCTGAGGTTTCGGAGAGGGGTGGGGTGGGGGGGAGGATGGAGGAGGAATATGAAGGATTGGCGGAATCTCTCAAATGTTCACGGCTACTTCTGGCAGGTAGCAGAGAGAGAGATGAGAGGGATCCTTACATCCTTACATCCCCGTTGTAGATGCGGCCCGGCCAACAGCGCAGCGGAGACGGGAGAATCAATGCAGCCGCCATCCGTAGACAGACAGCCAACACTGTGTGTGGCTCACAGCGCTGTTTCGGGGGGAAAAGATGGAGAGACTGAGGCGCAGAAGGAGATGGAGGAGAGGAGGGAGTGAGCCCAGCGAGGGAGGAAAGAGTAGGGGTAGATTAGGTTTACGGAAACAGGATTTGACAAGGGGAAACGGAGGCTTAGTGGACATCAGGAAACACACAATAAGTAGATAGTTGAGGATGCGGTTTGTAGCGGTGAGTGGAGATTAAAGGATAATACTGACAATGTGTAATACAGTACCGAATAGAAAGCAATGAATAGAACTTCACATCTCCCTGAAAACTGACTCATTTATCTCTTTTTTCTTGACATTTAAATGACAAGTTGAACAGCGCCAGTAAATGCACGGCGAGAGACTAAACTATTGTGACTAATAATAGTTTGATATTTCACACCCTGCGTCCTCTAAAGCAGCCTGAAGGCACACACGAGATGCCAAGGTGTTCTGTAGATGAGAACGTGGAAAGGAGAACAATACAATAGAGGTGAGGTAGATAGAGTGTAGCTATAAGAATAGAGGTGACAAGGGCAAATCAAATGTGAGAAGGACACAGTAAGGGCTTTTAGAGCAGAATAATAGGAACAAGAGGTTGGGAGCGATTCATACAAAGTGTAGCGTAATAGTCGACAAAGGACAGACGCTGAGCTGTCAACAAAGGGATATCAAAGGGATTCAAAAATGTTTTTCTTTTATAAATTGCGTTTGTCCTTGTCTGTTGAATACAAAGTTTGAATTAGTAAAAAAACTGCAGTGAGCTGCGATGCCATTATAATGATGCTACAGCCAGCAGCTGTTTAGCTTAGCTTAGCATAAGGACTGAACACAGGGTGAAAACGGCTAGTCTGGTTCAGTCCAAAGGTAAAGCTCACTAATTAACATGTTTTATCTTGTTTCTTTAATCATTAAGGAAAAACAAAGTGTGAAAATGAGAAATTGTGTCAGACTATTTTATACTTTGTTACCTTTACACAGAGCTAGGCTAGCTGTTTCCCCGTTTCCAGTCTTTGTGTTAAGTAAGGGATAATGTACAGTGAGCCGGGGTTTATTTCACAGCAATCACCCGTTAGCTGTACATTATCCCGCTTATTACACGGCTACTTACTACTACTACTACTACTACTACTCTTACTACTTGAAATCATTTGACACAAAAACGGTCCGCCAGATTCCGACATCAGAACTGCGCCCATAGCAACGGTCTGTTATACATAGCAGTGGTCTGCTATAAAGAAATAACAGACCGTAGAACGCTGTGATTGACCAATCAGAATAGAGTATTCAACAAAGCTGTGTAATAACCTAAGCTAACTGCCTGCTAGCTGTACATTTATCCAACATACAGATATGAATGGGGTGTCAATCCTCTCATCTAACTCTATTAATTCCCCAAAGGGTCAAACTGTTTCTTTAAAGGACCATTATGTAATATATTTACTGTTATAAATCATAAAATGGCCATCCTATGTCATCAGAGATTAAGGAAACATGCTGAATTGAAATACTGGCTTCTCCGAAAACAGTGCTACAGCTAGTATGTTCTCCTTTGAAATTTCCCAATCCGGTCCTGAAAGTCTGTTTTTTATTTTGGCCAATGTGATCCCGTCCACTGCCCATTTCAACACCCTGTTGCCACACTTGAAACAAATTGGCACGCAAACAAAGCCATATGCAGCCATGGAAGCAAGCTAGCAAACAGAGATAACATAACGTTATATTCTACCCGACCTGAAAAGCCTCGGCACATCCCTCTGTGGTCCGTGTGCAGCTGGGTTATCAAGGCAGCGAGTATTGGAGACACACAGCCGGTGAAATGATTCCAACTACTGCTGCTGGCCAGAGGCTAACGCCGTGATGCTAACACATGCTAACTGCTATCAGTCAGGAGGAGCGGACGGGCCGCGGCTCCAATGTTTTGAATTTGGACTGCAATAAATTTAGTGGGGCGGCTGTGGCTCAGAGGGTAGAGCAGGTCGTCCACCAATCGGAAGGTCTGTGGTTCGATCCCCGGCTGCTCCGGGTCACATGTCGATGTGTCCTTGAGCAAGACACTTAGCCTCCCGAAGGCATAGTCATCGGTGTGTGAATGAGTATTTAGATTACATCCTGATGGGCAAAGTTGGCACCTTAGCAGCCTCTGCCATCAGTGTTTGAATGTGTGTGTGAATGGGTGAATGCTGACATGTAGTGTAAAGCGCTTTGAGTGGTCGGAAGACTAGAAAAGCGCTATATAAATGCAAGTCTATTTACCATTTAGCATTTACCCATTTTAAAATGCTAGCTGTCTGTGCTACATATTGCTCCTTTAAACCAAAATGCTTTTTGCATGTCAAGTCAATTTTATTTATATAGCCCAATACACACTATCACAAATCACAAATTTGCCTCAGGGCGCTTTAAAATCTTTACAGCATACGACACATTCTGTCCTTTTAGACCCTCGCTTTGGATAACGAAAAACTCCCCAAACAAACCCCTGCATGCAACATTTTAACACATCTAGCTGCTAGCTAATGACAACCTTATCCATCTCCCAGCTGGACTTTCGGACGCCTCCCGGCTTCGACCGAACGCGCAACGCCGAGATCGGCAACAAGGATATCAAGTTCAAGCATCTGGAGGAGGCGTTCACCTCAGAGCACTGGCTGGTGAGGATCTACAAGGTCAAGAAACTGGACAACAGGGAGTCGCTGGACCACAAGCTTCGCAGTGTAGTGCCCAAGCAGAAGTACACCTCCAAAAAGGTAGCAGGAGACCTCCTGTTTTATTGTTTTATATACAGGATTCATTTTGCCTTCTAGTTTTAGAAAGATTTATGTTTGGGGTGAAACGTGACTAGGGCTGAAGGGTTTTGAAAATATCTCTAATTGCGATTATTTTGACCGTTATTGCAATTGCGATATGATTCACGATACTAGAAGGAATGATAATGTTTACATCATTATTCTTATTTTCCTTGAAAAACATATTAAAAGGATTTTGGTGTGTGGGATCTGTACCAAACAAAGATGTTTTCTTAAGTCTGTAGAATATAATTTTTAGGCCAGGACATCTCTGCAGCACCATAATATTTAATTTATACAGTATTTTGACACATTTTGTCTGTAACAAATATAGCGTTTCCTGCAATTTTAAAATTGCAGTAGCCCATACTGCAATTTAGATAAAATTGATTAATTGTGCAGCCCTAAAAGTGATGCTGCCTTGTAGTTCGGTGGTGTGGAGTACTTTATTTTATTTTTTGATTATTAGAATTTTCTCTGGACAAATACAAACTTTCATGTTATGTTATAATGAACACTGTAGGCTGGGACCAGCATAACAAAGTGACTGTACATATAATTTACTCACACAATTGGAAGATTTATTTTGTTAAGTTACTCTTTAACGAATATTTATGATACTAAACACCTTGATACATCACAAATAAACCAGAGTATATGCTCCAATTTAAGACTTTAAGACCAGTATTATGAGTATATTATGAACTTGTTTATATAAACAGTATATTGAAGCAGAGTAGCTCTTAAAGTCAACCATTTCTGTGACAATAAATTCATCACATTCAATCACATTCATTAGATCATATGAGTAGTCTGTTTGACGCCAGAAGTGATATGTAAGTTATTTAAGTCCAATTATATCCAGTAAATTCTAGATGAAAATGATTTTAGTTGGAGAATACATTGTCTTCTTTTTTCTGTCCCTCCAACCAGACTGCCAAGAGGAAGCGAGGACACATCAAGAACAAGCTTGCCCTGAGGAAAGGCAAGAAACTACAAAAAAAATAATGGTGACGATGAACTCTTCTAGGAAAACAAACAAACAACTGCGAAGAAACCTCTAACAACAAATGAAGAAGAACACAGGGGCCGTTTATCTGGCACTTGGTCTCAAGCGCTTCTCATTAGAGCGCCCCCGTGTGTCGAGGCAGCGTCATATCTGGCTAGCTCCAGAACCGTTTTATCCTGAGGACCTTTGTCTTGCTTATTTTTTTCCTGTTTTTGTTTTTGTTTTGCTTTGTTTTTTTACTTTGTACTTGAATGTGTGGCAAGGCATAGGGCTGCTCTGCTTGGTTCGGCGACGATTAATTTTTGTGGTACGTTTTAATTAACTGCTTATCAGTGCGGGGATCGGGGGTGTGAGGAGGTGAAGGGGGGGAAACGAGAGAAGACTAGGAACATTTGCACCAAAGACCCATCGACCTTGCTCCATGGCACATGTGAACTCATTACTGAGAGTGAGGAAGCGCAGGAAGTGAAAGCTGAGGACTTGTTCCTGACACGTGTACAGAGGACAGTATGCGGTATGGAGGAACGTCACCGTCTAGGCACAGCCCATCTGTAATATTAACCTTTTTACCATCATCCTCTCCTTTATGTCTGCCTGGCTCCCTGACCTTCGTTTTCAACAAATTCTTTAGAAAAAAAAATTGGCCTAATATGTAAATATGTTATGTAAAGAATAAGTCTAAAAGGATGATAATATATTGGATTATTGTGGTGATTTTTAAATATGCAGTTGTCCGTTATTCTCTTAATTTCTTTATGTGATTTGTTATTTTTTTTGTATGACAGCAAATAGATCAGTGAATGCAATAATTCTTGTACAGAAGGGGCTTGAGATATTGTTGGAAGAATGAATGTGAATTTTTACAATGCCCCCCCCACCCCCCCCGCCACACACACACACACCGCCCTTTTTTCATAAATTGCATAGATTGTACATTTCTGCTGCTAGGGTTTTATAGACGGAAGCAAGCAACTGTGTGTAAAAAGTAGTGATAATAAATTAGGCCTCCCTTCCTGCAGAGGGAGCTCTCTAGTTTAGTGTGCAGAGCCTAGTGCCTCATCGCTGGTCACCATCGCCTCGATAACTCGTGACTGTCTACTCTGTTAGCGTTTTGTTCGGCTCATCGTGTATCAGTGCGGCGGGTTGGTGCTTCGACCAGACTGGGGATTTTCAAGATGTCTGGAAATAGACTGGTGAACTGTGAAGGGGGGCAGTTAGTACATAGGCACTGAAACTGAGACTAGAAAAGACAGCTGAGGTCAGGATAGGTAGAGACTTCCATCACGGTGGACTAACGACCATCGTACTTTAGAGCTGTGTCCTAATTCCATACTGCATACAAGGCTAAAAAGTATTGATTATATTGTCAATTCACACTGTAGAATTAACCACTATTGCAACTAAGGATTATATCCATCATTTTATCTGCTAATTATTTTCTCAATTAGTGGTTTTATCTACAAAATGTCAGTTTCCCAAAGCCCAAGTTGACTTCGTCAAATGTTGTTTTGTTTGACCGACCATCCAAATCCCCAAAATATTAAATTTACACCTATTTAAAACAGAGAAACGTAGCTGGAAGACGCTGGAACAAACAAATGCGTAGCATTTTTGCTTGAAAAATGACACGATAAATCTATCAAAATAGTTGCTACTTTAAGGGTTATTCCACCAGTTTTCTTCCGTAAGAGGGGGGTTTATTTCACAACACCTGCTAGCTGTGCATTATCCCACTTATTACACAGCTACTTGCTTAAGAAATCAATAATTTGACACGAAAATGGTCCACCAGAGTCCGACATCAGAACTGCGTCAATAACAACGGTCTGCTATAAAGAAATAACAGACCGTAGAATGCTGTGATTGACCAATCAGAATCGAGTATTCAACAAAGCCGTGTAATAAACAGATTTAAAAAGCAGCAGAAGCCGAGATAATCCTAATTTTTAGTCCATAGCACAAGTCAAGCTCCATAAATGCTGGATCCTACATTTCCCATGATGCATCCCAATAGCATCTTACAAATGGACCCTCCATATTTGGTAAACTCCACACCCCACGTTTTGACAAGTTTTCTGTAAAAAACAAACAAAAAACAACTTAATGATACTGTGATATTACAGTTGCTTCATGTATAAAATTTGTGGAGTGGCCCTTTAATTTTCTGTCAATCGACTAATTATTTCAAATCTAGTAAGCATACTAGATGTGATGCATACTAGCATTATCTCCTCCATGACAAAAAACTTAGTGCACAGTGTATTCTTTATACTATTATTATATGGTAGTACTGAAAACCATTAATTTTGTTATTGATTAATCGGTTGATTCTTTTCTTTATTAATCGTTCGGTTCAATTAATATTTTAAATATTGAAGACGAGAGAAACCAAATATTCACAAAGATGCAACTAGTTAATTTTTGACATTTCCACTTTAAAAAAATACTTGAATAATTAAAGAAGTATTAAACTAATTGATTAATTAAAAGAAATTAATGTCAGTAAACTTATCGATTAATCTCCTAATAGTTTCAGCTCTAGTATATAGTTGGGACACAGCTCTAATGAGCCGTAACCTTTGACCTCTTGTTCTATGGGCACTGCACTGTTCTTTGTGTGTCTGGGTTCTCCAGATGTTCTGAACACTAATGGTGTTTATGTATGTGCACGCTTCAGTAACTTTTTCATTTTTTTTTTTTTTTTTCATCAAATAAGTGACACATCAAAAGACTAACACATCATACAGCTGTACTTGTTTAGTCACATCTCACAGAAAAGTGACTTTTATTAGTATCACCTGTTTTTCTTTACACTTTTTAAAATATTGTCTGAATCGCTTTGTTCTTTTTTCTTTGATCTTCTCTGAAACTTGAGTGTCACCATTTCAGACTTCAGACCTGCCACATTGTTATTCAGTCACGCAAACGCCTAAAACTGAATCCTGTCCTTCTGATTTCTCATTTGTCAAGAGAGGAGAGAGTTCAGACCAAGCCTTAATGTGATGTACAGTTTGTTGCCCTCTTATGTTTTCATTTTGTGTCAATTAGGAGCGGCAGAACGGTTCCTTCCTCTACTAAGTTGACTCATTTCTTAGTAGTTCAGTGCCGTCTGTCTTTAACACCATTTTTGTTTGATGAAATCCCTCCCTCGCCTTCAAAGTTTACATTTTTACATTGTTGTTCTGTTCAGCCATCTTTAAATATACACTTTAATGAAAACATTTGTGTAAGTTGTTATTAATGCATTTATGAATGTGTACATTCAGTATATTTATATTTTTCCTGTGCAGATCTGTTTTTTCAACACAAAGCCAACCACTTGATGGCAGCATTAGCCTTTGGATGAAGACAGTTGCTTCAGAGTCTGCAACAGTATGTATAAAGAATGATTAAACTCTCACCAGGGTGAGGATAGTTGGTGATGGGTTTGATTGTATGGTCACGAGGTGGAATCCCTTAGTATGTGGGTAAATCTTGGTTGGATAATGTGAAGTAAAGCTTCCCTTAAACAGATAACCTTAAAGTGGCAGTAGGCTGTATATTTTTGGCATCATTGGGCAAAAAATCCATAATAATCTTTCAGCATATTGTAATTCAAGTGTTCTGAGAGATAACTAGACTTCTGCACCTCCTCATGGCTCTGTTTTCAGGCTTTAGAAAATGTAGCCCGTTACGGGAGACTTTGACCAATCACAGGTCATTTCATGGAGAGAGCGTTCCTATTGGCTGTGCTCCGGTCATGTGACCAGAACTTGGCGTTCCTTCAATAGATTCCACAATGGCTGCCGCCTCACAAACTTTCTCATTTTACAGCTAAACAGTACACTACAAGATGATTCTGAAAAACATTTGAGGCGAGAAATAGGCATTACAGTAACAGAATATTGATTCATATTTGATCAGCGCTGCCTAGTTTGACCGATTGGTCCTAGTTCGCGAGTGATTGACAGCCAGCTCTCATAGAAAGCAGATGGACAGCAGACCTCAGATCAGCTATGACTGCTTGTTTTCCTCCGGTCTGTGAAATCTTGCAGATGCCGTTAGGAGCACCGGAGGACACAGTAGGACACAGAGGCACATGCTTTTTTTCAGGTTACGTGCTTCATGAACTACTGTCACGATATAGCGACCGTTTTATAATAATAACTTTTTTAATCATATTTGCTCCAATCTCGCCTACTTCAGCTTTAAGAGTTGAATGCGTTAAAGCAGGCAGTAAAATGTCATGATTATTTTCAGGAAAAAAAAATGCATCTTTACCAAGTCTTCCACAGGTAAAATATTAACGGTCTACAGTATAACCACGCTAGTACCACATGGAGTTATGCTCATTTCACCCCAGAAAAAGTTGAAGAGACAAGTACCTTTCCATCCTGAATGGGAGATTATTGTTAAATTTTGCACAAGGATGCCAACAGAAGCACGGCCATATTGTTACCAAAATCATAATGTTTGTCCTTCATCTCAAACTCAAGTTGTCAGGCTCAGCTCTTCTTTGTCAGATGTGGTGCAACTTTCATCAGTCTGCATTAAGCTGGATGTAGGCTCAGCTGTTCCTGCTAATTTGCTAATTTTAGCATTTTAGCACATCTAAAAATAGATGGCAGTTAAAGGTGCTTTATACGATATCCAGAGCATTAACATAACAGCAAACAATTACCGGCATTTGCTATGTAAAGATATAGAGGAGTAATGTCTGAGCAGAAAATGAAGTCGCTCTCCCTCTGTGTGTTGTAATCAGAGCTTCTCCATGTTTTGTTGACACAGCCAGGCCAGCTGTGCGTACATTTAGTGTATGTTCGTGCCCCGTTGGCTAGCTCATGGCCGCTGCTCTGCACTGCTCTCATATGGAGGTTACAGCTGATAACGCCGTTCGGACTGATGGCGTCGTCGTAGATGCGTAGCACCAACCTTCCGGTTAATACTGTTAGCTCTGTCAGCACTTTTGCCGTTGTTTCCACTGTTAACGCTGTTGACTGGACTCTAGCCTTTTCTTGAGTGGCCCAGGGTGAGAGGTGCCTGGTGGTTGTTGGATACTCACAAGCCCCTGGCTGAGCGCCGCTGTGTTGGAGTTCTCCCTGGAGAACGAGAGGGTCGCCTCTAGGAAGTCTCTGACTGTTGTTTGTGCTTGTGCACCAAACAGCAGCTCGGAGTACGCGGCCTTTTTGGAGTCTCTGGGTGGCGTCCTGAAAAGGGTGCCGACTGGAGACTATAGTTCTGCTGGGGGACTTCAACACTCGCATGGGCAACGATGGAGAAACCTGGAGGGAGCTGATTGGGAGCAATGGCCTGCCTGATCTAAACCAGAGTGGTGCTTTGTTGTTGGATTTCTGTGCTAGTCATGGATTGGCCATAACATACACCATGTTCGAGCATAGGGCTGTTCTTAAGTATACTTGGTACCAGAACACCCTAGGCCAAAGATCGATGATCGACTTTGTGGTCTTATCATCAGATCAGCGGCTGTATGTCTTGGACACTCGGGTGAAGAGAGGAGCAGAGCTGTCAACTGATCACCACCTGGTGGTGAGTTTGATCAGATGGCGGGGGAGGCTGCCGGATAGACTTGGGAAACCCAAACGTGTAGTGAGGGTGAACTGGGAACGTCTGGCTGAGGCACCTGTCCACGAGGTCTTCGACCCCCTTCTCCGGAAGAATTTCCCGCATTCCGGGGGAGGCTGGGGACATGGAATCCGAGTGGGCCATGTTCAGAGCCTCCATTGTGGAAGCGGCTGCTAGGAGATTTGTGGTGGTTCACATTTTTAAAAAGGGGGACTTGGAGGGTGTGCTCCAATTATCGGGGTATCACACTGCTCAGCTGCCCCGGGAAAGTTTATTCTAGGGTGCTGGAAAGGAGGCTCTGACCGATTGTCGAACCTCGGATCCAAGAGGAGCAATGCAGAATCCGTCCTGGCCGTGGAACAGTGGACCAGCTCTGTACCCTCGCAGGGCTGTTGGAGCAGTCATGGGAGTTTACTCATCCAGTCTACATGTGTTTTGTGGACTTGGAGAAGGCTTTCAACTGTGCCCCCCAGGGAGTCCTGTGGGGGGTATTAGGGGTATATGAGGTACCGTTGCTATGAGCCACCTGGCCCTTGTAAAACCAAAGTGAGAGCTGCGTCCGTATGCTCGGCACAAAGTCAAACACGTTTCCGGTGGTGGTTGCCCTCCGCCAGGGTTGTCCCTTGTAACGATTCTGTTAGTGATTTTCATGGATAGGATCTCAAGGTGCCAGGGGGAGGAGACTGTCCGGTTTGGGGACCTCAGAATTGCATCTCTGCTTTTTGCAGATGATGTGGTTTTGTTGGCTCCATCAGACCGTGACCTTTAGCACTCACTGGGACGGTTTGCAGCTGAGTGTGAAGCGGTCGGGATGAGAGTCAGTGCCTCCAAGTCTGAGGCCGCGGTTCTCTGGCGGCTCCGGGTTGGGAGTGAGTTACTGCCCCAAGCGAAAAAGTTAAATGGAGTGCGATGGACATGCGGTTCGGTGCAGCGTCAGCAGTTATGCAGGCGGTGTATCGGGCTGTTGTGGTGAAGAGGAAGCTGAGCCGCAAGGCAAAGCTCTCAATTTGCCAGTCCATCTATGTTCCAAGGTGAGGACCTATGGTCATGAGCTTTGGGTAGTGACTGAAAGAATGAGATCGCAAATATAAGTGGCCGAAATGAGTTTCCTTCGTAGGGTGGCTGGGCTCAGCCTTAGAGATAGGGTGAGGAGCTTAGACATCCGGAAGGAGTTCGGAGTAGAGCTGCTACTCCTTAACCTTGAAAGGGGCCAGCTGAGGTGGTTCGGGCGTCTGATCAGGATGCCTCCTGGACGCCTCCCTTTAGAGGTTTTCCAGGCACGTCCAATTGGTAAGAGGCCCTGGGGTAGACCCAGAACACGCTGGAGAGATTATATATCTGGTGTCGCCTGGGAACACCTCGGGTTCCCTCAGGAAGGGCTGGAAAACATTGCTGGGGAGAGAGACGCCTGGAAGACCCTGCTAAGCCTGCTGCCCCCACAACCCGGCCCTGGATAAGCGGAAGAAAATGGATGGATGGATGATAATGCACTTAAGTTGGTGAGTAAATATGCTAACATTTAGCAAGTCACATATAGCATGTACCTATTGGATATTCACTTTCTGTTGTTTAGCATGCTGGTGTTATTACGGTAAGATGCCAATACATGCTATGTAATGTTTAGCATGTTAGCGTATGTAAACATGCTAATGTTAAGCATGACAACAAGCCAACATCTAGCTTATTTGTTTATCATGCTAATGTTAAGCATGCTATCATTAGCGTATTTGCTATGTTAGCATTAATCTTCAACTGAGATTGAAAGGGAATTGTTGATTTGTTTTGAAAGTGTCCTCCTAAGAGCTGACTTCTTGGAAAAATAATTAACTAATTGTTAGATATTCCATATCGGGGCCACAGAGCGAGTCCATGATTGCCATGGCACATTTATTAGAACAAAATGATCTCAAACAAGTTCCTGCTTTGACCTATAGATGTTATGACAAATGAGATGTTTCACAGGTCCTCTACCAGTGCAGTGAATGAGGAGTAGTGGTTTACACTTTATGATTAATCACGTGGTTGCAGGAAATTATAACAGATGTACATTCAGGATATCATGAGAAGACATGTTTAATTAAAAAAAAGTAGAAGGTCTTTATTAATGGACAATACCTCCATTATCCACAATTTTCTCTCTACTTCAGTGAGTCTGGATCCTTTTGAATATATAAAAAAAGAGTTTGTTTCATGTAAGGCGAGTGTCATTAAACAGTATTTCTAAATGGTTGAAGGTTTGTTATCTATACTGTCATGACATAAGCTACAAAGAGGCATCTGGTAAATTCACCTGGCATCAAAATACTTATGCTATTTGAAACTGAAAGAGCAAGCAGTGAGAAATTTATGTGAAAAAAAAAAAAAAATTGTCAGTGAAGAACAAGTGAAGTGGATATACTGTTAATTGCTCATATTTAATTTAATTTCTGCTTTACTTCTAGGAAAGCCATTCAGTTTGAAAACTGACCACGTAGTTCGTCAAACATCAGAGAATGTGAGTAGTAGTACCACAGTATTATGACCCAAATACATTTCCTTTTCTGTCCAACAGGCTGCCAGTTCCCAGTGATTGTTATTCTGCTAGATTATCCTCTCATCTTCACAGAGGCAACCTTCCAGCGAACCCCAGATGTGAGAACACGATTGTGTGTTTCTGCAAGCCTCCTCATCCATATTCATCACCACGGGCGACCCAAGGAGAAGTATTAACTTCGGGAGGCACGGGCTGCCTAATGACACAAGTGCCATCTTAGGGGCACCGATACAAAAAGAGATTAGAGGACCCAGGAGCATTTTGCCACAAACAAACCAGTGTTCTCTTTTTTTGGAAGAAAAAGTGACTAATGGCTGGAATAGCTGAATAAGAGAGGTAGTAATGGAAAGCGTCCGTTATGCAGAGGCGTCTCACTCAATGGGTGAAATACTTTAAATGGAGCGACGTGGCAAAACAAAAAGCATGTGTTAACAGTACAAGATGGAAAAGTAGCATACTATTAAAATGTGCCCAGATACATTCATAGTGCAGACAAAACAATCAGGACCTTTACTCTCTAGTAGCTCACTGTAATGTACTGAATTATAAGATATACCAACACATAAAGTAGTACATTTGTTTAACTCTTGATTTACATCTCTTTTTAAATCTGGTTAGGTGTTCTTATTTCCTGTAAAGCTCTCAGAGACCACCCTGATTGGTAAAAGCCGTAAATATAAAATATTAAATTTATTTCTATGGTAAAAGTGCTTTATAAACAACTCATTTACAGCTACAGTATTATGTGTTACAGGGAACTTGTATCGATTCATTCTAACGCTGCATTACAAACTAAAAGCTTGGAACCAAACATTGACAATGTCTGAGAAAACGTATTGATTATAAAAACAAATACAAAGTAAAACACCAGTGGCGAACTTCATTACTGTGCGTGTGCAAAAAAGGCCTTGGCAAGGTGAAAAATAGAAATACTCTACTTTGAATAGTAATACTATTAACTGTATATAAAAATGTACTTTTGTCCCAAGAGCTCCAACCACCATCTTGGTTATAACAGTGGAGATCGCTTTGGCACCTTGCTTGATTCCTGTTTGTATCTCCACAGTGTCGCTCTGTGAGTCTGTAGCTCAGGTCTGAGGGTTTCTGGAGGACTCGGCTCCCTTCGCTTGACTTCCTGACCTCTGACCTCAGTGTAGAGAGGAAGGATCTCCGTTATTGTCCATCAGAAGAGAGTGCTGTTCTGCTGTCAGGTCGACTTCCACAGTGGGCTGTTGTAGATCCAACTGTCTCCCTGCATGTGTGAGGAAGGAAAATGAAAGCTTAGAAAGAGAGGTAAGTGGAAAAAAAAATCTTGGATGTTGTTTGTAATTAGCGTGAATTAAAGCAGCAGTGGGTAGAAATGGAGCAAATATGATTCAAAAAAGTTATTTTTATAAAACGGTCACTATATCCTGACAGTAGTACATGAGACAGGTAATCTGAAAAAAATCATGTGCCTCTGTGTCCTCCGGTGCTCCTAATGGCATCTGCAAAATTTCCCAGACCGGAGGAAAACAACCAATCAGAGCCGAGCTGGAGCCTTGTCGTCTCTGAGCAGCTGTCAATCACTGGCAAACTCCGATCAAACGTCAAACTAGGCAGCGCTGATCAAATATGAATCAATATTCTGTTACTGTAATGCCTATTTCTCGCCTCAAATGTTTTCAGAATCCTCTTGTAGTGTACTGTTTAGCTGTAAAATGAGAAAGTTTGAAACCCGGAAGCCATGTTGAGATCAGTTGAGGAAATACAAAGCACCGCCCACCCTCTCATTTTAGAGCTAAACAGTACACTACAAGATGTTTCTGAAAAAATTTGACATTAATGATTAGTTTCAGAGCTCGTGATAGGGAACAAATAAAATTACTTTGCTTAATTTGTTTAAAAGTTAACAATTAAGTAACAGCTGCCCATTCTTTCATTACAGAAAGGGTCGGTATAATAAAAAAAAACGCTACTTATTCTGACTTATTTAAACTATTTATTAAAGAGGCTATATGTAAGAAGAAATTGCTTGTTCACAGCGACACCTGTGGCCGCAATGTCAACGAAAGTCAGCGTCCTGTGGCTCGCGCTCGCCCGTGTGAACGCGCTACCTGAATGTGAGCGAGCGTCCGTCAAAACAGTGAGACGACACACGTCAGCTAAAACCACAATATCACTCTATATTTCCCCTGCTTGGCAGTAATGTTAGCTGACCAGACGAGGGTCTCTCCATGAATCAATGCTGATTCTAGTGCTGGCTTTTCCTGTCTCGCCCGCCGACACGGAGGAAACGGGGGAGGGGGGGAGACGGTCGGGGGACACCGACACCCGGTCGAGACGATAACGTAACTCTCTGCGGAGCCCCGTCACTTCACAAGACACGGGAAACCTCTGTTGGTTTGGAGGAGCTGCAACAGTTATTTCTGCAAAAACGTCCACTGCACATTCACCAGATATTCTCAGAGCTAAACTAACTCTTCTGCAGTGTGTAGTGTGCGCGCGTTCACGTGGAGGTGGAGCGAGCCGGACGGGTGAGAACGAGCGCGGTGTGCAAACAGGCAGGAGCAGAGCTGCTGCGCGCTCGCGTACCCACACGCGAGCGCGCATGGGATACCGACCCGTTAAGATTTATGCGCGTGATAAGTTACAAATAGTCCCTTTAACAATTTTATTTATTTTCATCCTTGAATGTTACTAAAGTAGCCAGCTAACATAACATTAGCTTTTTTCATTATTAATTGTGTGTATTTCTTCAGATTATTTAAATTGACAGGCTAATAATAAGCAAAAGGCTAACGCAAGGTTAAGAGCAGATATCTGCAATAATATCTGAATCATTGAACTACAACGTTAAAATAAACCAAAATAGCGTAACTATATTTTAGCTCATTTTCCAACACTACTGATGCATAGACGACTTCGCTAACTTTATGAACCAAACACCATGGGAACAACAAGTCCCCTGGAAACAGTTTTGTTGTTGTTGTTGTTGTTGTTGTTTTTGTTTTGTTTTGTGCTACTTGCAGCGCATTTCTGTATTTCATTGTGTTTTCTTAATATGCAGTGTGTTGACCTCTCAGGGACACCGTAGGTGTTGGCATTAAGTCGTGCACAGTCCTTGGACACAACTTTTCTTGTTCCACTGGCAATTTTGAGGGCACAATATAAAACATAACATTTTAAATTTACACTCTGGACACTGACATAAAATGGCGAACAGTAGTGTAAATATAGTGCACTTTATAGTAAATAGGAGGTGATTTCAGACACAGCTTGGCTTAGTTTGAAATCATGCTCCTGAATCACCATGCCACCCTGCTTCCTTATATCACAGTGGTACTCCAAGAAGTTTAGCTTCCTTCACTGTACCTCTTTAGTGAAGTATTTGGGTGTCCAGGGTTTGTTATCAGCTGATCTCTGCCTCTCTTCTCCTCTCTGTCGCTCCTCCAGCCTGTGTTTGTGCTCCGTGGCCTCGTCGATGTTCCCTTCCTTCAGCGACTTGGTGACATGTTGCCATAACCGCCTACAAGCAGGTAAACCATACAATTAAAATTATAAGCAATGTGTCTTACATCTGGCGCTACCCTAACTATTTAGAATATGGCATTAAGTTGGTAGTAATGCATTTTTCACCTGGATTCTGTCCTCCCCTGTTTCTCCACAGGCCGCAGCTTCTTCCTGGTGACTGGTAGTTTGGCCGTGTCAATCACTTTGGTTTCCCCGCTGCTGTAAGTGAACTCCAGCGTGCCGTTCCACTCGCCCTGAGCTTTGCACACAATGGTGTTGGTCGGGTTGTGTTTGACCTCTGCCGTCACTCTGAATGAGTCAAACAGGGATTTTTTGTTAGGAATTTTTCTTGTCTGCCCTTCTGACTATTTATGACATTTTATACAATGACTTTTTTGTGACATACTATACTATGACTTCTATATTTTTCGACATATTATACTATGACTTTTTTCATTTTTTCGACATACTGTACTATACTATGACTTTTTTTAAGACATTTTTCCAAATAGTATACTATGACTTTTTTTACCAAATTTTTCGACATGCTATACTATGACTTGTTCGACATATTATCCTATGACTTTTTTTCGACATACTGTACTATGACTTTTTTTACAACATTTTTCCAAATACTATACTATGACTTTTTTTCAACATTTTCAAAATACTATACTATGACTTTTTTTTGCAACATTTTTCAACATACTATACAATGACTTTTTTTGCAACATTTTTCGACATACTATACAATGACTTTTTTTTACATTTTTCGACATACTATACTATGACTTTTTTTTTTACAAAATGTTTCCACATACCATACTATGACTATTTTTTACAAAATTTTTCGACATACTATAATCTGACTTTTTTTTTTTTTTAATTCGACATACTATACTATGACGTTTTGTCGACATACTATGATGTGATTTTTTTTACAAAATTTTTCGACCTGCTATACTATGACTTTTTTTTGACCATACTATACTATGACTTTTAATATTTTTTTCGAAATACTATACTATGTCTTTTTTTCGTCATACTATACTATGACTTTTTTTTTTTTTTGACATACTATATGATTTTTTTTTCGACATACTATACTATGACTTTTTAATATTTTTTTTTCGACATACTATACTATGACTTTTTTTCGACATACTACTGTATACTATGACTACTTTTATTTTTTTCGACATACTATACTATGACTTTTTTTTTCGACATACTATACTATGACTTTCTTCTCGACATACTATACTATTACTTTTTCCTGTCGACATACTATACTATGACTTTTTTTACAACATTTTTCGACATGCTATACTATGACTTTTTCGCCATATCGTATGACTTTTTTTCGACATACTGTACTATACTATGACTTTATTTACAATTTTTTTCGAAATACTATACTATGACTTTTCTTCGACATACTATACTATGACTTTTTTTCACAACATTTTTCGACATACTATACTATGACTTTTTTTTTTTAAAATGTTTCCACATACCATACTATGACTATTTTTTACAAACTTTTTCGACATACTATAATCTGACTTTTTTTCGACATACTATACTAAGACTTTTTCGACATACTATAGTCTTTTTTTTTTTTTTTTTTAATTCGACATACTATACTATGACGTTTTTTCGACATACTATGATGTGATTTTTTTCACAAAATTTTTCGACATGCTACACTATGACTTCTTTTTCGCCATACTATACTATGACTTTTAATATTTTTTTCGACATGCTATACTATGTCTTTTTTTCGACATACTATGCTGTGATTTTTTTTACAAAATTTTTCGACATGCTATACTATGACTTTTTTTTCGCCATACTATACTATGACTTTTAATATTTTTTTCGACATACTATACTATGTCTTTTTTTCGACACACTATACTATGACTTTTTTTTCGCCATACTATACTATGACTTTTAATATTTTTTCGACATACTATACTGTCTTTTTTTTCGACATACTATACTATGACTTTTTTTATTTTTTTCGACATACCATACTATGACTTTTTTTTTTTCTTTATCTACAAAATATTTCTAAATACTATACTATGACTTTTTTTCACAACATTTTTCCACATAGTATACTATGACTTTTTCTACAAAATTTTTCGACATACTATACCATGACTTTTTTTTTAAAAAATGTTTCCACATACCATACTATGACTATTTTTTACAAACTTTTTCGACATACTATAATCTGACTTTTTTTCGACATACTATACTATAAATTTTTAATATTTTTTTCGACATACTATACTATGACTTTTTTTTTTTTTCGACATACTATTCTATGACTTTTTTAAATTTTTTTCGACATACTATACTATGACTTTTTTTTTTTTTCGACATACTATAATAGGACTTTTTTTTTTTTTCGACATACTATACAATAACTTTTTAATATTTTTTCGACATACTATACTATGACTTTTTTGACATACTACTGTATACTATGACTACTTTTATTTTTTTCGACATACTATACTATGATTTTTTTTTCTCGACATACTATACTATGACTTTTTTTACAACATTTTTCGACATGCTATACTATGACTTTTTCTACAAAATATTTCTAAATACTATACTATGACTTTTTTTCACAACATTTTTCCACATAGTATACTATGACTTTTTCTACAAAATTTTTCGACATACTATACTATGACGTTTTGTTTTTTTTTTCGACATACTATACTATGACTTTTTTTTTTTTTTCAACATACTCTACCATGAATTTCTTCTCGACATACTATACTATTCATTTTTCCTTTCGACATACTATACTATGACTTTTTTTTTTTTTTTCAACATACTATACTATGACTTTTATATTTTTTTCGACATACTATACTATGACTTTTCTTTCGACATACTATACTATGACTTTTGTCGACATACTATACTGACTTTTCTTTCGACATACTATACTATGACTTTTTTCGACATACTATACTATGACTTTTTTTTTTTTTTTTCGACATACTATACTATGACTTTTGTCGACATACTATACTATGACTTTTTTTTTTTTTTTTCGACATACTCTACTATGACTTTCTTCTCGACATACTATACTATTAATTTTTCTTTTCGACATACTATACTATGACTTTATTTTTTTTTTTTCGACATACTATACTATGACTTTTTTTTTTTTTTTTCAACATACTCTACTATGACTTTCTTCTCGACATACTATACTATACTATGACTTTTTTTTCGACATACTATACTATGACTTTTTTTTTCTTTTTTCGACATACTATACTATGATTTTTTTTTTTTTTTCCGACAAACTATACTATGACTTTTTTATATTTTTTTAACATACTATACTATGACTTTTTTTTCGACATACTACTGTATACTATGACTACACTTATTTTTTTCGACATACTATAATATGATTTTTTTCCACTTTCTATACTATGACTTTCTTCTCGACATACTATACTATTACTTTTTCCTTTCGACATACTATACTATGACTTTTTTTCGACATACTATACTATGACTTTTCTTTTTTTTTTCGACATACTATACTATGACTTTTTTTTTTTTTCGACATACTATTCTATGACTTTTTTTTTTTTTCGACATACTATTCTATGACTTTTTTTTTTTTTTCGACATACTATACTATGACTTTTTTTTTTTTTTCGACATACTATAATAAGACTTTTTTTTTTTTTTTTCGACATACTATACTATGATTTTTTTTTCTCGACATAATATACTATGACTTTCTTCTAGACATACTATACTATTACTTCTCCCTTTCGACATACTATACTATGACTTTTTTTACAACATTTTTCGACATGCTATACTATGACTTTTTCTACAAAATATTTCTAAATATTATACTATGACTTTTTTTCACAACATTTTTCCACATAGTATACTATGACTTTTTCTACAAAATTTTTCGACATACTATACTATCACGTTTTTTCGACATACTATACTATTTTTTTTTTTTTTTTTTTTCGATATACTATACTATGACTTTTTTTTTTTTTTCAACATACTCTACTATGACTTTCTTCTCGACATACTATACTATTCATTTTTCCTTTCGACATACTATACTATGACTTTTTTTTTTTTTTTCAACATACTATACTATGACTTTTATATTTTTTTCGACATACTATACTATGACTTTTTTTTTCAATATACTATACTATGACTTTCTTCTCGACATACTATACTATGACTTTTCTTTCGACATACTATACTATGACTTTTCGACATACTATACTATGACTTTTTTTTCGACATACTATTCTATGACTTTTTAATATTTTTTTCGACATACTATAGTCTTTTTTTTCGACATACTATACTATGACTTTTTTTATTTTTTTCGACATACTATTCTATGACTTTTTTATATTTTTTTCGACATACTCTACTATGACTTTTCTTTCGACATACTATACTATGACTTTTGTCGACATACTATACTATGACTTTTTTCGACATACTATACTATAACTTTTTAATATTTTTTTTCGACATACTATACTATGACTTTTTTTTCGACATACTATAATATGACTTTTTTTTTTTTTTTTCGACATACTATACTATAACTTTTTAATATTTTTTCGACATACTATACTATGACTTTTTCGACATACTACTGTATACTATTACTACTTTTATTTTTTTCGACATACTATGATTTTTTTTTCTCGACATAATATACTATGACTTCTTCTAGACATACTATACTATTACTTCTCCCTTTCGACATACTATACTATGACTTTTTTTACAACATTTTTCGACATGCTATACTATGACTTTTTCTACAAAATATTTCTAAATACTATACTATGACTTTTTTTCACAACATTTTTCCACATAGTATACTATGACTTTTTCTACAAAATTTTTCGACATACTATACTATGACGTTTTTTCGACATACTATACTATGACTTTTTTTTTTTTTTTTCAACATACTATACTATTACTTTTTTTTTTTTTTTTCGACATACTATACTATGACTTTTTTTTTTTTTTCAACATACTCTACTATGACTTTCTTCTCGACATACTATACTATTAATTTTTCCTTTCGACATACTATACTATGACTTTTTTTTTTTTTTTCAACATACTATACTATGACTTTTATATTTTTTTCGACATACTATACTATGACTTTTCTTTCGACATACTATACTATGACTTTTGTCGACATACTATACTGACTTTTTTTTTTTTTTCGACATACTCTACTATGAATTTCTTCTCGACATACTATACTATTAATTTTTCCTTTCGAAATACTATACTATGACTTTATTTTTTTTTTTTCGACATACTATACTATGACTTTTTTTTTTTTTTTTCAACATACTATACTATGACTTTTTTTTCGACATACTACTGTATACTATGACTACACTTATTTTTTTCGACATACTATACTATGATTTTTTTTTCTCGACATACTATACTATGACTTTCTTCTAGACATACTATACTATTACTTCTCCCTTTCGACATACTATACTATGACTTTTTTTACAACATTTTTCGACATGCTATACTATGACTTTTTCTACAAAATATTTCTAAATACTATACTATGACTTTTTTTCACAACATTTTTCCACATAGTATACTATGACTTTTTCTACAAAAATTTTTCGACATACTATACTATGACGTTTTTTCGACATACTATACTATGTCTTTTTTTTTTTTTTTTCGACATACTATACTATGACTTTTTTATATTTTTTTCGACATACTATACTATGACTTTTTTTTTTTTTACAACATACTCTACTATGACTTTCTTCTCGACATACTATACTATTCATTTTTCCTTTCGACATAGTATACTATGACTTTTTTTTTTTTTTTTCAACATACTATACTATGACTTTTATATTTTTTTCGACATACTATACTATGACTTTTTTTTTCAATATACTATACTATGTCTTTCTTCTCGACATACTATACTATGACTTTTCTTTCGACATACTATACTATGACTTTTTTCGACATACTATACTATGACTTTTTTTTTTTTTTTTCGACATACTATACTATGACTTTTGTCGACATACTATACTATGACTTTTTTTTTTTTTTTTCGACATACTCTACTATGACTTTCTTCTCGACATACTATCCTATTAATTTTTATAGGATTTTATAGGACTTTTATATTTTTTTCAACATACTCTACTATGACTTTTCTTTCGACATACTATACTATGACTTTTGTCGACATACTATACTATGACTTTTTTTTTCTTTTTTCGACATACTATACTATGATTTTTTTTTTTTTTTCCGACAAACTATACTATGACTTTTTTATATTTTTTTAACATACTATACTATGACTTATATTTTTTGACATACTTTACTATGACTTTTTTTTCGACATACTACTGTATACTATGACTACACTTATTTTTTTCGACATACTATAATATGATTTTTTTCCCCTTTCTATACTATGACTTTCTTCTCGACATACTATACTATTACTTTTTCCTTTCGACATACTATACTATGACTTTTTTTCGACATACTATACTATGACTTTTTCTTTTTCGACATACTATACTATGACTTTCTTTTTTTTTCGACATACTATTCTATGACTTTTTTAAATTTTTTTCGACATACTATACTATGACTTTTTTTTTTTTTTCGACATACTATAATAAGACTTTTTTTTTTCGACATACTATACTATGACTTTTTCGACATACTACGATTTTTTTTTCTCGACATACTATACTATGACTTTTATATTTTTTTCGACATACTATACTATGACTTTTTTTTTCAATATACTATACTATGTCTTTCTTCTCGACATACTATACTATGACTTTTCTTTCGACATACTATACTATGACTTTTTTCGACATACTATACTATGACTTTTTTTTTTTTTTTCGACATACTCTACTATGACTTTCTTCTCGACATACTACACTATTAATTTTTCCTTTCGACATACTATACTATGACTTTATTTTTTTTTTTTCGACATACTATACTATGACTTTCTTCTAGACATACTATACTATTATCTCTCCCTTTCGACATACTATACTATGACTTTTTTTACAACATTTTTCGACATGCTATACTATGATTTTTTCTACAAAATATTTCTAAATACTATACTATGACTTTTTTTCACAACATTTTTCCACATAGTATATGACTTTTTCTACAAAATTTTTCGACATACTATACTATGACGTTTTTTCGACATACTATACTATGACTTTTTTCGACATACTATACTATGACTTTTTTCGACATACTATTCTATGACTTTTTAATATTTTTTTCGACATACTATACTGTCTTTTTTTTCGACATACTATACTATGACTTTTTTTATTTTTTTCGACATACTATTCTATGACTTTTTTATATTTTTTTCGACATACTATACTATGACTTTTTTTTTTTTTATTCGACATACTATACTATTTCCTTCTTTTCAACAAAGTATACTATGACTTTTTTTTTATTTTCGACATACTATACTATGACTTTTTTTTCGACATACTATACTATGACTTTTTTTTTCTTTTTTCGACATACTATACTATGATTTTTTTTTTTTTTTCCGACAAACTATACTATGACTTTTTTATATTTTTTTCAACATACTCTACTATGACTTTCTTCTCGACATACTATACTATTCATTTTTCCTTTCGACATACTATACTATGACTTTTTTTTTTTTTTTTCAACATACTATACTATGACTTTTATATTTTTTTCGACATACTATACTATGACTTTTTTTTTCAATATACTATACTATGTCTTTCTTCTCGACATACTATACTATGACTTTTCTTTCGACATACTATACTATGACTTTTTTCGACATACTAAACTATGACTTTTTTTTTTTTTTTCGACATACTCTACTATGACTTTCTTCTCGACATACTACACTATTAATTTTTCCTTTCGACATACTATACTATGACTTTATTTTTTTTTTTTCGACATACTATACTATGATTTTTTTTTCTCGACATACTATACTATGACTTTCTTCTAGACATACTATACTATTACTTCTCCCTTTCGACATACTATGACTTTTTTTACAACATTTTTCGACATGCTATACTATGATTTTTTCTACAAAATATTTCTAAATACTATACTATGACTTTTTTTCACATTTTTCCACATAGTATAATATGACTTTTTCTACAAAATTTTTCGACATACTATACTATGACTTTTATATTTTTTTCGACATACTATACTATGACTTTTTTTTTCAATATACTATACTATGTCTTTCTTCTCGACATACTATACTATGACTTTTCTTTCGACATACTATACTATGACTTTTTTCGACATACTATTCTATGACTTTTTAATATTTTTTTCGACATACTATACTGTCTTTTTTTTCGACATACTATACTATGACTTTTTTTATTTTTTTCGACATACTATTCTATGACTTTTTTTTTTTTTTCAACATACTCTACTATGACTTTTTTTATTTTTTTCGACATACTATTCTATTTCCTTCTTTTCAACAAAGTATACTATGACTTTTTTTTTATTTTCGACAGTATTCTATGACTTTTTTTTATTTTCGACATATTATTCTATGAAGTTTTTTTCGACATACTATAATATGACTTTTTTTTTTCAATATACTATACTATGACTTTCTTCTCGACATACTATACTATGACTTATATTTTTTGACATACTTTACTATGACTTTTTTTTCGACATACTACTGTATACTATGACTACACTTATTTTTTTCGACATACTATAATATGATTTTTTTTCGACATACGATACTATGACTTTCTTCTCGACATACTATACTATGACTTTTTTTCGACATAATATACTATGACTTTTCTTTTTTTTTTTCGACATACTATACTCTGACTTTTTTTTTTTTTTTTTCCGACATACTATACTATGACTTTTTTATATTTTTTGACATACTATACTATGACTTTTTTATATTTTTTTCGACATACTATACTATGACTTTTTTATTCAATATACTATACTATAACTTTCTTCTCGACATACTATACTATGACTTTTTTTATTTTTTTCGACATACTATAATGTGATTTTTTTTACAAAATTTTTCGACATGCTATACTATGACTTTTTTTCGACATACTATACTATGACTTTTCTTTTTTTTTTTCGACATACTATACTATGACTTTTTTTTTCAATATACTATACTATGACTTTCTTCTCGACATACTATACTATAATTTTATTTCGATATACTATACTATGACTTTTTTCGACATACTATACTATGACCTTTTTTTCGACAAACTATTCTATGACTTTTTAATATTTATTTCGACATACTATACTGTCTTTTTTTTCGACATACTATACTATGACTTTTTTTATTTTTTTCGACATACTATTCAATGACTTTTTTATATTTTTTGAGATACTATACTATGACTTTTTTTATTTTTTTCGACATACTATTCTATTTCCTTCTTTTCAACAAAGTATACTATGACTTTTTTTTTATTTTCGACATACTATTCTATGAAGTTTTTTTCGACATACTATAATATGACTTTTTTTTTTCAATATACTATACTATGACTTTCTTCTCGACATACTATACTAAGACTTATATTTTTTGACATACTTTACTATGACTTTTTTTTCGACATACTACTGTATACTATGACTACACTTATTTTTTTCGACATACTATAATATGATTTTTTTTCGACATACGATACTATGACTTTCTTCTCGACATACTATACTATGACTTTTTTTCGACATAATATACTATGACTTTTCTTTTTTTTTTTTCGACATACTATACTCTGACTTTTTTTTTTTTTTTTCCGACATACTATACTATGACTTTTTTATATTTTTTGACATACTATACTATGACTTTTTTATATTTTTTTCGACATACTATACTATGACTTTTTTATTCAATATACTATACTATAACTTTCTTCTCGACATACTATACTATGACTTTTTTCATTTTTTTCGACATACTATAATGTGATTTTTTTTACAAAATTTTTCGACATGCTATACTATGACTTTTTTTTTTTTTTTTTCGACATACTATACTGATTTTTTTCGACATACTATACTATGACTTTCTTCTCGACATACTATACTATTACTTTTTCCTTTCGACATACTATACTATGACTTTTTTATATTTTTTTCGACATACTATACTATGACTTTTTTTTATTTTTTTCGACATACTATACTATGACTTTTTTATATTTTTTTCAACATACTATACTATGACTTTTTTATATTTTTTTCGACATACTATACTATAACTTTTTTTTTCAATATACTATACTATGACTTTCTTCTCGACACACTACTATGAATTTTTCGATAAACTATACTGTATTTTTTTTTTTTTAAATTCGACATACTATACTATGATGTTTTTTCGACATACTATAATGTGACTTTTTTTTTACAAAATTTTTCGACATCCTATAGATTGACTTTTTTTTCCGACATACTTTACTATGACTTTTTTATATTTTTTTCGACATACTATACTATGACCTTTTATATTTTTTTCGACATACTATGCTATGACTTTCTTTTCGACATACTATAACTTTTTTTTCAACATAGTAGACGTAGTATGTCGAAAAAAAAGTCATAGTATAGTTTGTCGAAAAAAATAAAAAAAGTCAGTATAATATGAGGAAAAAGTCATAGTATAGCATGTCGAAAAATTTTGCAAAAAAAAGTCATAGTATAGCATATAGAAAAAAAGGCAAGGTATAGTATGTCGAAAAAAGTCATAGTATAGTATATCGAAAAAAAAAGTCATAGTACAGTATGTCGAAAAAAAGATAAAAAAAACTCATAGTATATTATGTCAAAAAAGTCATTCTATAGTATGTCGAACACAAGTCAGATAATAGTATGTGGAAACATTTAGAAAATAAAAAACTGTCATAGTATAATAAAGTATGTCAAAAAAATAAAAAAAGTCAGTATAGTACGTAGAAATGTTTTTTTAAAAAGTCATAGTATAGTATGTCGAAAAGAAAGTAGTAGTATAGTATGTCGAAAAAAATTTAAAAAAAAATGAGTATACAGTAGTAGTAGTAAAAATTTTCTAAAAAACTGTCATAGTATAGTACAGTATGTCGAAAAAATTTGCATAAAACAGTCATACTATAGTATGTCAAAAAAAAGGTCATAGTATAGTTTGTCGAAAAAAATAAAAAAAGTCAGTATAGTATGTTGAAATGTTTTTTTAAAAAGAAATAATAGAGTATGTCGAAAAAAGTATAAAAAAGTAATAGTATTGTACGTTAAAAAAATGTCATGGTATAGTATGTCGAAAAAAAAGTCAGTATAATGTGTCGAAAAAATGTCATCGTATAGTATGTCGAAAAAAAAAAATATATAGTATGTCGACAAAAAAAGTCAGTGTAGTATGTCGAAAAAATTATATAAAGTCATAGAATAGTATTTCGAATAAAAAAAAAGTCACAGTATAGTATGTAAAAAAAAAAGTCTTGGTATTGTATCTCGAATAAAAAAAAAAAAAAAGTCATAGTATAGTATGTCGAAAAAGTCAGTATAGTATGTCGAAAAAGTCATAATATAGTATGTTGAACAAAAGTCAGATAATAGTATGTGGAAAAATTTTGTAAAAAAAATTCTGAATAGTGTGTCGAAAAATTTTGCAATAAAAAGTCATAGTATAGTGTGTAGAAAAAAAGGCAAGGTATAGTATGTCGAAAAAAGTCAGAGTATAGTATGTCGAAAATAAAAGTCATAGTATAGTATGTTGAAAAAAAAGTCATAGTACAGTATGTCGAAAAAAATATAAAAAACTCATAGTATAGTATGTCGAAAAAAAAGTCTTAGAATAGTATGTCGAAAAAAAGAAAAAAGTCATAGTATAGTATGTCGAAAAAAAAAAGGGTTAGTACAGTATGTCGAAAAAAATTCTAAAAAACTGTCATAGTATAGTACAGCATGTCGAAAAAAAAGTCATAGTACAGTATGTCAAAAAAAATTGCAAAAAAAGTCATAGTATAGTATGTCGAAAAAAATTGTCATAGTATGGTATGTCGAAAAAATAAAAGGCATAGTATGTCGAAAAAAAGTCATAGTATAGTATGTCGAAAATAAAAGTCAATATAGTGTGTTGAAAAAAAATTATAGTATAGCATGTCAAAAAGAAAGTCATAGTATAGTATATCGCAAAAAAATATAAAAAAAGTCATAGTATAGTATTTCGAAAAACAAGTCATAGTATAGTATGTCAAAAAATATATAAAAAAGTCATAGTAGAGTATGTCGAAAACAAAAAAAAAGTCATGGCATAGTATGTCGAAAAAAAAAAGTCATAGTATAGTATGTCGAATAAAAAGTCATAGTATGGTATGTCGAAAAAAATTGCAAAAAGACGTCATAGTATGTTATGTCGAAAAAAATTCTAAAAAACTATCATAGTATAGTACAGCATGTCGAAAAAAAGTCATAGTATAGTATGTCGAAAAAAATGGGATAGTATAGTATGTCGAAAAAAATAAAAAAAAGTCATAGTATAGTATATCGAAAAAAGTCATAGTACAGTATGTCGAAAAAAATATAAAAAAGTCTTAGAATAGTATGTCGAAAAAAATATAAAGTCATAGTATAATATGTTGAAAAAAGTCATAGTATAGTGTGTAGAAAAAAAAGGCAAGGTATAATATGTCGAAAAAAGTCAGAGTATATTATGACGGAAATAAGTTATAGTACAGTATGTCGAAAAAAATATAAAAAACTCATAGTATAGTATGTCGAAAAGATAGTCATAGTATAGTATGTCGAAAATAAAAAAAGTCATAGTAAAGTATGTCGAAAAAAATATAAAGTCATAGTATAGTATGTCGAAAAAAAAAGGCATAGTACAGTATGTCGAAAAGAAAGTCATAGTATAATATGTCAAAAAAAATGTAAAAAAGTCATAGAATAGTATGTCGAAAAAAATATAAAAAACTAATAGTGTAGTATGTCGAAAAGATAGTCATGGTATAGTATGTCGAAAAAAAAGTCATAGTATGGTATGTCGAAAAAAATTCTAAAAAACTGTTATAGTATAGTACAGCATGTCGAAAAAAAGTCATTGTATAGTATGTCGAAAAAAATATAAAAAAAGTCATAGTATAGTATGTCGAAAAGATAGTCATAGTATGGTATGTCGAAAAAAAAAGGCATAGTACAGTATGTCGAAAAAAAAGACATAGTATAGTATGTAAAAAAAAATATAAAAAAGTAATAGAATATCATGTCAAAAAAAAAAAAAGAATCATAGTATAGTATTTCGAAGAAAAAAAGTCATAGAATAGTATGTCGAAAAAAAGAAAAAAGTCATAGTATAGTATGTCGAAAAAAAAAAGGGTTAGTACAGTATGTCGAAAAAAATTCTAAAAAACTGTCATAGTATAGTACAGCATGTCGAAAAAAAAGTCATAGTATAGTATGTCAAAAAAAATTGCAAAAAAAGTCATAGTATAGTATGTCGAAAAAAATTGTCATAGTATAGTATGTCGAAAAAATAAAAGGCATAGTATGTCGAAAAAAAGTCATAGTATAGTATGTCGAAAATAAAAGTCACAGTATAGTGTGTTGAAAAAAAAGTTATAGTATAGCATGTTAAAAAGAAAATCATAGTATAGTATATCGCAAAAAAATATAAAAAAAGTCATAGTATAGTATTTCGAAAAACAAGTCATAGTATAGTATGTCAAAAAATATATAAAAAAGTCATAGTAGAGTATGTCGAAAACAAAAAAAAAGTCATGGCATAGTATGTCGAAAAAAAAAGGCATAGTACAGTATGTCGAAAAAAAAGTCATTGTATAGTATGTCAAAAAAAATATAAAAAAGTAATAGAATATCATGTCGAAAAAAAAATAAAAATCATAGTATAGTATGTCGAAAAAAAAAAGTCAGTATAGTATGTCGAAAAAAAGTCATAGTAAAGTATGTCGAAAATAAAAAAAGTCATAGTATAGTATGTCGAAAATAAAAAAAGTCATAGTAAAGTATGTCGAAAAAAATATAAAGTCATAGTATAGTATGTCGAAAAAAAAAGCCATAGTACAGTATGTCGAAAAGAAAGTCATAGTATAGTATGTCGAAAAAAATTTAAAAAAGTCATAGAATAGTATGTCGAAAAAAATATAAAAAACTAATAGTATAGTATGTCGAAAAGATAGTCATGGTATAGTATGTCGAAAAAAATGTAAAAAAGTCATAGTATAGTATGTCGAAAAAAATAAAAAAAAAGTCATAGTATAGTATGTCGAAAAAAATATAAAGTCACAGTATAGTATGTCGAAAAAAATATAAAGTCATAGTATATTATGTCGAAAAAAGTCATAGTACATTATGTCGAAAAACAAGTCATAGTAAAGTATGTCGAAAATAAAAAAAAGTCATAGTATAGTATGTCGAAAAAAAAGTCATAGTATGGTATGTCGAAAAAAATTCTAAAAAACTGTTATAGTGTAGTACAGCATTTCGAAAAAAAAGTCATAGTATAGTATGTCGAAAAAAATGTAAAAAAGTCATAGAATAGTATGTCGAAAAAAATATAAAAAACTCATAGTATTGTATGTCGAAAAGAAAGTCATAGTATAGTATGTCGAAAAAAAAGTCATAGTATGGTATGTCGAAAAAAATTGCAAAAAGACGTCATAGTATGTTATGTCGAAAAAAATTCTAAAAAACTATCATAGTATAGTACAGCATGTCGAAAAAAAGTCATAGTATAGTATGTCGAAAATAAAAGTCACAGTATAGTGTGTTGAAAAAAAAGTTATAGTATAGCATGTTAAAAAGAAAATCATAGTATAGTATATCGCAAAAAAATATAAAAAAAGTCATAGTACAGTATGTCGAAAAAAAAGTCATTGTATAGTATGTCAAAAAAAATATAAAAAAGTAATAGAATATCATGTCGAAAAAAAAAAAAAATCATAGTATAGTATGTCGAAAAAAAAAAGTCAGTATAGTATGTCGAAAAAAAGTCATAGTAAAGTATGTCGAAAATAAAAAAAAGTCATAGTATAGTATGTCGAAAATAAAAAAAGTCATAGTAAAGTATGTCGAAAAAAATATAAAGTCATAGTATAGTATGTCGAAAAAAAAAGCCATAGTACAGTATGTCGAAAAGAAAGTCATAGTATAGTATGTCGAAAAAAATTTAAAAAAGTCATAGAATAGTATGTCGAAAAAAATATAAAAAACTAATAGTATAGTATGTCGAAAAGATAGTCATGGTATAGTATGTCGAAAAAAATGTAAAAAAGTCATAGTATAGTATGTCGAAAAAAATAAAAAAAAAGTCATAGTATAGTATGTCGAAAAAAATATAAAGTCACAGTATAGTATGTCGAAAAAAATATAAAGTCATAGTATATTATGTCGAAAAAAGTCATAGTACATTATGTCGAAAAACAAGTCATAGTAAAGTATGTCGAAAATAAAAAAAAAGTCATAGTATAGTATGTCGAAAAAAAAGTCATAGTATGGTATGTCGAAAAAAATTCTAAAAAACTGTTATAGTGTAGTACAGCATTTCGAAAAAAAGTCATAGTATAGTATGTCGAAAAAAATGTAAAAAAGTCATAGAATAGTATGTCGAAAAAAATATAAAAAACTCATAGTATTGTATGTCGAAAAGAAAGTCATAGTATAGTATGTCGAAAAAAAAGTCATAGTATGGTATGTCGAAAAAAATTGCAAAAAGACGTCATAGTATGTTATGTCGAAAAAAATTCTAAAAAACTATCATAGTATAGTACAGCATGTCGAAAAAAAGTCATAGTATAGTATGTCGAAAAAAATTGCAAAAAGAAGTCATAGTATAGTATGTCGAAATAAAAAAAGTCATAGTACAGTATGTCGAAAAAAAGGGATAGTATAGTATGTCGAAAAAAATAAAAAAAAGTCATAGTATAGTATATCGAAAAAAGTCATAGTACAGTATGTCGAAAAAAATATAAAAAAGTCTTAGAATAGTATGTCGAAAAAAATATAAAGTCATAGTATAGTATGTTGAAAAAAGTCATGGTATAGTGTGTAGAAAAAAAAGGCAAGGTATAATATGTCGAAAAAAGTCAGAGTATATTATGACGGAAATAAGTTATAGTACAGTATGTCGAAAAAAATATAAAAAACTCATAGTATAGTATGTCGAAAAGATAGTCATAGTAAAGTATGTCGAAAATAAAAAAAGTCATAGTATAGTATGTCGAAAATAAAAAAAGTCATAGTAAAGTATGTCGAAAAAAATATAAAGTCATAGTATAGTATGTCGAAAAAAAAAGGCATAGTACAGTATGTCGAAAAGAAAGTCATAGTATAGTATGTCGAAAAAAATGTAAAAAAGTCATAGAATAGTATGTCGAAAAAAATATAAAAAACTAATAGTGTAGTATGTCGAAAAGATAGTCATGGTATAGTATGTCGAAAAAAAAGTCATAGTACAGCATGTCGAAAAAAAGTCATTGTATAGTATGTCGAAAAAAATATAAAAAAAGTCATAGTATAGTATGTCGAAAAGATAGTCATAGTATAGTATGTCGAAAAAAATATAAAAAACTAATAGTATAGTATGTCGAAAAGATAGTCATAGTATAGTATGTCGAAAAAAATGTAAAAAAGTCATAGTATAGTATGTCGAAAAAAAAGTCATAGTATGGTATGTCGAAAAAAATTCTAAAAAACTATCATAGTATAGTACAGCATGTCGAAAAAAAGTCATAGTATAGTATGTCGAAATAAAAAAAGTCATAGTATAGTATGTCGAAAAAAATGTAAAAAAGTCATAGAATAGTATGTCGAAAAAAATAAAAAAAAGTCATAGTATAGTATGTCTAAAAAGATATAAAGTCATAGTATAGTATGTCGAAAAAAATATAAAGTCATAGTATAGTATGTCAAAAAAAAAGGCATAGTACAGTATGTCGAAAAAAAAGACATAGTATAGTATGTAAAAAAAAATATAAAAAAGTAATAGAATATCATGTCAAAAAAAAAAAAATAATCATAGTATAGTATTTCGAAAAAAAAAAGTCATAGAATAGTATGTCGAAAAAAAGAAAAAAGTCATAGTATAGTATGTCGAAAAAAATATGAAGTCATAGTATAGTATGTCGAAAAAAAAAAGGCTCAGTAGAGTATGTTGAAAAAAAAGTCATAGTATGGTATGTCGAAAAAATTTCTAAAAAACTGTCATAGTATAGTACAGCATGTCGAGAAAAAAGTCATAGTATAGTATGTCAAAAAAAATTGCAAAATAAGTCATAGTATAGTATGTCGAAAAAAATTGTCATAGTATAGTATGTCGAAAAAAAAAAAGGCATAGTATGTCGAAAAAAAGTCATAGTATAGTATGTCGAAAATAAAAGTCACAGTATAGTGTGTTGAAAAAAAAGTTATAGTATAGCATGTCAAAAAGAAAGTCATAGTATAGTATATCGCAAAAAAATATAAAAAAAGTCATAGTATAGTATTTCGAAAAACAAGTCATAGTATAGTATGTCAAAAAATATATAAAAAAGTCATAGTATAGTATGTCGAAAACAAAAAAAAAGTCATGGCATAGTATGTCGAAAAAAAAGTCATAGTATGTCGAAAAGAAAGTCATAGTATAGTATGTCGAAAAAAATGTAAAAAAGTCATAGAATAGTATGTCGAAAAAAATAAAAAAAAGTCATAGTATAGTATGTCTAAAAAGATATAAAGTCATAGTATAGTATGTCGAAAAAAATATAAAGTCATAGTATAGTATGTCGAAAAAAAAAGGCATAGTACAGTATGTCGAAAAAAAAGTCATTGTATAGTATGTCAAAAAAAATATAAAAAAGTAATAGAATATCATGTCGAAAAAAAAATAAAAATCATAGTATAGTATGTCGAAAAAAAAAAGTCATAGTATAGTATGTCGAAAAAAAGTCATAGTAAAGTATGTCGAAAATAAAAAAAGTCATAGTATAGTATGTCGAAAATAAAAAAAGTCATAGTAAAGTATGTCGAAAAAAATATAAAGTCATAGTATAGTATGTCGAAAAAAAAAGCCATAGTACAGTATGTCGAAACGAAAGTCATAGAGTATGTCGAAAAAAATGTAAAAAAGTCATAGAATAGTATGTCGAAAAAAATATAAAAAACTAATAGTATAGTATGTCGAAAAGATAGTCATGGTATAGTATGTCGAAAAAAATGTAAAAAAGTCATAGTATAGTATGTCGAAAAAAATAAAAAAAAAGTCATAGTATAGTATGTCGAAAAAAAGTCATAGTAAAGAATGTCGAAAATAAAAAAAAGTCATAGTAAAGTATGTCGAAAAAAAAGTCATAGTATGGTATGTCGAAAAAAATTCTAAAAAACTGTTATAGTATAGTACAGCATGTCGAAAAAAAGTCATAGTATAGTATGTCGAAAAAAATATAAAAAAAGTCATAGTATAGTATGTCGAAAAGATAGTCATAGTATAGTATGTCGAAAAAAATATAAAAAACTAATAGTATAGTATGTCGAAAAGATAGTCATAGTATAGTATGTCGAAAAAAATGTAAAAAAGTCATAGAATAGTATGTCGAAAAAAATATAAAAAACTCATAGTATTGTATGTCGAAAAGAAAGTCATAGTATAGTATGTCGAAAAAAAAGTCATAGTATGGTATGTCCAAAAAAATTGCAAAAAGACGTCATAGTATGGTCTCTCGAAAAAAATTCTAAAAAACTATCATAGTATAGTACAGCATGTCGAAAAAAAGTCATAGTATAGTATGTCGAAAAAAATTGCAAAAAGAAGTCATAGTATAGTCTGTCGAAATAAAAAAAGTCATAGTATAGTATGTCGAAAAAAGGGATAGAATAGTATGTCGAAAAAATTAAAAAGTCATAGTATAGTATGTCGAAAAAAATATAAAGTCATAGTATAGTATATCGAAAAAAGTCATAGTACAGTATGTCGAAAAACAAGTCATAGTATAGTATGTCAAAAAATATATAAAAAAGTCATAGTATAGTATGTCGAAAATAAAAAAAAAGTCATAGTATAGTATGACAAAAACAAAAAAAAAGGTCATAGCATAGTATGTTGAAAAAAAAGTCATAGTATAGTATGTCGAAAAGAAAGTCATAGTATAGTATGTCGAAAAAAATGTAGAAAAATCATAGAATAGTATGTCGAAAAAAATAAAAAAAAGTCATAGTATAGTATGTCGAAAACAAAATTTAAATCATAGTATAGTATGTCGAAAAAAAAAAAATTCATAGTATAGTATGTCGAAAAAAAGTCATAGTAAAGTATGTCGAAAAAAAAGTCATAGTATGGTATGTCGAAAAAATGTCTAAAAAACTGTCATAGTATAGTACAGCATGTCGAAAAAAGTCATAGCATAGTATGTCGAAAAGAAAGTCATAGTACAGTAAGTCGGAAAAAAATATAAAAAAGTCATAGTATAGTATGTCGGAAAAAATATAAAAAAGTTATAGTATGGTATGTGGAAACATTTTGTAAAAAAAAATCAGTATAGTATGTCGAAAAAAAAAAGTCATAGTAAAGTGTGTCGAAAAAAGAAGTCATAGTATAGTATGTCGAAAAAAAAGGCATAGTATAGTATGTCGAAAAAGGTCATAGTATAGTATGTCGGAAAAAAAAGTCATAGTATAGTATGTAGAACAAAAAGTCATAGTATAGTATATCGGAAAGAAAGTCATAGTACAGTAAGTCGAAAAAGATATAAAAAAGTCATAGTATGGTATGTCGAAAAAAAAGTCATAATATAGTATATAAAAAAAAATATAAAAAAGTCATAGTAAAGTATGTCGAAAAAAAGTCATAGTATAGTATGTCGAAAAAAATGTAAAAAAATCATAGAATAGTGTCGAAAAAAATAAAAAAAAGTCATAGTTTAGTATGTCGAAAGAAAGTCATAGTACAGTAAGTCGAAAAAAATATTAAAAAGTCATAGTATAGTATGTCGAAAAAAATAAAAATAGTCATAGTAGTATGTCGAAAAAAAAATGCATTGCACAGTATGTCGAAAAAAATATAAAAAACTTATAGTATAGTATGTCAAAAAAAAGCCATAGTATAGTATGTCGAAAAAAAAGTCATAGTGTAGTATTTCGAAATAATAAAAAGAGTCAGGATAGTATGTTGAAATGTTTTTTTAAAAAGTCATAGTGCAGTGTGTCGAAAAAAAAATCATAGTATATTATGTCGAAAAGAAAGTTATAGTATAGTATGTCGAAAAAAATAAAAAAAGTCATAGTATACAGTAGTATGTCGAAAAAAAAGTCATAGTATAGCTTGTCGAAAAAATATAAAAAAGTCTTAGATTAATGTCGAAAAAAATGTAAAAAAAGTCATAGAATAGTATGTCGAAAAAAAAAGACGTAGTGCAGTATGTCGAAAAAAATATAAAAAAGTCATAGTATAGTAAGTCGAAAAAAAGTCAGTGTAATATGTCGAAAAAAAGTCATAGTATAGTATGTCGAAAAAAATATAAAAAGTCATGATATAGTATGTCGAAAAAAATATAAAAAAGTCATAGTATAGTATGTTGAAATAAAAATAAAAATAGTCATAGTATAGTATGTCGAAAAAAGAAGTCATAGTACAGTATGTCGAAAAAAAAAGTCATAGTACAGTATGTCGAAAAAAAATATAAAAAACTTATAGTATAGTATGTCAAAAAAAAAAACATAGTATAGTATGTCGAAAAAAATATAAAAAACTCATAGTATAGTATGTCAAAAAAAACAAACATAGTATAGTATGTCGAAAAAAATAACAAAAGTCAGTATAGTATGTTGAAATGTTTTTTTAAAAAGTCATAGTACAGTATGTCGAAAAAAAAAGTCATAGTATAATATGTCGAAAAAAATTTAAAAAAGTCATAGCATAGTATGCCGAAAAAAATGTATAGTATAGTATATAGAAAAATTGTAAAAAGTCATAGTATAGTATGTCGAAAAAATAAAAAATAAATATTATAGCATTTCAAAAAATGTTAAAAGTCATAGCATAGTATGCCGAAAAAAATGAATAGTATAGTATATAGAAAAATGTTAAAAAGTCATTGTATAATATGTCAAAAAAATTTTAATAAGTCCTAGTATGTTGAAAAAATAAAAAGTCACAGTATAGTATGTCGAAAGAAATTAAAAAACTCATAGTATAATCTGTCGAAAAAAAAAGTCATAGTATTTCGAAAAAACTTTAAAAAGTCATATTATAGTATGGCAAAAAAGGCCATAAAAAATCATAGCATAGTATTTAAAAAAAAGCCATAGTATAGTATTTCAAAAAAATAAAGTCATAGTATAGTTTGTCGAAAGAAAAGACAGTATTTTATGTTGATTTTTTTTTTTTAAAGTCATAGTATGGTATGTCGAAAAAAAAAAAAAGTCATATTATAGCAGGTCGAAAAAAGCCATCAAAGAGGTCATAAAAAAGTCATAGTGTAGTATGTCAAAAAAAGTCACAGTATAGTTTGTCGAAAAACGTCAGTCATAGTATTTTTCAACATACTATACTATGACTTTAAGAGATACTATACAATGAATTTTGTAATGACATTTTTATGGCATACTGTACCATGACATTTTTAAGACGTTTTTTGACATATTATACCATGAATTTTTTCCGACATACTATACATACATTTTTTACATAATATACTATGACTTTTTATGACACACTATACTATAATATGACTTTTTTTGACATAATATGACATTTTTTATGACATACTATACTTTGACTTTTTATGATCTATTTTAATACAGTATGACATTTTTATGGCATGTAATACTGGGACTTTTTTTTACATACTATACTGACTGTTTTAACAAAATTCTTTACTATCACTTTTTTATGACATTTTTTATGCCATACTATTCTCATATTTTTTTATATTTATTCGACATACTATACTATGACTTTTTAAGACATTTCTTGACACACTATAACATGCCTTTTTTTCAACATACTAGACTATGACTTGTTTTCAACATACTATGTTATGGGCCCTTTTTAAATGATTTATTGCGCATTGTCTAAAATGCATTGCACAAGTGTATTTAGGGCGTGTCCAACTCCACTTTTGTTAGTTAAGCGCCGCATAATCTGGGCGCAAGGTAAGGCGCGACGGGCAAAGGGGTTGTATTTAGTCTCTTAATTATTCGTAGGTTTAAATATGAGAAGCGAGCTGTTTTCTGCTGAGGAAACGGATCTGCTCGTGCGCGAAGTGAAAGTGCGCAAGCAGTGGACCCTCTGCTGTCTCCCAATCCTCTGTCCCATCAACAACTCCATTTCAGTGCATACGAGCAAATGCACCGATAACCTATTTAACCGGTGCAGGAGGCACACGGGGAAAAAAATTAATTATATGATAATAATCACTAGGCTATAGAAGATGAAGATATTTATAGAAATAAATAATTAAAACTGTATTATTTTCTGATACTTTCCGGACCACCTGAGCTGACATACTATGTTTTTTAACATGGTGGAATATGTAAATGGTTTGGAGAATATTTGTGACCATGTATATGTTACAGTGTGTATGTTGTTTGTGATATAATTTAATACAATAAAATCAATAAAAATATTTTCTGTGTTCTATCGTTTATAATAAAGTGAAAATAAATCAACATGCTTTTTCATGATATACTACACTATCACTTTTATTTACTTTTTATGACATACTATACTACTATCACATTTTTCAACATACTACAGTATACTATCACTTTTTTCATGGCATACTATGCTATGACTTTTTGGACATACAATACTATATTTATATCAAGATGCAATACTATGACTTTTTTTAAGACATGTTTCCGACATACTACACCATGACTTTTTCTGATTTTTTCCGACACACTATACTATGACTGTTTTCAACATACTACTGTATGCTTTGACTTTTTTGACATACTATACTAAACTGATTTTTAACTTGTGAAAACTACAGAAAAAAATCAAATGGACGAATAAAGGATTTACTGATATGCAATATATAATAAGTGGCCAATAAATGCCACATTTATAATTCTAATCATAGTGTGGAACACAAAGCCACTGTCAAATCAGACTATTCCCTAAATCGATAAAAATAAAGGAAAAGATGAACCAGCATGCTATGTTTGCTGTCAAAGTGAGATGGAGTGTATAAACGCAGGCGAGAAGAGAGAAAGAGATCCTCAGAAACACTTACCTGTGTACCTTCCCTCCATAGAAAGGCTTGGTGTGAAAGGTGACAGTGGCAGAGTAGCCGCTTTTGACACAGTTGATGGAGATTTTGCCCCCCAGCTCCACCCAGGGCACGGTGAGGATGGAGCGGGCGTAGGCACAGGGCAACGTGAAGACGTACTCCTCATCGTGCTCCAGGAGACAAAGGACCCCTGAGAGGAGAAAACAAGAGAAGTGAGAGGGGTTAAAGGGGAACACCACCCAAATTAAGAATTCCAATATGTTATTTCCATGGCCTAGTGATGTTCAATCACTATTTGTAAACATGAGTTCCTCTCTCTCAAAGCCAAAAAACAGAGAAGTAAGTCTCCAACTTGTGATGTCATCAGGTATAAAGTCTGGAGCTGCTCCATAAACAATGAATGGGAGACTGATTTTATGGACCCACAGAATGTTTGTTTTCTTTTTTTTTTATACCCAAATGAGCTTTATTCTATTGTAGTGTTGTCAGTTGTTAAACAGAAAATGTTCCCATATACTCAGAACGTTCCCCTGGGTGCTCTGTCATCTGTAACATCTCTCCCAATTCATTGTCTATGGAGCAGCTCCACAATTTATACCCTATGACACCACAAATTTCAGTTTTAGCTTTAGTTTTGGGATTTGGGAGAGTTTTTCAGGTTTACTAATATTTTTTAACTCTGTATGAATTTTGAAAATGGGCATAATTCCCCTTTGAAGTCGATCTTCAGATGCATGATAGCAACACAAATGCACAAAAATAGACTAGAAAACAGAGATAAAATCTTTAGTAAATATTAGTAAAAGATATTGTATGTATAACATTGAGAAGAAACTTGTTAACTAATAACTCAAATGTCGTTCAGTAACAATTTGGCGGACATTCTCTCCAAAGGTATGTCGAGCCAGCTAATTTCCCTGCACACTGCCTCTCTTTGTCTCAATGTATAATCAAATGTTGGAGTAATTAACACTAATTCAATCTATGGGGCTGATATGTAGAGGTTTTCTCCAAGCCAGTTATGTGCCAGTCAATGATTTTCATTATGCACTTGTAAAACACAGCAGGCAGTGTAGAGAAATAGGTAAGCAGAAACTAAATATTCCACATGAACATTAAATTAGATGTAATGACTTGGCACTTTATGGTGCTCTCGTATACTGTTATTATGTGAGAAATAAATTGTTTTCAACAGTCTCTGAAGCTCCCATTACACCAGCAATCTTAATTAATGTTATGATTAAACAAAGTTAAGCACAGTTTACAGGAGTTTTCATGTCCTGTGTGTATAGGCAGTAATAACAGTTCCATTATTTAACCTGATTGGAGGCAGCGATAATTGTTTTCTATTACATATAATGTGAAATACTCAGCACAATTAACTCCTACTGTGAGAACATTATCTAAACCAGTTGATATCTCCTTTAGGCAGTTTGTGTTTGCATCTCTTGGGTCCATAAGAGAGATTATTATACTGAACGCTCATGATCGGTCTATAAGTGGATTTTGTCATAAACAACAACAACAACTCACATGTCCATGAATAGCTTTCAGTTTTTATATCATAACCACATGTTTACAATAGATCACTTGTGCAGCTGTGTTTCACTGCGAAATGCCTTCGAGGGTAAACTCTATGTGGCACCATTGTGGTCACAACAATGGCCTGTAGCCATTATGTGGTTCTGAATAGGTGTCACTTTGCTCTCATGTGAAGACAATGCTGATTAACAAATCATTACTGAAGAGGTCTACTGTCTGTGTTACATGTATGATAAATGGTAGGTCAGTCTGTAAGCCTAAACACATGGAAAGCCTGTAGTGGACCAACACGTTCTCATCTCAACTCGCCACATACCGCCCCTTGGCGCGTCACACTCCTTGGCGTCACTTTATTTTCGCCATCAAAACCACTATAGTTACCCTCGGCGTCACTTTAGGTTTAGGCAACAAAACCACTATAGTTAGGTTTAGGAAAGAACTACACGGTTGGGCTTAAAACTACTATGTTTTTACAGTGAAAATGACACTGAACGTTGTGAACAGCCGATTATAACATGATGCATGATATAGCGGTCTCCTGGATGAAAGTCTTGTGTTTTGTTGGATCCATCCACTTCCCCTCCCGCCCGCCCGGTGTGTTTTTTTTTTCGCTCTTCATACTACGTCACCACACTCCCGGCGCACTTTCTCGGAGCGTTTACCGTTGCCGCGGATGGGTTTACATTATAGTTAATGGAACGCCGGGTACATTTCATACCGGTGCTAAAGGGTGCCTTGTGCAGCGGTACCAAACACCAACGGCCGTGACAAAGCCTCGGTATTTGATGCCCTGGTTATGAGAACAGGCTGGGTGGACAGAGTATTCAGAAGTCCCTTTGCTTATTAGCGAAAGTAGCAATCCCACAGTGTAAAAATACTCTTACAAGTAGAATTCCTACATTCATAATCCTACCTGAGTAAAAGTACAGGAGTTTTATAAGTAAAATATACTTCAAGTATCAAAAGTATTATGTAGAATAGCACCTCTAGGAGTGTTAATTTACATAGCTCCAAAAGTCCTTAAAGATGTTTGAATGTTTTTTATCAACATTTTTTAAAAATAAATACATTTTCAGAACTTCCGGAGCTCTATGTCAAATATACGACCTTATATCAGGACGATGTGGACAATGTGGGTTTGATCTCTGTCATTCTCCTGGCAGTTTTGTTACTTTATCATTCTTATTAGTACGACCTGAGTAGGTCTGATAAGTCACAATAACTGAAAACACCTGTGTGGGTATGCATGGGGAAAAAATGCTTATTCAATCTCTTGCAGAGAGTTAGATGAGAGGATTGATAACCCGATAAATACGATAAATGAAGCTACCACTTGCAGCCGGCTAACCTAGCTTAGCACAAAGACTGGAAACAGAGGGAAACAGCTAGCCTGGGTCTGTCCAATGGTAACAAAATCCTCCTACCAGCACCTCTAAAGCTCACTAATAAACACAGGCCATCAAAAAATGTAACCCACCTGGAAATGAAATAAAAATATGTAGTATTTAACTATTGTCAGGTACTGTCACCCTTTTTTTAAAGACTGGATAACATCAATGAACAACAACCGCTTGTTCGAAGTAATATCCATGCAACGAATCTCGGATTTGTGTAGTTAATAATCATTCTACTGGTATGTCATCCTATTTTAAGACACAGTACAGCTGAGAAAAGTGTACAGGAAGCCTGCGATGGTTAAAACATCCATTCTTACAGCGCCAGAGGCAAACCTGAGCAACGCCAACTCATCACAGTGTCGTACAGGTCAAATAAAAATCCAGCTGGTCAAAAAGCGACTGCATCAGCTGCTTTACCTCTGTTCCTTTTCTGTTGCTGACGCACTGCCAATCATTTAAGTCTGAGCCATTCATAAAAATACAGCATCAACTGCTATCAGGAAAGCAGCCATTGCAAAAAAAAAATCCAGCAATCAATTCTTCCTGGGGTGAGGGTCACCGTGTTCTCTGATAGGCAGCATCAGCCTCAACACATGATGATGAACTGCTGCGTTATGACCTGCCGACGGGCGGTCAGAGGTACAGTGAAGCCTGAGAAAGCTGTCTGACTGAATCGGTTCATGTATCCAGATTCAGTCGATTGGGCTCAAGGACTTCCTGTGTCTCCGCTCAGGGTGAATCATCCCGCACAGCCTACTGTACATGGTGTAATGGTGCTGCTGACAGAGAGGACTGGCTTATTGATTGCCATGGGAGAGGTCTCATACTCTTTCATACAGGACAGGACGCTGTGACGATCTTGGTCTTAAAAGTGCTATTTTCAGGGTTTGTTAGGGTCAGGGTCAGGGTTTTGTTTCTCCTGTTATTCAGCTGACACGAGTACCTTCTTAAAATAAGGGAATACTCATCTATGCTACAAAAGGTGAGCTATATTTAAAGGGCAGGATTCTTGTTTTAATTCATGTTTTTTTGGAGACTGTAAGATGTGTTAATTCAACTCAAAGGCCATTTTTACGACAGTAGTTTGTAGTGTTAAGCAAAAGTGAGTGTCTGTTAAGTGTCTTTTACTTCAGTGGAGGAGTTACTTGCTATGTATTTATGTATCATTATTGCACAATTTTGCAATATTTTCAACTAATATACAACAGCAATTCAGGCATGAACAGCTTTTTCATTAATCATAATTACAAAGGCAGACTCACAAGTGACTTATATCAAGTTGAACACCATTTATTCAGTGTTCAACTGCTGCTTTCACTGAGCCTGTACACTGTCGGATTTCTGTTTTAATTATGCGCTTGTCCGTCCTTGTTTCTTTGTTTTTGTATTTTCATTTAACTGTTAACAGGGCGTTGCTGTAAAAGAGCGCATATGCTCAGCAAACCTACCCTGTTTAAATAAAGGTTAAATAAATAAATACAATTTAGTAAATTTTGTCTCAACAGATTCTGCTATTTACCGTATTTATAAGGCAGCATATGGCAGCTTAAAATGAACAAACAGCCTAGACATTGCTGGTCATTGTAACACTGCAAAATTCAAATAGACTACCTCTCATAAGTCATGATAACATGAGCCAGGAAGCACAAAAAAAGCAACTGTGTCACCAGCAGAGGTGCCTTAATATTACTTGAGGCCCTGGGGTTACGGACCTTCATAATATGCCACGGCAATTTCAATTCAGCATCCCCTGTCAATGGACAACAGCAAATATTGAATGGATTTCCATCCTAATAAGTATACAGAATAGGAAAGTCATGATGCAATACGCAGACAAAACGTCAACAATATGTGAAGACAAAGCTAGGTTATTGAGCCAAGAAGTCCTGTGTGCACAGTGGCAACAAAAGAAGATCAGTCTTTATAATTAAAAACCCACAAACATCACAGGCAAAGAACCGCTGCGGTGTTTTGTTTTTTTTTACCTAAAACTATGAAATTTTACATCATTTTGGACCATTGTTATTACTAATAACGCCCAAAAAGCTTAAAAACAAAACTTACTATAGTCAAATAATTATTTTACTATTTTCACAGATCACATCCTTCGTCTGAACATTTATTTCTTCTGGCAACGTTTATCATGTAAAATTATATTCAGTAAATTAATAGAACGGTATCAGAAAACATTTAAATAATGTCTCATTAATTATATTCATTCTAGCCTATAGCCTAGACCCTGGGTTCCCTAGCTCTAGACCTCCTACCTGCTCCACGTCTCTCTGCTCTAGCACACCTGAACCAGCTGATGCTCAGCCCTGATCCAACAGTAAGGGCTGCGGCGTTGCATCAGGTGAATCATGTGTTCAAAACATTACGCAATGAGTATGTTATTAACTACTATTGTTTTATTGATTTATTTTTCACTGTTTGGGGCCGATAAACTGATGACGATGACAGTGATGCATTGGGTAGACGGGCTACCGCGTAAACACTCGCATGTTACGGATTCACAGTGTAGACAAAATTAACATTCATAACACAGGCAGCGTCAGTCTTCTTGTACTTATTCGTTAACTACCTAAGGTTTATATGGCACTCAATTAGTGTGATGAACATATAATATAATATATTATATTATATATATATATAGTATATACCACTCTGAAAAGGGGCACTATACATGAGTGCTTTTGATACATTAAGTACATTTTGCTGATAATACATCTGTACTTTTTCCTGAGCAAAATTTTTAAAACAGAACTTACTATGTTTACTCAAATAAGGAGTCTCAGTACCTCTTCCACCACTGTTGTGTTGTGTGTGACAATGTTCTTTCCCTGTTTATACCTTATTTATTATCATCATGTTTTGTGCGGCATTCTTTGGCCAGATATAAAGAAATCTTAAATCTCAATGAGAATTTCACCTTGTTCAGTAAAGAAAAAGAAACAAAGAAAAGTTCATACAGTGAGTGAACAGGGGGAAAGTGTGATATATGTTGTAGATTGACTCACCTTCTCCCACCATGGACACTCCTATAGACATTCCCATGAACTTGCTCTTGGTCCATACGTGGGCGTTGACGCACATACTCTTCTCCCGGCACTCACAGTAAAACCCAGACACCGGTGGATGATGGGACACCTGCTCGGCCACAAATCGGACCCTGTAGCAGTCTCCTGGTGAATCATCGCCCTGCTGCAAGTTGTTGGGGCCCCAGCTCGACTCCCAGGAGGACCCCTGGTTCGATCTGACCAAAGGTTTGACTTTGTCCCGAGGCACTTCCCAGGAACAGTGGAAGGTTTCCCCCAGCACGGGGTTGTAGGGCTTCTTGGCCACGGCGCCTTTCCGCCCCTCGTGGAAGGCGGTCAGGTAGTACTCGACAAAACGGACTATTCGGTCCTCGGCTGTGACCCCAGCTGTGATCGACAGGAACATGTCAGGGTGGGCCATGAAGTTGGCGTACATCTCCAATAGTGATCGCTTTTCCAAAATGAAAGTAGGCAACACCACCTATGAAACCCAAAGAGTTGAAAGAATACGATTTTTTTTAAGGAAAAGGCTCAGAAAACAACAATTACTTAAAAAATCAGACACCAAAAACATCCCATTTACTAAACATCAGTGTCTCTACATCTGAACATCTGTCTCTGAGTCTGTACAGTCACTTTTTGTAGTTCAAATTTAAAAGTCAGTGGCTTACCCGTGTGAGGTCCATCCCCAGTTTGAGCTGGGAGAGCAGGTGGAGAATGATGCTCCGCTGGTCGTCCAGGACACCCAGGTCCTCCTCTTCGTTATCCTCCGTATCTGTCACCTCTTCAGTGGGGCTGATGTCTTCCAGCCCTTGGTGGTGCTATGAAAACAAGAAGAAAATAGAACATTTATTGGTTTTCACCTTTTCAATCTTAATGGAGATGGGTGGAATGGAGCGTCACTGTTTCTGAGTATATGGAAGAGTTTTTTTTTTTTTATTTTGCGGAAGGTGTGCTGTAAACAGGAGCCAAAAAACAGCTAAATATGAGTCTGCTGTTATATTTTAATATCACAATCCCAACTTTGAAATATCTCTTCAATGTATTGATGTATCTGCTTTATGTATCAATTTGAGTTCTTCCTTTAGAGTTACTTTTTCATTGCTCTACAGAAAAACATTAAGACTTTATATATATGATGAAGTTGCTCCAAATACTGGGCTTGGGACCCCCACAAGGAGTACCAAAATATATCTGAGGGGCTGCCAAATGATTAAAGGATGACATTATTTAATATTTTTCTTATTGTCAAAAAAATCCATGAAAAGACCAAAAAACAACAATGTGGTAAACTGTTTCCATCTCCAAGCTCACCGGTTCCTAGAGGACGTAAATCCTTAAAAACAGGTCACAAATATACAGTATAGTTTTGATTTTTTTTTTTTTAAACTATAATCACTGCCTCACGGTTGTATGGTCAAGCAGTCAAGTTGCAGTTTACATTCTTGAGTCATTGATTGACTTTTGACCACCAAAATCACATCAGTTCATCCTTGAGTCCAAGTGGATGTCCAATGTGTGTTTCAATGATGTGTTCTTCATAGGTTGTGGACAACAATGAAGCTCTATGGCACAGATACACGATAGATCAGATTATGGCTACATAGATTATTCTTGTATAGGATGAATTAATCGTTGATTTTGGTCTTTTAATGGAATTTGTTGACTATAATATATATTATACTATTGGCAGCCTTCTCCTATCACGAGAGAGGAAATAAGAAAACGTGCTTATTTTTTCTGGCTTTTCTTTTGGATTCTGAAATGATCGGTATTTTTACAGCCTCTAAAAAAGATTCAAATGAAACAACGTAAGAAGCGAATGTTTACTCGCAACTCGAGGCATATGTAACCTGTGACAGGGAGTAAAAAGGTCAGGAATCATTATTAACGGCTAAAAATATTCTACATTTTATCTGTGACACACCTGTCACTTGGAAAGGCCAAGAGGAAGAAGACGCAGCCATTTTCCTCCAAACATTCAGCTGTCAATACCAACGATAAGGTCACGCAGCTCATTTAGAGACCAACACAGGAACTGTTACAGAAGCAACCTATAAATACCAAAGGACACAAACTCATTTACTTTTCACTGCAGCCAATTCTGCTCCATTCAGCCATGTCAACCCGCCTTTCAAGCCACTTTCAGCGTTTCATATGGCAATGGGAGCACTACATTTCTTTGAGTACCCTGAGTGCCTCTTGTTTGCTTCTAACAACCTTGAGCACAAAACTACACAAAGCCTTCATGTGTGTATGATACTTGGCATTAGTGAAAGAGGACAGAGGTTATGTCCTTCGTTTGTGTTGCAGCATTCAACTGGAAACGGATCCAGTTGAGGTTGAAGAAGAGCTGGTGCCTTTGATATCTCCTGCAGTAACTTGGGGCAGGAAGGAAGACAAAGAAAAAACAAGAAAGAGGCTGATGTATAATGCAGAAAGTGCTCTAAAGCCTGTGGGCAACAACTCTTTGTACATCCCCCACTGCTCTTTATCTTCCACTTATATCTGTGTCTCTATGCAATAACATTTAATTCATATGTGTCATTTTTCCAACTTGTAAATATCACATTTTAGTGAAGCTGCTGCTGGAAAAAAAAAAGCAAAATGAAGGAACTGAATCTGACCTGAATCTCCTGGCAGCATTATTGCATGAAGTGCACTGAAGAAAAATAGATTTCCAGGACCAGAGTGCTTGCCTGTCACCTGAATATTTCATTTCATGCATGCATGCCAAAAGCTCCACACATCCACTCACACATTCCTCACTGAGCACACTCCCATTTGCACCCAAACATTTTGAACAAAAGACACACACACACACACACACACACACACACACACACTCACACACACACTCACACACACACACACACACACACACACACACACACACACACACACACACACACACACACACAAGGGAGCATGCTTGAACACACAGGTACAGGACTCCCTGGAGCTGGTTGGTTCTCGAGCAGAGTGATATATATAGAAGTGAAAGAAGGGGAAAAGAGAGGAGGTAGGTCCCGTAGGGGGAGGTGTGTTATGATTCCAGTGGTTCTTCTAACTAATTAAAGAGGCTCTTGACAGCAACAGGAAATTACTGCTGAAGAGGTCGGAGCATCTCAGCGGAAACCCTCGAGTGGATATATCGGTGGACTTAGTGGTTGTCATTAGCCAAGACCTTTTAATGCAGTTTAACTTGTCCAGAAGTGGGTAATAATGTGTCTCGAATGATAAATATGTACGGGAGTGTTTGGATTTATGGCTTAACAGTATGAGGAGGAGAAGAGAGTACCAAACGAAAAGGTTTCAGAATGATTTATGCTACTAATGTTACAAAATGTTATATTTTGTTTTGACATTTGGTTGTATCGTATTCTGTAGTAATATGCCTCAAAACATCCTCAACGTTACTTTGCATGCAATTTCTATTTATTATATCACATATTTTAACTTGCTAGCCTCTGTTGTGCCTGCAGGATGCTAGCACAGGATGCTAGCACTACCTTATGTTTAAAGGTCTGATAGATAACATTTTTATGTACACGAATATATTTATAAAAAAAAAAAAACATCTACAGAGCCTTTAGAAAGGTGCCGAATAAAAGTATGGCTTTTCCTGAAAAAAATGATTATGATTGTGAATAAAATCATTTCAAAAATTTTGGCAGGTCCAAAATTGATGTTTTGTTTATCTCTGTGGAAGATATCTGACGTTTGGTTCCCACTTCTAACAAGGCTGGTGAGCCAATAGTAAAACTACGTTTGTATCACGTGGTATCGCTGGGTCATCGGTTAGTGTGTACAGTAAGTGCCTGGCAGTATATGTACCGACAGACAAATCTCTAATTTGTTTTAGGTCACTGTGCTCATTTTAAAAGAGAATCCACAACTGCTCAACAACATGGGTGTTTAAATGTTAGCTAAAGGCTAAATTGCTACATTTGGTGGATAATGAGGGCGTTACTTTTATTGGTACCACTTTTTAATGAGACACTCTTTATAAATAGTTGCAACTACAATAATAGCTTTATTAATAGTTACATTTAAAGCTTTATATACAGTATCAGTTGAATCCATTTATAAGAACAACTTTTAAGTTGCCAGTTTGGGAAAAATAACTTTGACAGTTTGGACACTTTGACTGCTCAATTGAACCACAATCAATTTATTAACAACTTATTCTAAGTACTAAGTAGAGTCCTTGAGTAAATGTACTTAGTTACATTCCACCACTGCATTAAGTGCAGTGTTAATTTTGGCACCTATTTTAGATTTAGTCTTAGTCTTTAGACAAAAATGGTTAGTAGTTTTAGTCGCATTTTAGCCATTTTTATCCTTCATATATAGTCTAGTTTTAATGGACGACAACTCAAAAGGATTTAGTCCAGTTTTAGTCACCAAAAAGTCACACAAAGTATTCACTTAGTGCATTATTACAAAATAGAAAGGATAAACACCAGCCAGATATTTTTTTACAACCTGCCAACCCAAAATAAGTTTTTATTAACAGCTTAATGATCTATAAAGCAGTAGTAAATATGTATTAACCACTAATAACACAATTAGTTATATCTCTTTATAAAGGGTTCCTAATTACAAAGTAATTCAATAATCTCAGTCAGGCCTCTTATCCAGGACAGTTGGAATAAGCTTGGTATTTCACCTTTTTTCAATTCAAAACACATTTAAAGAACTTACTTATACGTGTAAATGTTTCCCACCAGAGCGAGACCTGCTGGCTAGTTTGTCCTATAATTTATGAAGTCAACAAAGACCCACAGCGTTGGAGAAAAACTATACTTCCTATTTCAGATAAGTGATGTTTACTGATAAAATGCACCCAGTGAATGCTGGGTAACCCCTTGGGCTGCAACTACACTATTCACCCCACATTCAAAACAGATGCAAAGACCGACAGTACACCATGCACAAACACTGACATCAGCTTGTAAACACTCACGCTGCATTGCTGTGTCGCTACAGGCTTGACCTGCATAAAACTGGATCTCATCTCCAAAATGGTAAAAAAAGCAAGATGGCCTCAGGTGAACACAAGGAACAGTCAAAAAAAATCCAGCAAAAGGGGAGAAGTTAAAGTTTCTGGCTCCACAAACAGGATAGGAACTGCACAAGTAAAAATCCAATTAAAGAGGTGTACTCTCACTGGAAAACCTGTCAAAAACAGTCTCTTTTGAAGAGTTTAAAGCTCTGATAGACGAAAACAAACGCTCTTCTTCCTCAGCTGAATTTGCTGACTGAGTGAGCAGCCTTCTTACGGGAGTCCTGGGTCTTGTTAGAGAGACGTGTACAATGTGGCCGAGTTGAGGTGGTGAGCTGCTGTGCGTGACTTGCAGAGAGAGTCTCTGCCCACCACCCACTCTGAAAAACAGGGAGGAGGGGGTGGGAAAAAAGCTCAGGGAAAGTCCCAGTGACGTTTCCCCTCTGCATCCTCCCATCATCCCACTGCTGTGTTACCCTACAATTCTCTCCATTTTCACATCCTCCGCTCTCCTCCCTCCTCTGACATGGCTTCACTGCCTTTATCCCTCCTTCTACACCTCCACTTTTCCTGCATATATCCAGTACATGTGGTAGGAGTATCGACTTGCTTAATTACCACTAGTCTAGCAGTGGAAACCTGCAGTAGTCGCCTCTTTTTCAGGAACTCGTGGGTGACTCTCCAACACACTTTTCTTGCAAACCCTCTCTCCTCTATCTCTCACTCTCCCTCCATTTCTGTCTCTCTGCAACCGTCTTCCTCTCTAAATCAGTTCCAGCCTGACAGTCTTCCTTTTAATTGACTCCAATCTCATGTTTGATTCATTCTTCCTCTCTCTTCCTCCGCCCTCGCGCTGTCATCTCTGTCATTGTTTCTTCCATTCACCCTCCCTTCCCTCGTCTCCTCATTCATGCCATCCGCTATTCTGTTTCATCGTCATCTTTCTCCTTAACTGTCTCCTCATCCATTCGCATCGGTGCTTCCTGTTCTCTTTTTTTCTTTTTCTTTTCTGTCTACCTCCCTCTTTATCCATCTCTCTCTGGCAAGTCAGCAGGGGAGAGTGTGGGCGTCTGCAGAAGGCTTAGATAGGGCAAGTCTGCTCGTGCTCCTACTTCAAAGACTCCTTTTCCTTCTCGGCCTTCTTGAACAGGCTAGACTTTGAGGGCTTGTCCTCCATCACCGGCCGTCCTAGTCATCCCCTATCATCATCACTTCCATCTTCACTCTTTTTTTTGTCAAAACACCATCTGGGAACTGGGAGATAGTGTTGTTGTATGAGAATCCTGAACCTTTTGCTATGAAATCGTTCTTCTCCATCTGAAGTGTCCTCTTTCCAGCTTTACCTTTGAAGTGTGTATGTTAGTAGTAAAGTGGATTTCTCCTCCTTCTACTCCTTTGGGCACACTCTACAGGAAAAAAAAAAGTGAAATGGTAACCTGAATTATCAGTCATCACCAGCACAGGGAGGAGAGCGTTGTTGTGCATATTCTCCATCCGGAGAAAAGTAGATTTTAATTAGATGGATGTGTTTTCTGCTGTGTTTCCACCTGCTTGGATGCCAAACTTGACCCTGATCCCTGAAGTCTTAAGGGGCCAGTAGACTCTGTCAGAAGTGCTTGCCGCATGGTCGAAAAGCTTTGGAAACCCCGTCCCTTCACACCTTTACAATGATATATTGTATATATATATAAAAAAAAAAAAAAAGTAGCTGGAACCAGTGAATGATTGCATTTTTGCTTGATAAATAGCAGATCATTAATTATCAAAATAGTTGTTGATTGATTTTTTTGTCCATTGACTACTCAGTCAGTTGTAATTGGACCTTTAGATTAGGGATGCACCGATACGGATATCGAATACCGATACTGACTCAAATAGCTGGATCTGGTATCGGGGACAATGGATCCGATCTATTCAGTTCAATTTTATGTTTATTAGGGCTGTCAAAGTTAGATTCAAATTCGTTTTAAGGCCAGTAATTTCTTTAACACATCTTGCGATTTTTAGGTTGTAGCGGGCTCAGTTTTAAAGCTAGATGAAGTGAAATCATTGGTGCCAACCATGTCGTACTAGCTTGTCGCAAAGGAGGCTAAATAACGCTCCAAACTTAAGCTAAATTTTGGCGAGGAAAAACTGGCATGGACATTTTCAAAGGGGTCCTTTGACCTCTGACCTCAAGATATATGAATAAAAATGGGTTCTTTGGGTACCCACGAGTCTCCCCTTTACAGACATGCCCACTTTATGATAATCACATGCAGTTTGGGGCAAGTCATAGTCAAGTCAGCACACTGACACACTGACAGCTGTTGTTGCCTGTTGGGCTTCAGTTTGCCATGTTATGATTTGAGCATATTTTTTATGCTAAATGCAGTACCTGTGAGGGTTTCTGGACAATATATGTGTCATTGTTTTGTGTTGGTAATTGATTTCCAATATTTATGTTACTGCATTAAAAGATTTACACTTTAATTGTAATTCCTGTTCATTTTTAAGATGTTTTACCAAGTTGCTGTTGTAAGATTTATTATGTTAATAAATAATTCACTAAATTTAGATCTATGTATATATTTGTTACATTTTGTTTTACAAAGTTAGAATAACACTGTTGAAGTCAAGCCTGATGTTGCCTTACATATAAAAGAATGATCCAAGTCAATTCCACACAGCTTATTAATTAAACACTGGTATTGGATCATACTTGGTATCGGCCGATATCCAAAGCCCAGGTATCGTATCGGGACTGACAAAGTCAGATTGGTGCACCCCTACTTTAGATCAGTCATTATCATGAATATGTACTCTTAGTTTGAAAATATTTTCACACATCAGAACATTCTGTCGGCTGTAGCCCAAATTGTCCGTCAATCAGTGCATGTTGTAGCTGTTAACACATTATGTACCATAATATCGATGCTACATACAGTTTCGATATTACTGTGTGAATACATTGCTTCTGATATTATATATTATATATGAACTTATAAAAAGCTGAAATGTTGAAATTTAGATGTTAAAAATAAACCCATCAGAGTCATGGGCGTGTGGTTTTCCCATGATGCCACTTACTGTGCATCTCTGTTACATATCTTACTGTGCCGTCTAACCTGTCTCTTATCAGCAGGCATTTTCTCTGTCAACACTGTAGCTGACTAGTTGTGTTTTGTTTCACATCATTCTCAGTAAACCCTCAGCAAGCCATGTCTGTGCGTGTAACACTAACAATCATTTCAAAATCACTCAATAACACCTCATTCCCAATAGTTTGACATTTAGTCAAACAATCACTAAACTTCCAAACACTGTCGGTTTATCCTTTATTCAAATAAGAACCCCTGCCTGGCGGAGCGAGATATTATAATGCACTGATGGGTTCACAACTAAAGTGACGACTGTGTGTGTTTTCGAGCTCAGCTTCCTCTGTCAAATGTCAGGTGTGTTTTGAATGTCAACTTCCAGGGAGATACTGAGAAGCTTCCCCGTTTGGCATTTATCTCAAAGCTACAGGTTATTTCTGCCTTTGCATCTGTCATTTTATATAAAGTATACAAGTGTTTATAAAGTAATAAAGTAATGCTACTGAAGCTCAGTTAAAAGTTCTTCCTTATAATCTTCAGATCTAAACAAATCACGAGGAGGGTGTCATGTTTTTCATTCAAAGCGGCAAATTTTGCTGGAAGGCAACATGTTTGCAGCTATGTAATAAGACCAGTAGCAATTTTGCGTTGATTAGCAGCTTTAAAGGCATTTCAATGGTCCCAGATGTCTGGACAGACTGCACTGCATTTACTGCTTAGTCTCAAATTAGGACATAGAATATTTTGTGCAGAGAACAGACACACCACTGAGTAAATTATGATAACAGTGGGTTTAAAAGCTATTTTAGTATTTTAGGCTAGGGGGTTGGTTGTATTGCCAAACAGCAGCGCTAAATCAGCCCAGGGTTTTCTGCCTATACTGTGTCTACAAAATCACAAAAAATCTCAGAGTTACAGTAAAATGTTTTTGAAGCAAAATAGTGAGTGCATGAAAGCCATGAAAGGAGACGGAACGGAAGCAATGAAGTCTTTCTACAGGTACAAAAAACAGGAAATACAATGCTTGAAAAAAAATGGTGGGAAGTGACCCAGATGCAAGACGCAAGACACATAACTGCACAGGCTTAGAAATGCACCACTTGAATGGTTATAAATGAGAAAGCGAAACAACACTGTGCCAGATTCAGACCTCCCAAATCTCTCCCACTTCTTCAAAAAAAAAAATGAGGCAAGCGGGGCTGTTGAGTTTCAGTGCCTCATGTATAAATTATAATGAGCAGTTTCATCAGCACTGCATCTAATGAGAGGATATGAAATACAGCCGGTGCAGACACAGTGGTTAGGCACTCACTCACACACACACACACACACACACACACACACACACACACACACACACACACACACACACACACACACACACACACACACAACGATAAAAGAAGCTGTACGCCATTACACTTGGTGGTGAGTCATCCTAAGGCCAGTCTGAGCTAAAGGTGGAGCAATATAACAGTAAAACAACATATTCTGAGATACTAAGCACACAATAATAAGACTGTGCTGTTGTCTGCAGTCAAATCTTTATGCCATATTCTAGGACTGTCAATCAATTAAAATATTTAATCGCGATTCATCACGTTTGTCCATAGTTAATCGCGATTAATCGCAAATTAATCACACATTTTTTATCTGTTCAAAATGTACCTCAAAGGGAGATTTGTCAAGAATTTAATACTCTTATCAACATGGGAGTGGGTATATACGCTTCGCCACAGACACCCAGTTCTTAAAATACTGCAAATGCGAGGGCTTTCATCAGCGAGCCATAGGCTCAATCACTATTGTATTACCTCATTTGGCAATGGTGAGTTAACATTTATTTAAATTAAAATCTTTGCGATTATTACTTCAATTTAAAAGGAGCTAGCGTTATCCTATACACTGTTTTTTTGTATTTGGTTTCACTTGGTAATTTAAGGCTGTGTATCCGTTGTGACTACAAGGCTAACGCTACCTTGGAATTATGCGTGAACACTCCCAAGTCGTAATAAGGGGCCTTTTACTTGTTCTTCCCATTTTGCCAATACTGTCCCGAATACAGCGTAACGCACTCGAATCTCCAACCAAACTGTTGTCTGTCGTGTTGCATTGTGGGTAATGTAGGCGCCAGGTTTTGACAAGGAAGAAGAATGGAATAAAAAAATATCTCTGGTTCTGCTGCATCAGTTTTTATCTCTTTTTTTTTTACTGTCCATCATTAATCCACCAATGTTGTAGAAGTGCAATGCTAAATCGGTGGAGTACTCTTCAAAAAATGCTATTCACATTTTGAGAATGGACTTTTTAAACTGACATAATAAACACCAAACAAGCCAGCAGCACAATACATATATTCTCATGTTGTACTGTAGTCTTTGAACAACAGCAGATTTTCTCAGCTTCTGTTTGCAGCCTGAATAATTAAACGATGAAGCATTAAGTAACGCCAACTCCCAGCAAAATGGAAATCTCTACAGAACTGTTCTTTCTCTGACATGAAGTCTAAAGAAAATCAAAAACTTTCAGCATCAGACGTCTTTGTCTGGGGAGCTTTGAGAAAGATTAAAGCAACAAAGACTCCTCACAGTTAAGAACAACGAACTTTAAAAAGCAACTCAACCTCACTTCTCACCATTGACACAAAATTACATGACATCAGAAAATTGCATCTTTAATGCAGAATTCATTGTAATTTCACGAAATTTGCAATAACACCTTGTTCAGAGTGTTCATGTTTGACTGAGACTGTTGTTCTTAATATTTACGTCTCTTTTTAAGCAAAAATTCACAGGTTCCAGCTCTTCACATGTATAAATGTTTGCTGGTTTTCTTCTATGATAGTAAGTTGAATATTTTGGGGTTTTGGACAGTTGGTTGAACAAAACAAGCATCACCCTCAGGCTTTGAGAAAATGTGAGGGTCACTTTCCTCTATTTTCTGACATTATATGGACCAAACAACTTATCAATTAATCAAGTAAGTATCTTCCTGAATAATCAATCATTACACTAAGCTGCAGCCAATAACAATATGTCTTTATATGTGTTTGAAAAACAGTAAGATGTTTTTTATTTGAAGATTGCGATCTCTCTAATAGAAGTGGAGTGTGGCGTGAAGTATTTTCCAACAGGCATATGACATTTCCACTTTCCTAATCTAAATCTCGAGTTTAATAAAGAGAGTGAGTCATGGGTTGATATTTTCCACACTGAGTTAAGACCTGAGAACACGCTGCTCTTTGATGTTTTCACTCCGGGACTGACGGGACCTTTATGCCTGTTAATAAGACTTAAGGCGCCATCACGTAATCGCTTTTTTATTACTTTGGCTGACTGTAGCGTGCAAGTTTGAAAGCAAAACAAATCTTATTAATTTAGTTCAAATAAGTCCATAATTCCGTTGCGGGTTGCAAGTTGACCACACATACCAATACAAAGATCATTAGACACTGATGTCATTGCCACTGTTAAAAGTATTACAATTAGTCTGGTGTTCATGTGTAAATCTCCCTCTGGCAGTGCAACAGCCTAATATACTGAATCATACAAAGGAGAGCTGCACATCAGAGGACTTTGCTGCCCTCTGCTGGAATAAAGAAGACACAATAACTCAGAGATGGAAAGAGGGAAAGAAGAATTGTGGGCTCAAAATGCAGGAAAGGAAATAAAATCATTTTCTGAGCCAACTCATCTTGTTTTGTTATAACTGTTATATCTGGGTTTTTTCTCCCATTATGTCTTTATGGAGGATTTCCACCTTTTTATATAGATTTTTAATAGAAAAAATTGATAAAAAGGTATATAAATCAAATAAAATCTATCTTTAACAGATAGACCTGGATATCAGAAACAAAAGCGCTCAATCAACAGGCTCACACAGGAAGGAAGATTTACTCTCCTACTCTGCTTTTCTCTGTTAATACAGAACTGACTGTAGGTATGCCATTAACTTCCTGTTCTCCAGCAGCAGCTTATATCCATAGTAATAAAGTGGACAGGTCTAATGTGTGGCTAGGGAGTGCACTGGTGCTGTTGCAAATGCATAAACCGACCTGATTTCTGCAAGCGCTAGCAATTTCTCCTCCATTTTCCCACAGTCACGCACAGGCCCCGTGCTTACTCTTGCTGGCTGCATACTAGGACTGAATATCAAACGGCACTGTGGTGCTACATAATTCAAATAGCAAACCTTTATTATTCTGGGGTAATGTATTTTCCTCCTTGCACTCAAGACTACTCACGAGATTACATGGGAAAATGGAAGACGACCAAGATTAGAAATTGAAGATTAGATCAGGAACTGACCTTGAGCAGTACTGGAACCGGAACTTTTGTCCATCATTTAAGGTGGGGTGACATCTGACCAAGAAATACTGAGCTTAACACTGAACATTTCATTTTAACTAGGACTGACAATCGATTAAAATATTTAATCGCAACTAATCGCATGATTGTCCATAGTAAATCGCAATGAATCATACATTCTTTATTTGTTCAAAATGTACCTTAAAGGGAGATTTGTCAGGTATTTAATACTCTTATCAACATTAGAATGGACGAATATGCTTGTTTTATGCAAATGTATGTATCCAGAAACCCTCACAGGTACTGCATTTAGCATTAAAATATGCTCAAATCATAACATGGCAAACTCAAACCCAACAGGCAACAACAGCTGTCAGTGTGTAAGTGTGCTGACTTGACAATGACTTGCCCCAAAACTGCATGCGATTATCATAAAGTGGGCATGTCTGTAAAGGGGAAACTCGTGGGTACCCATAGAACCCATTTTCATTCACATATCTTGAGGTCAGAGGTCAAAGGACCCCTTTGAAAATTGCAAAGCCAGTTTTTCCTCGCCGAAATTTAGTGCAAGATTGGAGCGTTATTTAACCTCCTTCCTGACCATTTACTATGACATGGTTACCAATGGATTCCTTAGGTTTTCTAGTTTCATATGATGCCAGTATCTTCACTCTAGCTTTAAAACTGAGTCCGCTACAAATTGCAAGATGCGTTAGTGTGTTAAAGAAATTTGTGGCGTTAAAACAAATTTGCGTTAACACGTTATTATTGCGTTAACTAATAAAAACCCTTTAATATGCAAGAAATTCCTCTTGTTTCTATTGTTGGCTGCCTATTAACACATATCAAATAACATTTTTAAAACCGCCTGAAACCTCCGGATTCAGTTCAAAGCATTTTGCAGTTAACTCTATGTTCATTGTGTTTCCCTACAAGATGGCAAAATAACAGTCTCACCCGATCTAACTTTACCATGCCAAACAATACATATTAGATAAATTATCATCCCAAGAACACAATCCAATCTCTCTCCTTCATTATCTAAACACCACCTTTAGTATGTAGAGGTTTGATACAATCAACTCAATCAAAGATGTCAACCTTCCCATCTCCTTCACGCCAAGACAAAACCTTCAATCACTCTGACTGGAGAGGGAGCCATCAGATGGATGACGGTGCTGAATCTCATTAAAAGATGAATAAACGTCAAGTGTCAAGCTGGACTAATGCGCCTTAGCAATCTGCAATGCATCTCCTCCGTCTCTCTGCCCGCTTTCTTCAAACGCCGGTCAGAACATCTTTGAAGGCTCTAATGAAATCTGGTTCAAGCTGCAGGGCAGAGCCAAGCCGAGGAGCAGGCAGGAGGAAAGTGCAAAATATTACAGAGCAGTGACGGGCTGCAGTGAAAAGTCTGAATTTAAATGTGTCACTGCAAAATGAGATGTCTGCTTTCCTTTTTCTTTTTTCAAATGACACCTACACAGATTTTCTATTGTGTGATGACAGTTAATGATATGGTACCGTGTTTTGGAAAGAAAACTACAATTTCAGCTTTCTACATGAAGTCAAAACTGTTGCAGACCGCTGACAATGTTTACACACTAATTGACTGGCTTTATTGTGATAAGAAAAAAAGAATAAAAAAAGAAGCCGGTTGATTTTGATGGCCTGTTTTTTTTTCTTCAGGGATACAGATTAAATTCTATTATGAGACTAAAGTAAAGGTCATTAGGAGTCTATTGATATATAATATGTGCAATTTTGATAAGTTAAACCTGCGTAGATTTATCTTCTTGGGGCAGCAGAACAAGCTAAAAACACAACACTGATAAATTATTAATGGGCGGGTCCATTATTTAGTTTTTTGGGGGGCGGGGGGGTTATATCATTCTGTAGCTTCCCAGTAGTGTTCCTTATGTATTCAAATCTAAACATTCAGATTGTGTGTGTTTTAGCGTCGAAATGCTATTCTCCCAGGCACTTTTAAAAACTTTTTCCCATGTGACCTGAAATGGTTTCTGCATGATGACACTGCTATAGGTACAGTATACATTTACAGTATATACATCCTTAACATTACATACGTTAACTTTGATGGCAGTGGGCATGCTCCCAGTTTGGAGAAGCAGACAGGAGTACCGGCACTGAAGCTAAGCAATGTACTGCTGTGTGGACGCCATGTTAGTTTGGATCCGAAAGCCACAAAATAACACAAACAAACTAACCGATTGATGCAGCGGTAGACCAGCAACTCCCATGATCTGCGAGGTAAAAATGACTGTTTTTGTGAATGGAGTCTGGTGGCTTTGAAGACAGAAGGCTGTGAAATATTCTAAATATAATGTACATTTAAACTGATATTGATATTTTTTTAGGTGGCTAAAATATGTTTTTCTGCTGCTCCCGTCCAGAGCCGATTTACCTCCCCGTCAGACAGCCCTTTCTGACGTTGAACTGAAGCTGCTATATCACTCTTCACCGCCACCACACTACATTCACAAAAGCAGTCATTTTACCTCGCGGAACGCAGGAGTACACAGTACATACAACACCACATCAAAAAATCCAAACAAACCCTTTCAGTTATTTCCAAACTTACAAAGCTAACAAAATAAGCATTCATTCTGAGTCATGTTTCTGGCCACTCGATGAATTTAAGTCCAATATTCACACTCCTCCTTTTTGTTCTGTTTTGGTCTCCATCAACTCTTGTGGGAAGTATCTGTAGTTGCTAAATTCTCCACCAAGTTCACCAGCTAGCTGCTATCTTTGTCTGGAGTTTGATGCTGGACAGTTACTGTACAACAGGCAGATGAAAAAAGCTAGGTTGATGAGAGCAGTGAGAGTGAACCAAAGCAGTAAAGTTGTGTCCTGTAAAACCAACTACAATTACCGCCTCACGGTTATATGGTGCCGCATATAAAGTTAAGTTGCAGTTTACATCCATATCTGTCCAAAATGTCATCACTTCATCATTTTATCCAATTAGACATTTATTCACGTTCACAAGAATGGGACGGACGTGAGGTCACAGTGACCTTTGACCACCAAAATCTAATCAGCTCATCTTTCATTCCAAGTGCACGTTTGTGCCAAATGTGAAGAAATCCGCTCAGGGTGTTCCTGAGATATCGCTTTCACAAGAATGGGACGGACATGAGGTCACAGTGACCTTTGACCACCAAAATCTTATCAGTTCATGTTTGAGTCCAAGTGGACGTTTCAGCCAAATTTTGAGAAATTTGATAAGGGCGTTCCCAAGATATCATGAGAATGGGACGGACGTGAGGTCACAGTGACCTGACCTTTGACTACCGAAATTTAATCAGTTCATGCTTGAGTCCCGGTGGACGTTTATGCCAAATTTGAAGAAACTCCCTCCAAGCATTCCTGAGATATCGCGCTCACGAGAATGGCACGGACGGACAGCCCAAAAACATAATGTCTCTGGCACGGACAACCCAAAAAGCATAATGTCTCTGGCTACGGCTGTCGTCGGCTAAGAGGCATAAAAAAAAGTGAGAAGACGCTAAAACACTAGTGCAGCTTTAATTATTCAGGTCAATTAAAATGTGGGGGTAACAGCTTAAATTCTTAGTCTTATTGTTGTGACTGCTGGTGTTAACACAAGCAAAATGTTTCTAGACTTAATCTAAATGTTTTGTGAGATAATGCAAAAATAGGTCTTCCTCATTTTCCTGCATGTCCCTTATGGGTCTCCATAGAAATGTGATAAAATCATGTAAATCACAGATGGTCATTTTGATAGTTTCCTCAATGTCTTTATCTGAATTTATGACAGGCGTGACTTGGCATCACTCATTACTGGAGCACAGTATCCCAATAGCACATTTTAGTGGGCAGAACCATACTGGCAGTGGCAAGAATGTCAATGCAGATGGTTGGCTCAGGCCCCCTGAATCATAACTGCCATAATACTGTCTGAACTGTCTTTAAAGGTGCCAAATCACCATTATGAGCCGCCCGCCCTTCACTGCTCTTAATTGTGCACCATGAAGTATGTTGAACAGCTTGACAATTAGCTGTGAACTGGTTGACACTGCAAAGCCGTAATACCAATTTTACACTCATACGTCGATAGAAAGTGATCATTAACATGACAGATTACATCTCTGTGCCTCTAGATTAGACTGCTGCCAGCCCCGTTAAATCCCTCGTGGCGGTTAGGCAGGTTGCTGCTTCGCCGCTCACACGAAGGGTAAAATGTCCCTCCCTGCCCCCTGTACCTTGTTTAGTGGTTAGATTTAAACGAGTGGCAGCCCCTCATAAGATCTGACACGAGTGTTAAACAGGCGGTTCCTTTAATGTTTAACAACAGAGACTTTTGACAAGTAATCACACAAGTTTAACATTTGACAAAAAGGCTATTATGAGCGGGAGTGCCGAGACGACACTTGCCCCATTAATCTTCGTCTTGTTATTCACGGCGGAGGAGGATCCCATTATTCTGCCGTGTTTGAATAATAGGATGACAAAGGACCAATGTGATTCATGTGACAGAGGTGTTAAAGAAAAGTGACCCTGTGTTTACTCGATGCTCAAATGAACAACAGACGCTTCTGTTCTGACACCAGTTGTTGTTTTATTAGTTCGTCATTCTGTTGCTAGAACAACCCTGGCAAAGATCCATACTGCAGTAGCAGTTTAACTATACAACATTTTAAGTTACTGTCAATTTACTCTCAGGCTAACTATGTTATGTTTTACTATTTTTACTTTCACTCTTGTTTCTTTCACTGGTGATACTTGTTCTTTCTTCCTGGCATAATGGACAATACAACTAATTTGACGTCTATACCTTTGTGAATTCTGTGTTCTTGTTACTGTACGTATTTTGGGGGTGGAGGAAAACATCGATAGAGCAGATACAGTATCGTGATATTTTGCGTGGCAATATTGTATCGATACACGGATGTCAAGTATTAATCTCTTATTATATAAACTATTAACCTCTTAACAATCCCAACAGCCGCTATTCTGTGTTTCAGTGGTTGTAGTGGGTTCAATCTTAAAGCGAGAGTGAAGATGCTGGTATCGCATGGACCTAGAAAAACCTGAGGAATCAATTGGTACCAACCATGTCATGTTAGCTTGTTGGAAAGTTACGCTAAATTTTGGCAAGGAAAAACTGGCATGGCCATAATCAAAGGGGTCCCTTGACCTCTGACCTCAAGATATGTGAATGAAAACTATGAGCTGAACAGAGTGAAAACTGTACCTCATTAGATAAAACAGATGTTGTCAAACTGCATAATTTGCAGTTGAAAAAAGCGAATAAATCACAATATTATTGCAATTTATCTCATCACAATACGCAGCGTATCGCAAAATGTTTAAAATCGCAATAAGATCGTATCGTGACTTAAGTATCGTGATAACATCGTATCGTGGGGCCTCTGGTGATTCCCGCCCCTAACTTATTTATTTTATTTTTTACTCTTATGGTAAAACCAGCTGCTTTTTAATGGTATTTTAATCTTCCTAAGTCTGTATTTATGTCTGTTTTTTAGTGTTGGTTGCCTTATTTCTTTTGTGAAACACTTTGTGCCTTTCTGCACTTGAAAGGGGCTATATAATTAAAGTTACTTTCTTAGTGTGGAAATACAAAAAAAAGTGAGGGCATAAAACATATGTAGTAAAATCGTACATGTTTTTGGAAGCCATTGAACAAAAAACAATCATCTTTACACCTATGATCATCCATGTGTTACAGTTAACCTTTTGGGAACCACCTTTCTCTCAGCCTGCCTTACATTCTTCAACTATGATTCCCTACATTTGCAATTTGCTGTTTTCACAATGCACTGTGTCTACATGGAGGATAAAAATGTCAGAGAGCGAGAGACATGTTGGCCTTTTCCTCTAATGGGTTTTACACCAAAATGACTGACTTAGTGCAGAAGGGGTGAGTCTAGAAACACTCCCCTCGTGTTTGATTCTGAGAGACTGAAAATAAAACCTAACATTTACTTTTGATATTTTAGATAGCTGAAAACTGTTTGGGCAATTAGAATAAAATCAACTGTAGCTGTTGCTGGCAGTAATTAGATGTAAGCTCAAACAATCTATGATTCCAAGGTATCCAAGGAAAACACCAAAAATAAAACTAATACAAATTCTTTCCTTAAGGGTGGATACTGTTTTTTGAGGTTTATAATCGGCGGTTTAACAAAATTATTAAGATGTTTGCTTTTCCATTTGGGACAGAAAGCAAAGCTCTCTACAGCCTCACACTTTCAACCGCCCTTCTTTCTTTCCGCCTGACTGGCACCTCACCTGGCCTCTATTTCCTGTCACTGATACATGGTGGTCCGGACAGTCGGACAGCCTCTCTCTGCAGCAGGCAGGCAGGGCAGGAAGTCATGAAGCCCCCCAATGGGATCGGCTCAGTTCCAGCTCTACACTGTGTGACCCATTTATTTGACAGCAGCTCTGTTAAAACTTTCAGAAGCGATGAGTGCTACTGGGCAACAAGGGCAAGCATGAGAGAATGAAAAGAAAGTGGGGCAGAAATCCAGAAAAATCACTGCCTTAACATCAACACTGGCACAGATTTGTTACTCGGGCTACTAGAATGAATGACCGTTTATTTCATTCAGATTTTTCATATCGTTCCTCACTTGAATGTAGTCTTTCGCTTCTAATTCACTTCACTACTGCAAGAGAGTCAACTTACAGAGCCTTGAAAAGATCGGTTATCAATCATAGTACATTTTTAGTCAGCTTGTATGTTTTAAGATCTGTTTTTATAAAATGGTAAAGCATTTAAAAGGACTGTTTTGGAAATGTCTTTGTTGGCTTCAAGGGCAACATCAAATACTTGAGAATTAGCTGCTGATCAGCGACCTATTTAATTTAAAGGCAGGGTTGGTAAAGTTTTTAGAAAATGTTTTTGTTAGTTGAAATTCTCATTACATCCCGACAGCAATCAATAAATCAAATGCTCTGACAAAAAAAGAAAAAAAAAAACCTGTATCTGTGGATGTCACAGGAATGTATTAAACCAGTCCAATCATTTAATTTGGCCCGAATGTAATGATTGGACAGGCTACCTGCACACACTCTGACCGTGCACCCATTGCACGTCACCAGAGTCTTCCTCAAGCTGCGAGCTTGACAGCTGTGAGTACTTAGCCACCTCTCCTTCGAACACCACGTCAACCACATCACCAGGACTGCCTTTTCCCACCTCAAAAATATTGCTCGTCTCCGCCCATCACTCTCCTTCTCTGCTGCCGAAACTCTCATCCACGCTTTCATCACTTCCAGAATTGACTACTGCAACAGCATTCTCTACGGCTCACCATCCAAAGTCCTCAATAAACTCCAGTACATTCAGAACTCTGCTGCCCGTCTGCTCACCCATTCCCGTCCCTGTGACCACATCACCCCTGTCCTCCAGGACCTCCACTGGCTCCCTGTCCCACAACGCATCCAGTTCAAACTCCTTCTCCTCACTCACAAAGCCCTCCATAACCAGGCCCCCCCCTACCTCACAGATCTGCTCCACCATCACACTCCTTCCCGCTCCCTCCGTTCCTCTGATACCAACCTCCTGTCAACACCACTCAGAACCAAGCACCGGACCTGGGGCGACAGAGCATTTGCCATAGCCGCCCCCTCCCTCTGGAACTCACTCCCCAAACCCATCAGAGACTGCACCAATCTGTCCACTTTCAAATCAATAATCAAAACTCACCTTTTTAGAACTGCTTTTAATGTGTGATTAATACTGTGTTTTATATTTTTATGATGTCCTTGTTTTATGATCCTTTTATCTGTGTAAAGCATCTTTGAGTTTTTAGAAAAGCGCTATATAAATAAAATGTATTATTATTATTATTATTATTATTATTAACAATAGCCATGTTCGTAGTTTACGTTCATTATGATCATTTTGGGGGAGTGGCTTTGGAGGGAGACCTGAAGGGACGGACTGTCAGTGTTGTCGACTTGGTGACTTTCACGCTCGCTTAGTGACTTTTGGAGCTAGTGCTGCTAGCTACTTTCATTGGAAAACACTGGGCTGGGTTTTCGGCTGGATCATTTTTAAAAATCTAGTGTACTCTTGCTAGTTTCTCAAGGTCGCCAGTGAGAATGTCATGCAGTCCATGTTCACTTATTGTTGAATTTTCTGAAAACAAAGCTCATAATTGTAAATTAATGCTTTTCAGTAGCTGTCTCTCAAAATCGTATCTTAGACAGTTTCCTTGAACATACAAACAAAGATACAGTCCCTGCCTGCAATCGTCGCTGTCTAGTAAAAACCATGTACCTCCAAAACGTCCACTTTTCATGACCAAACAAAAACTAGGCCTGTTTTCAGCTTTGTGACAAAGATTTTTTCAGGTAATCCAATACATTTTAAATGGTTTAAGATGATTTTCTCAACCAATAAAGGCACACTTAATCCACAAGTTTATTTTTTTAAAAAATACCAAATTTGGAGATGCATGGTTTTCACTGGACAGCGATGAAACGCATGAAATAATAATGTCACTTTGGCTCAAAAATAGGAGGTTAAAAGTTCACTGGGATGAACTGCCTATAGTATCTGAAGCAAGCAAGTTTCAAGTCTGTGCAAATTCATTCCCTAATGAGCTAAAGTCATTTGAACAATGGCAACCTGGAAAATATCAAATCAATCTAAAAATGTACTTTGAAAAATTTTAGCACTATGTAAACATGCATTAACATGCATCTTTTTGTTGGTGCGGGTAAAACCATCAAAAGGTTTGTTAACAAGGCTAAGATTGAGGTGCAAAAAATCATTTACCGCTGGGATTAAATGCTTGTAGGGGCGTCATGGTAGACTAATGTTTAAAAGGTGTACCATGTAAATGCAATGTCCCCGGTTTGATTCCATGCTTCACGTCATACCTCTTTCTCTCTCTCCGTGTTTCCTGTCTGTAACTACACAGTCATTATCTAATGAAGGGAAAATATTGCAAACAAAATCTCCATATCCTACACACTATGGCTTGCTGCATGCACCTGCAACCTTGGACAAAAGCGCCAGTTAAATGACTAAATGTAAAATGACTAAACGTAAAATGATTTTCTCAACAACCATGCAACCAATCCCGGTCTTTACCATCAACCATTGACAGCTGTCCGTAACTTGCCAGAAACAGTCTCGCAGATAGAAATCACAATAGACAATATTTCAGTTTCAATATCTCCTTGATTAATTGTGCAGCCCCACAGTGGTCTGGGTCCCACATCTGAGACACTATAATATCTAACAGACCAAGACAACAGGGGAAGAAGGAAGAGCAAGACGGAGAACCAAGGTGATATTTGGCAGCATGACGTAATGTTTCTCACCTCAGCACCATGGGACAGACTCCTTTTCCTTAAGGCCGGAGAGGGCTCGGCTGATCGTAGAGGAGTCGGACCTCCGTTCTTCAACTGCTCCCCTGAGGGCGACTTTGGTACAGTCCACACAGGAACACCATCTGAAAGACGACAAGGTTAATTAACAACAAAGTTAATAACAGTGAGGAGGAGATACAGTACATGGGGTTTACTACTATCTGATTTGTACTGTTGGTTTGTGTTTATTAATGCTTGATTTTGGGTTGGATGAAATTGCTAATAAGAATGACAGAGGGACTAGGGAGACAACTCATATCAAACTCTATATCTGACATTCAATATTAAGGTTTTGATAAAGGATACTGAACTGAGGGTGTGCTATTGACAGAGTCTAGACATCAGGAAATTGTGTGTGCGCTTGTGTGTGTCTGTTAAACTTTAATATGTGTTCATTGTTATATCCTGGCCAGCTGTATTGACTCAACTAAGGTCAGACATACAGAAAGGATGATTCATTTTGACTCAGAGCCACAAACAATGAAATGTGCTGCAGAAGTATTATAAATCTACATCCTGTATAGTCTGTCTCATGCTGTAACTGAGCCTTGAAACAATTGCATGCCCGTTACTGTATAGCCATTTAAAAATCAATACCTAATCTGAGAACCTCTACTGTCTTCACCTACAGGGGACGGACTGTCAAGAGGTGATGATTCAACTCTTTTGAGGCCATAGTTTACACTGTTGAGCAGAATAACTTTAAATGTGATTCAGTCTGTGTTGTGGTGGTTGTATTAGAGCGAAATGCTAACGTCAAAATGCTAACATGCCCACAATGACAATCCTAGAGTGCCATGTTAAGAATGCTAACACGTGCTACGCTAAATGCAAAGTCTAGCTGAGGCTGATGGGGATGTTGATTGCGTACATTAGCCATATTGTGATATACAGATATTATGAGGAAGACTATCTTTTTGAATATACAGTATCACTCAGGCCAACATCTAGCAATCGCTAATTTTAAAGTAGCATCAGCATTAATTAAGTTCAATAAGTTACAAAATTATGTAATATGGTAAGGTCAATGGTCTCATGACTCATGCCAAACACAGGAAAACTGCATTACTTAAAAGGTGCAATATGTAAGATCTAGCCACATGCTCCAAACAAATAGGGGGCAGCATTTCACCTCCACTACTGGGTCCAAAAAAAGCCAGCTACTAACTAACAGCAGGGCAAGAATATGCAAAATTCGACCAAACTGCTAAAACACTGAGAGCCAGTCAACATAACACATCTTAAAATCTTCACGTGTGGCGTCAGCCTATAGTTTACGTTAGCCATCTGTGTGTTAACACTAATCGGGGGCTGTACGGTCCGTGTATGTTTACGTCATTGTAACCTCTTCACATTCTGTTGATAATGGTAGCTCATCTCTCTTTTTTAATGTTTTAAACTAAAATTCTGGCCATATCTTACACATTGCTTAAGAGGAACCAATCGTTACAATACTGACTAAAAGGCTCCTTACTGGATATCTGCTTAACAACACTACAGCCTCAAAAACAGACATCAAATTCAGTCACCGCCTCTGACAGCCTTCTAACATAGCGCTTCACCAAATCTGCATTTACAGTAATGCAGAGCTATTGCACTGATTATATTTTGCGCCTCCTGTACGAACAGACTAACGTGATCAAAAACCAAGCTGCGAGTTTCCTCATTTAAAAGCTTCTTATATACATCACGGTAGTAGATAACATTTCAAAGTACTGTTAATGGAGCGGTACCACGGGCCCTTCTCCTCTCCAGCCCCAACGCTCAAATTGGTTTAAAAGTCTAATGCACCAAGAGGCCGATCTGTGATATCCATTAGTGAGAAGCAAGCTGTGCTGACACAGGTCGACATGCTGGAGAGCCTGAGGCGAGTCGGTCCCGGCAAAATGAGCTGAAATAGCCCTCAGGCCGGGTCTCTGCTTTGGTCAACTGACAGCTTGACTGACAGGAACCTGAAAAGTGTTAGTGAACCTCTTCCGACGATACTTGACTCCTATACAATGGGGATATGAGCAGGGGTGGCTCAGCCCGGAGGTGAGTGACGTAAATATAGTGAAAATTGAATTTTTTTAAAAGGTTATTCTCAAGACATTGAGATTAATAGGATCCTGAGAGGTCATTTCAAGATAGGGTTTTAGGGGAAACATTTCTGGAAATTGTTCATGTGTTTACAAGTAGCTGGTTAAAACACAAATTTATGACCTATTTTGATACTTTCTCTGAGATGTCACGATGAAGCGCCAGAAGCAGAAACCCTCGGTGAGCGGGGGGATGTCTGGGCCATTGGATAGAGGCATGCAGGTGAATCAATAGGCTGTCGCAGATCAAACAGTGGAGAGACAAACATTCATGCAGTAGATGTTTCCAATGGCTTTACCTTCCATTTCTGGGCTGTGACATCAATTCAGATTTTGTGATGCTTTCACATCCAACTCTTACCCTACGTGTTCTTCTTGTCCCTTTTATTTTCTGATAAATAAAAAAAAACGGGAGGGTTGGAAGGGGGCTAGTTTGCAAAGTAAACTTCCTTTATGGATTTTAATTTCCTTAAAGGAAAATGTTCTGCGTGTGGGGTGAAAGAGACAAAGGGTTGGGCTTCAAGCTCTTTATGGCAGTGACAGAGGGGGAGCTAGAGCGAGCAGCAAAGATCCTCCGTGATCAGCTGATAATATGCTGTCTTGTTTGTGACTGGCAGGTTTTTGGTGGGAGTTTACAAAAATCCTTCAAGTTCCTCGACTGTCTTTGCAATTACTAGAGCTACTCAGACCAGCTGCTCTGGTTTTGCAGTAACAGGAGCCTGGAGGGACCAACGTGCCAGCCAAACTCAGTCCAACCTTCATGCTCGGCTCTCTACCAAAGAGTCATCTTGCCCATGCAGTGGCAAAGCTTTCCTGTGTGGACGTAACAAATCCATTCAACCAACCGACCAGCCAGCAAGCCACTCCCTTTATCAGCTACATCAAATCTGGATGCCGCTCATGCCGGCGAGCCACACTACCCAACACTCGGCAAAACCGAGGAACCTAACCAAAAACTCCTCACTGAGGTGTGGGGGGTACATGCCGGAAGCGGGGAGCAGCTGGACCCCCACAGGACTTATCAGCCAGGCAGCGGAAGGAAAGAGGTTTGTACTTGCGGCCCGGTGGTCCCACTCCACACCACCCCCTGTCTGACGTACAGGTACAGGGCAGCAGGACTGTTGGCGTAAAGAGAAGACCAACAAACTGTGAGGACCGGCAGATTGGCGGGGATCCGGCACCCACCCAAACCCAGAGCCCAAAAGACCTTCCCGAAGTCATAGATGGAGGTGGACCACAACTTCTTGGCTTAAATACCTGTAGGGCTTAAAAGACGGAGGCTGTTGTCAGTTTGGATTCACAGCAGTTACAATGGATTCCAACGGGGACCAAGAAGTAATAACAAAAACATGCGTCAAAACTAGAGCTGGACCCGAATATTTGATTATTTGCTCGTTGTGTAGGTATTCGATTTTCAATTTTGAGATTTGGATATTCGGATATTCGGTTTTGTTTTTGTTTTTTTAACCCTTCGGGATTACAAACATGCATAACATACCAAACCTTTTGGAAAATGTTTTTTATTCAATAACAAATAACAATACAATAACACCTACTGTAGAATAACAGAACTCTTTAAAATTAATGCCTTTAATTAAACCAAAGACACACGTTGTAGCGCTATGCCGTCCATTTCAGCCGAAAACTGAGAAATGTCTAACCGAGTCTTGAGTCCATTGAGACGAGCCGAGCCAGAGCCGCTTTTGCAATAACGACTCAAACAAGCAGTAGAGTAGTAAGTTGCGTTACGAAGCATAGAAAGCCAGGGTAAGTGAGTCAAATTTAACAACTTAATGCTAGCTAGCTGCTAGCTAGTTTACTAATTCCACCATGCATTAATGCTACATTGGTTACAGAAAATGAGCCGGTGGCCAGCGGTAGCGCCGGATCTAACGGTCCCTCCACCTCACTGCCCACCGCTCCAGAGAAGGACAAGCTACCTAGCTAACTAGCCAGCGATCCATCTCTGGAGCTGCGTCTGTTCTCTTCCCAGCAAGCTGCAACCACACTTTACGGCCCCAATGACATGTTGTCACCATAACAACTAACAACAATCGCCATTTTCTTTTGTACTAGATAAATGACCACGGAAACAGTTAAATGTCCGTTCTACTCCTATTCTATTTCTATGGTTGGTACATTGTCTGTTTGGGGTGAATCAACACGGACCGCAACAAAAGGTCCAGTGGTCAAATTTGCCTCACTTTCTGTCTGAACACACTTTTAAGGTGAGCCCAGCCGGGCCACCGTGCAAAAGCAACTAAATTTTGGCCGCTTGTATCCTTGATTTAATTCTTTCTGTAATTAACTTTATGGAACAGCGTCAAAAACGTCCACAGAAACTTTGCAAACAACTCCAACAGTATAATCCACTTCTTCAGTATACTTAAACGAGTACATTTAGTGCTTCATTAGCCATTTAGTACCATTAAGTATGTACAGTAAGTCCATTTTAAACATCAACCTTTCCATGACAGGTCCAACAAAGCTACTAAATGGACTTTGAGGTGAGATTGTTTTGTCAACAGCAAATAAGTGGATTACTCTGCTGGTGTTTGAGACATTTCTAAGGGCAAAATTACTTATATTTTTGCCTTGAGTTATGGGTTGCCATTGGGATCCATTGTAACTGCCATGACTCCAAACTGACTACATGTACATCTACCATCTTCCACGAAAGGAGCAAGCTACACATTTCCAGAGCCACCTTTCAGGCCTACAGGCAGTGAGTGTTTGGTGCTCAATGGATTTTTCGGTGGAGTATTACTTTAAATCAGCTCTACTCCTCTTTCCTGGAGACAGCATTTACTGTATTGTTCTATAAACTTGGAAACTGTAAATGGATTACAAATATTCCTCTGTATTTAGGATTAAAATAGGATTAGTCCACAATGTTTGATGGATTTTACATTATCTTAACAGAGTCTATTCTTGTGCTGTATTTGGGGTCTACCTTCCACCTTTAGGCATTGTTCCCTAATCCTAATCCTTGGTGTTATGCCAATAGAATCACCCTCAGGCTGAAAGTGGTTTAAAATCGAAACAACTTTATTGGATCCATAGTGATCTGGCACAGAGAGGGTTAAACATGGCAGAGGTCTGACATTTTAGGCACCAGTGTGGATTCCTTTGGCAAAGACTTAATCCTTTGAAGAGATTTAAAAGTGCATAGTATTAGTCATTGTATTTAGGTTTACTCATTCACACAAACTCTTTTTTTCTGACATGCATGTAGGGAGACAGTCGGAAATGCTTCAAGGATTCTGGAAATAATATTGACAATAAAATCATGTTCACACACACTTCACATTCATGCTTGTTCTTGGCACTACCATTTTAAGGGACTATTGGCATTTCAATGCAATTGACGACATTGAAGAGACACCATAATGAACTGAAAACAACACAGAACAACACTGACGACAAACTGAGACAAACGACATAAAACAAAACAATTTAACACACAAATGCAACATTCAACAACATTTACTACAAACATTGAAGTTCACGACACCCATCAGGCAGGGACAAGAGCCACAGTCCAGCTGCCCGAGCTGGCCCTTGCCACTGGTGCTGGGCTCTGGAGGAGGGGACTGGAAAGGCAAGAAGGAAGGGGGAGATAGAGGTGTCGGAGGCTCCAGTAGCAGCACTAGGACAGGGCCAGGGGCGGACTCACCGGAGGGGGCTCCGTGGGCGGCGTAGTTGCACTGGGACTGAGGTGGAGCCTGGCTGTGGGTCTGGCTCTGTTGGAGGATGTTCAGGCACTCTCCCAGGCAGCTGAGGGTGGCGGCCGACGTGGCTTTGAGCAGCAGTAGGTCCTGGTCCAGACAGGAGAGAGGGCCTCTGGTGGGCAGAGAGTCGATGGACTGGACCAGGCTCTTCTGTTGGCCCTCTGCTTGGCACATCACCTGGGGGACAACAGTGATGCGCAGCATAAAAATACAATATTCAATCAGCAGTCACATTACTCAAATCACCAGCGAGCCACTGATGTAAAGAGATAGATCGGATTATTTCACATAATACGTTATCAGTTACTCACAGGTAGCGGCGTGGATGCAGCTGTATATTAGCTGAGGCAATGAGTCCTGTATCTGCATCTCTCAGCCAGCTTCACCAGATAATATTTTAAGCCACAATGCAACATTAAAAACAATCCTGGTCACTGGATGGCTAGAAAAACAACATCACTACCAGTGAGTAACTTACAATATATAATTTAGTATAAAAGAAACTAAAGAGACCTTCCCTTAAACTCTCACTGTACGTTGGCAGGATTTACTCTTTCCTGATGTTTGCTTTTCTAATTCTGCCTATTTTTAATGATTCACTTTAAGGAACAAGAACTTCAGTTGGTAATTACACGTATTTGCCTTTAAATGATTAAACTGGTGGAATTTTAGGTTTTTCTCTTAATCCCGTGTAAAAAACAAACACAACATTGATATAGCTTATTCCTCTGTGCCACAGACCTTCAATGTTGTCCACAAATTATTAAAAACACATCAACACAGTTGCACTGGATGACGTTTTTCTTCATTTTGATGAACATGTAGTTTATTTTGAGTCAATCCCACTTCATAAATATACAGTAGTGCACCAAATGTGTATTAATCCGCAGCTGAAAATAGTCCCAAACAAATACACCATTTACTCCTAGGAAGTGACACAGCTTAGCATTAATTCTAGTGGTGTCACCTTAGTCTTGACTGCAGGCACAACCATCTGCTCCAAGACGGCAGTGCCAAAAAAAGAAACCGCTAAAACTCTTCAAACAAAAAAAGTTCTCCCGTGTGCTCCCACAGACACACAGAACATTTCTTACTGAGAACTATATCTGCATGACTCACCTATCAGAGTCTAAATGTATCGCAAAAGACAAAGTCGGTTCTCGCTAGCGGGTAATACGCTTCTCTCGGGGCTAATGAATCTGGGTTGTTTATCAGCCTGGAAATGTTGTATTCATTAATATTGTATGGCTTCACAAACACTCGTCCTGCACACACACTTCAATAGCACATCTGTCTCCCTGCATCAGTACACAGAGCTATTTCGGAGTCACTGAGAGCTGTTGCGGTAAGGTTGTATGTGGCATAGACATTCATGTAAAGGTTTTTTTTCGTTTTAAAGCACAGAGCTTGTCCAATTATTCAGCTGTTTACTCAGGTCGGATGTTGAATTCCTCAGGCAGATGGAGCTCAAATTTTTGTCTCCGATGCTTGTTATAAATAGATTCTTAGTGTTCAGGATGCTGTTACCATATCATTTCCACAGTGCCCTTCAAATAATAAGGACTTTCATTTCACACAGACATCTAATTTTTCTACAGCTAAAACCCTCAACACAGATGTTTGTGTGTCCCATTCATGATTTTTACTGTACTTTATAAGATCATAAAGGGCTGGATATAATCATATATTGTGTCAAGATAGGGATCATACATGTGTGAGAAAATGTGTATTTTTGGAAAAATTCTGGTTATTGGCTTACTAAAGTGATTGAGCAAAAATTGCAAAAAACTTACATGCAATCCAATCCACACAAACATGACTGAAGGAGTTTGAGAGAGATGCAATTCATTGTAGCCATTTTTGGTGAAAATTAGGGCTGTCAAAGTAAACACGATAATAACGCGTTAATGCAAATTGCAATTTCTAGGTTGTAGCAGGCTAAATTTTAGAGCTTATGAAGATACTGGCATCATATGAAATTAGAAAACCTAAGGAATCCACTGGTACCAACCATGTCATTCTTGCTTCTCGAGAAGGAGGTTATATAACGCTCCAAACTTGCATTAAATTTTGGCAAGGAAAAACTGGCATGGCCATTTTCAAAGGGGTCCCCTGACCTCTGACCTCAAGATATGTGAATGAAAAAATGGGTTCTATGGGTACCCACGAGTCTCCCCTTTACAGACATGCCAACTTTATGATAATCACATGCAGTTTGGGGCAAGTCATAGTCAAGTCAGCAAACTGACAGCTGTTGTTGCCTGTGGGGCTGCAGTATGCTGTGTTATGATTTGAGCATATTTTTTATGCTAAATGCAGTACCTGTGAGGGTTTCTGGACAATATTTGTCATTGTTTTGTGTTGTTAATTGATTCCCAGTAATAAATATGTACCTATATTTGCACAAAGCAAATTTGCCTACTCCCTATGTTGTTAAGAGTATTAAATACTTGACAAATCTCCATTTAAGGTACATTTTGAACAGATAAAAAATTTGTGTGTTTTTTTGCGATTAAATATTTGAATCAATTGACAGCCCTGGTGAAAATATGACTTTAAAATACTGATAATATCGATGGACAGCAGAGTTGTGGATTATGCTGCAGAAGTTTCTTGCAGATGTTTTGATACCTTTTCTGTCATAAAAACTGATCACAAATAAAATTCATAGTATAGCCAGTGAACAATACTGAATTTTTGAGACAAATAAGGATATTTGAGTGTTAAAAAAAAAACTTGATTTAAAATCCCTCAAGGCGTTCCTGAGATATCGAGTTCACAAGAATGGCACGGACGTACATATGTACATGTACAGATGTAGATGTACTACATATGTAGTTGAACGTACTTACAACCCGAAAACCCAAAAATCTGATAATGATATGATTTGTGACCAAGACACATACTGGTCAGGATACTTAACGGTAAAAAGAGTAATGTTTCAGTCTTCTCTGGTGTAATGGCATCACTCTTTCTAAACTACACGTGAAACAGCAGTAACAGAAAAGTCAAAGATATGTTTGTAACTTATCAGCCAACATATAACCCAGATATCGAAAATTTGCGATGAACTAATACTGGCTGAGATAATGGACTATCTGAGCCGAGCCGTGTTACAGGTCCCTTTCATACAGATGTTAAATCGGTTGGGCTCTAATTTGTGGTGCTGTAGATTAGATCTAAACTGACCACAGTTTCATTGTTTTTGAGAAGAGGCAAACTACTGTACTTTTTCCAACCACCTGTTATGTCTACAAGATGAGTGTTTCATACTCAATAGATACATTTTGAGTGTGGGGGGGGGGGGGGGGGGGTATAGCTTTGCGAGTATATATAGTTACTTATTGATATTGAAGTCATGGTATAATTGTAGCAAAGCCGCAAAACTGTTGAAATCACTCACTTTAATGTCCAGTACATATCATGTAACATGAAAATATTGGCAGAAAAGTAGAGATTTAGAAGAAGTATAAATGCATCAGTAATACCAGAAATCAGAGCTGCCTCAGGGTCTATTTTCCCTAAGGGGGACCGTATGGGTGGCAATGCAAGTTGGTGAGGAAATGTGTTGCTATGCAACCTTAAGTAACTCCAAAAAAAAAAAAACATACCAAGCTTAGCACCATAAAACCCAGTGAGCTGTGTTATTTCTCAGTAAAATGCAGCCACCTGTCTTATTACCGGTAAGACTAACGTGACATTTTTACGCACACATAGAGATGATTATTATGCCTGTGCCAAGAGAGACATCTATCTCTTTATCTTACATGTGGTAAGACAAAGAGATACATTAGTAATTTAAAGCAATAAAAGGAGCCAACCATATATGGGGTCAGGAAGAGTGAGAGCAACTATTAAATAAGGTATCATCTGAGCACACACAGCCTTTTTAAAAGGTCCTTATTGTAAAACTGTCAGCAGGTGAACATATTAAATACAACCTGGCCTCGTGGGCGACAGGGGTCACCAAACAGAGCCACCTTCAAGTGTTATTCAAATAGACGCACATGCCTAGACACACACTACATATGAATGTGTCACATAAAAAACAAATCTCTTCTTCCTTATATCGCAACACAAACTAGCTCATAAATGTAACTAACAATTTATATACATAGACAAAAACTAAGCTTGAGTTTCTAAATAATGTCGCTCTCTGTATGTGAATAGTTATATAGTTCATATTTGTTGTTATTGTTTATACGCAGGCTACGCTGTTACACATGAACATATAATTGCAGCAGACATCTGCTACAAAGCTAAGTCAGTGGGTTTACAGTAATGGCAGCTCCCCCCACCACACACACACACACACACCTCTCTGGAGCCAACAGGACCAGTGATGCTTCCAGAAATAGCCTAACCCCAGTGATCCAGCTCTGCTGCTGCTGCTGCTGCTGCTGCTGCTGCTGCTGCAGTGTAAGTGCCTAGTGGTGCTGCTGCACTGAGAGTCGAGGCGTTTGATGAGTTCACATCAGCTGTGACAAGCTGGCTGAGGAGAGATGGTAATGTGGTCTGACTCCCACCGTCACACAGCCAGTGGAAAGACAGACGCATGCATGGATGGGCAGATGGATGAGAGGTGACAGCATGACAATGGCCTGAACATTCAACCCAAGACCTCACCAATATATTGGTACTTCAATTTTACATTTCAGAGATATCAGAATCAGAATTGTTGCTTCTAGCTGATGAGGAAGATTTTTTTTTTTTTTTTTTTTTTTAAAGGGACTCTATGTAAGAATCAGAAATTGCTTGTTAACAGCGACACCTGTGGCCGTTAAGTCAACGAAAGTCAGCATTCTGTTGCTCACGCTCGTGCTTGCGCTCGCTCTACATAGACATGAACGAGCATCGATCAAAACAGTGAGGCGACGCACGTCAGCTAAAACCACAATATCACTCTATATTTCACCTGCTTGGCAGTAATGTTAGCTGACCGGACGAAGGTGTCTTCATGAATCAATGCTGATCCTAGTGCTGGCTTTTCCTTCTTCAGCCTCCCGACCGTGGCCGGAGGGAACAGGGGAGACACCGGCACCCGGTCGGAGACGATAACGTAACTCGCTGCAGAGCCCCGTCACGTTACAAGACACGGGAAACCGCTGTTGGTCTGGAGGAGCTGCAGCATTTTCTGCACAAACCTCCACTGTACATTCACTAGATATTCTCAGAGCTAAACTAACTCTAAACTAAACAATGCCCGACGCACGGAAGAGGAAGTCTTGGCCCGTATATCCACTGGCTACACCGGCACCCCAAAAATATTGTCCCTTGCCCCCAGAGGCTTATCGTCGTCAGACCGATAGCCGATGAGATTCTGAGATTGCTGAAAACCAAACTAACATGGACCAAAGTCTGTCATTTAACTATAAAGCAAGGGATCTCTGTCTGTCTGTCTGTCTGTCTGTGTGTCCTTCGCAAATCTCAAGAATCGTTCATCCGATCTACTTCACACTTGGCGAATGTATTGCTGGGGAACCAAGCAATTTGGACACACGACACATTCAATATTAATAAACTTTGAATGAAAAAAGCACACAGCGCTCTGTGCCAGCAGCGGGGGCGGGCGGGGCTCCAGGGCTCTGCAGACAGTCCAGCATGTCGTCCACACCGGGCAGACTCATTTGACTGCAGTTCATTTTTGCTGCTGGATCCTGGATGAAGCCTCTAACGCTACACATGGATGCTGGATAAAGTTACAACCAAACTTGTCTTCACTTCCCTGGAGTCAACGAGCACGAGCGGATAGCGTACAGGAACAGTGTCGCTCTGCCATTGCAATTCACTCTATAGCTCGCTCGACCATCGCCGCTCTCTCTCCCTCCCTCGGTCACTCGTTGAGCCAAGGAGGAGCGGCCAACTTTGAATGCCGTGTGTTTTACAAACAGCAACCAACAACGGTTATATTGTACCTTTAAACCTTCAAACTCATGAGTGTTACTAAAACTTGCCTTCCTGGATTGCATTTCATTGTCTTGACACTACACAAAACAACACGCCCCCACCAATGCAGCAGCTTGCGTTTATTTCAAGGCACTGCATCTAATGAAGTCGAGCCTTGTTGGGCTCGGAGGCTACTTCATATTTTTTAGCAGAAAGCATGTGTTACAGTACAAACTGGGGGCATGGAGTTTGAAAGACGTGAGTGGTGCATTGTAGAGCCTTAACTCTGTGCTGCTGCTGCTGCTGCTGCTGCTCCTCACACTGTATGTTTGAGCCCGCTGCCTGGTGTGAGGATGGTTCAGTGAGTGCTGGCGGGTCGGGGAGCAACGGGGCAGAGCTCAGGAGGCAGATCATGCGGAGATTCACTGAGGTGCAAAGAACACTTCCCCTCCATGAATGTTTGAAAGAGGGTCAAAGTTTGCATCTGTAGCTGGGGTGGCGGGACGTCCAACAGAGTGGCGTTTATGAATATTCTCACCGATAGTGACTAGAAAATAAATGGGATGTACACCACAACGTCCCGATGCTGCTGTTTGGCCATAAATCCACAGATAATCAGCACGGAGCAGCTTTCTGGCATCTACTGTGTACAGTGGTGCATAAATCACAGTGCGAGCACACTCCTTTACTATTGACTCCAGCATCCCCCGGCCCCGTGCCAAACCCATCATGACAAGTTTACGGGCCTGTTATGAATAAAGGAAGGAGAAAATGACATGCGGAGGGAGGGAGGCTGAGAAGAAACAGTGGACGTGGAGAGAGAAGCTAAATGACGGCAGATATGAATCAGGTCACAAGAAGCGGCAGCCCTATTCTTCTGTACAAAAAGTGAAAATGAGTCACATATCACAGAGGGCTTTGTTTTCTCCGTCTGTAGAGAAAACACAAGCACGAAAGGAGTGTTTGTTTTCCTTAATGATCACACCATCTGCTCGGTATTTACTCAAACTGTCCCGGGTTCACTCGAGGAGCCAGACTCTGCTCCTGAGAGGTGAGAAAGGACTCTCCACTCGCAGTGATCGCTAGTTGCTCTCTTTCTGTCACCGAGTGAATCACTTAGGCGAGATATTCTTAGCGAGACGAGGCAGACACGCAGCGTGGCGCATCTGAATGGGGAATTTAACAACTTGAAGCCAGCCAGGTCTTCAATGAGCAAGAAAGGCATGAAAGAAAGATCTTTGCATGAAATATTGATGCTACTCCAACGGTGTCATCAGAATGACAAGCAGAGGAAGCAGATGAGCCGTCGAGGTAAATGCCAAGTTTTCAATACACAGTTTATCTAATGGTGTGGCAGTCTACTCCCCACTGTTCCAGTTATAGGAGAGGAGATACAAGGCACTCACATCCTACTGTGAGGTTTCAATTACATGACAGGTTATTAGGCAAGCAGTGTGTTTTGTTCCTGTGGTGTAGAACTATGATTGGGCCCCCCCCAAAAAAACAATCAGGCCCGACCCTACATGAACCCGCATAGTTTCTGTTCAGGCCCGACCCGAGCCCGAACCACGGCAGTAGTTTTGGGCCCAAACCTGATTAAAAGCCGGAATTTCCACTGTAATAAATGTAAATAGTAGGGCTTTTTTTATCTGTTTAAAAGGTACCTTAAAGGGAGATTTATTAAGTATTTAATACTCTTATCAACATGGGAGTGGGCAAATATGTTGCTTTATGCAAATGTATGTATATATTTATTATTGGAAATCAATTAACAACACAAAACAATGACAGATATTGTTCATAAACCCTCACAGGTACTGCATTTAGCATAAAAAATATGCTCAAATCATAACATGGCAAACTCAAGCCCAACAGGCAACAACAGCTGTCAGTGTGTCAGTGTGCTGACTTGACTTTGACTTGCCCCAAACTGCATGTGATTATCATAAAGTGGACATGTCTGTAAAGGGGAGACTCGTGGGTACCTATAGAACCCATTTTCATTCACATATCTTGAGGTCGGAGGTCAAGGGACCCCTTTGAAAATTGCCATGCCAGTTTTTTCTCATCGAAATATAGTGTACATTTGTAGCTCTATTTAGCCTCCTTCACAACCAGCTGGTATGACATGGATTCGTCAGGTTTTCTTGTTTTATGATATCATTATCTTCACTCTAGCTTTAAAAATTGCAAGTTGCGTTAATGCGTTAAAGAAATTAGTGGCGTTAAATCAAATTTAACTAGTAAAACCATGTTGTGAAATTTGGAAATTTCACTATGATGATCGACTGCTACTCACTACCGAGCCTGTTTGTAACCAGTACCGACAACATTATCTTCACATCACCTGTCTGCTGTGCATGGAGAGCCGCTCCGCCAACGGTCCACATATGTTAATTGAAGCCTGCCTGTAAGCCCCGCACTCAGTGAGACATGAGAGCAGAGGATATTAGAATGACTATAGGGGAAACACTGATTAGTGTAGCCTAATATTTATCTGCAATTGTGCAGAAATATGGGGTTTAAACAGAATGAATAGAAAGGAAAAAAAAAAAAAAACGCATTCAAATGTTGATTTAGATTTGAATGTCAACGTTATGAATGAAGCTTATAACTACTGGGTACAGCCCTAAAATAGAGATTGTATAACATTTCTGGAAATTGGCATGAACCCGACCCCATTCAAGCCCAACAAAAAAATATTGATTATAGCAGCTTTAAATAGTTATGGTACAGAACTGTATCACAATTCCTTTTCAAACCTTATCCTTGAACTTAAGGCATTGATAGTAGGCATAATAAAGGGAATACATTTTATATACAATTCATGTTTTTTACAGTTGAGCAACTTACACCTACACCAGCTAAAGGACAAAACGCTAGTGGGGATTAAACAACATTTTCCACGATGGCCGACATGACCTCTCCCCTGTCAGCTTCTATTGTTCTCCTCTGTGTTAACAGTTTACATGGACAGTTGTGTTTTACATTTAGAAAGCCTCTTGTCTCTCCTTGTCCACGTTTCTTCCTCCTTCCTAACTGCTAAGTCATCTTATCTCCATAATTCAGCGGCCAGATGCACGGCTGCTTGGCAACAATCCGAGAAACTCATTTCATCTCTAAACAAAAGAGTGAAAGCACAAATGCTGCAGCTAATGACTCCATAGTTTGCTAGCTGGGCATACAATCATGTCTTCATCATGTCTTTATCATTTTCGATTCACAAACCCAACTTCAGGCCTAATCTATGGCAATTAATCACTACACACCAAACTGCAGACAGGCTATTAAGAAGAGACAGGAAAAAAACAATCTTCTCTTGAAAGATAAGCAGAGAGCAGTGAATGACTGCGCTGAGTGAATGGAGATGTGGCAGATGAGGACGAGGTGGTAACCAGAACTGACAGGTCTGGTGACTGAGGCGGAGAGAATTAATGAGGATTTGAACTTCAAACTAAATCAAAGAATGATTGGAAATTTCAAGTGGAGGGACTTTTAATTAACTCAGGATGTGCTTGCAGGTCTGTAAAGGTAAGCTCTTATGGAAACAGTAGTAAAATCAAAATGTATATGTAGCGTGAATGGTGCCTGCTACTTTGAGAAGCATCTTATCTCATCCTGCATCTACTGGGATGAGAAAAACACATTCTTGTGTCCAACAAGATTTGGTCATTTACAGATGGAGGTCTCCAAAGAAAGAACAATTTGTTTGGATAAAGGGCCATAAACTCTTTTATCGACCATCGAGTGTCAGTTTTGACACTGTCCAGGAGGATAATAACTTTTAAAACTGTGGGAAGGGTTTTCTCCCCACTTAAACCAACAAGAACTGATAACTTTTCCTGACTTCAAAGTGATCCGTTTGGTCAAAAACACACACACACACCCACACTCCCCTGTCCATCTTACATTCCACAGCCTAGGTTTTTAACCTTTCGGTGACCCAGAGATTCACTCCAGCGGTGAAGCGTCAACCCCACCTAGTTTTCATCTGTGGTAATGTGACCAATAATTAAAGTGTTTAGAAGTCATCATGAGTTAGATTATTGACTTCTTTGTGTATAATCATTAATGGTATTGTAATACGTTTTACTGTTTTATCAGTGATGTTCAATAGATGTAATACCTTAAGTTTAAAGATGTTAAAAAGGAGTTATAACTTGAACTTAGAATTACATTTTTACAATCTTGATACTAATGTTTGATTAAAACATTAGTGGTTTTATAGTTTTTGATATGTATCTGTCTCGTGCAAAAGAAAGGAAAAATTAGTAAAGAGGGAATTCTGATTTTGCGCGTGTAAAGGTTTTTCAATAATGAATCGATCAGAGAAAGAGAGGGTCTCGACCCCTCCCTCCCAGAGTGGGTTAAAGAAGAGATGACACAGAGTCAGAAGTGCTGTTGTCAGAAGAAGTTGAGAAAGTTGTCCGCAGGGAGATGACTCCAGCTCTCCAGAACTTATATACATACATTTCATTTGTGTGTTTATTTTCTACCTCATGTTCATTTTTCTGAGTCAAGTGACTTCTAAAGGACAGCAATTTTTAAAGATCTTTTGTTTATCTCGCGTGATTTAAATGCTAAGCGCTCGGCCAGCATTTCCAGTTTTTCCGTGAAATAGATAAATTCTAAAGCTTCAGAAGATAATCCGACTTCAGCTTTTTGATCTCTTTCAACGAGTAATCAGCCAACGGACTTCAACTCCCACATTCAATGTTCTGACGAGAAAGTTGAATGTTCTCCACGCTTTGCTGTTTGGTATCCCGGGCCAGCTGAACCGATCTCATCAACCCATCCAAGGGGCTTGTCTATCCAGACAACGTGTGAGGAAACGGCCTCTGGACCCACAGAACCAACTGCAGCGATAAGTGAATGTTCCGTGGCTTTATGATCAATAGTTGTTTGTCAGACATATCTTCTAAATTTCCTAATCTTCCAAATTATTAACTGCAACTTTTATAGCTTAGAGAGAATAATCAGACTTTCCCTCACTACTAAAGTTCCAATCAGAATTGCTTCATTGAATTTTCATTTCATTCATTCATTCATTCATTAATTAATTACCAGTGTTAATTAGTCATTTGTATATTCATCACTTCATTTATTCAATTATCACGATTTATGGTAAATAAATGTTTCACTTTATCACTACGTCATGTCTGTGTGTGTATTTCAAAGCAGAACTGTAGATCAATGAATTCAGAACTTATACTTCAGACTTGAGATTGATTAATGATCAATACTTCTATCACAATAGTTTCTGCTTTTCCTATAAAAAGTGGTGGTGCCCCGAATTGAGTATTTCTTTATTTAACGAGTGCAAATCAATAATTACATGTAGTGGTTAACGCTACAGTATAATTGGTGCCCCGTGTGAGGCGAAATCAAATCAACAAGTCTGCTGAAATGAATACACAGATATTTTCCGCTGATACTGTGTAATAGTGAATTTATCCTCGTTGAAAGAAATAGGTTTTATCAAACTTCACCTAACTTTAGAAAGTTAATTCTTATCTTGCTGTCTGCTTGACGATCTTTAATGCTGCTACTTGACTTTCTGCTGATTACTGGATGTGTGTGAGCATTCACATTTCTTATTGATTGTTACATTTGCCTGCGAAGTTATGATTTGAGCTCAGCGTTTAAATTGTAAAGTTGAATTTACAGCGGCTGAGGCCCGGTTGTAAATGCGCCGTGTTTCGAGGCGTATAGCTGCATGGACAGAAGAAAGCGTTACTAATTAGCCTGGAGCTATGGGTGTAATTGCATGCAAAAGTGTATTGATACGCTTATTGATAAGGCCTTGACAGAAACCAATTCTATCTTCTGTTCCTGGGATTGTGGAATAGCCCGTGCATGGTTCCTATCTGACCCAGATGCCTGTTTAGCCGGACAAGCTTAGCTAACTTGCCGCTAAACGCCGCCCGTGTGGTTTAAAACTCTGCTTGTTTAACTGTCGCGGACCAGTAAGAGTACCCTTGTGGTTTGATGCAGAGAGATTAAGTGCTTTGAGGTACTTTGCAAGTCCCGAAGAGGACTTTTGTTGCGAAAGAAATCTTGCTCCAGCCGTGGAGTGAGTTTTCGGGCCGCCGTGCCTGTTTCAAAGTTTGTTATTGTTTGCGGAGACAACTTCCCTCTTCTGTGTTCAAAGTAAAGACTGAGCTTGAGCGAGCGCAGAAGCTCTCAGTGGGCGTTGCTTAGAGACGTCATCCAGAGCTCCTCCCTCGTCTGCGAGGGCGAGCCTGTTGTCTCCATCTGGTGGATGATTTGGTTAACGAAACTTGGGATTGAATATTCAAAATTTTCTCTGTGTACCTAACATACTTTGTAAATGCAAACTTACCACGAACAATTGTAATGAAACAACGACAATAACATCTCTTCCTACTAACTACTCTTAAGTAGTGAGTTAAATCCATACTAATTCACCCTCCTGCATGCTACCACTTTGGAATGTCAACGCTATTTACATCTAAGATTTAACTAGTGGTCTATATGTTTGCATAAATGTGATTGATAATGCAGTTTCTGTTTGATTCCTGTTTAGTGTGATTGCTCCCTAATAATCACCTGTGTTCTTATACAAAACAACCACTCATTTACTAAATGAATGATCAACATAATTTAATAACCATTTGAGTTTCCTTGCTCACAGATTGTATTAATTGATCATTTATAACGATTGAACAACAATAAAACACATAGGATTTGATGATTCATTCACAGAACAACTTACGAGTTGTAAACAACCCGTAAATAACTGCATGCAAGATTAACATACTTGTTGTGGTATGACAAAGAATATGATTAATTAACTAATTTCAATTAACTTTTCATTTTATTACTTTATTAACCAAGTTCTTTAACCAAACCACCTGTCAAAATGTCCAATCCTGATCAACCCGGTCGAACCAGTCCAGCCTCATCTGATGGCTCATATGGTGGTGATATTGTGGACAATTTAGAGATTGCGCTTGTGGACTTGACTGAAGATTTATTGCCTGGGTATGTTGCAGACATTCAAGGTAAAACCTCCTCAGAGGTAACAGACATAATGTCAGATCTCATCCATGAAGCCCAGTCTACCCCACTGAAAGATAAAGCACTAGCTAAAATGCTAGGCAGCATGGTTGCCGCGGTAACAGCGCAGCTTAAACACACCCAAAGCTTACTTGACCTTGCAGCAGGTAAGTTGAAAACGCGCGCGCAAAAGATCAAACAGCTACAAGAAGGAAACAAATCCCTTCAGAGTCAACTCGAAACTTCAAAACAAACTTTGGCTCAAGCGGACACACGCATTACTGAGATAACAACTCAACTCAGTGCCTCAGATGATGAAAAGGCAGAGTTGGAAAAACGGAATCGAGATTTTAAGCAGTCGCTTCAAACGCGAGATCGGCAACTAACCATCATACAAGAACAACTTGACGAGGTAAGTATTGAAAGCAACACATCCAAAGGTCTACTTCGTACAGCATTGGCAGACGTAGATGAGCTAGAATCCCGCAGCAAAATCGATGCACAACAACGGCATGCAGATCAAAGGCAGTTACGACAGATGCATCACGAACTAACAGAAGCCAAGGAGGAACTGGCTGATGCCCGCCAGCGACGGGAAGCGAAAGACGAAGAAGTAGCATCTGCTAAAAGAGATCTCCAATATTCTTTTGAGATTAATAGAACCCGACAATCACTTTTCGATGATGCTTTCCTTGAAGAAAGGAAAAAGAGCCACGCCCGAGAAGCTCAACGAGACGCGGATGCGCAATTTCGTTCAGCGTACACCCCAGATCTCTTTGGAACCAACAAAACTCCAGCCACCCCAGCTAGGCTGGCTTCTCCTTCACGTCCTTCCCTACCTCCGGGTCCCCAGATTTTTCTGGGCCCCTCAGACCGAGATTTGGATAAGATTGCTCGCAACTTATCCCGCTTCGAACCCAAACCTGGTGTCTCTCAGGACACCAGAGCGTACTTGAAAGACATCGACTTCTACCTGCGTAAATTTCAAAATGTCACCGTCGATGAAAAGATATACCTGATCAAAGGTACCTCCAATCGCGACGTTAGCAGTTTTATCGAACGCCAGCCAGATTCAGTCAGAGCTGACTATGACCTGCTCTGCCAGGCATTGGAAAAAGAATTCTCCGACAGCTTATCGCTGACCGGCTTAACAGCGGCTATGACGGTAAGACAAGGGAGAAACGAATCACCTAAAGAATTTTACCATCGCCTTCTCAAAGCTTACTTTGGTTATCGAAATGAACCTGGGATGGAGGAAGACTTGAACTTCAAAACCCTCTTTGTCCAGAACCTCCATCCCACCACGAGTGGTCAACTTGGTGTACTGGCAAACCCACTCACCTCAACCATCCAACACTTGCGTGACCTAGCCTCTCTGGGATTTGAAAAGCAAAAGCAATCCCTAATCAAGCTGGCAGAGCCCAACGCCATCCTGAGTCTTAACACTAGACACTTGTCCATGGAGCTAGAAGGAGTCCCCGGCGGTGAACTACATGGTTCACCCAAGCGTCCTCCACACACCTACCGGCGTGTTGAGGAGCAGAGACCGTCTGCACCACAGCGAAATGGTCAGAACCACGGGTACTCAAAACGACCTTGGCCTAACAGACTCCAGGACCAATCCAAGTTCGATCAGAATCGCCAGTATAGGTACCAACCAAACCAGTGGGAAAATCGCAGGTCTTATGACGACCAAGGAAAGGGCCGTTATAATTCACCAGATAATTACCCACAGTACAAACGACATCAGAAACCATCCCACCATGACTTCCCTGAGGAGGATAAAATGAGATATGGTAACAAACCAGCTTTCCAGCGGATGAAAAACAACTCCAAAGGTAAGTTTAACAAACCTAAACTTGCCAGAGAAGACCTGGAATCCCTAAAGAGTCTTCTCCATGACATTTGCGAGGAGAACAGCAAGAGAGCTGATCTTTTCTCCGTGAATCCAACAGCCACTAGGGCTACTCCACAAAACAACCCCTCCAACCTACCTGAGGAGGTGGTTGGGGAGCATCGACTGATTTCCCGTGACCCAGAGCCTGTTCCCCTGCGAAACCAGAACCATGCTCCCCGAGGGAATGGATGTCATGAGTCAAAACAGGGGGGTGAAAAACCTGTTCCCCCCAGCTCAGTCTTGTTGATGCATCTAAACTCCGAGAACAAGTCCCCTAGCGACGACGAATCAACCATTCAGGGTGAAACACCCCCTCAATTCTTGTGCAACCTCAAGGAAAAAGGAGTTGCTCGTAAATTCTACCTGTCTACGACTCTTGAAAACATGCTTGTTCACGAAGCACTCCTTGACACGGCTGCAGACATCACCCTGATGTCATCAGAGCTTTTCAGCAGGTTGCAAACGATAGCGCGCCGATCAAACAAACACTTGAAACTCCAGACATGTTCCCTGGATGTTCAGCCGTATGCCCCGTTAGGCACCACATTGACAACAGTGTTGATGGTGCACATAACCATCGGGCCAATGCGTTGTGTTCACCCCGTGTACATCTCTCCTCTTAATGCCATTCCTTTTCTCATCGGCAAAGACCTGCTTAACCGATTCGAGCCGTTAATCGACTTCAAACGCTCAAAGATCTGGTCACAGGTTCGCCAACCTCTGCCTATCTCTTTTCCCCCAAGCGCTGGCGCTCAATGCTACGCACTAGGGACCACAGAGACCGAAACTCGGGTTCAGAATGTTCCACCCGACCAACCAGAAGCAACTGAAGTTGGTGAAATCCCTGAACCATACGTCGTAAAGTCACAGGGCGCCCTCAAGGCCCCACTTTGGACATTCAACCCGGAATCTCTGCCAGACTCCACCTCTTTTCCCAGCCCTCCCACCCCTACGGTCTGTGCAGTCACTCAGTCTCAGTCGACGGCCGACCCACCGGCAGACCCTGTCACTCCGGATGCTGTCTCTGTGACGCCTGAGTTCTCTGGCTCTAACCGGGTCTCACTTCAGACTTTGAACCCGGCGGTCCACGCCATGGACCTTTATCTCTTTGATCCCTTGGCACATGACGTTTTCGATGCTGACTTTGAGTCTATGCTAAACTTGCGACACCTGTTCAAATTGCGCTCTTCCCTGCAGGTGAATACGGGCCTTTTGGTCCATGTTTCCGACGCACTCACTTCTCCTGCGCTCGTGGTGCCTCGAAACCACAGGGGGGTGATGTTGATGCACGCCCATGATTCACCCGGTGCAGGCCACACAAGTGTTAAAGCAACACTTGCACTGAAACAAGTCGCTTGTTGGCCACAAAAGCAGGAAGACGTGGCGGATTACATCAAACGCTTTTTAGTCCGTTGCCAATGCCAACCATCAAACCACATAAAATTCACAGGGAAAGCTTACCGGACGTATGCGTCCCAGACAGATCATAGACTGCAGAAAATTTAGAGCACCCTGAGGTGCCAGGTACTAGGGTTATAACACAAGAGGAAAATCATAAACTCTAGTACAAGTTGTGCAGCGAAAGCTGTATTGGATGAAAGTCATTTCAAAGTCAGGTGCCTTGTCTCCAGTCAAGTCCACTGTGTATAAAACTCACCACCATTTTAAAACTTACTCTGCAATAATCACTCACTCAAACCACTTGGGTACAAGTGGGGGTTGTCCAATAAATTACAAACACCCATTTGGTTACAAGTGGGGGTTGTCCAATAAATTACAAACACCCATTTGGTTACAAGTGGGGTTATCCAGTAAATGACAAATACCAAAAGTTCACCATCACTCGATCGGAAGTGAGTGGTACCCAGACGAGAGAAAAACAGTTCATTGGATGCTTGCTAGCTGCAGCCTCCGTCGTCGGTTCTCTTTTCAGTTTAGGTCTATCTTCTGTCAATGCAAGCGTCTCCTAGGTGAACTACATGCTGAAATTCCCTAAATACACGATCAGATTGGAAAACAGCCAAACCAGTTAGAAACCTTACAGGGGTTTATCATTCAAAACCATAAGTGCGATAGACACCCTACTCTTGGTTTTGTCGGTTGATTCTGCACACACAACTAGTAATCAGGCTAATGTACGACATGATTCGTGACATCGGATCCTCAGTCGACAGCCTAGCCACGGGTAGGATTTTCCCATATGTTGTCCCAGGAACGTTAGTTCAGGACCTCTTCCACCACTGACAAAGTATTCCACGCCCCGCCATTTTAGAACTAGTGTCCAATTAAAAGGTAGACCTCATTAGTTAGTTTAATTCTAAGTAGGTTAGAAGTTTAATCAACTGAATAGTATTCAGAACCTTTTGTTTTAAACCATATATGTATTTAGAAATTAGATACATCATATATTTTTTCTAACCATTTAGCAGTTATCTATCAATTTTTTTTTTTGTGTTTAAGACAACAACTCTGATCATAAAGCTATTCTGCCACCTGCCATCCCTGTCTATCACCATCATCGTCTCGACAATGAGGTTCCCTTCACAGCACCATCATCGTTTCGACAACGAGGTTCCCTTTACGCACCATCCTCGTTTCAACAACGTAACGATACTCCCTGGACAGCGAGTATCGTTCCGAGTGGGGGATATGTAGCGTGAATGGTGCCTGCTACTTTGAGAAGCATCTTATCTCATCCTGCATCTACTGGGATGAGAAAAACACATTCTTGTGTCCAACAAGATTTGGTCATTTACAGATGGAGGTCTCCAAAGAAAGAACAATTTGTTTGGATAAAGGGCCATAAACTCTTTTATCGACCATCGAGTGTCAGTTTTGACACTGTCCAGGAGGATAATAACTTTTAAAACTGTGGGAAGGGTTTTCTCCCCACTTAAACCAACAAGAACTGATAACTTTTCCTGACTTCAAAGTGATCCGTTTGGTCAAAAACACACACACACACCCACACTCCCCTGTCCATCTTACATTCCACAGCCTAGGTTTTTAACCTTTCGGTGACCCAGAGATTCACTCCAGCGGTGAAGCGTCAACCCCACCTAGTTTTCATCTGTGGTAATGTGACCAATAATTAAAGTGTTTAGAAGTCATCATGAGTTAGATTATTGACTTCTTTGTGTATAATCATTAATGGTATTGTAATACGTTTTACTGTTTTATCAGTGATGTTCAATAGATGTAATACCTTAAGTTTAAAGATGTTAAAAAGGAGTTATAACTTGAACTTAGAATTACATTTTTACAATCTTGATACTAATGTTTGATTAAAACATTAGTGGTTTTATAGTTTTTGATATGTATCTGTCTCGTGCAAAAGAAAGGAAAAATTAGTAAAGAGGGAATTCTGATTTTGCGCGTGTAAAGGTTTTTCAATAATGAATCGATCAGAGAAAGAGAGGGTCTCGACCCCTCCCTCCCAGAGTGGGTTAAAGAAGAGATGACACAGAGTCAGAAGTGCTGTTGTCAGAAGAAGTTGAGAAAGTTGTCCGCAGGGAGATGACTCCAGCTCTCCAGAACTTATATACATACATTTCATTTGTGTGTTTATTTTCTACCTCATGTTCATTTTTCTGAGTCAAGTGACTTCTAAAGGACAGCAATTTTTAAAGATCTTTTGTTTATCTCGCGTGATTTAAATGCTAAGCGCTCGGCCAGCATTTCCAGTTTTTCCGTGAAATAGATAAATTCTAAAGCTTCAGAAGATAATCCGACTTCAGCTTTTTGATCTCTTTCAACGAGTAATCAGCCAACGGACTTCAACTCCCACATTCAATGTTCTGACGAGAAAGTTGAATGTTCTCCACGCTTTGCTGTTTGGTATCCCGGGCCAGCTGAACCGATCTCATCAACCCATCCAAGGGGCTTGTCTATCCAGACAACGTGTGAGGAAACGGCCTCTGGACCCACAGAACCAACTGCAGCGATAAGTGAATGTTCCGTGGCTTTATGATCAATAGTTGTTTGTCAGACATATCTTCTAAATTTCCTAATCTTCCAAATTATTAACTGCAACTTTTATAGCTTAGAGAGAATAATCAGACTTTCCCTCACTACTAAAGTTCCAATCAGAATTGCTTCATTGAATTTTCATTTCATTCATTCATTCATTAATTAATTAATTACCAGTGTTAATTAGTCATTTGTATATTCATCACTTCATTTATTCAATTATCACGATTTATGGTAAATAAATGTTTCACTTTATCACTACGTCATGTCTGTGTGTGTATTTCAAAGCAGAACTGTAGATCAATGAATTCAGAACTTATACTTCAGACTTGAGATTGATTAATGATCAATACTTCTATCACAATAGTTTCTGCTTTTCCTATAAAAAGTGGTGGTGCCCCGAATTGAGTATTTCTTTATTTAACGAGTGCAAATCAATAATTACATGTAGTGGTTAACGCTACATATACATTCAGGGATTAGCAGGACAACACGGACAGGAATATTAAATGTTCCACATGGATGAGCTTCGCTAGCGCAATTTATGTTCTTTGCACACACGGACTCTTATACATCTCATGTGTTGATTACTGCACGCACTGACCCTGATTCAACAGCATACGCTCCGCCAACTCTTCCCTCTGTCACCGGCCATGTTAATCAGTATTGATATATACCATAAAAATGCCAACAAAGCTGAACTTAAAGTAAAAGACTGAGCACACTGCAGTCAGTGTCAAGCCTGCCAGGAAGCCAGAAATATCTGCTGAACTCACTGCACCAGTGTCCCACCTGAGACCAGCGTAGAGGCTCTGTAGGCCACGTAAAACACTAAATGATCAGAGAGGACAAACTTTCCTTGATGGACGTCATCCGAGTCTTTTCTGTTCTTTGTTTGACTCTAATTTTTGAGGGATTATTTTCTTTTACAAGATAAATCCAGTTTATTACAACTTGTTTTGTACATCATACTTATTGGTCATAATAAGTCAATTGCTAAGATCTGGGAATGAAGCAACATCAAACAGGCATACGATTATAGCGATTTTAAACAAACCCCCAGGTCAGCCAAACTTATTTGGAAAAGTTTAACAGTAAAGTATCCAGACTCAAGGGACCGCTATGACCTGCAAAGTAAGGTTCATGTGATGACAGACAAAGACATCCGAAGGTGTCAGTAAGCTAGTTTTAAGAAGCCGTGCTAGCTTGTTTACTGGTAAGAAAAGCAGAAGTTAGAAAGAAGTTAGTCAGCGCATTACGTAACTGTCTTTGAAAAATTAGTAAAATTTTACAACAATGGGAAAAATGTGGGAAAGCTTGGTATTTTATTCTTTCACATGATTTAGTTTTGACAAATAAAGCACCTCATCACTGATTTTGATGTCAATGCAAAAATGTTCAAATGTATAAATGATGACAGAAACAGGGGATGCACCGATCTGATACTCAGTATCAGTATCAGTCTGATATTGGCCAAAATCACTGTATCGGATATTTGAGGAAAAAAATTTATAATTTGATCCATTAGCCTAAACTATCTGTCAACAACTGGCATAGGCTACATTGAGTGTTGAGTTATATCCAGTATTTTACACTGGAATTATAATTCATTTGTTATACTCAGGGGATAAATTGGGCCAGGGCTCAGTCCAACACAAACGCTCTTCTACTTTAAGTCGGCATCGCCAGGTCATTTTGCCGGGGCTAAAGTTCCGAATGTTTTGAGTGTAGCCCCGACAGAAAACGTAATGTGTATGAATGTGCGATAGTGTTCGTTACAGAACCGACTGTCAACGCAAATGCAGGTCTCTAAACACACTGTGCATGCGGAGGTGAGTGACTCACAGCGGGGAGAGGAGAGGAGAAATGGCAGAGCGTTTTGTCCTTTTCATGATTGTAGCTGTCGTTTTATTGTATTTTACAAACCTCACGTTGCATAACATTACTTTACGTTACGCCGTCGCTCCAAAACAAACTAAAATGGTAAACAACTCATGCGCGAACGCACTTTGGAGAGAGAAGAGAGAGACAGCAGTAGATGACAGAGAGGTAAACAGTTGATACACTACACTGCATGACCTGTATCTGAAAATTGTCTGCCTGCGAGTGAAAGGAAAACCTTTTAATATTTCAATAAACTAATGTTAACATACCGAGTAGAAGAAAAACTCAGATCTGTGTAAAATACTAGCTACAAGTAAAAGTCCTGCATTCATATTACGCTACTCAAGTAAAAGCACAGTATGTACAGTAAGTATTAGCATCAATGTATACTTAAAGTACCAAAAGTATAAGAACTCATTATGCAGAATAATATATATTATATTATTGTATTATAATTATTGATCCATTAATGTGTTCATCACTTTAATGTTGCAGCTGGTAAAGGTGGAGGTCATTTTAATTACTTTTACTGCTAGGTAGTTTGATCTATAATAAATCATCATTTATTGGTTGATTATATTTTGTATAAATAACCTGAATCTGCAAAATAACTTATTAAATTTATTAAACTTAGTTGTTTAAGAGAGGGAAAAAGACAGTATCAAATTGGTATCGGTAGATACTCAAGTTGCGGTATCTGTATCGGATATGAAAAACTGGTATGAGCCATCCCTAACAGAAACAAACTAAAGACTTGTAGCAAGCCGACCTCCTTAAAATATGTACCTTTCATGAATATTCATGACAACACAACAATTTTAAATGTTTCAGATAAAGAAGCAGAAACGGCTGAATGCTGTTGTAGTACGAAGAAAGACAAAAAAAACACAAATTTTTCACATATCGATTCATACTTAAACATGATCATAGTAATCTAAAAAAATTCATAGAACAACATGTTCAAACCCACAGCCAGTGTGGGCTGCAGTATGTTAGATAAAATTGAGCTCGCACAGCAGGCAGTAAACATGATGGGTGATTAGCTCGCTAGTGGTAAGCTAGCTCGGCTACCCCCGTTGGTCCTGCGCCTAAATTTTTATCTACCATACATGCCTTAGTTTCTGTGTATTTGGGGTTTTTAGCAACATTTCTGGTGGTTTAGATAATCTGACTGTACTGTTTGCTTGTTTACAACCTGTCTAATTGCCTAATCGCATGTTTTAACCCAGTTGGCCTTTGTTGTCGCAACGCCACTGTGTTCCCAGAATTCAGCAATGAATTTGGTAATTATAACCCATAGAAATGAAGACCAAAACTATTAAATAAGACCCAAGTTGTAATAAGACAGAATTATACTTTCATGTTGTCTTGGCAAATCCATCTCCACTTGCTTACTCCCTTTCTGTGCAACCGCTTTTAAAAAGGCAAAAACATAAAAAGCATCGCCCACACCTCTGCTTTGAATTGTGCAGTCCAAGAGGTTAAAAACAAATATTGGTATGCCTTTGACACCCACCTCTTTGACCTCCAGCAGCCGTCCCGGGTACAGACTCCTGGCCCGCCGAGCTGCAGCCGGAGATTTGTGGTGGGTGATGGTGACGATGTTGCTGGGCGAGGCCGCGTGGCTCAGGTGCCTCTGAGAACCCGGGGATGAAGATGGGGTTAGGTGGGGGAGGAGGGAGAAGCTACGGGTCCGGCCAGAGGATGAGGAGCCCTGGGGGGGGGGGGGGGGAAGCAGGGGGGGTGGCACAGAAAGGGAGAGAGAGAGTAGTGTGGGAAGTTAAATGTGGAAGGAGCATGATAATGTAAAAGGAAGAGCATGCTCTTAAAAATGATGCCAGAGTTTCTATTCCCCAAATCAAATACACCTTTTGTTGAAAAGAAAAAGAAACGTTTCTTTTCTGTTTCTTTAGTATAAGCAAATAAGATAAACAAATGTGTCAGTTAAAGCTAACAGTAAGCTAGAAAGTAAAACTTCTAACTAAAGTTACCCTCCAAGCTTCCGATAACAAAGTAGTTTAAACAAACCAAGTGGGTCACAAAGCAGCATATAGTAGATATAGTAATGTAGAAATAGCTCCAAGAATGTGCCTTCTCTCTGGTTTAATAAAAGATTTATTCTTTTTAAGTCATTAAGTCATTAGCTTAGCTAACGTTAATGATAGCTAACATTAGCCGTACCTGTAAGCCAGTAAAGCTGAATACTGTTTGGTTTTTCCTCGTTTTACTAACTATACTTACTCAAAGTTATTAAAATGACATGTTTTCTGCTAACGCTGTGTAAAAGCATACAAGTTATAGCCTTTAAATGTTGTGTACATAATGAACTGGCTATTAGTTATTATATATTTTGTCAGAGGTTGACAAGACTGAAACTTTTCAGCTAATAAATGTGGCTTAGATTTAGCCTTGATGCATCGTCTTTGGATCTGTGTGTCTGTGTCCTTGTTTCTTAAATTACCAGAGCAGAATTACCCGTCTCTACTGCGAGAGAAGTTCCTGTACTGTATACATGAGGTAGTAGGTCCTAAACCATTTCACTCACACCAATATCTCAAACATTTCACAGTAAAACAATAAAATTACAAATATTTGTTTCACGGAAGGATAGTCGTCCAAGACACCATGAAACTAGAATTACCGCCTTGCGGTTGTATGTCTCCGCCAACAAGTCAAGTTGCAGTTTACATCATGTCTGTCCAAAATGTCATCATTTTATCATTTTATCCTGTTAGACAAGTGTCTGAAGTTGTCATAATTAGCATATGAATTCTTGAGTTATGGCCAAAAACTTGTTTTGTGAGGGCACAGTGACCTTTGACCACCAAATTGGCTTATGGCCAAGTGGACGTTTGTGCCAGATGTAATAAAACTCCCTCCAAGCGTTCCGGAGATATCGCATTTACGAGAATGGGTTGGACGTGAGTTCACAGTGACCTTTGAACACCAAAATCTCATTTCATTCTTCTAACAGGTCATTTGAGGTAAAACAGTGAGGTATAACTTAAAAAAATGGTCTCACTACAATGAAATGGTTACTGTGGGGATTAACATCATCACACATGAATACAATTGTGCTCATTGTGTCCACAAGAGTTTCAGCTTTACAATTTATGTAATTCCAAGACTGTTTAGGGACCCCAGTGTGCAGAAATATTCAAATACACCATTTTTAGAATAGGCGAAAATAACACATTTGTACTGCATTCAAAAAACTGCATGTTTTTGCCCAAAACGGAATGTGATTATCACAAAGTGGATATGTCTTTAAAGGGGCACTTCGTGGGTATCCATAGTACCCATTTTCGGTCACATATCTTGAGGTCAGAGGTTAAGTGACCCCTTTGAAAATGGCCATGCCAGTTTTTCCTCGCAAAACATTTAACGCAACTTTGGAGCCTATTGAGCCTCCTCAAGTAGCATGATCTCGTTGTTACCAATGGATTCATTAGGTTGTCTAGTTTCATACGATATCAGTACCTTCACTCTAGCTCTAAAACTGAACCTGCTACAGCCTCTGAAAGACAGTAAAGTCGGTCGGGCAGGTCTCAGTGGGTTAATATTTTGGGGGATTTTTTTAATACCTTTAATGATAGAGCGAGAGAGTGTTAGTAATGAAAGGGGGAGAGAGAGGGGATGACATGCAGCAAATGGTCGCTGCGGTAAGGACGCAGCCTTGGTACATGGGGCGCCCGCTCTACCAGGTGAGCTACAGCGGCGCCCCTGTGGGTTAATATTAATATTAATATTAATTTACTTGCCTGTATTTGTGTGTGTCATTGTTGTTATTTACCAATTGTTGTTGATAATATTAAAAGGTTCAATATAGAACCTCTTGTTTTAAGAGTACAGGGAGGGGTAAAGGTATGTTCTTTAGTATAAGAGCAACTGTAGTATAATCTCTGAAGTTTCCAGAGAACTCAATAATCTGCCCTCCAGTTAACCTATTACTCAAAAACTTTTCTACACAGTAGGTGCCACCACCGGGTTTGTGGATTCAAAAGTCAAGTTCAACTGAGTTTTATTTAAAAAAGAAAAAGAAAAAAAAGCTAGCAGTCATCACTTTTGTTGTGTTGTTCTCTGTGCCGAAGCCAATGTCACATCACATTCTTCATTTTGATGCCTCCGTCGCTTCCCCTCTGTGACTCTTGTCTTTTCAGTTGGCTGACCTCCGTGTTCACACAGGCAGCCATGTCAGACCGGTATCTCTCTCTCCTGTCTTTACTCCATTAGTTTACAGCAGTGCAGAGGGACAAGACACCGGAGATTTATCCCTCACAAGAGCACAGAGGTCTGGTCACGGCAGCGGTGAAAAGAAAATGGATCAAATAAACAGCTTCCACCCCAGGACACTGCTTACTGAGAGAGAAACCAGCGGCCTTCGATTTTTTTGAGTGATGCTGCTCACTATGCGGTAACCCAGGAAATCAAATCTATAACTAACATGGCGTAACATAATGTCACACACATGATTGATGATCTTCTGTTCCTTTGAGTAGTTTTAAGAGTATAAGTCTGCATGTAAAAACACCACATTTGGACAAAAATGAGCCCTTTCCTTATGATCAGATGCATCCGAACACTAAATAGAGGGAGTTGTGGTAGGCAGGTCCTTGGGTAATCATTTTAACAAAATAATCAGCTTACAGAAGAGAACACTGTTGTATTGTGCAACGCTAAGTCACGAGGCGTGAGTAAGCAGACAGGGAAACAGGAGTGCAAACAGATAAGACACGCTGAGGTTTCGTCCTCAAAAACTGGCACAAAGCCCCGAGCATTTCAATAAACTGGAACAGAAAAAAAAAAAAAAATTCAGACCAAGAAAATGCAACAAGGAAAAAGAAAGGAGGACGTGATGGAGGGAAGAGATGCAGGAAAATTTCAGGCACAGGTGTGAGGAACATGCTAAATATAGGGGGTGTAATCCCTAAATTGGACCTTGTATGAACAAACTAAAGATCTATCAGAAATATGGTCAATATACATATCACATAGGGCAGAGGTTGATTGTAATATTTTTGGCTTGTGATCCTTTAAAGGTCCCATATTGTAAAAAGTGAGATTTTCATGTCTTTTATATTATAAAGCAGGTTTAAGTGATATATAAATACTGTGGAGGTATCAAAACACTCAATCCATGGAGAAATACACACAGCCCGTATTCAGAAACTGTGCGTTTGAAACTAGCCGTTAGGATTTCTGTCCATTTGTGATGTCACAAATCTACAATATTTAGACCATTTCACAGTTTTAAACATAAACATACTAAATGTGTCCCAGCTTATTTCCTGTTGCAGTGTATGTTAATGACATCAGCTGACAGGATGTAAACATGGACCCAAGCTGTTTCCTAGAAACGCAATTCCGTTGCCATTCCGTTGAAATGCGCTAAAACGGAGTGTTTCAGACAGAGCGTGAATACAGGTATATTCAGACAGACAGTATGAGAAAACGAATGTGTTTTTTGAATATTAAAGCATATAAACATGTTCTAGTATAAACCCAAAATACAAACATGAACCTGAAAACAAGCATGGTATGTCCCCATTAAAATAAATCAATGTCTGCTTGGAAGGATTTTTAGAGGCCTGAAGATGAGCAAGTATCAGTAAAGTAGTAGTTGTAGTTTGGCAAAAAATAGCAAAAATCTGAAAAATGATGATAATGCCAGTCTAAAATAGAATCCAAAAACCTAATTTTCTAATTTTAACCTAAGTACATTAAGAATATCAATCTGTTTCCAACAAAAATTACCTTAACCTTTACTTACCTCTATATACTTTACATACTGTTACAATCTGTTACACCTCTGTGTATATATATATATACACATGTTTACTACTTCTCTATACTTACTACATTCTTGTATACACCTCTGTATATATATTTTTAGTACTTCTCATTATGACATACTATATTCCTGTTTACACCTCTGTGTACATATATTACTTCTCATCATGCATATACATACCACTTCCTGTTTACATTCAGTTTTCCCATCTGAAATACTGTCTTAAACAAAATTATAAATTTACATTTACATTACTATTTTATATTTACTTATGTTTATATTTATTTTAACTGCACTATTTTATGCCTTAGATTATCAATTTGCTTTTACTTTTACTTGTGTGATTTTGCTTATATATACATATTTTATGAGCATTGTTGAAGGAACCTGAGACCAAAGACTTTGATTGCCAATGACTGCTTTGCTGGAATTGACAAATGACAAATAAAGAACCGGGAACCTTGAATTAAGTTGTTTCAAGATTGTTTTTGGAGAGGAGTGTCTGTGCTTTAAAACAATATAAAAATAATACTTGGTTTAAGGAAATACTTGAAACAAATTGATTTATATTGGGAAAAAATTAAAGAGAAGAAAATACTCTCAATGCGTTGGCAGATTGTTTCACTTTCTTAAAGAACACAAGACTTTAAGGACTTTAAGGACTCAAGTTACACGCAAAAATGACCCGGTAAGAAGATTTCTGCAGTAATCTTGTGACCTTCAGATTTATGTTGGAGTCACTACACAACAGAATACAATTAAACACATCAGAAGGTATATGATAAATACTGCAATGGTTTGATAATGAAAAAAGAATGCAATACGGACACCAAAGGAGAAACACATCATTGCAGTCACTCAAAATTTGAAAATATAATATACATTTTAGGCCTTGGTATATTTAGGGTCCTCTAATCTTATACATAGAAGGCAGGATGTGTACTCTGCCTGACAGACTAAGCTCAGGGGTCCAAAAGCCCTGACGCTTGCTGCTTCACAGGTGCTCGGCTGTCACTCGAGCGTGGGCAGACTTGGCCCGGTGAGAGGCAGCGTGGGTAGCTGGTGCAACGGTCAGCTGCTGACCTGTCATTTTCTCCACCACAGGGAACCACGCTAATTACACACAATTAGCTGTTCAGTAATAACCTCGGTTAGGAGGCTACAAAAATAGTTTTTAAATGCATGTACACAGTTACATACGAACAGATGCAACCATTTTAAGCGAATTTCTTGATTTTCAACCTTATTTCGAAGATATTCCTACTGTAGCGGAAACTGAGTTTAAAGCCACAGACACACCAGCAGGCAGGAGCTGGACAGCACACACATTAACCTTCTTTGTCCAAGCAGAGAGTAAACAACATTACCAGTCCTACTCAAAGTCCACAGTGTGACTCTTTGTGCCCTTCCTGTCAGAAGTTGTGTGCGCCTGTAGTGTAGTTACACATGGTTACTGCTGGCCTATTTATAAGGCTGCTTATCACCACCAGTTCCACCTGCAACACCACAACTCTTTCACACACCTGCAAGTGACTTCAGCTTACGTGGAAGTTGCTGCTCTTACATAAAAACGTACATTTTAGATAAGAATGTATTTGAGGCCATAGTTTACGGTGTTGTTAGCGTCGTAGCTACCATTGTGGAGGTCATGTCCTCTGTGATATTTCTGGGAATGCGTGGGTTTAATGACATGAAGGGGAATTTACATACATGTCTTAGAAATTTAGTGTTTTGAAGCAAAATCTAAATAAAGAAGAATAGAAAGGGATTTTATATTCTCAACCAGAATTACATACCTGCCACCATAGATAAGGCTTTGAAACAATACCTAGACCATAAAGCAGGAAGCTGGAGTGTAACGCAAAGCTACTTTCTGTATCCATCCATTTCACAAAAATGTCTTTATTCAATCTGTATTGGTATTAATACTAGGGCTGTCATCGATTACAATATTTAATCACAAATTAATCACACCTTTCTTTATCTGTTCAAATGTACCTTTAAAGGAGATTTGTCTGTATATATTTATTATTAGAAATCAATTAACAACACAAAACAATGACAAATATTGTGCAGAAACCCTCACAGGTACTGCATTTAGCATAAAAAATAATATGCTCAAATCATAACATGGCAAACTGCAGCCCAACAGGCAACAACAGCTGTCAGTGTGTCAGTGTGCTGACTTGACTATGACTTGCCCCAAACTGCATGTGATTATTATAAAGTGGGCATGTCTGTAAAGGGGAGACTCGTGGGTACCCATAGAACCCATTTTCATTCACATATCTTGAGGTCAGAGGTCCATTTGAAAATGGCCATGCCAGTTTTCCCTTGCCAAAAATGTGTGGAGCGTTATTTAACCTCCTTCCCGACAAGCTAGTATGACATGGTTGGTACCAATGGAGTCGTTAGGTTTTCTAGTTTCATATGATAATAATACCAGTCTCTTCACTCTAGGTTAAAAACTGAGCCTGCTACAACCTCCGAAATGTCGATTGTGTTAATGCGTTAAAGAAATTAGTGGCGTTAAAACGTTTTTGGATTACCGCGTTATTATCGCGTTAACGTTGACGGCCCTCTTTATATTGTAATTTGTTTTCCCCCATTCTTCTATGCATAGTTTACTCTGCACTGTAATAGAAAAGCTCTATTCATCCCATCCTAAATCTAATACCTGATGATGCTTTCACAGGCTGTGCCGAAGCACGAAAGACTCATTTTCTGCCTCACAAACCAACTGGCTGAAACTCTGAAACCAGACAGCTAGTTAGACTTTGAAAGCAGTTGCCAGAACAACAACAACAACAACCACTGTAACTGGACAATCTGACAGAGGAAACTGGCTCTGATAGATTGGTAGTACTGCAACAAGCTGATGAGAATCTATAGAAAGCTCCAGCCAGAGAGATAAGAGTGTCATTCACTAAAGAGTTATTGCTTTATTGAACAAGGAGCTTTGTCAATATGTAACACACTGTAAACTGTTAATGTGGCTGCACAGAGGCAGAATAATACCTTCCTGTGTTTCTCTTGTCTACAGTGGATAAAATTATTCTGACTCTACCTTTCAGGAGATTATGTACTTCTCAGTTTCACAAAACTATCAACAAGCAGGTGCCAGAAATGGAAACCTCACCAGTATAGTATTATAAAAATATAAAAATGAAAGATATAAAAGATACATGTGATGAAATACAGTAGCTCTAGATTCTTTAATTGAGTTTCAAAGTTCATCCATGACCTTGGAGACAGCAGTTGATAAAACAATCTCACCTCAAGGTTCATTATGTGGCTGTTCTTGAGTTTGTGTCAATAGTATCACGACTTTTATCAGCTAACAGAGTTGGCCCAGTTGTCATGGAAATGTAGATGTTCATTGTCATCACCATCTTTCAGATTTTAGCAAGACATATAATCTGTGTGAGTGAGAGCATGATCTGAAGCTAGATTTATACTTAACGCAAGGACTCCTTAATAGGAGTTCTGCCATAGATACCCAGAGTGGAGGTTTTCATTTATAGTTCAGTGGTGGATTTCACCACCACGACACTGAACAGTCTAAATGGTCTATTCCAGAAAGCAGGTTTAACACACTCTGAGTCTAACCTTGAACTCTGAGTTGACTAATTCTGAGGTGGGAAAATGAGTTTTCGGTTCCACAACAGCTGATCAGAGTCAGTTCAATCAACTCTGAGTATGTTCTGAGTTAAGCTTGTGAGCGGTGAATAAAAACAGCCATTATCAATGGAGTTCTGATTATGGATGTTAATAATTAACCGTTTAACCTTTAACCGACATTAAGAACGCCATCGGTTGAACTGTTAAAAGAAATATTAATAATTAATTAAAAAGCTGAGCAAAACTCAGAGGAGCGGCTTGTCACTTAAAGGAGAAAAGCTGGTCCACCTTAACAGTTCACCTTGAGAGAGTCTGAGCCGGCATTGCAGTATACAGGAAGTTGGCTTGAGGATTTGAGTTGTAGCATTTATTCACCGACAAATAAACTGTTAACAAACTGCTACACCTACGTTCACAGCTACAACGCCACCAACAACCCCACACTCACCACCGCCGCCACACACACACACGTTCTGTCGGACACTCGCTAAAGTTACGCCGCACTGAGAGAGCGTATGTGTGGGACAATGGCGAGCACGAAGCCTCCAGCAACGCTCCAGCTGTGAAAGTAGCACAAACACACACACGGCTTGTCGGACACTCGCTATCGTTACACCGGGCAGACACACAGCTGACAACCTGCTAAACTAAACTACATTATGTGGTGGAGAAAGTGGCTGCATGTCCGCGATACTACACGCAGCATCATGGCTGCTACAGTAACTCTCCCGGACGGGTGAACTGGGGACTCAGTTGTGCTCATACACTGCAGCTGGCCCACCGCTGCATGTGACACACTAATCTTGTCGGTTAACGGTTAATAATCGGTTAACGAGGGTCGGTTACAGGTTAAATTTTCTTTTCAAAATTAGCTTCCCTAGTTCCGATACTACGATTCACTATGGCAACATATAAAATTAAGGCAGAGCCTCCATTTTAATCCAGTAGTTGTAGAGATATTAATGCATGTATATGTAGACTTTGCACATTTATCTTAAAAAAAGGCCCGATTCAGAGCGGGGAAAAGTGTCAATAAGTTAAGTTTTATTTAGTTTTTTCCATTAATTCATCTTTTACCAGACTTACATTTCCTTAATGATGAAGTGGTAGAATCACACTGTGTAGGCTGTAGCCTGCATTACATTTTAAATATATTTCTTCAGCTTTAACCTGACGGGGACAAAACACAGGAGCCACTGAAGTGAACCGATGATGAAAATTTAAAACTATATAGATCAAAGGAAGAGACGTGATTGTAAGCTCACAATCGGATCCAGTAATGATGTGTTTGGTGATTTAAAGGTAAAAGAGTAGATTTTAAATTGTAGACATCTATTTGGATCTTTGCTCAACAGCATTCAGTTGCTGTATTCAAGCTACTTCAACAAATGTGTAAATTTAAACACAGTCACTGAAATGCTGTTAGAGCACATTCAGACTATTTAAAAAACTCATTTTCCAACTCCATTCGGCAGCTGCACCACCATCCTGCTCACTCAGAAATATCAACATATAATCTATAATATTATAGGAGTTATAATCCATCAATGCGACTAATCATGAATGATAGAGAGAATTATTAATTATTCCTACGTGTCTAAGCTTCATACAGATTTTTATTATTTAAACTGAGATTACACAATATGTGCAATAAACATTTTAGTGGAAATTCTCTAACAAACTGACAGCTGTCTTTTGTGCAGAGTCAGTGTTATAAAAAAGAAGGACATGTAGAAGTTTTATTCTGAGGGTGACTTGATGCTGTGATATATCTGAATGTTCAAAGAAATGACTGACAGCGCATAAAAGCAGTAACTGTAGATAGTCCCGAGTAACAACATTTAGATTCTGACATACAGTAAACCTTCGATACGCGCTTTGATATAGACTGAATGAATGAGGAAATAAAACAGCGCGTCTGGCTCTGTAAGAGGGAGGAGACGGTGAGAAATTCAGGATTTGTTGAAGAAAACCTGCCAGGAAGCAGGTTAGGTTCACAGAGTCTATTACCACGGTAACTGACCCAGAGTTTAAGTTACCTCTCTTCCTGGATCTGGAAAGAGTTTCCCTCATCTCAGGGTTAACTAACTCAGAGTTTTCACTAAACCCGCTTTCTGGAACACACCCTAAGAGTATCATACGCAATCACACTGTAATATGCTTTAAAGGATACTTCTGGTTTATTTCAACCTGGCGTATTTACCGCACATGTGGCCACTGTGGCTCTATGGGTCTAACTTTACACTGGCCACCTGCGTTGGAGAAATTCAAGGAAACGAGCAAAATAAATGTATATTGGGGCAAGCTGCGCGAGCCTCCTACAGCTTTCCAAATAAACATGAGTTTTATATGAACCATTTCAAATTCTTGTCTCCAAGTTAACTTGAAAGCAAACACAGAAAGTAGCCGCCTGAAATGGCCATTATGGCTAACTGCATAGAGTGGCAGTCAAAATTTTCTCTGTCTCTGTCATTAATTGGTTTTCCATCCCTCAATTTGTGCATAAGAAACCTGAGTGGAAACACTGAAAATTTGAAAAAAAAACTTAATATATCGCAAAAACGTTTCCATGCTACACTAGGCTGAGGTGGAAAACTTGGCATATTGATAAAAGCAAAATGCAATGGAAACAGACATAATGAATTAATCATGACGTACATGAAGCATGTGACCTTCCTCAAATTAATACATGAAACAAACAAACGCCTGTTTCGATTATGTTTTCTACATCGTTTTCCATCGTTTCAGGTTTGATTGGAGCTCTTTTATTTACGTCATCTCGTTGCTGCTCCTTCTGCAATGATTTAATGGCACCCAAATGGAGAATGAGCACCACCAGCTGTTTATCTCAATGAACCAACTCCTAATAGTCACGTAATAGCAGTGGATGGAAACACGCATTAATTCGCATTTTCTTTTGTACGGAAAATCCGGCTATTTTCTTACTCATAAAGAGGCTTTTTTGTGTGTTGGGGAGGATAAACTGAGAGAAATCACGCCTGAGCCAAAACTTACATAATTCTTAATCTATCTTGTACTTCCAGAAACAAGACTTAAGTGATCTTAAAGAAAAAATTGAAGAGAAGGCAGGTGGTAAAGAAAGTAAATTAAAGAAATATGGGATTAAGGATTTTATACTGCACTATAACTTTTACTCGTATGTGTTATACTCTATTTTAGCTTCTATTCTAGCTTTTATTTTTAGCTTGTTTCTATTTTCTAATCTTTAAAGTTTTTATGTTTTATGACTGTTTTAATTATGTCTTAATGTTCTTTTGCACTTTGTCCCGATGTTCTTCAATGTTTGTGTAAAGCACTTTGAATTGCCCTGTTGCTGAAATGTGCTATACAAATAAAGCTGCCTTGCCTTGCATCTGCTGATGAAAATCATGTGATATGATCAAAAGCTCCAGAACAGCTAATAAAACGGACCTTGAGTTGAGATTGTGAAGCTTTTTCTGTGTCAAAAGAAATGTCGATTCAGCTCCATGGCAGTTTCTGAGGTTACAATTTGTGATACAATTTTACAATTACACAACATCTTCAGGTGTTCCTGCTATTTTGTCCACCACCCTTATCTATCCAAATAAAGTACTGTGGTATCTACGCTGGGGAGAAAACTAGCTTACCAACATACTATACCTGATATTTGTCCTTCTACCTCACCAACTTCAAAATAAAAGCCTCCCTAAGGCAAGTTTGACAAATGAATTTACTGCATCTGTATCAACAGTATAAAATGTGTCAGCACTTTTTTTACTCAGTTTCTAATATAGACGAGGACGACGAACCCTCGCCCTTTTTGTAATAAATAAATCCTGCTACACCTTTTCTGTTATCAGTGATGTACCCGAGCCTCCACTGCTGGCTGTCGCATTGCCGGGGTGGCCGCGATAACGATCTGAGAAGCAGACAGTGCAGCTCGGGGAAGGATTAGACCACAGCAGTGGGTACAGTAATAACATCTGCTGCCGTGGCAATGCCCCACAGTCAACGAACAGGAACAAAACACCCGTTCAGCTCTGCAGGGCAGAAGGAAAAAGGAGAGAGAGATAGACCGTCTTCCTCCTTTCATTTTTCCTTGCTTGTCCAATTTTCTCTCGTGTTTTGACCGCTTTCCTCATCACGGCTGAGCAGAGTAATTGGACTTTCCCCCTCGCTCCAGCTGTGCAGCGGTTTCAAGTGGCGAAGAGCTACGTGTTGAATAAGCGAGCTGGCGATGAGGCCAACGTAATGAGGCTGCAGTATTTAATTGTTTAAAAAGACACATGAAAAGAAAATGCACACTGCAGGACAGATGTTCAGAGTTTTCTGTGTCCTTTCTAATGTTGGAAGGTGAAACTATGTTTGTGAAACAGGAAGTATAGTGAATCTTCAGGGATGTGTGTGTGTTTGACTCACCAGCACCTCCTGGCCTCCTCCTGCTCTTTCCACACTCAGGTGTTCATCGGAGCCCTTCAGCTTCCTCACCTGAAACCAGACACACACATACGGACAGATTAATGGAAAAAATAGTGAAGAAAACATGACGAAAGCATAGGCTTCTATGCAAGGCAGCAGGGAAGGTACTGAATGGTTTGATGAATATAAAACATTTTTCAGTTCAGTACTCATAACAGAATTTAATGTAAACACAAGCTCATCGGAAAGTCGGAAGTTTTCCGCGTTATTTCTCTTTTTCATTCATATTTCTCACAGATTTATGTAAGATAACCATGATATTTGCACTTATTTGTCTTCTTTTCACAGTGGCCATTAAAATGTAGCAGTTTTTTTTTAATCATACAGACTATAAACAATCTCACGCCTACAATTCAACAGGAAATTCCTGCAGTTATGGACAGCTTTACTGTACAAAGGGAGATTCATCCGACAAGTCAACAAATATAATCACTATTTGGCACGGTGGGCAGTCATGGACACTATGTTTTTAGTCAGAATCACCATCTTTAAAGAAGTTCGCTTGTAAAACATTTTGGCTTGTAAGCATTTACACTTTCCTCATCATTGTAGAATGACATCTCGCTTATATGATGTATGTAAATGGTGTTGGACAAAAAAACACAAACACCTTTCAATTTAATGCAATCCTATTAGGGCTGTCACACTTAACGCGATAACGTGTTAAATAAAATTGGTTTTAACGCCACTAATTTCTTAAACGCATTAACGTTACCGGTCTTTCGGAGGTTGGAGTGGGCTCAGTTTTAAAGCTAGAGTGAAGCTGCTGCTATCATATGAAACTAGAAAACCTAAAGAATACGTAGGAACCAACCTCTCACACTAACTTATCGCGAAAGAGCCTAAATAACGCCCCAAACTCACGCTAAATTTTGGCGAGGAAAACTATCATGGCCATTTTCAAAGGGGGCTCTTGACCTCTGACCTCAAGATATGTGAATGAAAAGGAGTTCTATGGGTACCCACGAGTCTCCCCTTTACAGACATGCCCACTTTATGATAATCACCATCATCATACGTTACACGGAAACACACCGTGTTAATAATAAGCCGACAACCTCACGTAACCGCCAGCTGTGAGCTGTGATCTGTTTTTAAAGTCACGCGTTGGCGGAGGTCTGCGCTCTCCGAGTGCAATTCTAGTTTGTCTTCTTTTCAAAGGGGCCATTAAAATGTAGCAGGTTTTTATATCATACAGACTATAAACAATCTCACGCCTACAATTCAACAGGAAATTCCTTCAGTCCTGGACAGCTTTACTGTACAAAGGGAGTCCGACAAGTCAACAAATATAATCATTATTTGACACGGTGGGCAGTCACGGACACTATGCTTTTAGCCAGAATCACCATCTTTAAAGAAGTTCACTTGTAAAACATCTTGGTTTGTAAGCATTTACACTTTCCTCATCTCTGTAGAATGACATCTCGCTTATATGATATATGTAAATGGTGTTGGACAAAACAGTAGAAACACCTTTCAATTTAATGCAATCCAATACAACAAAACCTCTTACGTACAACCTTAAAGAGGACTTTTTCCCATTCCTTTAGTGTGTTATATAGTTTTTTTGTGCATGTAAAAGGTCTGCAAAGTTACAAAGCCCAAAGTCCACGTCAAAGGGAGGTACTCTCCCCCACAGAAACACTGCTCCTGAACTGCCTGAAACGTCTTGCTTGAGGTCCTGCCTTTTCTTCCGTAACGGAGCGGAGCTGGAGCAGAGTCCAAAGAGTTTGGTTCGGTTGACCAATCACAGCAGTGGGCCAGCTGAGGGGCATGAGCTCAAACAGTGCATTGCAGACAGAGTGTAAAAAGAGGTGCTACAGCACAGCTGGTATGAGAAAAATAAAGCTTTCTTTGAACATTAAAGGTACTGTTTGTAACTTCTTACACGTGTAAATCGGGTCAGTGTCTCATGCGCGCTTGCGTGTGGCTACGCTGTTCCAACACAAACTACACGGAAGCATCAAAACCGCAAAGTTATATCTAGTGAAGCCCGTCTTGCAAAACAGTGTCAACTCTTCCTGCTCCAGCCTCCCGACTGTGGCCAGAAGACACAGGGGAGACCGTAACCCTGGTCTCCAGGGCCGGAGTCGATGCTGCTCTGCTCCTCTGCCTGCCTGCTTGCCTTCACTCACACGCCGCGCTCGTTCTCACTCGCTCCACCTCCACGTGCATGCGTACACACTACACACTGCAGAAGACGGGAGTCTGAAGCAGGAAACACAGGATCAGCATTGATTCATGGAGAGACCTTCGTCTGGTCAGCTAACATTACTGCCAAGCAGGTGAAATATATTGTGATATTGTGGTTTTAGCTGACGTGTGTCGCCTCACTGTTTAGACCGATGCTCGGTCATGTCTATGTAGAGCGAGAACATGCAATTTCTGATTCTTACATAGAGTCCTTTTAAAGCACGTAAACATATTCTAGTAGTTCCAAAATACAAGTATAAACCTGAAAATAAGCAGTAGAGGTCCTCTTTAAAATTTACCACAGAGTTGACTCAACACCTGTCTGACACAGTCAATAAAAACAAAACTTTATGAGCTTATCAAAGCTAGGATTTATAGCGGGACAGTTGTACTGAATTGTATTAGATTGTACAGATTTTTCTCAATGACAAAACAGATACATGAATGCAACATTTCACAACACTGGAAATGTCCACGAGCATTTTTTGCAAAAGCTGTTGACTAGTAAACATCAGAACTTAACTCAATCATATTACAAGCATCCCAACATCAGCTTGTTCATTCACAGCTGCAGCAAAAAATACACCTTCACAGCTTCCATGTACAAATTCAACTTAAATACCAAAAGTTTGCCAAAGAGATAAGGAAGTTTGGGTTATTTCTCTCATTCTCCACTGGATCAGGCCAATGGGGATACTCCTCACAAGAGATACTGACAGCACACACATACTGTATATACATACACAGACTAATCCCTCGAAGTCCATGCTAAAACCCCCCCAAAAATGCCCAAATATTAATCCATGAAATTAAAAAAACTGGTTGTGGATAAAAGGTAGTTGCTACCACACCCAACACAGTAATCTTTCAGAAATGAGCCCACGGAGACGTGAAGAGGACAGTGAAACCAGGGACATTTAGCGACACTCTCATCCTCAAATAAAGCAGCAGGAGCGTGCTGCCATATTTCCCTAAATCGCTAAGTCTTCTGTCAGTTGAAGTGCTAAAAATATTCTCGAATTAGACGAGCAAGAGAAGTTACACATGACACGTAGAAGCAGAGCTCTGCAGAGTGTCAGTCCTGGATTTTTACATCTTTTACATTTTGACCCCATTTCTTCGTTTTTAAATGCATCCGGCCTCACTGTTTCTTTTTGTATCTTTTCTCACTTGTTGACTATTTTCACTAAATTAAGCATGATTTATTTTCATGCTCAATGTATTTGCTGCAAGACTTCATAGAGAAAACAAGTAATTTTTAGCAGGCCAAGATGATGGGAATGACAGGAGGAGAAAGAAAGCCAGGAAAGAGCTTTAAAACTCTAGAGGGGATGTTAAATGAGACTCATGAGAGATGATGCCATTTGAACTGAAAATTGTCCTGAAAAGAATATCTGTCACCTGAGTGTCTCACTCAAAAAGCCAGCGGACTAAAAGCAGAACAGAAAGAAAGAGAGGGCCTTGACTTTTCGGGACTGTACAGTAGCTTTTTCACCTGGTGGAGGACCTGCTCCTGCACACAGACTGACAAATTGTTGAACTCGTGAACTTGACCTGAGATTCCTGAAATGGTTCACATTTATAAACAGACACACAGCAGAAAAGGAGCCAGTTGCATAAACTTAGTTTAAGACTAGTCTTGGCCTTAGACCGGTTTTAGATTGTCAGGTTAGACTAGTCTAAGTAACTGTTTATCCATTACTTTTAGCTAACTAGTTCAACTGTTTATCCATTATTTTTAGCTAACTAGTTCAACTGTTTACCCATTACATTTATGCTGTTTACCATTTCTATTATTTTCTCCCATACTTGGTGTGGTGCCACTGTTGCATTCACCATTCTTTCTCTTCTGTGAAGTGTCTGATTTCACCCATAATGCATTGCACAACAGGTCATCTAAGTCAGTCTTACTTATCTGACTTATTAGTCACTATTTGGGAAGCTTTATGCAACAGGTACATTTAAATGTCTATAGCAAGCCTGACTTTACTTTATATCTAAGACAAAGTCTAGGTCTATTTTTATGCCACTGGATCCAGTGAGTCTCAAGGGAAATGTGGAGGCTTTCTGCTCACTACTCTTCCTAGGGAACACACGCCAAGAGCTTGGACGAGAGTCATGTTTACAACTTTGTTACTGCAAGTGTGTGTGTGTGTGTGTGTGTGTGTGTGTGTGTGTGTGAGTGAGTGAGTGTGTATGTTTTACCTTGGCACTGCTGTCAGAGTGGCGTCTGGCACAGGCTTGGAGCTGACTGATCCAGAACTGCTGCTCCTTGGCGTCGGAGGCTACAAAGACACAGAATAAAAACACATTAATAAAATTACAACTCTTAACTTCCTTTACACGCACGAGGCATTGAGAATCAGCAATAAACCCTTGCATGAGTTCACAGTCAGGTCAATATGCAGTTATAAGAAAGCCATCTGCTGTAAAGTGTCTCCACATCCATTCAATTTTTATTATTGTACTCTGACTCCCATTTCCACAGATGAACTTTTACAATATTGCCCTTGGTTTATGCAGAGCACTAAACATCAGCTGGAGGAACAAGATACCAGTTATCACAAGATTATTTTAAAATTTTAAAATGCTGAATTATCATGTCCTTGATAAGTTTTCAAAGAATTTGAGAGTTTTAGGAACCTGGGAGGAGTTATACAGGCAATTATCAAACAGTGGGTATTTAATTGGTATGACTAAATTTTAGCCAACAAAATAAATAAATGAAAAATAAATTCACTGTTTCCGCACCAGAAGTCAATTCTTGGTATTGTAGAGAGGCTTGGAAAGATAATTTAGACCTTAATGTTGGGTATTAAAATGTACAGAAAATTTAACAGCAAAAAATCCAAAATCCAAACAAATTTAGATATTTTCCTTATGAGATCTGGTCTGAATTTGTGGAGTGGAGACTTGGGAGTCATGTACGGCTGCAACTACTGATTATTTTCATTGTTGATTCGTCTAACGTGTTTTTTGATTCATCAATTATTTTTTAAGGCTATAAAATGTCAGAATGCCTGTTTGAATTTCCCAGAGCCCAAGTTGATGTCTTCAAATGTCTGATCAACAGTCCAAAACCAAAAGATATTCAGTTTACAATTACTTAAAACAGAAAAAGCAGCAAATCCTCACATTTAGAAGCTTGTTGTTGAATTGTTGCAGCTCTAGACTCATGAGCTCAGTATTTATAAACTCCTGGTTAGGCCCCTGGCCTGGTCTGGACAATTTATCAAGTACTGGTAGCTGTAAACACCAAATTCATTTCTGTTGCAGCCTCCTGTAAATAGTTTATAATTTAATAATTTAGCTCCAACATCATAAGATCAGCTTCAACCGGTCTGAACCGACCAAAAGTGTTTTGACCCCAAAACCTGGTTTACTGAGAGGAAACGTGGCGTGATAGGAAGCAGAGAAACAAACCCACACCTACATATAGCATTTAGGGCAGGTGGTGGCGGTATGAGGTTTCAAGTGTGATTGGTTTCATTTCTTTTTTTATGGGGCAGCATCTCTAGCAAACAGGCCTTTTGGGCACTAAAGTTGCTTTCCGTGTAATTTCAAGATTTTCAAGTTAAGCTTAACCCAAGCTTAAGGCTTCATTTGTCCAAAAAGGCAGATCTGAGAACAACAGACACACATGAAAAACACTGAAGGAATACCAAGTTTTGGTAAATACGCTTTGATTTGGATTGATCGCACTCTCCTATCTGTCGGTTCAGTATGAAGCTACAGCCAGCAGATGGTTAGCGTAGCTTAGCATAAATACTGAAAGCAGGGGGAAATCATCAAGAAATCAAAGTGTAACCACAACAAGCTAGATGCTTCCTCTTGTTTCTAGTCTTTGTGCTAAGCTAAGCTAAGCGGCTGCTGGCTATAGCTACACCATACAGACATGAGACTGGTATAGATCTTCTCAATCTAACTCTTCCATTCCTTTAAATGCATTTAAATAGTACTAGAGTGCATAAAATGATCAAGGGACCAGCATAACCATTACAGAGCAGGTTTAGAGGAGGAATGAACTTTATAAATGTAAATAGTGACTGCCTAAAGCTGTGCTGTGAAGAAATCAGTGAGGACGACCTGCTGGATGGATGTCAGCGATCTCATTAGTAGCCGAATGATTATTCAACTTGCCACCTATCTACCCGGCCATGTGATCCTGTTATCTTCTGAATGGTGTCCTGAGGGCTGTGTATCGCATCTGAACCTCTTCATTTTCTCCCCTATGCTAAATTGAACATTCAGTATTCAAGAGACAGCGGCAATTCATTCGCCGATTTGTGAGCAGCACAGGAAGCAGCTTGATACTCTCTGCATGCTTGTGGTTTTTTCCCCCTTGGCACGGAGACAATACACCCTGTTATCTAAAACACAAATAGCCAGTTGAAGCCTAGACTTGCTGACTAACACAGCGAGCTGCAGCTCTCCCAGTTGAAGGAGACGCTGACTGTCTGCTTGTGTTGACCCGCTCCAGGTCAGACGGGAAAATAATATCCTCCTGATCCCATTTCACTGACTAATTATTAGAGAACAATGTCTTTGATGGGTCTGATAACATTGACTTCAGGCTGTAGGTCAATCCCAGCAGGAGCACCAACAGAAGAAAAGAGTAACAAAAGATGTGCTTCTCTCTACTTTAGCATTTTCATTTCCTACTAAAATAAACAAAAGCGCATCACTCAAACTTGCATTATTAAGTAAAACTGCCTAAAATCAATCAAACACTTTCAAAACTCACCTAACAGAAACATCTCTCTCAGCAACAGAAGGGAAGGCGTGTGGCAGCTAATCAGTACACCTGAGCACTGCCTTGTTTGAGGGTGCGCTTGATTTTGTGACCCTGTTTGATCAGTGGTCAGGTGGCTACTTCAAAAGCCCCAAAAACTCACCCAAAATCTCTTTTACTTTCTGCAAACACTGTCATACATACATAATTTATTAACCACAGCTGGTAGTGATTTAGTTTACATGCACAATTTTACTTCAACTTTCACCTTCTGCTGAGCTCACATACTGAAGTTGTGCATACATTTTTAATTGTGTCAGTCTTTTCAGTGATGCATGAAGCTGTACGAGATTACACACAATTACGAACAATTATAGCCACCAAAAGCTGCACTTTCAATATGCATATAGGCATGTGAGCTTTGTTTTTTCAGATAGACTTAAACATAACCGTCCACTATGATCGGTCAGTAAAATTGTTTTGGGTTATATACCGCAGTGAAGTCTGCAGATGCAAGGCTTCACCAGAGGGTCCATCAAGGGCTCATAGCAGCACTTAGGAGCACCCTTGCAGAAAGAAAAATAGGAATGGGACATCCTGAGCCTTTACAGACCCTCACAGGAATGTACACATTAGACCCACAAGACTGAGGGTGGAAAACAGCAAAACAAAACTCGTGACTTAAAGGGGACATATCATGAAAAACTCACTTCTTTATCTGGAGTGCCTACCAACCCACAAACTGTGAAACAAGACAACCCAGTCAGTTTTTTGTGCTGCTTAGATCAGAAAACATGTGGTTTAATAAGCCATTCAGATTTGGCTCCCCTTCCTATGTCACATGCAGCCTCATTAGAATATACTGCCCGCAATCTGAGTATCTCCACCCACAGTTTGAGAACTACCTTTGCAAAGGTGCACCATATTTTTCTCGCAAGCCAATCAGAGCAGACTGGGCTTTTTCGGAAGGGCTTAAAGAGGACCTATTATGCTTTTGTGCTTTATCCCTTTTACTTTAGTGTGTTATATAGTTTTTTTGAACATGTAAAAAGTTTTGCAAATTTACAAAGCCCAAAACCCACGCCAAAGGAAGTTACTCTCCCCTACAGAAACACTGCTCCTGAACTGCATGAAATGCCTTGCTTGAAGTCCCGCCTTTTCTTACGTTATGTGGTGAGGTCACCAAGTAACAAATTTGCATAACACCTGCCTAGAGGCTACTTTGGCACTCCCTCAAACAAAGCTAGTTAGAGCGGAGCTGGAGCAGAGTCCGAAGAGTTTGGTCCGGTTGACCAATCAGAGCAGACTCAAACAGAGGGTTTCAGACAGAAATGGAAAAGAGGTGCTGCAGCACAGCCAGTATGAAAAAAATAAAGTGTTTTTCAATATTAAGCATGTAAACATGTTCTAGTAGAAACCCAAAATACAAGTATGAACCTGGAAATGAGCATAATATGTCCACTTTAAATAATGTTTCAGGTCTGCCAATAAAATCAGGCTTCATACACATTCACAAGTGTGTAATTTCCACAGAGACTTTCCAGAAATATATTTTTGTCCTCCTCACTTTTACAGTTTGGTCCAAATATTAAAATCTCTTTAAACATCATCTAGTGTTGAAGTTGCAGATTGCAACTACCTGAAACTTCTCCAGTGTGCCAAGTGTATAGGAGAACAACGGTGGCCAACGCAAAAAGATGAAAACCCGAATGGCCCTATCTAGAGCCAGTGTTTGGTTTGTCCTTTCTTGGCTATTGTAGAAACATGACGGCCAGCTCTGTGAAGAGGACCCGCTCCGTATGTAGATATAAAAGGCTCATTCTAAGGTAACGGAAATACAACGATTCTTATTTTCAGGTGCTTATACATTAAAGAAAACATGCTTATTAATATTATATTCCATTTCTGCCAATAGATCCCCCGAAATGTTATACTGTTCCTTTAAAAGATTCTTCTTTGACGTAGTTTGAATTTTTTTGTCAAACATTTATCTACCTAATAATTTAAATAACATTACGACATTATTAAGTGATTATAGGGTTAAGGCATTTATACAGAAATTTGTGTTGCATTTTTCTTGTATGCTACCATTATTATGGAAAGCACGATAACCAATTTTATCATTATTTGTAATTTCTAAGATGATATAAAAGTATATAAATGCGGGAAATTCAGCATTTCACACTACTTCAGTCACTCGTTGCACCAATGTGTGTAACACCATTAATGCTTTTGAGAAGAGACTGTGTGAAAGTGTGCAAATGTTTTAATCATATTTATGCTGTACGACCTGGTTCGTTTGAAGCATAATGAACTCTTTAATTCACTCTTGTTTAAACTCTGGTTGTCAGACATTTTTATTGAGGTATTTTCAGTATTTTTCTCCTGATTTTCATCCAAAGAAAAGCTTTAAATGAATGCAGCTCTCTCTCTTTTACTGACTGGATAACGAGGATGGATAGCTTGTGTTTTTTGACATGCTGATGGTAGGTATTTCAACGTATGGAAAATCCAATTCGCACTTGTCAATCACGCCTCCTACACCTGCCGCAGTCATGAGAACACCTACAAAAGGCCTCTTTAAGTGAAGAGGCAACTCTGAGAAAATGAGACGTTCACAAAAACTCCTGACAAGTGCAGCGTTGGAGAAACGCCGCTCTCCCACTGGGAGTGGCTGCTCTCGCCTCTACGGGGGGAACAGAGTATTCAGACAGAAACACCTGTGCCGAGCTGTATTTCTGCAAAAGGAACCAACCTTCCCCACTCATTCCTTGTTGTCATCATCCACAAAAACCATTCACTCTAAAGGGGCCACTTACCCGGAGAGAGTGAGCGAGCGTCTAAATCAGATATTTTTTTCTCTGTGATGTGCACAAGCCCAGCTGTGATTAAAGATAATTAGTTATCTGTATTGAGCAGAGCAGTGTGGCTATGCTAATATGCACCTGTTCGCACGGTGACGCAAGAGATGTGCACGCTGCTTGGCATGGAGCGGGACGCGCTGTTCTCATTCAGGGAGAATACTGTGATACTGATGAAAATTTCAAAGCTGGTTTTGTGTCACAAGAGGTGCAGACTTAGAGGTGACACGCTGACAGCTCTATTTGTGTGATGAACGCATGAGGTTTGCGCTGGAAACCGAGGGGACTTAACAACGACGTGAGAAGCTGGTCCCTCTGCCCATTTAAAATGAGCAACAATAGACACCCGCGCTGGTCTGTGTGTCCTATTTAAATGTCAATATCCATCCCAGAGAGACGGCTGAACAATATCCGAACACTACCAAGTGAAAGAGAGAGAAAACTCAGTCAATCACAGCACCACCATCATCGTCGTCTAATTACAGCCGTTTTAATTACAGCATAGCGAAAGATGTTATTGGTTATGATAATGGTACGTCTGCGGATTAATGCTCGGACCAGCAGTTAGATCTGATTAAAGTGCCGGGAGATATTAGGAGCGAGGCGCTCTAAAAGGTGTATTTCAAGAAAATGGACAAGCTGACAAGGACTAGAGAGGTTAGGAGAGCGGCCCAGCAATTACAGCAACCAGCCTCTCCTCATCAAAATGACATCCCTGTAATTATTCATACTAATCCAGTAACACTATATTATATGCTAAGAGAACATTTGTTTTAATTTCAGGTTCAACTTTAGGTTTAATTTGTTTTAAATAGCTTTCATTCACTCGCGATTGAGACAACTCATGACAACTCACGTTTGTTGTGCTGAGCAGTTCATTTAAAGTACACAAACACTATGAGGAAGGCAGAGCCTGGAACATCTATGTCTGTAAATGAACTGTTGCTACTGACTTCATAAAAAGAAAAATGAAAGAATGATTTCTGAATTTAAATGATTTTTGTTCTTGAATGGTGGCTCCCTAAAATACTACAATAGATATAGCGTCTGTTTCTCCTGTTGTTTTGCCTTAGAAATAAAAGTACTAGGGTACAAATCTACTCTGGTAAAAGTATCAAATAGATCATTATTCAGAGAAAAGGTTATGGTTTGGAGAACACTGTTGGATTTGATCGTTTATCTGGAAAATCACAAATTTTCAATTGTTTCTGAAGCGTGGTTTATGCCTGCTGCATCAGCTAGGGTCGCAAATGTCCACACAAGTGATGTCACACCATCAGAAACGGACCTTCACGGTGGGTTACGTGCGTCAGGTTTTTTCCATTGTTGCTTTGTGTAATGAGCATGAGCCAGAAACGATAACAAAGATGGCGGACTACCAGCTTTTTTACGTTTTGTTGACTACTACTTTACATTTGAAAAATGTTCCAGTCACAGGAGGCCAAAGCAGGGAACACATTTAACATGTCGAGGCCGAATGGTGATTGAATGTGCTTTTGAGCGATTGAAGGCGAGGTTTGGAGCACTCAGAAGGGCTGTGGATCTAAACCTGAATGACCTCCCTTTCCTCATTTATGCATGTAAAGAGACAGTTGAGGACAGCAGAGTGATGACAGTCATTAAGTTCAACCAGGAATCACAGCCCCCCACCAACAATAACTGCCATCCAACTGACTGCAATGAAGCTGAAGGAAAGGGAGAGAAAAGGGTGGTAACAAAAATCCTTGACCCTTAACTTGTGATCTCACTTGTGGTGACATGTAAATTTTACAGCGAGCGTTTGGAGTCGTTTTTGCATTCAAGTGTGGACGGAGATATTTTGTAAAACAAGGGTCGTGTGGACAGATTTTTTTCTTTTTTAAACGGAGGGGAAAATATCAGTTTTTAAAAAATATCTCTATACATGTAGCGGGGGCTTTAGAGTGTGTGTGTGTGTGTGTGTGTGTGTGTGTGTGTGTACATGGGAAGTGAGTGGTGAAGCAAGAGAGAGAGAGAGCAGCGGCAACAGGAGCGAGTACGTTATTGACTTCGGCCCAAGCCGCTCTGGGCTACTGTAGAAACATGGTGAACTCTGTGAAGAGGACCCGCTCTCTATGTAGATATAAGTGGCTCATTCTAAGGTAACAAAAACACAACGATTCTTATTTTCAGGTGATTATACACTAAAGAAAGGAAAATGTTTGGGAAATCAGCTTTTTTAGCTTTCCCGAGAGTTAGATGAGAATATTGATGCCATACTTGGACATAACAGTGGTGTCGATCTTCTCATCTAAGATCTAATCTAAGACAGCCAAAATGTAAAATCACGTAACAACAAACAAATAGATTGCTGTTGCAAATGCTAGACATATTTTTGGAAGATTTGTAGTGAGGAGCAGGTTTATAATACTCAATCATAAGGACAGGTTTCTGCATCAAAATATTGCAATTTGTTTTTATCATTATGAGGCACATTGAAGATGGTGTCAGGCATCCTAATCAGCCACTTTGATAGCTGAACACAACTTGACCCTTTCATTGACCGACTGTCTCATTGAGGCGTCGCATGATAAATAGCTTAATTTGCCATCTGTGCATTCAGACATGATTAAATTCCCACCGCTCTTCACCTTTGCTCGGCAGCAAAACACAAGGCCCGACAGTCTCCCTGCATCCACTAATGAAATACTCCCTTTATATTACTCTGCTTTAGCTAATTACACTTTGGTTTAGAGCCAGGAAACCCCTCCGGCTACTTTACAGCTGTGTTAGATGTCACATGTAAGTCCCCCGATGGACCAAACTAGACATTCTTGCATTTATAATGAAACATTACTAAGAGTTGGGATCAATTGTTGCACAGATGACACCAGAAAGAGATGTCAGAGGTCCTTCAACAACAACAAAAAAACTGGTATATATAAATGATATTTCCTTGATTTATATAAATAAAGTTAACGCAATAATAACGCATTAACGCATATTCGTTTTAATGCCACTAATTTCTTTAACGCAACTTGCATCATATGACTACTACTGAACTAGAAAACCTAAGGAATCCACTGGTACCATTATGTCTTACTTACTTACGCTAAATATTGGCAAGGAAAAACTGTCATGGCCATTTTCAAAGGGGTCCATTGACCTCTGACCTCAAGATATGTGATTGAAAATGGGTTCTATGGGTACCCACGAGTCTCCCCTTTACAGACATGCCCACTTTATGATAATCACATGCAGTTTGGGGCAAGTCATAGTCAAGTCAGCACACTGACACACTGACAGCTGTTGTTGCCTGTTGGGCTGCAGTTTGCCATGTTATGATTTGAGCATATTTCTTTATGCTAAATGCAGTACCTGTGAGGGTTTCTGGACAATATTTGTCATTGTTATTGATTTCCAATAATAAATATATACATATATTTGCATAAAGCAAGCATATTTGTCCACTCCCATGTTGATAAGAATATTAAATACTTGACAAATCTCCCTTTAAGGTACATTTTGAACAGATAAAAAATGCGCAATTAATTATGGACATCATGTGATTTATCGAGGTTAAATATTTGAATCGATTGACAGCCCTAATGTAAATTGATATCATCTAGAAAATAATAATATAATCATGATTAAATCATTCTTTCCATAATAATGTTAGTAGACAGAAAAGCCACTTAAATGTAAATGAATCAAACTGAAACACTGAAACGCCGTCGCCTCAAGGTAGCTACAGATTCTGTGTATCCAGTATCTTCTTACACCAGTTAGCGACAAGGAAACTTGTTCAAAACCCTCTTGAGAAAAAAAGGTATCAACACGAGAATAAAGGTGGCATTTAAAGCTTTAGACACAGACCGTCAGTGTGTGAGATGATACGCAGCTTACAAATACTGGAGAATGACTCCTGACTGAACCTTGAAGGTGGGCTTTCAGGGATTCCCATGGTAACCAATACCAGATCTGAAGCCAGCTAATCTTAATCACCAACTGTTGAGGACGTACTTCTGAGTCTCTTTGTGCCCTGCTGTTTGAGCAAATTGAAGTTTTTGAGAACAAGTGCTGCTGCAATTATTTTCAAAGGAAGAATATTTAAAAATCTGTGTTTTTGTTGTTGGGGGTCTTGGCGCCGGTCAAACCCCTAAACAGGCCTTGGGTTTGTTTAGCTGAGCTGTATCAAAAGATTGCTTTTCTCGCTCAATGACTTTCTTGATCATTCTCGGATCTCACTGAGGCGTTGGGAATGGAAATACCTCTGCCCGTGAGCTATTCAGCCCAACTTCTTCTTCTCTGTTGGATCATTGTTTCCTCTTAGCTCAATACACATGGATCGCTGAGTTATTCAGGGAATATAGGCCAAGTTATTCTGATATCCTCCCCCTCGAGAGTGTAAGGGGACATTCCAGCGGCTCAAGTGGAGCAACAGTAAAAAGGAGTTTCGCTCGCTTCGGTGGATACAGGTCACTGAAAGCAAAAGGCCTTCAACACAGTGACCAGCTACAGGCTCTTTGTCTGGCACTGGGTCTTAAAGCGATATTTCATTTTGGTTTAGATGTAATGCTTCGGCCAAACATGTCTCCTTTCTACTCCATATACAATGTTTTTTAGAAAACTATACATATATGTGGGAGGCGCTTTTCAAATTCCTTGCACAATAAAAATGCTGAAAAATGAAGCAATGAATATAAACGTTCACATTACTTACAGACAAAGTAAGCACTTCACAAAAGGTATAAAATTTAAGTATTCTTTTGCGCTTTGTTATTATTTTTGTATGAACAGTATGTTTACAGCATCTGCACTTAAATTATCCTGCCTCTTAAAATAATTTTGTAGTTGTTTTTATATACTTTTTATTATTTTAGCAAGTTGCACCATCTTGAAATGACACAACTTTGTTCCACTGTACGCAAGAATAATCATAATAAAGTTGAATTGAATTCCGATTAATTGATTAAACATTTGGTCATCACAGCCCACAACCAAAAGTCTTATAAATAAATAGTAGGGCTGCTCGATTATGGCAAAAATTATAATCACAATTATTTTGGTCAATATTGAGATCCCGATCATTTAACACGATTACTCATTGACTTTAGAAACATCATGTATTTAGAGAAGAACATTTTGTAGCCTACATTTTAAAGTTAAATGTGTCAATCTGGCGCACGGTTCCGTGTTTCAAGACAGGTCAGGTGGGTTACCGACAGTCCGCCGGGAGCAGGGAGCCCTGTCCCTCCCCGCAGGGAGAGAGGGAAAAGCGAGCACTAAAAAGCAGCAGGTCGGGGCAAGGGGTGCTGTAGAGCGCCACCTTCACCCCGGGCCTTTCCAAACCGACCTAGAGCCGATCGTGGAGCACCACCACGGAGGCACCGTGGAGGGTTCCCACCAGGGGATTCTCCCTGACCCGCCGCTGTAAAGGAAAGGGGTGCGCTGGTTTTATAACACAAGACAAAACAAGAGCGTCATTGCGGAACGGAATGCGGCACATTAATCTGATTAATTGCACAGCCTTATCAAATAGCGTATTTTGTCTGAGCTTTAACTGAGATATTCAATTTATAATCATATAAAACAGACAAAAGCAGTGAATCTGACTGAGTGAACGACTATTTGTTTTGGCACAAATTGAAGTAAAAAAAAGTAATATCAAATGATATGAATAATATCAAAAGTCAAATTACTCTATGCACACAAAAGGAAGAGTTCGATTTTGAAGGCAACATCAGAACATAATAGATCTTATCTCTTTATTATCTTATCTAGTGAAGTTAGATGTAAAATTAAGTGCAATTTCCCTATAGCAGCACGAGCAGTGATTGACAGCTGCTGTAGAGACTCCTCGGCTCTGATTGGTTGTTTTCCTTCGGGCATGTTGAAATCTTGCAAATGCCATTAGGATCACTAGGAAAACACCGAGGAACATGACTTTTTTCACAGATTATCTGTCTCATGCAATACTGTCAGGATATAGTAAAGGTTTTTTAAAAAAAACGTTTTAACTTTTTATCATATTAGCCCAAAGTTACCAACTGTAGCTTTAATGCCTGAAGAATGATACGCCTCTGCATGTAACTTTAGGAGCCTACTTTTCCTGTGTTGCATTACTAGCTGTGCGTTATTGATTGGGGTCAGTGCATGTGTTGTCCTTCGTGGTCGTTAAAACAAGTATGATAGTTGGTCAAATATTAGCCTTCCCCATCCTCAGCCTCACCCGCCGCCTACTCTGACACCTTTCACATTAAACTCATTTGATCCATTGCGCATCTAAAAATATTGATTAGAGCAGCGTTAAGAGTAAAACGCTGCAGCTTTAATTCTATCAAGTGCTTTCCACAACCAGCTGTATAGTGCATTCACAAATACTGGACGGACAAAGTTCATTCATAACACCCCAGTATGTACACACACTGCACTCCGGGTGACTCCAACATAAAACACACACACACACACTCCACTCAGTGTTTGTGCTTTGCCATATACGGGCAGCCTGAGGCCGGCATGAGGACATACCTCTGAGTTTGTACTGCTCTCCATTGACGGAGTTTACAACGAACATGTGCGGAGCCTCGTCGCTCGGGGTTACCGAGGCGCCGATCAGGGGCAGGGACCCGCGGGGCTTCTGGCTCTTCCCCTGCTCGTTGACAAAGTACTGCAGCTGTCCAAGTTCTGGATCCAACACAAAGTACCTGCAGGGAGGAAAACAAAGACGGAGAGTTAAGAAAGTAATGGACCAGAGAGAAAGAAGAGGGGAGAGGGAAATAGAAGAAGCAACGTTAACGTTATCATCATTTTGCTTTATGCTCTCATTATCTCTGCTTGTTTACTAGGAAACTTTTTTATATTGTGCAAACTTAACAGGATGTGTGTGAGAGAGGAGGAGGGCTCTGAATGAGGGTGAGATGAGGCAAAAGAGAGCTACACTCAACACCCTTAATTTTCTCACCTCCCAAGCAAAAACGCCTGCAGGATCTTATTTACCTCAGCTCTCTTCACGCAAGATTCGTTAAAAACACCCCTCCGTGCACATTAAGGCCTGCTGTCACCAACACCAAGCCGGCAGCTCAGTTCCAAATTACTCAAGGTAGCGATTAGTGCGGTCATCTTGAGCAGAAGCCACAGCTCGCGGCGTGGAAATTAAACCCCACATTTTCCCCTTTGTGATTAATGAATCACATTCAATCACCGCGTAATTGAATCTCTGCCTCGCTCATCGCCGGCTGGAAGATTCAAAGCCAGACGGACACAAGAGAGAAGCGGACACATTTCATTTCCTGTGGCCAGAAAGGATCGTGTATGACATTCAAGAAACTGGCCTGTCTGCTACGCTCAACGCTTTGTTTCTGGTTCTGCATCTCAACGCGGGCCAGAGCGGCACTGGGTGGCTTTGGCTGACCTTTCCATGCTTGTGTACAGTGACCTGAGGGAACAGCAGTTGTCTTTGTCTTTGTCTTTGTCTTCTGATCCATGTATCGCCCTCTTTTCCCTGATAATCCTTGTGTTCACAATCAATGTTCCTCTTTCCATCCGCAAGTACAGAAGCTGGAGTATTGATCCGGCCTTTACTGAGCAGCAGCGCTGTTGCTTCTTCCTAATGTCATATCACGGATGTATGTGATGATTGAAGATATTACCCGTCCACCCCAGTGTCCCACAGGTTTAATAGGCATCTCACAGATTTCAAAGAACAGCTACAGTTCACTTTAATCTGCCCTCATGCTGTAGTTTCACACACCACTAGTGTTACTTCTTTTCATCTGTATCAACAGGCTGTTTGTGTATAATCAGACATATATTTTCATTTAGAAATGTTCCGAAACCATATTTTCCTTCCCGATATCTGAACTTGTGGTATCGGCCGATACCGAGTGTAGCAGCGTGATAAAAAAGATATATAGTTATTATTATTATTATTATTATTTAAGTGCTGTTTACTACTGACCATTTATGGTTGCGATATGATAACTATCTTTGTTGTATGGCCTGGTTCAGGTTAAACCTAAACATAAATAAATGAAGCTTGGAATAAATAACAACTCCGTATTATCTTAGCTGTCTCCTCAGTGAAAAGTCCAGTGTGCTAATTTGTCCTGCAGGGTGCAATATTCATACACCCCACTAGTGTACAACCACCCCTCAAAACGGAAGCCTTACATACTGTACATATCGCTGTTTTACTTGATGATTTTCCCCTGTGAAATATTGCCAAATGGCTGACATTTTCCTTGCTCTGACTACCATTACACTCTCCACTAGCACCGCACTGTTGTTGTTTGCTATCGTCACGTGACAAACTACCTGCAATCCGCTGCTCTAAAACAGTAGTTGCCAGTGGCAGCCATGATAAATCCAGGGCGACAGCACAGTGAAGGCTACTGTTTTGGAGCGGCGAAGAAGAATTGATTTCCGGTTAAATAAGTTGATTTTTTTCTGGGTTATTAAATTATGGTATCGGATCGGTGCGTAGACAGGTGTACTTCCCGATACCCAATACCGAATTTTGGGCAGTATCGGACGTATTTCCGATACTGGTATCCGTATCGGAACAACTCTATTTTCATTATCAATTTACCCGTCAAATATTTTCTCTCGTCATTGAAAAAATTTAAGAAAATGATGAAAAATGTAAATCGCACTTTCCTAAAGCCCAAAGTGAACTATCAGTCTAATTTTATATCATTACAAAAAGAAAAGCAGCAAATCTGCCCAATTGAGAGGCCAGATGAACATTATGTTTTGTTTAAAACAATTAACAAAAATGTGTTGCAGATTAATATTCAATCAGCTAATTAATTATTTCTAATCATGTAAGAAACATATGGGGCTAATTAAAGATGGGGTATGCAATTTATCCAGTATACACTTTTTGTTATATTGGTTGAAATGGTCTTTACACCCCGACAGCAATCCGTTTCTTATGAGCACTGAAAAAAGACCGGAAAAGATCCGTCATCTGTAGCTGCTGTAATCCTGTAAAAACGTCTACCCATCAGTAAAAAGGGTCCCGGTTGTAAAGAACCAGTCAGAAGCCTCCCTGCCTCCCCGCTCGTACTCTACCCTCGGCGTGCACCAGCGTGAACTCAAAGCGCGTCTCCGCTGCACGTTCACTGGAGAGTGGAAGAGAAAACTCAGCTCTTAAAACACCGGACAACGAGAACGAACTCGTACCACTATTACCATATTATCGAAAAATACAACTTTGATTTAGTTGTTTATGTTCTGTTAGTTTACGTTATAAGATACTGCAGGTTTAAACTATTTATTCTAACAGCTCAAAGTGAAGTCAGACAAACAGGATCATCAACGAGGGTAGACGGCGGATATAAAGCATTGATCCACAACATTTACGTTACTCAAACTGCTTTTTCAGTTACAGAAACAAACGAGTGGACTGATCTCCCTACAGATATTAGAGTAACGTTAAAAAGGGTCGTGTTGTCTCAGCAGGTATCTCTCTCTTTCCCTCGCCTCTCTGCTGCTCTGTGGCTCTCCAGCGAGCTGCTGCCCCCCCCTCCGTCAACCAGGAAATAAAAGCCCCTCGTCTACAGACCGGTCTCTTGAGAGAGCTCCAGCCAGCTCATAGCGGTCTGTGTGAGTGAATGCCCGGGTGGAGAGCTGGCGATCCCGGCAGGAGCTAGCTAGCTGTGCCGGCAGTTTGTTGAGCTTCTAAACTCTGACAAAAGTGGAGAAAATGTTTGATTCGCCATCTAACATCGTAAAACTGTCAATATTCTAAATCTACACCGTTGATTTCTCGCCTAAACATTTTTCAGAAGTGAATTTAGTGATGAAATAGCTACGAAAAATGTGAAGTAGTTACGATGCGGCGGTGCTCGTGCATGTGTGTGGGGGGCGTTGCCTTATAAGGAGTTTCGAGGGGAGGGGGGGGGGGCTTAGACGGAGCTCCTGAGGCGATGCGACTTTCAAATTATGCTAGCTCTCCAAGATCGCAGACTCCAGCTTTAATTCATGGCTAAACATATCTAGTACTACAACTAATAATTACTTCCATTAGGCTATTTAATCTGCATTAAATATTATCTAATATTTGTCTGTAAAATGTCAGTGAAAATGTCATTCACAGTTTAGCCCAAGGTGACATCTTCTTCAAGTTTCTTTTTCCCAAATGTATTAAATTTATGATATAAAACTGAGAAAAGCTGCAAATCTTCCTATTTGAGAGGCTGGTACCAGCGAATGTTTAGCATTTTGACATTATTAAGCGAATCAGGTATCAGCCAAACATGACTACTCCACATTATATACCGTTTCTTTGTGAATGTCATTATAGAAAATATTTCAGTTACATTCCCTCAGTCACGTCAGGCAACCAACCCGGTTTTTAGTGTCACTTGGTCTCATGTTGCCTTACAAAAAAATGATCCCAATGAGTTCCACACAGTGAGGTGTAGAGACTTCAGATTTGGGAAAAAGAGAGCGCTGGCATCAGATCAGTACTCTGTAAAAGTTGGAACAGTGCATCTCTAATTTTAGCCACTCACACACCAGCAGTGTGGCTCAAGGGACAATGTGGGTCTGACAATACTTTGGTCCTCTACTTTGATCCACACTGTAATATCTTAACAACTAGGCTACTGGATGGATTGCCATGAAATTTGGTACAGATACATATGGCGATATCCCGACTTTTCCTCTAGCACCACCATCAGGTCAAATATTTTACTTGTCCAATACTCTGGTTAATAACCAAAAACCTGTTTACCTACCCAGTACACAAAATTATACCTGCTAAACCTCAGCATGTTAGCTCTGCCATTGAAAGCATGTTAGCATGCTGACGTTAGCATTTAGGTCAAAGCATCAATGTGCCTAAGTACAGCCTCATAGAGCCGCTAGCATCACTGTAGACTGACGGAATTCAATATTATATGTTATATATACTGGATAAAAACTGATTTTGTGGGTTCTTATGAGTGCTTGCACAACCCTGCGGAAGATTTATGCGGGGGAAAAAATATTCGGAGGAAACATGTTTGACGAATGAAATCCTTTGTTCCAAATGATCGCTGTTATTCTGCATAATAATTAGGCATGTGCTTCTGTTTTCAGGGTAACGGGCTGTCGGACAAATGGGCTTTTTTCTGCTTTTTTCGACTATTGGTGTTTCGGAATGAAAATGGGCCGTCCCCTTCTCAACACCCAATAATGTATGACAAACTATTAGCTAAGTAACCAAATAAAGGACAAACTTGCTTGAGATCGCCCAGCAGCTCGGATACAATAAACATGGTAATGTGGTTGATGCACTTGGTAACGTTACATGTTGGTCACGGAATGGAGCTAGCCACAACAGCTAATGTTAGCATCAAATTTGGGGTACGATTAGTTTATTTATTGTGTAGTTAACGTTAGCCTCTTTGACATTCTCTGTCTGGATAGGTTTTTGTTGCGTTGAGTGGACATGGCACTATTTCGGAGGAAATTTATGAAAATGGACTGCGGATAATTCACACCGGAACTGTTTTACATAGTTGTCATGCGGGAAATTTGCACACAGATTTTCCATATTTCCGCACAGCATTTTCGCATCGTACTGGTGAGAGACGGCTTGTAGTCTTGTTTTTGATTAATCATTTAGTCTATAAAATGTCAGGGAACTGAAAAGTGATCTTGAACATCTTGAAATTGATTGTTTTGTCCTACCATCATTGCAAAACACAAATATATTTAATTTGCAGTTACATAAAACACAGAAAAGCAGCAAATCCGGAGGCTGGGGCCAGAAAATGTTTAGCATTTTTACTTGATAAAAGGTCACATTACTTACTAGCTAATCGATTAATCAACTAATTGTTTCAGCACTACAAATATCGAACATTTGTGATTTATGATTAAAAATCACATCATGAATGGCTTCAGTCTTCAAATATGCAAACGATAAGAGGACAAAAGAACTCTGTTACTGCATCCTTCACATCGGGCATTTTCCCATGAACCCTCTAGAGTTCCCCGGAGAGGAAGCAGTGAATAGTGTTCTCTGAAAATTGATCCCCTCTCGCGGTCTTGCCCCCTTCCATCAGGAGAGCTGGTGATTTATGTCGACCACAGCCAACCAGGGAACGATCTGCCTGCGTCAGTTTTTATCCAGGCATCTCTTTTTCTCTCGCACACACACACACACACACACACACACACTGTTACTGTATATGAAGTCTTATCCCCTGTTCAGTCAGCAGAGTGGAGGCTTTTACCGGTGACCCCTCCAGGCAAGTCCTGCCTTTGCAGCTAAACCCCGACGCAGACCTTTAACATGATGGATGGTGCTGGATAACGAACCCTGGGCTTTACATTCAGCCTCTCGTGTCATAGCAGTGCTGATTATGTCGAACCTGCAATGAACTTTTCACCTTTGGAGGCATAAAAGGTGCAGCAAACTGGGCCAAATGAAAACATAATGGTAGGACAACACTGATGGAACATTTGCAGCAGTGTTACTGCACTTCTTAAACTGCATATCATGATTTTAAACCCTTCACAGGTTTAATTGGGATATCTGTATGCTTTTTCAGGCAGTTGCTTTTCTGATTTTTCATCAAAAAACATCCCCACAAGCTCTGAAATGTTATCACTTACCCACTAAGGAATAAACATCTGTAACAACAAAAAGTCTCCTGATACTGATCCATTTTTTTTTGCTGACATGATTCAAATAAATCGCCACCATAACAATAACAACACTGTTAAAAGAGCTTAGTCAAGCACATTCATCCACATCAACAGAAACACTGTCATTTCCTCATTCAGGAAATAGCTTGTCAGCAGAATTTGCATCTCTTCTCTGCTCTGGCAGTTAATTCTTAAAAACGCTCAGAGGAATGTCAGACCGGGAGGAAGGCAGTAAATCTCCCTTGATATTGGCAGGAAATGTGAGTTATACATGTTCAGTCATATATGTGGCTCCAGAATATAACTAAATATTTTCATTCGTCACACCGCCTGACATTTAGCAAGTCTGTCTGTGTGTGTGTGTGTTTTGTGTGTAGCATTATTATTTTTTCCCACCGGTATTCTGCAAAGACCCGCCTCCTCGAGCGACATCACAACCTTAAAACATAGCGATAATTAAAAAATAAAGAAAACTATTCATTGTTTTTTCGTAAAAAAAAAATGCTACAGTGCCCGTTACACCTGTTTCTGGCCCTGAAAGGCCCAGCCCAGACCCGATATCATCGGCAGAGGTAACAGCTCCACCACCTGTCTCTCCAGTCCCCGGTAAAATACCTAATCCTGACCCAACATCTTTGGCGGAGATGAAATTTACTGTAGTGGCACCTAAATTATGTGCTGGTGCGCGCCAAGCCGCTACCAGTGTACAGGGTATACATAGAAAACAAAAGGGGCAGGTATACGTTGGCCTTTAGTCTGGAGCCATGTGTAGGGTTGTAGTGTCAAAGGGGTTATGCGAAGCCAACATTTTATTATCATATACTATCATGGTAGAATCTTAAAGCCGCATCAAATGATTTTTAACCCCTAGGAGGCAGAAAAACTCCAAAACAAACTATATGCTCAACTTCTCACCAGCCACTCCTTCACTTGGGCTCTCTGCCATTTCAGACTGGGCGTGTAGCACTTGCCTTTTCTGAGCTTATTTATTGGAAACATCTCCCTAAATGTAGCTGCTTTCAGACCTGCACCAATCTAATGGCAATTTATCATGTCAGTCTCCTGTTCTGAATAAGCACCCTGGTCACTTTTAGCCATAATGGCATTCTTACTAGGTCGGATCTATGAACATTTCCGTATCACTTTCAACACAACACAAATTTGATTTGAATGCCGTCAGATTAACATTAAGGCTGCAGCAGCAAAAAGTAAAACATGCACAGAGAAATACAGAAATGCATGTATTACCCATGCGGCAACCCCGGGGGCAGAAAATATGTGTGTGTGTGTGTAACTCACCCGATTTAAATCATATTAAGGCTTAAAGTTATGCATAATTAAAGCTGAGGTAGGCGAGATTGGAGCAAATATGATTAAAATAAGTTATTTTTATAAAACAGTTGCTATATCATGACAGTAGTACATGAAACAGGTAACCTGAAAAAAAACATGTGCCTCTGTGTCCTCCGGTGCTCCTAGCGGCATCTGCAAGATTTCACAGACAAGAGGAAAACAACCAGTCAGAGCTGATCTGAGGTCTGTTGTCCATCTGCTGCCAGCTGTCAATCACTCGCGAACTCCGACCAAACGGTCAAACTAGGCCGCGCTGATCAAATATGAATCAATATTATGTTACTGTAATGCCTATTTCTCGCCTCAAATGTTTTCAGAATCATCTTGTAGTGTACTGTTTAGCTGTAAAATGAGAAAGTTTGTGACGCTGCCTCCATTGTAAAACCTGGTGAAGGAACGCCAAGTTCCGGTCACATGACCGGAGCACAGCCAATAGGAACGCTCTCTCAATGAAATGACCTGTGATTGGTCAAAGTTTCCCGTCACAGGCTAGATTTTCTAAAGTCTGAAAACAGAGCCATGATGAGGAGCAGAAGTCTAGTTATCTCTCAGAACACTTGAAATACAATATGCTGAAAGGTTATTATGGAATTTTTTGCCCAATGATGCCAAAACTATACTGCCTACTGAAGCTTTAAAGGAGTGGCCACTTTGAGTGACAGGTGGGTGCCGTCACAGCCGTTAGCTGTCTGCTAGACGTCACCTCAGCTAATTCTCAGCCGTGTTGGTGCCTTTTGGAGAATTTTTCATGCAATATCGGACATAATATGGCTTGCTGTGCGGGTAATTGTACACAGGGCATCCTGCTGACCAATGTGCGGGCGTTGGATGATGGTCTGGATGACCTCCGTGCCCGCATCAGTTTCCATCAGGATATCAGGAACTGTAATGTCCTTGTTTTACCGAAACTTGGCTAAATCCTGGAATAACATTACCGGACAGCGCCATTCGACTCTTTTACTAACTTGTTATATACCGATCTTACAGAACAGAACAAGAAAAAAAGGAGTAGGCTGTGCTTTATGATGCCTAATGCACAAATTGAAGGAGCTTACGGGATTGCATTTCACCGGAGTTGTTATAGTTCCAAGGCAACTGAGCAAACCCAACCTGATGACGAGGACGGTGTGGTACGATTGATAGCTCAGAACAAATTAGTGAGTGGACCTTGACTTGAGATGGTTTCGTCAACTCCTGAAAAAAAGCTTAACTTTGCAGCCACCAGCACACCAACCAACTACAGTTAAAGGGGCTATATGTAAGAATCAGAAATTGCTTGTTGACAGCGACACCTATGGCCGCAATGTCAACGAAAGTCGGCGTCCTGTTGCTCGCGCTCGCGCTACATTGACATGAACGAGCACCGGTCTAAACAGTGAGGCGACACACGTCAGCTAACACACAATATCACTCTATATTTCACCTGCTTGGCAGTAATGTTAGCTGACCAGAGGAGGGTCTCTCCATGGATCAATGCTGATTCTAGTGCTGGCTTTTCCTGTCTCAGCCTGCCGACCGCGGAGGGAACGGGGGGGGTAGAGACACCGACACCCGGTCGGGACGATAACGTAATAACGTAACTCGCTGCGGAGCCCCGTCACTTCACAAGACACGGGAAACCTCTGTTGGTCTGGAGGAGCTGCAGCGTTTATTTCTGCAAAAACGTCCACTGCACATTCACTAGATATTCTCAGAGCTAAACTAACTCTTCTGCAGTGTGCGCGCGTGCACGTGGAGTTGGAGCGAGCCGAGCGGGTGAGAACGAGCGCGGTGCGCAAGCAGGCAGCAGGAGCAGCGCGTACCCACACGCGAGCGCGCATGGGATTCCGACCCGTTATGATTTATGCGCGTGATAAGTTACATATAGCCCCTTTAAGACAAATTCAAGCATCTAAAAATAAAAATGAAAGAAAACCAGGTTAAGGGTTTCTTCCTTTTCACTGCCACAGAAACACCCACCAGAGCCGCATTACCCCGACTCACAGCTTTGATCAAAGCAGCACACAAGAACTCCTTTCCCAGTGAGCACATCTGCAAAGAAATGATTCACCCCTCACCATGTACTCCCCACCCTGCTGACCACTTAAGACATAAATTTAGAATCTACACATGTAGCAATCCTTTCAGATCTCGTATAAGGAGATATCTGAAGGAGACTGAGAGAGCTCTGAATGTTTAGTACTCTGTGATCTGCATGCAAATGTTGGAGTACCTGCATATGGTGCACAAACAAACCAGATGAACTAACAACAGAGCAATATCTCCTGCATGAAAGGTTGAACGCTAGACCGCAATTGCCACTGCAGTTTGAAAACTTGAATCACTTGAAGCATGAGCAACTGATGGTAATCAAACCCACACACACATGCTGTAGGTCCTGTATTGTAAGCTGCATTATGTAACAGTCACAAAAGCTCCAATGTGTGACTCTTGTCTGACACACGACCATCTTTGTATCTACAATAAAAGACCCACAGCTCAGCAGAGATATCTTCCAATCACAGTGAATGTGTGTTTGTGTAAAATACTTAAAAAACTTTAAATCAGCAACCCCCCCTGGTTGTTTATGGTTTTGTCTACATAACAGTTTAAATAATTATCATGGACTATTTATCTTTTTTCTATTTCTTTTATTCCTCTATGCAATTTGTATTAATGGAAACTGTGAAATAAAGTTGTTTCAATAAAAAGATTTGACTTCCTGGTCCACCACTGCATCACTTTTTTGGTCAGTTTTGCATAAAGCCAACTTTTTTTTAGGGTAACTTTAGCTCCGTTTCGACCGCAAGAACTTTCCCCTAGGAACTAAGAACCTTTTAAGGAACTCATTGCTTTTCGCCCGCAGGGACCAGGGCTTAGCCCTCCGTTGGGGGAACTTTCGGGGTGGAGTTTGCAGGAATGACCGTCGCTGATTGGTGAAACACAGCACTGCTGCTTCAACTGTAACGCTTCACTCGTAAAACAAGGAAGCAATCTAGTATCGATTTAGGACCATTTTAAGAGGAAGGAAGAACATTTCTCATTGTTTGATAACATTAAAAGTAAAGTTAGGCTCTGCTGTCGGCTTCCCGAGAGAGAGAGAGAGAGAGAGAGAGAGGTTGTGCGAACGAGCAGAGAGAGCAGTCGGTAGAAGAGACAGACAGCGCGGCGGTGCTGTGAATGAGAGAAAGAAAAGTTATTTTCTGATTGTTTCACGGCGTCAATGTTCTAAAGCACAAATAAATAACCATCAAACACTCAACAGACGATTTACTGTGGAGACAGACGCTCTTAGTTTCATTTTCCTCCTCTGCATTTCATTCATTACATCCAACGTGCAGCAGTAAATATTGTAGCAGTGAGACAAAACTTTTTTTTCAGCGCGTTTTTAGATGAAACGGACAGGTACACTGAACTGCAGCCTGCAGTGTGTGATTACCGCTGTGACCACTAATTTGCCTAATCTTCACAGGTCTTTAGACCACGGTGGAAACGCAAATAACAGTGGGCTAAAGGAACCTTTCAGTTCCTTGAAAAGTAGTTCCAGGAACTCAAAGTCCCAGGAACTTTTGGTGGAAACCCAGCTTTTGGTATTTTTCAATCAGGACCCTATTTTCCCATGTTTTTGTGTCCAACTGTATTGAGGGAGAGCGTCAGTTAGACACAAAAACATGGGAAATAGGGTCCAGGTAAAAAAATATTGAAGTTACCCTTTAACTTTCACTGGTCCTGTATCTTGAGAGATGATTTATTTGTTGATTTATTTGAAAAGAATGTTGAACTACACTTCAAGTTGCAATGAACTATGTTATTATTACCAATAGAAACTATGAACTATGAAAAGCTACAAAAAAGGAATGCATTATGTCAATGAGGGTCCTCACAAGTATAGCATGTGTGTGTGTGTGTGTGTGTGTGTGTGTGTGCGTGTGTGTATGTGTGTGTGTAGAAACAAAAAATGGCTACCTAGCACATTTTTCTCCAACAAAAACACACACAGCACCTACACAACATAACAGCACTTCACACTGACACATGGCCACCCACACAGTGGCAGAATTAGCTCCACTCAGGTCTGCTGCTCACCACGACACCACCTGCCAAACACACACAATGTGTTCCTTCGCCTGATAAATATTGGAACGTGACTGACGACTGTAATTACTCCAACACCACCAGTCTCCACCGGTGCACCGCCTCTCCTCCTTCAGAGGTTTCTATATATAAATGCTGTATGCACTTAAAGATATTAACTAAACACAACCTGAGAAAAGGTTCTTCTCTTCTTCCTCTAATGGGTTTAGAAAAAGCCTGATATTACAAGAACCAGCTGCAACAAGCTTTTTTCTAAATTCCAGTTCAAGTTTTTTTTTTTTATATTTCTGTTAACATAGTGGGGCAGTTAAGCACAACAACTGTACAGTTTGCGATTAAAGCAACACATTTGGCACAGATGTAGGTTTATATGTTATGAAAAGATATAGATATCAGGGCACTACTAATTTGGGGCCTGAGGGCCGTGGCAGCCATTTTTCAGAATGGCCGGCAAATAGGCGCTTACTAATCCAAGGTGTTGCAGAAAACTGATTTTATGACACTTGGTGATTTCCAAGGTGTGTTCAAGCTATTAGATCAGATGCCAGAAGATCACACACATGTTTTTCCCTCTTTATTTTCTAAGGGTGCTTTTTAAAAGCTTTTAACCTGAGAAATAAAACCTGACATAAAAGAGCATGGGAATGGCCATCACAAACTCATATCATCATGTTCTAAGCCCTGATACACTTTCACAATTTATTTGAATTAATTCATTCATTCATTCATTCATTATTTTTTAGTTCTTATTAAAGTGGCAGTAGGCAGTATATTTTTGGCATCATTGGGCAAAAATTCCATAATAACCTTTCAGCATATTGTAATTCAAGTTTTCTGAGAGATAACTAGACTTCTGCACCTCCTCATGGCTCCATTTTCAGGCTTTAGAAAATCTAGCCCATGACGGGAGACTTTGACCAATCACAGCTCATTTCATTGAGAGAGCGTTCCTATTGGCTGTGCTCCAGTCATGTGACCGGAACTTGGCGTTCCTTCACCAGATTTCACAATGGCGGCGTCACAAACTTTCTCATTTTACAGCTAAACAGTACACTACAAGAGGTTTCTGAAAACATTTGATGTGAGAAATAGGCATTACAGTAACAGAATATTGATTCATATTTGATCAGCGCGGCCTAGTTTGAGCGGTTGGTCGGAGTTCGCGAGTGATTGACAGCCGGCTCTCATAGACAGCAGACCTCAGATCAGCTCTTACTGCTTGTTTTCCTCCGGTCGGTGAAATCTTGCAGATGCCGTTAGGAGCACCGGAGGACACAGAGGCACATGATTTTCTTCAGGTTACCTGTTTAATGTACTACTGTCACAATATAGCGACCGTTTTATAAAAATAACTTTTTTTTAATCATATTTGCTCCAATCTCGCCTACTTCAGCTTAAATGATTAGAACAACTTGACACACAGTGCTGAGCTTCATCTCAAATTAATTTTCAGGTTCCCAGCTTTACGATGATGTACATCACTTCTATGTGGCATAAATTGTTGACTTTTTATCTACCCCTGAACATCCCCGGTCCCCCACCCCTATTCCTCTAAAAAAAGAGTTCGGAATGGCAAGAGGTTTAAGCTATGTGTTATGTGTTGTTATGAAGCTATGTGTTGTTATGTGTTTTTATGAAACTATGTTTTGCTATGAAGCTATGTGTTTTTATTTAAGCTACGTGTTGCTATGCGTTTTTCTTTAAGCTACGTGTTGTTATGTGTTTTTATTTAAACTATGTGTTGTTATGTATTTATATTTGAGCTATGTTGTTACAAAGCTATGTGTTGGTATGTGTTTTTATTTAAGCAATATGTTGTTATGCGTTGTTATGAAGCTATGAGTTGTTATGTTTTTTATTTAAGCTATGTGTTGTTATGCATTGTTATGAAGCTATGTGTTGTTATATGTTTTTCATTTAAGCTATGTGTTGTTATGCGTTGTTATGAAGCAATGTGTTGTTTTGATGTGTTGTGTTGTTATGAAGCTCTGTAGGGCCCTGTGATTTCCGCAATGACGAAAACATGGACCACATTTTCAGGCTTGTCCACAGTACACAGGGTGATCTTTTTTAAAGGTTTTTCTTGCAGCATCCGCCGCATATAGTAGCATCCTTGTATCGGCCTCTTCATGCATGCAAGGGGAAATCTGATCTGTTTCTTGTGGATGAGATGATAGAACAAGAATATGAGTGAAGAGAAGGATGCTACTCCATGTTCATGGCTCTGTCAAAGGCTCCAAAACGCATTCGAAAGGAGATCATTTCCATTGTGGTGCACTTCACAATTTTCGTAAATGATCACAACGGTGGGTCAGGGGGAGAGAAAATGTCACGGAACACATGAAAATCCAAAGTGCCTGGAGCACATTGGACAACGCGCAGATGCTAGCTGTTCAAACTAAACACAACTAAACAAAGCTGGGGAGTCGTGAACACCAAACTGATTATTCTGGGGGAGTCGTGACTCAAAAGGTTGAGAACCACTGCCCTAGCGGCACTTCCTCACGTTTTATCTACCATAGGGGCATCCAACAGGACACTCTTCACAGTCACTGTATTGTCAGGGTTAATGAACAAAAGAGTTAAACTTTTACATACAACAGACATGATATTATAAAGTCTAGCCTAGGTTCTCAGACATTGTGATTTGCTTAATACAACATCACTGAATTCATCTGAACAGTTTATGATGTTATAAATGGTATCATTGTAAATGTTGAAAACATAGCGGTGGACATCAACCTGTCTGTGTTATCATGTTTGGTTTAGAAAATTTGATGCAAAATACATAATTTGGTTATGGTGGAAAGTAAAATGGCCGCCATGGCTGCCACAAGGCGTCTTTGCGATGGCTCCATATCTGAAAATGTTCAGGGCCCCAAACTGTTAAAGTGTACCAAGTTTCATGCCTCATTTTCACATATCTTCTGGACTATAACGCATTGCTACTGAATTGGGGCCTCATCAGTTTTAACATGTTTATATTATTATAAAGGATAGACAATTAATTTCTTAGTACAGTTTTTTTAGTTTTTGTATTATTTTGTGTTTCTGCTGCTAAGAAAGCCATTTACAAACTGCCCCAATAACAGAATCCAATACAAAGTTCTGAACATTCTTTCAGATACAAACTGCACAAAGTTACGTTTATTCTGATAAGAAATGTTGTCATTGTAGTTATTTATGTAATATATCATTTTAAAAGCTGTATTTGTGCTCTTTATGCTGGAACTATCCATGGGCATATCAGATATATATGACGTTAGTTATAAGGGCATTTGCTGAGACATTCAGAATTTGCCCCATTGTAGCATTAGCGGTCAAAGGTCAAATTCTCTTGACCTCAGTGTGATGAGAATGTGACTGATGGATAGATTATAGTCTAAGCTTTACAATGATATATGACTTCATTATATTGTGTGTTGGTTACCCTCTTTTATACTGGATCTATATGTAAAATGGCGAAAAAAGATGATAAAGTTTTAATGATAGAGGGATGAAAAAAGGAGTGATAGCACATAGAAAGCTACAGTACCATTGTTGCAATGCTATCATGCATTTTCCAACACTACGGACATAGACCTTAAAAAAAATTACTATGAGACTCGGTCCCTCCAAAGTGGCACGACAGCCAAATTTCGGGGGTCAGGCTCATGGACTACTAGCGGTTGGGCAAAAACATGGTTTTTGAAACATTACAGACAACAAGACCCAATCTCTTACATTTTTGGAATATTCACTCAAGTAGCAGAATGGCCTCATACAACGTAATATGTACAACATAATTATTTGGGGTGTAAGAAAATTCAGAAAAATATTGAGTATTGTGATATTATGTTTTTGATACTGTATTGATTCTCAAAAACATTGTATCGATTTTTAATTAATAGTTTACATGCAAAGATGAACTCAGTCAATACTTTCTTTCATTTGAAAAGAGATGCACCCTCTATAGTGAGCACATCTGTCCGGGTCAAATTGTTCACTATAAGCAGATGATTATTATAACCGAATCTATGCTGTTGTTCATCATCTCTCATGCAGGTTACCATCTAATTGACATTTGTATATTTATTACATGAATACAAAGTAATGAAACGGACCGCTTTCACCATTTACTGGCACACTTCTGCCTTTTCCCTCACTAAGGGTGAGGTACTGCCCTCTTTGGCCGGCTCTGAAGCGCAAGAACAGCAGAACGGCGCCCCTTTTGCCGGGACTCCTCTCTCGCTCACCCGGTTGGAGGGAGACGGGCGCCGGTCTGCATGTGTGCCGCAGAGCCGGTTGAGGATCGGAAGAGTTTTCACTTTGGGGGCATTATGTGACCAGGCATTAGCAATCCACTTTCCATGTGCGCATTCGTTATTTATTCAGAAACGACTTTCCTTTTACCATCATGATAACAATGTGCACGCAGCATCAGCCTCAGGTATCCAGCCGGAGAGCAGATGGGGAGTAAAGTAAAAAACAAAACAAAAATTATGAACTAACATAATTAACGTTAGTCTAACGTAGTTTTAAAATGTTTTCCATATGTTGTCATGTATGAAAAGACCCAAAATGAACTCTGTAAGCGGACTACTTGATTACTATGAGCAAATTATTTAAACAGCGTTTGTATAGGAATGATTCTGTCCCAAGCTTTTTGATCCATATAAGCGGTTGATCACTGTAACCGTAATCACTATAAGCAGTTTCCACGGTATATCGCCCTGCTTACTGTATCGCAATATATTGAATCATAACCCCTGTATCATGATACGTATCGTATCGCCAGATTCTTGCCAATACACAGCCCTGATATTTATAACATGACTCCAGGAATCATCTTAATCCATCTAAAAAGGGTTGACTCAATTTAATTTCAGGTACAGAATAATCACCATGCTTTGATTGGTCACATCCTACCTATTTACTGTGTTTGGAACAACTTGCATGAAGCTAAATATGATCAGTAAACTCTTTGTATTCCTTCAAAAAGGGCTACATTTCCAGGATGTTTTAGTCAGCGCTCACTCTCTACACACGTCTACACATTTACTTGAATCTCTCCTCGAAAGCTACAATTCCTTCACCTTCTGGCACTTTGAAATTGAAACGGGACAGATGCCATCACCTCCAAAGAACAAACCGAGTCTTTAACACCACCCTTCCGGATAACAACTCGGCTTACATCCTGCTCATAACACCCTGCACATTGTATACTGTGATATTTGCTTGCATGTGTGTGTTTGAGTGTTTGTGTGAGCAGACGTGACAGATAGGAAATCCCACATGAACGTTACAGACAATTTAGATTTCATTTGATCGATACAACCTCTTTTGAGATGAACATGTGTGTGTGTGATGAATCTCACACCCAGGTATTATCCCTGTGGGTGCATAATATCAAGATGCAGTTCAGTGCATCATCTGCCTGTCAGTTTAATGGGAGAGCTGGGAGCAGCCATTCTTTCTCTCCACCTCCGCCTCCTCCCTTACCTCACCCCTCTCTCACATATACACTGGCTTCCAGCCCAAATCATACACACTACAGTCTCAGCTTCCTTCTTCTCTGCAGCGCCGCTATACAGCGACAATGGGACAGTTATTTTTGTGCGCATATTGGCAAAAAAGAAGTCATTTCGTCACACTGCAGCTGCAGAACAGAAATCTTGCATAATTCATGTTAACTGTGTGTACACTAGGTGAGCAGCTTAGGGGAAATAAGCAAAAAAAGTCTTTCTATATCTCTAAAAAAAACTCAAACCACAATCAGATGTTTCACACGCGGCTCACAACAATAACAAGTGTGCGCTTCGCTAGTATTTTCAAATTAAAAACTCACTCATAGCTTGACATAAAAACTCTGTCGGTGTCTGAGTCGAGTGAATCGGACAGGGCAGGGAGTGAACCCATAAATGCTGCATGAGGTACAGTCGTACAGCAATAATGCACCGCTGTGATCTCCACGGTCGTTGCCGAGATATTCTGCTCTTCATTATGAGAGCGGCCGCAGCGCTTCATGAGCAGCAGCATATCAGAAAACCACAGGACACGAGCACAATGTCTGTTTAAAGCAATAAAATAAAGCAATAAGGTAATATCTCCAATATGTATCAGGCAAGAGTGCACATATAGTGAACACTGGAATGCATTTGTAGATGTTTCAGGCTAAATGTCCACCTATAGAATCCAATACAACAGCCCAACAATAAAGACTATCTTTAGGAATCTTACGATTAGTCGAAAAAGCGACACAGAAAAACTATTTCTATAATCAATTAATCGTTTCAATGATTTTTCGTTATCGTTGTCTCATGAGTTACTTAAACTTATTGTGAGCAATATTTTACAGCCGCAATGATTAGCTGACTATGTGATAAGTGCAGTAGACTTGATGTTTCCAGCTTCTCTAAACGGAGGATGTGATGCTTTTCTGTGTCATATATGTGATAGTAAGATGAATGTTTCTGGGTTTTGGACTCGGTAGAATAAAACAAACAAATCGACAATGAAAATAATCAATAGTTGCTGACATAATTTGGACATTATACTGTTGAAAAATAAACCACAAACTGGATAAATTACTGTATGAAATGGAGACAGAGTTTCTAAATCAGCAGCAGACTCTGTCGATGCACCTGCTGATACCAACATGTCTGCAATGAGCTAATATCGGAGCAAATATCGGCCAATATATCAACCCAGACAATTTATCAGTCTAACTTTAGTTGCATAATCGATTATCGAAAGAAAATCAATAATTTTTCAAGCAAAACTGTCACTGTCTGTCACTGTCATTATCAGGTCCCAGCTTCTCAAATGTGATGATTTCCTGCCATAAACTATAGTCAATTAAATACCTTTGGTTTATTTCATTAGAAGATATCATGTGTGTCTTGCGATGGCCACTTGTCGCAGTTTGCTGACGTTTTATAGACGAAACGATCAAGAAAATGATCAACAGATGAATCAATAATGAAAATGATCAACAGATGAATCAATAATGAAAATAATCATTAGTTGAAGCTGTACACTGGAGTGCATAATACTGAGACAAATGTCTAATGCGGCACCATCATATTAGAAAAGGCAACACAACTATAAGGCTGCAACTAACAATTATTTTTCATTATCGATTCATCTGTTGATTATTCTCAAGATGTATTGCTTCATCATTTCCCAAAACTCAAGTTGGACATCTCCAGATTGCTTGTTTTTATCTGACCAACAGTTCGAAACCCCAAAATATTCAGTTTACTATTAAAGAGGACTCACAACACCAGCAAATACTCACATTTGAGAAGTCAAAAACAGTTCATTTTTGTCACTTTTGCTTAAGAAATTAATGAATCCATTGACCAATAACCAAAATAGTTGTCATTCAGCTCTAAATAGCCTACAACACCACTTTATGTAGCCTCAGGAATTACTGTAGAGTTGGGTCAACACATCTCTGATAGGATGTCAACCAAAGCCAGGTGGATAAACAAATTGGTCGCTTTTTAAATTCCATCATCTGATTTATTAGTTATTTGTTAGCCTTACAATAGTCAGTTAAGTAGCAGGCCTACAAGACATGTGGTTTGGATTTAAACCCCCTCACCTCATCCCTCCTCCTCCTCCCACTCACAGTGACGTGGTGCTAAAAGTGCAACGTGGACGGGGCAAATAACAACACGCAGCTCATCTGACACCTGAACCTAAAAGTGAATGGTGTCCTCTTTCCACCACCTAACTCCTTACCTGTTCTGCCAGCCCTGGATCAGATTGGTGTATTTGCTCAGCACTCCTTCCAGCTGCCTCTTGCGCGGCTGCTGCAGATTCATGCTGTTCCCGAGCACAGCTCCCCGGCTTCCCACCGCTCCGGCCGGGCCGCCCAGAGAGCCGGAGCCGGGGCTGTGCGACCCGCTCCTCCCGGGCTTCCTCGTCGATGATGATGAGGAGTTCCCGCGGTCCGACGAGGAGGAAGAGTTGGTTTTGTTGGTCACGGGATGCGGACTGCAGAGCGTCTTGTCCATCCTGGCGACGGGACGGCGGAGAGCAGCAGGAGGAGGAGGAGGAGGAGGAGGAAGAGTAGGAAGAGAGGGGAGGAGGGGACGGGGATGGACCAGAAGCAGCGGCAGAAGCAGCAGCAGGGAAGATTTCAGCAGAGCATAAGTGGTAAACAGGGCGATGTGTGTCTGCTGAACTAAAGCAGAGGCAGTGGATATGCATTGACTGCGCTGAAGTGGTGGTTTAAGCGTCCCTCGGTGCGTGAGAAAGCGGACATATTCCCCCCCGTGGTGGTGTGTTTGTGTCCCGCTCTGTCCTCTGCAGTGCGCGGCTGTGAGGCTGTGTGACACTGTGGGTCTCCTCCAGCGCTTTCCTGCTAGCAGAGCGCAGACCCGCCCACTCCTCTCTGGACCCGCCCCCGGATATTACAATGCAATCCTAGTATACACATCATCAGACCAAAAAAAGTGACGCAAAAAAATTTTTAAAAAAAATTGCAAATGCCAGCAGGAAAAGTATTAAATGAGTCATGTATGAGGCTGATACACAGAAAGATTTTCTTTATGATATTTTCAAGGGTGTAGATTTGGTTTTGCAAGTCCCCTTTTCTGCATATATTTATATTAATCTAGTAAATCAACATTATTTTTTAACTGGTTAAAACATTAGAAATGCCATCTAAACTGCGGTATTATTAATAAATTAAAGCAGCAGTGGGTAGAGTTGGAGCAAATATGATTTTAAAAAGTTATTTCTATAAAACGGTCACTGTATCCTTACAGTAGTGCACGAGACAGGTAATCTGAAAAAAAAATCATGTGCCTCTGTGTCCTCCGGTGCTCCTAATGGCATCTGCAAGATTTCACAGACCGGAAGAAAACAACCAATCAGAGCCGAGCTGGAGCCTTGCCGTCTCTGAGCAGCTGTCAATCACTCGCGAAATCCGATCAAACGGTCAAGCTGGGCGGTGCTTGGTATTTCCTCAACTGATGTCAACATGGCTGCCGGGTCACAAACTTTCTCATTTTACAGCTAAACAGTACACTACGAGATGTTTCTGAAAAGATTTGAGGCGAGAAATAGGCATTACAGTAACAGAATATTAATTTATATTTGATCAGCGCTGCGTAGTTTGACCGTTTGATCGGAGTTTGCAAGTGATTGACAGCTGCCTCCGTTGAATGAACAGCCAATAGGAACGCTATCTCTCTGAAATGACCTGTGATTGGCCAAAGTCTCTTAGCTGTAAAATGAGAAAGTTTGTGACGCCGCCGCCATTGTAAAATCTGGTGAAGGAACGCCAAGTTCCGGTCACAAGACCGGAGCACAGCCAACAAGAACGCTCTCTCTCTGAAATGACCTGTCATTGGTCAAAGTCTTCCGTCACAGGCTAGATTTTTTAAAGCCTGAAAACAGAGCCATGAGGAGGTGCAGAAGTCTAGTTTTCTCTCAGAACACTTGAATTACAATATGCTGAAAGGTTAATATGGAATTTTTGTCCAATGATGCTAAAAACATTCTGCTTACTGCAGGTTTAACAAAATATGATTTTCATTGGTATTATAAATACATTAATGCCAATTAAAATCCTATTTTGTTAAGAGACCTCACACTTAATGATAGATATTATATATAAACATCTTTACTACAAAGAGTCGTTTAATGTCTTAATTTTGAATGATGCCAGCGAATATTATATCAACAAATATATAGATAAAGTATATTTATATATACTTGACTCAAAGAAATGTACAGAGGATTTTTTTTCCCAGCCCTGAGTCTCGCCTGCAGTTTTCCTCTCAGGCTGCAAGCACAAACATCCTCCAATCAGAGGGTACGGCAGTAGCCTATTTGCAGCCTGAGAGACGAAACATGGGGCAACAAATTCCACAAATAAATGAAGAAATGTGTACTTGTGACCCCAACATTTAAAGGTGCAGTGTGTAGGATCTGGCGGCATCAAGCGATGAGGTTGCAGATTGCAACCAACTGAAACTTCTCACGTGTGCCAAGCGTGTATTGAACTACGGTGGCTGACAAGAAAATGTGAATGTCCCTATCTATTGCCAGTGTTTGGTTTGTCCGTTACCAACCCATAGACTAAAGAAAACATACTTATTAATATTCCATTTCTGTTAATAGATCCCCCTAAATGTTACACACTGTTCCTTTAAGCCAAAAATCCACACATTTTTGTCAAGAAGCAAACAAGGTGCACGGTATCCTAGACACCCAAGAAGTCACACAACAACAAAAAAAACAATGTTTTTACTGTATATGTAAGAGATAAAATTTAGACTAGATATTTATCTTAATAATATTAATTAAACAAACTAAGGAGATAGGGAAGTTAGATAGTAAATTCTTGAGTGGATATCAAAACTGGATGTCATTTTTATATCTTTTCTAGTTTAATTGAGAAAATGTAATCAATTTCAGACGGTTATATTTTTTTTGTTCATCGAAGTATCATATAACCTGCACTCACACACACACGGCCATGACAACCAGAATGAAAAGGACATGTTAATGAAGACCTGACTGAGGAGCACTGCAGGCTATTAAGAAAAGACAGAGATTGCGCTGAGCAATTGAAGGCATGCCTCAATGAATCTCCACAGGACACTTAACGGAGCACGGATAGATTCCTGCTGCTCGTCAGCTGAGGCAGCGGCAAAGCAAAGATCAATACAAGAGAGTAAAAAAAGATCCCTGGGCAACGGAGAGTCAGAGAGGTGTGTTAAAAGCTTGTGCTGAGAGTCAAGCTCGGGTCAGCTGCATTTCATTATGAGAGGTCATGAGGCCTTTCCTATTAACTTTGAACGTAGATTATAGAAAAAAGTATTCATCATGTACCTTATTCAATATAAAGGAGTTGGCTGTTTGCTAAACCGCCCCTGAACAGTGATTATCCAATCACACCTTAGCAACCGTAACTAGGCATGGCAGGTCTGTCAAGCTTTGGATTTGTCCACATGTTGACATGTGCATGGGGCTGTAGAAAGAGAGATACTCTGTTTATTAGGACTTTGGAGGGTGGTATCTTCATTGTTACTAGGGCTGTCAATCATATAAAATGTTTAAACGCGATAAATCCCATGATTGTCCATAGTTAATCGCGATTAATAGCAAATGAATCACACATTTTTTTATCTGTTCAAAACGCACCTTAAAGGGAGATTTGTCAAGTATTGAATACTTTTATCAACATGGGAGTGGACAAATATGCTGCATTATGCAAATGTATGTATATATTCATTATTGGAAATCAATTAACAACAAAAAACAATGACAAATATTGTCCAGAAACCCTCACAAGTACTGCATTTAGCATAAAAAAATAAGCTCAAATCATTGCCCCAAACTGCATGTGATTATCATAAAGTGGGCATGTCTGTAAAGGGGAGACTCGTGGGTACCCATAGAACCCATTTTCATTCACATATCTTGAGGTCAGAGGACGAAGGACCCCTTTGAAAATGGCCATGCCAGTTTTTCCTCGCCAAAATTTAGTTTGGAGTGTTACTTAGCCTCCCATGCAAGAAGCTAGTATGAAATAGTTGGTACCAATGGATTCCTCAGGTTTTCTAGTTTCATATGATGCCAGAATCTTCACTCTAGCTTTAAATGAGCCCGCAATCGCAAGTTGCATTGAAGAAATATAACTAATTTGCGTTAACAAGTTATTATCGTATTAACTTTGACAGCCCTAATTATTACCTTTCCAAAATTAAAAGCACAGGTGTAAGAAATGGTTTAAACTGTGTTTTTATCTGCTCTAACGTATGCTGCAAACGTTAGCATATCCAGCTCACTACCAGCATTAGTAACCTAGCATTATTTCATCCCAAAGCATAGGGGCATGTTATTAGCTAACTGTATTATATAATTTGTGGGGTTACAGGTTACTTTAGTAAAGTACCAGTTCAGAACTGAAATTACAGTGCGCGGGTGACAAGATGCTAGTATATTACCATTAGATTTTGCCAATATCATCTGCTATTTCTCATCCCCAAAACCCTTTCTCTTGTAAAAGTGAAGCTTCCTGTTTGAAAATACGAACACTAAAACGACTGTTACTTGTCCCAGTTTGTTTCAAATCATCTCAGTGTCTAAGAATTAGAATGAATAACATGTAAATTACATTAAAATGTAATATAATACTGTACTATAATACCAGGGCTCTACCGGCTCTACCATGCAATACAAAAATTATGCTGCTTCTTTGTTTCCAAGTCTACACGAATCAGCTGGTGAAGTTGCTTACTTTTTGGGACCTGTTAGCTTTAGCCTCAATGTTTTTGCATTAGATCCATATTTAAGATCCTTTCACAGGGTTATCGTTTTAAAATAAATCAGCTAAAAACAGTGAAAAGTCAGGAGTTGTCAACCAGCTTAGTGTTAGCTTTAGCCTCTGTTTTCTAGCTATAGCTGACCAAATCCAACAAAATCCACAGTCATTGCCTAAAAATGAGAAGCCTGCGTTTGTTTACCTTTGTGTGAAATGACCCATTGTTTAAAAAAGTACTATGAATTTCAGTGGTAAATCTGCCACTGTTATCATTGTAAACTGCTTGTGTGCTCTGAAAGAACTGAACACAGAGGTCATGGGTGAAAATGAACCAACTAATCTTTTTGAATGACTCTTTTTAGTGTCCAGTATGTACCGGGTCAGCCTGTCAAACATACCGAGTACTCGGTATGAATCCCCGACTTTTACTTTTACGCTGTTATCGTAGGGTTCTGCTCATGCTGCCTTCTACAGTGACCGAATGAGCTGCTCTCTCGATCTGGGACGTCTGCTACGTGCCCAGGAAATACAACAAATCGATGCAGCCAAATCACATTTCTGTAACATCATGTTGGGCTTACAGTACATAGCCTACCTACAAAAAACATTACACAGCAATGGCACTGAATGAACGAGCGAGGACTGATTGAATCGTACTCGAGTCGAGACAGACGGAACGGCAGGTTAATGGTCCATTCACATGCTCCTCGGATGGTCCCATTTCCAGTTGGGAAGTTGTTCCGACTTCGGTTTATTCATGAGCTTTAAGTCGTAATGTGGAAACAATATGGCCGCTATAAAGATGACGTGTTGTATTTTATTGCTCAGTGTTTAAACTAACACATTGATAGCTGTTTCCAGTATTTGTGTGACAACAAAGAGCAAAGGAAACGGATCAGGTGAGCCATGAAATATGATCGGGAACTCGTTTCCGACACCACATGAATGCAGCACAAATACCCTATAGATCATTAATCAGTGACATTTACTGTAACATCGTATTGAGCTTACATGCCTGCCTATATACAAGTGGGATGCTCCATCAATGCATTAAAACTAGGGGTGTAAGAAAATATTGATTCACATGAGTATCGCGATATTATGTTTTGTGATACTGTATCGATTCCCCAAAACACTGTATTGATTTTAAAATTAACCTCTTAGGAATCTGACATCCCGATGACAGGCCTGACAGCTATTCTGGCTTTCAGAGGTTGTAGTGGGCTCGGTTTTAAAACTAGAGTGAAGGTGACATCATATGAAACCAGAATGAATCCATTGGTATCAACCATATCATACTAGCTTGTCGCGAAGGAGGCTAAATAACGCTCCAAAGTTACCCGAAATTTAGGCGAGGAAAATCTGGCGTGGCCTTTTTCAAAGGGGTCTTTTGACCTCTGACCTTTACAGACATGCCCACTCCATGCTAAAACCATGCACTTTGGGGCAAAAAACAAGCAGTTTTTTGTCATGCAGTACAAATGTGTTATGTTTGCATGTGCTAAAATGGTGTATTTCTGGTGTGACAGTTTTCCTAAAATTGCAATATATCGCCTTGCTTACAATATCTCAATACATCGTAATATATTGACTCGTTACCCCTGTATCATGATATGTATCGTATTGCCAGATTCTTGCCAATACACAGAATTAAAATGAACGGCCCACTTCATATGTTTAGATAAGGATGGTAGTTTTTTGAAAAACAATCTAATATTGTTGTTTATTTAATATTTCTGTTGTTTAGCGGCCTTTATGGAACACCATTTCCCATAAGCCCCAGAACTTTGCGGATCGAGGGGTTAGTTCAGACATGTCTGTGATAACAGCAGGACATAGAGTACGGATGCTATAAAAGTTTTTAAACAGTGGAAATTACAGCAAAAACAAAAAAAAAAATGTTAAAAATGACTGATGACATGAGTACCCACGGAGCTGCAGTTTTTTCCTGTGCTCACAAAGTAATCATTAAACGGCAGACATTAAAAGGTTTCGATTTCTAATAGCAACTAGTGGACAGCAATTTGTCTTAGAATATGGAAAGTTAAACCTCAGGAACGCACATCATTTTTTCAGAAAGGCTGATGAAAGAAATGCTGAACATGAGGTTGCCTTAGACTGACGTGAGGACTTTGGCTCTCTATAATCTTCTACTCTGCAGTATCATCACATTTAACAACATCTTCATCATCATTATCTCTTCCTTTTAAGCGTCTTCCACCCCATTCTCCCCCAATCATCTTCATCACCATCATCCATGTTATAAGCACTTTGAAACATCTTGCATCATCACCGCCACGGTCACCATCATTCTGCCGAAACAAAAGAGCTACCGGCCGCCAACGCAGCGGAGAAATGGGTGTTTCCTCACCTCAGCACTGTAAAACATGAAAGAACTCATTCCCCAGAGCTGTTTATTTTCCCCGGCTATACGCTGACATCGCACCGATCTCCTCCATTACAGTCCTGCGTCAGCCCAGTCAGATTTATGATGGCTGTGACTGCCTGAGGCGGGCCCTCACCATCTACCACTACCAGCCCGCTCCCGGCACCAGAGCCATTACAGCCTAGAAGGAGATACTTTAAAACCTAATAGCTCCCAAACGTCAGCTTTTTAGGAACGAAGAACAGCAGCCTTGTTTGTAGCATGAGAGTGACACATTTCTTCGTTTATATGGTGACTTAAGAACGTTTTAAGCTATAAATGTTAAGTTATAAACCAGTTCAGTTTTTCCAAACATTAACCCCATAACATCCCTGTTTTAGCATTTAATACCTTACCTAGGTTTTGTTATTCAACATTGTCTGACAGCATCACATAGGCTTTATTCTATATTAGCTTTTTCCAACTCTTCAATGAAGCTTTATTATGTTTACACCGGGTGAAATATTCCTGTCTATGGCTGTTTTTCATAGTTTGGGTTAGGCCTCTTTGTTCGTTAAAGCTTATTCGCTTTCTTGCTGAGTTAGATACGAAGATCGATACCACTCTCATGTCTGTCACTGGAGATCACTCGCGGTTGAACATGATTGTTCTCCTGTTGGAGAAATGGATTATTTGTGGGTCTTCAGATGACCGTAAAGGCCAAACCTGGATCCAAAGGGTCTATTGCAGTGTGGGCAGTTGTGGAGGCGGTGGAGGTCCTTTTCATGTTGCGCTGTGCCTCCATAAGTCATCCTTCTCCAAAGGTTCCTGTCACATGCCATCTCGTCCCAGTTGTTTAGATTAAAGCGACATTTCCTCAGGTGGGATATCATATGAGGTTATCCTTGTATTGCTTTTTTTGTCCCCCCTGGGTGCGCATACCGATTATATGGCCTGTCCATCACAGCTGGTGTAGAGTGATAGTTGTGGAGATACTTGGTAGGTTGGCTTCCTCCAGGATGCTGATGTCTGTTCGCCTGTCTTCCCAGGTATTCCTGATGATCTTCCGTAGGCATCGCTGGTGATATTGTTCCAGGGCTTTGATGTGTCTGCTATAGGTAGTCCAGCATTCAGCACCATAGAGGAGTGAGGACAGAACTACTGCTTGATAGACAAGCAGCTTGGTCTTAGTCTGGATGTACAGTGAATATGAAGCTTAGCTTTGATTTTTGTATGGATTAAACAAACGAAATATTGCAATATTGCAAATATGCGTACTTGCATTCTGGTGACTATTAATGAATGAAAATAACAAAATAATAAATACACTGCATTAGTATTTTGTAAAATAAGCCTACTTTTAATTTTAGTTTTAATTCTCAGGAAAGAAAACTGAATAATTCACCCGACATGAACTTGTGAGAATCTCTGGTATAAACTAGATAATATTTACCAGTTTTCATTCATTCATTCATTCATTTTTCCCCTGCTTGAGTATTTCTTTCTCTTAGAACTCTCCATTTCTCTCTCCTCTCACTCACTGAAGGCCCTTTCAGACACAGCGCGACAATGACACCACTGCTCTCCGAAACTCGTTATTTCCAATGGCTAGTGTGACGCCACGACGGCTTTGCTGTGATGCTGTGATGTGCGGCAAGCAAAGCTCAAACCGCGCCACGGTGACGCGAGCAGCTCTCCTCCGCCGGGAAAAGACATTTGGTGTAGCTCTATTGGCCGTCCGGGTGGAAACAGTAGGGTACTGTGCCAGAAACATGTTGAGATAATGAAAAGGGAAAAAAAGGTGTGAAATAAATCAGGAGAAATGCGGGAGAATTGTGACCCCGGGAGGAAACCGGGAGAGGGCGATGAAAAACGGAAGTCTCCCGGGAAAATCGGGAGGGTTGGCAAGTACTGTATGTGCTTATGGTCTTTATGCTAAGCTAACTGGCTGCTGGCTGTAGATTCGTATTTACTATACAAACATGAGTGGTATCAATCTTATCATTTAACTCTGAATAAGTGTATTTCCAAAGATGTAGAATGATTGCCTTAATGCACACAATATTTCACACAACATTGCAATTCCAACTTTTTGGGAACAACTTGGGGAAGGCCCTTTCCTGTTTCAACATGACAATGCCCACGTGCACAAAGAAAGGTCCATAAAGAAACGGTTGTTGAGTTTAGTGTGCAAGAACTTCACTGACCTGTAGAGAGTCCTGACCGCAACCCGTTCCAACACCTTTGGGATGAACTGGAACGCGAGCCAGGCCGTATCGTCCAACATCAGTGGTGACCTCACTGGTGCTCTTGTGGCTGAATGGGAGGAAATTTGGTTTAGATTGTTAGATATATTCAACACAAATATATGGGTGTAATAATATTCAAGTGTCCACATACTTTTAGCCATAAAGTGTACAAAGAAGTGGTTTCATTTAGAATATTTCAGTATGTTGAAGGCAAGCAAACCTTCACTTGATCAAAGTGTGCTGTTGTCTGGCACATTTGGCATTTCGATGTCTGACAGCCTTTCAGAAAATAGATTGATCGCAAAGGCTCAGCAAAGAAAAAGCCCAGGACTCAGCTTTAAAGATAAAGTAGTGTGAAGAAGTCCTCCATCAGCACACATCCTCATCTCTTAGTCGTAATGCCTCGATTTCCACAACATAATATCTCATAGTTCTTAATGGATCCTGGCATCTCGAAGACGACTGTAGTAAGTGGACAGATGGGGAGTTTTGCTCGTTGATAGATACAGTTTGTCAGAATAAACGATCATTTCTTAGTCAGTGCACATTTTGAAAGGTTATTGGAAAAGCTACTGAGTGGCAGGGTTCATTTTAGAGCAGGCTGTCAGAATTTGAATAAGGCTGGGTGTATTTCATCAGCGATCTTATCAGTGTGAGCTTGTCTGTCCTTGTGCCTGACAGGTATCTGCACACCGCTCATCACTTTGTGTACAAATACACATATCTCCTCCTCTCACACTTAGAGTCCAAATCAAAACACAACAACAATACGACCTTGGTTTGGTTCTATGTTTCCGCTGACGCTGCATTCACAAACAACAGCTGGATCAGATTAGCGTTTCACCTGGTCTAAATTTGCTCCTGGCAACCACAGGACCGGAGATTATCTTGAGTCTGTTTGTTTAGGGAACATTTTATCTGCTCCTTGTAAACTCTGCTGCCAGCCATCACGTCTCCATAAAATGTCCCTCTACCTTTGCTCTCTGGAAAGAAGCTTACGAGTGAAATAACTTCCTGTTGGCTTTGGTTTTGCTGTAATGTAATCTTGCTGTTCAGTTTATTCAGTTTCAGTTTATTTCATTCCTGAGGGAGTTCAGTCTGTCACGTTGTAAATGACATGTGGTGATGCTTGACTTGCCAAAAGCTTGCGTATGTTTGCTCACCAGCCTGCATTATTCACAACGACCAGCAACCTCGCCCAATAACTACTTAATGGACTGGAAGGGGGCTATTGACCCTGTACGCTGACAAGGTCAGCAGACTGTGTGTGTGTGTGTGTGTGTGTGTGTGTGTGTGTGTGTGTGTGTGTGTGTGTGTGTGTGTGTGTGTGTGTGTGTGTGTGTGTAAAACCATAAACTGAGAGCAGGAGAGAGCGATTTTACAGTTCAAGGCTGTGTGTGCCTTTGAGTGAATATTTGACTTCTCTGCTTGCTGCCTCGTTCCGTGCTCGGCTAAAAGATGATGTCATGCATATTCATCAAGGCAGCTAAAGAATACGGCTCTATGGTATCTTGAGATGAATTTGGAGGCTGTAATGTTCAGGAGCCTTCGGTAAGCCTCAACTCGGAAGGTCAGAGCACCTCAAAACCTCTACAGGAAAGAGGACGGGTAATTAAGACCAGTATATCAACACAATAGTACTTCCACAGGACCATAAACCCAACTGTCCTAAGAGTATATATTGACGTCCAAATCTTCTCATAGCAAAGAGTTATGTTAAAAGAAAGTCAAGGCACATTCATTTCTATAGCATAGAGATGGAAATCACAAATCACTTTGCTGATTCAAATCACTTTATACTGTTCAGTTCAACGATTCATAGTCACATAAACCCTATGTAGTTTTTTCACTTTTTTCCCTAAGCAAATTGAACGCATTCATGTTCAAAGGCACTTCAGTACGTACAACAGTAAGTGAACACATCACCGTTCATATGGCCACAATGTTCAGAGCTGATTCAAACTGTCCTAACTTCAGTAGTGAGTGCTTCTGTTGCTGGTTCAAGCTCTTACGTTCAGTTCAGTAAAAATCTATTCTATACAAGCACCGTACACAAGGTTAAAGCTGGAGTGTGGGTCTTTTACATATAAATGAATGTCTGTTACATTCGAGTCCTTGTCAAATGAGTACACACAATGCTGATTAAGCATATCGCCGTCAGGGAAAGCTCTCTGTATTTCGCAGTATACCGGCGTTGTGGTGTCTGTGGAGAAATTCCAACGCAGACGCACCGGAAGTCATGAGTTTTATGTCAACCACGGTCTGCTAAAGGAGGCAGGAAGGGGGGAGAGACCATAGCGACGGACCAGCACCTAGGAGTATCGTTACATGGTAACAAGATCTGGCGAGGACACTAGGGGACGCGCTGCTCCACTCAACTGGCCGCTCAATCGGTAACGTAACCTATCGTGGAATGCACCTGATCGGTCCCTGGTTCTCTACTCAAACAGGAAACAACATGGCGGTAAACTTTCTGTTATTCCGTCTAAACAATCCACCAAAATCTACTTCTGAAAACATTTTAGGCGAGAAATAGGCAATGCCACTGCTTAATCTCGTTTCATTTTAGAACTAGATTGCCTAGTTTGACAGCTTGGTCGAAATTTTATGATCCAGGAGCATCACGCTGGATGGGTTCATTTGCATAAAGTTAAGATTTTTTTAGCTTTATGCAAATACAGACCCTCTCCAACTCACCACATCACTCCCACCATGAACTGGGTGACTGCTTCTCCTGCTTTCCATAGGAAATTATCTGGTGGATATGCGCCGTATGGCGGGAGCGACATGGCGGGAAATCCTAAGAAGCATCCAAGAACAGTCTCTGGAGTGGATGCTCTAGATAAAAAAGAAACTCAGTGTTCAGAGGAAGGGTTAAAGTAAAAAAAAGAAAGCGATCTACTGCAAGGACACACACGGATCACTGGGGGAGATGCAGCAAGCTCACCTGCAGGCAGTCATAAGCACACGTCAACAGTCTTTGTGTAATTACTCTCACTGCCAGATGGGGGAGACAAAAGTTGCGCACTCCAGCTTTAATAGCTCTGTAGCCTATTATTTACGACAGAGTTGTCCGATAATGATTACCAGCCACGACAGCGTTGGGCTGTTAATCATCAAATGAAGAAGGGCGAGTTTGGAGATGAGTGTGGTCTGAGCAAGGGCACCGGAAGTAGGTGCTGCTTTTAACTTAAACTTAAACGTACTGTGCACTACAACTGAGCTGAGTCACCAGTGACTGGAGCTCCACTGCTAAACACCTTTAAAGCACAGAGGCAAATTTACTGTATATGGATAAAATAAAATACAAAAAGTACAACTTGCCTCAAATTCAATAGGCCTAAATGAAATAAAAGTGCAGTATAAAAATTAGTCAATCAATGGCACAAAAAAAGTTTTTAGTTAAGTGAAGAGTGTTATTTCTCATGTCCTTGTAGAATAAGAATTGAAAAAAATCGATTGGGAAAAAGATAGCAGTGTGTGGGTATTTTTTTCTTTTAAATCTCAATTATAGTGTTTCCTTTGTGTGGTTGGGTGTGTGTGCAAAAGAAAGAGGAATCCTATAACCAAAATGGTCAAAAGCAGCCAGTGACTGTCTGCAGCAAAAACCTGAACAACTTCATGCCAAGGAAAGTTAAATTAGCCAAATAATGAGTTAAAGAAAGGGTCGTTGCTGTTTTACTGCATCTCGAGATGAAATGAAGAGGCCTAACATTTAGGTGTGATTATGGAAATACATGCAAAGGCAAAACAGAAAGGGAAATGTGCAACAATATGAGAAAAAAGATCCATTTTGTGACCAATTTTCCTTTACATTCGTCAAAATCTATTTTTGTCTGCATGCAATTGACAGCTGAGTTAAAGGTCATAGTTAAAGTTGTGGCACTAATGAACCCCATACACTTTGAAGATGGTATTTTCTTCCTTATTAAATCACCTTACAGGACCAAAAGCAGAAAAGGTGGACAAAGACACAGGAAGTCAGTGACAGACCTGCAGTAAAAATGTCACAAAGGCTCTCTGTGGGCTCAATTATCGTTCAATTGAACAGGAGCAGAGGGGACCGCCAATTTGCGCTCTAACTTGACACTTGTGTTTGTCAGAGGAGCTTCGGGCTGGAAAATACAAGCGAGGATATAACTGCTAATGGCTCCTCTTGAATTCAGACTTTTCCTGCTAAGCAGACACTCCACAAGGATGACGGTGTCAAAATGTGACAGACCGAGGACGGTCATTTCCCTGAAGCTTGTTTCAGGGGGATGAGAGCAGAGGACACTGTGACAGAAACACCTCACTTCTTTTCTTCTCATTCAATTGCCACTCTAATATCCTTTTTCACAGACAACACAAGCTCTAGCCCTGCATTGTTATGTGCTTCTTTTATTCCCTTCCTTGTTTTTGTTCCTCTAATTTCCCTTAAGGACTCTGTGATCACCCTCTTACAGTTAAAATCACTCTATAACTTAACTTGAGATATGCAGATGTATTCAAAGCAGCAATAATGGCTTCTTTATGGGCTAATTAAGATTTTATTGCTCACAAATGTCGAGATGGAAAGGTAATATGGAGTTGTGGTAACAAGTCATCAAGGCATCAACAGGCAAAACAGGTTGTATTTCAAACTAATTGTCGCCTCAACCTTCTACAAAGCTGTAGAAATAATCATACACAAGTCAGTGATTTACATCCACAGCAGCAGGTTCTGTTGGATGTGGATGTACTGTATTCCTCTGTATTTCTCTGAAGCACATTAGAGACATCTACTGGCCAGAAATCTACTTTGGGTTTACTTGGCCTGTTTGAGAAAAATCATGAGATCACTCACCTTCAAGATGTGATGTAATTTTCTCTAGAGGATTATTCTCCCCTAAAAACCAAAAACACTGCATTTACATATTTGGTCAAGACTGAGTTAAGATAAAATGATTATGGTGCATGTTGATGTAACCTTACAGTGTATAATTTATGAGAAAACGGCATGTAAACAACACAAAAAATGTACAGTAGCTATACGAAATGGAGGAAAAAAAGCCAATTTGAAGCTACTGTAGTTACTGCACTTGCAGCTTATAGCTCAAGCACCCTAACCAATGCACTTTCAGACAGACAGGACAGCCTAAAAAGTAGGTATTTTTGACATGTTATAGTATGAAAAGCACAGATGTAAATAAAAAATAATAATGGTAACACTTGAAAACAACAGAAACAACTTAGCTAACTGTTAGCTAGCTAATAGAGTCGTTTTCGTACTGTTTTCAGAGAAAATGCTCTAAAATCCGACTGCACACTAACGTTACCCCACCAGCACCAGACGACAGAGTGTTAGCTAACGTTCCAGAACCCAGTGACGCATTAAGCAGCTAGCTGGAGGAGTTGGTAAAGATTAGACGAAGAACGGAGCTAAGCTAAGTTCAAAGAGACCGATATTGGACTTACAGTCGCTAGGTAACGTCAACCGGAAACACGACTCCAAACTAGCCAGCGTTAATGCTAATGTTGCTCCGTGACTGCTGGGTGTGTAAGCAACTCTTTGCTATGATATGGTAAATCTACATTGGTTGATTTTTTTTTCCCTAGTTGCTTCCCGTAGTTAGGTGGAAAATATTAGTTTGGATAAATTGATATCTTGGTAATTTATTTGTTATGCGATATAAATGAGGCAGTAGCTACATCATCATAATAATCATAATCATGATTGGGAGTATTACATTATTTATATTATTTAAAATTAAATTAAACTAGTCCTGTTAAAACTTGCCTAATTATAGTCTAGCTTCTGCTAGCCTATAGCAGATTAGCAGTAACTTCATCTCTGCCTCAGAGTCTAGTGATGTTCATGTGATTTGGCGTGGTTAAGCTATCTTTAACTGACATAGGCAATTTCAATGAATTATTTTTTATTATTAATTTAGAATATGAATTTCAATATAAAAAAGTATCAACCAATGGTAGACAGACAGTCAGACATACAGGCACACATCAATTTAATCCATATAACTAGCTATGTAGTAGCTATGTATGTATGTATGTAGTAGTATGTATGTAGAAAGTATTTTCTCAAACAAACTTTTTGGACAAGAAAGTTAAAGTTAAAAGACAACATTTTATTAGATTTTCACTTTTGTGCCTTTTCACCTCACATTCATTAATCCAAAGGTAGAGTGAATTATCTGCATTTCTTTTACATGTTATGTGTGGTCTATCCTTGAGTAAATAATCAGCATAAAAAGGCAATATGAAGGCATAAAATAACACTTTAAACCCTTATTTTCTACTTCTCTGTATCCGTTTGGCAGTTTTTTAAATGAATTATTCAGCTTAATATAATATATAGACTATTTTTCCTCTGTAGACATATATTTTTTTCAACAGACCTTACATCCTGTCTGTAAGATATGATTTTGTTTTCAGTTCGTGCAATCAATCAGTTTGTAATAGCATAAATCACACTTCCAGAGTCATGCACTGATTTGGATCTTTAAGTTCACTTCAACACCGTCACCATTCAGTCTTCATTGTCCCTGCTGATGAAGAGATGGACGTCTGTCTCCGATGACTCTGTCTTTATTAAAACGCTCAGATTAATACAGTCATTACAGGCCCATAGCTACATTCATGATGATAACTCCACTTTCTATTCCTAATCAGCTCTTATATTCCTAGTCTTGTTATGGTTCCACCTCTCTGACAGGTTCATCTCTCTGTAAAGGGCACCGAGGAGAGGAAATGAGGATCATGTGTGAGCATGGCTACTGCCTGCACTCACACACACATCCATCCCACTTATACCCGGTGTGTTTTAATGTAATGATCCTTTATAATGCGGCTCATCAGTATGCTGAAGGGAACAGGGGTCTGGGGAAGTCATACTTTGCTGTACGCCCACACACAAGGACATTACATTAGCATTGATTGTCCTCTATTCCACCCAGTATTAATAGCACATAAGAATATGGGGGACTTCAATTCACTGTCTATTAGCCTAACGATCTACGTAATCTCTTTTAATCAAAATATCTGATTAAAAACACACATAATGTTGTTTATCATGATTCCATTGTTGTTTGGAGGCACCTCACTGCTGCTTCAAAGTCATCATTCATCCAGTTAAGGTTATGGAATGATGGAACTACAACTCCCAGAATGCAACGGGGGGATTTCTAGTCCAACCACAGCGCAGCTCCGGGTTGACCACGCGTTGTGTGACTGCCACCGGACGGCTGTCTGCAGACGGTGCAGGGAAAAACGTGTCACACAGTGCCACACACACACACCGTGCAGGCAGCTCGACCCGGACCAGAGATGTGAAAAAAAGATGGATTAGAAAACTATGTGCCTCGGCTCGTCTTCAACATGTTCCCGGGAGTTTTCTACGCGCTGCTGGCGGGTTTCCTCGGGGCCGTGGCGTCGTCGTCGGCCAAGCTGTCCCTCGGAGCCGACTACCTGAAGGGAGTCTGCGAAAGCGGACTCCGGACGTGGGGAGAGCAGCGGAAATTCAGACAGGCGGACGAAACCACCGCCTGCGACCGGGTGAGGAACCGCCGCAGTTAAAGTGAATTATTAACGCAGTGGCTGTGAATAATGCAGGGTGCGATGCCTGCAAGCGGGGTGGTTTCTCACGGAGGAAGTTGGGGGGTTATCCTCTCCTCTCCTCTCCTCCCTGACTCCCTCAGCATCAGCACCATCAGCAGCATCACACGGAGGGGGGGGGGGGGGCAGCCCATGCACCAGCATGACATTGCAGCTCCGGGTGTGTTATCGCGTTGTTTTGTAAGCAACTTGTTTCTCAGCTGTGGTTGTGTGTTTATGATGGCGCGGAGAAGAGGCAGGTTTCTGGAAAAAGGGGGGTCAGGTTTCTGTGTGTGTGACCTTCACGCTCTCTCCGCACATGCACACGTCACATGGTGATGTCAGAAAACATCTGCAGCCAGCTGTCTGGAGTCTTGAACAGTGACCTTTAATCTGAAGGATATTTTAAAATAGAAAAATGAGGTGTGCATTTGGAAGCAAAATAAAAAATGCTCATATGCACCACTGGGTTTGAATGCGTCATGAGGCTTCATCTGGGATTTCAAGCATAGGATAATAGACAATATATAATATACAATATAATAATATAATAATACAATATACCAAATAATGCTCATGTAAATAATGTTATTATAATAATTAATATTAATAATGTTATTCTTAACACTGTGTTAGATGTGATATTCACAGTGGTGGAATGTAACTAAGTGCATCTACTCAAGTAGCCTACTGTACTTAAAGGAACAGTATGTAGCATTTAAGGGGATCTATTGGCATAAATGGAATATAATATTAATGAGTATGTTTTTTTCTTTAATGTATAATCACCTGAAAATATGAATCGTGTATTCTTTACCTTAGAATGAGACATTTATATCTACATATGGAGCTTGTCGTCTTCACGGAGCGGGCCGCCATTTCACACTTTTGCGTACACGCATGACACGCGGGAGGAGTTTCAGTTGGTTGCAATCTGCAACTTCACCGCTAGATGAAGCCAGATCCTACACACTGCACCTTTAAGTAAAATTTTGAGGTACTTGTGCTGCACTTGCATTTCCAATTTATGTTACTTCATACTTCTACTCCATTAGATTGCAGTGGGAAGTTTTATAGCCTACTTTTTACTCCACAAGTTAATATGCTTTGCAGATTTGGATTTTACACTCAAAACGCGATCAGTTTATGAAATATTATGCATTGTTACAGATTAAACTACCTATAAAGTAGGTCATATTGCTTCACCTCCAGCAACTGCAACATGAAAGTGTTATGTAAACATTAAAGAGGACCTATCATGCTCATTTTCAGGTGCATACTTGTCTTTTGGGTTTCTACTAGAACGTGTTTGCCAAACTCTTCGGACTCCGCTCCAGCTCCACTCTAACTAGCTTTGTTTGAGGGCGTGCCAAACTAGTCAGCAGGCAGGTATTATGCAAATGTGTTACTTGGTGACATCACCACGTTACGGAAGAAAAGGCGGGACTTAAAGCAAGGCGTTTCAGGCAGTTTAGGAGCAGTGTTTCTGTGGGGGAGAGTAACTCACTTTGGGGTGGACTTTGGGCTTTGTAACTTTGCAGACCTTTTACATGCACAACAAACTATATAACACACTAAAGGAAAGGGAAAAGGCACAAAAGCATAATAGGTCCTCTTTAATAGATCTATTATATAAATCCTATAATATAATATATAATAATTTAACAACACTGCTGCATAATGAGTACTTTTTTATAGGATAAAGTCTACAGCTTTTGCTTTAAAGCGGACACAAGACAACTATAATCAGTTGTCACTAACTTCTGTTTTTGTACTACAGCTACATATCCCTCTGAGGCTGCTGTGTGGCGGGCTGCTTTTCACCTGCAATGCTGTGATGTGGACCTTCCTTGCCAAAGCGCTCAGGTACTCCTCTTCCTCCACCCAAACCACTGTGACCACCACCGCCTCCAACTTCATATCTTCCGTAAGTACCAGTCTCTCTCACAGGACCTCCTACATGCCCTTGTAGTCTGTTCTTTCTAGTACTTGTCCTCTAAGCATAATAGAGGACTGTAGTGGAGTACAAGTTAATTTCAGAGTGACCTTTATATAAGCTGCTTTTAATTTAGAAAATAGGCTATTCAGAAATAACTTGTCGCAGTGATTTAGGCCTCTTACAGGAGTTTCTTGCCAAGTTCAACTCCTTGTTTGACATATCCCTTCAAGGCATCCTTACTGGCGGTTATTTAAATGGAATTGTAGAGACAGATTTCCTTTGACAAAGAATAAACAAAGATTTCTTTCCCTACTCTGCAGGCTTTTCTGGGCCAGCTGATCTTTGGTGAAGCCCAGATAACTCTGTGGTGGGTTGGGATCTCCCTGACCTTCTCTGGTCTGCTGGTACTGCAGAGGGTTTCGCCGCAGGAGGGGCAACATGATACAGGCGCCAAGGACGAATAATATGCCTCGTCTCCACTAGAGTTCAGCCTGGTTCCAGCTGGCTGTGGTATGAGGTGTGTTTTTGGTCGGCATCTCCTCCGATTTTAAAGTCTAGCCAAAGAAAAAGTGAAATCTTAAAAGAAGAATTTCCAATTTTGTTGTTAATCCTCCCCCAATCACTAGTTTTATTAGTTTATGGATTAACTAAATGCCACTCCAAATGCATCCTTCCTGATAAAAAAGAAATATTTTATTTTGTTGCAGTTTGTTTGCATGTAGGCTGAGAAACACTGCTGGCTCGGCTGTGGCGCTGCATTGTTTAGGCCTGTTCTAAAATCAGAGGAGATGTTGGCCTTTAGCCAGTCTGGCGATGGCACAGCTACAGTCCGGCTAGTGGAGACAAGCTAATGGATCCCTGCACCCAGCATACGCTCTAAAATCATCTTTGTCCACACAGCAATGAAGCGAAAATTATACTAGCTTTACGTTACTTTTGGGGAATTTTATCAGTCAACAGCAGCACAATAACTCATGAGCTAACAGAACACATTTTGGGATATACACTTATTTGCTTTCTTGCCGAGAGTTAGACGAGAAGATCGATACCACTCTCTCGTCTGTCCGGTAAATCTGATTAGCTTAGCTTAGCATAACAAGTGGAGGAGGGAAACAGCTAGCCTGGCTCTGTCTGAAGCTAACAAAATCTGCCTATTAGCACCTTTAAATTCACTAATTGGCATTTTTTATCTTGTTTTTTTAATTCTAACATCAAGTAAAACCACAAAGTGTTTTTTACAATTCGGTTTTTGTATGAATTAAACACATTTTGTTAGCTTTTGGCAGAGCTAGGCTTGCTTCTCTCCTCTCTTTCCAATCTTTGTGCTAAGCTAAGCTAAACTAACCATCTCTTCAGAGTGGTATCAATCTTCCCTTCCAACTCTCGGCAAGAAAGGAAATACGTGCATTTCTCAAAAACTAATCCTTTAAAGGAAGAGACAGATAATACAATATATATATAATTTGAGAATGTGTGCATATTGACAGACTGATCTGAAGTCTTTTGGGTTTTGTTCGTGAGCAATGGACAAATAGCATCATTGGTTTTGTGCATGATGTCACCATTATGTATCGCGGCCGTCAGATCACCAAAGCTTCCTTAATTCTCGCATTTCCTTAAGTTACTCTGACACGCACTGTAAACATCCCACACTGACGTTGCATTTTGTGCATGCTCGAGGCGAAGTTATAAATGAAGCACTTAGCCGACGAAGTGAACTTTCACAAGTAATAACACTAATGTAGCGCCGAAAGGCTCGTCCCTGGGTCTCTCTTTTCCTTTTTAATTGCCTTTTTCTCGACAGCTCGAACCTCAAGATATGAGCGCGACACATGTTTCGATTTAGAGGCAGCTGCTCTTACACTTCGTGATGCGCATGTTGAACTCAAATATCTCGCACCAAAGCATCCTTGAGCGTTAAAGCGACGTCCCTGTGAGCTGCTTCATGTTATTAAAACTCACAATATTGTGACTTAAATGTCCAAACTGTCTCTCCAGCTTCAGAGACATCACATGGCCTCTTGATTGCCTGTTGCGCCCTGCCTTTGCGATCTCATTTTATCCTGTCCGTCACCCATCATCTGTTATCAGTGAGAGTGCAATAACATTATACTTCCTTTAAATCTCATAACACTGTGATGTGTGTAACAGCGAGGGAGCTCTGAGCATTAATAATTGAGCATAGAAAATGGCAATACGTGCTGCTAGAGGGACGTTTCTGTTAGCATAAATCAAAGCTAAGTAAACTGTATACAGGGGGTTTGTCTGAACATGACATTACAGGTTGCTTTATCGATCACTCTTTGCAGTTGTTTGGATACATATCATAATATAAATGCATAACGGTAGCTATAATACATGTCTGTAATATTCCACAGCAGCAATGCACAAATATATCAGATGTCCTTCCAGCCGCTGCTGCTGTGCAGGTTTTGTATCATGTGATTTACATGCATCCCTATTAATGTGACTGCAGTGACAATGTGATTATATACAGCTCTCGTGTTAAAGGCCGGCTGAGTGATGTTTCATATAGCAGGGCTTTACTCGCCACGCGGGATTCTTCAGCAGCGGAGATCACTCACAGCCATGCTGAGAAGTGAAATCAGCTGTTTGTACCTCCACGTTCTGGATCCCGGGTGTGTTGCATTACTTCTTTGGAGGGAAATTACGCGTATTCTCTTTCTTGTCGAGAGTTAGATGAGAAGGCTGACACCACTCTTCTGAAGAGTGGTGTCAATCTTCTCATCTAACTCTCAGCAAGAAAGTGAACAAGTGTATTCGAAACTATTCCTTTAACATAGGCTACCTTTAATATCTGTAATCTTTGCTTTTGATTCCGAGGTTTTTTTTTTGGTGCCTGGCTTTTTTTCCTCCAGTTAACGGCATGATATGAAGGTACACCATCTACCTGTGAACCCACTCTCACTGTAATATAACCAGCCGGAGCTTTGCAGTAGCCACATTTATAGCTCTGTGACAGCCGCATGGCCCTGAGTGTGACGTATTTATATCCGTGTGCACATAAACTGTAGATGTGGTTGTACAGAGAGATTAGAAAACCGCTGAAATACGATACTCACCCGACAAGGCGCGCGTCACATTGACGAGTTAATGTGCCGCACTGCAAGAAAACCAATTTATCAGCAATTCTTTTGAATCAGTTAAGTTTTGACCCAGAATAATGGAACAGAGACTGATTTTGCATTCGTTTGTTGGTACTCTTTAACCTAAATTATATGTGCAGATCAGCTGCTGCACTGACAAATTCAACATCATGTTCAACTTTTTAACACATATCGAGCCCGTTTGATTAGAGGGAGAGACTGTTTGCTCTGATATAAATCGTTCATGATGTGTTTTACAGATTATGTGAAAAGTGTAAATATATTCTGTTAATAGGAAACACTTAAAAGGATGTGTAAATTCCCATCCTCACCGAGAGAATTATTAAATAAACATCTCATCTGACAAACAAGATTATCGTCTCGTCGTGTGTTAAGTACGCCGTCATGACAGCTTTGTTCTTCAAACAGAGGAGCTTCTTAGAGCACCTGTATTAAACTGGGTAAAGCTGTGAAGGTCTGTCTATTCCTGCAGCAAACAGGGACGTTGTGCTCATTTAGCTCAGTGTCCTCTCTTTGCATTCAAACACAGTAACGTCTAATGAAGAGTGTTCTCACTGTAGCTAATGGGGCTGGATGTAATGTTAGCCTTGAGCTGGTCTACATCTACTTACACAGTGATGCTCCATTAGACCAGTTCCCCTCCTTTAAATACCTCTTGTAAGAATGGAAGACGAAACATAAATTGGTTTAAAGCCCTTTCAGATGCCTCGCATTCCAGATACATGGCAGATAAGAGCGTGCTTCTGCAATGAGGACAGAATATGTTCATTTTAAGTTGTTGTTTTTTTACACTATAGTAGCAGATATGCCTTTTCCCCCCCTTTCCATTCCTGAATTAAAAATAGAATTTTAAAATTTCTCACAAAGGAAGACCTCATCTGCTAAATAAAATGTGAATTTAAATATTTCTTCCCTGTTTTATCTCAAGAAATATGTATTAGTAATTCACAAGAAAGCAATCACTAAGAAATTTAATGTTGTATTCATGTGTTTTTCTTTTTTGTTTTTTTTTAAGTAAAATTTTGATTTCTTTCCACATTTTAGAGATGTTTTCTAACGATGGGCCGCAAAATTACACAGGGTATATACAGCAAAAATATAAAATTTATTGTAAAATAGTTTATTATATATTTCTGAAATTTTATTTGATAGTAACTGTTCTGAAACTTTTATGTCAGAGTATGTTAAAGGGACAGTGTGTAGGATTTGGCGGCATCTAGTGGTGTGGTTGCAGATTGCAACCAACCGAGTACCCCACCGCTCACTCCTCCCTTTCCAAGACTGCGGTAACGTGAGCTGCTGAGTGCAAAATTGTGGTAACACCGTTCGCCTCGCTCAGAGGTCATCCTTACTATAATAACACTACTCTAGGAGCAACGGAAGTCAGACGGCGGCTGGCGGTACCACGGTTTTACACTCTGCGGCTCACGTTACCGCAGTTTCACAAGCGTGTTGGAGAACTACGGCGGCCTTCAGGTAATGTAAAAAAGCGAAAGGCTTTCTCTAGAGCCAGTGTTTGGGTTTGTCCGTTCTGGGCTACTGTAGAAACATGGCGGAGCAACATGGCGGACTCCGTGAAGAGGACCTGCTCCCTATGTAGATATGAAGGGCACATTGTAAGCCAACGAAAACGCAACGATTCTTAGTTTCAGGTGATTATACACTAATGAAAACATAGTAATGAATATAATTTTCCATTTCTGCTAATAGAGCCCCCGAAATGTTACACACTGTTCCTTTAAGTTTTTTTTTAAAGAACTATAGTATCACATATGTACCTGAATGTAAAATAGAGGGTCCACATTTCTCACAAAGTAAAACCTTATCTACCAAAATATAAAGAAAGCTGAATAATAAAATATCCATAAAACTTAAAGAAAATTGTGTCACATACATACTGTTTTATTTCATTCCCCTTTAAACAAATATCACGGTCAAAAAGAAAAAAGAAACGTCATGTGGTCCACGGTAAGTACTACAAATGGTATTCATACCTGACCACAAAGAACATATCGAACAATTCAAGAAAAAAGAAGAAAGCTGGTGTACTGTATGTGTAAACTGGATAGCAACCGTTGCATCTCCATACGATGACGACGTTTTTAAATTTTTTTAAAACTTCAGTGATTTTTAAAAGCCTAAGAAAACGTCACTCTTGATAATGCTCTACTCTTGAAATGGTTACTTCGATGCCTCTCTTCAATAAGCAATCAATTTGGCAGCACATATGTTCAAATATATCCTTTCATCGCCCTCAAAAAGCAGGTTTTATAAATACAGTAAGGCTATCGAACACATTTGAGCAAAGGCATTTTTAGTGTTAAACGCTTTGAAGTGGCCTACTTCCTCTCTGCACCAAAATCTCATCACCAAAGGTAAAATGTTCTCCTCGGTCCAGCACTGTCCGCAGCTGCGACAATTAAAACCCGCATTTCTAACGTGGCCTTTCAGGCCTCGGTGAACATTTCCCACTGGCCTAAATTTTAATCAACATTTTATCCTGTAAGGCTTTTTTCCCCTCTAGTCAGGCTCACGACTACAATCTATGACAAACTGGATTATCCACAAGCAAATTCCATCAATTGAGAGCGAGTGAATTACACTTAGGGTCAGTGCATTCAGAGAGCAATGTGTATTGCTTTTATTCCTTGACTTTCTATCCGCGCTGGTGACCGTGATTAAAGCGGTTATAAAGCAAAGAGGTCGGCTAGATTTACACACACAGTTGACAAATAGTCAAAAGAAGGACACTGGTCAAACTGCCTGCTGGATTCTAAAACCCATTGATATTAAAAGCCGTGCTGCCTCTTTGACTAGAGACGAGACTTTGTTTACCTGCCAAGTGTCACAAGTTATAATCCTCAAGATTTCCATGAATTCAAACCCCATTTTTGATACTATTTATGGTCTGCATTCTTTCAGTAAGTAGCCATTCTATGTAAATAAATTCAGTCATTACCTCTCTTTACAGTGGTTTTCTATATTGGTGGCGGAGTCCGCCGTTCTCGTGGCACTCTCAAATTGCGTTCATACGCAGTGTTACTGTTTTTAATTTTATCTCATTGATATCAGCCTCACTAAGTGTGTTTCAATCTACATCAAAAAACAGGTGGAAAAGTTGATGTATCGATAAATGCAACAAAGAGCAATGAAAACAGACTTGGCGAATAAATCATGTCGTACATGCAGCACGTGACTTAAATGTCCACTGAAGAGATGTGGAATTGTGGCAGATGAAAAACATCATCTGTGTGGAGCGAGCAAATTTCATGACATGAAACCATACACTGTATATAAAGATTGACGACATGACAGCTCCCCTAAAGGCCCTGACAAACCAAGCCGATGGTTGGCCGTCGGACAGTTTGGGGCCGTCGGTGAGCGTCCGTCAGTCTAGATTCGGCTCTAGTCTGCCCGTGTCGGAGGCTTTTTTGTCCGATTCAGCATGTTGAATCAGCTGCGGTGCCCGTCAGTGACAAAAATCACTCTGATTGGCTGTTCAGCTTAAACTAATCGGTGCACGAGAAGAAAAACGAAAGTGAGGAAAGCAAGCAGACGAGAAGTCAAGAGGAAAAACACAGAAGGCTCTTCTCATTTTTCATCTTCATCTCATCTGATCATTCCAATACACGGATATTTTCACGACATGGCCATCTGGAATGAAGCTAAGTGGTGAGCGAGGGTGGCGTGAAAATGGTCGGCAGACGCCGCTTTGTTTCATGTACGTATCATAACACGGGCATGTATATCCGCCGTCCTCGGTCTTCTGGTTTCCCTTTTTGAACGACGAATACAGACTACCGCCACCTGCTGGTGAAAAGAGTTATTTCCTGTCACACAGGCGCAGAACGTATGTAGTCGTTGGCCGTCGGCTGTAGTCTTTGCGCTGTGTTCGAGTGCAACTTTTTGGCTAAGACAAAGGCGACGCGGGTCGACTCAACGGGCGGCCTTCGTCGCCGCTAGTTCTTTGATGTCGACTTGGTATGTCCCCAGCTTTAAGGTGAAGCCAAATCATCTCGACACTGCATCTCCACCTCCTAATCACTATCGCGCCGACTCCACATGACGTCAAAATCTCAAGATGGCAGCTCCCGTATCCAGGATATTTTGGCTTTACTTGTGACAATGGGAGGAAGTGGGGACACGTTGTCAATCTATACATACACTATGCATGAAACTAACATAAATGCCATATTTCCATCATGTTTAAACCGGCTCATCTCGTTGTGCCCTCTTCCTCTTCTTCAATGGTTTAATGCCACCCGACTGAAGAATTAGCACCACAAACACAAACTGTTTATCTCGATGCACCCGAGTCCCAAGCATGAAATCAGATTGCGGTTGCTTATGGTATGATTGTGAGTTAATTATGAGTAATGTTAACAAATTCACCAGTTGCTCTTCTGTTGTATTTCTGACAAAGTAGCTGCTCAACAAGTGTTTGCTGCTGTACTAAAATTGCACTTCCTGTCATCACTGGTAACCACGGGTGTTGCAGAATCAACCGGGGCTGAAATCTCAAGGATTAGAACTTTACTGCTCTCTGTCCTACAGCCTGTTAAATGTCCTTCAGGAACCTGACTAATAGCCAGTCTAAACAACAAAGAAAAAAAAAACATACTTAAACTGTCTTTATATGTGATTCCTATTTAACTTTCTTGAGGTGTCAGATAGGAGGGGTTTAGTGCAGACTAAAAGTAAGTAAATCAAAAGAAAAATTTATAAAAATGTAGTCTCAGGTGACCTGAACTAATCCACCTATCTGGCATCAAAGAAAGACACCACAAACCGATGCGCTCCCGTCTCACCCTGACTGTCACATTAAGGCAAAATAATAAGAAATGTCTTTGAAAAATAGCAGATGCCACCGTTCACTAATGCACTGTTCTAAGGCAAAATCCTCCGCAGCACTCAGCAAAAGACTATTGCAACGATGGGAATACAGCAAATGAAGAAGTGACAGGATCCCAAAGACAAAACCAGGAGTCCATCTTGGCATCCGGACCGCGAAAACGTTCTGGACTTCAGTTTCGAGTTCACATTGTTTAGTCTTGGAAGCAGGAAATGATCAGACGTACTGCAGGAAGAACTCTTGGTGTTGTTTCACCGACACTTGGTTAAGTTCTTCTTGTCAAGTGGTCGCAGCTAGAGTTTGAGATGTTTTCTTTCTTGTTTTTTTTTTATACAGCAACTCCTCAGTAATCTCAGTCAGCACCAAGAGGGAAACAATCAAAAAAAAAAGAAGGTGAAAGTTTTTAAAAAAAACATTTTAACAACGTAGCTTACAACGGAACACCCTGAAATATCGATAATATCCGTAAACGAAGGAAAACGTAGAAGTGGTTAAGAGGAGTTCATGCTCGTTGAGGTCCAGCCAATAGGAGGGCGGACCAGGAAGTCCAAAGCAGCGGAGCTCAGCTCGGGCGTCCAGCTTTCACACAATGTACTGGTACAAGTCTGCCTTGCCGTGGTCGGGATTTGCGAAGGGGCTCAGCCAGGCTATAGAGAACGGGTGACCAAACACCACCTTCATGTTCATCCATTTGGACCTTTTGGCCCATCGTCTCTCCTCCTTCTTAAGCTGCTCGATACCCTGCGGATAAAAGATGTGACAAACATGAGAAGATGTGAGTCTCCACTACTGATCAAGGTTATAATAGTTATGAATTTTCAATTAGTTTTTATTTTATTTTAGTTTTGACTTTTCGATTTCATTTTCGTTTAGTTTTAATTAGTTTTCAGAGTGTGTTTGCTAGTTTTAGTTTAGTTTCAGTTTTTCAGAAAGGTTTAGTTTTAGTTGTTATATATTTAGTTTTAGTTTTACAGTAGTTTTATTTCTGAGTATAATGTCTCAGAAGTATGTAGCTATATAAATTAGGGCTGTCAATTGATTCAAATATTTCAACGCATGATTGTCCATGATTAATCAGGATTAATTAATTAATCACACATTTTTAATCTGTTCAAAATGCACCTTAAAGGGAGATTTTTCAATTATTTAATACTCTTATCAATATGGGAGTGGGCAAATATGCGGCTTTATGCAAATGTATGTATATATTTATTATTGGAAATCAATTAACAACACAAAACAATGACAAATATTGTCCAGAAACCGTCACAGGTACTGCATTTAGCATAAAAAAAGGCTCAAATCATAACATGGCAAACTGAAGCCCAACAGACAACAACAGCTGTCAGTGTGTCAGTGTGCTGACTTGACTATGACTTGCCCCAAAGTGCATGTGATTATCATAAAGTGGGCATGTCTGTAAAGGGGAGACTCGTGGGTACCCATAGAACCCATTTTCATTCACATATCTTGAGGTCAGAGGTCGAAGGACCCCTTTGAAAATGGCCATGCCAGTTTTTCCTTGCCAAAATTTAGCACCAGTTTGGAGCACTATTTAACCTCCTTTGCGAGCTAGTATGACATGGTTGGTACCGATGGATTCTTTAGGTTTTCTAGTTTCATATGATGCCAGTATCTTCAAGCTTTAAAAACGAGACCGCTACAACCTCCGAAAGATTGATTGCATTAATGCATTAAAGAAATTAGTGGCGTTAAAACGAATTTGCGTTAATGCGTTATTATTGCGTTAACTTTGACAGCCCTAGTTTTAATTGTTTTGAATTTTCAATTAGTTTTATTTTATTTAATTTTTGACTTTTCAATTTCATTTTAGTTTTAGTCAGTTTTCAGTGTGTGTTTGCTAGATTTAGTTTAGTCTCAGTTTTTCAGAAACGTTTAGTTTTTTTAAATACATGGTTGGAGAACTGTGTAGGAATGGCCATAATATTTAATGTTTAATCTTCGCGCTACTTTAGTGTCTGATGTGAAGCAACTGTGACATAGACGAAAATTCCTGCTGTCTCCTTTTTTGGCAGTGATATATTGTAGTTAAAAAAACTAAAACAGAAATTAATTTAAGACCATTTCAATTTTTATTAGTTATTTTAACTAAGCAATATCATTTCAGTTTAGTTTTTCTTAAAGGATATAGTTTTTCATTTTTTTTCAGTTTACTGAAAATATTTTTCACTACTTATTTTCCTTTCAGTTTCAGTTTACTATAATAACCCTGCTACTGATTCAGCTGAACATATAGCTGCTGTGTATTTAAATGTAGCAGAAAATAACCAGCGAAAGGGATTAAAAATGAAGCATGTTTTGTATTCTTTCATTTTTCTCTCAGAGGTCTTAATCAGGTTTAGGGTGACTCACTCTCGGCATTTCCCGATGTCAAAGAATAGTACACACACAGATGAAGCATGATGCAGTCATAAGATGCACTAACCGGGCAGAGAACTGCAGGCCCCATTAGACTGAAATGGACCAGAATAGATGATCTTTGTAGTGATTATTATAACACAGTGAGTCATCGCCGTGGGTGGTTTGAGAGGATACGTTATGAGAAAATGCACTAATCTCAACCTACGTGGAGGCCATACAGTAAGTGAATCACCTGCTCGTGCTTTCATCTGGGCTCTGATTTAGTAAACAACAGAATGAATGAATTCAGGACTTATTTTTGGAAGGCAGGACTGCTATATAGACCAGTGTTTCCTAAACAATTTTTTCTTGCAACCCCATTCACAAAAGGCCTTATCTATAAATCGTGAGAAGAGCAAAATTGTACGTAAATAAACGTTCCCTAACCATTTTACTACCATTTCTGCATCACCTTATATTATCTTGAAACCGTAAACCGGCCATGTTGAAGAGATATATGTTTGATAAATCCCAACTTTGTTTCATGCATGTTATTGAAAACATAATACACATATTCTGGAATTGTCCCTTTGTGGCTCCATTTTGGAGAAGTGTCCTGGAGGCAGTTTTTAAGATGAAAATCTATTTTAATTTTCAAATGTACCTTGGTGATCTAGAAGAGCTTCATTGTGCAAAGCGAGCTAAATACTTGTTGAGGGTGTTGTTAGTGGCATGCAAAAAGGCTTTGACCAGGAAATGGCTTAAAGACATATCAACCATAAATGAGTGGATTGACTTAGTTTACAATATATACACAATGGAGAGAATTATATTTAAACTAAGAACTCAAATTGACACCTTTGATGAAAATAGATCAAAATGGCTTACACGTGTCAACTATACGGCCTGCGTATATTATATAGTGTAATATTCTATCTTACATAGTGTAATATACTATCTTATAGTGTAATATACTATCTTCAGATTCAATTTTTTTTTTCTTTTCCTCCAAGTGCAGAATAGTTATTCTGGTTTGATATAGATGTGTACATATATAGATTTGCTCGTGTGTGTGTGTGTGTGTGTGTGTGTGTGTGTGTGTGTAGATGTATGTGTATGCATATATGTATGAAGGTATATATACGTATATGTATATATATATGTAGATTTTGTTGTTTATTTGAGAGATGGATCCTCCCTCTGTAGTTTATTTTATTTTAACTTCTTCCCCTTTTTTTGTTGGTGTGTGTGTGTTTGTGTCCAGTTGGCACATATGTATACTTTTGTTTATCTGTGTTTAACAGAAAACCTAATAAAAAGTAAAGACAGAAAGAAAACATATACACATGTTAAATACTATATAAATGAGACCAAATAAATGCATTTAGGTGGAGTTAACAGGCTCTCATCAGTTAGACAAACAGAATGTACACTAACCTTTCATATTAGATTCAGTGTCATCAGTAGGCTACAATTATCAGAAGAATACGAACATTCAGGCTCCCTCATGTGGCTCAAAGGTGAGCTGCAGATATAAATGTTAAATAAAAGACTATGGAAGAAATTATGCAAATTTATTTGGAGACCTTAATAAAATCTCCTGCGACCCACCTGTGGGCCTCGACTTAGTCTTTGAGAATCACTAATATAGACTACAGAAATACCTACATGTGTGCCTGGATAACTTCGCACCACAGACACTGGTGCAGCTGAAATTCATATCAAGGACGAGTGATACGGTCGTGACATTAACCTTACTGCTGCTTTCACTCACCGTCTCGTCGGTGCAAATGGAGTGGACCTGGGTCCCGAACATGACTGCGGTGAAGATCAGAAAGAGGAGACCCTCGAAGCAGAGGAGGATGAGGAGGATGACAGTTGCTGGTGGAGAGAAGTTACTGCACTCTGGAGAGGGAGAGAGAGCAGAGAGAGAAAGATAAGAAGTTTGTTACCTGTGTGAAACCTTACAGCTACAAAGTGTTAAGCGCCCTGCTATAATTGGCCAGGTAAATTATTAAAACAGTCAGCTCTAACAGGAGACTAGCAAATAAATAATGATGGTAAATTCTGGCTATGGCTGGTAAGAATGTCTTTTATCCTGAAGGAACGCTGATCTTTATAAATGAAAATTGTAGAAATAAATGCATTACAGTTGTAAGTGGGCAGCTTTCTATTCTCATTTTTAAAAGAGTCTTCTCTAACTAGTCTCTTTGGGTTATAACCAGCTATATTTGCACATAAAGTCGGATGGTGGCAAAACGGTACAGAGTCCCTGAGTGTATTTGGAAATTTAGCAGACACGACATCAGTATCATATTACTTACTTGTCCAGTCATCTTCAAAGCAGAAAACAAAATGGAAGGCCACCAAGATTAGCGCATGGAAGGATATTAGTGCAATGTACATCTGGGGGGAAAAAAGGGTAAAACAAAGCATAGATTTAGTGTTAAGATAATATGTTTTAAATAAACTCATAATATCACAACAAAATTCAAAAACCAAATGGGGGCTCTTATCTCATGTGTCTTATTTTGACAAAATGTCAATCCTTGTTAAACTATATTTCATACTTATGACATTCAAATTAGGGTTGCATATGTGTTAAAGGGATAGTTTGGTGTTTTGAAGTGGAGTTGTATTATCCACAGTCAGTGTATTACCTTCAGTAGATGACGGTCTGCACACCCCCAGCTTGGAGAAACAGACAGGAGTTACCGCACGGGAGCAAAGCAATGTACTGCTGTGGACGGGGCCGGCAGCAAAACATATTTTAGACTCCTAAAAGAAAAGGCCCACCTAAAAAAATCAGTTTAAATGTACGCTATATTTAGAATATTTTTGCCAGTTTACCCTGCCGTTAGACAGCTACAGTATACATTGTATGTTTCTGACGAGGAACTGAGGCCGTTAACTGTTCTCTCGCCAAAGCAACCAGACTCCATTGAAAAAAAAAAAACAGTAATTTTACCTCGCAGAACACAGGAGTTGCTGGTCTTGATTGGTTGGTTTGTTTGTGTTATCGTGTGACTTCGGATTCACCAAAAGTCACACAATAGCACAAACAAACTAACCGATCGAGGCAGCGGTAGACCAGCAACCCCCTTGTTCTGCGAGGTAAAATTACAAGAGCATTGATGGATACAACGGCTTCGGTTCCCTGTCAGAAACAGCTGTCTGACGGCAAGGTAAACTGGTGAAAATATTCTAAATATAGCGTACACTCAAACGGATATTGATTTTTTTTTAGGTGGGCCTTTCTTTCTTAGGTGTCTAAAATACATTTTGCTGCCGTCCACAGCAGTACATTGCTTTGCTTCCGTGCAGGAACTCACGTCTGCATCTCCAAACTGGGAGCGTGCCGACCGCCATCTACTGTAGGTAATACACTGACTATGGATAAGTACCTCATACAACCCCACTTCAAAACACCTGAACTATCCCTTTAAGATATACACAGTAAATATATATAGTGTAAGAGGGAGGTACAGATGTGAGGTATGGGGACAGCACTATAGCTGATGTGAGAATGAGCCTGTTGACATAAATGCAGACATTATTTTTCTATTATGTTCACCCATTTTAAAAGGAGGTGTTATAGAGGTTATAACAGGGGTCTCCAACAAGTAGCTCGTAAGCTTCAAGTAGTTCGCTACCTGTTACCGAGTGGCTCGCTAAAGGTTCAAAGAATATGTACATAAATTTGATAACACAAAGTCACTTTGAAAACCTGTTTAAATTTCTATCCAATCTCTCGGGCTGGTAGCCGTCTACAAACAGAGAAGGTAAAGGAGCTGATAACAACGCTTAAAAGACAACAGTCTCTGTTTACCAAACTGACGAAGAAGGCCAACGCAGCAACAGAGGCTTCGTTTAGTGGCGCACATCCTAACGAAACACAAAAAGCCTCGAGGAAAGAAGGTTGGACACTCCTGGGTTATACTATTCCAAAAGCAAATCTACTCATTTATTTAGCTTTTTTTTTTATTCTCTGATTGTTTTGTGTCCTTGTGGGTTCATGTTCTGTGTTCTCTTGTACTTGCTTATTATAAAAAAAACTATGTGAACAATAACAGAGCTTCAATATACATGTAAAATATACAGTATATATGATGGCAACATTATTTTTGCGTAGTAACATCTGGGCTTCGGTGTTTTAAAAACTCACTGTGAAGAGCACAAAGAATTTCTGGTTGCTCTCTCCGACGCAGTTGTTCACCCAGGGACAGTGGTGGTCCATCTTCTTGATGCAGCGTTTACACACACTGTGGACACACAGATACATGAATAAAAAGATAAAGATGATGAAATGGAAAAAAAGAAATACTACAGGTACACTATGACCTTTTGAGGCAAAAGACCAATTAACAGAGTAATAAAACACGACACACAAAATCAGTCCACATTCAGCAGCGTGTTGACACTGACTGATGTGAGAGACTGGAACAGACTGCTCTCAATCATGGTGGCTGGACTGTGTGTGTGCTTGTGTGTGTGTTACTCACACAATTTATCATCTGACAAAGCAGAAAGTCATACTCGATCTATCCGTGTGCTTTGTTTACGCGTTTTCTGAGCGAGATCTATATTTAAAAAGCTCTTGTGTGTAATATATCATTCTTACGGGTCATTAGAGACAAGTGTATCATCGCCGTGTATCTTCTCAACCACCCACGAGAGTGACTCATGAAAAAAAAAATCATCTATTTCATTCAAACCGACGCCCATTTTTCCCTCGGAGACAGAATGACTCACTGGCTGTACAATTCAATTACGCTGCCGTGTTTTTGTGCTTTTCCTGCCTCGAGATCCCAGGGCAACCACTGAGCAGCCACAGGGGGAACTCCTTATCATCCACCTGCAAAGTCTGCAGGGAAATGCTTCACAGCTACTCTAAATAAAACACACACAGGGGAGACGGGAGAAACACCGGCGCAGGAACAAACAGACAAGGGGAGGAGTATCCAGTGAAGAGAGGCGCCATCAGGACTTTCCTGTGTGGTGCAGACTTCAGCAGAACACTCTAATCGCCTAGACCCACATCTGAAAAGTTGCAGAGTTTGTAATCTTCCCAACGATCTGCACATTCACAGGGGAGTGTTGTACCTGCAGTGGTGAGCTCTGTCGGGCTTGATGCTGCAGCACTTGGGACACTTGTACACCACCTGTCCTGGTTTGAGCTGCAGGCTTTCGATGAATTCTTTGGTAGCGTTCCCTTTAGGCACGGCTCCCTGAGAGAGAGAGAAGGGAGGAAAACGATGCGTTGAGAAGGAATTCGATTGTATTTTACAGTGTTTTCTTGTCATTAATTTAGCAGCAGGAGCTCCTTAAAAGGGATAGTTTGTTTTGAGGTAGGGTTGTATGAGGTACTTATCCATAGTCAGTGTATTACCTACAGTATTAATTTTTATTTGTACAGCTCAATATCACAAATCATAAATTTGCCTCAGTGGGCTTTACAATCTCTACAGGATACGACATCGTCCTTTACAGTACGACCCTCTCATCGGATCAAGAGAAACTTAACCCAAAACAACCCTTTTACCATGGAAGCCATTATCTATGCTCCCGCCAATGCTACCAGACTCCATTGAAAAAACCTGTAATTTTGCGTCGTAGAACACGGGAGTTGCCGGTCTACCGCTGCCTCTATCGGTTAGTTTGTTTGTGTTATTGTGTGGCTTTGGTTAGTTCGGATTCACCAAAGTTAAACAATAACACAAACAAACTAACCGATCGAGGCAGCAGTAAACCAGCAACCCCCGTGTTCTGCGAGGTAAAATTACAGTTTTTTTCCAATGGAGTCTGGTTGCTTTGGCGAGAGCATACATGGATACAACGGCTTCAGTTCCTCGTCAGAAAAGGCCGTCTGACAGCAAGATAAAGCTGTGAAAATATTCTAAATATAGCATACACTTAAACTGATAAGATTTTTTTTTACGTGGCTAAAATACGTTTTGCTGCCGGCCCCATCCACAGCAGTACATTGCTTTGCTTTCGTGCTGGTACTCCTGTCTGCCGACCGTCATCTACTGTAGGTAATACACTGACTATGGATAAGTAGCTCATAAAACTCCACTTCAAAACACCTGAACTATTCCTTTAAAGATGGAAATTCACCCTCACAGCAAAAAAACTGTATGGTTTGTTTTTATCACTCAACTTGCCAGGATTAAAAACAAGAACAAAACATAACAATGAAACCTCGCCCCGGTCAAAAAACAAAACACAAATTTAAAGACAAATTTCTTCAAGAACACTGACCATGTAAGGATGCAATAAACTGAAATATTAGAAGTAGATTTTGACACATGCATCTGCAAACGCTACAAAAAATATTATCTACAATTTACAAGTTTCTTTGGGTGGCGTGCGTTATTACAGTATTTAGAGACAGTTTATACGAAGATGTATTACAGCCTGTGTATGATTCGGTCTTTTCCTATAAAGTAACCTAATGAGAGTCTGACTGACCGGGTCTGTGCACATCGCCTTGGCATGAGAGGCGAGGGCGAGGAAGGCGAGGCCGTTGAAGATCACCCCGTTGAAGAGGCTGTAGATCACGTTCTTGGCGGGCAGCAGCATGACGAACACCACCACGAACTCGGCGTAGAAGATCAGGAACCAGGTGATGACGCCGCACACGATGCCGCAGCCGTCGCGGATGAACCACATGGTGTCGGAGCCGGTGCGGGGCGGGGGAGGGGCGCAGTGCTCGGGCCTCAGGTAGCCAGCTTGCCTCTCGATGTCCCTGGTGCGGTGCGCCGGGCTCTTCATCCTACAACGCCCGTGGCTCCAACCGCATGCTGCGAGGAGGGACAGATGGAGAGGAAGAGGGGGGGGAGCAGAGGAAAATGAAAGAAAGGAATTAGAGAATGAGGTGAGGGATTTGGAGGAGTGAAGGTATCTGTGTAGGTCAAAACAACCAGACACAAGAACAGATTCGTCCCGCAGGCTGTCACTCTGATGATGTTAAATCAATCATACATTGTCAATAACCCCCCAACACAAAGACATCCTCTGCTGCCATTACAGATTTCAGTTTTTAATGCACCACATTTATTTGATATGTACATATCATCTGTCACTGTCAATATAAATCCTACATGCTTTTTAGTATATAGACGTGTATACACTGTACGTAATCTACAGTCCAGGTACTGTATATACATTCATTATTTATTTCTTTGCACTATTTATATTGTTTTCAACTTACAGAACACTTGACTTGAATAAAGATGTTTTTTTTGTTCGTTTTTTTTTTTTTTATCATCGTCATTGGTGCTTTTTATATATATTTATATACACCTATTATTCACTTACTCGTGTGCATAATAGTCCGGTTTATTCTTTACCTTTATTTGTCCAGCTTTGTTGTCCTTGTTCCTAGCTGTTATGTCTATTTTGTGTATTTTGTGAGCAAATGCAAAATCCAGAGTCAAATTCCTGGTCTGAAAACACACTGTGAAAGGGTTAAAGTTGTAAGACGAAAACAAGGACAACTCCCAGACTGGACAACGCCGTGGTAGCGACCTGTCAATCACAAAGTAGCCACGCCCTAAAGCATCCCCTGCTTTATGGTCCATTATGACTCTAAATGGGACCATAATTTACTAAATGAACATCATGCTGTATTGAAGAAGACTTGAAACTAGTGACTGAGACCATAAACTCATGTTTACAATGTTTACTGAGGTAATAAATCAAGTGAGAAGTAGGGTCATTTTCTCAACCAGAGGAGTCGCCCCCTGCTGGCTTTTAGAAAGAATAGAAGTCTAAGGCACTTCAGCATTGGCTTCACTTTTCAGAATCGGAGGTTGCCCACTGTGTAAGACAAAGAAAAACTGCTAATCCTCACAGAAAAAAGCTGGAACAATAACATATTTGGAATTTTTTACTTTAAAAATGCCTTAAACGATTGATTAGTGAATTCTCAAAATAATAATAAAATAAAAAGAATTGCTTATTAGGCTATTTTACTATCAATCTACTAATTGACTAATAGTCTGAGCTCTATATAAGCATCCTGTCTACATTACAGCAATATCACAGTGTAAGAGTGCTGCAGCACAACAATTAAGAGTGTGTGAACCATTTAATAAGTGCTCTCCATCCTCGAGGAATATATAAACAAAGATAGGGGCTAATAAGTCCACAGAGTGAATCAGCAAATGAGGTTGAAGACAATACACAGCAGGAAGCATTAACTGAAGGAGGAACAAACCGTGATTGGCCTAATCCCAACAGGCCAAACAATCCACCCAGATTCCTCTAGCGGCAAAGAGAAGAGGCTGTTGTTGGATTTGGAAACTGCAATTCACCATTTGGCTTTAAAAGTGAAACAAAACAATGCTTCAACTGAACAGCCTCCACAGTTGAGCTGCACTGGGCCCGAGTGTGTGTCCGGGCCTTATGAATAGGCAATTGAGCAGGTCTGAGTGTGTGCAGACAAAGATGATGTGACTTCGAAGGGGATCAAATGTCAGAAAACCCAAAATAGACCACACTATTATATGCAGATAACATAGACTGGAATAAAATAGCTAATTCCCGGAGGGTGGCTGGACCTCGGCGCCCGTCTCCTCGCTAAAAACCTGAGCTAATAGCGAGTGCAATCAAACTGGTCGTTCCTGAGGATCCAACATATCCATTAGGCTTAACTGAGCGATAGCAGTTAAGCATGCTTCCCCCGAGGACGGGAATTTAATCAGAACGAAAACAATACGGCGTTCCTATGGCACGTTTGGGAGGAAATTAATCCAACGCCATCTCTGGATTTAACTAAAACATCTCACAGTCTATTACAGCACAAGTCCAGATCACTTGAATTGGCGAAATTCAGTTAGTACTCTCAGCCTAAAATCATTTAGGTAAAGCAAAAATATTTCATTGATGTCTACGGTTTAGTTCTCAACAACCTGGATTTATCCGTCTGTATGACTGCATTAAAACAATTCCAGCAAGTCAACCGTTTCCCAACTGAAAACAATTGGGAAACGGGTGCATTGTCTTGATAAACATCGACTTCCTGGTTGGAATGATTATTTTAAAAATACAGTATGAGCGTCCCAAACCCTGCTGCGTCGCCTCTTGACTCTTTTCACCACACCTGTCACCACACAGCAGGAGTCAGGCACAGCGGGAGGTCATGTTAGAGGTCTGGTGTGTCTGCGAGTATCACTTTCACTAGAAGTCTGGGATTACTGAACCATCTGTCTCGGCTCCAGTGGTGGTCAACAGTAAAACTAAGTATAATTTGCACACATACCGGACTTTAGCACAATTTTGAGGTGTTTGTACTTTAGTATTTCCATTTTATGCTTCTTTATACTTCACTACAACAAACTTTCATGCAACTTCAGCTGACTCATAATGCCGCTAACAAAGACAAAGAAAGCTGAACACCAGTTATCAGATCTACAGTATGTACTGGCTTCCAGTGTGCAGTTTAATTACTGGTGTTTGTCTATAAATCTCTAAGCGTTTTAGTGTCTTTTACCTTATGAACCTTCTTGGCCTCTCACGTCATCTATTTGCATTGCGCTAACTGTTCTCAGAGTTCAAACTACACCAGGAGAAGCAGCATTTAGTTACCACGCCCCGACTTTGACCACCTTCAAATCCAGGTTTATGCTCTCCACTGCATTTGACTGAACTGAAACTGAACATCTTTCGTAATATTTATTTATCCTTTTAATTTAATTTTCAATGCTTTCTGATGTTTTAATTTGCATTTCAATGTTACTGTATTTCCTTTTAAATGTTTTAAAAGCACTTTAAGTTGCCTTTGTTTAGGATATGTGCTCTACAAATAAACTTGCCTTCCTTTAATGCCTTCCTTTAAATTTATGACAGCAACAGTATGGTTTGTAGACTCTATGTAGATTAAGATCTTCCATAAAAATAGGATGATTTTATAAATATGATGCTTTGTTAAAGTATAAAAATACCTAAAAGTATATTGTAGTTAAAATTAGCACCACCTCGGCAAGCTACAACATTTACATGTTGCTTATGTCTTAATGCATCAGTAATAATAATAATCAGATAATACAACATTTTAAATTAAAGGGGGAATTTAATTAACTATTTTCTCAATTATATTCCCACTTTTTGTGAGGTCACAATCCCAATATGAAAATGTTGACATCATACCTACTTGCTGCACAATTTGTTAGCACAGGAAATATATTATTAAGGCTTTTTATGTTGGAAGAATCCTTGTTAAACAGGTTTTGTTTAATCGGTTAAGCTAACTGTTGTGATTCGTGTGACTGTTTACTGTTGTAGATATGTGATTCATCTGGTGGGAGTCGCCCATTTCGAGAAAAACGTTTTCCAGTGAGGGGGACACGGGGCGCTTGATAGCAGCTTGTAATGTAATTGTTATGTGCACTGCTTTAACGTTTCACTCCATTAGAAACAAAGACGCTTAGATGGTCCTAAAGCTGTGTTTACTGAAAATGCAAATGATTGGACGAGATAGGACTTCCTAAACGAAAGTCATGAAAGACCTGGAGTGAAACTAACTGCAAAACCAGAGTTCTTTAACATCAACTAAGTCAATGGTTTCTTTTGTTGTAGAGTGGAGAATGAGTCTATAGATTTCTCTCAGTGAATAGCTGCTTTTTTTAACAATGAAAACAACTGAATGACTTGATTGTAACAGAAACACTTTACAGTACAGCTCCCTCTTCTCGTGTGTCAACCAAGAGAAACAACAGTCAATAGTTTCTGCATTGAAGTGCCACCACCACGATGCCTCTGTAGTAATGCAAGATTACAGTGTGTGAAAAAGACAGATTTATACTGTAACAGGGACTCGCTGACTCAAAATGCGCGGCGCAGTCAGATATTCAATTAATGATTTATGGGTGTCTGATACCCTGCTGCTGCTAGAATGCGTTTCAAAGTAACTGACAGCACTGATGGTGGCAACTAATGTGGACGGGCAGGATGGGAGGAATGAAGAGAGAAGTGGTGTAGAGATGAGAGGCAGCTCCATTTGACCTCCTGCTGAGTTAATTAACACTCTAATGTGATTTCACTTTACTGATAACCTCCTCTGGCAACTTACAAAACAAAGGTTTGAGGACTGAAGACTTCTCATCTCATTTAGATTAGTTTTAATAACACATTTTGAGAGCTTGATTTTAGTGTACAGAAATGTGTAACCCACCAGATCCTGTGAACTTAGGGGATCAATTATATGAAAAGGACCAGAGTGTCAACCAGATACTGATTGACAGGTAAGGTGTTAATAGTACTTTACAGAGAGATCGATACACAACAGTTTCTCCTATCATAGCTAGCAGAATTTGCTGCTGTGTCTAAATACTATAGAGCAGTGATTCTCAAAGTGAGGTCCGGGGACCCCCGGGGGTCTGTGGCACTCTGTCAGGGGGTCCGCGAAATAATTTGCTATAAATTATAAAATTGTGCTGTATCATTACAAAGTACATATCTACAGATGTGGACCATTTGCACCAATAAAGCTTTGGGCCAATAGAAACTCTGATATGATTGTGACACATCACGTCAATCAGTCACTTCACTCAGGGCGCAACGAACCGTTCCTGCTGCTGCTCGTCTTATTAGCCAGATAGCTAGCTGGCGAGCATAGAGAAATATTTGAGTGAGTCCACATCGTCAAGTGACACTAAGCCCAAACTAGCTAAATTGAGAAAATATGACAACCGTTATATCGAGCAACAGCGACAGGAGACCAAAATGTGTCATGTTTCTTCAAGTGCTAGTGAACGAAGCCATGAAGCCGGCCGAGCTAAAGCGACATCTGATAACAAAGCACCTGGAATATCAGGGCAAAACAAAGTGGTGTTAACATGATTACAATTGAAATGTGTTTCTGTTTATCATTATCATACAGGTCTGACGTATTTAGGTTGAAAAGTTTTAGAATACAAATAGTTCCAATGGTAGTCAGCATTATACTTAATCGGTGTTGCGACTATGAGGGGGTCATTGGAAAGTTTTTCCCCTTTAAGGGGTCCTTGGTCACAAAAAACTTTGAGAACCCCTGCTATAGAGGCACAATTTTTGCAGCTGCTTTCAAGATAAAATGTGATAATACAGGATAAGATACCAATGTTTGCAGTTGCAAATTAAACTGAAATTCCTAACTGGGTCACAGAATATGGTGTTACACCAGGAAGTAATTTAGCAACCTGTGTGTGAACTTTCAACTTGGCCACTTCTCATGCACTCTTTTTGAGTTTGGATGATTTGATTTAGTTGTGAATACAAGACATACACCAAAATATGTTGGGACAACTTCATAGACCTGAAACACTATAAGTCAATTAACGAGAAAAGTAATCTTTCAATAATCCATTAGAGTTTTAAGTCATTTTTTCAAACAAAAATTCCAAGCATGAAATTATACAATCTCAGGTTGCAGCCCTCAAATATAAAACATTTAGCAAAAGCAGTTTCACTTGAGCTGATAATCAGTTGTTTTTTGTTTGAAGTATAGGGGTTGCAACTAATGATTATTTCCTTAATCAATATATCCAAGGTGACTTTTCAAATTGCTTTTGTGTCCAGAACTCAAATGGTTAGGGGTTATCATACATGACAAAGAAAAGCAGCATATAGTCACATTTACTAGTGAACTAGTGAATATTTGGTGCTTTTGCTTGAACAATGACTAATCGATAATCCAAATAGTTGCCTATTAATTTTCTATCGATCGACTAACTGATGATTCAACTATCGGCACGGATGCCGACAAATGCCAACTCCGATAACAGATATTAAGTCCAAAATGAATTCACTTCTAACTCAAGGTTTGTCTCCAAAAACCTCTGCTTAAAAAAAAATATCTGTGTCTATATCTTGCTACAGTAGATGCTTGACTTTCTAATAATTTCCGCTGTGAAGTAGTACTAATAACTATAGTGCAAAACATACTGGGGAGTAAAACTAGCAAACTGGTAACTTGATATGCACTCTTTTAGAGCTGGGGTGATCTGATTTGGTGGAGGATAAATAAAACAACACACTAAAACATGTTGGTAAACTTTTTAAGGTAATAACTAAGGAGTCAAAATCTCTGAAGTGCCCTTGAGCAGGACTCTAGCTAAACTGACCTCTGACCTCCCTGAAGATTGGGTGAGCAAAAAAGGGGGAACTATCTCGCCATGTCCAGTGGGGCCTGTACAGTTATTATATCACCATGGGGATACAGTTAATTAGCTTCCAGAACGTGATAATGCCATTAACGCGACCAGGAAGTAACCATGGCAGCAGGAGCAGCGTATCTGGACTTCCAATTGGTTGATAGCTGATAACCGCCTGTACAGCGTTACAGTAAAGTATTTAAATAGTAAAAACATACCTCGCACTCTCCAGGCTTATCGACACAAGTTCCTTGAAGTGTCCTCGTATAGTTTGGAGCTTTGTGAAGTTAGAAACACACCAAACGGAGCGTCTCCTCGTCTGTTAGCGCGATCCCAGCTAACCTCAGCGGACAGATGCTCTCGGCAGCTCCGCGGCTCGGTTCCGGTTCTCACCGCCGCCTCGGTGCTCGACGAGGTGTTAATTCACCTTATTAGTGTGCTAATTACAGCGGGGAACCGAGCCTTAAGACGGGCCGTTACCTAGCTGCTTTCTCCCTTTCCCTGTTAGATCCAGAAAGCTTTGCGGGCAGCAGCAGGGCAACACAACGCAGAGCCGAGCAGGAAGTCCGATACTCTCGCAACTGGGCGTTTCTGCCCTGAGTTCAGTCTATCAGGCAGCCTTGTAGACTCACTGGATTCATTTTGGGATAGTTTAATTAATTTATCTTTCTGAAATGCAGAAATATCAGCAGTTAAATTGGTATTCTATGATGCTATCTCAGCCCCAGTGTATTAAATGTTTTATTGCATTTAAGTCACACAGAGCTTTACTCCTACACTTATTTTTATATGTGAAATTTTTTGAACACTAATATTTAAAATGTGCTGGTGATTTTATGGTAATATTTTTACCTTTTGTATGTCCCTTTTTTTTTTTTTTTAAGTATTTTTTATTGGAAGAACATTGCCAGGCATATATAATACAGAGCAAATAAGTAGTCTTCTATTTTTCATCCATTTTTCCCAACCACCCCCAACAATAAAGGAAATAAGCAATATAACATTAATATTAATAAGTTGCAAGACTTAAGGCAGTAATGTCGCCAAAGTTAGAAACACACTAAACACATGAAATAATAAAACACATACAATATTCACATATAGACACACATATACACACACGTATGTCCCTTGAGTGTGTGTGTGTGTGTGTGTGTATATGTGTGTGTGTGTGTGTGTGTGTGTGTGTGTGTGTGTGTGTTTTAAATAAGCCATTATAGGTTTCTACCACACCCTAACATATTTTACATTTCTTCAATTGTATTTTAATGTCTATGTTTGTGTGAAACAAATAAACACGAACAAGAGCTAAGGAGCTATGTATCGTTTTTTTTGATGCTTTTTGAAAAACCTAAAATTTAATTTAACAACACTTTACCCACCATGGCCTTATTAAGCTGGTTAAAAAAAAATCCCTCCATTTCTTCAAGTCTGTTTGTAATTTGTACAATTTTTAATGCTAGAATACAGCAGAATATGGCTTGCTTTGTGGCAAGTTTATTAAACACAAGTTAATCCAAGATTAAGCATAAATTCAGACTGTTTTATTAGCCGATTTTGACACCGCTGTGCTCCTAGGGCTCTTCTTCTAGACAGGGCAATGAAGCAGGACCCACCTCGAGGCCCTTATCATGTTCATCACAAAACAGTTGACACAGTAGCCTTGTAGCTTTGGGGGCCCCTGCAGTTCTGGGGTCCCAGGACAGATGCAAGCTTTGCCTGTAGGGGGTAGCCCAGCCTTGTATATTCCCAAAATAAAATTACAAATAGTAAAATTACTGTAAATTCATTGCCACACTCTGAACCTGGGGTGTTTATTTATCTATTTTGCTTTTTTATTCTATCTGAACCAAATGTGCATTCATCATGACAAAGATTAGTTCCACTTTGTCAAAAGAGCCCTGTATGCAGCTCCAACCATAGATATAAAACTATGGCCCCAACTGCCTAAAAGTCCAGACTCAGGGGGCTTTAACCTAAAATCAGATCTAGAATCAGTTACAGCTTATCTGATTTGGCTGCAGTGGAAATGTGAGAACCTTTAAATCTGACCCAGGGTCTGTGACAGAGATGGGGATCCTGGTGCAGAAAAAGTTACATGCAGATAAAAACAATAGAAAAGTCTTTTACAGACAGAAACTATGAAGAGTTATACGCCAGAATAAGTTATGTTTTGCTAAATTAAGCAAAAATGTATCTTAAAATAGTGTCTCAAAGTTGTTGTTTTTTTTCGGTAGGCCTATCCTTCACGCATAGATGAAATGTTCCAATTTGTAGTCAGTCTGCACCGGTTGGGCGGGGTCTTCAGGAACAGGAACAAAACTACCGGCACATCCGGGTGAGCAAAACTGGCTAACTCAAATAGAACTGCGTCGTCTTTTGATGACGTATGAAGAAGAGAGACACACACACACACACGTTAGCAGTGTTTTTTTTACATTATGGCAACAGTACAAGTTAGCGAGGCTGAAAAAGTGTACATCTTACACGGTATACGGGTAAGTTTCTAACAACTACACTTCAGCCTTCAACCTCTGTTAGTAAAAAAGACTTCAATAATAAATGCCACGACGGGGATTTTTGCTCTGTAATGACCCGAAAGATAGCATTAGCATTAGCATGAGCTAAATGTGAGCGTTGACATGTTGATTGTTTAACTCAGGATGACTTACGAGTGGACGGGAGAGGCTGTGAGGACTACAGACACATGGAGATAGAGACTGATGTGGTGTCCAACACAGACGGATCCGCCAAAGTCACACTGGTAATGTATTCATAATATTACATATTTACAGCAGCAGCAGAAGCCTTTCCATGCTGGCTCATTTTCTGTTTATGCTTTGAAACTTCTCATCTGTGCACCCCCCCAGTCACTTGTCAACACTTCCAATTGCACATCCTCCTACTCATTAGCCATGAGTGTGAACATCCCAGGAACAATCAGGGCCTCAGACTCACTTGCTGCTTTCAAATCTAATCTTAAAACTCACCTGTTCCTTTTAGCTTTCCCCTAAGGTTTTATAATCACTATGATTTCATAGTATTTTATGCTTTTAACTTACGTCAGAAAGTAATTTGTCTATCATTTTATTTGTCCCTTCTTTGACGCTTTTAATTGTGTTTCTTGTGTAAATTGTTTTAATGTTGTCTGTGATTGTTTTGCCCTTGTTGTGAAGCACCTTGAGATTTCGTTGTATTTTAAAGTGTGCTATATAAATTAAATCCATTATTATTATATTATTATATCAGAGCCATATCTAGCTAATGTCGGCTATCTTCTTCACTGCATGTCATTTCTCAGACTGATTGATAACTTTATTATTTTCTGATATGTTCTGTTCTGTCTCTCTTCCAGGGGCACACAGCCGTTCTAGTTGGGATTAAAGCCGACATTGGAAAACCGAGACCCATGGTACCAAATGAAGGCTACCTGGAGTTCTTTGTTGACTGGTAGGTGTGGTGCATGTTGTCATGAGTAAACTAATGTAAACTCAAACTTATTTTTTTACAGATTTGGCCCCCAAACCTATCAGTTATGAAGACATTCTACTTTCCATCTTTTAGGAAGCTATTCTGGGGGAAAAAAACGATATTATGGTTTATGTAATTTTATATCATAGTATCACTACATATCATGATATACTGACGTTTATGGAAAATCACATGAAAATGTGTCTATAAATATAATAACCACACACATGGACCATGTCCGAAATCACTCCCTATTTACATTTTTTCTTAGTAATAGGTAAACAGTTTTTGGTAGTGTGTGGATGGATACCCTGCCACTAGGAGGTAGTGTTGTATCATCTGTTCCCTGTGAGATGCATCTCCAACACATCCCAGAGATTATGGACTTACCAAAGAAAATGTTATCATATTACTGTACCATAAATATGCAATAAATGTGTGTGGAGAAAGGTAGCGGTGTCAGCCAGTTCCCACTGACACAGACTGATAGATTTTCTGTTACCGCACATGTTTATTGTCTTGTTTTCTCCTTCTAATCATTAGTTCGGCCAACGCGACCCCCGAGTTTGAGGGCAGAGGAGGCGAGGAGCTGGGGACGGAGCTGAGTAACACGCTCTACAAAGTCTTCAACAACAAACACAGCGTGGACCTGAAGAGCCTCTGCATCAGTGCAGGGGAACACTGCTGGGTCCTCTATGTGGATGTGCTGGTGAGCGGTAGCGTCCGATAATGTCGTTCACTTTCCGAAATGGTAGTGATGGTGAGATGAAGCTTCATGAAGCATTGAAGCTTTCCAGCAAATTGGTTCGGAAAAGGGTTCATTACTCGAGGCTTCATGTGCACACGCAACCACCTGGTGGCCAAAGAGTGTAAAACAGGCAGCTATGATCTTAACCATGTGATCTGTATTTTGCGCCAGTAAAGGCTGTTGGGAATGACTATAAACAATGAAAAAAAATATATTACCATGTAATCCATTTATATCTATATAATATATAGTATAATGTATATTTTCAATAAGTAAATAACATACATGTTTAATAAACTGTAATTGTTTTGTGAGTAATGCATCTTATGTGTGCCAAGATCTGAACCACTTCTTGAACCAGTGACGCGGTTTGTTTGTTTGTTTATTTAGATCCCCATTAGCTTTTGCATAGCAGCAGCTATTCTTCCTGGGGTCCACATAGTTTACATGGTGACAATACAAAAATACACATTCATACTACTCATCATCATACACTAACAGAACACATCGTAATGCACGTCTACTGTAAATAAAACAATAACAACTGACACAGTTTAAATGGTATGGCCGGGCAGCGAGGCTTCGGACGTCATCAATGACGTCATTGGTCTAAAACGATACAAGCCTCGATACGCGCATCGCGGAAAACTTCCTGATTACTCGACACACGCTCCGAAGCCTCGGCACAGCACGTAACATCACTACGAAATGGCAATGCATCATTCGAGCCTACTTCGTGCAGCGATTGGCCAGTTTTGCTCAAATTAACATACTTTCGTAGTAAAATGTATGTTTCACCAAAAGTTTTTTTCAATATATTTTTCTGCTGTACTTCAGTTTCTATTCCTACTTGCATGGTAACTCATCTTTGTGTGTAAGATACTGTTTGATAAAACGTGTAGAACAGAGGACAAAGCGTTCCTTTGTTTCATAGGAGGAATAAAGCAGAGCACATAAAAACAGCTTATTTTATCTGTGTATATTCGGTTCCATGGTCTTCACTGAGGTAAAATCACACAATGATATGTTTCCACAGCTCCTGCAGTGTGATGGAAACCTGTACGATGCCATCTCAGTAGCTATCAAGGCAGCTCTCTTCAACACGAAGTAAGTAAAATGTTGTACTGGTCTTAATGATCTCTAACAGCCGTCATGTCTCTAATTCTTATTCAGTAAAATGAAAGCTTATCGACAGTCTTCTGATTGCCTTATTGACAGAATTCCCAGAGTGCGCATATCGGCTGACGACGAAGGAGGGAAGGAGATCGAGCTGTCGGATGACCCGTACGATTGCATGAGACTCGACGTAGAAAACGTTCCTTGCATAGTGACGTTGTGCAAGGTAAGCTCACCTGCTGATACTCAGAAGTAAAGACTTTCCAAAGCCCATAGTCACACACACAAACAGTGACCTTGACATTGGCTGTTTTTCTTTCTAACAGGTGGGCCACAGACACGTAGTGGACGTGACGCTGCAGGAGAAGGCCTGCTCAGTGGCGAGCCTGATCATCTCCGTCACACACAAGGGCACGGTCACCTGCACGAGGAAGGTGGGCGGAGGCAGCCTGGATCCAGAGAGTATCTTCGAAATGACAGAGGTGAGTCCAGCCCTCCTCCTCCTCCTCGGGCCATCTGGCCTCCTCCAGGTTTTGAATGTGATTATATATGAATCAGAATGTACGGTATAATGTACTCACATATTTTGTTGTCTCCAGGCAGGTAAACGGGTCGGGAAGGCCCTTCACGCTCCGCTCATGAAGCTGCTGCAGCAGGAGGAGAGTTTGGGAAAGACGCGAGAGAAAGTTGGCTTCCTTGGTTAACATCAACTACTGTATCTATATACAGTATGTATGTACATGTATAAAGAATTTTCTAATAAAACTTTTAATTACTACAACCTTCTTGTCTTTGTGCTTAAATTTAGATACACTGTTATATGGTGTTGGTGTACAGATATCGTTTTTTTAGGGCTGTCAAAGTTAATGGAATAATAACGCGTTAACGCAAATTCATTTTAATGCCATTAATTTCTTGAACGCATTAACGCAATCAATCTTCCAGAGGTTGTACCGGGCTCAGTTTGAAAGGTAGAATGAAGATACTGGCATAGAAAACCTAAGGAATCTATTGGTACCAGCCATGTCATACTAGCTTGTTGGGAAGGAGATTAAATAACGTTCCAAACCGGCGCTAAATTTTGGCGAGGAATAACTGTCACGGCCATTTTCAAAGGGGTCCCTTGACCTCTGACCTCAAGATATGTGAATGAAAATGGGTTCTATGGGTACCCACGAGTCTCCCCTTTACAGACATGCCCACTTTATGATAATTACATGCAGTTTGGGGCAAGTCATAGTCAAGTCAGCACACTGACACACTGACAGCTGTTGTTGCCTGTTGGGCTTCAGTTTGCCATGTTATGATTTGAGCATATTTTATGCTAAATGCAGTACCTGTGAGGGTTTCTGGACAATATTTGTCATTGTTTTGTGTTGTTAATTGTTTTCCAGTAATAAATATATACATACATACATTTGCATAAAGCAGCATATTTGTCCACTCCCATGTTGATAAGAGTATTAAATACTTGAAAAATCTCCCTTTAAGGTATTTTGAACAGAAAAAAAATGTGCGATTAATTTGCGATTAAAGGGGCTATATGTAAGAATCAGAAATTGCTTGTTAACAGCGACACCTGTGGCCGCAATGTCAACGAAAGTCAGCGTCCTGTTGCTCACGCTCGCGCTTGTGCTCGCGCTACATTGACATGAACGAGCACCGGTCTAAACAGTGAGGCGACACACGTCAGCTAACACACAATATCACTCTATATTTCACCTGCTTGGCAGTAATGTTAGCTGACCAGACGAAGGTCTCTCCATGAATCAATGCTGATTCTAGTGCTGGCTTTTCCTTTCTCAGCCTGCCAACCGCGGAGGGAACGGGGGGGGGGGAGACACACCGACACCCGGTCGGGATAACGTAACTCGCTGCGGAGCCCCGTCACTTCACAAGACACGGGAAACCTCTGTTGGTCTGGAGGAGCTGCAGCATTTATTTCTGCAAAAACGTCCACTGCACATTCACTAGATATTCTCAGAGCTAAAATAACTCTTCTGCAGTGTGCGCGCGTGCACGTGGAGTTGGAGCGAGCCGAGCGGGTGAGAACGAGCGCGGTGTGCAAGCAGGCAGCAGGCAGCAGGAGCAGCGCGTACCCACACGCGAGCGCGCATGGGATTCCGACCCGTTATGATTTATGCGCGTGATAAGTTACAAATAGTCCCTTTAAATATTTTAATCTATTGACAGCCCTGGTGAAAATATGACTTTAAAATACTGATAATATTGATGGACAGCAGAAATGTGATTTATGCTGCAGAATATATTGTGTATAATGTTCATATATCATTCATAGCCTGATTTATACAACATTTTATTCCTAAAAACATGGCGAAAAATGGATTTTTTTATGGCTGTTGACAGTATTTTCTGTGAAAAAAAAGAGCTATCCAAAATCCCCTCTGTAAAAACTTTTGACTCTAATATGTCAACAAAATAAAACAAGAATGTTGAACCTGGTTTTATCCAATGTTCAGATTTCTGTTCTGGAAATGTGCAAAGTAGCACACATTTAATAAGATAATGCCTCATTTGCATATTAAACCTAAAATTTCAGAAAACTTGTAATACAAAACAATATTGCCTTAATATCAGTAATCAACTGGTGAAGTTTCATGGTGATATCTATTAGTTAAAATCTTAACCCCATTCACCTGTAGTGTCTCCCCTTAAAACAAAGATGATACTCAATAATCTGAAATCGATACTTTACTGTCAGGACAGAAGCGCATAGGAAAAGTCCAGTCCTTTTGTTTCTGCCACGTGTCAGCGTTACAGAGAGACCAGATGTGACTCTGGATCACTTCCACTCTTCCCTCAGACTGTTGTAGGGTGTGTGCACTGGCTGAGAGCAGACAGGTCCAAAACAAACTCCTATTTATGGACAGAGCTCGCACTGCAGGTTCTGAAACGAGAAAACGTATGCACAGGATGGTTTATGAAATGATACAAAACTTAAAATAAGGGATAATATTGCAAGCACTTAAACAGGCATGTCAAAGCTGCACAAGAGACTTCACAGGTTATGATTAATGAGTTTTTCATTTCGGTGCCACTCTACTGCCAAAAACACCTGGAAATATTTAGATTTTTCCAAATGAGGCCATACCTAAAGACTTCCAAAACACCTCTTGGCCAAGAAAGTCTTATTCCATCTCTTTTTTTCAGGTTTTAACTAGTCTTTTGAGCCAAGATATAAACTAGTTATTTAAGCATTTATGCAACACATGAGTCAGGGTTTGTTTATTTCTTTTTCATATGCTTAGATGAAAGCTGCACAGGGTTACGTCATCACTGCTTCACACCGTCTGCCAGTCTCTCCACCTGCTTTCCACGCCTGGTTCTGGTTTGTTCTGGCCCTCCACGTGAAGTGTCTGGAGCCAGATGAGACGCCATCCTTTAAGACTCCTGAGGTCAGATTGTTATTCCTGCAAATGGCAGTTTTGGACTGCAGTGTTTTTCCCTTTTCGGAGAGATGAGAGGGAGGGTGTGAGAAAGAGGAGAGAGGAAGAGGAGAGAGGGAAAGAGGCGGATAAATTGCGAGCATCCACGTTGGAGCTGCCTCATTCAACAGGTCTTGCCATGGAGTTCAAATCATTGTGTGTGCTGCTGGGAGTTCTGTTGATGGTGAACTACTCATTTCAGCAGACTCCACCGAGGAAGAAGAAGCCAGTGAAAAAAGGTAGATGGACGCAGCTACATATGTAGGAAGGACTACAAATTATTTGAATATCATATATGTGTTGTGAGATGTTTGAGTTACCATTATCAAATAGAATGTTCTCATTTTTCTTTAAACAGCAGGTTTTCTTTATGATCAAATCTCTTTGAAACAAGAAATTATTCAAATACATGCAATACATACACACCTGATTTGAATTGTCTCTGGTGTTCTTGGAATCAGACACAGCAAATAATGATGCTGCCATCGAGCAGCTACAGAAACAGATCAACGACATCGTCCAGGAGCTCAACCTACTGAAGGAACTACAAGCCCTGCAGACAGGTAACAGCTGGATCACAAGTTTGGTTTTGATCTTACATTAATAAAGGAATTAAAATAATTAATTATAATTAATAATGATTAATTATTACCCAAAAGTGCCCTAACACCAGGACTTGATGGAGTCTGAGTTCAGAACAAAGCTTTATTACTGGCAAAAGGAGCAACTGCCCCCAAAAGCCCCAGCTTTATTATGTGAATCAGCTGTGCATAATATGAGGGATTGCACATTTTTATAGGAATTTGCAATAGCTCGGTTCAGCCGAGGCAGGCCTCATTATTATCTAATTGTATTGCCCTGTATTGTAGAGGGGCGATTTGTTAAAATCCAGTCTTAATAATAATTATGTAATTGATAAAATTATAAATAGTACCTTCCAAAAAAAAAGTTACAAAGGGCTTTACAATCAAACAAGTAAATAATATAACATTTAAAAAAAAAAAAAGTAAACAAAACCCATAACCTAAACGAAAAAACGAGATAGAATTATTAAAAACAACACTCGGTCAAAACCGAGTATATGGCTGGACCATATGATCAAGTCTGTGAATTTGTAGCTAAATTGTTATACAAATAGTCAGTGGTCATGTCTATAATGTTTCGTGAACAGTTTTTCCAACTTATATCTTAATGCTTGATTGAAAGACAACTTTTAATGAAGCAAATGGCATTCAGTAATGTAAATGGTAAAATTTACTAGTCAGTATATTATACATTTTATACAAGGTGAAAAGGTATTAGCATGACATACAGTATGCAAGGTTAAAAGTATTTCAGTTTTTTATGAAAGCATGTGTATCAAAAGCATTCATCATATAAGTGGTGGTCAATATATACAAACGTTGCGAAAGTTTATCAGCGTTGAGATATCCCCGCTGTCATCACTGACGTTGTTGTTGCTGTATTTATTCCTAGATGGAGTGTTAATGGAGCAGCTGCAATGTTAACTTAGCCTGCCACTGATCGATCCGAACTCCATTCAGAAAACAAGCATTTTAAAAGGTGTTTGCTTGTCGTCTTGCGGACAGACCTGACAAAGCATGAATTCAGACTTTTTACTAATCAGCATCATTATGTAGTTATTTCGGCACACTTTGATCCGTTTACAACAACGTCGCTGCCGTATTTATGCCTAGATGACGTTATGTTGAGTGGTGATTGAGTAGCTGGTGTTAGCACAGCCTGGCAGTGATCGATCCGACCTCCGTTCAGAAAACAAGCATTTTAAAAGTTGTTTGCTTGTTGTGTTGCGGACAGACTTGACAAAGAATGAATTTGGTCTTTTTACAAATCGATATCATTATGTTGTTATTTCGGCATCATTTTAATCTATTTATTGCAATTAAATCACAGCACAGTCTGTTTATTTTGGGTTCATACCGCAGTAGCGACGTGTGGCTGCTAGATAGTCAGTTCATGGCGGAAATGGAAGAAAGCGAGGCGTAAATTTGCTTCGCGCTTGGTGTGAATGCACGGTAACACAATACGAAGCACAACATAACGTAACTTAAACGAACATAAACAATAGCACATGCACAACAACAGCACTATGTAATGTTACATTGAACCGCTGACACGCTCCCCAGAAAACGTAAACACAGAACTGTTCTCCTCCTTTTCATTTTGAAAGAGCAACGACCAATGAGGAAGCTCCAACAGTCGGCCGACCAATCCTGTAACTTCATCACTCAGTCAGTCACTCAGTCACTCAGTCACTCACTCAGTGACAGACTTTTGCGTTTGTAGGGCTGGCCCTCTGCGGTCCAGCCAACAATTACAACCTCAGTTAAAGGTGCAGTCTGTAGGATCTGGCGGCATCTAGCGCTGAGGTTGCAGATTGCAACAAACAAAATTCTACCGTATGCAAAGTGTGTAGGAGAACTACGGTGGACGAAGTGAAAATGCGAAAATATGAAAACGTGAATAGCCCTCTCTAGAGCCAATGTTACGTGGGAGGAGGTTGTGTATAGAAGGTAACCCGCAAATTACAAAAACTTGCAAAAACTCTCGCGAGACTCGCTGCCCAACAACCTGTCCAAACTTTAACCATCTTGCAAGAGTTTCACAATTTGCGTGTTATCTGCTAGATACGACCGTGAAGAGGACCCGCTGAGCATGAGCAATGTAGATATAAATGGCTCATTCTAAGCTAACGGAAACACGAGTCTTATTTTCAGGCGATTATACACTGAAGAAAACATACTTAAACATACATATAATATTATATTCCATTTCTGCCAATAGATCCCCCTAAATGTTACATACTATAGAGAAAGCCATAAGAATAAGAATGAGTTTTAAGAAGATATTTAAAAGAGCATGCAGAGTTTGGATTTTCACAACCGAGGCAGCAAAGGTCAACCTCAGAGACATGGCATGATTTTGGAGAACTTCATTCCTAAATGAAGTTGTTTGAATCAAATTACCATGCAGTCATTCACACACAGAAAGCCTGCGGCCAGGCGACAGGTGGAGGGTCGACATCTTGGTTCAGATGAAAATCAAAATTAGATTTGCAGATTAACCAGGTGTTAACGAGGACCTATTATGCTTTTGTAGTTTTCCCTTTGCTTTAGTGTGTTATATAGTTTTTTTGTGCATCGAAAAAGTCTGCAAAGTCACAAAGCCCAAAGTCCACGCCAAAGGGAGTTACTCTAACCCACAGAAACACTGCTCCTGAACTGCCTGAAACGCGTTGTTTGAAGTCCCGCCTTTTCTTCCGTAATGTGTAACACATTTGCATAATACCTGCCTAGCGGCTAGTTTGGCACGCCCTCAAACAAAGCTAGTTAGAGCAGTGGAGTCAAAAGAGTTTGGTTCAGTTGACCAATCACAACAGAATGGCTGAAATAGAGCATTTCAGACAGAGGGTGAAAAGAGGTGCTGCAGTACAGCCGGTATGAAGAAAGTCAAGCGTTTTTTAACAATAAAGCATGTAAACATGTTCTAGTAGAAACCCAAAATACAAGTATGAACCTGTTCTTGTGCAAGATGAACTCCTTCCAAGCAAACAGCCATTAGTAACACACTGGTAGCTGGATTACAATGTGAACACTTTAAAGGGTTGCTGTGTGGATATATTGATAGCATGACATAAGCTAAATTGTTCAAGTTGAAGAGTAACAGTCTGAGGTATTCTTGGGTTAAATAGTTATACACGCGTTATGTTTAATAATGGGTATAATAACCTGTAACCGTCCATCCAGCCATCAATATAATTTCTTATTGCTATTTATAACCCGACGACTTTATCCAACTTTTGAGTGTTCCCTTAAATTAATAAGTCTGTTAATTGACGCATTCACACATCGGGAGTTTTTTCTTCTGCCAGCTGTCCTTCCTGCATTTAGCAGCTTCAACTGTGTTACTTTTAGTCTGGATTAAGTGTTTAACTTCTTCGTATTTGTCTAATATAGTTTACTCTTCCTTTGTAATATGTGCTGCTCTGCCTGTCTGTCTGCTGACAGTAGACTTGTCCATGTTAGTGATTGGTCAGATGCTGCAAACACCGCCCCGTTCACGTGAACGCGCTCACAACCAGACTGAGAAACCCTGGACTTACCGAGTTGATAACCACCTTCGTAGGACAGTTTAGCGGGAACTCGTTTGTTAGGGTTGGTTAAGCCAGATAACGAGAAGATACCCTGGGTATGTTGAACTCGCTTCGTAGTACGGGCCTCTGGAGTGGAGTCAAAAGAGTTTGGTTCAGTTGACCAATCACAACAGAATGGGCCAGCTGACCAATCAGAGCAGATTGGGCTTTTAGGGAGCGGCGGGGGGTGCAGGAGCACAAATAGAGCATTTCAGACAGAGGGTGAAAAGAGGTGCTGCAGTACAGCCGGTATGAAGAAAGTCAAGCGTTTTTTAACAATAAAGCATGTAAACATGTTCTAGTAGAAACCCAAAATACAAGTATGAACCTGTTCTTGTGCAAGATGAACTCCTTCCAAGCAAACAGCCATTAGTAACACACTGGTAGCTGGATTACAATGTGAACACTTTAAAGGGTTGCTGTGTGGATATATTGATAGCATGACATAAGCTAAATTGTTCAAGTTGGAGTGAACAGTCTGAGGTATGCTTCTCCTAAAAATAAATTCAGATGGGATACATGTGTAGTCTTTGGAGCTGCAAGCTTGAATCTGGAGAGCACATGGCGAACCCCTGTCCAACCTCTTGTTCGGGAGGACACTAAATGATATCCAGTTGTTCCTGCAAATCCCAAAATCTTCATCACAGAAAAAAAGCATGTTTTTCACCATGTTGCTCATGTCTCCAAAATACCACAGGACTACTTGTATTACTACAAAAGGACAGTTCTCAGAGATAGCAGGATACGTCTATTATCTCCTAATGAAAACTGAATCACAGTTTGGGTCCATCTAACCATCTGCTCCCTTTTTTTTCTCTCCAGTCTGTTTGAAAGGCGTAAAGATCCATGACAAGTGTTTCTTGGCCGACACTGTGAGAAAACGCTATCACGCTGCCAGCGAGGACTGTAACGCCCTGGGCGGTGTCCTCGGCACGCCCACATCCAGCGATGAGAACGACCAGCTCAGAGACTACATCCGCCAGAGCATCGGCCCAGACGAGCAGGTCTGGCTGGGCGTCAACGACATGGCGACCGAGGGCACCTGGGTTGACCACACCGGTTTCAGCATTACATACAAAAACTGGGACACGTCCAACAACCGGTCCCCTCAGCCAGACGGCGGCCAGTCCCACGACTGCGCCGTCCTGTCCGGGGCCTCCCGTGGGAAGTGGTTCGACGAGAACTGTCGCGAGGAGAAGCCCTCCGTCTGCCAGTTCAACATCGTTTGATCGCATGCATCTCATCATAATACTGCGCATGGTTATAGCTGCTTTCATTGTACGCACTCTGCCTGCTATTATAAAGGAGCTTTAAATCAGTGGTTCTCAGCTGGTTTTGCATCAGGACTAAATCCTGGTCGAGAAGTCACAGTCCGTTGCACGAAACGGTCACATGTGGGGTCAAAAGTGATCTGGTGATGTGTCATTTGCAGCATTCCTTGTGGTCACATTAAAAATAGGAAAAACACAGTTCAGTCGAGTGTAAGCTACAAAGGAGTCAATGATTTCTGCCTTCATTTAACAGATTTTTGTACATCTTTTCTTAAAAAAAATACAAGATTACTATATTTCCAAAACATATATTGGATGTTCATAATTCAAAATACCAGTACTCCTGCAATAAAAGATGCATATAGGTGCTGGCACCATTCACAAATGTAAAAACTTATAACTTTCTATTATTCCACACATCTCTATTATGACTCACTGGTTGAGAACCACTGGTATAAACTCAGGCATCCCTTCACCATTACTGTATTTTAACGACAAGAATCACATGGAGCCAGAGGCTAAGGGATTTTTCATTAACATAAAAACACTCAATCTTCAGCTGTATTCTTTTAAGAGATTATTTCAGTTTGCTAGCCTGGTAGTCTCCTATAATGTCTAGCCTGGTGTAACCTGAGAAATTACCATGAATAAACTATGAAAAACACATTCCTCTACTGTCATGTCTTTAAGGAAAAGTTTGGGGAAATACACTTTCCTGCCAAATGTTAGATGAAGATTACATATGTCTAAGACTGGTATCGATCTTCTCATCTAACTCTCTGCAAAAAAAGTGCGTGCCTCCCTAAATGTCAAACAGCTCCAAACTGAAAGAGAAAAACAGAAATGCAGACTTTATTTTATATTTAACATCCACAGCTGCAAGAAATGTGGTGCAACTATGTAATCCTGGCTTCCACTTCTGTTGTTTCCAGTAAAAACACACTTCTCCATGGTAAACACTGGCTGCTGAAGTCTGCCACTCCCTCCTTCACTTCACTGTTTGTCATGGCCAGAGTTCCTGTGGTTGAAATTGTTTTCACCATCCAAAAGGTGGAAAATTAAGTGTGACGGCAGTCATTGCCTAAAGAAGTAAACAGTTTCCCCACCAGACCGTTTTCCTAGAATTTATTGCAAAAAAAAAAAAGCCTAAATTGTATTTACAGGTAAAGAAAAAACAAAATCTCTTTAAAAACAAGACAAGTAAACAATATAAAAACACTTTTAGGACCAGAGGTACTTGCACACTTTTTCATCGTCCTTGCTCCTGAATCCATGCCACGTGGGCAGAGATTTAATAAAACTAAACAAATCAAACATTAAAGGAATAGTTCGACATTTTTTGTCGCTTTCTTGAGAGTTAGATTGAGAGGATTGATATCACTCTCATGTTTGTACAGTAAGCTACTACTAGCAGGCGGTTAGCTTAGCTTAGCACAAACGCTGGAAACGGGGGGAAACAGTCTGGCTCTGTCTAAAGGTAGTTAACAAAATTCACCTATCAGCACCTCTAAAGGCCTTTGCACACCAAGTCCGTATTTTTCGTATGCGTTTTTTCAATCCGTCACCCGATAAAAATCATTACGCACAGAAATATTGCACACTGAGTCTGATGCGTAGTATTTTTCTAATCGTTGCGAAAATTTGCAGTACAATGGATAGCGCTAGTCCCAATCAAGGCTAATGACTGACTGACATTAGCAAGAAGCTGTCGTTTAGCTGCCGAGAGCACAATCACTACTGTCTAATCTATCGTACATCTGTTGTTTTGCGATCATCCGCGATTCCAAGCTGTTCTGCAATCACCTGCCACAATCTACCTTGGAAAATTCAGCATCTTGGTATCCTTTACTGTCTTTGTCGTAAAGTGCTTTGTGCTGGGAGACAAAGTGAATTAGTTTATCAGGTGCCATTTTGGATGAGGACGTTTTTCACGGATGTGAAAAAACGCAGTATATTTAACCTCTTCTGAAAACGTTAGCAATGGACAAAAGTTTGTGAGTCGGTGTTATATCTTATTTGTTTAATTCGTAGGAGCTTTAGAGGTGCTGGTGGTTTTGTTATCTTCAGACAGAGCCAGGCTAGCTGTTTCCCTCTGTTTCCAGCCTTTATGCTAAGCTAAGCTAAGCAGCTGCTGGCTGTAGCTTCATATTTACTGGACAGACTTGAGTATGGAATCAATCTTCTCATCTAACTCTCAGCAAGAAAGCAAGAAAGTATCTCCCAAAATGTGCCAAACTTCCTTCAAAGAAGAGGATCACAGCTTCGACGCTTGAAGCTTTAGAAATGACTGAGCTCTGACAAAGACGACGTACACATCACATTCAGACGCTCATCGATCTCAGATTCCCTGAGCGTGATCGAGGCACAGAAGTTCGCATCAGTACAGTCTAGACATACTCGGTGCTGTAACGAGAGTTTGTTAACAGCGGTCCATCGCGCAGCTACAGTCCTGACCCACTACAAGGAGTCCTCTGTTACAATCGGTGGCTCTGGATCCATGTCGACACCGGAGAGCCGGATCGGGTTTATATCCCCCGTGCTCTTGAACGTGTACAGCTCGTTGTCCACCATCCTGCGGTCCTGGAAGCCGAGGCTGTCCTGCCGGTCGATAGGAGTGCGCGGACGGGGCGGGAGGAAAGAGTCAGCCGGGTCCAGGAACGTCTTGAAATGTTCCATCTCAGGCTCGTTGTCCGGTTCTTTCATTACAGGCAGCTCTGCGTCAGTGGGGCCCGTAAATGTGTTATACGTGTCAGACTGCATCCCGTCGAAGTGGTCCTGCATGCTGGCAGCGTAGCTGGAGTCACCCAGCAGGTGGCCGTACACCATCATCTCATCTATGGAGGCGTAGACGTGGGATTCGTTATCAGACCGAGTTTTGGTGAAGTGCGTGTCACCTGGGCGGAAGATGTTCCCCTTGCCCATGTAGATGGACGACTCCTTGTCCATTTTGTCTTTTTTCTTTTTCCTGTTTGAGAAGATGAAGGCAGACCACAAACAATCAGAGTCAACAAAAGTCGCCAGCAGTTACAGACAGATGTTACATAACAAAGGCAAATAAATATCACTAAAACAGTTCATGTCAAAAACATGATACTTTATCCAACCCGCATAGAAACAAGGGCCCATGTTCATCAAACTTCAAAGAATTACTCTTAAAGGTGCAGTGTGTAGGATTTGGCGACATCTAGCGGTGAGGTTGCAGATTGCAACCGACTGAAACAAGCGTGTAGGAGAACTATGGTGGCCGACAAGAAAACGTGAAAATGCGAATGGTCCTATCTAGAGCCAGTGTTTGGTTTGTCTGTTCTGAGCTACTGTAGAAACATGGCGGCTGGCTCCGTGAAGAGGACCTGCTCCCTAAGTAGATATAAAAGGCTCATTCTAAGCTAAGGAAAACACAATTCTTATTTCCAGGTGATATTTTCAATGTATTCAGTTATACATTATTTTTGACTGACAGATAAGCCAATTTAGGAGTAAAACTTTCTGCACTGAAAGAATAAAATACATTCATCAAGCAACTTACTTACAGAAATTTCCAATCAGAAACAAGGATTTACTCAACATTTACCATATTGTTCAATCTTTAAAGAGGACCTATTATGCTTTTGTGCTTTTTCTCTTTCCTTTAGTGTGTTATATAGTTTTTTGTGTATGTAAAAGGTCTGCAAAGTTACACGTAAAAATGTACTAGTAGAAACCCAAAACACAAGTATGCACCTAAAGATAAGCACAATAGGTCCACTTTCATTTGTGCAAAAACCTTTAATATCTCCTGTCGGTAATTAAATACCATGTGGATTTAAAAATTTGATTTATTTGTAGTATGTAAAAGTATAAATAGGGATGGAATTCGAGGAAACTGGCTGAATTGGAAACAAAAGAAAAAAAAATGTGTCGTATATAAACGGTATAATAAATATGGACCAAGATGTTGCCAGAGTTCAGCTACAGGTGTACTCACTTTGTGACGAAGCATACAACAGCCAGCACTATGAGCAACAGCAACAGAAGAGCTCCTGCTATCCCGAGGAGGATGGCCAAGAGATCTGTAGAGGCAAAAGGTAAGACATGGTAGAATTAAGTCCTTTACATACACAGTTATTTAAGGGATTTTTGTGTATGTACAAGGCCTAAAATTAGTCCTGCTTGCTTACTGGTCTTCTTCTCGAGAACGATTTTGGTCACTGCACCGAAGTGCCCCTCCTCAGGTATACAGTTGGACATGTTGAGGTAAAAACTACGCGGCACTGTCAACTTGTCCTCCGCCACCTCGTCCTCCCTGCGGCTCATTATCTCCTCATCGTCATCCAGCATCTTCACCTTGATGGCGGTGTGCCTGTCCTTGCATTTGGGCTGGCTGACGTTGACGAACTGCATGTGCGCCTTGTACTGGCTCGGCAGGGAGACGATCCAGGACATGGTGGACGAAGGCTTCATGCCCCCAGGCCAGTTGGGGGTGGCCAGCAGGGTCGGAGATGAGGCCTTTGGACTGACTTGGTAAATAATGGTTTCTAAAAAGGGATGGAAATCATCAGTGTCAGTACTGTATCCTCCAGCATTCGTGGTACAATAGCGCCCCCGTGTGGAATTTAAAAGTAAAAGGAATGTGCTCTATTTGACCATAATTATAGTGGAGAATCACAGCTTGTAGCAGCATGATAAATGTTAGGAGACTGCAGATTCAGATCCTCTTACGAGGGCTGCAACTAATGATTATTTTCATTATCCATTAATTGAATCTTTTGGTATACAAAAATCCACTCAGAACTTTCTAATGTTGATTAAAATCATAAATAAAAGACAATATAATAGAGCTGAAATGATTAAAAATGCCCAAAATTCTCTGATTTAAGTTTTTCAAAGGACAATTTGCTGCTTTTCATTGACATATATGATATGAAATTGAGTATCTTTGGGTTTTGGATTCTTGGTCGGCCAAAACCGAGCCTTAGGTATATATATGTATTGGCCATTTTTCTCCATTTTCTGACAAAATGATTAATCGATTAGCTGAGAAAATAATCTGCAGATTAATTGAAAATTTAAAAAAAATCATTACCTGGGATCTCCTCGCTGAAGCTGACATTGAGAAAAGGCCCCCTGGTCTTGCTGAAGTCCGGGACTGTGGCAGTGACGGAGACGTTGGCGTGCACCTGAACCTTCTTGATCATTCCATTAAAGCAGAAATCTCCAACAGAAAACCCGTCGTCCTCCGCCACATGCAGGGAGAGAGACTGGTTGCACTCCTGGCCGGTCAGGGACTGTCGGAGACTCCCTGTGGGCGACACCAGGTCCACGGTGCTGTCCTGAGGGATGATGAGGTGCCAGGTGAAGCTGTGGAGGGGCATCGGTAGACAGGAGTCCAGTTTTGGCACAGTGAGTGTGGTCGCAGAGCATGACGTCACATTTTGGCACCCTGTTATTATAAAGGCACAAAATGGGAATATTAAGTTTCCAACTAAAGGAGCAGTCAGCAACAAATACATACAAAGGTATCTTGTTACCTGTGGACAGAGCCAAGATAGCTGTTTCTCCGTTTCCAGTTTTTATGCTAAACTGAGCTAACTGTCTCGTAGCTTTAGCTTCATATTTACTGTACAGACATGAGAGTGGTATCAATCTTCTCATCTAACTCTTGGCAAGAAAGCTAATAGCCTATTTCCCAAAATATCAAACTATTCCTTTAAGACTTAAAGGGGAACTACGCCCATTTTCAAAATGCATACATGTTAATTCCAACCCGGTCTCACGGGAAGGTGTATAAATACTATGACATTACACGGGCACTCCACGTGTCATGAGTATGCATTTTAGCCTTTTCGTGTGTCATTTGCACAACGCTTTTTGCGTGTCATTCGTACGCCAGGCAAATGTCCAAAATTAGGTTTAGGCAAGAAAGTTAGTTAGGGTTAGGGAAAACATCATGGTTGGGCTTAAAATAATTACGTAAACTAAGTAAAATACGTAGGGAAACAATGTAACCCAACTACGGAAAAAAAATTACAAACGTCACTAAAAAACGTGACAATCGTCACAAATGTAACTTACAGAACAAAACACCGGTCAACAACGGCCTCGAACACCGGTCTCCTGGTTAAAAGTCTGTTGTTTGTTGGGCCCATCCACCTCCCCACCCGACGTTTGTAATTTGTTTAGCCTTTCTCACTTTTTACACTACTAACTCTTACCGTAGCATTTATACGCGGATGCGTTTACATTGCAGTCAGTACAGGATATATTGTGTACAAATGACACACAGAAATCAAGAAAGGCGTACTTAGGCGCATTATCGTGGCATTTATATGCCTTTTCGCGCCAACGGGCTGGTTATTCCTATGGTCTAAGACCGTCCAAAAAATATTAGTAAACATGAACAACTACTGTATCTCCCAAATCCAAAAACTAGAGAGCTAAAACTCAAACTTGTGAAGGAAAACTTAATTTAGGCGATTTTCCCCTTTAAATAATTTTTATACTTTAATTTTAATATTTCTTTAACCAGGGAACTGTGATAGACATCAACCTAAAAGAAGAACCTCTTTACAGTAAAAAGAAAACAAAAGAGCAACAATCATTTCATGAACATGCAAAATAAAACCATCTTACTGATAACTTTACTGGCAGTCAGGCGCAAATCTTCATTTGGACAGTCGAGAAAGGACAGGCTGGCCTTCGTGCCTGCAGCCACGTTTATCTTCTTCTCAACCTTAGAGTTAACGCTCATCTCACAGTAGGGATCAGAACCCACTTTCTCTACCTGCAGGGACACTCCTTGGCGTTTGGTTAGATCCACCGCACACAGAACTAGGAGAAAAATACAACATAGGATTTGATTTTAGTGATCAAAAAGGAAGTCTCAACTTTTATTGTGACAATATTTGATCAGAAATCATGTTAAAACTAATCTTTTTGTCTAATTTTTGCTTATAATACATACAGTATTATGCCATTATAATTTTGCAGACCAACATCACAGTCTGATGGACAAGCAAAAACTCGGATCTGAGCCAAATTTTGGCTCTACAAGTCCAAAATGATGACTTTTTATGGGTAAAGTCATGTACATTTGGACTCACATAGCTCTAGTTTGTGCCTCATGTATTACCATTGCATTCAAGTTGCAGAGCTAAACTTTGGATTTCTCAAAAAATATATACTCGCTTTGAAAAACCCAGCTACACAAAACTTCTTTAAAGAGGACCTATTATGCTGTTACGCTTTTTACCTTTCCTTTAGTGTGTTATTTAGTGATTTATGCATGTAAAAGGTCTGCAGAGTTACAAAGCCCAAAGTCCACGCCAAAAGGAGTTACTCTCCCCCACAAAAACACTGCTCCTGAACTGCCTTGCTTGAAGTCCCGCCTTTTCATCTGTAACGTGGTGATGTCACCAAGTAACACATTTGCATAATACCTGCCTAGCGGCTAGTTTGGAACGCACTCAAACAAAGCTAGTTAGAGCGGAGCTGGAGTGGAGTCCGAAGAGTTTGGTTCGGTTGACCAATTACAACAGAGGGCCAGCTGACCAATCAGAGCAGACTGGGCTTTTCGGGAAGAGAAAGATATTTAACCTGTTGCTGCGACTGTATATCCAATCAAGGAAATACAGAAAATGACATCTGTCCTTTCCTTGCTCTTTTGTAAAACACAAGCAAATTGGTTTCTCTCAGTAACCTGGTTACTTGAGTGCTTGTACTGCATAACTTCCAGATGTCAAGTTTTACCACTGTACAGTACCTGGATGCCCACTCCTCATTACAGAGACTCTGTAGTTCAAGGTGAGTCCCTGTAGCGTCCTGTTGGTTTCACAGTTCTTCAGCACCATGTGGAAGTTGCCCTGCTGATGCTGCGGCTGAGGATCCGTCAGGGTCAGTTTGGTCACCTTCTTGTCCTCTTTCTGGTACGCCACCTCCACATCACCGTTGAGGCACTCTGGAGCCGTGTGATCGCTGAAATGCATCGTGTAGTTGTGCATGCCGGGCACCGTGAAGTCCCACTGCATCTGCTGGTTATCAGGGAAATCGCGGGGGTAGTTGGCTGTGATGAAGTCTGTGTCTGACACGCCTCGCGGTAGGTTGACTTTCACTATGGCAACCACTGGAGACAAACAAGGAGAGAATGATTGTGAGCTGAAGAAGGCTGATGTTTGAAATGTAGTGATTTCTTCTAATCACATGTGGGATGGATCACTTACTGTCGGTCACAGGTCCAACATGGAGTTTGAAGTCAACGGGTTCCAGCTTCCTGTCGCCAGGCACCTGCAGAGACATACGGCCCTTGTAGAGAGCCAGGACGTTGGTCACTGGTCCTCCTTTGCAAAAGGTACCAACGGTTGCCGGCCCCGTGCGCAGATAGGTAACAAGAGAGTATGTGTGCTCGTCCGGACAGGTCTCCTCGTTGGGAATCTGTCGCATTCCCGGTTCTGGGAAGTCCAGTTGGAAGGCCCGACTGGAGACAACTTTCAGATCCCAGGTGAAGGTCCGGTTGAAGTCTGGGAACAGCGAGGACTCGGCCTGAACAATGTTTCCAGAACAGGAGGCCTCTGTGCAGTCTGGGATTTGTAGAGAAGAGCATATAAACGATGGGGATTTACAAAGAGTTTTGTGTCGACAAGGATTCAAACAACTGCATCGTTAAAGCATGAAAACAGGTCAAAAGAATTAAGATGAATTAATCTGAAGCAGGAAATAATGTACTGTAAAAAAACTGCAAATCATACAGTTTGAAATGGACTGTGTTTTATTCAAATAACAATGTGAAGAACCCTAACAGGAGTTAGGGCTGTGAAAAATTAAAGAATACAAGTTAAAGGGATAGTTTAGGTGTTTTGAAATGGGGTTGTATGAGGTACTCATCCATAATCAGTGTATTACTTACAGTAGATGATAGTCGGCACGCCCCCAGTTTGGAGAAGCGGACAGGACATACCGCACAGAAGCAATGTACTGCTATGGACGGGGCCGGCAGCAAAACATATTTTAGCCACCTAAAAAAATCTATATCAGTTTGAGTGTACGCTATATTAAGAATATTTTCACTGGTTTAACTTACCGTGAGACAGCTATACAGCGTGTGTTTCCGACGGGGAGCTGAAGCCGTTATCTATGCTCTCGCCAAAGCCACCAGACTCCATTGAAAAAAAAACAGTAATTTTACCTCACACTCTACCTCTGCCTCGATCGTTTTTTTTGTTTGTGTTATTGTGTGACTTTGGTTGTTCGAATTCACCAAAGTCACACAATAGCACAACCAAACTAAACGATCGAGGCAGCGGTAGACCAGCAACACTCGTGTTCTGCGAGGTAAAGTTCCCCATCGAAAGGGCTGTCTGACGGCAAGGCAAAGCGGTGAAAATATTCTAAATATAGTGTACACTTAAACTGATATTGATTTCTTTAGGTGGGCTTTTCTTTTAGGTGGCTAAAATACGTTTTGCTGCCGGTCCCGTCCACAGCAGTACATTTCTTTTCTCCAGTGCGGTCACTCCTGTCTGTTTCTCCAAACTGGGGGGGTGCCAACCGTCATCTACTGGAGGTAATACACTGACTATGGATGAGTACCTCATACAAGCCCACTTCAAAACACCCAAACTGTCCCTTTAAACTTTGCCCTACTTTTCACAAGGTCTCCTTCTACATTGACAGTGAACATGACAGCAAGATGGCTCCTTCATGGCGGACATTTTTATCTTGATTAACCTGTTTTTGTTTCCTCCTTGTCAAAAATGTACTTGAAGAAAAAGTCAATACCAAATTCATATTTTTTTGACCTTCCTACCAATTTCTCTGTTGATCTCCACGATGAAAACATCCTGAGGTCGAGGACAGGTAAACTCTACGCTGGTGTCGCGAGCATCTTTCAGGGAAAGATATGTCGGGTTGCATAACGGCTTGGGCTCCTTCTTCTCGCACACACTGCAGTCTGGCTCGCTGCCCTCCCTGCTGATGGTAATGATGGTGTCAGGATCAGGAATAACGGATATCATTCTGCCGCCTGAAGAAAAAAAGTGTTACAATGAGATATGGATGAGAACAAAGAGCAAAGAAAATGTTCTGTGAAATGTGGTTCACATATTCACGACCTCCTCAGGAGGAGTTGTAGTAAATTTGGTGTTCTCGTAACTTTTCATCTAGTTCCATCTAAACAAAATTTGTATTCGTTGCTTATGATTAAATACCAAAAAAGCCCCACACTAAACTAAGATGCCTGCTAAACACTAACATGCTAGCATTATAATTGTTAGCATTTAGCTCAATACTAGCTAAGTACAGCCTCAGAGAGCTGCTAGCTGGACTGTAGACTAGTCTTGTTTTGGAAATTGATGTAAATTTACTCCCTAAAATACCATCTGGGAAGCTAGCTTTTTATGCTAGCTCTAGCTAATTTACTGTCTTTTTTTCCTGTTGATCAATGAGCATCGTCTCTGCCAAATAAAATAAAAACAAAAACTGGGAAAGTTATTACACTTGTAATAACTTACACACAAGCATTAGTCACTGTGCCTATAGAAAAACCCATTTACGCTATTTTGAAGCATTTTTGTGTCATTTTAAAGGACGTAGCATCAGATTTTAGGAATATGTCTTTGATATATGTACTGTATGTATTGTTCTGTAAATAAATAGCTACTTGTTTTTCTTTCTCGTGTGAACACACTGAAGGGACAGACACTTGCCTCTTGGTGCTGCTTTGACAGTGAATGAGTCCAGTTCACTTCCTTGGGGCGCTTCTGCAGACACAGTCGTCGTTCCGAGCAGATCCAGGCGAGACACTGTCCCGCCCTTACAGTAGCTGTTAGTTTTGATTTTTCCGTCACTTTTAGTTGTGCTCACTGTGTACTGGTGGCCATCTTGGCAATTTTCTGCCCCAGACATCTCCTTTAATCCACCGGGGAAGTCCAGAGTTAATACAGTCCTCTCTGGTACACTAATATCCCATGTAAGGGATCTGTTAAAGTCCTTGAAGAGGTTGGGGTCAACTTCTCCTGTAGCAGGAGTGCAGGAGCTCTGGGTGCATTCTGAGTAACAAAAATTATAAAAGTTTTAATTTTATACATTTAAACAGGCTTTTTTTTTGAGTACCACAGAGAGTAGTAGACGAACTAAACTTATTCAGCTATAAATAAATAAGTACATATAGAAGTGAATGCTGAAATAATTACAGAAATGAATAAAGAAATATTTTCATTAATGAATAAGTAATAAATATACAAACAAATGCTGAAATAAATACAAACATAAATGATTAAATGAATAATTAAATAAAGTAATTGTCTGGGACAGAAATAAATAAATATATGTAATTAATCTCTACATTTCTACAAATATTTATTTATTTCCGTATTCCTACATTTCTTCATTTATCTATTTTTCGATTTCTGTTTATTTATTTATGTATTTCTGAAAAAAAACATAAATAAATAAAAATATAAATTTTGAAATACAGAAATAAATAATTAGAGATTGTAGAAGTGGATAGAATTGTATATATATATACGTATATATATTGTATTGTATTATATAATATGTATATTGTCCTTTCCAAAATAATTACCAACATTAATTTTGCATTTAACTAGTGATTTGTGTATTCATTTTAGCTTCTATAGCTATAATAGGCAACAGCTTTATTGATTTATTTATTTAATGTTTTTTTATTAACTAAAATATGTATCGCTTTAGTTCTGTATTTATTTCAGCATTTATTTAGATATTTATATTTTTTTTTGTGAGGATTAAGTCATTTTTTTGTCTTCCATACAGGAGAATTTAATACAAAGTAAATCCAAAATTACCAATCCCAAATTCAGATGGTAACTGAAGTAAATGTTTACATGAAGCCTCCACAGTTCTCACCTATTTTCTTCTTCATCTTCACGCTGTACACATCCTGAGGTTTCAGGCAGCTGAACTCCAGCGAGAATTTTTCAACGTTGGTCAGTGTCTTCTCTGTGGGGCTACAGTCGGGAGTGGAGCCATCAACAGAGCACACTTCACACTCTGGTTCCTCAGGATCCCGGCTGACGACCACAGTGGTGCTTGAATCGACGGTTATAACCATTGTTCGGCCCTCTAAAGGCGGGAGAGAGTGAGACAGACGCCAGGATTGTAGTAATACTGTAAAATCTGTCTCCAACTAACAGTGTTACAGAATTTCTTAAATGAGTTTGTATTCAGAAATATATTCTTACTTAGTGGTCCAGCTGAGACCTGGAACAACACAGATTCGACCGGAGCCTTTGTTTTAACTTTCACCAACACAGCAGCTCCACCGGGCAGGTCGAAACGAGTCACAGAACCACCTCCACAATACTGAGTCCGGCCCTTCAATGTGTCCACCGAATACTGAACTCCATTAGGGCATGGTTGTGACGTCTCCATCAGCCCATCTCCAAGGACGGCCAGACCCACAACTGTCTTCTCAGGTGCCTTCAGCTTCCAAACGAAGTCTCTGTTGAACTCTGTGAGGAGGGAGGGTTGAATTTCTACTGTTGTAGGGCTGCAGGCGTCCTTAGTGCACTCTGGATTAGAATTGAAGGCAAGAAAAGATGCACAGATGGTTTAAGAATTAGAAGAAAAAGAAAGAACAGGGGGTCTTTAGGGGGAGATAGCAGGTCAACAGTGTATGTCCCATAGAAGTGGTGTACATCATGTGAAAGCTGGGAACCTGAAGTGTGTGTCAAGTTGTTCTAGTCATAAATCAAAAATAAACATGAATTAATTAATTGATTATGTAAAATAAATTGTAAAAGTGTATAAAGGCTTAGAACATTATGATAGAAGTATATGATGGCCATCCCCATGCTCTATTATGTGTCAACATTTGTTGCAGCAATTTTTGAGTTGATACCATTTTGTACAAAGATTTGGTAATTTAAGTATTTTTTACAAATCGAGAATTGATAAAAAATGATCACAAATCCCTCCAAAATACCACATTAAGACACCAAGTCCTTGAGGAACACCATAGAAAAAGTCATGCTGTGATTTAGTATCAAAAACTTTTGACATTTGGAGATTTCTGCAAGAATTGCATTTTTCGGCGATTAGATGGCGAGCACCTCTGTTCTGGAAACAGCTCAGAAACCCTCTTATTGTGAATATACCTAGGAAAACCATCCATTCTCTGAATGCTCTAGGTCTCTAGTTTGTGGTTGTAAAGGTTCATGAGGCTGTGATTATCCTAGAGGTCACCAAAGGTCATTTTATACAGTGAGGTCAAGTCTAAAAAAAATAGGTCTCACTACAATGAAATGCCCTCTATGTGGACTAGCATCATCATACATGAATACTATTGGGTTCATTGGATCCACAAGAGCCTCAGCTTTACAGTGATACCCAATTTATGTAATTCCAAGGCTGTTTAGGGAACCCAGTATGCAGAAATATTCAAATACACCATTTTAGAATAGACTGGAATAGAAAAACTACAAATGAGGCCAGTAAACTCACCGATGGTCTGAGCGATCGTCACATTGTAGGCCTGTTCCATCGGCTGGGAGCAGTTGAACAGCAGTTTGACCTCCTCCTCAGGTACCAGAAGCAGAGAGGAGTGGCAGGATGTCTGTGTGTCATTCACCCCGCTGACTGTACACACAGCACATTGATCCAACGGCAGCTCGGTGGACACCGTCACCGTCGAGCCTTTGGCTGGTCGGACCGTCGTCTGTAGACATTCTGAAGGAACAGATCACAGGGAGTTAGCTGCAAATAGCCTAAAGATGTTGTGAACTGTGATCAGTAATCTAAAGATGTGCTTTTTGATTAGGTTGAGGAGAAAATTACAACATAGAAACAATGCAAAATAAGAGAAAGTAGTATTACTGCCAGTATAGTTTTGTTTCAACTGCACATCAGCTGATTGAGATTTGGACTCTTTGGATATTGCACAAACACACACTTTTACAAGCAACTACATTCATTCTAATAAACATATAGTTCACAGTAGCTGTAAGATCTTCAAAACTAGAGCTGGTAGCCAGCTATTTTGATGACCGATGAATCATTTTAAAGTCATTAAATTAATTCTTAGCTGTGCTAGCGGTATGGCTCTAATTGGTCGACCACTTTGGTCCAGACTGAAACATCTCAACAACTATTGGGTGGATTGCCATGAAATTTATTTCTAATATGATTGTAAACTGAATATCTTTGGGTTTTGGACTGTTGGTAAGACACAACTAGACGTCACCTTGGAAGGCAGTGACGGACATTTTTCACTATTTTCTGACATTTTGCAGACAAAATGATGAGGAGGAGAGGTAGGAATCAGATGAGTGGACATCAGTTTGTTTAAGCAGAACACTGTCCAGCTCTCCCGTATAACAATTTAAGGTATCAACTCAACACCTCAGCAATATTTAGGCTACAAAAGGAACAAAACACACACACACACACACACGGTCGGACAGCTGGCTGTTGACACTTGAGCAAACAGGGTGGTATCAGGCACACCTGTCCCCATGTCGTGTAGTGCCAGAGCAAAGCAAATGAATTGACTTGACATTATCGTGAGTCATCTGAGCGCTGAGTAAGAGAGGAACTCAAGGTGAACCAGTTTTATAAAGTAACTGCTGTTTCTGTGATAACTGACTCTTATGTGGCAAATGCAAACTTCTCCCTTTAGGGAAATGGCTTTTTACAAACTTACCGGTAGATGATACTGTTACTGTTTCATCTGTAATTTTATCACATCAGCAGCTGTAAAGCTACATTGCAGCTTTAGTTTCACATTTGTCCCAGTTTTGGTCCAAATTGTGGCTCCAGCAGCTTGAGTGGCTTTAAGGCCTTTTTTCTATCTCAATACTTTTATACTAGAGCTCATAGGCCGATACAACGGTAGATAATATAATGAATAGCGGTATCTGGGTATATGTCAGCAAATAAGTAACAAGAAACTGCAGTACAGAAATGCCAACTATAGGTTTGAGGTAATTTAGCCACAGTGTCTCCATTACAAGTTGATTTTTCAACTGTAAAATGTCTCGCTTAGTATGTATCTCAGTAAGTTTCTTGGTCACAATTCAAAAATAAACAACTCTAATGGACTTGTATCAAGCTTGTTTGTGTATGTCACGTGTTTATGTTTAAAAAAAAAAATATTGGCCGATATATCATTATTGTTTTTTTTTTTTTTAAAACTCCCAAATATATATATATATTGGTATCGGCCTTAAAAAAACTGTATCGGTCGGACTATATTTCATACTTTAATGCTATTTCTATTGGAATCTTGTTAGGAATAAACCTATGTTTTGGAGAAATATATTTTTTGTTTCTATTCTATTGATTTTGCTAAAACTTCTTTTTAAATAAGCAAACCATAGAAGAAATAAAAGCCAATATATACCCAAAAAAAGAAAAAGAAAGAACGGACATACCCATACAAGTCTATATATACTGTATATATTTTTGTATACACACATGCATGCACATATGCATACACCCACACGGATACATAGATATATACATACACATGCACCAACTGCATGCACAAATACTTACTGCCTTGCTTTCCACAGATTCCTGTTTACCAATAATATTCACTTCTTGTCATTTTATTTATCTTCAATATAATTGAAACAAAGTCCTACTTGTCCTATGTTCTACTTTGTTGTAATGTAGGCTACTTCAAAATACCCCATCTGGCCACATAATGATCGGCTATCTCCCATTGTGAATGAGCCATTATGCTGGCCTGGATCACATCTGAAGCTCTACAGTTCATCCTTATTAGTGTGTCACTAAATTTAAACAGTCTTGGATTGAAATAAAAAATACAACTAGAACAATCCCAAATACATTTATGGAACCTTCCTCCAATAAGCCTGGCGTAAAGGCCACTCCCAAAGCATATGCATAAATCATAATGTCATTGAAATTTACATGAACTCTGGTTTTCTGGCTGCAATGATGCAAAAATTCACTGAATGTGTTTTAAATCATGTGTGTGCACAAGTCCACACATAAAAAAACAGGAATTCACAATGTGAACTTGCAAGGACTTGAATGCAACACAGAGAAATACTACAGCACTCAAAATGTTAGAGGCCAGAGTTTCTAGTTTTTTGTTTCTAGTGACAGTAAACAATGGGTGTGTCTGGATGTCACAGGGTTCAAACAATCATATTTAGTGGAAAAAAGGAAGTTTATATCATTTTACACAAACACTATAAAAGAGAAGAAATTCACCATGCTGCTGAGGACTTTTCCCCAGAAATGAATAAAGTAGAAAGAAGAATAAACAATAAAACGCCAGCCAGCTTCACAGCTCAGCAGCAGATTGCAGGTCAATCATTAATGAAGTCATGATGAATTCATGCCTACAGGAAGCTCCATAAATGCCTCATAAACCTTTTGAAAATGGAGGTCTAGAAAGTCAGACTGAATGTGTGCTTCAGCCTCTCATCTCCACTGTCAAGACAATCAATCATATTAATGTTAATGTCCTATATTATCTTTTAATGTATTGACACAGAGCTTTAAACACAGCTCTTAACCCAGAGTGCTTTACAGGACTGCATCTTTGTATTGGGTTTCGCCTGAGCGAGTTTAATCACAATAGACGGTTGTGTCTAGAAGGTAACCCCCAAGCTGTGGAAATCTCGCGAGATGGTTGAGGTGAGGCGTTGACCTCGAGTGATTAAGGTTAGGATAGGTCGTCGGGCAGAAAATCTCGCGAGAGTGTTTTGCAATTTGGGGGTTACCTTCCAGACACAACCACAATAGACAGCATGTCCGCTCATCTCAGGTGTATGTTTGACCCAGTTGGCACAAACTCGAAATGAAGCCACAATTTTGCGCACTTTTTTTTAAAAGTATAGCTACTAAAAGCAATAAAGTTAGAGTGGAAACAGGTGAACAAAGCTTCACTGAACAATAAACCAACATGTTTCTGGCTGAAAGAGATTATTATCCCACCTGATGAGTCGAAGACCGTCAAAAACAGAAGTCCCAGGAGCGCGCAGCTCGCACACAGCCGCATGTTCATTAAAAAATGAATATTTCCAAGTTTTTTAAAAACTGTAAAAAGGTTAAAAAAAGATAGTTTAAAAGGTGCTGATTCTCTCTCAAATGCACAGTTGCATTTTTCCAGCGACAGCGACGGCGTTGACAGCCACTTCCTGCTCTGCGTTAGGAGGGCGTGGCACAGGTACGGTTATGGTTACCTGCCCAAACTTGACGGGTGAGGAGGAGGAGGAGGAGGATCCGGGCCCGGCCGTTGTACCCTTGAGCCAAAACACTGCAGTAAAGACTTCTGATAAGACACGAGTCCTTATGTGACTCTCCTTCTCCGTGTGGCACAATGGGTGCCCTATTTATAATCAGCCAAACATGCCAAGGATTGTTGGCATCGTGCGGTGTATCCCCAAAATGAGGCAGAGGAAGGGTGTGGAGCTCAAAGTGGAGTTTGAATACACAAATGAATAGTGTTATTTACCACCAACAAACTCTGATCACGCAGAGGGGATAATATTATAGAGATAAACAGCGGGAATTAAGAATAAATTAAATCCCTATGAAGTCATATTTCTGGTGACAGTTTATATGAGCAATATATGTTTTGTGCCTGTTCAGCTGCATTTTTCTTTCCGCCATGAAATGATGATGAAAACGTGATTAGCTGTGTGTGCTTGATGTGTGATAGTAGTAGGTGTATAGTGTGGATAACACTCCCATGTTGCAGAGACTCTCCTCCTGCCTCCACATGCCTCCTCATGACGCAGACATTCCTGCACAGAAACATACCTGGGGGCAAGACCACTAGCAAACACACACATTTGTGTTACATTTTTGAAAGTTTTAGCTGTTCATCACCGAGATAATGCACCCTAATTTTTGCCTCAACCTTATACGTCTCTCGTTTGAACCCCTAACTTAAATCACTAAGACACTCAACATTACAGAAGAAAGAGCAAAAATGGTAAAAAATAAATACATTTTTAAAAAAAACTCTCACTTGTCCTAATCTTTCTGTCATTGTGAGGACACTTTGATCCCCCCCCAAAACACACACACCTTTACAGTCAAACACAAGTGATCTGACTGAGTTTCTTTGTTGAACCAGTCTGACAGCATGCAGAGTGGGCGGTGTGGTGAATTTAAACAGCTTCAGTGTGTCTTAACAAGAGGCCTCAGTGAAGAACCAGCAGCTGTCTCACACACTTCCCCTCCCGTGTTACTGCAGGTCCACCACAGCCAAACATGTGCTGTGGAGAGTTGCATGGCTAAAGTTTCTTTCGGGGAGTTAATTGAGTGTTTGACAGATAAGCAACTTTAACTTATTTAAATTATAGGTTGTGTAATTTGTCAAATTGTGTTACGAATACTTGTGTATTGTTTAGACTGATATGTTCCAAGACTGTGAAATGCTTTGTCGAAAGCATCCAAGTAAATTCTTTTTATTTTTGTCATCATGTTTGCTGTCTTCTTCCTGGTCTTCGTCTCTTTTTTTCTCAATTATTTATAGAACAGATATGGTAAATAAAAAATATGAGACATAAATAAGTGAAGGAACCATGAAAAAAAGAAAGAAATCATAGAGTCATTAAATCAAGAATATAACCAAAATACAGACAACCGAATTGTTCAGATACAGTTAGTTCTGCTCACTTCTTGGCACAAAATACCAGCATTTGTTATTTGGCGGGTCTGATTCTAGGTCAGGAGTTATAGCATGAAGGTGCCTGAACAGTCCACATGAGGGCAGTAACACGAGACATATGAGCAGCATCATGTCATAATGAATGCATTATTTATGACTGAATGTTGAAGAGGTTTCAGGACTCCGGTTCAATATTTCCTTCATGCACAGATGGATTGTTGATTGCAGTAAAGTATACATTAATACATTAGCACCAGTTGTTGCCAGGGTAGAGATAATTAGATCAGTAGATTTAGGAGACTCTTGGTCGAAAAGCAGGCGTGTGACCCCGACCCCGACCTCGACCTCGACCCCTAGGTTGGAAACCACTGAACTAAACTACCTGTAATAAAGTAATTAAAACAAGCTCCACCTATAATAACTTAACAGTACGGAGCATTTTCTATTTTCTGCTATAATTCTACTCCACAACATTTCAGAGGGGAATATTGTACTTTTTACTCCACTGTATTTATTTGATAACTTTAGCTACAAGTTACCGTGCAGATTCAGATTACTATTACCAAATATTATGTGTAATATGTGTACTAACTTGTGCTAAAAGATACCAGTTGGCCTGTTGCCACCCACTCAGCCAGGCAGCCACCTCGGAGGAGTCAGAGGGTCTGAAGAGTCGTTGCCCCCAAAGAGACCAAAAGCACTGAATGCAACACCCATGAACCCAGATAGCAGCTCCCCTTACAGCTGTCTGCCCCGCACATAAAATTAGACCCCCAGACAGTCGTACTGTAGGCTGCAGCAGGCAGGGACAACATACTGTAGGAGATGGACCCAAGTTATACTTCCAGTCTTTACTTTGGTGAGGAAGGAATCACTGAATATTTACTTTTCTAACATAGTTCTCTAGTGGTCATCTATTCCAGCACTCTGTGGGTTCAGACAGATCATTATTCAGTATGTGTGTGAGTGTGTTGTCACTCTGTAGAGAATGTTTTTAGTCAATGAAGAGAAGATCAGATTTCACAGTAACCAGTTCATTGTGTTTCTTCTTTGCTGTGTATTCAGGAAGCTGTACGAGATGCAGTAAAGCGGTGTACGGCGAAGGGAGAGCCTGCCGGGCCATGGGACATTTATTCCACGACACCTGCAGCGTTTGCAGTGAGTCCTCTTGATGTGAGGGTGGATGTATTGGATCCAAAATATCTTAAAGCCCCTCAAAATCTGAATTAAAAACTTTGTGTATTTCTTTATGACATTAATTATTCATGACTAAAGCAACAATCAAAATTAAAAATGTATCTTTGTGTAACTTTTATGGCTGAAATGACACTTAAAAGTTTAACTTTAAACATCAGTATATTATCAAATGTCATGTTATGGAAATTGTTCACCTCCCTCCTTGTCCTTTGTTTCATGTTTAGGTGAAAAGCTCAGTGGGAAGCCGTTTTATACAGTGTCAGGAAGAATCTACTGTGAGGATGATTTTTTGGTGAGAACATACTGCTTCAGCGTGGCTGCATACAGAGTTAAATATTACACAAACATATGATTTGTATCCAGTTTGACAAAAAAATGACAGCAATTAACCAGACATTTAATGAGTGAATTGATTTGTTGTTTAATGTAGTACTCAGGAGCTCATCCATCCCCAGAAGTGTGTAACAGCTGTGGATATTTAATCATGGACATGGTGAGTATGTATTCATTTACTGTATGTCTACCACAGTGTAGAAAATACTCCTAAAAGTCCTACTTAAGTAAAAGTACAAAAGTATTAGCATCAAAATATACTTAAAGGTACAGTGTGTAGGATTTGGTGACATCTAGTGGTGTGGTTGCAGATTGCAACCAACTGAGTACCCCTCCGCTCACTCTTCCCTTTCCAAGATGGCGGTAACATGAGCAGTAAAACTGTGGTAACGCCGTTCGCCTCACTCAGAGACTGTCCTTACCATAATAACACTTCTTTACGAGCAACGGAAGTCAGACGTTGGCTGGCGGTACCACGGTTTGGCACTCGGCGGCTCACGTTACCGCAGTTTCACAAGCGTGTCGGAGAACTTTGATGGCCTTCAGGTAACGTAAAAACGTGAAAGGCTTTCTGTAGAGCCAATGTTTGAGTTGTCCGTTCTGGGCTACTGTAGAAACATGGCGGAGCAACATGGCGGACTCCGTGAAGAGGACCTGGGCTGCGGTCTAAACGTCTTTTCCTAACCACTTTTCCTTGACCTCGATGGAAAACGTCATGAGGTCAAGGAAAGATTTGAAGGAGAATTCATAAGGACTTAGGATAACACAACTGTGGTGTTGAGAGGATCCGCCTGCACTTTCACTAGGCTCCGTAATGATGATGCGACGGCGGCGGATGTTAGACGTGGTTCTGCCGTGGTAAAACTACAATGTTCTGAAGACGGACTACAAAAGGCGCTGCTCCGCCCGTGCGTTGTTAAATGGGTCTTTCAATGACAGGGTCCTTCACCTGCGGTGTGTGAAAAAGAGATACCACAGGTCCTTCTGCCGCTGTAACAATTAATTAAAAATAAAGTGAGACGAAATGGTTGTCACCGTCCACTCATATTAAACATGAATCCCAATTAGTATATGAGCGTATGAAAATAATATGCAACATAAGCATATCGTTTGTTATCAGGAACGGCCGAGTGGTGCGTTGCTTTAAATGCTGCGGCCTTAAGTAATTATGGGATGTTATTATCTCCTTTCCATTGGTAAAGGATGGTCCAGTGTATCCTATGCTCAAGGAGATAATAAAGGAAGCATTGAAGCATCTTTCCTTAACATTTAGAGAATTCGAACAGCTCTTATCATGGCTGCTACTGAGATACTTCCGGGTCATTTCACTCCGTTAGGAACCTTCCTAAGAGAAAAAGGACTATTCGACCGCAGCCCCGCTCCCTATGTAGATATGAAGGGCTCATTCTAAGCTAACAAAAACACAACGATTCTTAGTTTAGTTGATTATACACTAATGAAAATGAATATTATATTTAATTTCTGCTAATAGATCCCCCGAAATGTTACACACTGGACCTTTAATGTTGCACCTGGTAAAGGTGGGACATATTTTTTACTATATACACTGACAGCTTGTGAATTTTACCAAAAGATCAATAAAATCTTATCTTTATCCAATTTAATACATCATAGTTAATTTGTTGATTATATTTTGTATTAATAATCTACATATGCAAAGTAACTAAATGTAGCGGAGTAGCCTATATTTCCCTCTGAAATGTCATGGAGTAGAAGTATAAAGTAGCATAAAATGGAAATACTCAAGTAAAGTAGTCTACAAGTACCTCAAAATTATACTTAAAGGTGCAGTGTGTAAGATCTGGCGGCATCTAGCAGTGAGGTTGCAGATTGCAACCAACTGAAGCTTCTCCCGTGTGCCAAGCGTGCAGGAGAACTACGGTGGCCGACGCGAAAACGTGAACACACAAATGGCCCAATCTAGAGCCAGTGTTTGGTTTGTCCTTTCTGGGCTACTGTAGAAACATGGCGGCCGGCTCTGTGAAGAGGACCCGCTCCGTATGTAGATATAAACGGCTCATTTTAAGGAAACAAAACCACAACAATTTGTATTTTCAGGTGATTACCCACTAAAGAAAACATAGGTATTAACATTATATTCCATTTCTACCAATAGATCCCCTTAAATGCCACACACTGGCCCTTTAAATACTTGAGTAAATTACTTGAGTAAATGTACTTAGTTACTTTCCACCACTGGCACCCACGTTGTGTAAAGAAGAGCTCATTTTGCGTCGTCAGGTATTGCAGGCTCGTGGGAAGTCCTACCACCCGTCCTGCTTCCGCTGTGTGGTTTGCAGACGGAGCCTGGAGGGTCAGCCCTTCACTGTAGGAGCTGACAGCAGGGTCTACTGTGTCAGCGACTACCACAAGTGAGTTTCTCATGCAGGACCTGTACAAGTAGGCCACAACAACAATGGGCCAAGCCCTTTAATCCACACTCCAGACAAAAGATGAAACCAAACCCTGCCATACAGGCTGAGATAAGTCACACCCAGAGTGACTACACTTCTGAGTTTCTGTGACCTTTTGCTGCTTCATGGTTTCAGGGTACAGGCTCCTCTGTGTGCTGCATGCAGAGTGCCGATACTGCCAACTGAGGTGAGCTGAACTGGTCGTTTAATTAATGGCAAATAGCAGTAATTGATACTTCAGTTTCTTATAAATTATTGTTACAATTTCCCTCCATTTGTTGATTGTTTCAGGGGTCTACAGAGTCTATTCGAGTGGTGTCATTTGACAGAAATTACCATGTAGAGTGCTACAGTGGTGAGGTTAATCTCATTTGAAGACTGGAGCAAGTTGACGTCTGTCTGTGTTTTTTTCTGATGGTCTTGTTTTGTAAATGTAAAACATTAAAAAGAAGATGAATTTAGTTTGTCTGCAATAAAGTCACTCCAAGTCTTGAGTATTGTTCTGTGCTCTCTGTTTCTTATTAGTTTTGTGGTCTGTATGAAATGAAGTGGAATAGTTTACATGGCCAGCAAAATAATTAGGAAACCCCAGAGGAATCTTGATGAAGCCGTGAGCATCCTGACAAACAATTCTCATCCTTTATTCTCTCAGTTTGAGACTCTGAACTCTGGGAAGTGCTGTAGGGTGCGTTTAGTCTTTTATTCCAAGCCGCAATCAGGATTTTAAATAAAAGATCTGAGCCACAAATCTTTCTCCATAGCTAGAGAGGTGCCAGTTCACCTCCTGGGTACTGCTGGGGTGCCCTTGAGCAAGGCACCAGACCCCCAAACTACTCTCTAGGTGCTATATAGGAGCTGCCCACTGCTCCTAATACTAGGATGGGTTAAATGCAGAGAGTAAATTTCCCTGTGTGCTGTGCTGTGTGTACAATGTACCAATTGTGACAATAAAAGTTGATTTACATTAACATTAATGTTTTATGCTTTGTTTTAAGTATTTTATTTGAATTTCTACTATGCAGTTTCATATACTCCAGTGCTGTTTTTTTTTGCCATATTTGTTCTATATGTTGCTTTTTCTTCTGTTTTTTAATTTTTTTGTGAGCCACAATTTTCCTCTCTGGTGGACAATGTAGTTGTGGGCTATATATTGAAATACAACTGTCTATGATGAAATATCATCACTATGCATTATCACGTTGCCCTGACTTGTAGTGGATGAAGTAAAAGGGAAATTAAACCAAATATCCCCCTGAGAAGACAGCACATAAACTTACAGTATGCACTTCCCCCTACTGGTCCAGCAGCGACCAGGCAGCGACACCGTGTGTCCATATTCCGTATTACCAAAAAAAACTCCCGGAAGAAACTAGTGTTGGTAAATGAACATAAACGCTGATTGAAATGGCGTCAGTCACGGTACGTGGCTGGGCTCTCTGCACCGTGTCAAAAAACTGAATGAAACTTTCCGTTTTTAACACTAACAAAAAGGCTTCTTTAGGTTTAGAGAACAAAACCTCTTAGTTAAGTTTGGGTGTTGTAGTACCCTACTGACCCACATCTATGGTGCTTATAGTGACCGATAATGCCTATTTTATGGCCTGATAACAGTCTACAGTAATCGCCTGGAAATGTGCAAACCTGAAATGTATCAAAATACATTTTTGATTATGAATTATGATTATATTTTCATTACTACCTGTCTGTGTTTACAGGAACAAGCTGTCAGAATTGAACTTCTAACGCCAAATAGTTTTTTTTATATCAGACGAACCTCATCAGGCTCAGATGAAAACATCAAGAGGATCAACATTTCAACTAATTCACAGCCTATTAATTCAACATCTAACTCCACATCTTCATCCAGGATTAATATCCTCATTTTGATTTGATGCGTCCCTCTGCTCTCTCAGGTGTATTACGACTTACTTGGTTTAGGGGACCCCCGGCCTCACAAGTCACCTCGTGCCCAGCGCCTCCTGTCTCACCTCCGCCACCCGGTGTGCCTGGAGCTGGGCGTCGTGCTGTGGCTGCTGCCGGCCTTGTCCCTGGACAGGCTCCTGCTGGCGGGGACTCTGTCGACCTACCTGGCCCTGGCAAACTCTCTGGACAAACAGGATTTAGCCTACCTCTGCGTCCAGCTTAACAGCAAGCTGCAGCTCTTAGCTGACACCAGCGACCACAAGGAGAAGTGAAATGAATGTCTGTGAAGCCGACTGCTGCCTTAATATTAACCAGAAATGTTGTTCTGAAACTGACTTCTCACTGAGTCTGGTTATCTGCTGCGCTGAATGCTAATGGAAAATGCCCACACTCAAGTTGACACTGTAGTTTTTAAAGTTTTCTTTTCACTGTATATGTGGTTTCAGAAAGGAAGAGATTTATTACAAAAGGAGATTTTATTCCACTATTTGAAAGCACAATAATTTTGGGCAGGATATCTCTATATTCTGATTAAATTTAGGAAGAAAAAATCCTAAATATATTTAGAATGTAGAGGGTTTTATTGCTAAATTTTATCTTGTAATAAAACTGTTACTACACTGAATTTATTTTGTTTATCATTTAGTATATTTTTATAGGCTGTTACATTTTATGTGCCAACTGCAGGTACGCTGCATTTCTCCGAACACTAACTTTAAGTTGAATTGTCCTTGAAAATGAATGTCACACTGAGATTTCACACTGTCAAAAAGCGCAAAAATGCAACTTTGCTTTTCACCATTTGCAGCTATAATGAAAAAATGATTCCTATTTTCAGGGGATTTTATGTTAAAGAAAACATACTTATTCCATTATATTTATTATATTCCATTTCTGCCAGTATATCCCTCTAAAGGTTACACACTGTTCCATTAAACAAAACTTCCTCAATTCCTAAAAGAGTTTTCTTACCATTTGAATGAGAAAATATTTCGTCTGCTGCATGAAAAAAAAAAGCTGTTTCTCAAACTGTGACTGTATTTCCGAATCAAAGAAATACATTTGTCATCCGTCCTTTCCTTGCTCCTTTTGTAAAACACAAGCAAATTGGTTTCTCTCAGTAACCTGGTTACTTGAGTGCTTGTACTGCATAACTTCCAGATGTCAAGTTTTACCACTGTACAGTACCTGGATGCCCACTCCTCATTACAGAGACTCTGTAGTTCAAGGTGAGTCCCTGTAGCGTCCTGTTGGTTTCACAGTTCTTCAGCACCATGTGGAAGTTGCCCTGCTGATTCTGCGGCTGAGGATCCGTCAGGGTCAGTTTGGTCACCTTCTTGTCCTCTTTCTGGTACGCCACCTCCACATCACCGTTGAGGCACTCTGGAGCCGTGTGATCGCGGAAATGCATCGTGTAGTTGTGCATTCCGGGCACCGTGAAGTCCCACTGCATCTGCTGGTTATCAGGGAAATCGCTGGGGTATTTGGCTGTGATGAAGACTGTGTCTGACACGCCTTGGGTTAGGTTGACTTTCACTATGGCAACCACTGGAGACAAACAAGGAGAACATGATTGTGAGCTGAAGAAGTCTGATGTTTGATATGTAGTGGTGTCCTCTAATCCCATGTGGGATGGATCACTTACTGTCGGTCTCAGGTCCAACATGGAGTTTGAAGTCAACGGGTTTCAGCTTCCTGTCGCCAGGCACCTGCAGAGACATACGGCCCTTGTAGAGAGCCAGGACGTTGGTCACAGGTCCTCCTTTGCAAAAGGTACCAACGGTTGCCGGCCCCGCGCGCAGATAGGTAACAAGAGAGTATGTGTTCTCGTCCGGACAGGTCTCCTCGTTGGGAATCTGTCGCATTCCCGGTTCTGGGAAGTCCAGTTGGAAGGCCCGAGTGGAGACAACTCTCAGATCCCAGGTGAAGGTCCGGTTGAAGTCTGGGAACAGCGAGGACTCGGCCTGAACAATGTTTCCAGAACAGGAGGTCTCTGTGCAGTCTGGGATTCATAGAATGGGACCATTATTTACTAAATGAACATCATGCTGTATGGAAGAAGACTTGAAACTAGAGATTGAGACCATAAACTCATGTTTACAATGTTTACTGAGGTAATAAATCAAGTGAGAAGTAGGGTCATTTTCTCATTGACTTCTATACAATCAGACTTCTTTTTGCAACCCGAGGAGTCGCCCCCTGCTGGCTATTAGAAAGAATGCAAGTTTAAGGCACTTCCACACTTGCTTCACTTTTCAGACCCGGAGGTTACCCACTGGTTTTAACGGACATGTTAGCTTGATTAACCTGTTTTTTTTTGTTTCCTCCTCAAAAATGTACTTAAAGAAAACGTCAATAACAATTCTTATTTTTTCTTGAATCCATACCAATTTCTCTGTTGATCTCCACACTGAAAACATCCTGAGGTCGAGGACAGGTAAACTCTACGCTGGTGTCGCGAGGATCCATCAGGGTAAGATATGTCGGGTTGCAGATCGGCTTGGGCTCCTTCTTCTTGCACACACTGCAGTCTGGCTCGCTGCCCTCCCTTCCAATGGTAATGATGGTGCCAGGATCAGGAATAACGGATATCATTCTGCCACCTAAAGAAAAAAAAAGTGGTAAAATAAGATATTGATCAAACCAAAGAGCAAAGAAAATTTCCTGTGAAATGTGGTTCACATATTCATGACTATAAATAACTTTGGTGGTCTTGTAACTTTTCATCTATAGTGCCATCACCAGGTCAAAATTTGTATTTGTTGTTTATGATTAAATATCAATAAAACACGCGAAACTAAGATGCCTGCTAAACATTAGCAAGCTAGCATTATCATTGGGAGCATGTTAGCATTTAGCTCAATACTAGCTAAATACAACCTCAGAAAGCATTACTAGTCTTGTTTTGGAAATTAATGTAAATTAACTCCCTAAAATACCATCTGAAAAGCTAGCTTTCTATGCTAGCTCTAGCTAATTTACTGTCCTTTTTTCCTGTTGATCAATGAGCATCGTCCCTGCCAAATAAAATAAAAAACATAAACTGGGAAGGTCATTACCTTTAAGCTTTAGTCACCCAACTGTGCCTATAGAAAGAGGTTTACACTATTATGAAGCATCTTTGTGTCATTTTAAAGGACGTAGCATCAGTTTTTAGGATTATGTCATTTATATGTTGTATAACATATTTGTATATACAGGTATATATTGACTCATTTCCAAAATATATAAATATATATTATCATTCTATGATATATGAGTTAATAGAGGAGAAGTGAGAAAGGGATAGGGAAATATAAGTTTTACTTCTACCTAGTCCTTTTTGGACACTATTACTCTTGTTTTGTTTGTTATTATTTTGTATCTGTTTTTATTTATTTTTATGTTCGAAATAAAGTCATTGATTGATTGATTGATTGATTGATTGATTGATTGATTGATTGATTGATTGATTGATTCATTCATTCATTCATTCATTCATAATTACCAACTCAATTTCTATTGGAAAAAAATCATGTTTTCGAGAAGTACATTTTTTTATTCATATTCTATTGATTTTGCTAAAACTTCTTCTTAAATAAGCATATATATATATATACTGTATGTATTTTTGTATACACACATCTGCATCAGAGCCGGCCCTAGACCTTTGTGGGCCCTAATCAAAATTTTTGGGGGGGCCCTCTGACTGTGCGTTCTCAGTACATGTGGCACAGAAACAACATGTCTTGTTTTTAAGGGGCCCTCTGCTGGCCACGGGGCCTTAAGCCACTGCAATGATCGCTTATTGGCTGGGCCAGCTCTGATCTGTATGCACATACTGTATGCATACACATGCACCAACTACATGCACAAATATTTACCGCCCTGCTTTCCACAGATTCCTGTCTTCCAATAATATACTGTACAATTCTTCTCACTCTATCTACCTTCAATATAATTTATACAAAGTCCTACTTGTCCTCTGTTCTATTTTGTTTTAATGTACTTCCATGTACCCCCTTTGGTCTTCCCACCATTATGCTGGTCTGGATCACATTGAAGCTGTACTCCATCATTATTAGTGTGTCACTTAAGTCTAGGATTGAAATCAAAAATATACATACAAACACATTTATGGAACCTTCCTCCAATAAGTCTGGCGTAAAGGCCACTCCCAAAGCATATGAACAAATCATGATGTCATTGAAATTTACATGAAATCTGGTTTTCTGGCTGCAGCTCGTGATGCAAAAATTCACTTAATGTGTTTTAAAGCATGTGTGTGGAAATCTGCACAAATCCACACACAAAAAGAAACCAGGAATCCACAATATGAACTTGCAAGGACTTGAATGCAACACAGAGAAATACTACAGCACTCAAAGTGTTAGAGGCCAGAGGATTTCTAGTGACAGTAAGTAATGGGTGTGTCTGGATGTCACAGGGTTCAAACAACCATATTTTGTGGCAAAAATTAAGTTTATATAATTTTAAACAATCACTATAAAAGATGTGGTGGAAAAATTCTACACTTACAGGCCTATGTTAACCACTATAAAGATACATATATAACCTCTGTACAATATACTGGCCTTGAAGGGTTAATGTCAAAACACTCTGATATTGCATTAATGAACTTGACGGACTAGATGGTGAAGGAACAGCCAACGTGAAATGGGACATTGATCCTGTTATTGCAATGAGATATCTTGTTTTTTATTTGTATTGGACCAGAACAGGCCAGATATGGAAAAGATTGGTAACTTACGGGAAAAACTGTTAGAGGGGGGTTAATCATTACACTGACTAAGGTAGCCAACGGGGAGGGTCTTTTGGGTTTGGTCTTTTGCATTTTCAACAGAAGCAATTCCCCGTGCTGCTGATGACTTTTCCCCAGAAATGAATAAAGTAAGTGGGGAAGAAGAATAAACAATAAAACGCCAGCCAGCTTCACAGCTCAGCAGCAGATTGCAGGTCAATCATTAATGAAGTCATGATGAATTCATGCCTACAGGAAGCTCCATAAATGCCTCATAAACCTTTTGAAAATGGAGGTCTAGAAAGTCAGACTGAATGTGTGCTTCAGCCTCTAATCTCCACTGTCAAGACAATCATTAATGTCCTATATTATCTTCCAATGTATTGACACAGAGCTTTTAACACAGCTCACTTAACCCAGAGTGCTTTACAGGACTGGATCTTTGTATTGGGTTTCGCCTGAGCGACTTTAAGCACAATAGACGGTTGTGTCTAGAAGGTAACCCCCAAGCTGTGGAAATCTCGCGAGATGGTTGAGGTGAGGCATTGACCTCGAGTGGTTAAGCTTAGGATAGGTCGTTAGGCAGCGAATCTCGCGAGAGTTTTTTGCAAGTTTTTGCAATTTGGGGGTTACCTTCTAGACAAAACCACAATAGACAGCATGTCCGCTCATCTCAGGTGCATGTTTGACCCAACTGGCATAAAGTTGATGTTGCGCAGTTTTTGAATGTATAGCCTACTAAAAGCAATAAAGTTAGAGTGGAAACAGGTGAACAAAGCTTCACTGAACAATAAACCAACATGTTTCTTACTAAAAGAGATTATTATCCCACCTGATGAGTCGAAGACCGTCAAAAACAGAAGTCCCAGGAGCGCGCAGCTCGCACACAGCCGCATGTTCACTAAAAATGAATATTATCCTGTTTTTTAAAAAAAGGTTAAAACAGATAGTTTATGAGATGCTGCTTCTCTCTCAAATGCACAGTTGCATTTTCCTGTCACGTTCCAGCGACAGCGACGACTCCCCTTCTCTGTGTGGCACAATGGGTGACCTATTTATAATCAGCCAAACATGCCAAGGATTGTTGGCATCGTGCGGTGTATCCCCAAAATGGGGCAGAGGAAGGGTGTGGAGACAAAGCTCAGAGCAGAGGTTATTATATGCCACCAACACACTCTGATAATGCAAAGGGGATAATATTATAGAAGTAAACAGCAGGAATTAAGAATAAATTAAATCCCTATGAAGTCATATTTCTGGTGACAGTTTAAATGAGCAATTTATGTTTTGTGCCTGTTCAGCTGCATTTTTTTTTTTATCATGAAATGATGATGAAAACGTCTGTGTGTGCTTGATGTGTGATAGCAGTAGGTGTATAGTGTGGATAACACTCCCATGTGCAGAGACTCTCCTCCTGCCTCCACATGCCTCCTCATGACACAGACATTCCTCCACAGAAACATACCTGGGGGCAAGACCACTAGCAAACACACACATTTGTGTTACATTTTTTAAAGCTTCAGCTGTTATGCACTGAAAAAATGTACCCTAATTTCAATGCAAAATGCTTCAAATCCTACTCTTTTTGTTTTTGTGAGGAAACTTTGATCCCCCCAAAACAAACACACACCTTTACAGTCAAACACAAGTGATCTGACTGAGTTTCTTTGTTGAACCAGTCTGACAGCATGCAGAGTGGGCGGTGTGGTGAATTCAAACAGCTTCAGTGTGTCTTAACAAGAGGCCTCAGTGAAGAACCAGCAGCTGTCTCACACACTTCCCCTCCCTTGTTACTGCAGGTCCATCACAGCCAAACATGTGCTGTGGAGAGTTGCATGGCTAAAGTTTCTTTCGGGGAGTTAATTGAGTGTTTGACAGATAAGCAACTTTAACTCTGAGCTATTGATGCACTGTGTGCAGATTTGGAAACATTATAAGTTGTGTAATATGTCAAATGAGTTCCAAGATTGTGAGAGTCAGTCGTTGAAAGTATCCAAAACATTTTGTCATCATGTTTGCTGTCTTCTTTCTGATCTTTTTTTCTCTTTTTTTCTCAACTAATTATAGAACAGATAAGATAAATAATGTATACAATATGAGACATAAATAAGTGAAGGAACCATGAAAGACAAGAGGAAAAAAACATTTTAAATGTACATTATAGACAAGAATAAAAACAAAATACATACAACCAAATTGTTCAGATACAGTCAGTTCTGTACCAGCATTTGTTTTCGACTGTTATTTGGGCGGGTCTGATTCTAGGTCAGGAGTTATAAAATAAGAAGACGTTTCAGGGTTCAATACTATGTTCGTGCAGACAGATTGTTGATTGCAGCAAAACAAACATTAACATATTTGCACCAGTTGTTTCCAGGGTAACGATTATTTTTTAATGGGGACCTCAGTTGATTTAGGAGACTCTTGGTTGAAAATCAGGCGGTTTTTTTTTATGTTTTGTATGTTTATTTATGTTAATTCACTTTAGAATAAAATGTAATTCGGAATTGTTTCTGAGGGCATATATCCAATGATGCATTAATCATCTCACGACCTTGTGACCCTTTGGACCCCAGAGGAATATGAAGCCGCGAGCCTCCTGACAAACAATTCTCATCCTTTATTCTCTCAGTTTGAGACTCTGAACTCTGGGAAGTGCTGTAGGGTGCGTTTAGTCTTTTATTCCAAGTGCAATCAGAATTTTAAATAAAAGAGCCACAAATCTTTCTCCATAGCTGGAGAGCTGCCAGTTCACCTCCTGGGTAGTGTCGGGGTGCCTTTGAGCAAGGCACCCAATCCCCAAACTGCTCCCCAGGTGCTATAAGGAGCTGCCCACCTATCCTAATACTAGGATGGGTTAAATGCAGAGAGTAAATTTCACTGTGTGCTGTGCTGTGTGTACAATGTACCGTGTGGAAATAAAAGCTGATTTACATTTACATTAATGTTTTATGCTTTGTTTTAAGTATTTTATTTGTATTTCTACTATGCAATTTTATACTGCAGTGTTGTTTTGTTACCATATTTGTTTTATATGCTGCATTTTCTTCTGTTGTTTTTATGTTTTTGTGAGCTACAGTTTTCCTCTCTGGTGGACAATGTAGTTGTAGGCTATATATTGAAACCTATTCAATTCTCTATGATGAAATATCATCACTATGCATTATCACGTTGCCCTGACTTGTAGTGGATGATGTAAAAGGGAAATTAAACCAAATATCCCCCCTTGAGAAGACAGCACATAAACCTCCAGTATGCACGTACCCCTCCTTACTGATCCAGCAGCGACCAGACAGTGACACCGTGTGTCCATATTCGGTATTACAAAAAAAAAAAAACTCCCGGAAGAAACTAGTGTTGGTAAATGAACATAAACACTGATTGAAATGGCGTCAGTCACGGTACGAGGCTGGGCTCTCTGCACCGTGTCTCTGCTAAACACTGCGTTTGTTTTCATATCCGGTGCAGATTTTATTCGGTTTATATCATTTCGAGCCATTTACCACAACATCACCGGGGAGACGACACTCTGTCAAGGTAAGTTTCCGTGTGTTAGACCTGGCAGGCGACCAGGCGGAGTTAGCTAACTTTAGTGGAGGAGTTATTAATGGAAGCTAACATGAGATGGCTGCTCACTCTTATACTTAGCTACGCTGTAATAGCTGCATAATAGATGTGTTTTATAACATGAATGAAATTATGGTTTATTGTGAGCAAAAAAATCCCCATAACTCAACTTGCCTAGGTAAGTTAGTTCCTGTACTGTAACAAAAGCCTGAATATATATCACTATGACAATAAGAAACAGTGAGCATGAGTTGAAATTACACCTCTGTACCACCAGGGGTCAGTGCCCGGCTAGCTCAGTCGGTAGAGCATGAGACTCTTAATCTCAGGGTCGTGGGTTCGAGCCCCACGTTGGGCGAAACATCTTTTCCTTTGACCGGATTTGATTTTTCTAGCCTGCGAGGTCTGATGTTTTTAATAGACATTGTCGACGTCAATACTTGTATAATTAAAATAATATCAAAGTCTGTTGTAAACTGTTCAGCGTCGCTTCTTTTTAAGGTTATTTGGCCTGAACGAACATGCCGAGTTTCGCTAACGGTGAGACTAGAAGTGGCAGCCTTTTCGTTAGTAAGTTCGAGCCCCACTGGAAACATAAATATTTACAAGATACCAGAAAAAAACGAGTTTAATTTAAGTTTTACTTCCTTAAATTCAACACAATGAGAGTGAAAAGGAGAACTGCATCTTTGCTTGTTTTACAGTACAATAGGTCCATGCTGCAATGAAACTCCGGGTTATATTGCTGTGGCATGTTTAATGCTTGAGTGCTTGCAAACAATACTTGTGTGTTCTCAATGCCTTCGTGGACAACAGTGTGTTATTAGGCCATGACTGGTTAGATACAGTGTGCAAAAAGACTGCACATTGAAATAAACTTCAGTCAAACCAATAAAACCAAACCAGCAGTAGTTTTAGTTTGTTTATTATGTTAATATAGTCTATTGATACTGGGCAACAGTATGTACTGTATGCGTATATGTACTGTGATTATGTATATAGGTTTATATGCGCAAATAACTAACTTTTAATTATTGTCTGGACTGTACAGCTTGTTCATTCTAATTTTTGGTAGTCTGAATAAGCTACAGCTTTATTTGAATTTAAAGACTGTAATAAATAATACCAATCAATGGTAGCTGCTTATTAAGGTTGTACACTATATTTATGTGTAATATGACTATATTTTAATGCTCAGTACAAACTCCAAATGTAACTGGTTATCAGAATTTAAAGTGACCTTTCCCTTCACATCATTTGCCCAAACCTTAGACTCCATACCGTGGTCGGAGGCCCTGCGGGACCGCTCTGTCCTCAGGTCTCTTGTTGTGGATCTGGGGCTGCTGGCTCTCTTCGTCATCCAGCACAGTCTGCTCGCCTGGTCGCCTGTCAAACAGGCCCTCCAATCAGTGCTGGGGCCTTTGAACAGGACGGCGTACTGCTTCACCACCGCACTGGCACTACAGGTACTGCAACACAGACCGAGTTAAAGTTAGAACATGTTTTTGTTGTCTCCCTACACCACTCTACATCATCATCCTCTTTCCTCCTGTGTTAGATCATGATGCGTTACTGGCAGCCGGTGACTGACGCTCCCTGTCTGTGGTCAGTGCGTCAAACACCCTGGAGTATCTGGTTTCCTCTCCTCTGCTTCAGTCTGCACTTCCTCTGCTGGGCAATCATCTGCAGCATCCTCATGATCTTTGATTACCCTGAACTGTTGGGCATCAAGCAGGTAATTTATCAGTATTACATTTTAATAAATATTTTCGGGTTATATCTGCCTTTTATATGACCTTTAGGCCACCAGGTACCCCGTCACTTTAAGTATTAAACAACAGGTGGAAATGACATTTTGCAGAACAAACATTCAATAGTTTCACCTTTTATTCTTTTCTTAATTACTACAAAGACTCCAGCTGATCGGCAGTACAATCAGCAGCTCTTTTGTCCCCTCAGACCAAATTTGTGATACATGGGAGCATAAAATATGGTTAAAAATGAGCTAATTCGAGTGAAAATTAACAGCAAGGAGCCGGAGTTATATTTTGTTAAACATCCTTTGGACAGTGGTGTGACGTGACATTATTTTTGGGAGATGCTTCTTAAAATCAGGTTAAATGTTTCTTTTAACAGAGTTACTACTTGCATCATAATAGCTGTATTAAAGGGACTATTTGTAACTTATCACGCGCATAAATCTTAACGGGTCGGTATCCCATGCGCGCTCGCGTGTGGGTACGCGAGCGCGCAGCAGCTCTGCTCCTGCCTGTTTGCACACCGCGCTCGTTCTCACCCGTCCGGCTCGCTCCACCTCCACGTGAACGCGCGCACACTACACACTGCAGAAGAGTTAGTTTAGCTCTGAGAATATCTAGTGAATGTGCAGTGGACGTTTTTGCAGAAATAACTGCTGCAGCTCCTCCAGACCAACAGAGGTTTCCCGTGTCTTGTGAAGTGACGGGGCTCCGCAGCGAGTTACGTTATCGTCTCGACCGGGTGTTGGTGTCCCCCCCCCCCCCCGACCGTCTCCCCCCCCCCCCCCCCCCCCACTTTCCTCCGTGTCGGCGGGCCGAGACAGGAAAAGCCAGCACTAGAATCAGCATTGATTCATGGAGAGACCCTCGTCTGGTCAGCTAACATTAGGGGGAAATATAGAGTGATATTGTGGTTTTAGCTGACGTGTGTCGTCTCACTGTTTTGACGGACGCTCGCTCACATTCAGGTAGCACGTTCACACGGGCGAGCGCGAGCAACAGGACGCTGACTTTCGTTGACATTGCGGCCACAGGTGTCGCTGTGAACAAGCAATTTCTGATTCTTACATATAGCCCCTTTAAGTATGATTAATTTCATTATCTACAGTTCTACAGTTTACAGATTGATTTGCCGTAACAGATGTGCATATGGTGTGTATCACAAAAGTTGAGGAAGATGTGCTGTCACATTTAATTCTTAAATTTACATAATGCTGCACCCGATTCGACTGTTATCAGGCCATTAAATAGGCGTCATCGGTCGATAGAAGCATCATAGATGTGGGTCAATAGGGGCCTACTACGTTGTAAAAGTGAAAGTAAAACTTAAAACCAAAACATTGTAAAACAGAATGAAACGTAACGTTTATAACACAAACAAATCAGTTACTTTAGGTTTAGGCAAAAAAACTACAACTTCTTTAGGTTTAGAGAACAAAACCTCTAAGTTAAGTTTGGGTGTTGTAGTACCCTACTTACCAACATCTATGGTGCTTATAGTGACCGATAACGGCTATTTAACGGCCTGATAACAGTCTAATCGGCTTGAAATGTGCAATCTGAAATGTATCAAAATACATTTTTGATTATGAGTTATGATTAGACTTTCATTACTACCTGTCTGTGTTTACAGGAACAAGCTGGCAGAATTGAACTTCTAACGCCAAATAATTTTTTTTTATATCAGACGAACCTCATCAGGCTCAGATGAAAACATCAAGGGGATCAACAGTTCAGTTAATTCACAGCCTATTAAGTCAACATCTAACTCCACATCTTCATCCAGGATTAAAATCCTCATTTTGATTTGATGCCAAAACAGCAACATGATATTCAAAAAGATCAAAATGAGTGTAGCAGGGAGGAGTGTGTAATCTGTGACAGTGATTATGAAAACCTCTAAAATGTTACATAAATAGATAGACTTGTTATTGCTGCTGCTGCTTAACCTAATTTATCTCTCTCATCCTCCCCTCTGCTCTCTCAGGTGTATTACGACTGTCTCGGTTTAGGGGACCCCCTGTCTCACAAGTCACCTCGTGCCCAGCGCCTCCTGTCTCACCTCCGCCACCCGGTGTGCCTGGAGCTGGGCGTCGTGCTGTGGCTGCTGCCGGCCTTGTCCCTGGACAGGCTCCTGCTGGCGGGGACTCTGTCGACCTACCTGGCCCTGGCAAACTCTCTGGACAAACAGGATTTAGCCTACCTCTGCGTCCAGCTTAACAGCAAGCTGCAGCTCTTAGCTGACACCAGCGACCACAAGGAGAAGTGAAATGAATGTCTGTGAAGCCGACTGCTGCCTTAATATTAACCAGAAATGTTGTTCTGAAACTGACTTCTCACTGAGTCTGGTTATCTGCTGCGCTGAATGCTAATGGAAAATGCCCACACTCAAGTTGACACTGTAGTTTTTAAAGTTTTCTTTTCACTGTATATGTGGTTTCAGAAAGGAAGAGATTTATTACAAAAGGAGATTTTATTCCACTATTTGAAAGCACAATAATTTTGGGCAGGATATCTCTATATTCTGATTAAATTTAGGAAGAAAAAATCCTAAATATATTTAGAATGTAGAGGGTTTTATTGCTAAATTTTATCTTGTAATAAAACTGTTACTACACTGAATTTATTTTGTTTATCATTTAGTATATTTTTATAGGCTGTTACATTTTATGTGCCAACTGCAGGTACGCTGCATTTCTCCGAACACTAACTTTAAGTTGAATTGTCCTTGAAAATGAATGTCACACTGAGATTTCACACTGTCAAAAAGCGCAAAAATGCAACTTTGCTTTTCACCATTTGCAGCTATAATGAAAAAATGATTCCTATTTTCAGGGGATTTTATGTTAAAGAAAACATACTTATTCCATTATATTTATTATATTCCATTTCTGCCAGTATATCCCTCTAAAGGTTACACACTGTTCCATTAAACAAAACTTCCTCAATTCCTAAAAGAGTTTTCTTACCATTTGAATGAGAAAATATTTCGTCTGCTGCATGAAAAAAAAAAGCTGTTTCTCAAACTGTGACTGTATTTCCGAATCAAAGAAATACATTTGTCATCCGTCCTTTCCTTGCTCCTTTTGTAAAACACAAGCAAATTGGTTTCTCTCAGTAACCTGGTTACTTGAGTGCTTGTACTGCATAACTTCCAGATGTCAAGTTTTACCACTGTACAGTACCTGGATGCCCACTCCTCATTACAGAGACTCTGTAGTTCAAGGTGAGTCCCTGTAGCGTCCTGTTGGTTTCACAGTTCTTCAGCACCATGTGGAAGTTGCCCTGCTGATTCTGCGGCTGAGGATCCGTCAGGGTCAGTTTGGTCACCTTCTTGTCCTCTTTCTGGTACGCCACCTCCACATCACCGTTGAGGCACTCTGGAGCCGTGTGATCGCGGAAATGCATCGTGTAGTTGTGCATTCCGGGCACCGTGAAGTCCCACTGCATCTGCTGGTTATCAGGGAAATCGCTGGGGTATTTGGCTGTGATGAAGACTGTGTCTGACACGCCTTGGGTTAGGTTGACTTTCACTATGGCAACCACTGGAGACAAACAAGGAGAACATGATTGTGAGCTGAAGAAGTCTGATGTTTGATATGTAGTGGTGTCCTCTAATCCCATGTGGGATGGATCACTTACTGTCGGTCTCAGGTCCAACATGGAGTTTGAAGTCAACGGGTTTCAGCTTCCTGTCGCCAGGCACCTGCAGAGACATACGGCCCTTGTAGAGAGCCAGGACGTTGGTCACAGGTCCTCCTTTGCAAAAGGTACCAACGGTTGCCGGCCCCGCGCGCAGATAGGTAACAAGAGAGTATGTGTTCTCGTCCGGACAGGTCTCCTCGTTGGGAATCTGTCGCATTCCCGGTTCTGGGAAGTCCAGTTGGAAGGCCCGAGTGGAGACAACTCTCAGATCCCAGGTGAAGGTCCGGTTGAAGTCTGGGAACAGCGAGGACTCGGCCTGAACAATGTTTCCAGAACAGGAGGTCTCTGTGCAGTCTGGGATTCATAGAATGGGACCATTATTTACTAAATGAACATCATGCTGTATGGAAGAAGACTTGAAACTAGAGATTGAGACCATAAACTCATGTTTACAATGTTTACTGAGGTAATAAATCAAGTGAGAAGTAGGGTCATTTTCTCATTGACTTCTATACAATCAGACTTCTTTTTGCAACCCGAGGAGTCGCCCCCTGCTGGCTATTAGAAAGAATGCAAGTTTAAGGCACTTCCACACTTGCTTCACTTTTCAGACCCGGAGGTTACCCACTGGTTTTAACGGACATGTTAGCTTGATTAACCTGTTTTTTTTTGTTTCCTCCTCAAAAATGTACTTAAAGAAAACGTCAATAACAATTCTTATTTTTTCTTGAATCCATACCAATTTCTCTGTTGATCTCCACACTGAAAACATCCTGAGGTCGAGGACAGGTAAACTCTACGCTGGTGTCGCGAGGATCCATCAGGGTAAGATATGTCGGGTTGCAGATCGGCTTGGGCTCCTTCTTCTTGCACACACTGCAGTCTGGCTCGCTGCCCTCCCTTCCAATGGTAATGATGGTGCCAGGATCAGGAATAACGGATATCATTCTGCCACCTAAAGAAAAAAAAAGTGGTAAAATAAGATATTGATCAAACCAAAGAGCAAAGAAAATTTCCTGTGAAATGTGGTTCACATATTCATGACTATAAATAACTTTGGTGGTCTTGTAACTTTTCATCTATAGTGCCATCACCAGGTCAAAATTTGTATTTGTTGTTTATGATTAAATATCAATAAAACACGCGAAACTAAGATGCCTGCTAAACATTAGCAAGCTAGCATTATCATTGGGAGCATGTTAGCATTTAGCTCAATACTAGCTAAATACAACCTCAGAAAGCATTACTAGTCTTGTTTTGGAAATTAATGTAAATTAACTCCCTAAAATACCATCTGAAAAGCTAGCTTTCTATGCTAGCTCTAGCTAATTTACTGTCCTTTTTTCCTGTTGATCAATGAGCATCGTCCCTGCCAAATAAAATAAAAAACATAAACTGGGAAGGTCATTACCTTTAAGCTTTAGTCACCCAACTGTGCCTATAGAAAGAGGTTTACACTATTATGAAGCATCTTTGTGTCATTTTAAAGGACGTAGCATCAGTTTTTAGGATTATGTCATTTATATGTTGTATAACATATTTGTATATACAGGTATATATTGACTCATTTCCAAAATATATAAATATATATTATCATTCTATGATATATGAGTTAATAGAGGAGAAGTGAGAAAGGGATAGGGAAATATAAGTTTTACTTCTACCTAGTCCTTTTTGGACACTATTACTCTTGTTTTGTTTGTTATTATTTTGTATCTGTTTTTATTTATTTTTATGTTCGAAATAAAGTCATTGATTGATTGATTGATTGATTGATTGATTGATTGATTGATTGATTGATTGATTGATTCATTCATTCATTCATTCATTCATAATTACCAACTCAATTTCTATTGGAAAAAAATCATGTTTTCGAGAAGTACATTTTTTTATTCATATTCTATTGATTTTGCTAAAACTTCTTCTTAAATAAGCATATATATATATATACTGTATGTATTTTTGTATACACACATCTGCATCAGAGCCGGCCCTAGACCTTTGTGGGCCCTAATCAAAATTTTTGGGGGGGCCCTCTGACTGTGCGTTCTCAGTACATGTGGCACAGAAACAACATGTCTTGTTTTTAAGGGGCCCTCTGCTGGCCACGGGGCCTTAAGCCACTGCAATGATCGCTTATTGGCTGGGCCAGCTCTGATCTGTATGCACATACTGTATGCATACACATGCACCAACTACATGCACAAATATTTACCGCCCTGCTTTCCACAGATTCCTGTCTTCCAATAATATACTGTACAATTCTTCTCACTCTATCTACCTTCAATATAATTTATACAAAGTCCTACTTGTCCTCTGTTCTATTTTGTTTTAATGTACTTCCATGTACCCCCTTTGGTCTTCCCACCATTATGCTGGTCTGGATCACATTGAAGCTGTACTCCATCATTATTAGTGTGTCACTTAAGTCTAGGATTGAAATCAAAAATATACATACAAACACATTTATGGAACCTTCCTCCAATAAGTCTGGCGTAAAGGCCACTCCCAAAGCATATGAACAAATCATGATGTCATTGAAATTTACATGAAATCTGGTTTTCTGGCTGCAGCTCGTGATGCAAAAATTCACTTAATGTGTTTTAAAGCATGTGTGTGGAAATCTGCACAAATCCACACACAAAAAGAAACCAGGAATCCACAATATGAACTTGCAAGGACTTGAATGCAACACAGAGAAATACTACAGCACTCAAAGTGTTAGAGGCCAGAGGATTTCTAGTGACAGTAAGTAATGGGTGTGTCTGGATGTCACAGGGTTCAAACAACCATATTTTGTGGCAAAAATTAAGTTTATATAATTTTAAACAATCACTATAAAAGATGTGGTGGAAAAATTCTACACTTACAGGCCTATGTTAACCACTATAAAGATACATATATAACCTCTGTACAATATACTGGCCTTGAAGGGTTAATGTCAAAACACTCTGATATTGCATTAATGAACTTGACGGACTAGATGGTGAAGGAACAGCCAACGTGAAATGGGACATTGATCCTGTTATTGCAATGAGATATCTTGTTTTTTATTTGTATTGGACCAGAACAGGCCAGATATGGAAAAGATTGGTAACTTACGGGAAAAACTGTTAGAGGGGGGTTAATCATTACACTGACTAAGGTAGCCAACGGGGAGGGTCTTTTGGGTTTGGTCTTTTGCATTTTCAACAGAAGCAATTCCCCGTGCTGCTGATGACTTTTCCCCAGAAATGAATAAAGTAAGTGGGGAAGAAGAATAAACAATAAAACGCCAGCCAGCTTCACAGCTCAGCAGCAGATTGCAGGTCAATCATTAATGAAGTCATGATGAATTCATGCCTACAGGAAGCTCCATAAATGCCTCATAAACCTTTTGAAAATGGAGGTCTAGAAAGTCAGACTGAATGTGTGCTTCAGCCTCTAATCTCCACTGTCAAGACAATCATTAATGTCCTATATTATCTTCCAATGTATTGACACAGAGCTTTTAACACAGCTCACTTAACCCAGAGTGCTTTACAGGACTGGATCTTTGTATTGGGTTTCGCCTGAGCGACTTTAAGCACAATAGACGGTTGTGTCTAGAAGGTAACCCCCAAGCTGTGGAAATCTCGCGAGATGGTTGAGGTGAGGCATTGACCTCGAGTGGTTAAGCTTAGGATAGGTCGTTAGGCAGCGAATCTCGCGAGAGTTTTTTGCAAGTTTTTGCAATTTGGGGGTTACCTTCTAGACAAAACCACAATAGACAGCATGTCCGCTCATCTCAGGTGCATGTTTGACCCAACTGGCATAAAGTTGATGTTGCGCAGTTTTTGAATGTATAGCCTACTAAAAGCAATAAAGTTAGAGTGGAAACAGGTGAACAAAGCTTCACTGAACAATAAACCAACATGTTTCTTACTAAAAGAGATTATTATCCCACCTGATGAGTCGAAGACCGTCAAAAACAGAAGTCCCAGGAGCGCGCAGCTCGCACACAGCCGCATGTTCACTAAAAATGAATATTATCCTGTTTTTTAAAAAAAGGTTAAAACAGATAGTTTATGAGATGCTGCTTCTCTCTCAAATGCACAGTTGCATTTTCCTGTCACGTTCCAGCGACAGCGACGACTCCCCTTCTCTGTGTGGCACAATGGGTGACCTATTTATAATCAGCCAAACATGCCAAGGATTGTTGGCATCGTGCGGTGTATCCCCAAAATGGGGCAGAGGAAGGGTGTGGAGACAAAGCTCAGAGCAGAGGTTATTATATGCCACCAACACACTCTGATAATGCAAAGGGGATAATATTATAGAAGTAAACAGCAGGAATTAAGAATAAATTAAATCCCTATGAAGTCATATTTCTGGTGACAGTTTAAATGAGCAATTTATGTTTTGTGCCTGTTCAGCTGCATTTTTTTTTTTATCATGAAATGATGATGAAAACGTCTGTGTGTGCTTGATGTGTGATAGCAGTAGGTGTATAGTGTGGATAACACTCCCATGTGCAGAGACTCTCCTCCTGCCTCCACATGCCTCCTCATGACACAGACATTCCTCCACAGAAACATACCTGGGGGCAAGACCACTAGCAAACACACACATTTGTGTTACATTTTTTAAAGCTTCAGCTGTTATGCACTGAAAAAATGTACCCTAATTTCAATGCAAAATGCTTCAAATCCTACTCTTTTTGTTTTTGTGAGGAAACTTTGATCCCCCCAAAACAAACACACACCTTTACAGTCAAACACAAGTGATCTGACTGAGTTTCTTTGTTGAACCAGTCTGACAGCATGCAGAGTGGGCGGTGTGGTGAATTCAAACAGCTTCAGTGTGTCTTAACAAGAGGCCTCAGTGAAGAACCAGCAGCTGTCTCACACACTTCCCCTCCCTTGTTACTGCAGGTCCATCACAGCCAAACATGTGCTGTGGAGAGTTGCATGGCTAAAGTTTCTTTCGGGGAGTTAATTGAGTGTTTGACAGATAAGCAACTTTAACTCTGAGCTATTGATGCACTGTGTGCAGATTTGGAAACATTATAAGTTGTGTAATATGTCAAATGAGTTCCAAGATTGTGAGAGTCAGTCGTTGAAAGTATCCAAAACATTTTGTCATCATGTTTGCTGTCTTCTTTCTGATCTTTTTTTCTCTTTTTTTCTCAACTAATTATAGAACAGATAAGATAAATAATGTATACAATATGAGACATAAATAAGTGAAGGAACCATGAAAGACAAGAGGAAAAAAACATTTTAAATGTACATTATAGACAAGAATAAAAACAAAATACATACAACCAAATTGTTCAGATACAGTCAGTTCTGTACCAGCATTTGTTTTCGACTGTTATTTGGGCGGGTCTGATTCTAGGTCAGGAGTTATAAAATAAGAAGACGTTTCAGGGTTCAATACTATGTTCGTGCAGACAGATTGTTGATTGCAGCAAAACAAACATTAACATATTTGCACCAGTTGTTTCCAGGGTAACGATTATTTTTTAATGGGGACCTCAGTTGATTTAGGAGACTCTTGGTTGAAAATCAGGCGGTTTTTTTTTATGTTTTGTATGTTTATTTATGTTAATTCACTTTAGAATAAAATGTAATTCGGAATTGTTTCTGAGGGCATATATCCAATGATGCATTAATCATCTCACGACCTTGTGACCCTTTGGACCCCAGAGGAATATGAAGCCGCGAGCCTCCTGACAAACAATTCTCATCCTTTATTCTCTCAGTTTGAGACTCTGAACTCTGGGAAGTGCTGTAGGGTGCGTTTAGTCTTTTATTCCAAGTGCAATCAGAATTTTAAATAAAAGAGCCACAAATCTTTCTCCATAGCTGGAGAGCTGCCAGTTCACCTCCTGGGTAGTGTCGGGGTGCCTTTGAGCAAGGCACCCAATCCCCAAACTGCTCCCCAGGTGCTATAAGGAGCTGCCCACCTATCCTAATACTAGGATGGGTTAAATGCAGAGAGTAAATTTCACTGTGTGCTGTGCTGTGTGTACAATGTACCGTGTGGAAATAAAAGCTGATTTACATTTACATTAATGTTTTATGCTTTGTTTTAAGTATTTTATTTGTATTTCTACTATGCAATTTTATACTGCAGTGTTGTTTTGTTACCATATTTGTTTTATATGCTGCATTTTCTTCTGTTGTTTTTATGTTTTTGTGAGCTACAGTTTTCCTCTCTGGTGGACAATGTAGTTGTAGGCTATATATTGAAACCTATTCAATTCTCTATGATGAAATATCATCACTATGCATTATCACGTTGCCCTGACTTGTAGTGGATGATGTAAAAGGGAAATTAAACCAAATATCCCCCCTTGAGAAGACAGCACATAAACCTCCAGTATGCACGTACCCCTCCTTACTGATCCAGCAGCGACCAGACAGTGACACCGTGTGTCCATATTCGGTATTACAAAAAAAAAAAAACTCCCGGAAGAAACTAGTGTTGGTAAATGAACATAAACACTGATTGAAATGGCGTCAGTCACGGTACGAGGCTGGGCTCTCTGCACCGTGTCTCTGCTAAACACTGCGTTTGTTTTCATATCCGGTGCAGATTTTATTCGGTTTATATCATTTCGAGCCATTTACCACAACATCACCGGGGAGACGACACTCTGTCAAGGTAAGTTTCCGTGTGTTAGACCTGGCAGGCGACCAGGCGGAGTTAGCTAACTTTAGTGGAGGAGTTATTAATGGAAGCTAACATGAGATGGCTGCTCACTCTTATACTTAGCTACGCTGTAATAGCTGCATAATAGATGTGTTTTATAACATGAATGAAATTATGGTTTATTGTGAGCAAAAAAATCCCCATAACTCAACTTGCCTAGGTAAGTTAGTTCCTGTACTGTAACAAAAGCCTGAATATATATCACTATGACAATAAGAAACAGTGAGCATGAGTTGAAATTACACCTCTGTACCACCAGGGGTCAGTGCCCGGCTAGCTCAGTCGGTAGAGCATGAGACTCTTAATCTCAGGGTCGTGGGTTCGAGCCCCACGTTGGGCGAAACATCTTTTCCTTTGACCGGATTTGATTTTTCTAGCCTGCGAGGTCTGATGTTTTTAATAGACATTGTCGACGTCAATACTTGTATAATTAAAATAATATCAAAGTCTGTTGTAAACTGTTCAGCGTCGCTTCTTTTTAAGGTTATTTGGCCTGAACGAACATGCCGAGTTTCGCTAACGGTGAGACTAGAAGTGGCAGCCTTTTCGTTAGTAAGTTCGAGCCCCACTGGAAACATAAATATTTACAAGATACCAGAAAAAAACGAGTTTAATTTAAGTTTTACTTCCTTAAATTCAACACAATGAGAGTGAAAAGGAGAACTGCATCTTTGCTTGTTTTACAGTACAATAGGTCCATGCTGCAATGAAACTCCGGGTTATATTGCTGTGGCATGTTTAATGCTTGAGTGCTTGCAAACAATACTTGTGTGTTCTCAATGCCTTCGTGGACAACAGTGTGTTATTAGGCCATGACTGGTTAGATACAGTGTGCAAAAAGACTGCACATTGAAATAAACTTCAGTCAAACCAATAAAACCAAACCAGCAGTAGTTTTAGTTTGTTTATTATGTTAATATAGTCTATTGATACTGGGCAACAGTATGTACTGTATGCGTATATGTACTGTGATTATGTATATAGGTTTATATGCGCAAATAACTAACTTTTAATTATTGTCTGGACTGTACAGCTTGTTCATTCTAATTTTTGGTAGTCTGAATAAGCTACAGCTTTATTTGAATTTAAAGACTGTAATAAATAATACCAATCAATGGTAGCTGCTTATTAAGGTTGTACACTATATTTATGTGTAATATGACTATATTTTAATGCTCAGTACAAACTCCAAATGTAACTGGTTATCAGAATTTAAAGTGACCTTTCCCTTCACATCATTTGCCCAAACCTTAGACTCCATACCGTGGTCGGAGGCCCTGCGGGACCGCTCTGTCCTCAGGTCTCTTGTTGTGGATCTGGGGCTGCTGGCTCTCTTCGTCATCCAGCACAGTCTGCTCGCCTGGTCGCCTGTCAAACAGGCCCTCCAATCAGTGCTGGGGCCTTTGAACAGGACGGCGTACTGCTTCACCACCGCACTGGCACTACAGGTACTGCAACACAGACCGAGTTAAAGTTAGAACATGTTTTTGTTGTCTCCCTACACCACTCTACATCATCATCCTCTTTCCTCCTGTGTTAGATCATGATGCGTTACTGGCAGCCGGTGACTGACGCTCCCTGTCTGTGGTCAGTGCGTCAAACACCCTGGAGTATCTGGTTTCCTCTCCTCTGCTTCAGTCTGCACTTCCTCTGCTGGGCAATCATCTGCAGCATCCTCATGATCTTTGATTACCCTGAACTGTTGGGCATCAAGCAGGTAATTTATCAGTATTACATTTTAATAAATATTTTCGGGTTATATCTGCCTTTTATATGACCTTTAGGCCACCAGGTACCCCGTCACTTTAAGTATTAAACAACAGGTGGAAATGACATTTTGCAGAACAAACATTCAATAGTTTCACCTTTTATTCTTTTCTTAATTACTACAAAGACTCCAGCTGATCGGCAGTACAATCAGCAGCTCTTTTGTCCCCTCAGACCAAATTTGTGATACATGGGAGCATAAAATATGGTTAAAAATGAGCTAATTCGAGTGAAAATTAACAGCAAGGAGCCGGAGTTATATTTTGTTAAACATCCTTTGGACAGTGGTGTGACGTGACATTATTTTTGGGAGATGCTTCTTAAAATCAGGTTAAATGTTTCTTTTAACAGAGTTACTACTTGCATCATAATAGCTGTATTAAAGGGACTATTTGTAACTTATCACGCGCATAAATCTTAACGGGTCGGTATCCCATGCGCGCTCGCGTGTGGGTACGCGAGCGCGCAGCAGCTCTGCTCCTGCCTGTTTGCACACCGCGCTCGTTCTCACCCGTCCGGCTCGCTCCACCTCCACGTGAACGCGCGCACACTACACACTGCAGAAGAGTTAGTTTAGCTCTGAGAATATCTAGTGAATGTGCAGTGGACGTTTTTGCAGAAATAACTGCTGCAGCTCCTCCAGACCAACAGAGGTTTCCCGTGTCTTGTGAAGTGACGGGGCTCCGCAGCGAGTTACGTTATCGTCTCGACCGGGTGTTGGGTTCCCCCCCCCCCCCCGACCGGGTGTCGCTGTCTCCCCCCCCCCCTTTCCTCCGTGTCGGCGGGCCGAGACAGGAAAAGCCAGCACTAGAATCAGCATTGATTCATGGAGAGACCCTCGTCTGGTCAGCTAACATTACTGCCAAGCAGGGGAAATATAGAGTGATATTGTGGTTTTAGCTGACGTGTGTCGTCTCACTGTTTTGACGGACGCTCGCTCACATTCAGGTAGCACGTTCACACGGGCGAGCGCGAGCAACAGGACGCTGACTTTCGTTGACATTGCGGCCACAGGTGTCGCTGTGAACAAGCAATTTCTGATTCTTACATATAGCCCCTTTAAGTATGATTAATTTCATTATCTACAGTTCTACAGTTTACAGATTGATTTGCCGTAACAGATGTGCATATGGTGTGTATCACAAAAGTTGAGGAAGATGTGCTGTCACATTTAATTCTTAAATTTACATAATGCTGCACCCGATTCGACTGTTATCAGGCCATTAAATAGGCGTCATCGGTCGATAGAAGCATCATAGATGTGGGTCAATAGGGGCCTACTACGTTGTAAAAGTGAAAGTAAAACTTAAAACCAAAACATTGTAAAACAGAATGAAACGTAACGTTTATAACACAAACAAATCAGTTACTTTAGGTTTAGGCAAAAAACTACAACTTCTTTAGGTTTAGAGAACAAAACCTCTAAGTTAAGTTTGGGTGTTGTAGTACCCTACTTACCAACATCTATGGTGCTTATAGTGACCGATAACGGCTATTTAACGGCCTGATAACAGTCTAATCGGCTTGAAATGTGCAATCTGAAATGTATCAAAATACATTTTTGATTATGAGTTATGATTAGACTTTCATTACTACCTGTCTGTGTTTACAGGAACAAGCTGGCAGAATTGAACTTCTAACGCCAAATAATTTTTTTTTATATCAGACGAACCTCATCAGGCTCAGATGAAAACATCAAGGGGATCAACAGTTCAGTTAATTCACAGCCTATTAAGTCAACATCTAACTCCACATCTTCATCCAGGATTAAAATCCTCATTTTGATTTGATGCCAAAACAGCAACATGATATTCAAAAAGATCAAAATGAGTGTAGCAGGGAGGAGTGTGTAATCTGTGACAGTGATTATGAAAACCTCTAAAATGTTACATAAATAGATAGACTTGTTATTGCTGCTGCTGCTTAACCTAATTTATCTCTCTCATCCTCCCCTCTGCTCTCTCAGGTGTATTACGACTGTCTCGGTTTAGGGGACCCCCTGTCTCACAAGTCACCTCGTGCCCAGCGCCTCCTGTCTCACCTCCGCCACCCGGTGTGCCTGGAGCTGGGCGTCGTGCTGTGGCTGCTGCCGGCCTTGTCCCTGGACAGGCTCCTGCTGGCGGGGACTCTGTCGACCTACCTGGCCCTGGCAAACTCTCTGGACAAACAGGATTTAGCCTACCTCTGCGTCCAGCTTAACAGCAAGCTGCAGCTCTTAGCTGACACCAGCGACCACAAGGAGAAGTGAAATGAATGTCTGTGAAGCCGACTGCTGCCTTAATATTAACCAGAAATGTTGTTCTGAAACTGACTTCTCACTGAGTCTGGTTATCTGCTGCGCTGAATAAGATGCTCTCAACACTCAACTTGACACTGTAGTTTTTAAGTTTTCTTTTCACTGTATATGAGCTTTCAGAAAGAGAGGGTTTTATTACAAAAGGGGAATTTATTCCACTATTTGAAAACACAATTAATTTTTGGAGGATATCTCTATATTCTGATTAAATTTAGAATGAAAGATTCCTAAATGTATTCAGAATAAAGAGGATTTTATTGCAAAAGTTTTTAAATTGATGTATGTAAAATTCTGCAGTAAAACCCTCCCTGTTTTTACTACACTGAATTTATTTTGTTTATCATATAGTATATTTTTATAGGCTGTTACATTTTATGTGCCAACTGCAGGTACGCTGTATTTCTCCGCACATTAACTTCAAGTTGAATTGTCCTTGAAAATGAATGTCACACTGAGATTTCACACTGTCAAAAAGCACAAAAATGCAGCTTTGTTTTTCACCATTTGCAGCTATAATGAAAAACTACGGCGTTTCTGAGATTATGAATGTATTTGTCCAGTTGCTTCGTCATGTACAAAGTGAATAAAGTTGGTATTTTATGCCCATTCTAAATATCATGTCATTAACTCTCAAACTTAAAAATACTGTAATTTTTGATTTACCATGTATTGGATGCTAGTATTAGTTGTCTGCATTGTGGCCGCACTGTAATGACAATAATAATAATTTTCTGTATTTTCATGTTGAATAAATGTAATAAGCTGTAGGTGTGTGAAATGTTTATTTGTTATATCTATTTCTGCCTTCTTATCACGTGTGTTGTTTATTTTTAAGGGCCAAAGCAACAGTTTGAGAAATTACTTTTGGTTAATTTGTACTCTTTTACTTTAACTTTATATAAGTTACTGGCAATTTTATTTTATATATATATATATATATATATATATATATATATAGTTAAGGTAAGGGAACATACATTGAGTTGCCAGTTCATTACAGTAGATACAACTACCTAAAACAAATGCAGTCAAATACAAGAGTCCTGCAATAAATCCAACAATTTAACTGTTTGATCATTTTGGGGGATGTTGGCTAGTTTGTGGTGCTTTTGAACTGTACTGCAGTATACAGAGAAATGTTTCTGTTATTTAACCTCCTGTCATTGACATAAATGGGGTGGACAAAATAATAGAAACACCTGTCAGTATAACGCAGCACAACTCAACAGAACCACAAACTGCAGCCCTCAAAATTATGTCGGAAAAGATGTTGAATAATGGGGAAATCATAGTCATATATATTAGATGAATATACAGAAATAATATGAGAAATAAATAATATGAATAAAAGGAACCCCAGGAACTGCACCATGCTATTTCTTGTTAAACATTTCTTATGGAACATGTTGTGTAAAATATACTGAAATACTGCTTAATGGTGCTAAATGCAAGATTTGGAGCATTTCTGTTGCCTCCGCACGGCTCTCAACATGGCGACGGCTGAGCCAATGGCTTGTAGCTAACGGTGCTAACAGCGCTAAACAGTGAAAATATGCAAAATATGGTAACAGTGCTGACAGAGATAATCGTGTTTACCTGGGGGGGGGACCTTCCATCGTCATCAGCTGTAACCGCCTCATAAGAGCAGTGAGCTGTGATCACAACACACACACACACACACACACACACACACACACACACACACATAGAGGGGGAGTGACTTCATTCTCTGCTCAGGTAGACATTACTCCTCTATATCTTTACATAGCAAATAGTTGTTTGCTGCTGTATTAATGCTCTGAATATTGTATTGCACCTTTAATGCTATACTTTTCAAGATTTCTTAGTTAAAGCCAGAGGAGATGATGTGAGAATTGAGAACAAATAACAAGAGAATTGAACAAATGACAACAAACCTGCAGGTAAATATGTATTTGTTTCCACTAAGATCCCTATTTACCATGTTAAAATTATCAATATATTTAAATATATATATATATATATATATATATATTAGCATTTTCAGGTGGATTAGGTTGTGTTTTATATCCACTTGTCTTGTTGAAATAAGGGTCCAGTCTCATTCCTGTTGGGTGGAACAAGCATTATAGGAAGGAGAGTTAGCCTACATATATCCTGGCATGAAAAATGCAAATCAGTACTTAAACTAGTAAAGTAAAAATCATGCTATATGAGGCTGGTTGATGATGCCTGTTCTATACACTTGTATTTTATACACTTGAACTTGTTGTAATTTGTTTGTAATTTTGAGCAATCTCTTGCACAAGAATTTCCTTCGGGATTAATAAAGTTCTATCTTATCTTATCTTATCTTACCTGAGGTAAACTCCTGCAGCTCTCTCTGCCCTGCTGACACCACAGCCCGGTTCACACCCCCCTCCACCTCCACCTCTTTTCCAATTAGCCCTGCGGGATGGAGGGATGAGGCGAGGGTGGGGGTGGGGGGGTTATTTCCCGGGCAGACGACTATGTTCTCTAAACGCCTCTTCTTAGGTCCGACAATATGGTGTGTGCCACTAAACTCTCCTGACGGAATTTAATGTAATTATCGGATTACAGTGCTGCTGCTCCGAGGCTGGAAACATTTACTACTACACTGACGGCGGAGGAGTTTTCATGCTCTGATGCACAGTCGGGTCGTGGCGCCTTTTTAAAACCACTCGTTTTGACAGCACAGATTAATCTGTTAAGTTATTGGCGAAAGAGATTTTCCGTCAAGGAGTGGAGCGCATTACGCACAGCCAAGACGCACGAGTGGAGATGACAACTATAAAGCGGATACACTAATATCTTTGGGTTTATGGTGAGTCTTATTTAACACTTTCATCATAAATATTACTCTAAAGCAGAGAGTGGTTTTCTGTTACAGGTGCATGATGTGCTGCAAGTTAATTTGATGAAGTTTATGATATTATTTTGTGTAAAAGATGAAAACTGGACTCAGTTGGACAACAGGTAAACTAAGACTTCAGGCTTGTATTGACAAATGTTGTGATTCTGCATTGATTTGCATCTTTCTATATACTATTAAACATTGAAAATACATTTCAACTTCATATTACACATGTGGAGTTTGGAGTTTTATACTGTATTATGGCCTAAAAGTTAAATATGTGGGTGATGTACACCTCGATTTAACATGGTTGTGAGATAGAACTGCTTTTAATTCATCGTTTCCTTATTTGCAGACAATTGGTTCTGAAGAAGAACGGAAACCCATCTTGTCCAAAACCTTTTCTGTTATGTCTGTCTCCTCTCTGCCGGAATGGAAGCAGCTCCTGCTGGAGAAAAAGAGGAGAGAGGAGGAGGAGCGAGAGAGGAGGGAGAAAGAGGAGGAGAAGAAGTTTGCCAGCATACCCGCCTGGAAGCGAGGGATCATCCAGCGGAGGAAGGCGAAGCAGGACAGCTTGGGTGACAGGGAGAAGGAGAGAGACATCTGTCTGCAGGTGGATGTCAGATCTGCTTGTGACGGCCTGAGTGACACAGACGGCTTTGTGACGGTCAATTTTGGAAGTGAAGCGTCACTTAGTCCAGATCCGGGGCTGTGGCTGGATGGAGACCTCAAACCAGCCAGTCAGGTGTCTGTGGAAACTATAGTTCCAGTCCATGAAAACCCATTTATTCGCACACAGAGTGCATGGAGGAAGGGCAGGGATGGAGAAGGCGGGAACGAGCCGGAAGTTAAGGAGAGGGAGAAATCGAGCCCCAGGGGTCAAGATGGGGAGTCGGGAAGAGGAAGAGATATCGAGCTGAAAATAGAGAGACTCAGAGATGCGAGTGAGGGACGGGAAAAAGAGAGGAGCAGGGACAGGAGTCAAGGTAGAGAAAGAGAGAATAGCAATCAGTGGAAAGAATCAGTTAAAGATGCAGTCAGGGAGCGGGAATTCCTCAAAGTTAGAAAAGACGAGGAGGAAAAAGAAACAGATTCACCATCTAGTGCGTTTTCTCCCCACGGCCCTTGTCTTCGGACCATCCGAGCTGACAACATCATCATCATCGAGCAGGAGAGGAAAACCAGCGATGAGAGAAGGGCTAGATGGAGGGAGGTGGAGAGGCCCAAGGAGGACCACCAGGGGAAGAGAGGGATGAAGATGGACCTGAGGGAGATCCTGGCTGGAGGAGGGAGCATCACCGAGATCCGAGCCTCCGAGGTTCTGATCATAAAGCCCTCAGCGAGCCCTGAAGAGAGGAGTCCGGAGGGAGGAAGAGGAGGGAGAGGTTCGGGTAGGGAGGATGGAGAGAAAAAGTTGGATGGAAGGAGGGAGAGTTGGGGCAGGGAGCTCAGAACGGACAAGTTGTGGCTGAGAGAAAAAGAGAAAGAGAGACCTTGGGGCCAGGCGACGGTTATCAAAGACGACAGGAAGGACAGCTTGGACGATAACGTGTTTGTTGAAAGAGGAGGGAGGGTAAGCCAGCTGGTGAGTAAATTCGGACAGTACCCCAAGCCTCCATCTCGATCCAAAAGCTCTGATAATTTCCTACCGCCTGGGAGGAGAATACACTCAGGAGATGAAGATGACCATCAATTTGAGGCAGACGGGAGGAACTCACTGCTGAAAGGTGTACCCAAACGCTCATTTAGCTTCTCCGATCGTGTCATGAATGGTTTAGATGACAATGGGTATCATGAGAAGAAAACGTGCGAGAGGATACATTCAGACAAGAGCGTAACGGCGTGGGTCGACGTTGCAGGCCTGGGGAAGGAAACCACAGCGAAGATCAAACTGGGGTGCGCGTGGCTTTTAGATAAAGACCGGTTTGGAAAGCATAGAGATGGACATTTAAAAAATGAGGATGAAAAGGGGAGGAGAAATGAAGCGAAAATGTGCGTCTCCATCCAACACAGGAGCGAAGCTAAGAAAGTGGAGCCCGTCGACATGAGGGCTGCGGAAAGGCCATGTGATGCAGATGGAGATGAGGGGTTCACGGTGGCGTCAGTCAAAAACACAGAGGGGATCTCGTTCGCTAGGAGACTTGCGATCAAGCAGGATGGGAGAGCGAGAGCTGAAAGAGAGGCGAGGCGACAGACAGGTGAGAAAAGTTTAGAAAAGGAGATGATTGTAGAAAAAGATTCAGAGGCGGGGGGACAGATTGAGGCGCAAGTTTACAACAAAAAGGTGTCAGAAGAGGGAATCGAAAGCACAATCTCACCTGAAACTATGCACGTCGAATCAGCTTTCACAGAGTGTTCCAGTCTACTCTGTGTTGTCACAGATAGAGCTAGAGACCCCTATAGAGGGTCAGAGTGGAGTGGTACAGAACCACAAGGACCTTACCTAACACACTCCGTTTTCTCCCAACACACAGAGGAGCTTATAAGTAAGATAGAAAAAGTAGGAGACACAACGGTTTATAGCAACGAGAAAGGAGAAAGGGCTTATGAATTGACCAAAGGATCAGATCAAGATATTGGATTGGAGAACCTCAATCATGATGTGATCCACAGATCTCCGAAAAGGGTTGCACCCATGGGGATCCCGCCAGGTCCCCTGGAGATTCAAATCCCCAGAAGTGTGTTTTACGTTGCTGAAGAAATGGCGGAGAGAAAAAAGGCCACGGGCCAAAGCGACGAGGTGCAAGACCGGGAAGGAGGTAAAGGGGTCGAGAGGAGGGACAGCTGGAGGATCGGAAAACCCCTGAGCCGCGTTGAGTCCCTGCGAGAGAAGATCAGAAAAAGAGAGCTGGAGAGGCTGAGACAGAGAGAGGTGCAAGATGGAGGCGGGAGTGAAGGTGCAGAGATTAATGACACTCAGACGGCCGGGGACAGGCATGACGAGAGGGGAACTGAAATAGAGAGAGAGTGGGAAGCTGCAGCTCATATGCGGAAGAGGCTGGTCGAGGCAGAGAGGGGACAGGAAGAGGCAGCAGCGCAGACATCCGCGGCTGCGTTTGACGTCACACAGGAAGTTAGCGTGTTGAAAACCTGCACTCAAATTCCTGTTTCTGTCCCGCACTCACAAGCCGTCAGAGGAGAGGAAGTAACAAGCGGGTACGCCACTGCTGCCTCCGAAGTTGTCTATGACCAGATATCTGAGGATGAAAGCGACCCCCAAAAACATGTGGAAGAAGAGCTGAGGCGCCAACACGAGAACAGAGAGGAAGAAAGGGAGGAGGAGGAGGAAAAGGAGCTCTCAGAGGAGGAGGTAGAGGAATATACATCGCCTCTCGATCCTGTGCAATCTCTCTCCCTTTTGCCGCCTCATCCCAACTCCCTCGCAGCCATGAGCCGGATCTACAACTTGGAAACAGTTGGCTCGAGGTCGGGCTTGTGTCTGAGGGACAGGACTGTAGACATCCCATCAGTGCACCTTGTCAAAGTGAAGCCCCTCGTGTCGAAGGCAGGCGAGGACATTTGCGGGGTTCAGACGATACAACGACAGATAGAGCAGTTTCAGCTGAAAGAGCAGGAAACGCTCAAGTCTTGTACGTCACCAAACACCCTTCTTAAGAACAGAGAGACAAAGGGGCAGCAAAGCCCCAGAGGGGTGTTAAAGCACCAGGTAAAGGACGAATGCAAGACCCCGGAGAAAGATCAAGACACGTCAGAATCGAACCCCAAAGTGTCCCCTTGGCGTGCTCGTTCTCCAACCTCTCAGCTCAAACAATCTAACCAAACTACCACCATCGCCCCCTCATTTCTCAGGAGCCAATCCCCGGACAATACCCTGAGACCCTCGGATTACGCCCCGACCCCAGCCTCCTCCCCGAGCTCTTTGTCTCCTGCCCAGTCTCCTAGCGTCTCTCCATCCCCAACCCCATCGCCCACGCTCTTCTCCATCAGGAGTGCCTCCGGAGGCCAAGTCAAGAGAGGTGCCACCATCACGATCACCCCAAAAAAGCCTGCTGGAGGAGGAGGGGTGACGGGGCCAACAACGGGGTGCACGGCAGTAGGGTCGAAACCCTCAAAGACCTCATCGCAGCAGGCCCAGGCGACCGCCGCTGTGGCAGAGCCAGTGAAGAAGAAGTACCCCACGGTGGAGCAGATCGAGGTGATTGGCGGATATCAGAATCTGGACAAGTCCTGTCTGGTCAAGAACAGAGGGAACCCGAAAAGGGTGAGTGGAAACTGTTTTTTGTTTGCCTTTCACTCAGATAAATGTAAGCAAAATAACAGACTTGTTGTCCTCTAACCATACAATCAATGGCATCAAAAAGCAGATAAGAAATTATTTGCATCTCCCAGTAATTTTAAACATTTTCCAAATGGATGGTCTCTCCCCTGCTTTCTAAAACTCATCAGAGGTGGTCCAGAGGGCATCACCTCGCCGTCAAGCAGGACCCCCCCCCCTCCTCTCTCTCTGGGAGAACATCCCTTTTGATTGAGAAGTACGATCACAGACGCCGACCTAAGCCGGTTAAAGCCTTATCAAGCACGACATCTTGATTCTTAGCCATAAAATCCTGGAGTGATCTGCTTTGCCATTTGCTTCTGAGTTCTGAATCTTTGCTGACTTTTGACTTTTACCATATGATCACGATCTCACCACACATATTATCAGCCAAATGTGTGGGCAGTGGCAAAAATGACATATATTTGGACGTTTATGGATTATTACTGACACAAAACCACAGAACGACAGCGAAAGCAAACTGCTTGTTGCTTTGTTTGCTAAAATGAGGGTAATTATGAGTGCATTGTGAAAGAAAAGTGTTTGCTCTACCACCCCTCAGTTTGTTCAGGCTTCTGCAGAAATGTTGCAGGCTTCAGTGGAGACAGAAAAGTTGAGTAGGAAACCACAACGACAAGCAGCCAACTCCTTCCTCCCTTCTTTTTTTTTTTGTCTGAACATCACATGCTTGTCTGTGAATTCATGCAAAGACCACACTGGTATTTACAGTAATTCAGTCTGTGCAGCGTTGACAACAAACGAACCTCACTGGAGTCAAAGTTCATATGAGGACTTTCTGTTTGCTCTTTTCCTGAATCCAGTCCTTGTTTTAGAAAGAGTGGGAGAGGAACTCTTATGTAATAAAGAGAGCACAGCAGAAATAAACTTTTATCTGTCCTTTCTTACACTACTGTGTGGCGATGAATCTGACTGTATTTATGTGTGCCACTGCACCCGAAAGCCTTTTAGGAGAATTATATTAATTCTTTTCCATGTAAAAGTTGTTAAACTGCTGGTAATTTCCCCAGTTGCAGACTGCTTCCTTGTTCCCTCGCACCAATTCTGCCCTTTTTGTTGAGTCAGCCCTCCCTTCCTCTCAGACAAATCTCTCTTTGTATCTTCTCGGCTGTTTCCTAGCAGGGGTTTGGTTTGTTAGACTGCAGTCTTGGCAAACTGTATCTGACCACGCTGACCCCTCCAATGCATGGCTGAGTGTTATGGACAGCAGGCGGCCAACTCTTGGGTGAAATGGAAAGAGAAAAGAGTGTTACATAAAGATGTGAAAAGAACCCTATGGTGCTCTAAAAAAATGACAGTTAGACAGTCATACTGAGAGGATGAAAGGCTTCTTATTTGGTCTAACAGAAACTCCCAGTCACACTGCATGTTTTTGCTCACTTCCTCTTTCAAACTTCTTCACTTCCTCCAAACGAGAGATGCAGATCGACAGGAGGAAGTGACGTGGTGGCTGCTTTTAAATCTCCAAATGCGACTCAGACACTATACCATCTGTTACAAAAGCTTAATCGACACAAGAGTGAAAGAGAAACTAGGGTCTGATGCTGTTTTCTGCATATGAATTTCCCCAGCTCTCCCATCACTGTGACCTCTAGTTACATAAACAGTCATTTATCTATAAGCACAGTCCTCTTTAACTGCAGCGAGTGACCACTTTACGGTGGTGATTCTCTGACCACCTGTCGCTCTCTCGCTGATGCTCTTCATGCCCTGTTTGACGTCAAGCCTTTTTCCCTCCCCCATCTGAACCCACGCCATCATCTCACAGCGGGGGGTGACCTGCCTGCTCCTCGTCTTCCTCCTCCTTTATTTTCCCCTTCATATGTTTGCTTTTTATCTTGGGCTGTCTCTCCATCAAATTCACCCTGCGCTGGCTTGATTCAGAGTCTTGAAACAAAAATTATGGCGTTTTTTTCTTGTTTGAAATTTATAGAATCTGTCACTTTTTTTACAGTCTTATTTAACAATCGCTCTGAACGCAGATAGAAACTTTAACTTCCAGCGTAACTAAACAAGCAGTATGGAACCTGTGAAGAGCTGTGGTCAAATATTAATAGAAATATTAACTTCCTGCTAACGAGATCTTCCCTCTTATTCTGCTACTCTCTCAGTTTCTGTCTCTCGCCCGTTGCCTCTGCTGTCCTGTTGTGTTAGCCCGTGTTAATCGGGTTCAGGGAGGGAGGATTAGCCTCCTGTGCCTTAGCATGATTCGCCCAGCCTCTCTAATGCAGAGCTATTATCTGCACTCTGCAGACAGCCACTGTCAGGGTGAAGCAGCGGTAACTCGTATAGTGCATGCAGTGTAGTGTGTGTGCACTACAGGCTCTATCCAGATCACGTCTGTCTGCACCTCTGGGTGTGTTTACTACTGTACACATCTCGGCTGTTATTATAAGACACACTGTGGATGTGCTGCGCTGACCCATCGGTCTGTTTCCTGCCGGGTCTGTTTACACCACGCTGACCTTCGAGTAAACAAACTCCACGCAAATATCCGTCAGTCCCGGGCTAAAACGTCAGAGCCTCATTCTCCTTTTCGAACACTTGTCGTAAAGCAAACTCAGTTTCTGTTTCTTATGTGATGTTTATCTGCGTCTGTCCCTGAATAATAAATAAGTCAGTGCGAGAAGTGTTCAGTCAGTAAATACTCTACAGATGGAGTATTTCTGCTGTGCTAAGCCTCATGCTGTCAGTTAACATTACACTGACAGAACACAAACATCTCACTGAGACGGACTGAGAATCTCCTCAGTGCCTCAAAGCTGTGTTTACATTTGACCATGTAAGCACAGGGAAATCAGTTGGTGTAGCAAATATAGTGCTATTTTGCACTTACCTGAGCAGAGGTGCAGCAAATGTGCCCTCTTGGATGCCCCTATGATAGATAAAACATGATAAAGTGCCCTCTAGGGTGCCCTTCCAGTAGAGAAAACAAGTTAGAGTGCCCTCTAAGGTGCCCTGCAGTAGATACAACATAATAATGTACCCTCTAGGGTGCCCTTCCAGTGGAGAAAATTAGATAAAATGCCCTCTAGGGTGCCCTTCCTGTAGAGAAAACTAGATAAAGTACCCTCTGGGTGCCCTTCCAGTAGAGGAAACAAGATAAAGAGCCAATCTAAGGCGCCCTTCCAGTAGATAAAACATAATAAAGTACCCATAGGGTGCCCTTCCAATAGAGAAAACAAGATAAAGAACCGTCTAAGGTGCCCTTCCAGCAGATAAAACAAGATAAAGAACCCTCTAGGGTGCCCTTCCAGTAGATAAAACAAGATAAAGAACCCTAGGGTGCCCCTCCAGTAGAGAAAACAAGATAAAGAACCCTCTAAGGTGCCCTTCCAGTAGATAAAACATAATAAAGTACCCTCTAGGGTGCCCTTCCAATAGAAAAAACAAGATAAAGAGCCATCTAAGGTGCCCTTCCAGTAGATAAAACATAATAAAGTACCCTCTAGGGTGCCCTTCCAATAGAGAAAACAAGATAAAGAACCCTCTAAGGTGCCCTTCCAGTAGATAAAACATAATAAAGTGCCCTATAGGGTGCCCTTCCAGTAGAGAAAAAAAGATGTAGTGCACCAATGGGTGCCCTTAAATGGAGAAAACAAGATGCAGTGCACCAATGGGTGCCCTTAAATGGAGAAAACATGATGCAGTGCCATATAGGCTGCCCTACATGCTAGAAAACAGAGCTGGTGCACCACTTCATGCAGCTGGTGCCCTTCTTATGTTTTTTGCTACCACTGCTTGGTAGCCATATTTTCCTTACATTTTCCACAGTATCTGTTTTTAATTCTTGAGTGTTCTCAAACCAAATTACAGATAACTTTTGTGGCAGTATTTAAATGTGGTAGGCAACAAATTAAAGACCTACAATAATTAAAGCAAATGAAAAATAAGTAAAAAATAAAATAATCCTCTCTTTACTAATGTTTACAGGGAAAGGTGTGTTTCCACGAGGACCAGCTGGAGCAGGTATGTGAGTACCCATCAGAGACCTCCATGTTGGCATGCACCCCCTACCCTCACGACCTGTGGATGAACGACAGGCTGCAGGGAGAGGAAGGGCAGGAGGAGGAAGCTGAAGTGGAGGGAGGAGCGATCGTGTCCAAAAGCACGAGGAACATGGGGATTGTAACTGGAGGGGGTCTAAGAGTGGGTCAGTGTCACCCCCTTCTCAAAAAACACAACGTGTAATGAGTGAGATTACGGGATGACATTGTTTTGCCATTTATGATGTCTCACTGTGAAACTCTCCATAGGTTTGGACTTAACTCAGGCTAAGATGGCATTTCTTTTCTGTTTTATTTTCACTGTGTTGAACTTTTGATATGTCTGGCAATATTATACCGTATATAGCCTAACTTTCTTATTGTAAACAAATCATAAGACTAAAATCAACAATTACTTCTTGTATTTGTTGTGAAGCCAATGCCTGATTTAGCTTATTTCTCTGCACCATAGAGCTCTATATAAACACGCAGGCCTAAACGAGCTACAATGTTGCACTGGGTACGTGTTCATTCATTACGAAGAACGTGGGCACTGTAGTTTTATTCTGAGTCAATTCCACGTCATAAATACTCACTAGCACAACAAATGTGTATCAATCCGCAACTAAAAAAAGTTCCTAGCAAATGCACTGCATTTACTCCAGTTTGAGAATTTTTAGCTAAAAACTACAGTGCCCAGCTATTTTAGTAAATTACAGAGCTTAAACAATTAAACAATATATTTGTGACCCATTTTTACAGATTTAATTGATGAGATGGACTAAAAGTGCTAGTTAGTCACAGTAGCTTTCCAAACTTCTTTTTATTTTCTCCCGACATTGCTGTTTATTTCCCCTTTGTTCTCAGGGATGGACATTATTACATTCAGTAGGCTAAATAGTTATTGAAGAGGGGGAAAAAAACCTCTCTGAGCTAGCGAGCTTGCTAACTGACAGTGCTAACCAAGAGTTAGCAAGCTAAATGTCACTTAGCAACTTTGTTAGCTTGGTTGCTAACGTAACAATGAGTTCACAGTTTGTTCAATAGATGCGCTTGTACCATTGACTTGACTTTCTGAGTTTTTCCAAATAGTAGTGGGTTAGCAGTGTGGGCAAGCTCAGCATATAGTGAAATAAAGTCTAAAAACTTCAACATTGGTTTTAAATGCAGCAATGGAAAATGTAAGTTTGGTAAAAAAATAGATGTTATTAGAGAGCGAATGGAATGGTATAGTTTCATTTATGGTCCTCAGAAAGCCATAAATGTCACTGTTGGTGAATGGGAAGAAAATAAAGTAGAATAGAAATCCTAGATTCACCGTATTTACCTTCCATCTCCGTCTCTCTGTCTTCCAGATGAGTCTTGCCCTCGGTAGAGGCCAGTCACCTTCGCCAAAATTGCCCATTTGACAAGATCACCAACATTTTGTTAAACAATATTACCTGATTTTTACTGTGTTTTGTTTAATCTGAATTGTTGAAATGAGTGATTTGTAATCCTTGTGGTGTTTTGTTTGTATCTAGCATCAGAATGAATGCGTGTTGTGGAAGAAATGTACATTACAGTTTGATTCATGCAGTTGAACATAATTGTGTTTACTGGGGAAAATATTTCACCTGGTTTCATTTTCAGTGAAATTGAGGGACAAATGTGAATGTATGGTACATATGATAAAAGACCCTCAGGTGTGCACTGTTGGGCGATGACGGATCACTTGTCTATGCAATATGATGATAAAATTAAATTTTTTAGCTAATATATTTGATAGTTTCTTTTATGTTAATTACTTTCTATATTTAAGTCTGCCTCAGCACAGAAGAGTGATTAGACGTTTATATCATCTGGTTTCATGTGCCTGCTGGATTTGCCCATACAGATGATATGAAGATCAGTTTATATAGATATTTGATTTTTCTTGACTGAAGCCTTTTTGGAAAAACCTCTCCGTGGGTGTTGAACGTTGCAGGAACAGGGGTTGTGCAATGTGTGCAGGACGACCTTTAGAGGTCTGTGTCTTTTGTGGGGTTTGATTGAAGCCTTACTGTTCACAATGACAACTCTGGTAACAGTTCAGTTAATGTGTATGGATATGAATAAAGGTATTATTTTGTTATTTTTGTGTCATGTGGAAGTGGAGAGAGCTGTGTGAGTCCCTGAGAGGAAGTTGTGTTGAGTTGAAACATAAACAATTTAACAGATTAACTTCATCATATTACAGCTGCTATCTGACTTTTGGCTGTACTACCTTTATAATACAATATATACAGAGTGTTTCTTGTTTGTAAATTCATATTTTAATTGATGAAAGAAGATTATAATAATTCTTTGTGAATTATTTTTTTTCTATGATGGTTGAAGAAGCTGGCTTCAAGAGAATAAATCTAATACATATCTGAAAACAGTACAGTTGTCCCCTCTTTTATTTGTTAATGGTGCTTTGTACATAAAGTGAAATGTTCCTCTGCCTTTTGATCACAATTATGCTTCTCGTAATTTATCTTCTAGTATCAGGACTGAATGGCACAGTTATCCATTATAAATAAATACTATGATTATGGTGAAAATATTCTAAATATATGAAATATGCTATCTCACCATAATGTTTTCAGGAGCTGTTCTGGAGCTTTCAGTTGTATCACATGATCTTTCTCGAAAGATGGAGTTTCCCAGATGTCAGTGAAAATTGAAAAAAAAAAAAAAAAAAATTCTGAACACATATTGTTTTAAATTAGCAGATTACACCTGAAAAAAGTTATGAAAAGACTTGTCAGATTAAAAACAAATCTTAAAAGTTACACCTTTTGTAAGAGTTTGTCTTATGTTAAGTGTCATATTAAATCAGTGAATACATGTGTTTTCAAAAATTAGGGAGGGAAACAGTTAATACCAAGAGATGGCTGGTTGTTCATTACCTTAAAAAATTAATGAAAAAGAAAATTTGTGTTTGGATGGAAACCTGAAATAATTTGAACACCCATATCCCAAAATAAGAGATGGCTTGTTGTTGTATTATTTATTGCCATGTATAATGTCTTGTGCATTAATTTTGTTATTATGTTCCTGTGGACATGTCAACATTGTAAGATATGTTGTTTTACTCTATTTTGAGAGGGATAACAAGCAAGTTAATGTAGCCTTCTAGCCCAACTCAGGCTTTGTCACCACTTTTCTGTTGATTAATAGGCATCTATATAATACCATATACCGTATATATATATATATATATGGCCTAATATTAGGGCTGTCTAGGTTAACGCAACAATAACGCCTTAACGCAAGTTCGTTTTAACGCCACTAATTTCTTTAACGCATTAACGCAATGGATCTTTCGGAGGTTGTCGCTGGCTCAGTTTTAAATCTAGTGAAGTGAAGATACTGGTATCATATGAAACTAGAAAAACTAAAGAATCCATCGGTACCAACCATGTCATACTAGCTCGTCACGAAGGAGGTTAAATAACGCTCCAAAATAAGGAAAAACTGGCATGGCCATTTTTCAAAGGGGTCCCTTGACCTCTGACCTCAAGATATGTGAATGAAAATGGGTTCTATGGGTACCCACGAGTCTCCCCTTTACAGACATGCCCACTTTATGATAATCACATGCAGTTTGGGGCAAGTCATAGTCAAGTCAGCACACTGACACACTGACAGCTGTTGTTGCCTGTTGGGCTGCAGTTTGCCATGTTATGATTTCAGCATATTTTTTATGCTAAATGCAGTACCTGTGAGGGTTTCTGGACAATATTTGTCATTGTTTTGTGTTGTTAATTGATTTCCAATAATAAATATAAACATACATTTGCATAAAGCAGCATATTTGCCCACTCCCATGTTGATAAGAGTATTAAATACTTGACAAATCTCCCTTTAAGGTACATTTTGAACAGATTAAAAATGTATGATTAATTTGTGATTAATTGCAATTAACTATGGACAATCCTGTGATTAATCGCGATTGATTGACAGCCCTAGTAATATATAATAGTATAACCATCACAGGGGATATTTTTCTGCATTGAGTACATTTACTTTTAATACTTTAAGTACAATTTCCTGATTGTACTTACATACTTTTACTTCAGTAACATTTTAAATGCAGGACTTTTACTTGTAACAGCGTATTTTTACAGTGTGGTATTAGTACTTTTATTTAAGTAAAGGATCTGAATACTTCCTCCTCCACTTGTATATTGTGGAAAAAGGGACCAAAAAGTTTGTAAACCACTAAACTGTATTCCTCCTCAGGTGTAACAGCGACACCCTGCGGTGAGACGCGGTATCGCACCTGGCGTTTCGCGGCTCGGTGACGCAGCTGTTTACAGAAACTTATTTTAAGTCGACACGTGTGCAGGCTTGTAGCGTCAGTTCAGTCCGTACGTGAGTCCTGGCACGCTCGCAGTTTGAAGGAAGAAAACACGGAGGGGTTTGACTTTTTTACCACATGCACGGATGTTTTCAAACTAGGATCCGTCGAGCGACGAGGACTCTCATCTACATCCACCATGGAGATGATGAAGTAGTTCTTCTTCATTTTGACGAGCTGACTTTGTGGCGATTGTGCAAAAAAGTTATTAGATTATAAAGTCAGAGCTGTGTGTGGATTTTTGACAATAAGGAAACATGATTATGAGGAAAATCCAAGCAGGAACCTGCAGAGCATGGCTGTCTCGGGTGAGCTGTTTTCTGTTTTTAGACTCAACTAAGAGTCATACTGTTGACATATTAAACTTATATCATTTTATTATAGTGTAGTTATTATAGCAACGTGGCTGTTAAACGAATAAGAGGCAGCTGATCGTGTCTTCCTTACTTCCTATTTCGTTACGCCCTAGTCGTGCCCTGCTTTTGTTGGCATTTAGTCAAACTTCCATGGAACCAGCAACTCTGTGGCTGCACAGAGTTTTATTTCACTCACTTCTCCGTCCTTCCTTCCAGGTTTCGTGGAGGCAGCAGCTGTGTTTCTCCTCCTCCGTGCCCCCGCAGCCTGTGCCTCCCCTGATCCAGACCCTGCAGGGCTACCTGAGGACTCTGGAGCCGCTGCTGCCCCCGGAGGAGCTCAGCCACACCCGCAGGACGGTGCAGGAGTTCGGCAGGTCGGGAGGCCTCGGTGCTCGGCTGCAGGCGGGGCTGGAGAAGAGAGCCAGGAACACCAAGAACTGGGTCTGTGTGTCTGCTGTAGCAGTGTGGGAAAGGGGACAGGTGTTAAGACATTGATATGGGTGTTTGAAGCACTCACGGGTGGGGATAGCAGCAGATACATATCAATATATCAGGCCAAAGCAGTGGTGCCAAAAAACAAAACACTACCTTGTCTTCACTTCTTGTAGAAAGGTAAACTCCGACTCCAAATGACTATAATTAGTGTATTTTTTCCCTTCTTTTTCTTTGTCCAATACCTAACAAAGCAAAGAGGCGTCAAAAGAAAATGAGAATTCACAAAAAAATCTGCACAAGAAAGGCTACACACTCCCACATTTGTCATTTTAATCAGTGCATACTTTTACAACTGTGATTTGAGAGCACAGATTCATTCAGGGCATCGACTCCTTTTTCTTTAGTTATTGTAACACAAAAAAATATTTTGCAAAATGTAATTTAAGTGAAGCTATATTTATATCACACTTTTCAAAACAAAAGTTACAAAGTGCTTCAGAGTAAAAGCATTTAGCACGAAATATCAAACAGGCAGGATGTTAACAAACAAGAGAGCAACAAAATACAATTTAAAAAAACTTCAACACAAAGTAAAACATCAGTTAAGAAAAACGAGGGAATGTACTGGAAGTCTTGAAAAATGTAGTTTTTTTTTTTTTTTTTTTTTTAAATAATAAATTATTGTCAGCACCTGGATCCTGATCTGCATTAAAATAAATGTGTATGTATTTTTTTCATTCAAGTAAATGCAGTAATTTATGATAAAATCAAGTTTCTCTAAAGGGGGCTGAAAACACAACCTCATTAATATAGATCAGAAATGTTTACAATGAATGAATGAATGAATCAAATTTCTGTCACTGTGTCATGTATATAATCTGCCCAGCCTGAGTCTTTCCGAGACCAAATATATCACATATATATTAATAGATGTATATTGAATGTCAATCCTGTGTGTGTAGATCTCGCCCTGGTGGGTGCAGTTGGCGTACTTGGAGAGCAGACAACCGCTGCCTGTGCACTCGAACCCGGCCATCTCTCTGCCCAGGAGAGATTATAATGGCTGGAGGAGCCAGCTAGTGTGAGTCAGCAACAACAACAACATATACACACTACAGCAACACAGTCGGTAAAATATCCGGGGGAAAATATTTGTGAAAAATTGTAAAATATCGGAAATAAATTAGTAAAATATCAGGAAAAAAATCTGTAATTTCCCAGAATAATGTGTAAAATATCCAATGCTTTTCTTCTTTGATAAGCACTCGATTGTAATAGAGACTGCATTCATCTACAGATCTTCATAATCAATAAAGGATTAGTCAGTAAAATCCCATAACTGTTAGTGAAGCAGACAGTTAAACACATGGCAGTTCAGTCCAAGCAGTCAAAATCAGTGTGTTTATTTTAGTGCTGTGTCTTTGTTTCCAGTGAAGACACTGGCCAGGATGTTGCCATTAAACATGATCAGGATACACACACCTGTTTATTTTATAATTCTCTGTTGTCATCAAGACCTTGTAACATGATTACCTGCTCCTCTATGAAACGAGGAAACTCTACAACCTTAAGTTAAGAAAACATAAATGCATAAATTCATCATTGTAAAGCTTAAAATGTGGTCGTTTTTCTGAGATTGCATGTTACCACTGTGATAATGAGGCATTGTTTTAGGTATAATTTGACACTTTTAGCAGATTTAACATAATATGAACCGTATGTGTTGTACAGTGATGATTTTCCAGCTCTGCATGTTAAAAAGAGAGCACATAATCAACCGTGCTCATAATAAATCAACATGTTTGTCTCCTCTTAGGTTTGCATCCAAAGTGATCGCAGCAGTTCTGGACTTCAAGGCCAAAGTCAACACGTAAGTTTGACTGTTGACTGCACATTAATTGACTGAACTGGTTTTAACTGCTTTATTAAAGTGGCAGTAGGCAGAATATTTTTGGCATCATTGGGCAAAAATTCCATAATAACCTTTCAGCATATTGTAATTCAAGTGTTCTGAGAGATAACTAGACTTCTGCTCCTCCTCATGGCTCTGTTTTCAGGCTTTAGAAAATCTAGCCCATGACGAGAGACTTTGACCAATCACAGGTCATTTCAGATAGCGTTCCTATTGGCTGTGCTCCGGTCATGTGACCAGATCTTGGCGTTCCTTCACCAGATTTTACAATGGCAGCCGCGTCACAAACTTTCTCATTTTACAGCTAAACCGTACACTACAAGATGATTCTGAAAACATTTGAGGCGAGAAATAGTCATTACAGTAACAGAATATTGATTCATATTTGATCAGCGCTGCCTAGTTTGACCGTTTGGTCGGAGTTTGCGAGTGATTGACAGCCGGCTCTCATAGACGGTTTCTGGACAGCAGACCTCAGATCAGCTCTTATTGCTTGTTTTCCTCCGGTCTGTGAAATCTTGTAGATGCCGTTAGGAGCACCAGAGGACACAGAGGCACATGATTTTTTTCAGGTTACCTGTTTCATGTACTACTGTCACGATATAGCGACCGTTTTATAAAAATAACTTTTTTTAATCATATTTGCTCCAATCTCACCTACTTCAGCTTTAAGTGTTGGGCTGCAAAAACTTGATATTATAAAGACATTTCTGTCTATAATGGAGTCCTAAAAACTTTATTTTGTAGTGGAGTGAGAATATTTCATCACGTTTGTAATTTAAATCAACTTGTTTTAGATATTCCTAATACACTTTACTTTTTAAAAGAAAAGGTTTTAAAAGAAAGTAAATACACTTTTTTTTTAAAAACTCACTTGATAAGGGGGATATTTTGTTAACTGACCAATGCATCGTGTTTTAGAAGCTCATCATGTGTTTTGTTTGAAAAATAATCCGCAAAATATGGAAAATAGCTAGTAACTACAAATGTCAGATAAAAATAACAGAGTAAAAAGTACAATAGTTCACTCTGAAATGTAGTGGAGTAGAAGTATAAACTACCATAAAATGAAAATACTCAAGTAAAGCACCTAAAACTGTACTTTAATACAGTCCTTGAGTAAATGTACTTACTGTAGTTACATTCCATCACTGGATAAGAAGCATATCTATTTCATACTGACCTCAATAAAACCCAGATTTAATGGTATACAGATCAATTCTGTATATTGTCAGTGGTACTGCTCTGTAGGGATGAATACAGTGAGTATTAGTATTCAGGATATAGACAGAGTAACCCCTTTAAATTAAACCAACTGCTAATAATTTCCTGCTACAGGCATTAGAGTCAGTTATTAATATAAACTGTTGTTCAAATATTACAGTAACCTTTGATTCCGTTGTGTAACACTCACTTTCACTAACTTCTATTTTAGTGTTTTATCCTTCAGCCTGGCTGCCATCTAAATCTGTGTCTACATGTATTTGCCAACACTGTGTGTAACAGTATCTGAGCAAAGCCAACAGCTCACTGCTGAAACATCTCGGCTGTGTAAAAAAAACCTCTCCCCAGCCCCGGGTGAGGGTGAAATATACATTAAGTCTTTGTCTCAGTCTGGTTAGTTTACCACATCAGGATATTAATGCTAGTTTTGTTAATCTGAAAGTGTGTTACAGTATGATCCCCACCCTTCAGGCAGGCTAAACTTTTTGGCTGACTTCTACTTTTTCCTGGAGCTCTTTTTTGTGTTTTTCTCCACTTTTTTATTAAAGCCAGACATCTGAACAGTCTCACCCTCTGCATACACACACCACAGTATTTGAATGTAACTAATTACATTTACTCAAGTACTTAAATACTTCTTCTTCACTAAATTTCAGAGGAAAATATACTGCCTTTTACTCCACTATCTATATATACCGTATATATCAAAGCTATAGTTACTTTGCATATTTATATTTTACAAACAAAACAGTAAGTAACAATAAAACATAAATTATAAATTAAACTGCTCAACAGTATAAAAAGTTGGTAAAATTAGCTCAACCTCCAGCAACTACAATATTAAATACTTAGATGTTTATTCGTCAGCAATAATATTCTAATAATATTATCTACAGCAATACATTTAAATTAACTCTGACTGGGTTACTTTTAACTAAGTACTTTTACTCAAGTACTGTAATTAAGTACAACTTTGAGCTACATTTTACACTAAAGTGTTTCCATTTTCTGCTACTTTATAGACATTTTCAAATTTGACAGCATAACATTCTAAATGGGCCCTTTTGTATTTCCTGTTTCAATGTTTCTTAATACAGTAGTTGACAGGAAGTAAACTTGGACCCTATTTGCCCTAGCAACAGAATGTCAATGAAAAGGTCTATACTACTACTACTCCAGTACAGGGGGAAATCTATTGCTTTTTACATGATAAATTATTAACATTAGGACTCATCTGTCTTCTTCCAGCGGACAGCTGCCAGTGGATCACATGCGAGGGAAGCCTCTGTGCATGGAGCTCTACCCGCTCCTCTTCTCCTCCTGCAGGATCCCCGGTCCCAAACACGACTACATCGCCCACCACGGCCGCTCCCGGCGCTCGCCGACACACATCACAGTCGTCAGGAACTACCAGGTGGGACAACAGATGACGCTGTCGGATATATTTCCTCTTTCCTTCCTTGTCGTATAACTTGTCCCATCAAGTTATACGACATTGCAGGCATGTTGAGTCTTGTGCAGTCGCATCTGTTTTTTTTTTTTTTACTTTGTTACCTGTTTTATTAGATTCCTTAAGACATAAACCAATTACAGCTGCACAGAGCCTTGTAAACTGGAGTCACATGACACACGAGAAGCTCTTTTATTGGACACATATTTGGCAGCAGTTAAGAGATAAATATCAAAACAAATCTGATCTCAGTCCTTTTAATTTAACACAAGCCTCATAGATTTATATGACGTGTACTGTATGTGCTCTTCAGCTTTATTTCACCATCTCTAGTCTTCATATCAGATAAAAATAATAGTGAATAACAAATGATTAGTCTGCCTGTTATTTTCTTGATCAATCGTTTGGTTGATATAGTGTCAAAAAGCAGTGCAAAAAGTAGAGAAAAGCCTCAAATATTCACATTTGAAATGCTGAATCAAAAAAATGTTTGGCTTCGTGCTATATAAATGACTGAAACAATTAATCGGTAATCAAAATAGCTGCTGATTAATTGATCAATTGAATAATTGTTGCAGCTCTAAACAACTGTTTTAATCAATTTATCTTGCGATTGTTTCCCCAAATAATCGATTAATCGTTTCCTCTATAAACTATCAGAAAATAGTGAAACATTTTCACAATAAAAATAGCTTGTTTTGTCTGATCAAAACCCCCAAATATTCAATTTGCTTTTATCGTGGAATAGGAAAACCAGAAAAAATATATATTTGAGAAATCAGAACCAGTGGATTTTTTTTGGCATTTTTGCTTAAAAACTGACTGAAAAATAACAGTATATCAAAATATAGTCACTTATTGTTTAAAAAAAAGTGTCAGCAGATCAACTATTATTCAGTTTGATTTAGCAGCAGCAGCAGCAGCAGCAGCAGCAGCAGCAGCACTGCACATGTGGGTGTGGGTGGTGATTGTGAAAGAGAAAAGCCCCAGAGAATAAATTAATCTCTATAAATATGCCAACTGTGAACACAACTCACTCAACACAGTCGGTGTCTCTGAAAAGCACATAAGCACTAAACACAACATTGTGCGGTGGACTGTTTAGGTCAGGTGACACCAAACCCTCTAACATCTCTCATAAAACCATCCACAGAGGACAGACGTTAACAAAGATGGCCTCCTCTTTTTCACTAGTTCTTCCAGCTGGACGTATACAACAGCAACGGCTCTCGGATGACGGAGAGTCAGATCCACAGCCAGCTGATGAGGATCAGGGCTCAGTCCTGGAAGACGGACAAAGAGCCGATGGGCATCCTGACCAGCGAGCACCGTCACACCTGGGGACAGGCCTACAACCGGCTGCTGAGAGGTACGTCACAGGACTACATACACATTCACTGTATATCCAAATACACTACGATTCTACGTATATATACTGTTATACTTTACATGTTGTTTACATGTCAGAGGTTCCTTAAATGCACAGGGAAAACACTTCTTCTCTGCATTACCAGATCCCCCTGCAAAGAATGCATGACTTTGACAGACAAAAGAAAGCTGATTTATTGCTCACAAACAAGTTTTAAACATCTGAACATGCTTGAATGCATGAACTGAAACCTGGAAATCAATCTGAAACCTGTTTTAGTGAGCAGTGTTGCAAAGTGTATGTAGAAATGTGTACATGTTATAAAAGACATGTTTCAGGCCAAGACGGGACCAAAATAAGACGTTCAAGTACGATAAATGTAGTTAAAGGTATAATGTGTTACATTTGTCAGTTGCTGTTTGTAAACACACTGCATTCAAAGTTGGCCCGCAGTGAATGAAGAGAGGGACCGGCGTTAGTAAGAACAAAGCAGTGAATCAGAGATATTGTGTACCAGCACAATGATAATTTTATATACAGTAAGAGATGTGGCACTAAATTTGATCTTGAAATTTTTAAATACTCTGTTTGTTTTCGTGTTCTTCATTTTGTGACTCAGACAAACTAAACAAGGAGTCGGTGCGGCTGATAGAGACGGGACTTTTCTCCTTGTGCCTGGATTCTCCGGTCATGAGGATATCAGATGAAAAGTATGCACTCACTCACACAAACAACCTCTTCCTCTCTCTCCACCTCTTTGTCTCCATCCTCTGTCTCATTATCCACACTCAGGTATTTCTGTTGTTGTGCAATCATGTGTGTGTGCGTGTGTGTGCGTGTGTGTGTGTGTTCAGATATCATTGTGCTGTCTGTTGACATTTGGTCCTTAAGCAACAATGTGCATTTGTCACTTCCTCCATTTGAAATGTCATCGCAGTTGCTGCTTGTTGGCAGCTTGTTTTCATTTTTGTCACTTGCAGAGGTGGAAGAAGTACTCTCAGATCCTTTACTTGAGTAAAAGTATAAATACCGTCGTTTAAAAATACTCCATTGCAAGTAAAAGTTCTGAATTCAAAATGTTACTTAAGTAAAAGTACAGAAGTATTATCAGCAAAATGCACTTAAAGTATTAAAAGTAAAAGTACTTATTATGCCGAATGAATCCTTTCAAAGTTATTTTTATTATAGAATATTATATTATTCTGCTTGTATCATTAACAAATACATGTAAGTTTGTTCGTCAATATGGAGCCAATTTTAGATTCTAGAGATTTTAGTAAATGTACGTACCGCTGGTCTTTTGATATGTTTTTTCTTTGTGTGTTCATTTTGTTTGTTCCAACTTTGATTGACAGGTATGCCAGCCGTAAGGCAGCACAGGTTCTGCACGGAGGCGGGACGTTCTCCAACAGCGGCAACCGCTGGTTTGATAAAACGCTGCAGGTGAGCAGCAGCAATATATTCACGTAGGACAAGGAAAGGTTACATGAGACTAGCTGATAGACAGCAGTTACAGCAGACTAACTGTTGTCTGTGTGTGTGTGTCTGAATAGTTTGTGGTGGGCGAGGACGGCTCGTGGGGTCTTCTGTATGAATCAGCCACAGCCGACGGTCCGCCCATAGCAACACTGCTGGATCACATCCTCGATTACTGGTGAGATTAAGGGTTAATGAGGAGAGACGTCATCATATCCTCACGCAGTATTTCTCAGACACTTCACTGTTTATTGAGTTAAAATATAACAGCATCAATACAGTGTATATATATAACCGCATGCTACTGGTTGTATACATCCCTAACATTTAAATTGAGCAGGGCCAAATTTGTATGATAATTTGTTCGCTTTTACTGGTTAAAATTATTATTATAAATTGAATTAAATGAATAAATAAATAATTCCTGGCAAGTTCTAATTTTTTTTTTTTTTAATTAGAGTTATCGGTGTGCAGCTTTCCCCTTATTCTTTTGATTTTCTTTTCCTTGCATTTCCCTCAGCTCTTCAATATTTACTTACAATATTTATCCTAATATCTATTTACCAACCACTGACAGGTGACCCAAGCTGACCCCAGTTAGATCTGGACACTTTTTTTCATACATAAAAGTGCTGTTTAATTGTCTTTTAGCTTAAAGTATTAACTGCTAAAGCCAAACTCTTTATTCCCTTTAACCTAAAAGCTGATTGTTACCAGAATATAGAGATGGGGATATAAAGTTTGCTTGTGTTTGGTGTGTGGCTCTTTAGTGCTTTATCCTACAGGGCCAGTTAAAACTCTCGCAATCCACCAGAAAATGTCATACGTCAAGACTGTCCACATGTCTATTGGCTTTAAATGTGTCCTGTTGAAGCCAAACTGTGTTTACGTTTAACCTAAACCTGCACTGTCACTAGAATCTTGTTCCTAATCTTTACTCTCACAATCCACACACAGAAACTATAATTCATACTGACACTCTGTCTCCAATGATTTATCCACAACCTGACACACATTTCCACACTCATTTGATGCTTTTGTCCAAAGTGACTGACATTTTTCTCATGTGAACCACTGGAACAAGAGGCCACAGGGCGCTGGCAGAGCTAAGAGTTACCAAGGAGGTGCTAAAGCTGCAGCTAAATGTCTCATTACAGAGCGGTTGTAAACACAGGGATGCAAAATGCACAGTGATTACCTCATAGATTTAGTCAAAATGGACCTTTATGATAGGATGGAAGATAATTAGTGTTTTCTTGTTTTCTGTAGTGAGAAACCAGACCCAAGGAGAGCGCCGCTGGTCCCTCTACCGATGCCCAAGAAGCTTTACTTCCACATAGACCGAGAGATTAAGAGGGACATAGAGCACGCCAAGCAGAACCTCGACATGTAAGTTCTCCCACTTATTCTGGTGAGCAGTGTGGAGTGTTGAAGTGTAAATGTAGAGTCTCTGCAGAATACTCGTCATGATAAGAGAAGAATGGCCTCGCTGCACAGCGTAAGCTACTTGTTTGCTTATGTCTCAAAATCTAACAAACCTGAAATGAACTTGGCCTAAAGGAAAGCCACAGGAGTGTAAACACGTTTATCTTCTGTGTGAATGTAACCTTGACTAAACAGAAAGCTGACTGACTTTTTAAAAGTCTGAAAATCTATTATATTGCAATATGAAGTGCTAAAAAAAATGTAAAGCTTACCATGTAAAAGAACAGACAATACAAATAATGAACATGGAGGTTCTTTCTTGACCTTGGGAACATATTTCTGTGATAAGTTACTCTAAAAGGCTCAATTACTAGCTTTTTCTGGAGCTTTTGGCCAGATCTCACAGAATGGTCAGGTGTCAGACCATCCATACAAGTTTTAAATTTCCTGCAGACTGATCAACGACCTCGACGTGAACGTGTTCAACTTCGAGACGTTTGGTAAGGACCTTCCCAAGCAGCACAACATGAGTCCAAACTCCTTCATCCAGGTCGCCCTGCAGCTCGCCTACTACAGGTCAGTCACAGTGACATCACTAACTTTAACCGATTCAAAACATGAAGTTTTATTATTAATATTTGCATCACAAGAAAATCCACCTTTAGAAACCCTCACACTGTTATTACCTTCTATTTTTGATTTTCCTCATCCTGCCTGCCCAGTTACACATCACTCAGAATAGAATAAACTTAATTGTCTCTCCCGGGCAGGTAATTTGTCTCACTCATAAGACAGTAAAGACAGTAGAAATAATGTACAAAATAGTAGAGAAACAAATGAAGTTATTTATAGAACACATTTAAAAACATCAAATGTTGAATAAACTGCGAATAAACATCCATTAATCTGCTTAGAGATCATAGAAAAAAGATGCTGCTTGTAACTCCAGAACTTGCCTGAGAATCATCATATTTTAAAGTTTTCTTCAGTATTAAAGTAATTCAGTGATAGCTGTCTGTTAATCCAGAGTTACATTGCAAACAGGAACTGCTACTAGCTAATTCGGCATACTTTTAATGATGCCAATTTGACAAAAATTTAACAAACATTGGCTAAAATAAAACAGGGCCTCAAGTTGTAGCCCACAGCTAACTAATGGACTCCACTGCAACAGTTTACTTCCTGTTTACATCTACCAAAGCATTATGGGAACTTATAGCTCCAAAACGTAGAGATCCCCCAACGTAAAGTGACCAAATTTATTAATAAATAATGTAAATAATATCTTTTTGACATTATTTAGGCTCATAATGTAGACTTTAAAAACCCTGATTTAGATCATTTGTTTCTGTATTATTTGTGGTTTGTCCTGGAACGTACATCGATGATAAATAAGAATAAAGATCGAACTGATCAGTGTTTGTGTTTTTAGATTTCACTCCTTTTTGTTCTTTCTTTTTTTTTTAGAGTCCACAATGAGGTCTGTCCTGCCTGTGACATCGCCTCTCAGAGGATGTTTCGCGGAGGAAGGACAGAATATATCCGTTCGCCCACAAATCAGACGCTCAAGTTCATTCTTGCCTTCGATGATCCGTCCGTATCGGTGAGAAACGCTCGTGAACTGTTCCGCTGTGGCCAACGCGGGATTCATTTAAGCTTGTTTGACTGATTTTATAACGAGGAGAAATGTAATGTTTTATTTCTCGCGTTGCAGCCGGAAGCAAAGCTGCAGCTGTTCAGAGAAGCTGTTGATGCCTATACAGCTGTGACTCATCAGGTAAATAACAAGTCAACTGACTTATCTGTCATCTGTTATTAACTGAAAAACACTTTGCTCTGAACTCTTCTTTTTTTTTCTGCTCTGTTCAGGTACTTAAAGGACACGGCATTGACCACCACCTGCTGGGGCTCAAGCTGCAGGCCATCGAGGAAGGACTGAGCATCCCCAAAGTCTTCATGGACACGGCGTACGGCCTCGCAACGCACTGGAAACTCCGAACGGGGCAGGTGTGTATCTGTGTGTTAAAGTGTGTATGTGTTGGTTTGTGTAGCCCAACAGGAAGTGGGAATTAAGTTTTTGTTTCTTTTATGCTGATATAAGAGGGAACTTTCAGCAGGTGATCAGCAGTTGTCCTGCTGCTCTGAAGCATGTGATGTTTTTTTATTGTGGAGCATTTACTGCCAACAAAATGCAATTTGGGAGTTTCCAGCAATCACGCTGCTTATCTTCTGTTTTTTTTAGTTTTTTTTTATGATGACATTCAGACTGGTACTGTAGGTTATTTGCTCCTCGGCTGATTTGACTTTAATTATTTTCTTGACAGCAGAAGCTCGTGTGGTTTTTATGGCCCTAGTTTCACATGTTGTCTCATTATCCCTTTACAGTGTAGCCAGCTACTGTGTATAGTGTGAGTTATCTCCATCTGATGATTTACTCTGGATTCATCCTGCTTGATCAAAGTCAACACTTTGCCTTTCACGTCACCTTTTCACACTTTATTCAGTCTAGACGTGTAATTTACATACAGAACAATGAATGATGACACCACACGTTGACACTAGATCAATAGATTAATTTAATTTAATTAAAAAAGATTTCAAATGTTGTTGTCAGATGTTTTGATATCAAGGACAAGGTCTGCTTGGGGTTTTTGTCCGTATAGTCCTTATATTATTAATGGTATGTGGCATTTAATGGTATGGAAACAGAGGGAAGGTGAAATCTATGAAACAAACATACATTTTCATTGTGCTACCTCGGAGCTGAAATAGCAGTGAACTGTTATTGTTGCTTATTTTCTGGAGACCCACTGATTTCTCTCAAATTTTCACCCAATTTTAGGAACCACTGAATTATGATTTCAGCTATTTGACAATAATATCTTTACGGGCTGGACAGTGTGAAATGATATGATCATATCTTGTTATCTTTTAGAGGCGCAACTAACTTTACTTTCCTTACTGAATAATGTGCTGAATACTTTATCAATTAATCCGTTATTTGTTTGGTCTATGAAAAGTCAGAAAATACAAAAAAAAAATGCCTTCAATGTCTTCAAAAGCTTTTTTAAACCCAAAGATACTCAGCTTTTATCATATGAGAAAAGGTAGGAAATCTTCACACAAGAGGAAAATTAGCAAATATTTGGTACTTTTCCTTGAAAAAATGCTTAAATTAATTTTTACGTCCATCTACTAATCAAATAATTGACTAATTGTTTCATTATTTATTATCTTTTACAAAATATTGCTATCCAAATTAATGATTCCAAGTCAAACAAACTATTATTGAAGTTTTGTTTTACACATTTTAAGTGTTTTGTCCGATTAAAACACAGTTCATTGCTTTGAACATAAAATTTACTGATTTTATATGTGTGTATTTTATAATTATGATTATTGTTGTTGTTGTATTTTGCATACACTGGCATATTGTGATAAAATGTTAATCAATATCAGGAAAACATTGTTGTGATATTGTTTTCAGCCCCAGTCGTAGTATCTACATTATATGTGTGCAGGTGTAACTTTCTCTCTTGTGATACATTATCTCACGTTGATCCTCTCTCTTGCTCCTTCAGGTGCCGGCGAACACAGACAGCGTGATGTGTTTCGGGCCCCTCGTCCCCGACGGCTACGCCATTTGCTACAACCCCCAGGCGGACCACGTCCACTTCTCCATCACCGCCTTCAACTGCTGCGAGGAGACGCACGCAGAGACGCTAGCTCTCACCCTGAAGGACACTTTGTGTCAGATACAGGAGCTGCTGCAGCCTACTGTGTAGAGCTGCTGCTGTCCAACAGGATAAACCCACTCTTCTACACCTGGGGAAAAAAAACACTTTATTTTCTTAAAACAACAGTTTGTAGAAGTCTTGATGATGATGATGTTTTCTTGTGCATGTAAGGCTTCACTAGAGCGGTTAAATCCGAGCGAGTATTGAAGACCGAACATGTCTCTGAGGTGCTTTTGATGCTTTTTTAAAGCTTTTGATGAAGCAATAAATCACTTTCCTTTTTCTAGCAAGAGCTGAGCAAGCAAGCTGTGTTATATTTGCTACAGTGGACGCACTTAAAGGGCTTCTAATGCTACAATCTGTCTGAGTGAAAGCAAACCAAAGTCAACCTGACACTCCGTCATTAATCAGAACAAGCCAAAACATTTGTGTTTAAACTAACTGCACTCCTTTTTGCAAGCCATGAGATGACCAGTGGCCTTTCTAGCACCCTCTGTTGAGCATGAATATGATTCATGTGTTGCACTGCCATCAGAGTTAATTGACAAATATCGATGGAAACTATTGATTGTGTGGGTGAACGCGCCTGTTTGAAATGGACCAAAAGCCAGAAAGCTGGTTATTAATGGTGGCGGTGCAACAGGTGCTTTTGTCTCTCTTGAGTCGAGCGACCTGAACTTCAGGATGTATTTACTGTATGTTGAAATGAATGGGAAGAGGCTTTTGGTGTGTTGTTCTGCTGTCAACCTGCAGGACTGGTTAATAAAGCCTGCTATCACATGATTCCTCGTTTACATGCTTTGTGTGAGTGTGAGAGAGTGTATGACAGTGATTAACGAAGGTGGAGCTGTGTTTGTTTTAATAGTGTGCCTGTGTTATGGCGTCCCTGCAGAAATCAGTGAGCTATTTCAGCTTTGAGGTAAACCACAAGAAGTCGTGCCAACCTCTCACTCGTCTCCCATCACTTACATTGAAATTGCATTAGGAAAAGATCTCTTAAAGGGGAACTACGCCCATTTTCAAAATTCATAGATGTTATTCCTATGGTTTAAGACAGTCCAAAAAATATTAGTAAACATGAACAACTCTCTCCCAAATCCAAAAACTAGAACGCTAAAACTCAAACTTGTGATGTCATAGGGTATAAAGTCTGGAAAGGCTCAATAGACAATAAATTGGGAGAGATGTTATAGATGACATTAAGAGCACCCAGGGGAATGTTCTGAGTATATGTGAACGTTTTCTGTTTCACAACTGAGGTCACTACAACAGAATAAATCTCATTTGAGTATAAAAAAGAAAAACAAAATCAATCTCTCTCAGACTATATACCCTATGACATCACAAGTTTGAGACTTACTTCTCTAGTTTCTGTTTTTGAGAGAGGAGCTCATTTTTACTAATATTGATTGAACCTAGTACGCCATGAAAATAACATTGGAATTCTTAATTTAGGTGGTGTTCCCCTTTAATGGCCAGTATAAACAGGAGGAATGATTACAGCAAGCAAACCCTGTTTAAATATACATATAGGCACCTGACGCCTGAAAATTGTGTACCTACCCTTTAATATATCTCCTAGGAATCCTCGTAATGATATATTGACTGCTTGTGAAAAAATGATAATTTTCTAATATAATAAAATAAATACTTTATTGATCCTCGGTGGGAAATTGGGACGTTACAGTTGCTCTTATATAAACATAAAGAAATGTAAGAAAATAGAAATAAAGGAGTGAGGAACTTATAAATTATGTACATAATGCTACAACATATTACACAATATATGTAGAGAAATATATGTAAATAATAAAAATAAGAATAAGAAATGAGAGTATAAGAAATATGTACAAATATGTGCATTAAAGACATACAATATATAACATATAACCACAAAATAATACTGTAAATATCTGTTCATGATACGTGACTGGATAAAAAAAATAAACATCTGAATAAAAACATTAACAATTTCTACGTTATTATTACACACTGCATATAATGTTTATAATGACTGTTATGGTTATAACAAAGAGTCATCAATTTTCATGGAGGTTTGCGTTTTCAACAATGACCAAATAAAACACTAAAAAATGTAAGATTAGAGTGTAATGAACAGTAAATTAATAAAATAAAATGGTAAAATAGCACATTTGTCTCGCCTATAAGCAAAAAACAGTACACCATACCAGCAGAGGATGCAAAGCTTTGAAATAAAGATAACATTTCTTAAAAGTAATGTACTTGTATTACCATGTGTCCGCGCTGCTGATTGGACGAGCTGAAACCGGAAACGACGTCAACAGCGGCCGCATCACGTTTAATTTAAAACCGGAACAAACAAAAGGAACCAAAGCAAAGCTCAGCAGCTGTTTGAGTGTTTTCTTTGAGTTGTTATTAAGTAATAGACCCGCAGTCTGTGTATAACAGGATTATATAAGGGACACTGACGAGCGGACTTTTGTACCGCAGCTTGGAGAAAAGAACCGGAGATGAAGATGAGAGCACATTAGACAAACATCAAGATTTTATCTTTTTACTTTATTTTATTTTAAAGTTATCTCATTTATTTACTTAACCTTTTAGCGTCTTTTTTTAAAAAAATAAAAATTTCGCATTACAATGAAGGGCTCCTATTCTGCTTTTCCAAGCCGGAGGGTGAGGAGGTGCAGCGGGGCGACCGGGCTGCTGTATCCGCTCCTCGGTGCGTGTCTCTGGGCTGCGGTGGTCGGGTACAAGCCGGTGATCATAGTGCACGGTTTGTTCGACAGCTCAGGGGATTTTATACATTTACAGCAGTTCATTAACGAGGTGAGTGGTGGGGAATAAAGAGTGACTTGTTCAATGTGGTTGTTTTGCGGCTATTTTGGAGCAAAGTATAAACCTGTACATTTTGTTCAACACCCTGAAAAGGGTTTGATCGTATACATTATATACTGCAGGCCTTATATCACCACATGTTATCAGCAAAACATGGTCCGGTACCATGCAATATGTACTGTGCCACATTAGTCAGCTTTTATCTTAATGGTAGAGTCAGAAGATTGTCTTGTGATGTAACTGTAACTATTTTTGTGCATTATTCTTGCAGCAATACCACAGGGGAATTTACTGATTAGTACTATAATGTAGGTTCTTGCACTTAAATATTATTATTATAGAGTTTTAAATGTGTTATATTGGTTTAATTTAACCTGTAGTTTGCACTTTATTAGTCTGTAATGTTATCTATAATTTGTGTGTGGAACTTGCCAAGCTATCGTCAGCCAATCTGGACTTTTTTGGTACATTAAATCTGTGAGAATTAGGCTATGCACAGGAGGTTTTATTCAGTAAAGTTGTCAGTGGTAATGTAAGTTCAAAATGCACAGTGAAATGTGCTCTGTCCTGCTTTTCTTCTTGAATCCTCCAATCCCCACACACACCCTTTTGGCACACAGACACACAGTTTTTAAGATGGTGTTGGGAGTAACCGGTTGAATAGAGGAGGATGTGGTGAAGTCTTTGTGGGGACCCCTGCAAGGTTGATGAGGTTAAACCAAGATTAAGTTCCTCTTTTTCACGTCTGCTGTATTAGAAAGCTCATGGCTGAAACCAGACTGCATATATTTCTGCAGGAAAAGAAAATCGAAAGAGGAAATTCAGACCACCTTGTGTCTGTTAGCATGTGCTGCTGCTTTCTTACCAAACAGCCTAATGAATCATCAATATTTAAAGCAAATCCTGATCAATTAGCAGCTAAACATCCCGGTGGACCTTTGATAACACAGGAGGTTAGGTTGCTGTTGTTTTTTTACGCTGTGGTTTGCGTGCCGTTTCTTGTGTTTGTTTAACGCCTCATGCAACAATATGAATAGGAATTACTGAAACACAGTCCCTCCCTACAAGCCCAGCACAGTACACCCTGTTTATGAAGTAAAACCATCTTCTTCTTCTCTCCTGCAGTCTCATCCTGGAACAAATGTTACGGTCATCGACTTATTTGACAGAAGTGCCAGCCTGCAGCCACTGTGGAAGCAGGTGGAGGGATTCAAGGCAGCTATTTACCCAATAATGCAAAACGCAGAAGACGGGGTCCACTTCATCTGCTACTCTCAAGGTTTGTGAGTGCATCTCTGCAAGTTAAATAGAGACATGAATGTGGTATTTGTTTAAGATTATAAAACAGTCTTGGTATGTACTGTACTGGGCTTCACAAGACTGTACGTTTTATTCACCGGACAGATTTTTTTTATGAGTCTTATGATTTCTGCTTCAGTCAGGAGTTGGAAATTCCCAGCCAGCTGCTTGTAATTCAAACTGCTAAATGTTCCAATTAATAGAAACCAGGGGAAGAAATACATATAACGATGACTTTGCCCATCATTCATGTAAATTACTCATATTGCCGACCACAGATGTTAAGTATTTATGTGAGGAACCTTAGATTTTAAATTCATTTCTTATCAATTTCACATGTTTTTATAGATGCTGTACTGAAAGTCAAACTGAAATGTATTTCCAGGACCGTGAATATGAAAAAAAAAGGTGTACAGTGCATGCAATTAATATGATTAGAGCTGAAACAACTAGTCGGTAATTGGTTAGTTGATCGAAAGGGAAATTAATTGGCAACTATTTTGATAATCAATTAATTATTTAAGCAGTTGTTTTTTTGTCTTGTGTGATACTTGATTTAATATCTTTAGGTCAGAACAAACAATACATTATTTTGTTGGCTTACAGAGATTGTGATAGGCCCTTTTTATTGGACATACAATAAAGTTTAATCAAGAAAATTAGCAGATTAATTGATAATGAAAATTATCTTTAGTTGCGGCCCTCAATATAAGAACTGCATGCGTTGATATGGGTTAAAAAAATTAGTTCTTTTTTTCACAGGTGGGCTGGTTTGCAGAGGAATCCTCTCCACTCTCTCTGACCACAACGTCCAAACTTTCATCTCTCTGTCCTCGCCTCAGGCTGGGCAATATGGAGGTGAGTTTGACTTCAAAGGCTGAACACGTGATTATGTGTAAAGCGCCTATAATTGATATTTTCATAATACCAATGTATCAAATGTCAACGTGAAAACAATGTGACAATGTGAAAGGGGTAGTAATGGACCTACAGAGAATTATCACCTGATACTGCAGTTCCCCTTGGCTTTACGGAGCTTTATAGTAAGTTTCAGCTCTTTGTTTAACTGCTCAGCCCTTGACTTCACTGTTTTGCTTCTCGCTGCTCTCGATGTGTCGTTTTCGGCCGCAGCATGCAGCTGTTTTAAGCGGAAAAGCTCTAAAAACTCACATACACTATTTGATCTGGTGAACACAGTGGAGCATTTAGCTGTTGAAGAGACATACAAGTCCTCAGGAGTTGGTGGAGACCAAAAAATGGACCTAAAAGAAGAGAATATTGGACTTACATTCATCTGGAGGACAGAGACACAACTCCAAATGAATAAAAAAATGTTGCCCTATAACTGCTGGAGATGTAAATAAGCAGCTGTTTGCTAACAAGTTAGCCATATCAACTTAAATAAAGGGTCTTAATATGTCAATGTTGTGTTCTCAACTTGTTTCTGTTGCCCCCAAGTGGCCAAAAAATCTTTTATAGGAGATTCAAGCTTGCTCTTCATCCTGCTCTTTGTCTCTTCAGACACGGACTACCTGAGGTACCTCTTCCCACAGTTTGTGAAGTCCAACCTCTTCCACCTCTGTTACACGTCAATAGGTCAGAGGATCTCCATCTGCAACTACTGGAACGGTGAGAATAATTTATATTCCTTATAATCCTATCAGATTCAAAGACGTGAGATTTAGTATAAGAAAGTTTCATAAACAAGTGTTTTGACATACTGGCTGTTTGTCCTCGTCCTCCAGACCCCCACCACAGAGACCTGTACGTGAACAGCAGTGATTATTTGGCTCTGCTCGACAGCGAGAGACCCAATCCAAATGCAACAGGTCAGCACATTCCTTGTGGGTAAAACTCATCCATTAGTTTAATGAATGTAACTATCAGCGGGTGTTTGTTTATCTTCATGATTTAACAGTGAGTTTAAGCTCGTGACTATAAAGAAATGTCAATAAGCAGGAAGAGGACGTTGTGCTTGTGTTATCAGCCGATTCTTAGGAAGACTGATTAATACGAAAAAAATATTTTCTAGAATATGCATTTAGTATTTATTTAGTCGCGTATGGTACAAATAAAGGTGCACATTGCACCAATGCAAAGAGACTATTTACAGTTAACACAGTATATCAGGCAAACTCATCACAAGTTAATGATAGATACCAAGAATACACACACAACTGTCACCTGTCATTAATTACATACTGTAGGTTCGGACTTCTAGTAAACAGCAGGCAGTAATACGTTTGTCTATAATTGGATAGTAAAAACTTTGGCCATCCAAGTTTTAACATTTGAATGTTTTTATTACATTTGTTAATAACAAACGTATGATAACTTAATAACGTGTGAAGTTGATCAAAACTGTTCAAAGAAGAGACTATAAATCCATTTTGGAAGTATGCTACCTGAAATTCATCAGGCATTATTTGAAAAACATAACTGATGAACGAAGATAATATAAGATAAAATAGGACTTTATTGATCCCAGGGGGGAAGTTCACATGTTACAGCCGCACAGAGACGGATCGAGAGGTATGAAAACTGATTTGAAAAAAACGATTTCACTGAAAAATATAAAGTAAAACTAGAAGTGCACTCGGAGAGTGCAGACCTCCGCCAAGGCAGGTTTCATGTACGTCCTGGAGCAGCATAGAGGAGCAGCATAGCGGAGCATCGTAAAATCACTTCAGTGGAAGTGGTCAGAAACAAAATAAAACTCACCTAAAGCGTCGTCGTCACTCTTTGCAACAGTCACCAAGTGTGCCTCGGTCGAAGTAAACTGTAATGACACCGTGTTTGATGAGGAAAGCAGGCAGAAGGAGATAGCTGGGTGACTCGTCAGGAAAGCGTCATCAGTTACACTGCGCATGTCCTACAGCCGTGGACTTTTGGAGTAATCCTCCAAACGGACAAACCAACCAACAAACCAATGCCGGTGAAAACATAACCTCCTTATTGGGCCTTCGGCCTTGGCGGAGGTAATAATAAATTAAAAAAATAAGAGAGGGGACTTTACAAAGAATACTTTACCTCACAGTTTGAATTAATTTTGAGTTAATGGCAGAGCTGTTGTGCTGGATTGTAATAGGTCAGGCATACCTAATAAAGTGTAATAAAGTTTATCTCTCGATCTCAGAGTGGAAGAAGAACTTCCTCAAAATCACCAAACTGGTGTTGGTCGGAGGACCGGACGATGGGGTCATCACTCCCTGGCAGTCGAGGTGAGTTTCTCCTCTGTCTTGTTCATTTCCTCAAAAATGTTTTCATATGATTTCATGTAATAATCTTCTTCATAGACAAAACAATTTTATCTTTGACACATTGCACATGAGATTTTGTTGCAAGGAATCAGCACAGGATTCATTTTTGGACTGATTGATAGTGAAAGTCGGGGTGTCATCTTATGCATTCAAATGCTTTTAACATCTTTCTGCCATATACTATACACTGGAGGCACACAGTTATATAAAACTGACCCTTATGCTAAAATACTTGTGAAACACCAGAGTTAATTCATTTAGTTGAATATTATTCCTGCACTTCTGAACCCCTGATGAAAGCCACTTAACTTTTTGAGATTAGGCTTTTCTGGATAATTTTTTCCAGTTGACTTTAATTCATACACACTGAGTTTTCTCCCTTTATGTTATTCTTTTTTTCCGGTGTCATATGACACGTTCTATGCTCAGTTCACACATTACTATGCCTCGAAAGATTTTCTTTTTTTATGGCTGTGGTTGCTCAGATGACTCTCATGTGATACTCACACATTATTATCATCGCTCTGTCTCTCTCCTGATTTCTAGTCAGTTCGGGTTTTATGACGACAACGAGACCGTCATTGAGATGCAGCACCAAGACGTGAGTGAAAATCAGACACACATGAAACTGTTTTTTAGCTTATTTCCGTGCACTTTGTGATCATTACTAATACTTTGATACTATTTTGGACTCGTGGACTTCTAAGACACCAAACCTACAGTGGTGAAACAAAAAGCACAGAACTTTTTACATATAACGTTACATTGCAAACAAAAAACTTTATCTTCTGTCCAAATTTGAAAAATAAAATCTGCCACAAAAAAGGTTAACTTCCTCAAACATGTCAAATTTTCTATAATCGTCCAACAAGAAGAAGCCATCAGGCATGAAGGGCATTTTACTGAAAAGTGTTTTGCAAAATAAATGAACCATACAGTTAAAGGTCTCTGTAGTGAGCTGGAACATCTCACATTTATAGTCTGATGTTTGGAGGTTCCCATCCCAATGCAGCCCATCATTTGTCAGTTATATATTGCCTTGGGATAATATACCTAGTTTGAAATGTAAAAGGGTTGAACTTTGAGAAGAAGAACACGACCTGAATCGTATTCTTTTGTTCCTGTTTCAGGTGTATTTAAGAGATGTTTTCGGTCTGAAGACGCTGGCGGATCGCGGAGATCTGATCATCTGTTCTGTTCCCGGAGTCGAACACGTGTATTGGCACTCGAATGAGACGGTGTTCCACACGTGCATGGAGAAATGGCTGGTGTAGAACAAAAGTATTTTACAGCACAAACACACACACACACACACACACACACACACACACACACACACACACACACACACACACACACACACACACACCCTGCCATTTCATAAGCTCTAAACTTCCACTATATATGAAAATCTGCCTCTACAGTATCCTCGCAGACATCTGTGAGTGTACTCTTAAGGATGTAATCTCATTTTTTTGGATTACAGTTCTTAGAAATCACTTGGTAAACAAACATTGTTGCCAACGTTTGTTTTTCCCTTGTACTTTCTGTTGATAAATTTAGTTTTTCATGCTTATCCTTGTAACTACTAGGTTACTGTGAAAGGAATAGTTTAACATTTTGGGAAATACGCTTATTTGCTCTCTCGCAGAGAGTTAGATGAGAAGATTGATACCACTCTCCTGTCTGTACACTGAATATGAAGCTACAGCCAGCAGATGGTTAGCTTAGATTAGCATAAAGACTGGAAACAAAGGGAAACAGCTAGCCTGGTTCTGTCCGAAGGCAACAAAACCCACCTACCAGCACCTCTATAGCTCGCTGATTAACATGTTATATGTTGTTTGTTTAAACTGTACAAAAACTGAAGTGTAAAAGGAGGTTTTGTGCCGGACAATTTCTTGGCTGGCCGCAGTTACGTAGTCTTGTTGTCACTGTGAGGTTGTTAGGCAACCAGCAGCGAGACTCCACAAAGGTATTGCTCCCGGCCAAGAAATAAAACACAGTTTAACTGCACAAACGGATTAAACAAACAGGATGTAACGTGTTAATTAGTGCGCTTTAGAGGTGCTGCTAGATGGATATTTTTAGACAGAGTCAGGGCTACTGTTCCCCCTGTGTCCAGTCTTTATGCTAAGCTAAGCTAACCAACTGCTTACTGATAAGCTAACCAACTGCTTACTGTAGGTTCATATTTATTGTACGGACGAGTGAGTAAGAGTGGTATTGATCTTCTTATCTAACACTCGGCAGGAACGTGAATAAGTTTATTTCACAAAAACTGCTCCTTTAATTATTTCTTTTAAATCGTGGTGTTGCTGTCAGACAAATCCAGCACATATCTGTCTGTGTGCTGAAGGTATTTTCTCAGAAAATAAGTACAAGGCAAAAAACTGTCAGAAGCAACAAATATAAAGGCTACCATAAACTTTAGGAAGGTTTAACTGCTATTATGTTATTACTGTCTGCAACGGTAAAGCAAATCATACATTAAAGGAACACTCCAGAAATTTAGGGACTCGTAAGAGACGGATTAAAAAGATAAGGGTCAAAAATTAATGTAGCAGAGGCTGAAGACAGAATACATTTTACTGTTTTTTCAAGCTGAAAAGTCCCTCATGACCGCTCTTTATGTGCAAAAAATTGATGGAGTGCCCCTTTAATTTGCATGAAAACGAGCCCACATACATACAGTATATATCCATGTGTGTGTCTGCGTGTGTTTGTTCACACATACCTCAAAACACTACACAACACAACAGTGCCTGAGCGACGTTCTGTCATCTTGTCTACATGTACAGACTCACTGCCCTGCTCATCTTGTGATGCAGTAATTTATATCTTTTTAGTCTTCCATTTTTAACCCAGGGTGGGTCATGTTTTCCTTTTTTTTTTTTTAGTGTGCACATCATGAATATATTGTTCAATATCATTATCATGCAGTGCTTTAGTAGATTAAGCCTTAAAAGTTTCCCGTCATGCCTCAGTGTTTCATGTCCCATACCGAAGTGCTACGACGCACGGCCTTTAGTGATGGTGCTAAAAATAATGATATGGAGGGGTTGATGTAGTGTGGCCGGAGAGTGGCAGTGCTATATTAGTGTTTACTTGTCAACCCGACTATTGTACGTGGCGCTCTTTACCTCCCATCGCATTTAGATATCTCAGGCGTTTGAGCAACCGTCATGTTTGTCTGTTTGTCGGAAAAGGAATCGATTTCTCTTAACTGTTTGCGTTTTGTTAGATGTTTATGTACTTGATAGATGTTTCTCAAAAGAACAAAAGGAATGGGAATATCTATTGTGTGATAAAACAAGAAGTGATTTTAATGAGTAAAGTATGCATTGCACAATGTTTAACCAGATGAAAAAAAGGGAAATGGTGAAGATGGGATGATTTTAACAGTTTAAAAGTTGTTAGATTTGAAGTATTATTTTGATATTGTTGCATCCTGTGTTTCATGTATGCTTTTAAAACTTAATTAACCTAACTGCATAAACTACTGTATGGCTTTAAGGGATGTCCTCTCTCTGTTCAGTTTTCTTGGTTTAAAAACGGTCAATGTGATTATGGACAATTTTTAAAAACTCAAACAGAAACTACTATTTTGACTCTGTCCTACAATTTCTACAGTATTTGGTCTGCAAATGAAATGTGTCAAATGTCAATTCCTCAATAAAAGACAGTTTTGAACATCTCTTTTTGTCTTAATTTATTACAAAGGATAGTCTTTGTCTAGTTAGTTCAGGAAACACCTTGCCACCTCAAAAAATTAAACAAACTAGCACAATAAAGTGGATAATTATACCAGAAATATGGCTGTGACAGTGACAGCCGTACAAATACCTACTTTCAAAATCTTTGTTTTGATTAATGGAAGAGTGAAAAGAAGAAATGTAATCTTACAGTCTAGCTAATAAAAAAAACAATAAATGGTTTTCTCTTTTTCAATTTATTCTTACAGTGCAAATAAAATATATGCAGAAACAGAAAAGAGAAGAGGAAGGAAAATTAACTTAAAGCTGCAGTATGCGATATTGGCGCAAATATGATTTTAAAAAGTTATTTCTAGAAAACGGTCGCTATATTGTGACAGTAGTACATGAAACAGGTAACCTGAAAAAAAATCATGTTCCTCTGTGTGCTACTGTGTCCTCCGGTGCTCCTAACGGCATCTGAAGGATTTCACTTACCGGAGCAAAACAAGGTCCGCTGTCCAGCTGCCGTCTATGAGAGCCGGCTGTCAATCACTCGCGAACTCCGACCAAACGGTCAAACTAGGCAGCGCTGATCAAATATGAATCAATATTCTGTTACTGTAATGACTATTTCTCTCCTCAGATGTTCTCAGAATCATCTTGTAGTTACTGTTTAGCTGTAAAATGAGAAAGTTTGTGATGCGGCCACTATTGTAAAATCTGTTGAAGGAAGCCAAGTTCTGGTCAGATGACCGGAGCACAGCCAATAGGAACGCTCTCTCTCTCAGAAATGACCTGTGATTAGTCAAAATCTGTCGTCACAGGCTAGATTTTTCTAAAGCCTGAAAACAGAGCCATGATGAGGTGCAGAAGTCTAGTTTTCTCTCAAAACACTTGAATTACAATATGCTGAAAGGTTATTATGGAATTTTTGCCAAATTATGCCAAAAAATTGTTGCCTACTGCCACTTTAAAGAACATGAAACAAACAAACTAAAGCAAAAAAAACAAAAAAGGATTTATTTATAAATTGTAAATACATTATTTATCATCTTCTGCTCCACTCAAACTACACACTTTTAGCGTCAGAGCCATTCTAAAAGAAAGGACTACAATTCCCTTCATGCTTTGCGCACCGGAAGGAACCCACCAGCTCACCGGATATCTGCACGCGGTCCCTCGGAAAGGCCCTTTTCCGTCTCTGAGCGGTGTGGTTACAGAACGGCAGACACAAGTGAGTGAAAACTTCACATGTATTCGCTTCATACGTCTTGAAAAATAATATTCTCGGATCATTCGAAGCAGTCTTGACTCCCGTTGTCCGAGAAATAAGAAGAGAACATCTCAGTTTCGCCGTAATGATGTTTTATTAGCACTAAAGAGTTGAACTACGGTCACAGCGGCGCTGAGCTTTAGCATGTGGCTAACGTATTAGCACATGTGGATGCGGCGTGTTGATCAGACAACCCGATAGATCTCACGAGCAGTGCTTTATTTCACTACATGTTGCGATAGTATACGTACTATTGGCACGTTCTTTAAGTAGAAAATACCACCACCGGTAATCAATAGTTGTAATTGACAACTGTAATGACAAGTTGGCTAACGTAACGTTCACTTAGGAGAGGCAGGCTTCAACTCGGGCCCTGCTAGGAAAATGTGTCTTTCACCTTTATTCTGACCTTACATTTAATCATAGCGTTATATATTCAGGTGATCTGAGCTACAGAGAAATATTAAAGTAGTTGTCTGTGTCTCGGTGTGTATGTTAGGTTAGCATGAAAACTGGTAGAGTTTAACAATGTAGCTATCGATCTCAATTAGTAAGGTTCACATTTTTTTTAATTTTTTTTTTATCATTGTTTATTTGATAGGGACCAATACAATGTACATAGACAACTTAGAAACGGCTATCTGATGCAAGTATCATAGTGCTTATAGCGGATGCTATTTTGCAACACCTGTCCCTAGAAGGGCTTTTTGTGAAAATGAGAGATTAAAACAGGAATGAGTACAGGAAAAATAAATAAATACAAACAAGCACACATTTAAAAACATTACATTTAGAAGCTAGACATGAGTACAGGTTTGTTGCTGAATTAAACAGGATTTGGTTGCTCCCTTAAAAGTGGTAAAGTTTGCAGAAAATTTCCAGTGTTCAGGTAGTGCGTTTCCAAGACTTCGCTCCTTTCACAGAAAAAGCTGTCTGAGCAAAAGATGTTTTGCGGAATGGAACTTTACAATTGCCACTTGAAGCTGCTCTGGTGGATCTGCTACAGCTCTGTAGTTGTTGTTTCAGAACTGATGAAACGTGACTGACGGATCCAGTTCGCTTTATAATGATCAATATCAACCAGACAACTGACCACAATGTGTCTGTTCTGTGTATTAATATTAGACAACCTGATGTGAGTTTCTTTTTGTCCAGCCCTATCTCGATGAATTGAAATGTTAGGGGGAACTGGGGTTCACACAAGGCTGCCTGAAAGTGTGATGCGTTATTTTCACTTGGCTTGAATTGACCACTTACTTTTTTTTTTTATCCTCAGTGACTGAGTGGGAGACCGCCCCAGCTGTGGCTGAGTCTCCAGAGATCAAACTCTTCGGCAAGTGGAGCACTGACGATGTCCAGATCAATGACATCTCCCTGCAGGTAAGCAGCCAGAGGCAGTTACTGCTTGTGTCAATTGTTAAAGAAATTTCAGTTTCTAGAAATGAATTTTTCACCATTAAAATATTCCTTCAATCTTCCTTTTATACTGAAAGCTGCCTTTTGTTTTTATTAGCTGAAATGATTGTCGTGCATTAAGCGAGGCTAGAGTCACGCCTGGACACTGACCCGTTGTCCTGGTGTGCTAGAGTGCTCGCAGAGGAAACGTCTTTGCTTATTCATTGGCTGTAGTCTGTCGTGGCTCAGTCAATCACCAACTCAGACACACTAACTCTTCCTACTGTACTTCAACAATGCTGTGTTCACATCTCCACAAACCCTGATGTTTAAATCACCCCCTGTGCACTACAGGATTACATCGCTGTGAAAGAGAAGTACGCCAAGTACCTGCCACATTCTGGAGGACGTTATGCCGCCAAGCGTTTCCGCAAGGCCCAGTGCCCCATCGTGGAGCGTCTGACCAACTCCATGATGATGCACGGCCGCAACAACGGCAAGAAACTGATGACCGTGCGCATCGTCAAGCACGCCTTCGAGATCATCCACCTGCTGACCGGAGAGGTATGTTTACTACTAACTTTCACAGCAATTGTTACTCTTGTTCGGCAGATCAAGACTGATATTTGGAAGGCAGCAATTATAAACTACAGCAAAGGGTGAACTGTGATACAGGACTAACGGTCTCTAACTGATCCTATGGGACAGGTTTTAATTGTAATAATACACAAGAGCTTCTCATAGTTTTTTGCTTATTAACACCGATAAAAATCTTCAAAAGAAGCAGATTATATAAATTGATCTCCATCTAGTTTTAAGTCCCCACGAATCCAATAGTTTGTCTTGCTCTAAAAGCGCTTCATAGCAGATTATAATAAACATTTGCATTTGAGACAACTCAGATTGTTTCCGTTAATTGATCTTGAAGAGAACTACATATGAGCTGTTAATTATGTCGCAGGTACCATTAAAATAATTCAGTCAAAAACCTACTAGTTATTGTACTTTGAATTATACTTAATAATCTGTTTCGATTTGATTTTTCAGTCATAGTGCACATTGCAGAAGTTACTGTCGAACAGTTGTCACTGTTTGGAGTGAGACAAAATACAGTAGAGCCCAGTCACTTTGTGCCAGGTTTCTTGATGTCATGTTGCCACATGTTGTGCATTGATTGAAATATTCAACTATTTTTTTTGTCCCCAGAATCCCCTCCAGGTCTTGGTGAACGCCATCATTAACAGTGGACCCCGTGAGGACTCCACCCGTATCGGTCGTGCTGGTACCGTCAGGAGGCAGGCTGTGGATGTGTCGCCCCTCCGCAGAGTCAACCAGGTAACCACACTCATTACTCTTTTACATTAAATGGATTTTGTTCTTTTGAATCTTTTGATTCAATATTTAGCATTACAAGAAAATCCTCTTACTTCAGACCAGACTGAAAAGGGTGTTGTGCTTTCACATATCTTGCAAATGAGCTGTAAATTGTGCCCATTGTAAGTGCAAGTGGGAGGAAGAATTCATTCAGTTAACTTAATTTTAATCAGTGAACATCAGATGACTTCAGAGCTGACAATGTAGAAGTTATACAGTATAATACATGTAAAAGATATAGCACAGGGTGCTTTGTAAACCGCTAGACAGTCTTTGTCTAGATTTTTTTCAACATCAAATATTCCTTTAATCTTTTTTAATTGAAAGCTGCTTTATTTCCATTGGCTGTAATAATTGTTTGTATTTGGTGCATTAAGCGAGGCTAGAGTCACGCCTGGATACTACCCGTTGTCCTGGTGTGCTAGAGTGCTCGCAGAGGAAATATCTTTGCTTATTCATTGGCTGTAGTCTGTTGTGGCCCAGTCAATCACCAACTCAGATACAATACACTACCGGCCATTGTTTATTCCACCAAAGTTAATCTGTCAGTCACTAATGTCCTGCTCTCTCGTCTTGTAGGCCATCTGGCTGCTGTGCACAGGAGCAAGAGAAGCTGCTTTCAGGAACATCAAGACCATCGCTGAGTGCCTGGCTGATGAGCTGATCAATGCCGCTAAGGTAACAGTTTATCCACTTATAGCATGTTATAGAATGATCATTCTGATTCAAAGTGCAATGTAGAATAAGTAGCACTGTTGCAGATAACTCAATACTATGATATAATACCTATTACTGCACCCTTGTGATGCTTATGTATTTGTTAGTGGATGTAAAACATAACCTTTAATTAAGGTGTAATTCTGGTCCTCCATTTATATTTTGCTGTGAGTATGTTGACGCACATTGATGCTTACTAAACTGACAATTTCTCCTCATTTCAGGGTTCATCTAACTCTTACGCCATCAAGAAGAAGGACGAGTTGGAGAGAGTTGCCAAGTCCAACCGTTAAACATGCTCGCTTTCTAACAAAACAAATAAAATTTGAAGAAATTTCTTCTGATGTCATGAGTCCGTTTCTTTTTATGCACTTTTACACATTTATTTATTTTATTTATTAGTTTATTTGGCAGGGACAATACATAGGCATTGTTACACTTAATTAAAGTGCAACCGATGCAACGTATATAGGACTTCTAGCCATAGCTAATTTGCAGACCTTGTCCCTGGTTAGGCTTTCAAGAAAAAGAAGATAAATAAAAAAAGAAAATACAGAATAGCACAAAAAAAAAATCACATAATACAACATCGTACATTACAATCAATTTACATATGTATATTCCCAATAAATATCAGTGATCGCAGGTTTGGTTTAGTTTCAGCCAGTGTTTCACCTTTTCATTGTACGTTTTCAGGTCAGGTTGTGTTTTTATTTCCGTTGGTAGGGCGTTCCAGAAATGTATTCCCTTTACTGAAAAAGATGACTGACCGAAGGTTGTTTTACGCTGTGCCACTCTGCAGTTACCATTTGTTGATCCCCTGGTGGCTATTCTATTGGTATTCAGTTTTGTGACATATGGAGTACAGCTGGGGCGAGATTGTTCACACATTTAAAAATCAGTTTGATAAAAGAAAGTTTGATAAAACTATCAAAACTGAGCAGCTTATACTTTTTCAGAATAATACAGTGGTGCCATTTCATTTGTTTTTGATCCATTATTTTCGGTGCTTGTTCATATAGCGATGCAACAGGTTTGACAGTTGACTGTGAAGCCTGGCTCCATACAGTAACACAATAAGACAGGTGTGAAAATATCATGGCATGCATAAACAGTTGAGCTGCCTTAAGGGGTATGTATTGTCGTATCATTCTGAAACAGTTCAGATTTACCTTTACTCTCTTGCATAACTTTTTAACATGTTTGTCAAATTTGAGTTGTGGATCCAAAATTACACCTAAAAATGTAAAATCATTGAATTCCTTTATTTCCTCTTGATCAATTTTGATTGTAAGCTTATCTTGTGCTCTCCTTCTAATGGAGAAACACATTGACACAGTCTTCTTAAGATTCAAGGTTAATTGGTTATTTTTGAGCCATTGTGATACACCCTCCATTTCATTAGATAGTGTCTGCTGCTACACAAGGGGTTTTAAGCTGACACGTAAATGACTGTGTCATCAGCGTACATTTGACACCCAGCTGTTTTGCAGCATGATTATAGCATGTCATTTATATATAAGCTGAAAAGCAGCGGGCCCAAGATTGAGCCTTGTGGAATGCCCATTTTGGATTGTTGGGGGATTGAGTATTTGTCGTTAACTTTAACAGGTTGCTCTCTACATTGGAGATATGATGCAAACCAGCTAGTTGCTTGGTCTGAAAAATTAAAGCCACTAAGTTTGTTTAGGAGTATGTTGTGGTTCACGGTATCAAAAGCCTCGTTAAGGTCTAGAAACACCGCTCCCACCACATTACCCTTGTCAAGGGAGCTCTTGATGTTCTCAGTGAGGTACAGTTGGCCATTTCTGTTGAGTACCCTTGCCTAAAACCAAATTGCATATGATGAATGAGTTTGTTGGTTTCGAGGAAGTCAGCAAGTTGTTCTGCAATGACTTTTTCCAGGACCTTTGAGAAAGCAGGTAGAATACGAATGGGTCTATAGTTGTCTACTTGGCCTGGTGCTCCAGCTTTAAAAAATTGGCGTGATGATAGCTGTTTTCCAGTTTTGTGGGAATTTACCAGTTCTGATGGAAAGGTTTATCAGATGTGTTATAGGTTTAATCAGGGTGGATCCGTGTGTTTTGATTAGTGCAGTGTCCAACCCAAACAGATCCTTTGCCTTTGAATTATTTAATTTATTGATGATTTTACCCACTTTCTCTTGGTCAACCTCTTTGATGTAGAAGGATTCTGAAGAATTGGTTGTAGTATCCTGTGGCAGTTTTACTGGCTCAAAATTTTCAACAAGCTCCTCCGCTGATTGAGTGAAGTGTTTAATAAATTCATTTGCTATCTCTGTACTGTCAGAGCTAATCGCTCCATTTACTTCCAGCGCTGATATAGATTTTTGTTGACTGGGCTTAAGTTTAGTAAGACTGTTTAAGTGTTTCCAGAGAGACGTGCTATTTCCTTTAGATTCCATAATTAGTTGTGTAAAGTATGTGGGTTTTGCCTTACGCAGTTCCCTTACTACAATGTTTCTCAAACCCCTGAAGATAAGATCTGTATTCATTTTGGTGGTCAGGGACTTTTCATTGCAAGGTCTCTTTTTTTCATTAACTGGCAGATATCATTTAGCCAGGGTAAGGAGACTCTTCTTTGTTTGCATTTAAAAATGTGTGTATATTTATCAATCAGTTCTGTGAGAGTTTTTGTCAAAGTGTTGCAACAGTTGTCGAGATCATTGTTTTGTAAAACATTATTCCAGTTAATATTATTTAGTTCATTTTCAAATTTTGGCATTTTGTTTTTGGGAATGCCTGCATTCCCTGACTTGTGTCCATTAATAAACCTTGGTAGACGCTGTTTGTCATGTTATGGTCAGAAAGGCCTGTTAATAAATTATACGTCCTTGTGACTCGTTCTGGTCTGTTTGTGACTATCAAGTCAATCATGGTATTGCTCGTTCGAGTGATTCTTGTTGGACCCTTAACCATCTGTTGAAAATTACGTTTTGATAATATCATTTTCAAATTTTGTTTGTAACTTTTATCTAACCAGTTTATATTAAAGTCTCCAAAGAAGAGCTATTCAGATAAAAAAATTGGCAGTTTAAGCAATTCATCTAAGTCATTATAAAATGAGATGTCATATGATGGTGGAATATACAGGATTACAATGTTAAAATGCATCTTGGGGGACAGTACTACATTTAAAGCTAGGCATTCTAGAGATGTGTCCAGTTTGATTTCTTTACATTTAAAAGTGTCTCTGACATAAAACAATACGCCCCCTCCCTTGCCAAATGATCTATCCTTTCTGTAGCAAACATAGCCGGGAACATCAATCATGCAGGTTGCAATATTACAATTAAGCCAGATTTCACTCAGAGCTAGAAAAGCCAGATTAGAATCAATCAGTAGATGTTGAATTTGATCTCCTTTTGATATGATACGCCGAATGTTCAAGTGTCCACCCAGGATCCCTTTAGGTTTAGACACAGAGTCCGGTATCACCTTTGATTGATTTACAGTCTGGGATTTAAAAAAAAAAAAAAAAAGAAAATCGAAATTCATTTTGTTTACGTGTAGGTTTTGGATCTTGGACAATGAACAGGCATCAATTACACAAGATAACTATTAGAAGTTTATTGGCATCACTACTTGCTACAAATTCACACACAAAGCTAAAAACAATTATTTCTAAAAACTCTGCATTTCTATTCTTAGCAGCTACACATCCTGTAATTGAGACAGTCAGTAAAACAACAAACTTGAGGAGTATTGAAATAGATAACAAACTTTTGTATCATGGATCAAGGAGATATACATTGTCAAGAATCTGCAGACACATTTAGGTACCACAGGGTATCTGCTGGTCTTAAACACTGAATATAGGTTCCTCAAAGCATTAAAGTCTTGAATTTAATTAAGAAAAGTAAATATTTTTGCCTCTTGTACCCCAAGCAGTAATGTTAGTTAAAATGGGCAATTATAGACTTAAATAAATCTGTTTTATGTTGCTTATCCAGGTCACATTAGAAATTGTAATAGTCAACTGGGAGGTACTGGAAAACTGAATTCTAGGCCATATCAACCCCACTGGTTTTCCTTCATACTCTGGCTGGCAACATCGCAAAATAAATAGTGAATTGCATTCTATGTGGTACTTAAAATATATTTAACTAACCTGTTTTTTTACATTTCTTTTAACGTGATCTGTCACCTCAGTGGTGGTCTGCAGAAAAGTCGTGGTCACAAGTTAGAACAGTGTGAAACTACAGTTGAATTTAGTGGTTTCTATCGATAAAGTTGTGAGGAAACTAGCGTGCTGCGCTGTGTGTTCAGCAGGGGGGGCAGCGGTGCCAATAATCAGCTTACAATAAGCCAGTTAGCAGATGTTACAGTTGGATCATATTCTCATACAGATGTGACATCAGTGTTTTCCCCTAGAAATAAATAGATAAGAATTGAACATTGTGGAAAGTGTTTCTGTGACGTGGTTCCCCTTCACCCCACCATGAACGTGCAGGTAAACAATGTAACATACTCATGTTACAAGTGTGTTTTCAGAAATGCGAGTGCTTTCTGTTGATGAGCAGGCAGAGCGAGGACAGAGACGCTCCCAGTTTGGAGGCCTCGCTGCAGGCTGTAGGCAGGAGGGTGTAGTCCTGTAGCTTCTGGAAAGCCTGCAGAGAGGAAACAAGTTACTCATCCAGACGTGCTCATTATCACATACTGAACTGGAAGAAGCTACTGGCTGGTAAAAGAAGGAAAGGGACTTTAACAACTGTTAATGTAGACTGAATATTCTTGATTTTATCTTTTCTTTGAAGTCGGAAATTTAGAACATCAATCATAAAGTTATGAGTTCAATGGAGAGAAACTACTACAGAAATCACTTGATACTGACCTGTAGTATTTTAATGCAGTTTTTAAGGATTAAGACAGAAGTGGTTTCTAACTGTAGCAAATGTATTAGTAGGTTTAGACCCTCCTTAAAGGGGCAATGAACTGATTTTACACATGAAGCTCAGTTAACTTGTCATGGCACTAATCAACCTGTGAAAACAGTTGTTTAAAATACAAAATCTTCTGTGGCAGCTTTCAAAATCTGAAAAAATAACCCTGATTATGTTTTCAGGGTTCTCTCGGATTGGAGACTTCAAATCCTTTCAGTCTATTTTGAGTTTGAGAGATTTAGGTGTTTACAAGGCAGGGATGGTCTAATAAGAAGACATTATTGAGTTGCATTGCAGAATTGTAGGATCCACTGTTTCTGGAGCTAAAAGGGATAGTTTGGGTGTTTTGAAGTGGGGTTGTATGAGGTACTTATCCATAGTCAGTGTATTACCTACAGTAGATGACGGTCGGCACGCCCCCAGTTTTGAGAAGCAGACAGGAGTTACCGCACAGAACCAAAGTAATGTACTGCTGTAGCAAAACGTATTTTTGCCACCTTAAAATAATAAAAAAAAAAAATCTATATCAGTTAAAGTGTGCGCTATATTTAGAATATTTTTACTGTTTTACCTTGCTGTCAGACAGCCCTTGCCGATGGGGAACTGAAGCCGTTGTATCCATCTATGCTCTCACCAAAGCCACCAGACACAATTGAAAAAAAAAAAAGTGTGATTTTACCTCGCAGAACACAGGGGTTGCTGGTCTACCGCTGCCTTGATCAATTAGTTTGTTTGTGCTATTGTGTGACTTTGGCGAATCCAAACTAACCAAAGTCACACAGTAACACAAACAAACTAACCGATCGAGGCAGCGGTAGACCGGCAACTCCCGTGTTCTGTGAGGTAAAATTACTGTTTTTTTCCAATGGAGTCTGGTTGCTTTGGCGAGAGCATAGATAACTTCAGTTCCCCATTGTAAACATAGGCTGTATACCTGTCTCACGGCAAGGTAAACTGGCAAAAATATTCTAAATATAGCATACACTTAAACTAATATTGATTTTTTTGAGGTGAGCTTTTCTTTTAGGTGGTTAAAATACGTTTTGCTACCGGCCCCGTCCACAGCAGTACATTGCATCCATGTGGTAACTGCTGTCTGTTTCTCCAAACTGGGGGCGTGCTGACCATCATCTACTGTAGGTAATACACTGACTATGGATAAGTACCTCATAGAACCCTACTTCAAAACACCCAAACTATCCCTTTGACCTAAACTTTAACCTAGGATATGTTGATCTCTGCAGTTTTGAATGACTATCCTTTTTCTAGTCTCCTGTGAGTCCCCTAGCTTTATGGTAGTGCAATATTAAATTGCCAAAGATAAAAATAAAATGATGCTGCCATAATCCTTTCATTTTACAAAGATGAGTCTTTTTGAACTCGAGGCATGCAATAAAAATCTAAATCCTCAGCTGTACTCACAGAGACGCTGTCAGGACATTCCTCTGCAGGCCGGTGGAGCAGGAAGTCGTGTTTAGACGGACCTTTGACGTAGATGCAGTTCGCTGCTGATTCCTCTGGAACAGTGAGCACTTCATAGTGGTGGTCAGTCAGCTGCTCCATCATCTGGAGACAAACACACATGTACACTTAACTGTGCACCACCCTGACTGCTCCACACGCACACACACGTATTGCAGCAGACCACGCCCAGCATTACACACAGACACTAAGGCAACATTAGTGCTATTATTAATATGTCCTCAGCGGTTAGGAAAGAAATGATGTGTGCAGTTCACGTTCGGACAGAGGGAAGGGAACACAGACACTATGTAATAAGGTCGATATTGTCTGTTAAGAGATGTTAGGGCCTGGCTAATACATGTTTTTCTAATATCTAATTTTACTACATATAATTTTGAATAACGAGTCATCAGTATACAAATATATCATTTAAATCACCCTCAAATCTTGTCCTTTTTTCTTCATCACTTATGAGGCTTTTGTACATTTTAAAGTGGCACATTAGCTGCAGAAAGTGTTGGTCAATCTGCATAGAGACTGACCACATTAGTTTGAGGTTAAAGGAATAGTTCACCATTTTGGGAAACACCCTTAATCGTGAGCGATATCTATGCATTCATCTAACTCTCGGTAAGAAAGCAAATACAGTATGTGTATTCCCCGGAATGTCAAACTATTCTTTTAAGGGGAACACCACCTAAATTACGAATTCCAATATATTATTTCCAGGGCCTAGGAATCAATATTTGTGAACATGAGCTCCTCTCTCTCAAAGCCAGAAAAGTAAGTCTCAAACTTGTGATGTCATAGGGTATAAAGTCTGGAGCCGCTCCATAGACAATGAATGAGAGACTGATTTTATGGACCCACAGAATATTTTTTTTCTTTTTTATACCCAAATAAGCTTTATTCTATTGTAGTGATCTCAGTTGTGAAACAGAAAATATTCCCGTATATTCAGAACCTTCCCCTGGGTGCTCTCAGTGACATCTTTCCTAATTCATTGTGTATGGAGCAGCTCCACACTTTATACTTAATGACATCACAAATTTGAGTTTTAGCACTCTAGTTATTGGCTTTGGTAGAAAGCTGTTCATGTTTACTAATATTTTTTGGGCTGTCTTAGACAATAGGAATAACATGTATGAATTTTGAAAATGGCCTTTGTTCCCCTTTAAAGATAACGTATAGTATTTTATATTTATTAACACCAAATGCACAAACAATTACTGTAAATGCAAACACTTACCCGGAGTGTCTTCTTGGCCCCGTCACTGTTGACGATGATGATGGTGTCTGGACCTCCCATGGAGCAGATGTTCCTCAGTCGGACTCCACCACAGACTGGGACGGAGGACACAGCAAAGTCCTGAACAGATGAAGAGGTTGAAAGGTTCAATTAACGCACTCTCCCTCCAAGTTTCTTTGACAACAAACGAGACAAGTTCCCTAGTTTAGTTTTGTGTCACAGCAGACCTCTATTCAAGTGTCAAACTTTTACAATTTCAACACAAAGCAGCCCGCTGTGTGATTCTGGAGTTTCTTGTTAAGGATCAGAGTCAGTCATGCAGTTGGCTCTACTTGGTCTGAGTAGTCCTTTAGTGTGGCTTAAAGGAGGGCAAGAGAGACATCGGCTATACAATATGTCTACCTCTGGTATGACAGAACTTCCTCTCTGACCAGAGCAATTTTTTGTATAAAATGAGACCAAATAAGTTGTTACTTTGTGATGTTAGTCTGTAAAACCTGCCACACCCTATTTTAACAAGCTGCCAGACCGTTCTGAAACGGTTTTAATAGGTATTGTTAGAGTTTCAAATTTCAGGAATTGTTTAAAAGTTGTTGCTGTTGCTTTTCCAATTTGTCAAGAATAATATTTGATGGAAACACAGAACCCATTTAAATAGTAGGGGGGTTTGACATGAAAATGGTGTTTTTTATATGTATTGTGGCTTCCACATTATATGATGACTGTGTCTACCACCAGCAGCTGCTGTACAAAAATACCAGACAGCCTCCAAAAAACAGTGATGAAATCCTAACATTTCAGTGTCATTAATGACCTCACTGGAAATGTGAAACTGGTTAAGAGTCTACAGCGATGCTAATGGCTCTGGGAAGCTTTACTTTAGAGCTAAATGCTAATGTCAGCATGCTAACATGCTCACAGTGACAATGCTAATATGCTGATGTTCAGCAGGATTAACATTTACCATGTTCACCAATTTATTATAGTTTCTTAGCATGCTAATACGAATTAGGTTCCACGATGACAGTCTGTATCATATGTCTCATGGCAATCCATAAAAATAGACCAACATTGCCTTCCCTGGTTAAAAATACAAAGATATGAATCAAGCCGAGGCTGCACTATCACTACACCTTCTTAGTGTCGTCATTAAAATGATGAATGCGTGGCTATAAATATGTAAAAAGCTCTTGTAACATATTGAATTTTATGAATGACGCTTGAAACGCACGCAAAATGCTAGTGTAACAATTTTGAAACATGATACAGTGGATGTAAATGGTCTGCTGGTCTTCCTCTTTCATCCACCATTCTGACCACGAGCCCTCCCACCTACGCTAATTCATACCAGACACACACACACACACACAGAGAGCAACAAGACACACATAAACCCACACACGAGTAGATGCAAAGTGTGTGTGTTTTATGAGTAGCAGAAGTGCGTAAAATGCACTTAAGAGAAGTGGAGGAATCAATACTAACGGGCGGCTCGCGTCGAGCCTTATGGGTCCACTGTGTGGTCGCCATTATTTGGCCAATAGAACGACCTCATTCATCACTGTTTACTGACTATAATTCCCCAAATGCAACACGGCAAATGGCCACCTGCTCACTTTGGCAGCTGGGTTCTTTTTCTGACAAACATCTTGGCACTAAGACCGTCTTTGTTGTACTGGCTGAAAATTAGTTATTTAATTTATTGGCAGTGGTTTTAGATAAGTTTCTCTGAAGTATATCACTGCATTTTAACACACTATTACTTACAGACTCATGCATTCATGAGAAAAGACCCCAAGCAAAAAAAACGTACTCCTAACTATTCAGTCACAGCTACATCTTCCCTCCACGCCTCTTACCCTGAAAGTGTCTGCCAGCATTTCCGCCCCTCTGTGGTTGGTGTGGGACGAGATGCCGACAAAGAACTCCTTCCCCGTGAAGAGGACGTCGCTGCCCTCCAGCGTGGCCCCTCCAGAGTCCCCGTCCTCGACCCCCATCTCCACCACAGTCAGGTTCAGCTCTGACACCACCCTCCTCACTGCCTCCACCTGGAGAGATGAAGAGTAAAGAAGGAATTAGAGAAAGCAACACACTCATGCTCAACTTCATTCAGTATGAGAATTCAACCGTGTATGCATGTTTCTCTGGATGAACATAGTTTTCCATATATCTTTATTACCGTTTGTACTATCCCTCTATCTATATTATTAACAAAACATTTTAATAAGTTCAAAAGCATATACATTAATGTTTTTTGATTTTGTGTACTCAAGGAAGCTCTGTAACACTTTTAAAAAAATGGATCTGTAACTTCGGAATAATTTGTAATTTCCTCGAAAGAACCATGCAATTTGGCACATCATAATTATAAGGAAAATAGACAGATAGTCTGTTCACAGGAGGTTAGCTGCTAGGGCTGGGACAATACGCTTATCTCTCGATTCATTACCATTACGATACTTGAGTGCTGATTTTTTTTGTATTGTGATTCAATATTACGATTAATTGCGATTTTTGTTAACATTTTTTAACACTAGACCAAGGGGGAAAAAAAATTGAATCATACACTTCTAGAGACTTTTACTTTGGAAAATCTCTAAATTGATACAGTAAAAATGTTTGATTTTCAGCATGTATGTAGTCAGAGCTGTCCTCAAGTCAAATATATCGGTCATTGTCAGGAATTATTTTATTTTTTCCAGCAACCCAAAAATCAAAGAATAAAGACATTTCCCTCACAAATAGCTGCACATGTAAAAATGTGAAATTTGCATTTCCTCATATATGAAGAATAAACTTTCCAGTATCAATTAATTCATGTTTTCATGGGTTTTAATAGAGCTGTTCTGTCAAGGAAAAAACTATTTTGTCTACCATTAGGACCCAATCCACAGTTCTTTCCACTGAACTTGCTAGAGAAATGTTAGGATGTTACAGACCTGTAAAATAAAGCATAACCAATCATTAATTGGACAGTGATACCGATATTTTCCCTATAATTGGTACCAAATTACACAATACTTTCCAGAATTTTTTGGTGGGGAAATAATTTGGAAATTGCAGACCTCTAAAATAAAGTACTAACGGAACCTCTGACATCCAAGATTTAAGTCAGCTCAGCTGCCAAAAAGCATTACACTGCTTGCAAAAATCAAACCTAAAGGGCAAACAAAAGAATACAAAACTGTATTACACTGAGTTTCTCATCTCTTGTATTAAAAAAGTTGTTTTCCACAGTCTACTCTCAAGTCTCAGAGTTTCCAAAATACAACTGAATGCCACCTTAAACAAGTGAAGCATCTGCTGCAAGTTCATTCTCATACCATACTGATGTGAACTGAAACAAATGGCTACTACTTATCACACAAAGCAAGATTAAGTGCATCATCAGAGGATTAGGGTGCAAAAACAGCTTAACCAAAGCCATTTTCTTCTCCAATGTGTTACCTCACTGCGTCTCTGCTGTTTGAAGGGCCGTGTGATGAGCGCCGTGTCTCCGTGGATGACTGCCACATCTTCTATCCTCCAGCTCTCTGGCAGCTCGGGGTCGGGGGGGATCTCGATCAGCTGCAGGCCCACCTTCTGCCTCAGGGCTCCCGTCAGGCAACCGAACTGACGCTGTGCTTTGGCCAGGTCCACCGAGGCCTCCCCGTTCACACTGCAGTCCTCCGCCGCTTTCCCGAAGGTCTCTGGGATGCCCCGCACCACGGCGTGGGTGAAGCGGCCATATGGGCGTATGTTTGCCATCACTTCAATACACTAATTGTCTATAAAAAGTGGTAGCAAATATCGGTGTTCTGCCAAAATGCCAATGAGTTTTCTCAGCCAGAAGACAAGTCAGAGGTAATAAAAAGATGTGGATTCACTTTTTTCACAGTTTTAACTGTAAATTGAGCTAATGCTTGATAAGGAGGTCCAGGAGGAACGTGGAGAGCATCTTCATCCCTGTCTCTCCGCTTCTTCTTTCATCCCAGTACTCCACCGGATACTCCTCCGTCTGCCAGGAAGTGGAAGCAGAAGATCCCGGCCTAAGACAGAGGGAGATGGACACATTAATTAACAAAGCCAGATAAAAGAATTGCACTTTATGTGAATTGGTGATCGTTAGTTTGCAAGAGGACACAGCATCACCAGTAAAACATTCAAGGGCAGCTGAAATAACAGAGATGGCACAGTTGAAAGTAGACAAAAAGGAGCATTGTCCAAGGTTAGATTATAAGGAAACATTATTCAACATCCCTGCAATATGCTGCAAAAGCCTTTCCATGTTTGGGCAGTGGGTTGGATTTGGGACAATTGCCCTTTCATCATCTTCCCTGTAACTCACAGCAGTCGCCCACTGTGAGGCTGCAGAAAGGGACTTCCACACAGGATGTTTCTTAAAATCTGCTTCATAACTTATGCAACAAGTGCTGGGCTTTGATATCTATTTGCTTTTGTAATAAAGCATCTTATTACAAATACTTACTTGCAAGTTTAGGCTATTAAATCACAGTTAAAAGTGCTTAAATTAACTATTTGTTTGTGTGTCTGTGATAATGAGGTCAATGAAAACCTTGTGGAAAAATAGTATTTTTCCTTATAAACTTTGCAATACTTAACATTAATGCACTATTTTGTGTTTTGGCAATGTAAAAAACATTTATATTTTATGTTAACTGCGTAGTTATCCATCTGCAATAATGAATATGAAGCACAACCCAGAACAAAACATGTTGAGTGTGTTTGTCTGCAGGAGTGAGTGCACCGCCCAGCAGCTCACTGCTCCTTCACAAATACTTCTGATGCTGTTTCCACATCTCTCTAACAACAACAATAACACTCCCACAAGTTGCACAAATAACTTCACATATAGACTTATATCTTACCTCTTTCTGAATGTGGCAGCTTTCACGCTCGGCCGCGTTTTTCTCCTTTTAATTTACTCTCCAAACCGACCCAGCAGTTCTCCGTTATTCTCCCGTTGTCTTTCTCTGCTTAGACCAACTAGCCAACTACACTTATAGTCAATTAGCGACTGTGAATAGGCACATTTCCGGTTAGGAATTTCACAATAAGACGACTACAAGAATCCTTTTATTTTTTTTTACCGTAATTTTGAGCTATGTTATGACATTTCATCTTACATACAGTGGAGAAAATGACACCACATGTCGCTTTATTTAATTGCATAGCTAATGTAATACAACTCGAACATATTAGTGATTCAAATAAAAAAACAAATCGATCAACTTCCGGTCTTCTACACGTGTTTACCTTGAGCTTGACTCAGCTCCCCTCCCTGTCATCCCCCCATCCCCCACACGTCCTGTCCGGATTCAATCAGCCTTGATTTGAGTCACCACAGCTGCTGTCAATAATGTTGATTGTGTGTTTCAACATTACAGTGATCAATAAAGGTGCGTTCAAAATCACTAACTTAACATGCTCTGTTGTTTAGAGTGATTTAGCACATCAGTATCTCCAAGTTCACTCCCAAAGATAACTTAATTAAGTTGCCATCTCCTTTAATACAACGTTAAATTAGACACGGTTTTATAGAATAACTGTAAGGTTGATACAACTAACGTTACAATGTGATTTTATAGCGACAATATGTGATCCAAGGGCGTGATTAAGGGGTGGGGGTCAGAAGGCAGTGTTGGACCCCTCCACAGTGGAGCGGGGAGGGAGAGAGGAGCGACACCTGGTGGCTGAGTGTTACTAATGTCTGAACTCTGCACTCACCTGGGGAGAAAAGAAGACAACGAGGACATAAGAATTTACATCACATTCACATAACCTACGTGTGTGTCTACTAGGCTACAACTACTACTACAACAACGACTTCTACAACAGCTACTACAATAACTACTAATACAACAAGGGTTCTCAAAGTTTCGATGACTGAGTGCCAATTTAAGGAGCCAGCATGCGACTGAGGGCCGCACAGGAAAAGTGTCCCATATTATGACTTTTTTATGACATACTGTACTATGACTTTTTATGACATACTATACTATGACTTTTTTATGGCATACTATACTATGACATTTTTATGTCATACTATACTATGAATTTTTTATGGCATACTATACTATGACTTTTTTATGACATACTGTACTATGACTTTTTTATGACATACTATACTCTGACTTTTTATGGCATACTATACTATGATTTTTTTATGGCATACTATACTATGACTTTTTTATGACATACTATACTATGACTTTTTATGACATACTATACTATGACTTTTTTATGACGTACTATACTATGACTTTTTTATGGCATACTATACTATGACTTTTTTGACGTACAATACTATGACTTTTTTATGACGTACTATACTATGACATTTTTATGGCATACTATACTATGACTTTTTATGACATACTATACTATGACTTTTTAATGATGTACTTTTCTATGACATTTTTATGACATACTATACTATGACTTTTTTATGACATATCATACTCTGACTTTTTATGACATACTTTACTATGACTTTTTTATGACGTACTATACTATAACTTTTTTATAACATACTGTTCTATGACTTTTTTATGACGTACTATACTATGACTTTTTTTATGACATATCATACTCTGACTTTTTATGACATACTTTATTATGACTTTTTTATGACATACTGTACTATGACTTTTTATGACATACTATACTATGACTTTTTTATGACGTACTATACTATGACTTTTTTTATGACATACTATACTATGACTTTTTTATGACGTACTATATTATGATATTTTTATGACATACTATACTATGACTTTTTTATGGCGTACTATACTATGACTTTTTTATGACATACTGTACTATGACTTTTTTATGACGTACTATACTATGACTTTTTTATAACATACTGTACTATGACTTTTTTATGACGTACTATACTATGACTTTTTTATGACATACTATACTATGACTTTTTTATGGCATACTATACTATGACTTTTTTATGACATACTATACTATGACTTTTTATGACGTACTATATTATTACATTTTAATGACATACTATACTTTGACTTTTTTATGACATACTGTTCTATGACTTTTTTATGACATACTGTACTATGACTTTTTTATGACATACTGTACTATGACTTTTTTATGACGTACTATACTATTGACTTTTTTATGACGTACTATACTATGACTTTTTTATGACATACTGTACTATGATTTTTTTATGGCATACTATACTATGACTTTTTTATGACATACTATACTATGACTTTTTTATGATACTATTTTTTAGACTACTATACTAATTACTTTTTATGCTACTTACTATGACTTTTTTGACGTACTATATGACTTATACTTTTTATGACTACTTACTTGACTTTTTTATGACATACTTACTATGACTTTTTATGCATACTTACTATGACTTTTTATGACATACTTACTATGACTTTTTATGACGTACTATACTATGACTTTTTTATGCATACTATACTATGACTTTTTTATGACTACTATACTATGACTTTTTTATGACGTACTATATAGATTTTTTATGACATACTATACTATGACTTTTTTATGACTATATATACTTTAATGACATACTATACTCTGACTTTTTATGGCATACTTTACTATGACTTTTTTATGACGTACTATACTATGACATTTTTATGACTTTTTTATGACATACTATACTATGACTTTTTTATGACATACTATACTATGACTTTTTTATGACATACTGCACTATGACTTTTTTATGACGTACAATACTATGACTTTTTATGACATACTATACTATGACTTTTTAATGATGTACTTTTCTATGACATTTTTATGACATACTATACTATGACTTTTTTATTACATACTATAATCTGACTTTTTATGACATACTTTACTATGACATTTATATGACGTACTATGCTATGACTTTTTTATGGCATACTATACTATGACGTTTTTATGACATACTGTTCTATGACTTTTTTATGACGTACTATACTATGACTTTTTTATGACATGCTATACTATGACTTTTTTATGACATACTATACTATGACTTTTTAATGATGTACTTTTCTATGACATTTTTATGACATACTATACTATGTCTTTTTTATGACATATCATACTCTGACTTTTTATGACATACTATACTATGACTTTTTAATGATGTACTTTTCTATGACATTTTTATGACATACTATACTATGACTTTTTTATGACATATCATACTCTGACTTTTTATGACATACTTTACTATGACTTTTTTATGACATACTGTACTATGACGTTTTTATGACATACTGTTCTATGACTTTTTTATGACGTACTATACTATGACTTTTTTATGACATGCTATACTATGACTTTTTTATGACATACTATACTATGACTTTTTATGACATACTATACTATGACTTTTTTATGATGTACTATACTATGACATTTTTATGGCATACTATACTATGACTTTTTATGACATACTATACTATGACTTTTTAATGATGTACTTTTCTATGACATTTTTATGACATACTATACTATGACTTTTTTATGACATATCATACTCTGACTTTTTATGACATACTTTACTATGACTTTTTTATGACATACTGTACTATGACTTTTTTCTGACATACTGTACTATGACGTTTTTTATTACATACTATACTATGACTTTTTTATGACATACTGCACTATGACTTTTTTATGACGTACAATACTATGACTTTTTATGACATACTATACTATGACTTTTTAATGATGTATTTTTCTATGACATTTTTATGACATACTATACTATGACTTTTTTATTACATACTATACTCTGACTTTTTATGACATACTTTACTATGACATTTATATGACGTACTATACTATGACTTTTTTATGGCATACTATACTATGACGTTTTTATGACATACTGTTCCATGACTTTTTTATGACATGCTATACTATGACTTTTTTATGACATACTATACTATGACTTTTTTATGACATAGTATACTATGACTTTTTTATGACATACTATACTATGACTTTTTTATGACATACTATACTATGACTTTTTTATGACATGCTATACGATGATATTTTTATGACATACTATACTATGACTTTTTTATGACATACTATACTATGACTTTTTTATGACATACTATACTATGACTTTTTTATGACATACTATACTATGACATTTTTATGGCATACTATACTATGACTTTTCTATGACATACTATACTATGACTTTATTATGGCATACTATACTATGACTTTTTTATGATGTACTTTTCTATGACATTTTTATGACATACTATACTATGACATTTTATGACGTACTATACTATGACTTTTTTATGACATTTTTATGGCATACTATACTATCAATAGTGGAAAGTAACTAATTACATTTACTCAAGTACTGTTCTAGGCAGCGCTGATTAAATATGAATCAATATTCTGTTACTGTAATGCCTATTTTTTGCCTCAAATGTTTTCAGTAACATCTTGTAGTGTACTGTTTAGCTGTAAAATGAGAAAGTTTGCTCCAGCTGGTGGGCGGTGCTTGGTATTTCCTCAACTGATCTCAACATGGTTGCCGGATCACAAACCTTTTCATTTTACAGCTAAACAGTACAAACATTTGAGACAAGAAATAGGCATTACAGTCACAAAATACGGTCTCATATTTGATCAGCCCCACTGATGAAATCCTATTTTTGCCACATAAACCTACTCTGACACCCTTTCCTCATATTGAGACAGTGAATTAATGACGGATTGGAGTATTTCTATGGGATTTTCTAGGATTAAGGACTCCTCTTCTCGCCTTAATCATAATGAATTGTTTATGTAAGGTCAGGTTGCATCTGCATATTAAATACAAACTTGGACTGTCTGCTGTGAGCTGTGCTGTGACCTCTCCCACAGTGGTCTTAATTACGGCTGCATTTTAAAACATCAGGTTCACAGTTTATTTATTTTACCAGGTTGTCCCTCTCATCGCCTTCTGTTCAAAGTCATCAGAGATTAAACACCTATATGCTGTATTACTGAGCCATCTTTCTGTTTTTTGCCTGTGTGACATGACCAAAAAATAATCTGGCTTTTCCAGAAATGTGGGTCAAATGATGTTGGACACTGTTGAGACTGTTGGATAAACAAGTTAACCTCATCAGACACTAAAGCTTTGTATCCTTTGAAACAGCTTTCTCGTGCATCATGTTTACGATTAATATTCCAGTAATCAAACTTGTTTTTGTGCTGAAATTTGGCAACTGATATTTCGAGGTTTGTACAGCAGTTATGTAAACTTGCGTAAACACGTTTTTGACTCATAAAGCAGCACAATTGGAGGGGAGGGGGGTGGTAGAGGGCACAGACAGGATTAAAGAACACCATCTGTCTACTGAGATCCTTCAGCCAGCACACAAACCATCCTGGTCAAATATAGTATCAGCAGGTTTAAACACACTGTCTGTAAAAACAGTGTCCTCCACACACAGAGGCAATACGCAAAACATTTGTGTGTGCTGAAGTTAGTGTGAATGATATGAAGCCACCCATAAACCCCAGTTGAGAACCAGTCTTAGGTCAGCTTTCCTAATCTGCATTTCAATTTCACAATATGTCAGGTTAAGTTTTTGTATTTTTTCACTCACTGTGTTAAGTGTTGGACCTTGCAACTATAGTTTTAAATAATTTATTTTACAACACTTATTTTTATCAAACATCATCAATACAAATTGTAAACCTACAAACAAGTAGTATTTCTTAGCTCATGCAAAGCTGAATAACATCAGCAGCACATTTGAGAATAAAAGGAAAGATGTGCTAACCAAACTCTATTAAAAAATCTATTGCTTTATCAACAAACGCTAACACTTCAAAGAGCGTGACAAGTCATAAATGCTTAATGACATTTATGACTTGTCATAGCCCGCTGATCATTTAAGCAAACAGCATATCATCCTGATTAAAAGAAACGAACCCATACTACAAGAGGAACTAAAGAAAATGCTTTGTAAATACTGTTTGTGTCACTCTGAACCTAGCGGGAGTCTGTCAACATTTTAAGGGAGTTTTTTCAGGCTTTGAGGCGGTGTGCTGTGCAATTAATCAACTGGTAAACAGCTTATTCAGTCTGAGCCCGCTTGGCTCACTCCATCACAAGACTGCTGTCAGCAGACCGTCCTGCATGCTGCCCTCATGTCTCCTATTACGCCCTAAAGGATAATTCAGTTAAACTGCCTCACTCGCCAACTCACTGACATGCTGACTTTCTCTCTCTCTGTTTCTTTCACTTTCTAAGATGCTGACTCTTTCTCCACTGTGCTGACTTTAGTGCTGTCTGTCTTTTCTGACTTCTTAGCAGCTTTCTAGCTGCTGTCTCATGCATATACACAAGACACCCTAATGTCTGATTTAACAAATAAAGATAGGGTTGCAGGCAAGATCACTGAGAACAAGGCTGTAGCCAGAATTGTACCAAACTCTATAATTTTCTCTATTTAAACAACAACAATAAGAAAAATCACGAAATTTCACATATGACCCGTTCATTGAATGGTTCAATTTAAAAATTCTCCTCTCTAGATTATGTTCTAAACAGTGTTTTAAGAGGGTCATTTTGGTTAATTCTTGCCGAATTTCTGTCTATTAATTTTTGTCTTTTGCATATACATAGCAAAAGACAAAAATCTTGCTATGCTACGACAGGCAACCATGCACCGATGGCCGAAATAATCATTAGCAAATGTAATCATAAAAATGAATAAACTTAACAAATTGCCATTATTATTACTACCGGTTCTAGTATTACGGTGTACTGGAGTTCTGTGTGAGGTTTTTTCCAAGTAGTGTTGCCGTACCCCAGCAGAAGCCATTGGGTCGTGTCTAGAAGGTAACTCTCAAATTGAAAAAACTTGCAAAAACTTGGAAAAACTCTCTGCCCGACGACCTATCCTTCCTAACCTTAACCATTCAAGGTCAATGCCTAACCTTAACCATTCGAGGTCAATGCCTAACCTTAACCATTCGAGGTCAATGCCTAACCTTAACCATTCAAGGTCAACGACTAACCATGGCTCAAAACACTTTCTTTTCTCTCACTTCCTGTAATTGTGAGGGGTCACTTTATGTGATATAAAAATGAACACCAACCAAAAACAAAACCTAAACCTCATTCTTAGACTTTAACTATCTCAGCTGATCATAATTACCACTCTAAATTAAATTAGAAGTTTTAGGGAGGAGACACTGACTGCCTGAGTAACACGGGTATTCAACACAAGAGATAGAAGACAAGAACAAGAGTGACATAAAGAGAAAAACTCTGACAAAACTGACAAGACAAACTACATTTGAGGAGGTGCTATTTTATCAGCAGAAGAAAAACGGAAGAAAAAGACGTACGGTGTGGGCTTGGACCTAAAAGACGAAGCAAAATTTAATTTAGGAATGATTTGTCGGACGTATCGGATCAGCAGTTAGTTTGATCTGAGAGCTGTAACGTCCCAAGAGAGGGATATTTGGACGTGCTTGAATCGTTAACTGAAAACCATTTGAGGACTTCTTACTGGAAGCATCATGTCTCGTTCACAAGTTGTGATTGTACTCCTGTGTTGTCTACCTTTGGCAGGTATGTAGTTCAGTTCATTTGAGTGAAATTATTACAGAAGGGCATTTGATATTTAATTTATTGTAAAATGTGTTTTCAGTGACATACTTCTAAAACTGAAATGTCTAATTTCTTCTATACTTGCGGCAAAACAACATTCATACTATATAGCTAGATAGATATAGATACTGGGTGTTATTCTTTATATATATTTTTTTTTTGATCATTTATAAGGATTTATTCCTGCTGAAGTGTCCATCAAACTGGAATGAGTTTAAGATCAGTCCAAGATTATCCCACATTTTTCAGCCCGTTCTCATTCCCAGGGCATAAATTACCAATGCTTTGTCACGCCCATCTGCGTGTGCTACCAACGCACAAGGTACCCTTAAGTGTCTGTATGAGACGCACCAGGCTTTCAATTAACTACAATGTGAACCCATCTGCGGCAATAGTCAACGCTCAGAGAAAGGGCTCTGATGACGTAGTTTAAAGAGTGAAAGAGACACACACTGTGGGCCGGAGGAGAGGTGGATGGGCCCAACAAACACAAGGCTTTCATCCAGGAGATCGCTGTTCGTGTCCAGAGTTTCACTTTACAATCAGCTGTTCGTTCGCGTCCCGTGTTCCCAACGTTAAGTCTCATTGTCACTTTAGAAAAATAATTTTAAGCCCAACCATGTTGTTTTTTTCTAAACCTAACTAAGTGGTTTTGTTGCCTAAAACTAAGCAAGTGGTTTTATTTAATTAACAACGTTAAGCATGTGGTTACTGCGACCGAAAAGTGACGCCGAGGAGTCTGATGAAGCGTCAGTATATGACGAGTTGGGGATGAGAACGTGTTGCATTTTTTCCATTTTGGAGAATGTCTTGCCCGACTGATAAATCGTCCAGCTAATATATTGGACAATATTAGCTTATCAACAATAAATTGGTGTCTGCGTATATATTAACAGTGTCTCTACAGTACATAGTTTGTACCCAGAGAGCACTGCCAAATTTATTTTAACTGTAATTAACGTTACGACAAGGAGGTTTTTGCTGGTTATTAAACAGTATTAATTTAATACGAACGCCTCTATATGACATACATAAGCAAACAAGACCATCAGCAAGAAGATAGTCTATTCCTATGTAGTTATTCTTAATGGCTGTCACCAGGTCAGATTCCCTGCGAAATCAGACCGCACGCAGACCGAAAGAGCCTATGTTTACATTTTCACAGGCTAAGTTTCACAGTGAGTAGTACGTTAGCCAGTTAAAAGGAAGCAGGGTTTTTCTTCAGAGAATTTAATTTTTTGCGTCTTTATGACACAAGGCGGGGGTGCTCATGGAAATACTACCGTTTTTGTCCACAGGGGCAGCCAAAATCAACACAAAATGTTTTTTGATTTGAAAAAGTTGCTTGAACTGTGAATACTCTACAATGTAGTGCTCAGTACGTATCCTAGTCACAGTTCTTTTAAAAACAAATTTAACGATCCTATCAAAACTGTTATCGGTCGATACATCATTGTCAGATTTTTAGAAGTCTCAAGTATCAATGTCAGTATTCGATCAGGCTAACGGAAGAAAGGCTAGTTTCTTAATATATTTTTTCCCATTGTTTCTTTCAGCCTGTTTGAGCTGTTACACCTGTCTATTCCCGGCCATCTCTCCTATGGACTGCTTTAAGTTTCCTCAGGAGTGTCCAGCTGGGCAGCGCTGCCTGTCCAGTACTGCTACGGGAAGACGGGGTGAGGTCCAGATCTGTGTGTGTGTGTGTGTGTGTGTGTGTGTGTGTGTGTGTGTGTGTGTGTGTGTGTGTGTGTGTGAGTGAGTGAGTGAGTGAGTGAGTGAGTGAGTGAGTGAGTGAGAGAGTTTATTTCTGTGTCTGTAGATGAGATTATTTTCTGAGAATCTGGGGCAGGATGATCACAAATTGGCAGACAAAGCCTCATTGTTCTGAACATTGTCTGGGAACAGCTTTGAGAAACATACAGTACAACAGTGCAGTCTGCATATACTGTATGTATTAGGACAGTTTTGTTTTAGATTTGAAGAGAAATAGTAGCTATTAAGTTAAAGTGCTGACTATCATCTTTATTAAGGCGGTTTACACCCCCATCCAAAGAACTGTGTAGAAACTGTAGTCCTTTACAAGCCCTTCACTACTCTCCCAATATAGGCAAAATGCTCTTAAAGCTGCATTTATTTTGTATTTATTATTTTAAATCCTGGATAGGGGGGCCAGTTCTGAGAGGCAAGTTTATTTAGGAAAACCCAGAAAACTCTTGAATCTGGAACAAAGACTGATGTAAAAATAACTGGTTTAAGTTAGCAAAATTATCCAGGTAACTTTCAGAGCCAAAATAATAAGAAAAACATATAATTATTGTAATATTTACAGTCTGAAAAGTGTGTGTTTCTGCTATAGATACTAAAATATAAATTGTGATTGATTTTCAGGGATTTCTGATCCTGTCTCGAATTGTAAAAACAAAACAAGACAAAAGAATGACTCGAAGGATCAGATCTCAGCACCATTTCTCATCAGTCTGGTTGTCAGCTCACTAATGCCTGTGATGCCATCAAATTATCTCTAAAAATAGCTCTCTGGGCTCTGCGGGTGGAGCGAAACGTTCACTGTGTCTCATCAGAGGATAAAGCCCCTTCTTTTCTTTTTTTTGCATGCACCATAACCCGTAGATGCTCGGGCAGTTTTCAGTGAGAGCGATCTGTGGGACGTTGGCGTTTCAATAACGTGTTCTTCCCAATTCTTCCTTAAATTAATGGGGTTTTTGTACGAAATTTGTCAGGATTTGAATTTTAAAAACAACTACTGTAAATATCTTATCTGTGAAATTGAATCGGTGCATCAAAATACTTTGAAAACCATCCATCTGATTTTATGTTGCATGAATTCCCCCTTTTTGAAATCCCCAATAGGTCATTTAAAGTTGTAAAATTTATTATTTATTCATTTATATTTATTTATTCAAGCTTCCAATGTTCAAATAAATATATTCCACTGTCCAAAGTCAATTTGTTTTGATTGGATTGATTATATTCAGACACCAATATTCAAGATGAAATATTTTAAATTGAAGCCTGACTGTCATATGAAGTTCAGATGGGCGACTGAAAACTGTGGACAATTGAGTTTTCTATATTAATTCTTAAATTTAGCCATATATTTAGTAAGTTATTTATTAAGTGAATTTAGTATGTTTTTTAAATTCCCAAACTTAAATATAGGAGAATTCAAAGCACATAAATTCAGATAGATGGTTTTCAAAGTCAAATATCACAATACTATGAACTCAGTCATTTTGGAATTTATAGTAAATTGACAAACATTTTTTTGCCTCCATAGATTTGTTTGTCCATCTCCCCATCATCACTGCATGCACCTAAATAAACCCGCCTTCTTTCTCTCATAGGCGCTCTACAAGTGACGATGTACGAGAAGAGCTGTGCAGTGAAGTCCCAGTGTGGTGTGAGTGGACAGAAATACGCCTCGGGCCTCTACTTCAACTACACCAACATCTGCTGTGATACAGACCTGTGTAACGGAGCCGGGTCCTTTGCTGCCCTCAGCTGGGGACGAGCGGCTCTCTGCCTGCTGCCTGCACTCACTCTCCTGCTGGCCTGAACATCAGAGGTGGTGGTGGTCGGGATCTCGATGGGATCACGCTTTAACACTGAATATCCAAGATCTGGAAAGACCTGGAAAACATGTACACTCACAGGCACATGAGCATGCATTTGTAAGACAACAGGGTTTTGAAAATTCCTGTTTTTAATAAAGAATTAACAGGGAGCATGTTGTATTAGTGATGTGGTTTTCAGAAGCCCATATTATCCGATATTTCCTACCCATAGTATCCACTAACCTTCTTAAAAAGGTCAAAAAACAAATCATTAAGACTAAAAAAGTAAAAAAAAAAATAATACAAATTATTTGACAGTTACAAAAAGGTTACAAAAACACAAATATCACAATATATTGTCAGTAAAAATAACAGACCGATATCAAAATATATAAAGCTGACAAAACAATCTCACCTCGAGATCTATTTAGTGGCTGTATGGAGCTTTCAGTCATATCACATAATCTTCATTAGGTGATAAGAATTTGCTCATGTCAGGTGATCACATATAAAAAGATTTCCATCAAAAAAGTCGGCTAATAGTTCATCCTTGACCTTGGAATCAGCAGCTGACAAAACTATCTCACCTCAAGGGCCATTTAGTGGCTGTTGTGGAGCTTTCAGTCATATCACATGATCTTCATCAACAAATTAGAAGTTGTTCAAGACTTTTAAGCCCATGTTGTCTTGAAAGTTTAATTGTTCATATTTGAAACATTTTGTAAACAGATGAGTTTGCAGATGAAGATCATGTGATATGATAGAAAGCTCCAGAGCAGCTACTAAATTGAAGTGAGACTGGTTTTGTCAACTTCTGATTTTAATGTCAAGAATGAACTTTGAACGTTGACACCAACATGGATGAGTAATCCTTACAATACTTTGAAATTTGAACGTCCATATTTCCATGTCAACTGGGCGAAAGCTCCAGAAGAGATGCTAAATGGATCTTGAGGTTAGAAACTCGAAAACACATACCATGTTTTTAACAATATCCTTAGTTTGGCCATGCATCAGTGCATCTCCAAATGACATTAATGATAACCCAATAATTATGCTAATGAAACTTTAACATTAATAAGCTACACTGAAGAGATTTTTATGTGTATTTGCTTTGTATGTACACATATTTTTGAATTACCGTACTGACAGCATGTTTACAATCATTAGAGCTTTAAGTATACTACTTAAACAGACTAGAAATGTTGTTCTTGATCATCTGCATGTTGTTATCCTCCATAATGGTTAAAAAGTAAATAAAACACATTCGTCACTGGTTGATTTATTACCAAGATATTTCTTTATTGGGATATTAATAAATGTGTCTTTGTAAGGGCTTTAAAAGTACAAAATACAATTTTAGCTGTGCTATTAGTTGATTGTCTTCATTTTTTATTTTAAATCTACTGGTTTAGTGTACAAACCACTTTGTTTTGATCCTGTGGACTTTTAAGTGCAACTGTTTTTGACTACATGCCATGAAAAAAGTTAAAATATTTGTAGGGGAATTCATGGGGGTAGGAAACAATAAGTCAAAAACACAATGAGTTTAATACAAAATACAGACATAAAGATTAAAAAAAAAAAGTTTAACAGTTAAGTGAAAAACAAACTAATGAAAGTAAAAGTTTAATGAATATATCAGTGGTCCCTGAAATTGTATCTAGTCCGACAGTAAGAAGTGAAAAACTCTTCAACACTTGGAGAATACTAAAATATATCAGCACTGAAATTATTCGGACACGATCCCTTTAACTGTTGGTCCAATTTTTGAAAATAGATGCGATTCAGTCAGTATAAAATATACAGTATCATCTCTTTGATCAACACTTCAAGGAAGTATTTAACTAAAATCATGTAGAAAAATAACCAACTGTGCTCACGCTGGACGTCTAATATATATAATCAAAGTCTGTGCACAAGATTGTCTTTTCAATCGGCTTAAATTGCACTTCGGTTTGATTTTCTTTTAAAAGAGCTTCACCCTGATCTTAGAGACAGGACACATAATGAGGCTATCTTGAGCTCACAACAAACCTACTGTAGAAATTAAGTCTTAATTACAAACAGGCTCTATAAATGTTCATTTGCATAGTTGCCGTGAAGTTAATAACACCGTTTACACGAGTCGCTGCTACAGTCGGACAAGACGGATTGTTACTGGTTCCAGTTCTTCCCAGCGGTTCAATTTCAAGTCACTTTTACAAGAATTATTTCAGACTAGCAAACTTAACAAGAGTGGATTATTCCTACTGGAGACATGACAGTTAAGTGGCAGCCTGCAGTCACTCAATGTAGGGGTTTAATTCAAGGATAAGTCTAGTGACATTACAAATGTTTCTAATTGTCAACAAATCCCATGAAAAGACCAAAACCATCCCCAGAGCTAGAAACACATTAATGAGCCACATCGTTGCACTAGGTGACATGTTCCTTTATTACGATGAACGTGGGCACTGAAGTTTATTTTGCTCCCAAATAGGGACAGGACGATAAAGGATTTTATCGCGAATAAAAAACAAACACTCACAATAAGTTGATCATGGTGAAGAATATCCATCATTGGGATAATAGTGAATATCCTCACGATTGACTTGAAAAAAGCTGTCTAGCTGGCTATCACGTTGTATCAATGTTGCTATTTTTATTTATTTATCCTGTATTTATGGGGGGGGGGGACCTTATGATTTATGATTACCTTATTGATTTTCACTAAAAAGGTTTACGTCAGATATCTTCCACAGAGATAAACAAAACATTCATTTTGGACCCACCAAATTGTTGATTGATTAATTCACAATTATAATAATTTTTTTTAAGGAAAAGCCTTATACTTTTATTCGGCACCTTTCTAAAGGCTCTGTGGGTATGTTATTTTTTTTTTAATTGTTCGTCTACATGAGAATGTTATCAATAAGAGTTTTAAGCATATTTTGATGATTATAGGGATAGTATCGTGAATCACAGTTATTTTGGCCAGGATAACTGGGACATGAAATTTTCATATCGTCCTATGCATTCTCGCAAATTCACTGTCCTTCTGTTGTAAATACCTACAAGAGCAACAAATATATTAAGCTGCGGCAAATAGAAAACAGTCCTCAACAAATTCGATATTATTTACTCCTGTTTGACTGACGTTTGCTAAAAACTACAGTGCCCTGCAATGTTGGGAAACTCCTTTGCATTTTTTTAAAGAATGAAATTATATATTTGTGACCCATTTTTTAAAGATTGACGTCAGGGCTTGAGTCCGAGGGCCACAGACAGGGTTGGGTATTTCATACATTAAGTGTTTAGCGACAAAGTAACATGTTGTTGGTCTTTTCGTGGGATTTGTTGACAATAAGACAAATATAGAAAATTGCCAGCCTTATCCTTTAATTAATAATGGACGGCAATCTAAAGCTGCAAGTGCGATTTCCATTTTAAAACATGCAAGTTTAGCATGGTTACATTTAACTTCCTGCTGGGTTTTATTCCCTCCTGAGAAAGATGCAACAGAACAGGCCTCGAGTCCCCCGAGTTACCAGAGGAGGCAGTACAAGTGCTTTCATCTTTTAAACTTCTTGATCCACAGCAACTTCAATACACTCAACAATCTGAGCTCCCTCTTTTATATGACACTAAAAAGGTCCCTTCATACATGACAGGCAGAACAAAATAAACTGTTGGCAAGAGGCCCCGACAGCGGATCACAAACAAGCTCGGTAATCTTGAATAATCCTTCACGCCTGCTGTGGGAGCGCAGAAAGGGGAAGCCCGAGTCTATTGAAATAGTTTCCTGTCTCTGTAACTGTTTTCAGCTCTGCCTACCTAAAGCGAGACCCGGTCTGCAGGCCACAGAGGAAAAGCACCCCACTTCCTCTCTGAGGAGCACTATGAAGAATAAGAAATCTATTTAATAAAATAAAAATATTCATAATCCTCAACTGTTAAAGGCCTAGTTCTCTCAATGTGAAGCATCTGCGATTACAGACAAACCACAACACTTGTGAGCTGGTGCTGGTACGCATCATCGTCACCCTAAAAAAAAAAAACCTCCTTCCTTTATAACAAGACTGAAAATAAGAGGTGAATCAGTCTGTGTGAGGCTTGCAAGGTATTAGTGAAAGTTTGATCTGGTAGGCAGCTTTGTGTCTGTTGAATTCCCCCTCCCCCCCCCCCCCATACAAAGATACACATCGTGAGAAAACATGAAGAAGGGAATAGAAACAACTTTACAGTGTGTATCTAGTAATGGTGAAACTGTACACACGCAAGGCTGTAGTTTTAAGTGTGCGTGTGTGTGTGTGTGTGTGTGTGTGTGTGTGTGTGTGTGTGTGAGAGCCTGCAAGCAACGTGATCAATCATTCATTTCCCACAGAGGTGAATGTCCTGGAATAAATTTTGCCACAGCTTTTTGTGTGCATGTGTTTGTTTTGACATCCGCTTATCTGACTCGGGTGCTTCCTTGTTTCCCTCCTGATATAAACTGATCCACGTGGCAAACAAAAAAACAGGAAAACTACATAAACAAACATCTCTAAAACAAACCTATGAGTACAGTTTGATGATAGTAAACCAGCTATATCGACTGATCAGAATGTTCTAACTTTAACAAAACAATGACCATGCAGATGCCATGAAAGCCTCTTGAGAGACGGGTCGACCACGTTGCTTGCAGAGTGAACGCTTGGTGTGTGCGGGTTAGCAAATGTGTGTTTTTTTAATGACTTGTGCATCCTGCTGTGCTCCTACTTGAGAGCTTTAGCTACACAGGAGTAGGCGATGTGGACCTCGTCGTCGATCGGGCAGGTGGAGGCAAACTCCTCCCTGGCGTACGCTGCGTTCAGGTACCTCCAGAGGTTCGTCAGAGACTGAGGGATGCTGAAGTTTCGGTATTTTAAGCACACCACCTGGAGAGAGGAAAAGAGAAATAAACAAGCCTTCAGTTTCAGACCAAAGACACGCACTCCACATTATTATCTCTTCATCCCGGGTCCCCCCATGCTGCTGCTCAGCTTAAAGCAGAAGATTACCTTCACGATGTGGAGCTTAGGCAGCAAGTTGCAGTCGGCCAGAGTAAGCTCCTGGCCGTCCAGGAAGGGGCGGGACGAGGAAGTGAGCTCATCGGTGCTATTCTCGTCGATCTCGTCAGGAAGTAGGGAGCCGAGGTAGTCGTCCATCTTCTTCAGAGCTTTCAGCAGGCCTTTCTCTATATCTGAGCACACAGAAAATATTCAAATACAGTGTTTAATCAAAGCTAAAGGGATAGTTTGTTCCTCCAAAAAAGACTAACACAAATCTAAGCTGATATCAGACTAATGCAATTTAACTTTTTTTAAATGGCTGAAATGAAATGAAAAGAAATAAGCGAGTAGATGAAATAAACACACAGTTTTCACCCAACAACGGTGACATTTCCAGTGAGATCACTCAACACAGAGAGCAGCAGGTGACCTGTTTGCACCGAGGCAGAAAAGCTCAGACTGTAATGTTATTAGCTCGGACGCTCCCTGCTGGTTTTCTGTCCATCAGAGAAAGACATAAGGAGCTCAGCGGTGTTTGTTACAGAAAACACCACCAACAATAAAACAGGGTCATTTAAAAATGTAAAAGTCTGGATGAAGCAAGGAGTGTTATTCCATTTGAAAGACTCAAATTCAATTCAATGAAATGTTAGATCTTACTTTCGTTGGCCTGAGGGTTCGAGTTCTTGACGTAAGCAGAGAATTTGGAGAAAACATCCATGCCTGCTGTGTTGGACTCTGGGTTACGAGCGGCCAGACGGGGATACCTAAACATCAGAGAGATCGATAATGATTCACTATGATCACATCACAAACAACAATTCACATGAATGAAATGTGCATGAAATGTTAAGAGCTTAGACCAAGAGGATTTATACAGGATGATACAAAAACTGCAAGAGGTCAAAGTAGGAGGCAAGCAAAACAACAGGGCTGCAACTAACGAGTATTTTTGATGAATCCATTCATTGTTTGATCTTAAAAATGTCAGAAAAGGGTGAAAAATTACAAAAAAAAAAAATTAAAGCCCAAGATGATATCTTCAACTGTTTGTTTCGTTCAACAAAGTCCAAATATTAAATGTACGATCACATAAGACAAAGAAGAGCAGCAATTCCTCACAATTGAGAAGCTGAAGATAGGAAATGTTTGGAAGAATGACTTAAGACGATGATTAATTTACTGTCAATCGACTAATCGTTTCAGCTCTAAAAAGATTAGAATAAAACATTTGTAAAAGAGATGTATGGAGTTATTACTTCGGTGGGCAGAGATTTTCCTCCAGGAATTCCTCGATCTTGTTGGTGTCCGTTTTCACCTCGCTGCCGTACAACAGGAAGGGAGGCTGGGCACCCGGAGCCAGGTCCTTCAAGATGTCTGGCTTCCTAAAAGGTGGACGGAAGTAAAGGAACGTCAGAAACAGAGAGACAGACATCCAGCAGAAGAGAGAGAGGGTTAAACAGCAGGAGAAAGATGGAAGAAAAGCAGAAGAAGGAAAAGGAAAACACATGAAACCACAGGAAACTACTCATGTTTGCAGCTCAACACTTCCCCAGCTGTCACTAAAATCAAAGTCTGAGTTGCTTTATATCTTTTAACACTCAATATCTGAATGAAATGCGCCCCCTTGTTCCTTTACTGCACGGTACATTTGGGAGAATTAAAACAAAAGGTGGACATTCCTCTGTTGTGCCAATAGAAACTTGCACACACACACACATGTGTAAGTCCAGTGTTTTCACCTCTTCATATCCACCGTGGTAACATCGAAGGTGACTCCTTTCAGCCACAGCACCATGAAGAGACGCTGGGAGAAGGGACAGTTGCCGATGCTCTGACCATCACTCCCTGCCTGGGACACAAAAACAGAGAGCATTTTATATTATTTCATGTTTTTCATATAGTTGGGGACCATGGCTGTTACTTTGCGTTTTCTTTTAGTTGAATTTTCTCTCCTTTTTTTTGAAAAACTAAATAAAAAGATATGAAAAGAAAGAAAAAGTGCAACAGCAGTTTTCACTCTTTAACCAAGCTGCAAAGTCAGCAACCAAATTGTTACTACACACCAACCATGAACCTTTAACTCACTGGAAACCTCATGCAGAGCTAGGATCTTGTTTACAGATAAACTAAAGGAATGAAAGCAACAAAGAAGGAAAATAAAGAAAGAAAATTAGCTAAAAAGATATAACAAAAATGTTTTGGCTCTAGCATAAAGTCAGCAGCTTGCCTCAATTTGTTTAATTTAAAACAGAGCATTGACAAAAGCAATCAGAGCTGGCAATATAAATTGATAAATCCATCGTCAGAAAATTCATCTGCAACTATTTTAATAATCAATTAATCGCTTAAAGAATTTTTCAAGCAAAAATGAAAAAAACGCTCTGATTCCAGCTCCTCAAATGTGATGATCTGGTGCTTTTCTTTGTCTCATATTATAATAGTGCTGCAACTAACGATTACTGTCATTACTGATTAATCTTCCAAATATTTTCTCCATTTATTTATTTGGTCTGTAAATGTCAGAAAATGGTGCAAAATCACAATTTCCTAAAGCCCAATGTGAAGTCTTTTAATGTCTCATTTTGTCCGTTCAAGCAACGTTTAGAAGCAACATAATTCATTCTTGCGTTCAAGTAGAGCTTGTAGGCTGCTCAGGAAGTGATCATGCAGCTTTAAAATGTTCCTTGTGTGGCTGCAGGAAGCCATATTTCATGTTCAGTCATTCTATATCCCATTAAGGGGTTGCACTGTAGCATACGGTATAAACCTACAGTTATAGTAAAACAGGAAACCACTTACTTTCTGTTACCAAGGCCAAATGAAACTATACTTAGACTACATATTCTGTTAATTAACGGTATCAAGTGTCACCGAAGAGGCCGACTAGAAACCAGGATTTTAGAGAAGTAACAACAGTATCTTTCACCTCTGAAGGGAAAAAAAAAAAAAGCAGAGGGTGGTGCACATGTTCACACAGAGGAATCATTATTTAAACTTGTGTGAGAACATGAGGGGAAGCCATATTTGTTGTATTAAGAGTTTTTGGGCTCACAGAAACTGGGATTAGCCTGCCTGACATACTACCATAACTAAATATAGATTAAAGTCGCCTGCCCATTAAGTTAACGTGCAACTTAATTAGATTATTCTTAGTCATTTAGGCTGTAAACCCCTGTGAGTCAGCAGAAGTGCACAGATGCTGTAATGTGATTTAAAACACATACAAGGTGACTTTAAGTCCCCATGCGGGCTGTGAGAGATAAGTTATCAGCTTTTAATAAACAATACAGTGAGAATGCTGATGAAATGATAAGATAAGAAACCACAAAACACACACCAGCTTAAATAAATGAATGTCACATAGTGTCGCCATGACGACACTCTGGGGGGAAATCACTCAAATCTCTCACCTTCACAAAGAGTTCAACTTTGGGCGGATTCGCGTCGCTCATCTTCAACTGCTGATGCAAGAGACCTTTTTTAAAACAGGAAACACACATAAACAAGTTGTTAAAATGAAGCTGAATAAAGTTACTTTTCTTACACGAAACAAAAAAGGAGTTGGAAGCAGCCGAGCCCATCTTCCGCTACAAACCCCGGTCAGTAAAGGACAGATTAAACATCGTAACTAGCAGCTAAACAAGCGGTGTAAACGTTAAACAAAGCAAAAGTTAGCTTCCTAAACGCTAAATACATCAAGTTGTAGTTTGTTTTAAGTCTTCAGAGGCTACCTACGAAGTGTTTTAGAGTTGTCGCTGTCGCCTGTAGCTGCCTGCTGCTCGTTTCTCCTCCCAGTTCAGTTTCTGCTGCAGCGACGAGCGACACTCATCATCACAGCAACTCCACTTCCTGCTGACGCGTGACGGGCTGAGCTCTCAGCAAATAGAGACACGTTCAAGAGAGCGAGAGGAGAGCGCGAGGTGGCTTTGAAGAAGAAGAAGAAGAAGAAGAAGAAGAAGAACATATTCAGCTTCTGATTATACTTGGTAGATTCCACATCCACAAATGTAAATGGTCTGACTCCAAACCCTGCTTTCGTCGGTTTCTTGTTGACCTCAAGCAGTATTGCACCTTACTGGAAAATGTCAAAAACCAAAAAGCTGTAAAGTCTCTCAATATTTTAAAGGAAGTACATTTTCTTGAACTCTGAAAAGACTTGAAATGAATGGACATTGAACTCCTCTGGCATTAAGGTTTTTTTTTTTTTTTTTTTTTTTTCTTGTTTGTTTTGTACTGTTTATTGTATTCCCTATACCTTTGTACTTGTCTTTTGTTGAAAATAAAGTTCTGAAAAAAAAAAAGAAAAAAAAACGTTCAGGACAGCGACAGGAAAGCGCGCGGCGGCTTTGAAGAAGAAGAAGAAGAAGAAGAAGAAGAAGAAGAAGAAGAATATTATATATTATTATTATTATATCATTAAGAATATTACATATTAATACAGTCCAATATAGCATATATAAGGTAGTATGCTTATTGATTGATGAAATTAATTTTAAAAAGAGATGTCTCAAGTTGACTCCCATATCTCATATCCCATTAATCCTCAACACCAACAAAATCAAAACCAGCTTACTAAGGCCACTTCATTTGACTTCCAGTGTTATTGTTATTATAGTGTTATTTTGAGATCTTTTCATAGGGCTTTTATTGAGAGGGTCATGACTTTCTGCGTCCTCTGTTGGCATCCTCAGACCACAAAGTTTTAGAGATATTTATATATATATATACATATACAGGTAAAAGCCATAAGTATTGCTGATTTCTAAATGTGAAAATATAGCTAAGAAGATCAGTTAGGTAGGGATTTAAAAAAGGAGACTTCTTATTTGAATTCTTAAAAAAATATATTTATGTTTCATGTGTGTTGGATGTTTATTAAGCAGCCACTGATCACAGAGGAGTGAGGTAGGGTAGCACATGTAAGCTTAGAGTAAAATGGATATTACATACATACATAAATACATGCATTACATTATGTCTATTACATTTCACTGTTTTTCTTTTTAAAATAACAACTAGCCTATCTGGAGGTCTTTCTGCCTGCAGTGTTAATGTTTCTTTATGTGTGACCTCTCCCCAATATGTACACTTTTGTATGTGATACCTCAGAGTGTCTCAAAAAGTCATCTGAGCTTTGTTGGATACTCCTGGAAGCCATTATGTAAACAAAATATACATGAATATTACTGTTACAGTGCTGTACAGCATGTACTGCAGTATAGTAAAGAGCCAGCAGAGAGAGATATTGAGCTTTACTTGCTTGCTGCTCCAAGAGGACAAACAAGACAACTGTACTGGAGTCTGGTCCAAAAACCTGGAAAAACAATATTGTGAGGGAAATCCTGCTGGGTTGTCAGTCCAATGAGCATGCAACACTGACAGTCAACGCCTTAATTCAGATACAGTGTGTTCCCTGTCATGGAAGCCCAAACTGGGATCCAGGGAGCTCCAGGAGTCCTTGAGGAACTTCCAGGTGACAGTTTAAAGATAGTTTAATCTGTTTAATACATGAGAGACAGTGTAAGAATGTAATTCTAATTGCATGGTTATTTCAAAACACAACAACAAATAAGAGCTGGTTGACAAAAAATTAACATATGGTCCACTTACTAGCATTGTATTTTAGTTCCAGTTGTCAGTCCAGTTTTAACTTAGTTTAGTTTGATCTTAAGATTTTATTATTCTATTTTATTTCATTTATTTATTGGTCAAGATGTTTCCATGGTCAAGAATGAACTTTGATAAAGCAGACAATAAATGTAAAATGTACTCACTCAAATAAAGAAAAAATAATGATCTACATTGCCATCTCGTCTTTTATTCAGTTAAATTTTAAGGGACATATTCTTTCAATGTTTTTGATAAAGTTGGGGTGTTGTGAAGAATTGGGTGCAACTATTTTTTAATGGTAAACAATCTAAGCAAGCCAGTTAGTGACTTTAAAAGTTTGAGATATCTCAATTGTGCAGCAACGACTGACAAGGTTCTTATTTTATTAGTACATATTCTTTACTAATATTATATAACACATACTTTGGTTGAGTCTGACTTTTTTTTCCTCATTTAAAAACATTGAATATAGTGTCAAAAGCTGGCTGTAGAAGCTTTAGATAATCAGGTTGTGCATTGTGCACTAGAGGGCATCCTTGGTTTTGAAATGACTTGCAGGTAGGGCGGTGAAACAGGATTAATTAGATCAGGTTGTCTGTGGAGAAAACAATAGTGCATTGTAGACTGTAGCTGGAAAGTGCTGACAGCATGTCACAGCACAGATCCTCCTTACAAAACAAGCCCTGCATATTAAGTGCACATGAATCTGTTGACCTCTTTGTGTATCTCGGTTAACAATAACAGCTTCTCATGCCCACTAGACATATTCTTTAAAGAAATAGTTAGGGAACCATTTATCTCCCAACATGAAGCTCTAAAAGTTTTTCAGAAGCTCTCTCCACACAGCCTGGAATTAAATTCTGCTGGTGAAATACTGAATTCTTTACTGATTTATTTTTTTTTTTGGCTTAAAAGTAGTCATATTTAAATACACTGAGTCTAAATGTACTGCAATCATTTCAAATTCCAAAGTTTTCATTGTCTTCGATGCTAGCTATGGCCCTGAATATGTATTTAATGACGATGACACGAGGCAGAAAAACAGGTCATGATTCATTTTAATGAGGCTTCATGGAATTAAAAATTATTCTTTTATTATATTTGATTATTTTAAAAGTATTCTGATTTATAATGATCACTTCATAACAACAGAATAAGTGCAAACAGTAACAGGGGCAGATCATGTTAAACTACAACTCCCAGAAGCCCCACAGAGAGGACAGGACGGCAGCACAGAGGGCCACAGTCAGAGGGAGCTGGACTGAAGTGGCTCCATTACACAGGTTTGTTGTACAACAAGTGAAGCTGCTGGTGTAACCAGCACCCAGGATGTCGCCGGTCAGCGTCTTCCCACACAGGTCTGAGTCCAGGCAGCCGCGGATGTGCAGGGTCACCGTCCCTGTCGCATTGAACTCTGAAGGATTGGAAACAGAACAGCAAATTAAAAAAAAAAAAAAAAATTAAAGGGAGCTAATTGGTAGCATTTTCCTTCCACCAGCAGTTGGTCTCAGTTGAATATTGTGTTGCTATAGCAACCGCTAATGGCAGTTTAACTGGCATTGTTACATCCACCATTTTGTCAGATCTACAGTATAGCCTATAAGTTGAATATTCACTGGCATCTTTTATCTACACATTAAATGTCCTTGTTGGAGCATTATAGTAGGTACTATTTTAATAACAATTGTGTTGTAAATGTTGATTTGTTAATTTAGTTTTGTGTGATCAGTTCACTGCTAACCAAGCTAACCTAGCTAATGTGTTGCGAATACATCTTTTTAAGTAGCCTACCGAAACTGTTTATTACTGTTGGGCTAACTGTTACATGTTTTTACTGTTTTTACTTTTACTCTTGTGGACTCTTTGCGTATTTTTAATAGATTAATTACTGTGTCGTGCTTCCTATTGGAACTTAAAGGGGAACTACGCCCATTTTCAAAATTCATACATGTTATTCCTATGGTCTAAGACAATCCAAAAAATAATAATGAACATGAACAACTCTCTCCCAAATCCAAAAACTAGAGTGCTAAAACTCAAACTTGTGATGTCATCAGGTATAAAGTCTGGAGCTGCTCCACAGACAATGAATGGGGAGACATGTTATAAATTACACTGAGAGGTATATGGGAACATTTTCTGTTTCAAAACTGAGATCACTACAATAGAATAAAGCTCATTTGGGTATAAAAAAGAAAACAAAAATTCTGTGGTTCCATAAAATCAGTCTCCCATTCATTGTCTATGGAGCAGCTCCAGACTTTATACCCTATGACATCACAAGTTTGAGACTTACTTCTCTGGTTTCTGGCTTTTCCTCGGCCATGGGAATAACATATTGAAATTCTTAATTTAGGTGGTGTTCCCTTTTAATGTTGATATTTCACTATATGCTGCTTCTACTTTTCTACTGCTGTTTCTAACTGGCACGAGGGACAACGTTACTTATTTAACTGCTAGTCTATACTTTTGTGAATCCAGTTTTCTTGTACTAGTTAGTTTTTACAATACATTTGCTCTAACTCTATTTTCTTCTTTGTAACCACTAACAATTGAAGTAGTTGTCGAATACTGTTTTCATAGTTCAATATTTGATTCCAGCAAAAACTTCAAATCAACAACCTTTGTTGGAAGCGTGTTTAGCTTTGCAACTAGTTAGGTCATCTCGGGTAGAATAAAACCTCCCCACAGAAGGCTTTGATCTGCTAATATTTGTTCATATCTGGTGTTTTGGATTTACATTAATTCTACAATTACTAGTGATGTCATGGTGTAATTCTTTTAGTAGCTGTTTTGGAGCTTTTGATTGTACCACGCAGTCCGGTATGTTTTCTTTTATTATAGTGTATAGTGTATTGTAGTGTATTCACAGTATATTCAGAGTGTTGTAGAGGTTTACTTACGTGCTTCTCCGGTGAAGCAGCTCTCAGTCGCATTATTGCATTGGATGTCGCTTCCGAATAAACACGTCCCAAATATACCAACAGGGCATTTACGACAGGTCAGGCATTGTGCTGTTCAGGGAAAGAAAGAAGGAAGTAATGTGATAATCTGATTAACAGTACAGTAACTCACTCAGCAACATAATTTGGAGGAGTTCAACAGTATCAGGAAATCTGTGTTGGTTTCTAGCACCAGCACCTCTAAAGCTCATGAATTACATGTTGTATCTGGTTTGTTCAATGCGTACTAAAACTGAAGTGTAAATTTGTAGTTTTTCGGGTGGCTTAGGGGTGCTGGTAGTTGGATTGTGTTACCTTTGTACAGAGCCAGGCTTAGCTTTGTGCTAAACTAAGCTAACCGTCTCCTGGCAAGAAAGCGACTAAGCGCATTTCCTCAAATTTCAAACCAGGTACAACCTGCTGATCAACTCCTACTCCTCAGACCTGAGCTTTGTTGACCTTTTTTTGGTCCCCATGGCTCCATACTTGGCCAATTATTGTTTTTTGTCTTTTAATTTCCACATAGTGTTTGCATTGTATTTTAGGCAAATAAATAATATCTATATGTATATCTGTATTTCTGTTTCTTCACTGCCGTAACATCCTTCCCATTAGTATTCAGGAAGCTCTCCAAATGCTTTATTTTTCCTTTCAATATATTATACTGACACTGATTCTGATAAAACATTAACAGGAATACCCTTTTAGATCTGTGGCAATTAGTGCTGTACCAGACACTTGTACCAGACTGAATGTCATTAAGCTGTGCAGTGAAATCCCCTGAGACTAAATCATGAACGGCAATTAATATAACTCTTTATCTGTGTTTGTCCCGAGGATTTTGTTTGTCCCCAAGTAATGAGCCTCAGTAAAATCCATTTCATATGACATTTGTCATCCAATTATAGTGTTAGATGGCGCTTAACAAAGACATACTTAGTTGGTACAGAGGTCAGATGAAAAAAGAATGTTTAAATATGAAAATATGACATAAAAGATATTTTTATTCCACAACAATAATAATCATAGCGACTAAAGACATAGTTTTGCTCATAAATCCTCCATTTGCTTCAGTGTAGCTCTACTGATGCTATCATCATGTTTACCTCGATACATTAGACGTTATTCTCAACTTACCTGCTGCGATGAAGGCACACAGGACAGTCACTGCTTTCCAAACGTTATTCATCTTTCTTCAGGTTTATGAGGTCAACGGATTCCTTTTTAAATACAATGTACTCAAAGTTCTAAATACCTTTGTCAGTCAGCTCAGCTCTGAGAAAGTAATGACAAGATTTCACGTAGCACTCACTGAAGGAACAACATGCAAGAATGAGGTTCATCAGGTTTTATGTTCCAGCAACGTGAAGAGGAAGTTTTCAGTAATTACGGGAAGAACCTAACTCAGGAATTCACAGCGGAGGAAACTCACAGTCATGAAGTTTGAGCATGAATAACTTTTATTATTTACTTTCATTATAAACATGCGGTAAAGGGTTTCATGCAGTTAAAATATTCCTTTGTGGTCGTTAAAGATGCATTTTTTCCTTCAGATTTTCATGAGACTCTGACATGGACTGCACAATATGTTATGAGTTTTTATACTGTGTCCCTCAAAACCACAAATTTACAAGCATAGAAGCTACAACAATGGGATTATCACAATATATGTGTGTTCAAGGTTAATCAAGTTTGATAATTATAGCTATTCTATACTGTTTGCATACTAAGACAACACACAGTCATTAATAGGATTTTTGTTTCTTTTAAAGGCTTCAGATGCTCCAAACGGCCACTAGGGCGGCGCCCAAAGCAGCAGTGACAGGGAGCTGGACGGATGTGGCTCCATTACAGCTGTCAGTGCTGCAGCAGGTCGTGGTGACGGTGTACCCGGCAGTCAGGAGGGCCCCGGATTTGGTTTGGTTGCAGAAAGACGAGGCCATGCAGCCTTGAGTCTGCAGGGTCATTAAACGACTGATGTTGAAGGCTGAGGGAGGACAAGGAGGTCAGAGGTTAAACTTTTTACATAGGAAATAAAAAGTATACGTTATCACTTTGTGTCTGTCTGTGAAACAAATGTGTCATTGTAATCCTGAAAAGTCCTGCTTTCAAAAGTTTCAAGTAAAACTGCAGTATTATCAGTAACCCAGTACCCAAAGTGGCAACTTTCATGAGTGTTATATTAGTAAATAAACTATTGGATTATTATTAGTGATGCATCAATCTAAAAGTAGACGTAAAAAGTAGCAGAAATTGGAAATACTAAAGTAAAGCTAAAGTACCTCAAAAATACTTAATTTTCACTACTACCATGTGTATATCTATGTGTACTAGTCCAACCCCAGTTGGCCTGACATTAACTTTTCATCTGTGTGTGTGTGGCATTAGAGGGTTTATACTGTTTGTCTGGGCATGGCAGGTATTGTGATGAGTAATGTCCTAGAAACAGCAACAATGGATGAAAGTACAGAATGTTAAAGGACTGACTCACAGACTGGCTTTACTGAACCTGTTACATCAAGGTTAAAGAGGTAAGACCAGGTTACATTTTCCACCTCGCCATTGTCCTCTAAAGCCGCCCACAAATGATTAGCGGTACATCCGCTCTGGGCTGGCTGTGCCATTATTTTCCTATGTGGAGAGCGGCGACGCCCAACTAGGCAGAAGCACCACCCTTGGCATGGCGCAGCACTCGAAGTTCAAATTATTTCAAGTTTGACCTCGGTTGCCGCTGACTTTTCAAAGCGCAACCACTGAGTTAACAGCTGTATGTGACGTAGCCACTTTTTGATGACGTACAACCTGCGCTGCGCTTTGCCTCTGCAAGTGTCTGCACTATGTTCTGCGGCCTAGCGGAGGGCATATTTCTTATCATCTGAAGGCAGCTTAAGTACTAAGTAGTAAATTTGAGTCCAGTATTTCTAGGATTGTACTGCTGCTTAGCATGTTTTAGCCCTTTTAATACAAATCAGCGGCTACTTTGGCGCGCCCTCCAACAAAGCTAGAGAGAGCGGAGCTGGAGCGGAACTGGAGCGGAGTCCGAAGAGTTTGGTTCGGTTGACCAATCACAACAGAGTGGGCCAGCTGACCAATCAGAGCAGACTGGAGCTAAAACAGGGCGTTTCAGACAGAGGGGGAAAAGATAGATAGATAGATAGATAGATAGATAGATAGATAGATAGATAGATAGATAGATAGATAGATAGATAGATAGATAGATACTTTATTGATCCCAAAGGAAATTTAGGGAAAAGAGCCGGTATGAGAAAAATTATGTGTTTTTTGAACATTAAAGCATGTAAACATGTTCTAGTTGAAACCCAAACTACAAGTATGCACCTGAAAATAAGTTTAATAGGTTCCCTTTAATCAAATATTGTATTTTATCATTCTGCCATACGGGATAACCAGTAGGCCTACACTAAACTAGAAGCTTGAGATAGTTCATTTCTCACATGGCACATTTAATAATGTTACAATATATTTATTTATCACCAATTTGAAAAGTCTTCCTGGTTGGTATATTCAAGTGTTTGTTCAGGGATTATGTAATCCAAATCAAGTATTGTTTTCAAAACAGCAGCATACTGCAGTCATGAGTCACATGACATGTGATTACAACATGTTTTAAGTGGCTGTCAGAGCCTTCCACCCACACATAAACTCATCTGCCCAAGAGAGTTAAATATATCAGTTACAAGTTGTTTTTTTACTTTTACTGTAGCAATGTATGTTACATGTAGTAAATGGTCTAAAACATGCCAAAACATTGGTATGGTTCATTTTACAGGTCATGCGTCTGTCTATATAGAGCAGAAAATCATTGTTGGACTGCTCTTTCCGGCCACACCTCAGTCTGTACTGTCGGGACAGGTTTTTCATCTTCAGCCGTGTCTAATAGTTTGTTAAGAAACAAGTTGCTCACTCAGCTGGGACACACCCGTCTGTTGTCATGGACTAAAGAGGACAGCAGATGATCACTGAGGTGTTACTCACCCAGTTCTCCCCAGTAGCAGCTGGGCTGAGAGTCGCTGCAGGTCTGAGTGGAGCCGTACAGACATTTACCTGCGAAGCCCACTGTGCAGGTGTTACAGGTCAGGGACTCACCTGTGATCCACAGAGAAAGAGACAAGGTGACGGAAAAGGGACTACTTTTTTAAAAATGAAGAAAATAAGTCAGATAGCCACTGACACAACTCCAAACTGTGTCATGAAACCAACATTACACAAATCACCACTGTCATGAATACAGTGTTGAGATCATCTTCTTTATCGCCTCTCATCATAATCAGAAATATCATTTAAACATGCTAGAGTGTTAATAATAATATAAATATACTTTCGATAATTTGTTCAAAATGTTTATTGCTTTACAATATGTCCTATTTGTCACAGATAATTTAATCACAGACAGATTTGCTCTTACAATTTTAATAAAGTTGTCTACTTGCTAATACTTTATTCAAACAATCAGAACTCCAACAACATTTTTAGTACTAATAACAACTATATTGTCTTTTGTCTATTGATTTTCTTTTCAAGCAAATATTATTTACAATTTTTAACACTTACAAAAGCATACATATAACCCTACCTACCCACCCACCCGATCCAAACTCCTGGACATAAAACATCAACAAAAACGAAAGAAACAAAGTAGGGAGGAAATGATGTAATTTGTATAACAAATTATGTAAAACGTTTTTGATAGAGCTGTTAGCAGCAGTCCAATTTTCTCAAGCTTGATACAGTTCAGTACCTCGTTGATGCAACCTTCAAATTAAGGGAGTCAAACGTATTTCCATTTCAGAATATCAAAGCGACTAACTTCAAAGTGGTGAAGGCCAAAACCTTTTTCAATATGACAGAGTTTATCATCGTAGCGCTTAAAGTGGAAAGGGTTTAAGAAAAGAAATATTTCTGCGACTCCAGTATTAATCTTTTATATGTTTCTGTTTATTGCTGTATGAGCACAACAGGAGTTTCCAGTTATCTGTGGCTTTGGTTTTAGGCCTCAAGGACGGAGCCTGGATTTTAGAAATACTGAGGTCATGAGACAGCAGAAAACCACCCACCAAAGATAATTTTTCACCATTCACCAACCAACAGTTTTCTGAGTATTTACACAAGTCCTAAAATTAAAAAACAAAATACATTTTGGTTTGTCCATACCCTTTAGTACAACATTAGCCTTTTTTGATCAGCAGGTTTTTGTCACTTTGACATAAACATAAGTTGTCTCTAATGAAACGACTGATGCTGTTGTTCTTCTTGGGAGGAAAAGTCTGTTTCAAAGCCTTCTCTACACTGTTAGCTATTCATTGCATTCTAGTGGAGATATACAAAATCCATTTAATTTTATTTCTTTAGTTTACCAACAAAGTATAACATTTAGCATTTTAACATATTTCGTGTATTAACATATCAGAATCACTCTTAAAAATATGAGAGCTTTGTGAGCTTTGGGTGATAAAACCTATTTACAGTATATGAGCAGCTCAAAAAGTCTTTGTGATTGTCTCGTCCTTGTTAGTAAAACTCATGTTTATCAGAAACTGGATCTATAATTGGATCAAAATAGAAAGAAAAATGTAGAATTAAACAGTTTCATATAAAATGAGGTGTCAGGTTCTCAGTAAGGAAAGTATCAATAAATTGAAACGGCATCATTAACGTCTGAATGTACAACATTTTGTCAGCATTTTGATCATTTCAGTGACATATAAATGTCTGTTACAAAATTAGATTTTAACAAGTTCTCACCTCTGATTTTCTTCATTTTTATCATTTTAAAACACTGCTTTAGTTATCGTGCTGATGTAGAAGATTTTAGAGATAATGTTCCTCTATGTCAACACGAAACATACCAGAGTGCCTCCTGTTTGGTGCTCTTACCTGGAACAAACATGGCCATCAATGCCGCACAGACCCAGATGAACTTCATCATCCCGCTCTCACACAGATTTGTGTTTTATTGAGAAGTTACCAGCACAAAGAAGAAGATCTCAAAGCAACAGAGACGGTCAAAGAGAAGTTATCCAACAGCACAGGTGTCTGAAGTGGGTTTCAAATGAGCTTCGTCAGCTCAGGGCATCTGCTTTTATGTCCAAGGTGTGCCATCAGGGGCTCGGATCGGTCACTGGATATAGAAAATAGAATAATGCTGACAATGATTTTCATTCGTCAACCGCTAGTATATTCTCTAAAATACTGAGGTTTGTTTGACAAGAGTGAAGTATGTTAAAAAGCCAAACAAAGAGTAAAAAAAGATGATGGATGACAGCCTCATTACTGCCTTTGTGTGTGTACATCTTTATGTGCACATTGTGTTTGTGTGTTTGAACCTTTGTGAACTTCTGAACGTCACATTCATTTAACATCAAAAGCTTTAGACTGCAATAGAGAACAAAACTTCAGTCAACAATTCCTCCGCAAATATTAGGATTCTTTGTTCAAGACACTCCCTTCGTTTTTATGGTTTGGAGCTAAAAAAGGATGGCATATGGAAGTTTTATTCACCACTTGAGGAAAATATGACAAAATAGTCTCAATTCAAAGGTCCACTTCCAAGCATAGAGTAGAACAGAAATATAAATATAAACAGAGAATATAAATAAGAGTTTTGAGTGAAATTCAAGCTGTGCGCTTGAGGAAAAATCCGCAAAACATTATTAACATCTAATAAACCTGCTGCCAATTATGGTCTTTATGTTTTGTTTTTTTTTATTTATTTTTTTGGGCATTTTCAAGCCTTTATTGATAGGATAGTGGATAGTCTAGAAAGGGGGAAAGAGAGAGGGAGCGACATGCGGAAATGGCCACAGGTTTGATTCGAACCCGGGCCGCCGCAGTTAGAACTCAGCCTTGTTACATGGGCGCCCACTCTAACAACTGAGCTATCGGGGCGCCCAACCATGGTCTTTAAAAGAATACTTCAATATTGGGTAATACGCTTATTCGCTGTCTTGCCGAGAGTTAGACGAGAAGATTGATACCACCACCAAATCTGTATGGTAAATATGAAGCTACAGCCAGAAGCTGATTAGCTTAGCTTAGCTTAGCTTAGCTTAGTATATCTTAGCATAAAGACAAGTAAAAACAACAACAACAGTTTACAGTTTAGTTACAGTCTTTATGCTAAGCTAAGCTAACTGGCTACTGGCTATAGCTTCACACTGAATAAACATGAGAGTGGTATCAATTAATCTTCTCATCTAACACTCAGCATGACAGTGAATAAGCATATTTACCAAATTTCAAACTATTTAAAGGTTTTGAGAACATTTTTATGTAGACAAATAATAAAAGAAAAAATAATACATCCCGAGCTTTTAGAGAGGTGCCAAATAAAACTATCGCTTTTCCTAAAATAAAATATTATGATTGTGAATCAATCATTTTAAAAATGTTGACGGGTCCAAAATGAATGTTTTGGGTATCTCTGTGGAAGATATCTAATGTTTGGTTCCCACTTCTAACAAGACTTGTGAGCCAACAGTATAACAACGTTAGTATCACGTGATATCTCTGTGTCGTCAGTAACCAAGTTGCCAGTTAGTGTGGAAAAAAAACAGATAAATGAATGAGTTTGACACTAGTGTCTCCATCAGGCTGAAGAATACGTAAATATTTACCGTGGCAACAAGTGACAACTGACGTTAGCACTATTAGCTATCTTAGCTTAATCATCCGAACTACAATAACCCATAAAATGATAATTCGGCATATTTAAAGAAAACCAACAACAACTACCAACAGCCATAGTCTTTACAACCTTAACTACTGTGTTGTCACTGGTTAGATTGTCAAAATGAGAAAAATAACAACTTCAATCTACGTTAGCATCTTAGCATTGGGGAAGATTGAGTCCAGTTACCTCACGTTAACGTTATAGTTCCCTCAAACAATGTATAATGAAGATGTGTGAATGAAGTGTGTTTTATGATGCTCCGCCACTAGAACAGCTGATCTCCCAGCAGACACTAGGGCAGCACACACACACACACACACACACACACACACACACACACACACACACACACACACACACACCTAATGTAGGCCTATAACTACATGTTGCAAAATGATTTCATACTCTACCACATCTGAGTCTCTCTCCACTCAACCATAAAATATGCAGGTTGTGCAACAAACTGGCAACCACTTGTTGTGAAGGGAATGCAATGGAACGGGGGAGGGAGAGAGCGACATCTAGTGGTTGAATGTTATCAACTGCACCTTTAAGTTTACTCTTTGTCATTATTAGTCTGTTAAACAAAACAACACATGCAGGTGAGATTTACCCCATCAGATAGTTGACCACAGTTGTCAAAGCTTCAAATGTATTCACAGTTGCTAAATGTGTTATTCTTTTTAAAATCAACAACCAAATCCACTTAAAATAGATTATAACATTTGGAGTTAAAGGAATAGTTTATTTGCTTTCTTGCCGAGAGTTACAAAAGAAGATTGATACCATGTTTGGCACATTGGCACATCGGCAGGGACTTGGTTTGGGAACCGGAGGGTCGCCATTTCAAGTCCCCGCATAGACCAAGTACTGAGTGTGAACTGGTAGCTGGAGAGATGCCAGTTTGCCTCTTGGGTACTGCTGAGGTGCCCTTGAGCAAGGCACCAAACCCCCCAACTGCTCAGGGCCCCCTCGCTCTGACATCTCTCCATTAATGCATGTATATAGGTCCTGTTTGTGCATGTGTGTGTGTGTGTGTATTTCGAGCCTGTGTTTACTATGTACTGTGTAAAAACAACAGAGTGAAAAAATTGAATTTCCCCTTGGGGATCAATAAAGTGCCTTCTTCTTCTTCTTCTTCTTCTTCTTCTTCTTCTTGTGACAGCAGGTCACAAGAAAACAAAAGTTGTGTATAAAAATGTGACTTTACTGAAACAAATTTAATGGGGAGTTATATGAAAAATGATTTTATGGAGTCTCCGCCAGTTGCATAGCAATCTCACGACGATGACAAGACTCACTGCTTCCATCCAAAAAAATATATACGTAACTCTGGGAAACTACAACCTCTCCTTTTAACATTTCTGTTTGTATACAAATTATATAAACAAGATATAAAGTGTTGATTAGGGATCGGACTTTACTATTGCATGTATCTTCAGACAGAGCCAGCTAACCGGCTGCTAGCGGTAGCTTCATATTTACCAGACAAACATGAGAGTGATATCTGAAAAAACTTAGAAAAACGTTGACAATGTACAGACTGAGTGAACACAGCCTGGCCATAGAAACAAGCCGTCACAGGCAGAACAGACTAACCAGGGAGGCCAGGCTGTGTTCACGTTGTCATACAAGAGAGGTGGAGACAGAATCTCACTTCTTACTGTGTTGTGAGAAATATAAGGATGTGAGAGATGTTTTCTTTGAAAAAATAAATAACATATATCCTGAGTTCATCCATCTCCCCGATCCTCAGAAAATACCATATTTATGTGGGGAGAAAAATCAATGTACAATATAAGCTGCAAAATATGCTGACCTTTGCCATACATTAAGAGGTGCTACAAGCTCTGAACATGTTTCTGATTGACTACATCTGTAAAAGAATGTATATTTAAAATGTATTTGGTTTATTGTGATTGTGATTATTTTGTGATTATTTCTTGTGAAATGTAATATAAAAATAATAATGTAAATAATATTCATTCTGTAATTTAGCTTTGGCAATAATGTAACCTGAACATTCATGCCAATAAAGCTTATTTGAATTTGAATTTGAATTTGATATCCATATTCTCCTCTTACTCTTGGCAAGAAAGCAAAAAAGTATTTCTTAAAAATGCAGAACTCTTAACTACCTCTTTGTTTGTTTAACATCTGCCATATCCCAACATTGTCCCCTAGAAATTATGTTAGCATATCCCATCATATGAATCATTTAGGATGTTTTGTTCCAAATAAACACAGAAAACACAAATGGAAATAATTTAATGTTGCAATAATCAAACTGCGATTTAGTTGCCTTAGGTGCCTTCAGCAAAATCTCAATATTCCAGTGATCTGGGAAGGTTTTGAAATTAATGAGGTGCTAAAATGTATGAGAATTACATAGAAAAGCTATTCAGTTCTGATATAGTGCAGCTACAAATTGCTCGTAAATGCTGACCTATACTGTTAGTCACATGGTGCTGTATAGAGTCATATAATGCAGCCAGTATCCCTCCATTATCTATCATAGGGACAACACTTTAAAGCATATTCAAGAAATTAAAGAACAAAAAAGTGATGGCTTTTTTTTTTAAATGAAAATGTGCAGCAACACGTTCTCTTCTTCCTTCCTTCTTCTTTAAAGGCCCCGCTGGCTCCAAACAGCCACCAGAGCAGCAGCCAGACCTGCAGTGAGAGGCAGCTGGATGGAGGCCGCTCCGTTACACAAGCTGCTGCTGCAGCAGGTCCTGGTGATGGTGTAGTTCACAGTCAGGATGGTCCCATTACTGTCTACACAGCCGGATTTATCTATGCAGCCTCGTTCATGGATATCCGACACGTGGGAACTAAACTCTGGAGGAAGCAAAGATGAGATTCTTAGATGTGATTCTTCTTTTTAATGAGTTGAGCTGATTATTACAACTGGGAATTTAGCTGTTTTAATGACCTAAAGAGGAGTTCACACAGTTTTGACAGCTGATTCTGATATTTGGACTAAATATCATTCAATTTGTTTGTTTGTTTTCGTTACATACATTACATATACTTTTAAATGGAACTAAATATATCGTTATTCCTAAATATAATATTTGACTTTCAAAAAACACATGTGGCCACAGAAAATTATTTCGGATGATTCCTGCTGGAGACCTTTCTAATTTTTAGATATTTGCATCAATCAATTTATCTCTCATCAATTTAATCAATTTCTTTTCTTAATGGGAACAGCATTTATTTATTTATATATTTACTCCTTTAATTGTGTATATGTTATTACTGTTACCTGGATTCCTGTATGTTATTTCACATGTGATATAACACGGAAATAACATGTTTCCACATGTGAAATATTTAAAAATGGCATGCGCCTACATCATGTGAATTTATCTGTGTGAAATAAATTTTCATATGTGATAAACTTTATATTTCTCTGACCACAATTACAGCCCTGGCAGTGGGGAGAGGGCTTTGAAACATCATTTAGGGAGTTTTAATCAACAGAAAATATAATGGAACCTTTGGATTAATGACTAAAAGTTAAAGGAATTGAAATAATCAAAAACCAAATGGCAGCTAGTCTAGTAGATAGTCTTTAGGGGTGAGAATTTGGTTTTGTGACCCCAGTATTTATAAAATCAAGCTTACGGCCCTGTCATGCAGTCAAAATGATGATAAACTAAACTGAAGTAATTTACATGTTTGGACTCGATTTTTCAAGTCTTGACTGAAGTTAAAGAGGACCTATTATGCTTTTGTGCTTTTCCCTTTCCTTTAGTGTGTTATACAGTTTTTTGTGTATAGTTACAAAGCCCAAAAGTCCACTCTTCCCCACAGAAAACTGTTCCTGAACTGCCTGAAATGCCTTGCTTGAAGTCCCGCCTTTTCTTCCGTAACGTGGTGATGTCAGCAAGTAACACATTTACATAATACCTGCCTAGCGGCTAGGTTGGCACGCCCTCAAACAAAGCTAGTTAGAGCGGAGTCCGAAGAATTTGGTTCGGTTCGGTTGACCAATCACAACAGAGTGGGCCAGCTGACCAATCAGAGCAGACTGGGGTTTTCAGGGTTTTTATTACATTTAGAGAACAAAAGCATCTGAGAGTATTCAAAGCATGCTGGGAATTTAAAAGTCTCAACTGAAAACCAAAATTATTCAAATTCCTGGAGGCTTAGCAGTTTTTTGACAAGGCTGGTTAGTGTTGCAGATAACACACGTTTATCCATTTATAAATCCCAGAGGGCCAATTCACAGAGTGAAAATGTGAAAAGAAATCAAAATTCAATTTTGTTCCCTGTTTTAATGTTGCTGTGGTCATGAGGGAACCTCTGTAGTATCAGAGGAGGATGGGTTATTATTGAGTTAGAAGGTGTTTTTGTAATTGTGCAAAATGTATTAATGAGTCGTTCTTACTGGCAACTGCGACGTAGCATCTATCCTGATCTTCGGTGCAATTTACAGCAGCCGAACAGAGGCAGTAGCCGAAGATCTCCCCATCACAGGTGTGACAGGAGAGGGCCTCAACTGTGGAGACAACAAGAGAATAGAAAACTGTAGAGAAAAATATTTTAGGATCTCAGAGTATCAATCTTTTGTCACACACTGAAGGAAAACAAAGCCACAAATATGTGACTCCATTCAGTTATCAGACAAAGTAATCACAAAGTACACATCAAGAGTTGGTCTCATGACCTCTCAAGGTGAACACTTGTGTTATCTTAAGTGGTGTTCAAGGCAAGATACATGTGTATGACTTTTAAGCAAGTTTTGAGAGATTTCTGCCTCCACCAGGATACATTACAGGTGAATGAAATTATGTTTGTGGTGCTCAAAACACTGAAAAATTACATTTTATAGCAGCTTGTCTTCACATAAAATGTTGTCAAATCCTGTAAATTTAAAAAAAAAACTGCTGTAAGTTTCTGGTTAGTGGCTATATAAAGGGATGGCTCAAAATCTGCGCAAATAAAACCAAAACTATTTGCTATTTTGCTAGAAATATGTGTATATATAATATGTGTGTAACTGGCCCTTTAAATGCAGGACAGTTGTGATTTTCTTAGCTGTGGCGTTTTGCTTGAAAGTCATATATCCTCCACTGTGTTACAAAAAACATTAAATAACATCACAAAAATTAAATTTACTTAAGCTTACTAAATTACAGCAAAGTCCTGCTCTGACAACACATATCTGCAAAAATCACCTCCATTATTGCTGGGTACCCTCAGTCTGCACAGTGTATGGGCTCGAATGAAGGTCAATAAGATTTAGAGTTTGTGAAATGATGCCCAGAATTTTTTTTTTAAAGCTTATGAATAAGTCTGAATGAGAAATTCTAGTTTGTGGAATGTTTCTCATGCAGAGTTTTATCACAAAGCTGATATACAACCACCGGCTTTGAAATGATTTCTGAACACGACTTCACAAGTTCAAAATCTTACTGATACTTATTAGAGCCCATACATAAAGTTAAAGGTTCTGCTTTCCATCTTCAAAATACAGCAAAATAAACTCCTACCTGTAACAAACAGAGTCAATAAGGCAGCACAGCTCCACAGAAATCTGTTCATCGTGATGTTCTTAGAAGCACCTACAGGTGAAAATACCACCAAGTCGTGTTGGTTGGACTTTTTTAAGATCTTACTGTTTCAGAGGCTGTGGGATTTAGTTTTGAGGAACAATGACTCACGGTCAACACCTTTATACATGGGGGAGTTATATCAGTAATGTGCATCGACAGTAGCGATAAGAAAGTTTGGAAGGGGTGACACATTCCTGTTACAGACTATTAAACAAACTATTACGTACAGTACAGTCCTGGAAAAGAGTTTCCCAGCCCTTCTTGTCTGACGTACCCCGACGGCCTCATCGGCACCACGCGTCATTTGAATGGATTTTTAACATAAATTATATAAAAGGATAATATTGTTACAATATCTTTTTCATACAATTGAATTTTCCATGTTTCGATTTCATATTAACAGAAGCGGGATATTTCAACCATCTATCCATTAGGCTACTTTGTTATGCAAATTTTACTTGGGGGACGGGGGACTTGTGTGCTTTTAACCCGTGCTGCTGCTAATTGATGTTTTGGGACAGCAATGACAAATGTAGAAGAAGGTCCGCACACTGTAGTGCAGTAGTGCTGTTATTGGCACATCTTAGTTAGTGACGTTTCAAGCACAAGCTCTTCCTCAGACTTAATAAACCTACACAGAGACGCCATCCTAAAGGTAAACGCTCTGGTCACATGATAGTCACATGATACCGCCAGTATCATGTGGCTTGGTCTACAGTGTGTGACCTTCTTCTACATTTTTCATTGCTGTCTTCTACTGGTCCAGCACCGGCCTACTTTTGGTTTTGGATTTGCGCGACCACCTTACATTGTTTGATGTTTTGGGACACTCAGTTCATTTCTCACTAGAGCAAACAGTCTTGGTTAACATTATCATTAGACGCAACAGCGATGCTGGTATTTTTTCTCCATGTGAGAGTCCGTGTGTTTTTCATCATGGCAACATGTGGTCCTGGAGACACCTGCTATAGCGGGAACTACCACAGAGGTGGTTTTGAGTACTTTGCCAGTTGTTTTTTTGTCTGTCTGTCTGTCTGTGGACAGGTTTTGTCACTGCGATAGCGTCACAATCGTGCAAGATGCACTCATGAAACTTTACAGGTGTGTAGTTGAGATCAAAATGAAGGCCGAGTTTGAAGATGGGTGTGGTCTGAGCAAGGGCACCGGAAGTAGAGGGGTAGGAAGTGGAAAAAAGGGCTATTATATATATATATAAATATATATATATATATATATATATATATATATATATATATTTACACCCTCCCACCATTTTACAGCTAATCAGTACACTACAAGATGAAAACATTTGAGGCGAGAAATAGGCCTTACAGTAACAGAATTGATTCATATTTTATCAGCGCTGCCTAGTTTGACCGTTTGATCGGAGTTCGCAAGTGATTGACAGCTGAGAGAGACAGCTAGACTCCTGCTCGGCTCTGATTGGTTGTATTCCTCCGGTCTGTGAAAATTTGCAGATGCCATTAGGAGCACCAGAGGACACAGAGGCACATGATTTTTTTCAGATTACCTGTCTCATGCACTACTGTCAGGATATAGTGACCGTTTTATAAAAATAACTTTTTTAAATCCTATTTGCTCCAATTCTACCCACTGCAGCTTTAACTATTATTTTAACTATTTCAACCTTACTTTGTTGGGAATCACTGCAGTAGAATATTGATAGAGTTACTTATCTAGTATTGTGTGCTGTATGATCATCATACAGTATGATCATATGAATATGATGTTAAAATAGGCGTTGCCCAATGTCCCCGTAATGCTAATGAATGGATGGATGATGTAAAAATAAGAGCAAGTAGCAGAGGCAACAGATGGGTTTCAACGATTTTCTTTATTTTCACATCAATGTGTTGTCCAGTGAGACACAAACTACTTAAAAGGATAAATACAAAATATTTAGAAACATATTATTAAAACATCAGCCTGGAAGATTTACGAGCTCAATGTTTCTCTGAAACATCCCATTGATCGACTTCCACGATGTCGGACAACTATAGTTTTGTGGTTTTATATAACGTGTCATTATAAAACTGAACCCTGACATGACAAGACTTATAATTATGAATAATAATCACAGCATGTGAGCATAATCACTCTTAAAAACTCATGAGGTCCAAAGAGTTTATTTCAGATAGTGCTTTAGGTCTTGTAAAGACCCCGCCTGGTATCATTTAGCATCATACTACACATGGATTTTAGGTGCAGAAGGCTGCAGCTGGTTTTTGTTGTTGTGATTTTGCATTACAGAATGCTTCCCCACATGGAGGCCAGGACGGCTACACCAATGGCGGCGGTGAGGGTCATCTTGGTGGATGGGGCGCCGCTGACCTGGACGGGGTTGCACTTGTCTGTTGAGCAACAGTCGATCTTGACCTCGTACGTCACGCCTATCAGGGTGCCGTTGGTGGTGGCGTTGCAGCCAGCGGGCTCACGGCACCCCTGGTTGTTAAAGCCTGCATTGCTTATTGATGGGAAACCTGAGGAGAAAGGGTTGAGTTGGATTAATTACAGAGTTACAGAGGTGGAAATTAACATGGTACATTTCACATCAAATTCAGTTTTGATGTACTGGTACTTAATTTGAGTGTTTCAATTCGTTTTACTCCACTGCATGGAAATATTGAACATTTACTGTGTCACCTAACCCCCTAAACTGGAAATACAAGTTTTTTGCCTGACAATGAAACTTAACATGCAGGACTTGTAAGGGAGTATCTTAGTTAAAGAGCTTATATACAGGATTGTATACTCTATATTCACAAAAAAGTGGAAGTTACTAGATTGAATACTGGTTTTGGTCGCTGGGAACACTGGGATGTGCTTGTTGATCTATGTGTAACTGGGTGTCAGAGTATTTGGGAGTGATTTTAACTGAATCATGCCTGTGCTGTTATGTAATGTCTGAAGGGAACGGGTGTGAGCTTTAAGGCAATTAGAAGGCGACCTACTAGCTTTTCCAGTAAAGCAGACGCTGGTGTTGGACGAGCAGCTCTCCTCAGAGCCGAGGAGGCAGTAGCCCAGCACACCGTAGCTGCATTTGTTGCAGGTCAGGGACTCCGCTGAAACACACAAATGAAAGCACAGAAGTTGAAATACAAAAAAAAAAACACTTTATGTTGAGTATGTTGAATTACCACAGCAGTCATCAACAATGAACAAAAAACAGGTTGATCCAGTGAAGCTAATAAGCTGTGTCTCGAGCTGAAATTAATGATCAAACAAGACCTAGTTAGCTTTTTACTGATTTAATTCTGATTCATATTGTTGATAAACATAAATATTTTTTAGTGGAAATTTGTGTAGACCTTTCTAAAACTTTACCCATAATATGCTTTACTCTTATGGCAGTGATTGTGATTTTTTTTTTTTAATTAAACACTTGTGTACTACAGATATTAGCAGTGATGTATCTTTCGAGATTAGCAAACATCGTTTTGGGGAATCTGTGACTAAAGTCGCAAAACTACGCCCAAGATGGATAAACAATCAAACTCTAACTGATATATCAGGAAACCATCGTGCCGATACTGATTTGAATCTTCATTGTCAAGGAAAATATCAGGTGTTAAAGGATGCTAATCAGCGGTGCGCTTTTACAGATAAAGAAGTTTTGTTTTTTTTAGCAAATTTGGAGTGTTGGAAAAAAAATCAAAGGGCTATGATTTCATTTAAAAGGAGCAGTTTGCTCAAATCCCCCAAAGAAAACTTATTCTCTCACTTAACTCTAGCAGTAGTAGTTGCAGAAAGGTGTGGTTTTACTTGCTCAGATTTTGCCTCGAAGGTTGTTTGCCGTCACCCCAATTCAATGGAGGTTAATGGCATTTTTTTAATGGAACTACTTTCTTCTGAAGAAATAGTCCCTTGCAAAAATTTTGGACGGTGAATTTTGTGAATTTAATTAGTAATCGTTTCTGGTAAGACACATTGATGTTGAGTTTTTCCAATGTCATTTCTTGGTTGTTTTCAGAAGCTCAAACTAAATTCAATTCAATCCACCAGTATTTTTTTTTTTTTTAAATTGAGTGAAGTGACCCTTTTAAAAATTCTTTCTCCGAAAACCCGAAATGTGTTCCTTTAGCTACACGTTGGAGACGCATCATCAGTTTGTTAAGACTTAAAACAAACAACAGGTGAAGAATTATTATTATTTTAAATGTTCGAAATCAATTTTGAAATGAAATGAAATTAAGTAGTTTACAGATACGTTTGTTAAAGAAGAACAATTGATCACAAAAACACACTGCTGGACATGCACTGGGCAAATGAAATGATTCTGATTTGTGCAAAATAAAAAGCTGAATTAACTATGATGAAACAATCTTAAGAAAGTGAGTCAAAATTCCTTGAGTTTATAAAAAAATAAAGAGTTTTTCCCGCCTTAGTCATTATCCTATAGGCCTATATTAACATACAAACACTGCCAGACAGTTTTCCAGATTTTTTGTCCATTCTTCATATGGATGTCATATCTTTCTTTACACTGATAATTGTTAAATCTTACCCAGCATGAAAGATGCGACAACTGCAATGATTCCAACTAGGATCCTTGCCATCTTGATGTGTTGGTTTGGTTCTTGGTTTCTGCTGAAAAGTCAGAAAGAAATCCTTCCTCCCAGGCAATCGGATGCTGCGTGTAGTAAAGACTGATGAGCCTGCTTGGTGAGGCCAGATATTTATACAGTTTAGACAGGTGAAGGGAGTGGACTAGAGGGGATCTTTCAGGTCTTTTGTCTTCATCTTTACCTTGGGGGAAGAGTCACAGAGACTGCAGGAATGTAACGGATGATTGATGCACTGAGGAAGATCGAACTGAATACCATGAGCTTTACAAACTGCCTGAGCCGGTCATTCAAGTGACAGAATCAGTCAAAAACCGCATCCTGAATCACAATCTTTTATCTAGAATTATGTAACATCGTGAGGGTTTTTTTTGTAATTCTCAATTAATCGTCAGAAAATAGTGAAAAATGCGTATTGTTTTATCTGAACATTGAAAAACCCAGAAATATTCAGTATTACCATCACATACACAGAAAAGCATCAAACCTTCCCCCCTTTGAGAAGCTGGAACCAGAGATTATTTGGCGTTTCAGCTTGAAAAATGACTGAAATTATTAGTTTGACGATCAGCTAATCAACCAATCGACCAACTGCTTCAGCTCTAAAGCATATTGTTGCTGCAAGGTGAACAGTGAAGTAGAAAAATAGGAGTCTACGGCACTGCATCAGTCTACTTAAGAGAAGATATGGGGGAAAAAAACACTAGAACAGTCAGTTTGTGTTATATAACTGAAGATGTTGGTTCATAAAGTTTCGCCTAACTTTTACATCATTAAAGTCTCCAGATCACAAAGGCAAGTCTACACTCGACTCGAGAAATGTTTCGTTTGAGAGGCCATTTATTTAAACATACTTTGGTTATTTACCTACGACTTAGGACTGAAAAGCCCTTTGTTTGAAAGCAGCTTTGTTTAGTTTTGATCTGTAGATTTGCTCACACACCAAAAATGTGTGCCAAAAACCTGAAATCAGGACAGATGAGTAGTAGCACCGTTTCCGCTGTGAGGCACAGAAACCTGAAGAACCGGTCGGCCATGCAGGATGACAAAACAAGCCGAGAGACATTTTGAAAGAAGACACCAAACCACTCCAGTGACACAACGCATGAGGAAGTTCTTCTTTTTTTCCAGTTTGGATATTTATTGAATTTTTCAAATTGTCTACATAACCAATTTCAACATTCATTCTTTTTTGGAGAATAATGCCAAAAAGTTTCGATTTCAGGAATTCAACTTTAGATATAACACAAATCATTAAAGTGGGGCCCAGACCAATTTCAAATCGTTGCAATCTCAATTACATTTCAATAACTACAAACCTGATGGATTTAATCACGTTCTCCCCGTATATACATTCAAAACTAGCAAGATAAACAGAAGCTTTTGCCCCACAGATTATGAGTAACGTGCAAGTGTGGATTTGACACAAATAGCAAAAATATAAAACAGGTTAAACACAGAACTGATGGAGCCGCTAAATAATAAAGAAACCACTAAACAAATAGAAATATTTTCACAGATACTACCAGACATATAGTATAAGCCAAGAGACGATTTACATTATGTTAGCTACACGTTAATAAAGCGAACAGTTGTTCTAGCGACCAATAGATGAAATGAAAATAGAAATGTTCATAGGAGCTTTAAAATCTATATAAATGACAATACAGTGCGTCAAAAGCAATAAATTAAAGGAATAGTTCAACATTTTTGTGAAATATGATTATTCCTCCTATTGCATAGAGATAGATGAGAAGTACAATAACACTTTCATTTGTGTACGGTAAACATGGAGCTACAGCCAGAGGACGATTAGCTTAGCTTAGCATAAAGACGGTTAGCTTAGCATAAAGACTTGAAACGGGGGGAAACAGCTAGCCTGGCTTTGTCCACTGGTAACATAAATACACTTACTACCACCTTTAAAGACCAATAGTTAAGTTGTGTTGTGTAAAAAACACAACTTGTTGTTTACAACTTGTACAGATGAAACAAATAAGATGATACATGTTAGCTAGTGAGCTTTAGAGGTGCTAGTAGGCACATTTTTACCTTTGGACTGCACCAGGCTAGCTGTTTCCAGCCTTTATGCTAAGCTAAGCTAACGGGGTGCAGCTTCATATTTATCAGACAGAACTGAGAGTGGTATCGATCTTCTCATCTAATGCTTGGCCAAAAAAAGGCGAATAAGCGCATTTCCAAAAATTTCAAACTATTCCTTTGAGATGTAATGGCGCTAATTGACCTACAAAAACATTTTGGTCACACAGTGAAATGCCGAACATGTGATTCATTTATCAAACTTTTTACTGCTCATTCAAGTTAATTGCTGGGTACGTTAGGTACAGGTGGTGGACTCCTTTAAATCATCTTTGTGTTACACTTTTAAATTGTCTGTCAACATGCTTGGACAGCTTACTGATTAATCTAAGAGTACAAAAACAAAAGAGGGAATACAACACGATACGCCTCAAGAATAGTAAACCCATGTGGTGAAAAACCTCATGTGCGAGGAGAAAATGTAATCCTTGTAGTGCTGGTGTGTGTGTGTGTGTGTGCAATATGTAGTGTGTCTTTTATGTGTGTGTTTGTGTACTTTGTGTCATCCGTCATCCGCTGTGTTTTCGGTCAAACCAGGACGTTGGCCGCAAACAGAGCAGTGACGGTGGCGAGGGCCAGGCTCAGCGCGGAGGTCCCGGGCAGGCCGGGCGCGGCGTTGCACAGGTCGGTGTTGCAGCACGTCTTGTTCATGGTGTAGATGGTGGTGTTGGAATCGCCGGGGAAGGTCGTTTCACTGGTTTTGTTGCACTTGGCTATCGCTAGACAGCCCTTCCTCTTGATACTCACCAAGGCTATGGAGGGACAGCAAACACACACAATCACCGTCAGTGTCTATTGTTCATTGTGTTTGACTGAAATGGTTGCACAGTGAGAGGTATGCACCGCGTGTCATTGGGTGAAGACCTTGCTACTCCAGTTTGGGGGATTTCCAGGTTTTAACTACAATTAAAGGTTATTTTTTTTAACCAATAACAGGGAAACAATGGTACCTCACTATACTAGTGTTTTTGCAAGTTTTGACTCCTTAAAAAGGAGAACGCTGCATTAATCTATCTTTTCCTCACTGTTAACAAATCCTACGCTCTTACTGAAGACAAATCTTTAAAAATGAGCTACAAATTTATTCTAAAAAAGCTTCAGTGATTAACTAAAAAGCTGTAGTATTTGCGTAACTCAAACAAGAGTAAATAGTGCATTTGTTTGGGATTATTTTCAGCAATACATTTGGACTAGTGAGTATTTACAGCAGCAGGATTGACATTAAATAAACTACAGTGTGTGTGTTCACGTGGGCTTATTGATGTGCTTCTCATAGTTCTTTGACAACGATGGAGCTCCTGATGAATAAACTACATCCGGATCAATTCATTGTTGGTTTTAGTCTTTTCAGGAGATTTTTGACAATAAGAACTTGACATTTTCACTGTAGTTGGCACATCTTGCCAAATGTTAAAATGTAAAATTGAAAGCTAACTTTTAAGCTTTTTAAGATTTTCGGGCTTGCTAGAAAATCAAATAATTAATCTAGAATAAAAATCCAAATGGGACAAAAATGAAAAATTATTTAAAAATAAATTTTCAACATGTGGGGGGCCTTATTCAATTGTCTCATGGGCTGGATCTGATTGAATTTTCTTTTTTTTTTCAAATTTATTTTCACTACCATAGAGTGCTACAGGAATGAGTCCTAAAGCCCGGAAATGAGTTAGCATTTTAGCACTTCCGGTTCCCTCGTCTGGAAGTCAATGGGTTTTTTTAATTGTTTTTTAGTTAGATGCCTGAAATAAGGTCTGTGGTTAACACAAGTTTAAGAGATTTTAACGTTTTGTTCTACGACATAAAATACCTCAGTAAAAAAATAAAAACTCTTAAAAAAGGCGGCTAAATAAGACTACTAAACGTCATCACGCCGACTCGTCCGGCGTCACAGCCTCGTTGTGCATACTCACGCTCATGCGACCGATTTGTAGTCTGTTTTTAGCCTAACGTTAGCTTTTTACTTCTGGCGACTGCATTTACACTTAAAAAAAAATCCTAAAATGTTCATTTGTGGAGATTATCTTGCTGAACAAAACGTGTAAGTGTCATAAATGTTTGTTTGCTTATTTTCTTCAATAATCCAATGGAAAAATCCCATTGGCTTTTTGTCGATGCTAACTTCCTGGTTGGCCTACAAAAATACGTCATCCCTGGTGCATTCTATTTCAGGCAGCCATTGGTTTCCATTCATTTCCATAGGATCTAAAAATCCATTAGCAGCTGCACCGTGTTGAAGCACATAAAGTTACATTATCATTGACCTAGGGGTTAATGCAGGATTTATGTTCACTATGATGGATTTCACAACTCAAGCTTATACACATTAAGAAAACTAAACTCTACAGCACAGTTTATAAACTAGTTTGTTTCAAAAAATATTTAGGACTCAGACAATTGTTTCCTAAAGTTAGTTTAAATAGACATTTTACAGCTTAATATATTTACTGTGCATTAGCCTCCCAAATCTTAAAATCCATTTTGTAAATAGACTGTCAAGATATTGTGAATGAGTTATTCATCCTGTGGATACTTGAGTTTATCTTTTGAGACTGAAGACAGACATCAGCGATCATAATCGGCACTTCAAAAACACTTATGAATAAATATCAGCGATCTGAGATCTGTATACCTGATATATCGAACGTAAAAGGCACAAAGGTGAGTGTGTGTCTGGAGCCGCAACTGATGATTATTTTAATTAATCTGGGTTGGACCAAACAACTTTATACTGAAGTACATAGTGTTGGAGATTGTGTAGGCACATAATTCACACATTGTCTGTTCATGAAAAAAAAAGTTTGAACCCATAATATTTTCAGAGCTATTAGTCAACTATTTCAACTTCTCTGCTCACTTGCCAATTATTTTTTTACCACGCTTTAAATTACAACACCTGATGTTGAATGAGTTACAGCTGACTAAGGTTGATCGGCAGCTTACTGCCAGATGATGTCAGTTAGTTGCCGAGTTATTCTCCTTTATTGCACATGCATTTTGAGAATGCAACTGATGGGGTTTCATGTGAGCGTTGACGACAGCCTTTCTATAGGAGAATGTCGTCTGGTGAGATTTTTAACTTCTGAGCTCCTTACCTGCCACCCCGACACCGCTGTAGCAATGTTCTCCAGTCTCACATGTGGTCGTAGTGGTTATGCACAGGCTCCCGATGCCAATTTTGCAATCGTAGCACTTCAGAGTTTGAACTGGTTGTCAACGGAGAGTTGGAGGGGGAGGGAGATGGAAGCAAGGAGGAAGAAGAAAAGTACAATTAGTATACATAGGCTAATGGCAACAATTACAGCATAATTACGAGGTTAAAATGTAGGTCGATGATTACGACTGCACTCCAGTAAACATCTTCTCCTGTGTGTCCGAAACAAAGGCCTTTGCTCAGAATGCTTCAGTGTTTACCATCCACTCTTTACAAAAGGTCTTAAATGGTTGACTATGAGATAATAACACAAAGTCAGTGGACGAGACAAATTGGTGACCTTTGACCTGTTGCACAGAGGAGGTTTTTATGGTCGAGGTCATACCAGCTCTTGGTAGCACCTGATTCAGTCTCAACTCAAACACTTTTACGCTTTGAAACTGTATCACACTTAATACTTAGTTATAGTAATGTTGTGTACTTTACTGCCACTTCTACTCTTTATACATGACACCTAATCAATTCAAATTGGCAGAGGTGCCAAGTTAGCAATTTTTCCAACTCTATCCAAATTGAGGGTCTAAGGATTGAGTTTCCTTCCTAACTCTATTAAAAAATGTATATCAAAACCCTCAGACAAATTAGGGATTTTGAGTTATATAAATAAATCCTGAGCCATGTGACCAGTCTGGGATCAGTTTCCAGACACAGATAAATGACTGCAGACTACAGATAATAATACCCTGTGTGGAGACTATAAATTCAAACCATTAGTTTGCACGGCAGGAACTCTGAAGTCGGTTTATAGTCGAGGTTTGTTGACAAAACGTCTGCCTTACAGATAACAGGTCTAAAAAGGTGGTCATCAACTCAGAATGCTTGTCAGCTCGGGATTTCCCGATCCAGCTCACAGAGAGCGAGCTCACATGAAAGAAGCGCGCGCGGGGGGGGGGGGGGGGTTAACAACTGCACGTAGCCGAATTCAGAGCAGCATGTCGTGAGGAATGTGAGGCACATCAGGAAATAAAATCCAATAAATAAGCAATCAGGGCAAACATTAATACACAACCACAGCTTAAAAACAATTTCACCTAAAGATCAGTTTACTGGTGATGGAGAGGATCAGAGCTGATCAAATCTGAAAAATTAGGGTTATCTGTAAATGTTGACCAGAAAAGTCTACGTTATAAACTGAGGGCAGATGTGCTGTGACCCAATATGTACTACTACTAAATTTTCATAGTATACCCTCGTGTTTTTGCAGTTAGTAAATGAAAATTAAGAACATTAATGTATTTTTCCATCTGCACCAACAAGAAGTGATACAAGTATAACTTAATAGATGTGGACTAATGAATTATAATCCAGGTACATTGTCTGTTTGGGTCATCAGTCTAACTTTATGTAGGTGTAATTTTATGTAATTTTGATTTAAGATCTTGGTTTTGTGTTTAAATAAACTACAGTTCCTTCCTACTGTTTAAAATATTGTAAAACCGCATGGAAACTAACTGGATTGAAAGAAAATATAATGAATGCATGAGCAAAATGTAAATAAATGTGACCCGAAAACTGAGAGGATTATTGTATATAAAAAATGGCTGATCGCTTGGTAAATTCATCTCAGACATTCATGAAGTCACACTGAGACTGAAAACGTTGGCATCAAGTCAGCTGAAGTGAAAAACAGAATGTAATAAATTCTCTCTTGGGAACACCGGAGGAACACCTAATGAGCACCTGTAAACTTCATTTGTCAACGTCACTCGGATTAAGTAACAAAGCCACCTATAGCCTAATGACAAGCCCTCTATTATTATAAACTGGGTTGAACACTGTCCTGGACACGCTCCAAACTAAATAAAGGTTAAGTCATGAAGCTGCTCTGCCGGTAACCGCTGCCAACTTTACAGATGTTCATGATAATTATAATTAATAATTAAAAGGATTAATAGGTCATTTTGAAAAAGAAGAGTGGGTAGTAGTGATCTGTACATCGACGGAAAAACTGATTTTATTATTTCATAGATTTAAGACGACCAACCAGGCTGCCATGGTGATGCAATAAGCCTTAAAGATGAGCAGCCATTGTGAGGCTGAAACTATGTGACTCAGTGCTGGGAGGGGAGATACTCCACCGTTAGAGTGAACTCTGCTAACATTGTTAGAAACCTGTCGCTCCAGTTTCAACGTCAGCGAAACAATGACCGGAGTCTTTATGGAAAGTACACACTGGAAAAAACAAAAGCATAGCTGGAAAGTTCCCTTTTCTTCTTTTTTGTTTGATCAAGATTTATGAATTTAGTTCAGTTTAGTTAGTTAAAAACAATTTCGTAAAGCCCTTTCCCCCGTTTTTGTTGTATTTGTGTAAGATTCATACTATGTGAAGATTATAAAAAGTTTGCTAATCCGGCGGGGAGTCGGGGCAGTCCCCCTGGGACCAGACACCCCCCCCCGGGGATCAGACCCCCCGGGACCTCCCTGGGGTTTGGACTGGCTGAATACGAGCTAACTGCTAACTGGGAGTCCGTCTCCCGGAGCTGCTGCACGCTGTACTCCCAGCGAAGCAGTCTCCCAGCAGCGAGGAGGACTTTTCTCATTTCTCTTTGGATTTAATCCAATAAACAAACAATTAATCACAGACTACACAGACCACAGATGTAATATTGACGAGCCCTCTTGGCTGCTCTACTTCTTCATTCCTTGGGCTGAGGGCAGACTGGCACTACAGTGACTCATCGCCAAGTGGTATTACATTTCAGTAGATATCTCTGCAATACAATAAGTATTGTGTTGCAGAGATATCTGTGTCACATTCTGTTGATCATGTTAGTTCATTTTTTTGAATGTTTTAAACTAAAAATTCTGGCCAGATCTTACACACTGCACCTTTAAAACCAGTGGTTCCCAATCTGGGGTTCGGCACACAGATCATAACGTAAATTGAAGGGGACATGAGGATTTCCTGGGTAGGAAATAGGAAGAAAAATGTAACTCTGCTGGACAAAATTATCCTTATTTTCTGCTTTTATTCTTGTGAAATACTGTAGCGTTTTACCTCTTCAGGTCCATTATATTTACTCGAATGAAATCCCATCTCAGACATGCACACTGTTATGAGGTCATGAGCAAAAGAAGTTTGGCCACTGGTTTGACCTATTGAGGCCTCTATAATAAAGTATTTAAATGACACAATATGAGAAGCAATCTCAGAAAATAATTCTGAGTTAATATTTAGTGATAGTGATGAAGCCTTGAATCTTAAATCTTCATTACAAAAAGAGAAACAACTTTAAAGCAGGTGCTATGCAACAGCAGCCACTCGGGCCGCGAGTGGCAATTTTAACATAATAATAAAATTCTAAAAGTAGTGTAACAATAGTACAAATTCAAGAGTAAAAAAAAAATGAAAAACATCAAAACATTAGCTAACATTAGGCACCATTAGTTACTGGTCATGCCAGACCATATAAGTCAATCAACTTTAATTACTTAATTTTAACCCTGTGTTATTGATTATAATAATAATAATAATAATAATAATAATAATAATACACTTTATTTGTATATCACCTATCACACAAGCAGCTCAAAGTGCTTTACATTTAAAAAAGAATAAAAAAAACAGGCAGCACAAATTACTTAAGAAAAGGATTAACTCACTACAATTTGTTTTAAGTCTTTATCATCCAGGACTAAATGAGAGATCGCTGCATTTTGAGATGATGCAAAAAGATGCAGCTCATATCAGCAAACATGTGGTCTCACAAAATATCACACTACATTTACCAAAAACGAATATGTAACGCGATGACTCAAGTAGGCATGGATGATTACATATCTAACTCCAGTATTTGAGATGGAGAAAGAAAAATGTACTATTACTCAGACGTCTGCTGAGCTGACTCATCATCACTCACCATTACATCACACTCGAAAAGTCACATGCACTGATATCTTTGGTTATACTTTGTCACTTTTTCAGCGTGAAGATATTAGTGAATGATAGAGAAACGACCAAAAACGGGAGGGTTTTACTTGAGAAATGTTTTAAACAAATAAAACAAATAAAAAAATGTGTCCGAGAGGAATTTGTCTAACAAAGTAAAACCGGTATGATCCTGTGGGACAGCCTGATTTCAAATAACAATCTGATGAGATAATCAACTTCAAATTAAAAAAACATGGCCACGCCTTTGTACACAAACAGCCCCACACCCTGTCCCGCTGGTTTCGGTTACACCCCGAGTTCAAGTACAGCTGACGATCCTCAGCAATCCTCTCTTATTGATTCTGCTAATATACATACATACATATTAAAATAGATTCTGTTGTGAGATAAAACAGATTTCTTCATCTGGGAGACACAAAATGTCCAAAATCTCTAAAATTAGGTAAAAAAATAAATAAAAAAATAAAAATAAAAAAGGTGCCTACAAATACATCTGACTCGCTCGCTTTAACAACCTCACTAAATAAAAATATCCTCAGCACACAATTCTTCATGTAAATCCCCGAAAATTAAAGTGTCATGTGATTTCTGTGCTGCCACACCTCAGCGCTCTGCAATGCTGACCGACGTGTTGCCGCCTGAAATCCGGTCCAACCGGATACTCCGAACCAGTGAGTCATCTCATCCATAAAGACAACACACATTTACGCAAACACGTCTTCATTGTGAGCCTGAGGCAGTCTGGAGGTGAAGTCACATGGGATCAGTAAAGCTTAATGATGTTCAATTACAGCAGACTGTTTGCGCACTGCACCAGAAGTGTCTCAACATATAATTGGCTGCGTGTACGCCTCCCTTCATTGCAACAGATTCTCTACACAGAGGCATGTCACCTTTAAGAGCAGACAAAAGTAAAGTTAGCCTGCACAAAAACAGGTGCAATCCATCACTTTAGACAACGAGACACACCTGCCAAGATTTAGCAAGTGAGAAGTAGCACTACATTTCGCAGGAGTAATTAGTCGTCTTGTCCTTCCGGTTTTGAGTTCAGTAACCTACATTGAGGCACGAAGGAACAAAAAAAACTTTTCTCTCATTACTGGAAACTCATGTGGAGCACATTTACGTCACACCACCACCAATGCCCTCGAGAAAAGACACACAATAAGCATCCACGGCTTTTCAACGTGTCAAGGGTCCTTGAAAGAGCTGTCACAGTACACGGCGGGGGTGGAACAAGTACTCAGATCCTTTAACTCGAGTAAAACAACATTCTAGATCTCAGGTAGAAGTCTGCACTTAACATTTTACTTAAGTAAATAAGTAGTAACAGCAAAGTAAACAATCCAAAGTGCAGCCATTAATCAGAACTCCTTTCATAGGGTTAGGGCTTTTTGTTATATTGACAGTTGTTTTGGTATTTGTAATATTTACTGTAGTTTTTTTAAACTAGTGCAAGACAGAAGATAGAACATTAATATGCAAAACTATTTTATATATTATTTGTTTAATATAGGGATTAAATTAATCTGTTTTGCTATGTGTCTGTATAAAAAATTCTATTTTTTTTTTTACCAGATATTTTAGCTAAACTTATTCCAAAGCATTTACAGCCTTATATATGTAGAAATACCAGAATTTGTAAACAAGAAATTGAAAATTGAGATAGTATAGATCAATAATTTCAATTAATGACAGTATTTAATAGCACTAATCTTTAGTAAAGCGAGTTTTGAGGATAATATGATATGAATTTGAATATTACAGTGAGTTATTCTGCATTAACTTGAGCAAAACTCTCTGCTTTTGTCATCCAGTTTGATAACAAGGAACCAGTTTGAACTCTGAGGTGTGGCACATTACTTATAAAACTCAATGTGGCAGCCATGTACTGCCCTCTACTGCTCCGTCACTAAAACTACAGATCATGATGCATCAGCCCTTCAGGTTCTACCACAAGAACTTGTCGAGGAACCCAAAACACAGAGGGAGAGAGAAAAATAACAGAGAAACTAACAGTGGCTGAGTTTAAAAGATTACAATCCTGTTAAATCTAATACCAAGGAAAAAAAATAATAATAAAAGTGATGTGGTTGATACTAGTGACATAGGCGTGGTGTCTTCCTTGTTATCAGTGCTTTAGGAGGAGTCAGTACCCAACATTTCCACCTGAGGTCATCCTTGTTGCAAAAGATCTAAAAATAGTTTGTCAAGGTTAATACAAGTGTTTCTCTAGTGTCAGCATTTGGTGATTATCTCAAGAACAGCGTATCCATGTGTGACCAACAGAATCAGCTGAGCAGTGACTCAATCCATCCTCCCACCAGCTGATAAAGACTACATTTTTTTAGGTCCAATTCACAAACAAAAGCTCAGTTTTAGAAAGCGTTGTATCATTCTGACCGTCTCAGCTCACTGTAGGGAACAACTGGGAACAACTACAAGCCGATATTAAACTCACAATGCCAGTCGTGTGCCACAACACCAAACCCGCTGTACAGCGTGCAGGGAAAGGTAAAATGAGACGACATGTCGTGAGATGAACATGCAAACAAGTTCATGAAAGGTAATGCGAGGCTAAATATGCAAAGATATGCCTTCAAAGCGTCTGCTGGGATTGATAGCCTACAATTCACACTCGCACCTACAACCTAACAAAAGGTAAAGATAAATACACCCGGGGCAGATCTGGTGTGTTGTGTAAATACACTAGGTCACAACGCCGACAATCCTTTAAAGATGGGATTAGCCAGAGGTATGGGAGGAGTTGTCAGATGTAATGTTTGTGGCAGGAAGATATTTTTTGTCCCCTTCTGAATTCATTTTTACTGATTAATAAAATGTAACTTATAACATGTGCTCAAGAATGCAAACATTTGAAAATAATTTGCATTTTTACACATTGCAAAGATATTGCAAAGAAAGGGGATACAGAAATTGGTCAACAGTCTCTATAGACTTCTCCTCCCAACTTGACAAAATTTACTGACATCTGGATTCAAAAGTAGCCAAGTATTTCTGTCTATTTTTCTGCCAGCTGGTGCTTGGGGAAACCTCAGTAGCCTGTAAAATGTTGACTTCAAAAATCAGCCAGACGGCCATCTGAAATAATCTACTTTTCTTCAGGGTACAAACACCCACACACACCCATCCCTCATGGTCACTTGTACAGGGAGATGTCAAACCTCAGCATGTAATTATCTACATTTGTGAATCACTCTTCTGTAACAAACAACTGTTTCAGTAAAGGATTTGCAGGCTACAGGTCGAAGTTATCCCCTGAGAGTATATAAAAAAAGCAGCCAGGATGGGAACATACAGTAGTTCTATATAGGAAGGGTGTGGTTTGAAACAGAAGACCGAAACAACAGAGCTTCGGAGATCCAGAGGACAAATAATAGACTACAATAGCCTGAAAACACAATAGCACAAGTACAAATGGCCATTATTGTGCGCCCAGCCTGCAGACCTTCTATAGAAGTGGAATTTGAGACTTGGGCAAAGCCTCAACTGTTTCTAGGTGAGGAATGTCTCATGCAATAGCTAGCAGGTTGGGACATGATTCAGTCTTTTAATCACGTCTGGAAAACAACAAAAAAGAAACGTCCTCATACCACAAACAGGCTGCCTCACCCCAACCTGCAATAACAGCATTAGAGTAAAGCCTGGGATGTGCACAGAGGGTAAACACTGCAAAACTCTGCAGCTACTTTTGTTTAACTGTGGGAATGAAACTCATCGTGTTGTGTGGAGGTAGTTAAAAACGGTATAAAATGAAGAACCACTTCTTCTATAAAAGGTCGGACACTAGTGAAAAATGCCCATTTTAAATTCCAAGAGACCAAGGCGGTGTCTTTGAATTTCTTGTTTTATCCGACCAACAGTCCAAACATTCGGTCAGTGTCAGATAGGATGAAGAAAATCAGCAACTCTTTGAGATAAATTGGGATAAACTGAAATTAAGGCATGTTTAGGATTTTTGCTTGAAATGTTATTGAAATGATTAATCAGAGTTTAAAATAGTTAATTTTCTGTCAGTCGACTAATCGTTTCAGCTCCGATTGATTCAACTAGATATCCATTACTTTTAGCTAACTATTTCAACTGTTTATCCATTATTTTAGCAAACTATTTCAACTCTTTTGTTAGCAAACTGTTCCAGCTGTTTCCCCCATTGTTTGTAACCATTTCAAACATTTTCCCAACACTTTTAGCTAAACTATTTTGATTCCAAATCAGTTGGGATGACTGATGGCTCTTTCAGATGACATTGAGAGATATGGGATATAACAACCACCCAGGTGGTGTTATAGAGAGGAGGGCTCATCTGAATCAGTCAAATGAGTTCACTAAGTGTTATCCGTTCAACTAAAACACACCCTACACAAGAGCCAGGAAAAGATAGTAGGCTATATCATGATATGATAATGACCAAAACACATTTATATTGAATCTCAAATCACAGGGTGGCCATTTGTCACAAAGGTGCTCATATCTTGTTTTGGGCCCCCCCCCCCCCCCCCGCCCCGCCCCTAAAAAGATGTGAACACATCCCTGGTAACGTTATACAGGGTGAACACACCCAGTCAAACAACAGCCTAGAGCTGTGCCTTAAAAAAAACAGCCTTCAACACTGAGCACACCCAATAAACGTGAAAACACAGGCACAGTTGTGACGCACACTTCCCAATTCACCCCAAAGAAAGACAATTATTAAAGTTTTTAGTCCAATAAAACGTATTTGACAGTTTCTGATGCGTCTTGCCAGGAAAAAAACTTTAATTTTCTCTTCTATAACAAAAAAGAAATTAGATAATGGAAAATCTCCATGTAGCATAATCTAGAAATTTAACATAACCATAGTCTAATTTGCAAAAAAAGAAATGTCATTTCTGAACACAGAATTACTGCAGACTGGTGATCTTCAGGGAAACCACCCTCAATAAAACACAGCCACACCAAACTTCATGTAGAAAAAAAAAAAAAGTAGATTTTGTCGGAGGAAAAATTTAAACGTTCTCTCTGAAATATGAGTCTGTTCGGTTTTAATAAATTACATTTTTAGAGGTAAGTTTTACAAGTGATCCGCTGTACAATAATGGAAAAAAGATGGATTTTAAATGAATAAGTCATAATTAATCGAGGGTATTTTTACTTACCGACTGCAAAGCAGATTCCGACAGCAACAAGCTGGAGAATAATTCTGTTCATCTTGGAAAAAGGAGAGGAATAAAGTTACAAACTCGACTTTCAGGGAGAGGCTGTGTCTGCCTGTGAGGACTCAGACCGTTATAATTTGTGATCAAACAGCTCACTTTTTTCCGCCATTTATAATCTTCCACCTCCCATCCCGAACGTCACCGTTATCCAATCAGAGGAGGTTCTTCTGGGACGTCCACCCAGTTTTTTCCCCTCGCTCTCCCACCTGTGTGACTCAGAGGTAAGGGGGATATTACATTCCAGCAGGGAGGTACAAGTGTGGGAAAGCTAGGAAAATAGGGGAAATGGTGATTTTTGTTGTTTTATTTAACTCCTCATGTGTCATCACAATATTCCTAATATATGGATTTATAGTGTTTTGGTGGTGCTGGAAAGTGACTTAAAGTGGCAGTAGGCAACAATTTTTTTTGGCATAATTTGGCAAAAATTCCATAATAACCTTTCAGCACATTGCAATTCAAGTGTTCTGAGAGAAAACTAGACTTCTGCTCCTCATCATGGCTCTGTTTTCAGGCTTTAGAAAAATCTAGCCCGTGACGGCAGATTTTGACCAATCACAGGTCATTTCAGAGAGAGAGAGCGTTCCTGTTGGCTGTGCTCCGGTCATGTGACCAGAACTTGGCTTCCTTCAACAGATTTTACAATGGCGGCGGAGTCACAAACTTTCTCATTTTACAGCTAAACAGTACACTACAAGATGATTCTGAAAACATTTGAGGTGAGAAATAGGCATTACAGTAACAGAATATTGATTCATATTTGATCAGCGCTGCCTAGTTTGACCGTTTGGTCGGAGTGCGCGAGTGATTGACAGCCGGCTCTCATAGACGGCAGCTGGACAGCGGACCTTGTTTTCCTCCGGTAAGTGAAATCCTTCAGATGCCGTTAGGAGCACCGGAGGACACAGTAGGACACAGAGGAACGTGATTTTTTTCAGGTTACCTGTTTCATGTACGATATAGCGACTGTTTTCTAAAAATAACTTTTTTAAATCATATTTGCACCAATCTTGCATACTACAGCTTTAAATGTTGTTTTATGCCACTAAGTAGGCTTACATTTATTTAAATTCTGTACTTTATACTTCATTTCAGAGGCACTTTTATATCCATTTGACAGGTAGTTATTAAGATTTTAATTACAAACCATATAAGTTTATTAAATACATACAAGTGTTAGAGATTAAACCAGTGATTCTGAACCTTTTGGGCTTGTAAAAACTGTAGTTTGGGGCTGATAACACCTCTGTACTTTTCCTTCAGTAAGAGTTTGAATGCAGGACTTTCTTTGTTGCATTGGTATGTTCAGTTAGTAGTGTCCAAAGGGGCTGCTTCATTGACATAACTGACCAAATCAAGATTTCTATTTGTCCTCCTGGTGCAGTTATCCACCGCACCTCTTCCTCAAAGTGACTCAGTCAACAGACCACATATAATATCCTAATCGACTATATCATGGCCTCTAAAATCTCCTGTGTAAGTCAACAGGTTAAACAATGTAGAAGAATATGAGTGCATGTCAGGTCAGTGAAATTTAAAGTTAATCCGTCCCGTTTCAAAGGAGTAGATTTGTCAAGAAACGACGTTCGATTATGACACTGCCTTGCCTTTTGCCATATTCTGTACTATATAACACACTATATTATTGGACAAGAGTCAGTTTCCTCCAGACCTCCTCCAGCATGTTTTTAGCTCAACTGTCTACTTAGAGGGCAACAGGGTTGTATTAACATACACAGTAAACATTGGCTCGTGTTGGTCCACAGCAGCAAGAGGGACTCCCAAAAGGTCATAACATACGGTATAAACTTCATAATATTTCACTTCTTACATGAAAAACACCTTATTGACTCCACTCTTCATTATCCACTTCTTCTACTTAGTCAGGATTATTCCAATTGAAGCTAAGCTTATTTTTGTAGTCTCCAAACACCAGTTATTTCAAGGAAAGTTGTAATAAAATTGAATAATAAAAGAGCAGAAAGAAAAGGAAATTTAAAGAAAATAAAAGGAAATTGCAGCAACTACTTCATGTCTTGGTGGATATGTCCTCTGTATTTCCTGTTGGCTAAAGCACCAATACCATCCCAGTAATGTTATAAAATAACCCCCACAGAACACGCTGACACTGATCCGAGGTCACGCAATTACACACAGTCAACTTCTGTGGAAACTCTTGATATTCAGAGTAATAACTCCACCTGACAAACAAATATGTGCAAGGACTGGAAGCAATAATGAGAAGAAGTTATTATTTCATTAAAATCATCTGCAGGTTTCCCTACAGGCGCATGGATGACAGGATCCTGCAACTGAAGCCACAGCATTAACAAAATAACATATTCAGTCGATTATCTGTGTAAAGCTTATAATGCTCCATTTTTGCTGTGATCGTGTCTAAGCATGATTTAAGTTGGATAATGATGTTTGGATATGTGGTTGTACAGTTTATCCACCTCTGTAAACCTGTGAATGAAAACTCTGCATGAAAAACTCAAGTTAGTGAATGTGAAGAAGAGATTTGTAATTGCAGAGAAAAACAATTGAGAATGACAAAATAAAAGTTGTGCAAAACTTTCATAAAAGTCAGGTTACATAAAGAGCAACAGAACTGCTTTTGTGAGCATCTAGCTACAGATTTAAAGCAGAAAACTGTGTGAAAGGCAAAGTTCCCCCACTGTATAACTAAAGCTTCCCTTCCAGTGACTAATGTAAGACTGTTAGATCAGAGATGCTCTGTCGTGCAATGCATTATGGGTGAAATAAGACATTTCACAGAAGAGAAAAAATGGCGGATGCAACAGCAACAGTGAAACCACACCAAGTATGGAAGTAAATAACAGAAAAACTCGTCGTTAGAACCATTAAAGATGTTCAGAAACAATCAAAGAATATGGTATAAGAATCCCAAAAAATTATGGATAAACAGTTGAAATAGTTAACTAAAAGTAGTGGATAAACGATTGCAATAGTTAGCTAATAGTTAGCTAAAAGTAATGGGTAAATAGTTGAAATTATTACCTTAAAGGAATAGTTAGCTAAAAGTAATGGGTAAACAGTTGAAATAGTTAGCTTAAAGTAATGGGTAAACAGTTGATATATTTAGCTAAATGTTAGCTAAAGGTAAACGTAATGGGTAAACAGTTGAAATAGTTTGCTAAAAGTAATGGGTGAACAGATGAAATATTTAGGTAAATGTTAGCTAAAGGTAAACGTAATGGGTAAATAGTTGAAATAGTTAGCTTAAAATAATAGTTAGCTAAAAGTAATGGATAAAAAGTTGAAATAGTTAGCTAGAAGTAATGGTTAAACAGTTGAAATTGTTAGCTAAATGTTAGCTAAAAGTAAAAGTAATGGATAACCAGTTGAAATAGCTAGCTGACCTTCTAACAGATTGCTGCCATAGCAACAAAGGTCTCACCTCAGGCTTGGCCAGGGGGAGAAGGGGTTAACTTTCCTACCTCAAATTTAAGTCAGTCTTAATATTTATACAACAGACAGGGGTCTATCTAGTCTAACGATCTAAGGCCAAGGCTATAGTCTTAAACTAAGTTTATGCATCTGGCCCTTGTTTACCATGTATATAGACACATATTTTGTCACTAATGCATATACTGTCTACTGGATAACATTGCATTTAAATGGCTTGGCGTTAAACAACTGTTACCGTTTGTTGCCATAAGAATCAATTGTCCACGTTAAAACAGACTCTCTTGTGTTTTTATCAAGACCAAACTCAGGAAGGGAGTTTCTGCAGATCCTTCCTCCCATTCTGAGCATGCTAATGAGACGCAGTGAAGAAACGGCCTCACTTCATTTCTAGGAGAGACTTTGGATGAGTTGAACTCGTCAAATAAACAAGTCTGGTCTCGCCCTGAAGTTGTCCCCGAGCATTTTTTCTCTCTTTGCCTCTGAGTGTTTGCAAACATCCTTAGGGAGAGACAACAAAGGCATCTGGTGAATGACTGACAAGTGAAGTCACGGTTGAAGCGATTACAAACATTTTCACAGTTTGTCCACATCAGTCACAAAAGACAGGCCTTTCTATGGTCAGCGGGCCTGTTTGTTGTCGCTTAATGATTATCTCTGCATGTGACTTTAAAAAAAGGGCATGATTCGGTTTCCTGCTGGAGGAGGGGGAACAGTTATGAAATGGGATCTTCGGAGTCATCGTTTTGAAATACTTTGCTGAGGGGGAGGCTGTTTGGGCCCGGTGAAATGCCTCTATTGTTTTGCCCACAGATCCTCAGAGTTTCTCAACTCTTGTCACTTGGAAAGAGGGCGTGTGGGAGAAGCCAGCCAAACTAATCCTGATTCCATCAGTCACGGCGATGACAGCTAAAGTCAATATGAAAATCTAAACTGTGGGGCAGAAGACGAGGAGGAACAACAGCAGGGACGTTTCAATATTAACATGGTGCCTATAAAAAGTCAGCATGTTTTGCAATTAATCAACAGAAAAAAGAAAGCGGGGAAAAAACATAGTGGAAACAGATCTGTACAAAGTGATCTAAATTAAGAGATGAGTCAGTGCGGCCACCAAAAGTGCAGAAACCAAAGTGTTGGACAATTTGATTTTTTACAGAAGATCATCAAAGTCGGTAGAATTCACCCTCTGGGGATCACAAATGTCTGCACCAAATTTCATTGCAATGCATTTGATAGTTGATGCTCACAGTGCCCTCCCTGAGGCCACGCTGCTAGAAAAAGTCACATGACATCTGGCCTACAGTTTGCCACAAGGCACGTGGGAGACCAAACACTACACATTATCATAATGCAGCATCACCCAGCGTGATGCAGCATTATTATAATGTGTAGTGTGTGTGTAAGGGGGGGGGGGGGGGTGTGATTTTCTGCAACAGGCCCTGGAAAGTTTGTGGGAGCAGCAAAATAAAGGGAAATCCGGTCGGAAAACATGATGCAGTGTGCAAGAAACGTGCCACTAGGGAGAAGTTTTGTTTTCCAGCGAGACAATGAGCCCGAGCACGAGGCCAAAGCTGCACAGGAACAGCCGTGAAAACAACAAAGTCCTGGAGAGGCAGAGTCCAGATATCAACCCAATCGAGAATTTATGATTCCCATACAGCCTGACAGAGCTGGAGCAGTTTTGCAAAGACGAACGGGGGAAAAATTGCACGTCCAGATGTGCAAAGCTGACTCAGACCAACACGCTCAGACGTATCCACACACACTCATGGCTGTAACTGCTGCCAAAGGTGCATCTACTGAATACTGACCTGGAGGGGGTGAATACTTGTATAAACAAGTATTTATTTTGCGGTATTTTCACTAATTTTCTTTAACGCATTAACGCAACGTGTGATTTTTAGGTTGTAGCTCAGTTTTAAAGTTAACGTGAAGATACTGGTCTCATATGAAACTAGAAAACCTAAAGAATCCATTGGTCCCAACCATGCCGTAGTAGCTTGTCACGAAGGAGGCCAAATAACGCTCCAAACTTACGCTAAAGTTTGGTGAGGAAAAACTGTCATGGCCATTTTCCAAAGGGGTCCCTTGACCTCTTACGTCAAGATACGTGAACGAAAATGGGTTCTATCGGTACCCACGAGACTCCCCTTTACAGACATGCCCACTTTATGATAATCACATGCAGTTTGGGGCAAGTCATAGTCAAGTCAGCACACTGACACACTGACAGCTGTTGTTGACTGTTGGGCTTCAGTTTGCCATGTTATGACTTGAGCATATTTTTCATGCTAAATGCAGTACCTGTGAGGGTTTCTGGACAATATGTGTCATTGTTTTGTGTTGTTAATTGATTTCCAATAATAAATATATACATACATTTGCATAAAGCAAGCATACTTGCCCACTCCCATGTTGATAAGAGTATTAAATATTTGACAAATCTCCCATTAAAAGGTACATTTTGAACAGATAAAAATGTGATTAATTTGCGAATAATCGCGATTAACTATGGACAATCATGCGATTAATCACAATTAAATATTTTAATCGATTGACAGCCCTATTTTATTTTTGTCATTTTAAGTAGATCACTTTGTGTCTGTTTTCACTTTTGACGTTAAATTGTCCTTTTTCTGTTAATCAGTGTCGAAAAAGCCACATTGATTAAATCTACTTTGCTTCAATGTTGTGAAGAACAAAACATGAAAACTTCCAAAGAAAAGTGAAAAAGTTTTTACAGTACAGTCACTGGAGGCAAAGTTACCTAACTGGCTGTTATCTAGCACCTTCAACTTGTCTTGTCAAGTTAGAGCTGAAATGAATCTCCACCAAAACTTGTAACATTCTTGCCAACAACCTCAGCGCAAACTGAAGCATCACATGTGGAGCGTAAAGCCAATAAAAACGCATGTTTTTCTATAAACAAAACATTTTTGGAGTATGTTTTTGCGTGTGGTCTCTGTGGCTGGCATATCACCTTAACAGTTGTATGTGTTGTAGAGAGGTGTCCCAAAAAAAAACAAAAAAAATTTGAGAGGAAAATGGAGCAACATGGCCTCTGGGTGTGGCAAAGCAGGAGCTGAACATTTCACATGACTGCAGTAATAGCAGCTGAACGGACTAGATTATTCCTCTGCAAACACTCTCAGAGGTGCTTTCTTGTCACATTTTGGGGGTTTTGTTTCCAGCCCAACACACAGACACCTTTCATTATTCAGCAGGCTGTCAGAGGAAGACAGTCTGGAGACACTCACCAGCTACAAAAATGGGGGATTCCTCTTCGCAGCGTTAAATGGAGTTGCTGAAAGAAACGGAGAAGCAGGGCAGGTCCCGAGCTGTGGTTTGAGGTTATCCTGAGTCATGAAGGAACCTCCTCCTCTTCTCCCTCTGGAAAAACTGACAGGGCACGGCCACATGAAGACAACTCAGTCCTGCCAGTCATTTTTTTGCCAAAGACAGCTGCCGTGCAGAGGGGGAAAAACAGTTTTTATGAGTCATATGTAAATAGCCATGTGTTTCTATGGCTTAAACTGGATATAGGGGCAGCATATTTTCAAATTATAGATGTATTTTGCTCTGACTTTATTCATATATAAAAAAGGCTGAAGGACATCCAATTTAAAAAGTAATTACAAAAGCTTGACTGTGATCTTATGATCTTTTCAATACAGTTAGATTGTGTTTGTTTGTGTGTGTTTTTCCAACCAATGCTGTTACTCAGAGTCATGTGAAATGTCACTGCAACCACACCCAGAATCCAGACCATCATTCCTTCTGCCGCCACAGGAACTCTTCCTACAAACTCAAAACACACACATAAACACTAAGAACGCAGGTACCGCTGTGCGTTTTCTAGTCCCGCCGTGTTACATTATGTTTTCATATTTACGACTTAAATCAAACTAGTGCCTCAGAAACATTTAAATGTCGAAAAGAAAAGCTTTTTAAAAAGTACTAAGCTCTCTGCTGACACCGTGTGGCAGGAGGGCAGAACTGCAAAGAGAATAAAGTACAAAAGAGTATGAAAAGAAAATAGAAGTTTATTGAGAATTCTGAATCCTGCTCACCCTTCCACAGTAGCAGAAAGACGACGACAACACAGACAAACATTAGTTAAAATCTGGACACATAAATACCGTTTCTCTTGTATCATGAAATCCAAAAAACAATCTATTCCAGTCACACGAACGTAAAGAGGGGAGGGAAGCGAAGAGAGGGGCAGCTGAGTGTCTGCCCCCGCTGCTTCAGAAACAAACAAAAAGAAGCGGCTGGTGGTCGGTCTGTCTCTAAACCTGAACATAAATAATGAGACTGTGCTGTGGAGAGACACCAGTGGGATCAGTGCAGTGGTGGAGTGAGCTGAAGGATTCAGATTGTCGAAATTCCTCTTTCTCCGGGTCTCCTCCTTGATCTTTACAGGTTATAGGTTGACATTTTTGGGAAATATCTGCTTTCAGGCAGAGTTAGATGAGAAGACAGACACCGCTCTCGTATCTGTACGTTAAAAATAAAGCTACAACCAGCAGCCGGTTAGCTTAGATTAGCAAAACGACTGGAAAAAGCTAGCCTGGCTCTGTCCAACCGTAATAAAATCCAACACCCCCAAAGCTCACTATCTCGTTTGTTTAATATTTACATAAAGTGTGAAAACCATTTGCATTTTGTCAAGGGCCGGACTATCTCTTGGCAGGGACCAGTAACTTTCTGGAATCAAAACAACTGCTAACTGGCGCATAACTCCCCCTGTAAGACTTAAGTGCGAAATGTTGTTTATACACTTTTGTTTTTTGTACAAATTAAGAGTCAAGATCTAACTTGTTATTTAGTGAGCTTTAGATGTGCTAGTAGGAGGAGTTTGTTATCTTTGGACAGAGCTACAAAGGCTAGCCGTTTTCCCCATTACCGATTAGGCAAAGCTAACCGGCCGCTAGCGGTAGCTTCACATTACCGTAGAGTGGTAACCGTCCTCTAATCTACTTTCCGCCAGAAAGCAAATCTGTGTAGTTTCACTAAAATGTCAAACTATTTCTTTAGGAAGATGAAGCTACGAGGGAAGGGGGGGAGTGACAATACAAACGCAGCTAAGCCTGCTGCTGCAGGAGGGGACACGTCTCAGAAAAATGGAGCACAGGTTATATTTTCACTTCGGTACCAATACAGACAGATGTTTGACACACGCACAGACAGCTGGAGAAATGACACAGGCGGATGACAATTGTCTGAACGATTCGAAAATTCATGTTAGTTTGAAGGAACAGTTGGAGAAGTTTCAGTCGGTTGCGATCTGCAACCTCACCGCTAGATGCCGCCAGATCCTACACACCTGCACCTTTAATCTACTTCTACTTTACCTCCTCTAACAGCAGAAAGGAAAAAACAAACTAATGTTGCTTGTGCCTCTTAAAAAACAAAAGCCATCTGGGTGTGTTCTCTGAATCTTAAGGCAAATTTAACAGAAAGCTTTGTGCAACGACACCACAAAACGTCAGACAAACCGGTAACCAAATTCTTTCAAACGAGTGATACAGAAAAACACCCACCGTCCAAACTGTCTCTGCGAGTGCCAGCCTGAGTGTACATGCATTTTGGGGGGGCTAATAGGGAAGAGGAGGCTTCCAATGATGGAGGGTTAACCACCACCCTTTACCAAACTTGTGCCAAATACAGAACAAACGCGGAGCCAGAGGTGAGAGCTGACTCGGCCGTTGCACTTTCTTCAGCTTTCCGTCTAACAGCCCTGGACGTAAAACCTTTTCTACGGGGGAGAAGTTCCCCTGTAGTGTCACCCAGCGATTATGACAGCAGAGTGAACAGCAGCAGTAGCGTATTGTTCAGCTTCCTCTTACCTCACCCTCCTGTTTTTGGCACTGATGAGTTTGGTAAGGTACGTGCATGGAATCCCAAGTGTGTGGATGCATCTATGTATTTTTTGTGTGTATGAGTGTATGTGCGTGCGTTTTGTTTGTCATTAAGATCATGGCTGTGCGTTTTTTGTCTCGCTCGCACTCAAAAAATCTTTACACTTTTTCATTTGCCCTACTCTAAACCAAAATAATACAGTCTTCAGGGCGGGGAGGGGGCACCTGGAAAGCTTTGTAAAATGCAGGTGACCTCTCCCCTTCTGATGATGATTCTTTCCCGTCTTCTCTCTCTACGAATCTTCCTCCTCCTCCTCGTCCTCCTCCTCTGTCCAGGACGCTCTAGCGGATGGCCTTGACGGGGCTCTTGAAGCTGGAGGCGGCTTGCAGCTGCAGCTGGTAGGCCATGGGGTGGATCTTGAACCCGTACAGCCTGGAGAAAAAAGAAAGTAAAAAAACGTGTGTGAGCATTTCTTCAGGCCACTGACTTCAAATAAAATCGACCAGATGAAACGCAAATATGCACACTGAAATTGACGAGGGTGTGTGTACACTGTGATCAGTGATGTATTTGCTTTTAGGGAGAGAGCAGTGATGCATGATCTTAAGCTCTCATCGTCGCGCAATAGCCGTCACAAAAGTACCGTTTATGATTTCAGCTTGAATCGGCTATCGTTCTCGCCTCAGTGGGTGTGTTTTGTGGTACCGGGTTAGCCTTTGTGCTACTACGTTAGCTCACTGAGCATCGGCTCGCACTCGTTCTTTGGCTCAGTGGGTGTGTGCTCGTGAACAAGTTAACTTTGGGACTTCACTGTCGGTCCATCTGTCCTTGTTTTCCTTGCTGTTGTCTGTGTTTTATGCTGTCTGTTGTTTACACAGCTAACGGGTTGCATTGGCTCATGTGTTTGACCAATCACCGTACACTTACGTCACCCGCGGTTCCTCTTGTGATGGGAGGCTACCTACTCTGAAATAGGAGCTAAGAAAGTCCCTCAAAGGTTGTTCTTAGAGTTCTTAGAACTGTGATAAAGTTCCTCCAGTCCGAAAACGCCGAATGTTAATACCAAAAAAAACTCAAGTCTAACACATTACAATAAGGCAATATAAAAGCAGGAATTCCTCACATTCTGTCAATTTATACATATACTGTATATATTGACATATTTCACAAATGTCTCCATTACAGCAAAAATACTACACATGACCAGTGACCTAAACCTCCAACCACCACCCTCTGTCTTACCAGATCAAATCCCTCACCTAGCAACCTTGGATCCAGAGGAGCAATTTAAGGATAAGAAACTGCTAGCAAAGAGAAGCCAGTGAATCGGGAAGTAAAGTCACATGACAGAACTCGTGGATAGTCACATGGCATTTTCTTGAAACTCCATAGGACACAACAACCACCTCAAGATGCAGATCTGGTCTGCAGAAAACACAGGAAATTGAGGAATATAGAGCAGTGAGGAGTATGGTCAGCAGGAAATGAGGTTCAGCCCGATCTCAAAACGAGCGCCAAAGCTCATCACGAGTGTCTGACAACACATGGCCTGCAGCTGGACAAAGCAAACTCACAATGCTCTGCCTTTACAAAATTCCACCTACCCAAAGCACACAAAACCGGAATTACCATAAGCGCTAAACCAATGTAGCACACCCAAAGGTTCCTCTAAACAAAGGCTCACTAGCTAACGAAGTCATACCAAAACGCACAACACAGAGAGGAAACCAAGCTACGACAAAGGCCGCACAACCCAAACAAAATGTGAGCTGTTTGACCAAGCTCAAGCTGCAGACACAACATAATAGATGAGAGATTTTCTTATTTCATCAGTCGGATCTAGGGCCGCAGCTATCGATTATTTTAGTGAGTATTCTACCGATTATTCCAGTGATTAATCGATTCGATTAATAATTCGAAGCAAAGAATTTCCATCGATGATTTTTAGTAATCGATTGACTCTAGGAATAATTCCCGCCCTAGTCGGAGCCACATGATCACAGTATTTGGTCCCAATTAGTATTGTGATATACAGGTGTGATTGGTGGACTCCTCCCTAACGATGTGTAGTTGGACCTGCCGTACTAACCTCGGGACAAACTGGTTGGCGGGCCTCTTGGGCCGGTACTCGGGGTGAACCATGAAGAGCATGTGGGGGAAGCCAGTGCCAAAGTAGGCTCCATCTGTGTGGTGGTGCCTAGAGGACTTGGGTGTGTAGACGTCCATACATTTAGGACAGTACAGCTTCACCATGGCCTCTCCTGGGATGTCTGACAGACCTGTGGAGGACGAGGAGGAGGGACAGAGGGAGGAATAAACTGGTTTAGATAACCTAATATATATCTAAGATAGAGACCGTACTGGAACACTGCTAGTTGAGTACAAATACTTCCTAGTTCCTTCCCGGTATCGTCACATCCATATGAATTTAGATTTGAATAGAAACAAATGGCAGACAGCCAGGATTGGTGGCTCTAAAAATCTACAGAAACAAAACCAACTGTGCCCTTAATCCGCTGAGAAAAGTAACAAAATACATGACAGCAGTTAAAATTGAAAAATAATAACAGACCAAGTGAAAACAGGACATCATGAATAAATTGCTAAAAATAAAGGACCACATATTGTGGGAAAAAAAGATTCCCAGGTATTACCAAACAAAACATCAGTCTAAAAGACGTCTATGTGAGCAGCAGTCTCTTAACAGAGAACTGTTGCAGATATTTTACATATGCAAAAGCCATGGATGGACTGTAGCTACATTCCTCAATAGCACTCTTTGATCCAATGTGTGACAAACTTCACCCAAAACGAAAAGTTGTCTTCCATTACAATTGTGAGCAAACACCTCATGCAAAGCATCAGCACAACATATGGTGAAAACATTTCCTTGTGCTGCTTTACCCTGTCTTCAAAAACACAGATGTATTGTATTAAAGAATGAATCCTTTTACTCACCGATAGGAAGCATAGGCTGATTCTCACAATAGACCCGGGGGCAATAGCCAAAATCTCCCTGCTGATACTTCTCCAACTGCAAGGTATAAAACAGGATATTATAATATACTATGAATAATAGGTGGCAAACAAAGGGAGCTTACAAAGGCTGCAACTCAGGGCTAAAATATATTACTGTGGGAAAATGCTCCAAGGGAAACTTTCACATTTGTGAGATATAAAGAAATAAATGATGAAATAAATGCCCTCTAACTACAGACGTTTGTTAAGTTTGGCGCTGAGGTTAGCACCAGGTGCACAAAAAGCAGATTGGGGTGCGAGTCAGTCACACTATGGCTGGAAAACCCTTCCTGGTCAGCTACAACAAGAGAGATGTGTATAACACCTCTTCCTAACTGGACGTGATGCAAATGAGTGAACATCAGATTGTTTCTGTTTTTCCCAATGAAGATCATCGTAGTTTGCTCGGTCGCTGTATGTTAGGAAGAGGTGTAAGATAAGGACGGTGTGTTGCCATTGCTCCACCGTAGGGCATGTGAATGGAAACACATCCAACATGGTAACGCACATTTGACGGCATCGCCCCGATGTGCCGATCATCAGGACGAGGAAATATCCTCGCTGCTTTAAAGCAGCCTTTAGACGCATAAGCAGAACGGGATAAAACATTTATAGATGTAATTAGCATTTACACTGGAATAAAGCCAATGTGGAACTGATAGCGACGCTCCTCTTAATGCACACGTTTTTTTTTTTATTCTATTTATTTTGCATTTTCAGTGTCATAGCATAAGAGATGCTTTTCAGTTTTATAGCCAACTGTGACCTGTTGCCTTTTGGGAAAGTGGTTGTTCAGTGTTCCTACAGAAGTGTTTCAAATGTTCCTTATTTTCTATAATGCAAATAGTTTACCAAAGTTGCCACTCGGCAAAATTCTACCTCAGCCCCCATCAGGAGGATTTTTTGTCTTTGCCACTTGCACTGTCTGTTCAAAAAATAATGCATTTATTATTTTTTCTCGCTGTTCCGAACTTGCATCGAACTGTGACTTCGGTTTATCTTTGCACCCCTACTGAATATATAAAGTCGTCAGCAGTGTTTGAACTCACTTTAATCTCACTTGGTGTAAATAATTTTCCACCCTGTCAAGAAGAAAGTAATGGAAAAACAGTTTCCCTAATGCAGACACAGAGTAGTGGATTCTGCTGACGCAGCTGGCGCCTACCATCTGTGCGATGCCTCGGTTAGTGAGGATGTAGCGTGCGTGGATGAGGCCGTACAGCATCTCAGCTGCCTGCTCGATCAGGTCACTCTGGTTGGGATTGTCCTCCAGCTCCTCGTCTGAAGTCAGAAGGGAAAAGAGAACATTGTTGGTGTCCACATTTCCTTTTGATAGTTTACAGAGATGCAAAACTGTGCCGAGAAAGATTTTCAAGAGGACAGGGAACACAAAAAATACAACAGAGAGAGTGCTACTGTTAGATGTATTTTGTCTTTGAAGAACAGGGACACGTAATTCTTCAAAACGTTACTCACATGGTTTCAAAGATCCTGTGAAAATGTACAATGACTTAGAGGGGAAACAAACCTGTACTGCTGTGTGTCAAAGTATGTGTAATTACCTGACAAGGAGAGAAGCAGCCTGCACAGCAGGATAGACAGCCTTAAAACAATAGACTGCTGAGATCAAATGTTCATTCTCATTTTTCTGTTTTAAGTGATGACATGTGTAACAGTGCTCTTTATCTATCTATGCTCTTAATCTGTCATGTTACATTGACGAATATGCAAGGGGTGCAGGTATGGCCCTGAAAGTGGTAGGAAAAGTGAACGCTAGAACTAAGTTCTAGGCCAGAAAGTCAGCGTTCCTGGATAGGGAAAGTCAGAGGTTCGCAGCATCCAGCTTAATCCAATGCCACTTTGATTACGCTAGCAACATCCTGGTACTGTTGTCTTCCCAATTTATAGAAGATAAAACTTCAGGTCTCCCAAAATAAATTGATCAGAGAATAAACTGGACGGTGAGTGAATTTCTTAAAATCATTGCTAAAAGGATATGATATTATTTATGTTGACTGTCAGATATCTGATATCAGTCTTTTCTCCACCAGTAGCAGGACTGGTGTTGCATGTGGTGCATTGTGGGATATACATGGCTCTGAATACATCTCCTAAGTGTGTGCTGAGAAGTGCACTCACTTTTCTTGTATGGTGGTGTTTGAACGTGCGCTAAAGTGCTCAAGACCTCCAGTATGGGCACTGGCTGGGCCATAAAGTGATTAAGTAAAATTTGACAGGGCACACATTCAATTATTGGGTGTAAAGGAAATATTGACATCGGAAGAAAATGTAGATCGTTTGAAATATTTGCTGACTATCAATATATACCAGAGTGGTGTCCATAAACTGTACAAGAAACTCAGATAAGCAGATTTTACTTTGAGAATAAAATCAATGTTTGAAACAGAAATCAGCCATGAAGGATGCATTTAGTTATAAAGTGTGGCCTAAAAGCATCACACGTTTTATTTTGTTTGTTTAAAGTAAAACAATTCCCCCTCAATCCGAAGGTTAAGTGATTTATGATGCAGACTGGTCACACACACCTCTATGACATCGAACTACAACAAGGACCACAACGGAAATAAATCCTGTGACTTTTTTGTGTTTTCCCTGATGTTCTTTTAACTGTGCATATATATTGGCGTTGTAACCATGTAAGTGTCTTTTTGAAATGAACTGTCAGATAAACAAAACAAAACAGATTAGAAGAGCAGAATACATTACATTCAGGATCACTAATGATAGTCTCCTGAATGAAACACCTGCAACTCCTTTACTCTTACACCTCTTGATCTCTGTTACACGTGTTAGCTGGTAAATGAAGATGCTTATCAACATTTGGTCTCAGCATTCAGTTTTTAAAGCTGTTAAAGAATTCTTCTGTGGATGTTTCGGATGATTCACTCTCCCAACTAACCAGTGCTTAACTAAATCTGATAGTGTGGAGGCATGAACATAAGATACAGACCTGGTTCAAGGTCCAGGATCATGTCTAGGGCCTGGCGGTAGTGGGGAACCTGCTCATTGAGCCCCGTCAGGTTGAACTTGTCCTGGATGTAGTCTTCATCCACCTTTATTTGGAGGAATCAGATGAGAAAACTGATTATTCGGAAAGAAGTCACTGTGGCATATAAGTGATAGGATAGGTTCACGTTTTTTTAAAGTTAATGCCAAAAGGTACATTGAATTGTAGTCGCTTCAATCATTCCTCTTGTACATGAGCTGGGGTTCAAAATAATCAGAATCACAAACTGGAGTTACATTAATTCGGGATCTCTTTGGGCAAGTATGAACAGGAGAAAAGATTACAGCGACCAATAACTCTTTAAGTACATATAAGCATGGGAGTATTGTTTTAAGATAAACTTGAAAATTGTGAAGTAACTTTTCTCAATCAGAGTGTTAGTTACTTTGCAGTCGCTTGACGCCATTTTTGCCTAGCTTGTAGATTGCTTAGATTTCCTACCACTAAGTAAGTTTGTTTGGTCATTCACATACCTCCAGTACCAAGTTCAATCAGAGGGGAAGGGATCAGAGAGTGAAATGTCTGAACTCTGGGAGATATTAATGCAGAACCTGATACATAATATTCCTAGATAATGGCGAGATCTGGCTTTGTCCCGCTTGTGGATTGAAAGTAACAGTAAGAGACACAACAATAAGGAGTGTATTAAGCTCTACTTGACTCACACGTATATAGTTCTGCTTTACAAATAACAGCTTTTATATTAACTTCATTTTAATATGTCGCTACTCTGCTATATATTAATATAATATACTCTTCCATATTTGCACTACTACTTGCAGTATGTGCACCATTGGCACACTGGCACTTCACTGCTGTACTTACTTATGTTATCTTATTTTTATTTTATTTCACTTTATTCTATTTGATTGTATCTTTTTTAAGGTGTATTGGTGTTGGGACTTGTTGTCTATGCTACTGGATGCCTAAATGTCCTTCGAGATCAATAAAGTATCTATCTATCTATCTATCTACATGGATGGCAACAATTAATACACACAGACACATATCAGACAGAGAGCAACTCACCTCACAGAAAAACTCATTCCCCCTCAGTCCACAGAACCAGGAGATCCATGACACTTCCTCTGAACTGCTCATCTCTGACGACCTGCAAAAAGACAGATAGAAAATACTCAGTTATGATCCAGAAATAAATCAACCAACACTGAATTCATACTCTCTGCAACATATTAACCAGAAAAATAATACTTCCAGTGTCAAATTCATATCTTCAATTTTGTCAAATTCGTTCTCAATATTTTCACAATGTTGATATAATACTCTGTCATGACAAGAGTAACTTAACTACAGCTGTATAGCTAAAGCAATAGCTGCTGCTCAGACCTGATGAAGGCTAACGCTAGGCTAACGAGCTAGCCAGCGTTAGCTTCTCAACACTGTTAAATGTATAAAGTGGTCGTTGCAGTACCGTTTTTTTTAGTCTCGAATTGGTCAAAAGCACGTTATTAGAGATACATACAAACTTAAATGTATCGTGTGGTGATACGCGACGACATAAGGTGAATGTAGCCGCCGTTAGCTCGCTATGCTAAGCTAACCCAGCTAGCGGTTAGCACCCAAACTGAAATCCAATATGGCGCATCGATATAGAAACAGGCCTCATGATAAAGATGAGCTTCTTTACGGTGCTCCCTCCAACTCTGAGTTTAAACCTCTCTATATGGATACGGTGACCGACTCTGCCAACTTACCCCGGCTTTCAACTTTTATACTCCTTAAAAAAAATCCCGACAGATCAAAAATTCAGCAATCTCACCGGTGTAAATAAGATGGACACCACCTCCCAGTTCACCCTGTAGGTTACCTTCTTCCTCTTCCTCTTCCTCTTCCTCACCGGGAGGCAGCACTGCAGCTCTGGTGACGCGCTGCTGCCGCCCACTGTTCACTCTGAGTATTACACATTGTACTCACATGCCTTGCAAATTGGCTTGCACCTGTATTTCAACCCTTTACCCCTCATTCTTCAAGAAACTGTAAGTTTGAGTTAGAGTTATTTTTCCAAATGAAAAAGAGCCCACAAACCTGTATACTCTTTGCACTTATTGTAATAAGGCCTATATTAACAGAGCCACCCCAGTTTATGTACTATATTTCAAGCAGCTCACAACAAGGGCATGCTCAGACTTGCCAACAGCATCTCTTCTGATCCCTTACATGTTTTAAATAGGGAATATCAACTTCTGCCCTCCAAGAGGCGATTTAGAGTCCCCACATTTAATCGCATCAGGCTGAAGAACGCTTTTGTTCATCAGTCCATCTTGTTGTTGAATAATAATTAATGTGCTGCTAAGGAGATGTAATTCCAGAGGACAGATGGTAATTTTTTAATGGGTTATGTTTGGTTAGTTGTGATGTGTTGTTGTTTTTGTCTGATGTGTCTTACTTGTCTGTTTGTGTATGGTAACAGTTTGTCTATTGTATGTGTACTTTTTCTCAAATTGAGCTGCCTATGGACGCAAAACGAATTCAGTGCAAACTGACAATAAAGTTGTATCGTATCGTATCGTATCGTATTTAAAATATTTGTATTCTACTTTAGTATCTTACAGCACAGTGCTCCCACATGATTATACATATATTTTTCACTATTGTAAGACTGATGAGATGATGATTTTGGTAATATTTTTATGCTTTTTCTAATATAGATAGTATGCTGTGATTTTTGTTGGTGGGAAACAAACGTGTTTTAGTCAATGTATCACATAAATTACTTCCAACCATTTTCAATAACATGCTGTGCCTTTATGTTTTTTAGACTGAGGACTGACATTTCCCTACCCTCCAACCACCAACTTCTTCTAGTTACTGTCAGTAGCCTAACATGCAAATATCAACTTAAAGACGAAATTAATATATCACAGTGAACATTTTTGTCAAATGTTGTTATTGTTGCATGGTAATACACAGTAGTGTAGTGGTCGTTGATGATGTGGATGTACTGCTCGGTAGATTGGTAGTAGGTTACCGAGGAGGACGTGGGTATACTCTCCTATACATTCCAATAGCTTTTTGGCTGATAGGTGGATACACAGTAAACCACCAAAAAAAAAGAGGTGGGCTATACCCCATATAGCTGCATATACCCTCCATTACACCACTAGTAATACAGTAGAAATAGTACAGCCATTACAGATACCTCTTCTGTTTGGTGTGTTCAAGTACCAGAAGGAATTTGCAACATCAGTGAAGTCAGTTGTCAAACAGGAACATTTGTAAGCTACTAAATCCACTCATTTTAAATTCATTAATTTGAACAGCGTCCAGGCTTTCTTATTGGTTGTCTCACAGGTCTGAACATAACTTGTGAATTCTGCTTTGCAGCAGACGACTCTAATGTCTAAATGTCACATATATATCCCACTTAAACGGACTGATATTACTATAAAAGATGAGTAAATTTTCACTGTGAAAATATATCCATCTTATGAAATTGAACTGAAAATAGCTAGAAAGCACAAATGTATAGTGTGCTCTGAGATATTGCTGACAGTGATATAACCTAAAGCATATATGACTGGTAGCAGGGTCCTCCATGTCCCATTTTGATGACATTAAGCCTTGTTTTGATTTCATTATACACTTTCAAGTTTCTTAAATGGGAAGTTAGCAACATATTCTAGACTTTTACAAAATTGGAAATCTTTCTAATGTGGTTTTGTGGCAACTCTACATTATAATAACCAAAATAATGTCTACAGAATTATATGTACTTAAAAAATAAATGTCAAGGACAATAGATCATTAGATTTCATCTTTCATGGAGAACATTTTGTGAAACACAGATCTAACTAATAACATGGCTGCATTCCTATGATGCCGTCTCACTGGTATAGCTCACCGACACACCTACATAGGACAAAACCATTATTATTAGTTACACCTATGATTTTCCTGCTATGACATGTCAAAACACATGCAGTAGAAAAGGTATTTCATGTTGCTCAAGTTCTTTCACCAAGAAGAATGAGACGTGCGATTGCATTTTCGATTAAATCAAAAGTAGTTTATTTAACTTTGCCTTCTCTGTATAACTTTATTATAATAAGACACTTCTCTGCTTGTACATTGCTCCCTTGAACTAAAAATGGCAACATTTGTTTGTGGGAATGTAAGTTGGGGTAGACAAAACTTAGATACATACCAATATACATACATGTGTGTATATTACGGTTCCATTAATAAAACCATAAATGCTAAAAAAAAACAAAAAAAAAACAGTTTGAACCACTCCAGGTACCTTGGTAATGCTGGAAATATAGTACAATCTTTGAGTAATTTTTTTTCTGGAATACACTACTTTTGTTTTCTTTTTAACATGGGTACATAAAATAATGCGCACATCAACATTAAGAGTTAAGGAGGGATGAAGGACTCTTTGAGCCAGTGTTAAGTGTACAGCTATCAATGTAGAAACCAGTAACAGGCAAGGCAAGCTGCACCCATGGGTGTGTGTGTTCATGCTTAGAAGTGAGAAAAATAAAATATGTCCAACTTCACTTGCCTGCAGAAGAATGTATGATTAAATTACACACACGCGCACACACACAAAAACAGGTGTTCTCCACTGCATGTTCTTCATTTGAATGATGAACATATACACACAGCTGAATGTATACATGTTGATGTATTTAAGAAACAGTAGAATTGTCTCAATGATATTGGTTGTGGGCAAACAAGGCAGAACGTGCTTGCCATTCACGTTAACCCCTCTGGTCCCCCACCCCTTCCCCAGTTATTACACCAGAAAACGCACACATGCCACACACACACACGCACGCATACACGCACACAAATTCATCAAATGCCCTACTCACAACATCCCAGAGACGATCTTCAAACTGTTGTCAGTAAACAAACACAAACCCCAACTTACAGCAGTGACAGAATTGATGCAGATGTACAAATCGATTTTTAGTTCACCTTGGATGCCTCCGTGTGCCATTTTTATGTCTTTTGTGTATGATACAAACTATTTTTACAAGTGTAATCCTAACATCAATCCGATATTTCCTCAACGCTCCGGGTTGGCATTATTTGTTGCGAGTGAAATCTTGGAAACCGTGTTAACTGTAAGAAAGTGACTCGCGTGACACCTTGTCAGCATTGTTCTGAATTCAATTAGTTTGGGCTTCTGCACTGAAACGGCCATCCCGAGAACACACAAAAAATACTTCCTTTAGACAAGGAGCTCTTGGTAGTAGTCCTTTCTTTGTGTGAGGAGGCTCCACAAGAGCACAGAGGAGGTGTGGGGGGGGTGTAATAGTACAATACTCAGCCTAGCTCTGTACTCTGGGCCCAGACAGAGTACCTGTCCTGTTGCATCACGTAACTCGCCCAAAAACAAACACAAAGAAGAAGAAAATAAACAGCAACCATGGGTTTTTGTTATACTACAAGGAGTGCTTATTAGAACATATTCAATTACCTATTGAAGCATAAGCAATTTTTATGAAAGTCAAACTTTTTTTTCTTTTTTATCCTGACCTACATTTTCATTTCCCCCCTTACAAGAACGATAGGTATTTCATCTTCAGAGAGAAAAAAAAAAAGTGTTTCCATAAAAATGAAAGTCACTGAGGAAATAATGGTTGTTAAAATAAAGCCATCAAGCTATCAATACGGTCTTCATAGGGTAAACAAAACTCATGAATGACAGAATACAACTTGGGGAAACTTTGATTTATGCAGACCTTCTGCAGGTGAGGAGGGTGCTATGATGAGGCTGAAAAAGCCTAAAAAGGACCAACCAATAGCTAATGAAATGTCAGAGCAGGTCAACAACTTGGAAGAGGGGCAAAAATCACACCATCTATCTGAACAAGCAGCAGAAACATTGATATTCAAGACAAATCAATGCAAAGTGGAGGTGAGCACTGAGCAGTAGTACTTCAATGGGTCTTATCACAGTAATCAGAGACATCGTTTTTAGGAGACCAAAAAGTCAGCAAAAGGAGGAATTGGGGAATTTAGTAAAAAGGTATTTTAATGACCTGCTTTTTAGAAGGAAAAAAACACCCCTAACATTTCCCAGAGGATGAAACTCAACTGACACGAGGCCAAAAAAAAAAAGACACAAAGAGAAAACAAAATATTATTGTACATTGTTCTCTTTAAAAGATGAAGCTGCACTCTTTCCCTTTTGTGAGGGAAGTAATGCAGAACTGCACTACTGAATACCACCCAAGGCCAAAGTGTGGTAGAAATATACACAGGTACATAAATATAAAAATCAGCCCAATCCAAACATTTGCGCCAATTTAATCCCACGTTTTAATTTTTGCACCCACATGACTGCATGTGTTCTGTGTGTTTGTAAAGATGTCATATTTGTGCTTGTATATGTGAGTGTGTGTGTGTGTGGAGCTCTGTGTGAATGTCTTTCTGTCAAAACGACGTGCACCTCTCATTTGCAGAACCACATGCTTGTCAAATCCAACTGGGGTGAGATTCTTGAGGGGAGGGGAGGGGAGGGGAGGGGAGGGGTACAACTGAATGGAGAGCAAGACGGAACAAACGGAGAAATTTACAATAACGGACGGTAGATAGTAGATTGATGCAAAGGGAAAGAGGTGACCGGGTTGGGGTGGGGCGCTAAAGTGAATGTGAATACCATCTCCATATACTGTACAATGCACTAACATGTTTAGGGATGCCAACAGATAAGCCATGAAGTAATTATCAAAAAGGGATTAAGATGTGAGAGGGTGGTTTTAATGTGGTTGGGGTTCATCTGAAATGTTTTGAAATATTTCATCACTTCCTATTTTTCGGGGAGGGCCAGTTGCCACGCCTCTCCCCGCGGTTGCCACCTCCATTACCAGGCCCGCCTGAGCCGCCGCCAGGTGGCCCACGTGGGCCTCTTCCTCCCCCTCCGCCTCCGCCTCCTCCAGGGTTGACCCTCCGGTTCTGTCGCTCCATGCCAGGACGCTGGCTCGAGAAGCTTCTTTTATTAGCCGAGGGCTCTTTTCCCGCCATGTCGCGGTCGACCGCACCTCCGCCTCCGCCGCCCCCTCCACCCCTTCCCAGGTGGTGGGGATGGTGGGAAGAATAGGACTTCCCTCCACCTCCCTCCCTGTCTCTGAATTCCGTGAAGTCGCTGCTCTCGGAGGCGGTCTCCCACTCCTCGTTGGCCTGGTCCGAGTTCTGGTTGGTGAAGTCGGGGGACTTTGCTCCGTGACTGTGGTGGTGCTGGGGGTGGGTCTGCCCAGCGTTGCCCTGGTTGTAGTGGTGATGGTGGTGACTATTTGCATTGCTAAGATGCCCGCCACCACTGGTATTGTTGGTTGTTAGTGTGGTGTTGTGGTTAGCATTTTGGGCATTGGCCGTCACGGGAGCAGAGACTGGGGCTCCGTTACTGTCCTGAACTGAATTCAGGGAAGGAGAGGAGGGCCTTCCTCCCCCGATGACCCCCACTCCTCCGTTGATACGTGCGGCATTCTCTCGCTCCTTCAGTCTCCGGAAGCGGGGGGGCTTGTCCTGCTGGTGCTGGGACCGCCCGTGACGGCGACGTCTAGGGGGTCGCTCAAACCCACTGGGAGGGAACCCACGGTTTGTGGGAAGAGGGGGCGCGTTTGGCCCTCCAGGGTTTGGCGGTGGGTTGGTTGAAGCTTGCTGGGCCACGACCCCTCCATTTTCAGTGGAACATGAAGTGGCAGGAGCTGCGGCCGGCAAAGACGGCTGAGGGGGATTGGTCCCCTGACTTTGAGTTTGACCTGCATCAGCTATCTTGTCTTTCTTCTCTCCTCCATTTCCTCCCCTGCCAAAGTCTTTGGGTCCAGAGGTTTGTGGCGGGCCTTGCTGCTTTCGGGCTGAGGCCGATGACTTGGAGGACCCACCGTGAGAGGCTGAGCTGGGTCCAACCCGGTGTCCCCCGGGTGGTCCTCCAACATTAGCACCACTTCTGTAGATGTTTCCTCCTCCACTACCTCCACCCCTGCCCCTCCTAGAGGGCACGCCCCTGGGGGTGAAGACCCGGGCCTGGGAGCCTCTGGGTGGTGCAGATGACATGTTGCCGCTGCCAGTGGTGTTGGCATTATCAGAGCCATTCTTGGTGTTGGGTTTCTGGTGGTCTTCCTTGTCTGAGTGACCAAGGTCACTTGCACCACTCTCACTGCCAGTCTCTGAGCCCCTCTCCCTCCTTCTCTTGGGGATCTCCTCATACTCTGAACCCTCACTGCGGGTTTCACTTCGGTTCCTCGCCCTGGCCGGGTTATGCTGGGACCGATCCTGACCGTGCCTGCCACCGCCCCCCTCAGCCTTGGACTCATGGTGGTGGCCACCGCCAACAGATGAACGGTGGTCTCTGCCGCTCCTGCCACCCATTCTGCCCCGACCACCACCAGTGGGCCCAGCAGCAGCCGTGTAGGTGCCGCGGTAACCACGGCCACGCCCGTAGAACTCTCCCCCTCGTCCGCGACTGGCTCTGTTGCCTTTGGCGGGGACTCCATGGTGGTGGGGAGCGCCCACTCCTCTCTCAAAGGAGCGGTCCCTATCCCTCCTGGATGAGGACCCTGAAAATCCTGCAGAAGTGGTGTCTACATCTTTGGGCCCTCTACCAGACCCGCCACCGCCTCCTCCTCCTCCTCCTCCTGAGGATCGTTCTTTTCCTCCATTCCTGGGTTTGGCTGTATGGGCTTGCTCTTCTTTAGATGGAGCTGATGTGTTCTGGGAGGTGGAGGAGGCTTCCTGCTTCATGGAGGTGGGTTGGCCACCATCTTTCTCTTTATCTTTCCCAAAGCTTGTTTTTTCTCCTCCGTCAGCTTCCCCTCCGTCTCTCTTCATCTCCTTCAGCACTGGCTTCTTGATGGGGCCGGCCCTCCTGTTGGCATTGCTGCCTCCTGTCTGGTGGGAGGGTTTGTGGTCCGATGGAGTGTTGGAGGAGTCATCCCCTCCACGAGAGCTGTTGCCACCTCCTGCATTGTTGGCCCTCCTACCATGAGAGGACCCCCCACCCGTATTGCTGCTGCCAGGCCGTGGGCCCCACTGGGTCTCGGTCTTGTGCTCCCGCCCCCCTCTTTGGTTTGATTTAGGATGAGGGTGCTGCTGCTGCTGCTGCTGCTGAGGCTGAGTATGACTGCCATGTTGAGAGGGAGGTGGGCTAGCGGTCATGGAGGAATGGGCCGCATATGCCGGGCCTGTTTTCTCCGGTTTCACGTGGCTGCTACTGCCGGCACTGCCACTGTTTCCTCTTTCACCATGACTGTGCCCGACACCAGCTTCACTCTCTCTCTGGGATGGGTGATGATGCAGGGCAACTTTGACAGTCCCGTCTTCCCTGGTAGAAGAGGAGGAGGAGGAAGAGCAGGAGGATGAGAGGGAAGGTTGGTGGATTGGGGGAGAAGAGTCTGTCTTCTTAGCAGGGGCCTCAACAACCCTGTCTCGGCTGTTCTCTGACTTATGGGGGTGGAGAGGGAAGTGAGGCTGCTGTGGGTGGTGGCCGTGATGGTGGTGGAGATGAGAGTTGCTCTCAACAGGGGGGTGATCGGCACGACCGTTGCGATCGTAGTGAGGGTGTGGGGCTCCCCATATCTGTCCCTGCTGAGATCCTCGTGGAGGCCCTTCTTCCTGGTGGGTGTAGCCATGTTGCTGATTTCCCCTCTCCGCCCTCTGCTGCTGCTGCTGGTGGGGATGCATCCGCCCACCCTGGTCAGGGAAGTTGCTGTAGTTGCCCCGCCCGCTCATGTAGTGATGAGGGTGGTGGCCGCCTCCCTGGGTTCCAACTTGAGCGCCAACTGGAGGTGGAGTCTGGTTGGATGTCCCAGAGGTGGAGCTGGGCTGCTGGATGGGTCCCAAGCCACCCTCTCGCATGCGGTGTGGAGGAGTGTCGCTCCTAGGATAAAGAAGATGGAAAGAATACAAAATACTAAATGAATCGATTAAATTAAAGGGTCAGTTCATCCGTATTACAAAATAAACTTTTTCCCTTGCACTTTGAGTATTTGGAGCATATACAGTATATAGACTTTGAACACGGTAATCATAGACACCTCTACAATCTAAAGCAATCCAATTAAACAGCCCTGAAACAAATACCACCTTTGGAAAACTTTTAACATAGTTCTCAGTACATACAATAGTTGTTGTAGAAAACACTTTAAGTGGTGGTTAATGCTTAGTTGTGCATCCAAAAAATGTTTTTTCATTCACCTTGAATATGTTAAACTTAGATCTCCCCCAAAATGACTTGTGTCTCCATACCTGGACCCTTTGGCCACATCGTCATCCTCCAAAGCCTGCTTCTGCCTGTGAGGGGATGTTAGCCCACGGCCCTCCCCTCCGCCAGGGAACACTTCCTGCCCCCACGCCAGCTTAGGATCCATAGGGGGGGTCCCACGGTGAGGGTGCCCTGGATGCTGTTGCTGTTGCTGTTGCTGCCTGTCAAAGGGGTCTGAACCGGATCCCCCCGAATCAGACCGTTCACGCCCAATAAGCCCTGTGGTAGTAAAGAATTCTTTTAAAGGAAACTATCTAAATACAGTCAACAAAACAACACATATTGTTGACTTGAGTCAACAATGTGACCACACAGTAATCACTTCAGCCTGCGTGCTACTGCACAAACATCTGAACTATGTTCTGTAATATGGCAGTTTTGTATTGTCTAATTACTTTAACAGTGATCTTTTGAATTATTTATCTTTTCATAATGTCACATCCATTCACCTGACGGGTGCATGCCTGCTGAATAGTAGTCCATAGGCGGAGGGCGGCCCTGCATCATGCGGGGGTCCATGTAGGGCATCATCATCCAGCGAGGGTCGAAATTCATCTGCAGGGGCGGGGGTCGGACCATATTGCTGGGTTGATACATGGGTCCACCCTGCTTGGGTCCGGGCCCTGGCTGGGGCGTAGAACCTGGTGAAGGACCCTGTGGAGCCTGGGGCTGGGGGGACAGCTGGCTTTGTGATGCCTGGCTGTGCTGCTGCTGTTGTTGCTGCTGCTGCCACTGCTGCTGCTGCTTTAGGAGCTGCTCCTAAAGAGAAATAAATGTGAAACAGAAAAAAATAGCAACCAGGGTGTTTAAGAACAGAAATATCAGACATATCTATAAAGGCACGCCAGCACTGGTAGCAAATGAAGTAGCTGTGGTGGTTATTTTTGTCTCTGAATAGGCTTGTCACGGTAGTCTGTGTTACCGGTGTTACACGTTGGTCGGGCACACACCAATTACATTATGTACCCGACACCCCCACCGTTGTCTTGCTTTTTTTTTTTACCATTTAGTTCATTTTTGCGTATCAGTGCCATGTTATCAATACAAAGTCGAATGACGGACACTACAAACTGACAGTGAATGCATCTGCTCCCTATGGAGTCTCAGCTCAGAGTAGCAGGTGTCATATTTCACACACACGGGACGAGAGAGAGTTGACAGACTATTTGGCAATATTTCAGATTTAAACCCAAAGCTATAAGGGAACCGTAACGTTAATGAGATAATCGCCATGCAGAGAGACGAAGCGGTCACATCCGGTGTGCACACAGTGCACAGTGCACACCCTGCACAGCGCAGGCTGGAAACCTGCAGCCCCGCAGCGAAAGCTGGACCGGAGAGGCCAGACACACAGCCACCCGACGGTAAGCACGCTACCCATATTGACCGTCATCTTTTCTTGTAAAATGTCCGGTGTAATCGGTAGCACCGGTGTTGTCACGAGTTTATTAACCGGTGGGAAAATGTCCTCACTGTCACATCCCTATCTCTGAATAAAACATACAAAGAGACAAACTCTTCTAGAATGCAACATTCAAACCTGTACTAAAGACAAAAGACAAGTACAGATCCTAACCTGCTGCTGCCTCTGAAATCGAGGTGGAAGAGACTTCTGGTACTTTGAGTAACCCTGGCTAGGAGGACCACCGGCTTGACGACCTGCTCCCCCTCCGATATTCTCAATCTTCACTGGGTCGACTCCTCTTTCACCTCCACTTCCTGCACGAATGTGTGGACTGCCCATGGTCTCTTCCTTATTCTCTCCTGGTAAAGGTACGTCCAGCGTGGGCTGCTGTGGCTGTGACACAGCCGGCTGGGGACACTGTTGGGTCTCTGAACCAAGAGAGAAGGTTGTACGGTTGAATCCATAATCAAGAGGTGGAAGCTGTATTTGAACTGCCATATTAAACACATCAGGTGCCAAGAAAGCCGAATCACATGTTTGTGATCCAAACCATTTAAACCTGAGGAACTCACCTGCACTGGAGTCATAGCTGCTGTTGCTGCTGGCTCGCTGTCGTTCACCGACTCCAGGACTGGACCCCGGCTGGACAACCAGCACCGGAGGCTCCTCAGGGTCCACACAGGGGGATGGGGGCTGGCTGATGTTGGGGGAGGAGGCAGAGGCTGAAATAGATGGACTAGGGCTGCCTGCTGTGACAGCTGTAGAGTTTCCATCCGGGCTGGGGCTTTTACAGCTGCTACCACCACCTCCTATGTTGCTGCCCTGCTGCTGTTGCTGCTTCTCATCCAGCCTCTTTAGCTTCTCTGCGCAGGCTGCGCGTCTCTCGTCCTCCATCCTACGTTCTTCCTCCTCGCGGCGGCGACGGGCTCGCTCCACGGCAGCAGAGATCTCAGTGGAGGACTGCTTCCTGCGCTGACGCCAAGTCTCATCCTCATCATTCTCCTGGGGTCCGGGCACCAGCAGGCCCGGCTGGGCGGGAGGAGAAGGGCCTCCTGGTGCTGGCTGATGCTGGGCGGGGACAGGTTTCCCCGCGCCTTGAGAGGCACCCTGGTTTTGGGTCCGGTCCTGAACAGTTAGAAAATATGATTGCTCTATTATGCAGTTTTCAACTCTCTAGATGACACCACTGACATCTTGTTGAGAAAAATGTTGTACGAATGAGTACATCAACCGAAACAAAACTCAAGAGGCAAAAAGTGAACTCAAAACTAAAGATGACTTATTCATAAGACCTGGGGCGGCGGATGAGATAATGATAGAAATGATTTGTCTATGAGGCGCTCTCCGGATGGCTACCTGTCGGTAAAAGGAGTAAGGCCCTTGTCCAAGGAGCGGCCCAGGTGGGGGGGAGGGCTGCTCCCGGGGACCACCCAATCCAGGCCTGCGCCCCTGTATACAGGCAGACACAGTTAGCCATGCTCCACCATAATAATCTACACTGACAAAAACACACACATATACACTAACACATCTCTGCCCACAAAGTCTTTGCTAAACAATGCCCAAATTCTCCTGTGATGTAAATTTGGACATTTTCATAGCTTGAGCATGGCCTGTCTGGGCAACACCCTGCGGTTGCTGGTCAGCATGCTACCTGGTAGTTGGTTGGTGCTCCCTGGCCCCCCCAGCCACTGCCTCCCTCCTCGGCCCATCCTGGCTTGCTGGAGGGGGGTTGGGGGCCATTGTCAGCATTAGAGGGAGGAGTTCGGCGGGTGTCTCCACCACTATCCGATGCTCGAGTGCGAGAGGTTGCAGGGGGGGCATCCTGGGACCTCTGCTGCTCACTGAGGACAAGAGAAACATTTTGTCAAACACAATTATAGTAGCTTATATAATATAATCTCATTTATTTTTAAAAATGCATCATAAGTTGAAATGGTCTCACGCCGAATGCACTTGGGTCACATACCGCAAGTCATTCTTGCTCTCGGTTCTCTCCTCTTCCCCCTCTTCATCTCCTTCATCATCACTGAACTTCAACTTGGCGGAGTAATCGATCTCCTCGTGAGCACCTGTTAAAACAAACAAAAAAACAAAACAAAAATAAAACATCAGAACGATGTTTGTACCAAACATCCTTTCAGTGCATCTGCAATATTATTCACCATCCTTCAATTTGATAAACCTGATCCTACACCCCCTCCTACTCTGAGCCCATCGTAGTAACTGGAACACCTCTGCTTGGATCAGCAGGAAATATGATATGCAGAAACATCTGCAACGCTAGAAAGCATCAATCTGACCTGCTACCACCATGTCATCATCTCCTTAATCATTTAGCAGCACAAGCACTAAATCAAAATGCCATACATTAGGACACTTTAACGTCAAAATTTAATGGAGCTGGACTCTCCCATGTACGACGACAACAAAAATGAAAGCCTCTGCAGTGCTAGTTCACTACAGCTGAACTCTCTTTGTGTGCATCCAATGTAATTAAAGATTTACATGTTAGTTGTATGTCTGTGAATGAGCTTTTTTGCTTTACCTGCCCAGCCCTCATCTCCGTCGTGGTCCAGCTCATCTAGCTCCTTCAGGTCATCCTGCTTTAGGATTGGAGGTCGCTTCACCACATCTCCACCTGCATCACGTGGGCCGCCCTGAGGACCACCCTGCCCACGAGAGAACCTGAAAGACGGGAGGAGGTTCTTTGTAAGTGATGTGTAGAAGATACAAAAAAGCCTCGCCCCAAAAGGCAGGAAAAATGTGATTCAATAAAAAAAAAGACCAGGTGAATAAAATGTCAAAGTAGCACAATACTAGCTTTGTAACAGATTTTGGCAAGGAACATACCTTGGAGCAGGCCCTTCCCCGGGTGCAGGGTACCTGTAGGGCCCCTGAGGGCCATAGGGGGCCGGGAAGGGCAGATATGGAGGATACATCTAAAAAGAAAAGAATATAGACCCGGTTCAGAAACAAATTCTTTATAATCAGGAGAGCTGCCTTAAGATTAGCTGTGGTAGTCTATAGCCTCTAATGTATCTAGGAAGCACATTAAAATAACAAATATCATGAAAAGAAAATGCAGCACTGGGCGATTCTGCACTCCATCCGCAGACAAATGTTAAATTATTTAAATAGGCCCTGCAAATGCACTGCAAAGCAGTTGTGTAGCTATAGAAAAACAAGATATATTAACGGAAAACAAACACTAGAATATTTGCCTGAAATCAAACAGGAAAAAAAGAGGAACACTTACGAAGGGAGGCATGATCCCTCGGTATTGGGGGAACCCAGGCCCCACAGGGGGCTGGGGCAGGGGCAAGGCGGGGCTTCCTGCGGGAGGGTTCCTAGGTGGCCCGTGGGACTGAGAGTTCGGCGGGGGGACCCCAGCTGCCCCATCCATCACCAGAGCCCCACCAGCGCCACCCTCCACTGCCCCCTCCCCAGACATGGTGGGCGCCATGGCTCGGCCCCCACCGTCCCGCCAACTTGTAACGTCTGAGGACGGTGAAGAGAGACAGGAGAGGACAGAGCGGTCAGTATGGTTTATAGGCTTTAATGGAATAAGGTCAGAGATGCAATTACTTTAGAAAGGTAACAAATCCTTTCAACTAAGACCCCATGTCTGGAGTATTTAATAATATGAAAGCATTCAAGTTTGGTCATATCATTTTATGTTAATAAATGGGAAACTAATTTTTTTTTATTTTGCCTCATTCCTTAATTGAATTTGGTTTTGGCAAGCGCATAACAACCAAAGCATAAAAAAAACAATAATACATACACATTATGTACACTCTTGTGCACTTGTAACAATAATGCAAGCCAAATGAATAATTAAAAGTAAAAAAGGCTCACTGACAAGTTGCTCAGCGGCCCCATGTTATGAACTGAACCACTCCTAAAAACAATCTTGTGAGAGAAGTTTTCCCACCTCAACTGACTTCATTAAATGACTGGTTGATCAATTATTGGAGATTAAGTGGGCTTCACTCACTCTGGGGGCGGAGGCTTGGTCCGGGCCCATACCACTGATCTGCAGTGCCCTGTTCTCTGCCAGCTTTGTCCTGGTCGCCAGCCGCCTGCAGGGTGGGAAATTCCTCGCGAGAGAATGGCGACGGTAGGTTTGATGCCTTTCCACCTGCAGAGAGAGTAGACAGGGGTTGAATGTGTTTTCAGAGAGGTGCATATGTAACGAAAAGTGAAGCCAGCTTATTGCTTATATATACACAAAAAATAAGACTCACCATCCCCTTGTGTTCCATGTGTAACACTGGCCTGCGCCCAGGACCTTGCCCCTACGGCCTGGGTTGAAGCTGGGGCCAGAGCCTGAAGGAGACAAACACCATATGATACATGTCAATTATCGCTGCCATAAATCTCCATGTACATTATCGACCAAGAGTATGACTTTGCATTCATGTTACTTGGACTGTCTGTACCTCTGAAGCTGGCGGGGTTCTCGGGCGCGTCGGCGCAGGTGTCGGTGAAGCCACAGGCTGCTGCGATTCCGGCTGCGGTGCTGACGATGCATCGGTACTGAAAGAAAGGAAAAACAAACGAGAGATATTAGCTAGCCTCGGGAAAAGGAAAACCCCAAAGTGATTTTTTTCTCCTACCAACTGTAGTAACTTTAACAAGTAAAAGTCGAAAATCGGTGTGATGGATTTGTTGCTAAAGGGGGGGTTGCTTACCTCTTTGGGTCCGCTTGTTCCTGTTTGCTTGCCCATCCTGTGCCGTCTTTGGGAACGAGCGAGACGTTGGGATCGTTGCCTTTGTTCTCCGCCTTCAGACTGGGCAGGTTGGCAGGGGGTGGCATACGCCGTGCGGAGGCAACTTTACCAAGAGACTGCAGGCCATGGCGGGGGGGAACTGATATGGGGAAGAGAAAGGAGGTCATTAGTACAGATGGACCACTGAAACCTGACACCAATTAAATCCACAGCGTATAAGGAGGAGCTTGATGACAGGGATGCCGCTTGCTGGATACACAATTAGGATGCTGAACAACCAACAAGGCTAGAGGCTTAGTCGTTTCAGTCGGTTGATTCTGATTAATATGGATTATAAAAAAAGCTTGTAGATGTTATTAAAAACCATCAGAAAACCCACTTCAATTACAGTTTATGGAGAAGTATTAGGATATTGATGCTCACAGAAGCATGGAAAAACCTTCAGATTCTGAAAAGTGAACCTGTGCCGAATATCAATCCCTCATTTGTTTCCTTGAGGCTCAGGGAAACCAAAGCAGTGCATGGCTTCACTATGTAGGGAGAAGGAAGTCTGTAGTTTGGAAACGGGGACATCTGCTTAGATCTAGTGGGGAGCCTCTGAATAAAACATCGACTGGGGAGTCAAACAGCGTCCACAAATAAGTCTCTGTCTCAGGTCAGGCTCGGTGGCTCCCAGAATCAGCTGACATGTCAAGGCTCGAGAGCCAGTCACCTTCCAGACAGTGCATAATTTCTTCTTATATGGCTAAAGATGAGAAACATTCTGATAGACAATTTCCTCTCTCAGAGACAGGTGTAAAGGCCTAAAATAAGGGTAGTAAATATCCTTGATCCCTGAATTATATTAACAGCATCAGCAAAACCAGGCTGGCAGGCAGTTGAAAGATGCGACACATCATCCACTTCCTGTATTGGAAATCAGCACAAGAGCTATTAGGGAGACGGCGGGCTAATGCATCAAAGTTGCGGTACTTGGTGTCGGGAGACAACACAGCACAGCCAGGCACTTTTAATCACACAGCCAACGGGTAAATCCAACTGTGCGTAGCTGATCTGTTTCTTAAGCCGAGATCTGATTAATTACAAAACAAGTCGCACATCTAGTCACAAAATAAAACAAAAGCGGCAGTATGTAAACGGAGCCTGACAGGCAAGCGATATTGAAAACTAATACGCTGGGTGGAAAGACACAAAGGCCAATCCATTACAGTGGAAATATATTGCGGCAATGAAAGCTTGGACGTGACAGAACCAAGATACTCACCAACAGGCTTTTGTGTTTCAAGGCTCTTTCCTTTGTATGTATCAAACAGGTTGAGAGACGCATACTTGGTTTTGCCTTCCTTCCCCTTTGCAGTTTGCCCAGAGCGCTCTGACATTGCGCTGTCCGCTCATTGAGTATGGTGAGCCCTGAGACTGGGGGGGGGGGTGGCAAAGACAGAGAGAGAGAGAGATTTGACACCAGGTATACACAGAAAGTGAGAGTAAAACTGCCGATTGTACAAGCATGCATTCAAAACAACTAGCAAAACAGAAACTGTCAAAAAAAAAACCTGAACATATGTCTTGTGTCAGATGCAAATAAGGGATTTCACAGCTGGATGTGTGGGGTATAATTAAGCACTCATAGAATAACTTACAGTAGAACAGTGGAGAAAATATGTTAGCCATAGAAACAACAGTATCACAACACAGGCACACACCAATCTTGTGTGCCAGCTAGTAAGACTAAAGGCTGATCCACACAACAACATTTTCTGAAGCTTTTCTGACATATTTTTAGTCCTCTGTCTCACAGATGAAATATTCCTCCATTTCAACAAATTATCAATCCACAAATCACAATATATATGGAAACACACCGATTTTCCACTGTTTTTTCTCTTGTGCACCCACTAAATCACATAGGCAGTCAATAAAATTACATAGATTTCCTGCTGACCATTATGCACTTCAATTATGTACATTTACAAGTTAAATGGATGACGAAAAAAAAAAGCTACAAAACCACCTCTTAATGCCAGAATACTTACATTTACCTCCAATAAACGTCCTTTAAAAACTTATTTTAGGACATTTTAAAGACTAACTGTGGTATTCAACATTTACCAGTTTAGTAACTGACATGTTGGCTGGTCAATGGCCTTTTATCACAACAACAACTCAACGTCAAGTGATGTTATGAGTTCAACAACTTAACAAATGTGGATTCTACACCATTATAACAAAGTTATGTGGCGGGAGAAAGGCTAAAGTCCTACGAGACAATAAAAGACATCCAACCCAACCAAAGAATTCCGGTACTTTTAAGTAACTTACATGTATTTTTTTAAATCAGCCAATCCATACATGCACAGCAAATAACTACCTAAAGGCCATCTTTGTATTTGGGTGTTATTACACAGCGCCATTTATTTGTCCCTCCCACGTTGTTTGCACTGTTTACCTCGTGCTGTAAGATCCTGACAGTCCAATTCTTATGGACACACAATGGAAATTTTGTATGGTGGTGTGTTAAGATTATCATGGCAGATACACCAACATTTGTGCAGCTTTCCACTGAATAAATTCCAGTTCTGCCCTATCTTTTTATGAGGTGGACAGGTGGATTAGTACTGGGATAACTTAAGCATCCTTTTTAAAAGGTATGTTACCTTTTGTTAAATTTTAGCTTGGGCAGGTTCAGCATTATGCCAGCATAAATACAGTTTAATGTGAGCAGACCTAGTACAATGCATGACTACACACCTCATCACAGGAAACACTGTACAAAAGAAAAGAGACAAAACACTAAGCCAGGGTCTCTATGGCAACACATAAATGATATTCGTTTATGCCTTTCCTTGGCTCCATGGCAACTGCCAGGCCTTTAGCTTGAACTAATTTTACTGCACATCAATAAAACACACAGCACTGACATCTGTCCAATTCAGAGCGATTTGTCTGTACCCAGCAGGTTAAACAGCTGCCCCCCACTCCACCCAACTCCCATTAGGAACAATTACTGCGAACAGATGATTCTCCTCAGATTATTATGCTACAAATGACATTAGTGATTACATTCACTTGCTTTGAATGAAGTGGGGGAAATGATGCAATCCAAACCCTATGGTCTGACCAGAAGAACTATTTTAGAGCTGAACAAAGACTTCAAGCCACAGTTATATTGTTCCGTAAAGTATTGACCCATGCTTATCTTAAATGACTGAATGGTGAAGGCATTCATGGAATCCTAAATCATGACAACTCCTCAGTTATTCATACCTGAATAACAAGTCTACCTTCATAGATGGCTGGATCATGGCTCACACCAGCGATATGACGAACAACAGTGGTGTTACTGTGTTTAGACAAACCAACATCTTCAAAAGAGAGATGAATATGATACCACATCAAAACAATGCTAAAATGACTCAAATGTAAAGCCAACAGCCTTCTACTGCGCACTGATAATCCACACAATGCACACATCACTGAGGAGAATAAATGCACTAAACAACTGAATGACTGGCGAGCAGCAGCAGCACTGCACTGTGCCTCAATAGCCAGATGAGATTAGAAAATTAGGTCGTGGGGATGGCTGGTCAACTACATGTTGTATAGGGGATTAACGGGGGCCAGCAGCTAAAACCACTAAGACACAACTGCAACAGCACATACCACAAAGGGGCCTTGTGGAGCTAAAGCTAACGAGAAACAGGAGAATATTTGGGGCAAAATCAGATCTTCAGCAACTGAAATCAGCATCAAATATATAACCACAAACTGCTGAAGCTACAGACGCATAAGGATGATCTTTATTGCAGTGCTAACTAATGTTAAAGTAGGCTGGCTAACACACACAGGGCCTCGGTGTTCTCGTTGGGAGGGGGACTGCGTTGATGTTTCATAATGCTTATTCTCAATCTTCAACACCTTGCGGTAACATTATAGCTTCTTGCTCTGTGAGCTGCTACGGTTTTGAATCACACACACACCGACATGGCGACTGGACGTTTTTCATCGACGTTGTGTCTTCTCTGTGGTTCGTAGGGAGACACACACAGAGGAGGCAACGCAGAGAGAAAAAGATTTTATTGGGGAGAACAAAACAAAATGGCGCTGGAGACAGGGCCCGGTGCATATTAACGTTAATATAACCGGTTGTTTAGCATAACTCAGCTCAAACCGAGTCAATTTGCCAGCATACAGTTAATATGCGAAGACACCGGCAATGTGGGCAAAGTAGGGTTTAATTGTTCTTAATATCCATGGAGATGAACACTAACTAACGTCGGTGTATCGTAAACGGACAGTGCGTTAGCTCAATGCTAACAGAACGTTAGCTCAATGCTAACAGAACGTTAGCTGGAAGCTAACAGAACGTTAGCTCAAAGCTAACAGTGCGTTAGCTTTGAGCTAACGCACTGTTAGCATTGAGCTAACGTTTATCCGCTAACATTAGCTACGCAGTGGATTCGTTGTAGTAAACAAACGTTATCATATATATTTCAACAACAAGCCAACTTGGTAGTCACTAGAAAATGAATATATATATAACGTTATGGTTGTTCACAAAACTATCACACTCACTCGTCTGATATGACAAACGCACTTGCTAATCACTTAGCTAAGCTAGGCTAACGAGCACCTAGCAACAACAACCAACATACTGAGCCTTTCCCCAACAAATATAACACTGCCCCTCCACAAAACCTCCTCTCGGGTAAAGCTAACTCGGTGTCCAAAGGATCATGGTGATGATTTCTGATCGATATAATGCAGCTGATCGGTATTCGCATTAAAACATGCAACATTGTTCCGGCCACTGACCTGGTCTTGTCCCGACTTGTCTCGAGGTTGTATCGCAGAATGAGGTTAGCAAAGCTATCGCGTAGCTTCCTATAGCGAAGTGACCCCGGCTAAGCTAAAGCAACGTTATCCTCCTGCATACTCAAACACATGGGGGGCTTCAGAGCAGATCAAGCCGAATAACTACGAGTAGTGCTGTGTAGATGAAAGAAGGTGTTCGGCTTACTTGCACTCCTTTTCTTTTTTTCCCCAAAAATAAATGAAAAGGGAGAAAGAAAATTGTAATAACTGGACTCGATCCGTCACCTAAAGAGCCGTCCACGGCTACTGGGGAGTTCCGTGAGATGGAAGCCGTTTGGGACCTCTACTGTAACAACACATGCGACTCCTATTATTTAAACAAACACTTTGAAATAAACGTTCATATAATAATGATAATTTTCCTTATGGATTGGGTATTAATTTAAATATGTGTAGACTGTTGTCACTTATACATTTAATTTATCCAAGTATCTTTGGACTGTCATAGTCACAATATAACATAACAGTATGAGGAATGAAGATGAAAGATGATTTGCAAACATCAACTATTATATTTGGGCAAGCAAAGACAAACATTGTCAAAGGCTGCAGAGAAATGTATATATATATACACACACAACAATATATATATGTATACAACAATGCTCTCTCTGTTATAGATATATATATATAGAGATATATAGATATATATCTATATATATCTATATATCTATAACAGAGAGAGCATTGTTGTATACATATATACATTGTTGTGTATATATATAATATAACATAACAGTATGAGGAATGAAGATGAGAGATGATTTGCAAACATCAACTATTATATTTGGGCAAGCAAAGACAAACGTTGTCAAAGGCTGCAGAGAAATGTATATATATATATATATAGATACACACACACACAACAATGTATATATATATATAACAGAGAGAGCATTGTTGTCCAAAACAAAGAGGGTATCTCAGGTCACACACATGGTACTATTTCTTTATTTGTTGATGTGCAAGACAAGTGATGATTTGGATGAAAGCTATTAAGTTCAATGTAAAATCTTCTCATTTTAACTGTTTCTTTTGGAATAATCAGCACATTCAAATTAGTTATGTCAGAGAGACATGCGTGGAAAAGACACAGGTACAGTGAAATTAATGTCAGTGCAGATTTGTCAATTTATAAATTTCAGATGTTTTCCTTCCACCCTGGTTTAAATCAAGCCCTTGTCTTCTGCTGTGTCGTAATCACTGACAATGACTCTTTTAAAAGGTCTTTGATGAATTAAAAAGCGTAAATTCAGGTCATGTGTGCTGTTGCTAAATCAGGAATGACACTGCAAATCAGCACGGCTGTGCCCAAAGCAAATAACAGGGTATACAGCTGTTAGAAATCATTTATTTATTCTACAAATAGTACAGATTATTTCCTGCATGGAAACAATGTACTGTAAACCCTGTGTACAATGCTGGTAATACAGAGCATACACAGACACTTTATTTGGAAATAAAATATCCAAATCTGAGTGGAGTGGAGTGGAGTGGAGTTTTAGACTCTGCAAAACATTAGAATACATTCTGCACAAGAGCAAACGATGATACTGTGGCCATATTACCGATTCACTCTCACATTCAATCACACACACCTCATTTTTTTTTTTTTTTCGTTTTACTAAAACTGCTCAATCTCCAATATGAAATAGCATTCAATTACAGTATAACAAAAGGCTATTCACATTATTTTACACAAAGGCAGAACCAATTTCAATCAGCATATATTCATGGCACACACGCATCTTAATAAAGGCAATAATTATAATTACAGACACAGACCCCTATAAGATTTGAAAGTAGGCTACTTCAGTATGACATTACATTATCTGAGCAAATAGGAATCATTTCAAACCAGTATCAAACATACAGCGAATCAGTCAGTTTGTGATGTGAATTAGTGATAGACGCCAGAGGAGCTTATATTGCATTAACACCATATTCAAAACCGCTAAAAGTCATTAGTCTTCTTCTTTATGGAAGACTGTGATGTGATACTTTTACTTTTTTTTAAAAAATAGGTGGTGTTGTCAGCCTCAAAACAGTTTGATTTAAGTTGCTTAGAATCTAGTGTACTTCTTCTGAGAAACTTCAACATTTAACCGTCCCTTGCTAGGTCATATATTCTTTTGTGCAGGAACAGGAAACTCACAAAATATTTTTTGGATGTGCAAATGTTTTAGCAAAAACGCAAACTTGGTAACACATCTTAACACAGAGAAATGGATTTGCAGCTTCATCAAGTGTGTGAATTTTAAAGATGAGAACACAGGAGAAAATAGTATTTGAGATCATCACAGGCCGAACACTCATTCATGGTGCCAAGTCTCCCATTTTCCCATTTTCAATATCATAAAGTGAGTTTAAAAAGTCTTTTATTTTCTTCCTGAGAAAGTCGTGGGAGTAAACAACAGATTCCTGTTTCCCTTTCCCTCCAACATTAGAATCTGGGAGACAAACACAAGGTGAAATCAGACTATAGAAATCAGTTTTCATGCATCGTACCTGTTGATGTTAATGACCTGATGCTCGTCTGCTTACCTTCCCTCTCATGTGCTCTACTGGCCGCCATACAGGTGGATCTTGGCGAACGAGACGGTCTCGTCGTAGTCCTTGTGGCCCTTCTCGTAGATGACAAAGATGTACTTCTGGTCCTCTGGAGAGCCGCTGTCCAGTGATGTGATGCTGGAGTAGCCGCTGGGCCCCGCCCATATCTGCACAGCTTTATTCACCCAAGAGACGCCATCAGTCAGCGACCAACGAAGGGTCAGGTTAACTCCTGAGGGGGACGAGGCAAGACGTTAGTATGAAGTACTGATGATACTGATCTTTTTTAACACGGACCTAAAGTCTGACGTAAATTAAATTGATCGATTGTTTTGGCTTGAGAGCAGCAGCAGTGGTGGAAAGTAACTTAGTACATTTACTCAAGTAGTGTACATAAGTAAAATTTTGAGGTACTTGTACTTTACTTGAGTATTTCCATTTTAAGCTACTGTGTACTTCTACTCCATTGTATTTCAGAGGCAAATATCGTACTTTTACTTCCACTACATTTATTTTATAGCTATAGATACAAGTTACTTTACATATTAAGATTTAACATTAAAAAACACATGGAAAAGGAACAGTGTGTAACATTTCGGGGATCTTTTAGCAGAAATGTTTTTCATTAGTGTATAATCACCTGAAACTAATCGTGTTTTCGTCAGCTTAGAATGAGCCTTTCATATCTACATAGGGAGCGGGTCCTCTTCGCGGAGTCCGCCATGTTGCTCCGCCATGTTTCTACAGTAGCCCAGAACGGACAAAACCAGACACTGGCTCTAGAGAGAGCCTTTCGTGTTTTTACATTACCTGAAGGCCGCCGTAGTTCTCCGACACGCTTGTGAAACTGCGGTAACGTGAACCGCAGAGTGCAAAAGCGTGGTACCGCCAGCCGCCGTCTGACTTCCGTTGCCCCTAAAGCGAATGGCGTTACCACGGTTTTGCACTCGGCGGCTCACTTTACCGCGGTCTTGGAAAAAAAGAGAGGAGTGAGCGGAGGCGTACTCAGTTGGTTGCAATCTGCAACCACACCACTAGGTGCCGCAAAATCCTACACACTTTACCTTTAAGTTACAATATATGATGTAATAGATTACAGTACCCAATAGTATATGTAAGGGATAATGTACACAGAGTCGGTCATTGTTGTGAAATAAAGCGGAGGGGTCTTGCATCGCCCTGAAGGGGTTTATTCCACAACAATGACCGGCTAGCTGTACATTATCCCGCTTATTATACGGCTACTTGCTTAAGAAATCAATAATTTGACACATAAAGCGGTCCACCAGGGTCCGACATCAGAACCGCGGCCATACTGTAGCAACGGCCCTAGCAACGGCCTGTTATACATAGCAACGGTCTGCTATAAAGATGAGGAGGAAGAAGAGGATGTGACTCTTAGCGACTCTTACTGTGTTGCTCATTGGAGGGGTTTGTGAAGTAGAGCACTCCGTCTTTCTGAAGAGCTCCAGCTGCCACCGCAGGATCCACCAGCTCTTGGTCAAAGAACAGGTCGTCTATCGGCAGGGACAATCCACCGTCGCGGCTGCGTACCACCACGCGACACCGACAGTGGTAGTTGTTCTGGTTCCGCACGTTGATGACGATGCTGCCGTCCGGCATCTCGACCGGCTGCAGAGGAGCAGAGGGTTTTTAGCTGTGACAGTTGATGAATGCACTGTGATTTAAACATTCATCAACTGGTATTTGATTAATTATGACACCTTGGTATGGTTGCAGTAAAGGCATCACACAGTGGTTGAGGTGTTTTAAAACCTACATTTTATAGCTGCAGTTCTTTTGGCCATTAGAGGGCAGAAGACCTCCACAACAAGCTGACAGATAAACGGCCCTAATACAAGTTGTTTTGGCCAACATGTCACACATCCAGCAGACACAATGCAACATTAGCATTCACTAGGAGTCATATTTAAGTGTGATACTCACTCTCCTTTAAGCTTTATTTTATTCTTTTTCCCTCCGACTCCAACTTCTCTTTTAACTGCTGGAATTTTCAACTAGTTGCTAAGTTTGTCTGCCTGCTGTTTGGTATTGGACAGGCATATAACAGTGGGTTCATCCTATAATTTTATAATATTTTGTGACACTTATAAAATGCCTGCCAACTTCTGCTGGAAACTGGGTTGATAAGAGCACTGAGACTGAACCGTAGAGTAAACTTGCAGGGCGTAAAACCAAAATTGGCTAAAAAGGTCAGTAAAGCTGCAAAGTTCAGTGATAATTCTCTGTGCGTGTCACATTACAAAAATACATTTGAGTCATTGTTAATATAAAAACACATTTATGACTGAAGCTTTAATGAAATTACATTTTGAGAACTGAATAAGATGTATTTACAGTTGTGTAGATGTCTCCAACATGGGGTGAGGATGTAACACAAAGGAGGGGTCGTTCAAAAGTGCCTCGGTCTATTAGGGCATCAGCAAGTGGAAGAGAAAGTTAATTCCGCTTTTTCAGTCACTGTGATGTTTTTGCAGACTGCTGCTGATGATCATATGACTGGATGACTCAGTGTGGAGAACTTTCTAATTGTAAGATATTTGGATGCTTTGTGGCTGTTGTTAGAAGTCAAAGAAGGTGTGACCATCATGGCGTGATTCACAAGCTGCAGCAAACGTACCTGGCACTCGTCAGGGTTGAAGTCCTGAGCCTTCTTCTTCTGGTTGTAAGGGATGCTTTTCAGCGCGGCGCCGTTGTACCAGTTAAGTCCGTGGTTGTCACTCAGGATGCAGAAAACTCCGTCTCCCTCCAAGGTCCCGTGACCACACACCACCAACCTCCCCTTAGCTGGGTTGTAGCGCTTCTGTAGTGCAAAGACATAAAAGGACACAATAAACAAACTTGATTCTAAAACACAAACTACATCTAATTCTGAAAATAAGATAGGTTCATTTATTTATTAAATGTATTGATTCCAGTAGGGGAAATTCAGGTGTTGCAGCAGCACAAGGACAGAAATAAGTACAGATACATAGAGAAAGTAAAATAAATAGATATATAAAAAATAATAAAACATTGCAAGAGCAATTACGGTCAAAATTACAAGGAATACTGTCAGCAAGGTATAGTATATGTTAACAGCATACTCCAGAATAATATACAATATGATTAATTAATGATGCTTAGTGTTTGTCTTTATTGATATAGAAATGTAATATAGTATATAATGCAATAAAACAGTATAACATTAACATAATATGGTATGGTTAGGTATCTAAAATATAATCATATCTATATGAGTGAGGATCTAAAATTATAACTAAAGGTTACTTCACATTACAAAAATTTAAGAAGAACTCTCAGATTTACTGAACATAGAAATTTGCTATAGAAACATACATAATTCTTAAAATTAGTTAAAGAGGACCTATTATGCTCATTTTCAGGTGCATACTGGTACATATTTTGGGGTTTCTACTAGAACATGTTTAAATGCTTTAATGTTTAAACAAGGCTTTATTTTTCTAATAGCAGCTGTGCTGCAGCACCTCTTTTCACCCTCTCTCTGAAACGCTCTGTTTGAGCTGCTGACCTGATCTGCTGCAGTCCAACAGAAGGTTTAGTGTCCTAAAAACTGGCAGAAAGCAGCAGAAACATATCAGCTCATAATAGCTGTACAGATGCTCAACTCAGACTGTGGAGCGGGATAAGCAACTAATTTGCACAATTACAAGAAATAAAACAGCTCCACGTGTAATTTATTCTATTAATATGATACAATTCAATAACGCGCGCGCATATTAGGAGAGGTAGTTTAATCAAACACAAATAACAGGTGTTTACATTTTGCAGGTTTAACACGAAGTTGAGCTCATTATTATTTAAACAAACTGATGTATAATGTACTGTAAATGTTTTCTTCAGTACATTGAGGGGGCGGCAGTCTGTGGGGACCTGACTTCGGAACCGGAGGGTCGCCAGTTCAAGTCCCCGCACAGACAAAGTACGGAGTGTGGACTCGTAGCTGGAGAGGTGCCAGTTCACCTCCTGGGCACTGCCTGTGTGCCCTTGAGCAAGGCACCGGCCCCGGGTTGCTGTATAGTAGCTGCCCACTGCTCCTAATATACTAGGATGGGTTAATTTCACTGTGTGCTGTGCTATGTACAATAAAAGTTGATTTACATTTACATTAATACCAATATATCTGTCATGATTGTCAATATCAGTCTGACTCTAACTTATAGACAAAAATTAAATAAAAACTCGGCATTGCAAACACTGGAAAAAGAAAGGTGTTTCACACAGTATTAGGTTTCACGCTGACTACAGCAGCAATCCTCTCCTTCCAGTATATCAGTGTACATTATGTCCGTTGGTTAGTGTCAACTTGTGACTGCTGATCCTCTTTGTGGATAGTTTGTTTCGACAAAATGTGCCTACAATATACTGTAGGTGCTGATTATTTGGCCTTTTGGCCTAAAAAAACCTGCAAAATCTGGTTTCTTTTATAACTGACAAACGCTGCCAACTGTCATTAAAAGCAGAATGACACACCTTAGTTTGTAGCAGAGTTTCCGACTATGAAAAAGTTACTTCAGAGTTACTTCAGACTCTAAGTCCATTTCAAAATTAAATTTATTTTCCAACAAACGGTTTATGGGGTGTTTACATTATTTTGTCAACCCACTATACTTTAAGCCGTCATACTGACCAGCTTTACAGACAAAGACGTGGCGAGCTTGAAACGAGTACTAAGATAGTTTTCACTTCTTAATTTAGACAGAATAACGTAGGTCATTTAATGTGCAAAATACACTTCCTCTTTTCATGAAGAGCAAAAAAATAAAACTATTTATAAATGGATCCGTCAAATTCAAACACTAAAGTATGACTAACGCTTCCTATAGCATCATTACTCGGTTGTGAGTGTGACAAAGGTGCGTGGACTAAGATCGTGACATCCCCTGCAGAGGGTAGATAAGGGTTTTGTGACTTAATGTGAATTCAAAACAACAGAGATCTCTGCCTTTAAAATCTCACTTCCACACCTGTAATCACCGCCGATACGTGACGTGAATGACTAACCTGTCAGCAGCTTATAATCACAGTAAAAACAACGTGACATGAACGCAGCACAAAGGCAATTTAGCTTAAATTTTATCTCACTTTACAACTAGAAAACAGCTCAGCCACAGATTCTCTCATCATAAAATTGTCTCACCTGGATGCCGAAGCCCGGCCCGGGAGCGAAGGCTTTCACTCCCAGCTGGACCGAGAGGTTTCTGGGCTGGCTCCAGCTGAGGCCGTCGTCCTTGCTCTCCACCATCATGGTGCTGGCCGGCTCGCAGTAGTAGAGGTGGAAGCAGATGGAGTAGACCAGAATCACCGTGCCCACTTCTTCGTCCACCACCACCGAGCCCAGGTTCAGGCCGTCCGGCTTCGCTCCGTCGTCCACTATGAAGCTGGTCGGGGACCAGGTGGCTCCTGGAGGTGACGGGAGAGGATTCAGACCCAAATCCTGACTACTTTTACGCCTAATTCAATAATTGCACTACTTATATTCTAAAAGAATACATTCTTTTAAGTATTTTGGTTACTCAACTGGCCAATTATAGACCATAACATGTCACAATATCAGTTCCCTTCCCATTTTCAACCTCAAACTCTTCTTTTTGTCTCTCTCTGTTCCTGTTTTTGGGCTTCAAGCCATTTGTTCTACAGCAATCGACAGTACAGTTTGTACTCCGAGAGTGAAGTTGGTCTCTTCAAGGAGTTGTTACTTTTGGTGTCGCAAAATGCAGAGATTCAAATGTGTACACCTTTCAAGAGTGACTCTAAAATAATGCAGCCATTCAATTTAGACACATTATTTTCATTGTTCAGTTTGGATAAAGCATACATTCTAATATTTGATGTTTTTGTCTTGATGCTTCTATGTTTTTTCTGAGGTTTTGTGAGTTTTATACTCTGGTCCTGAAGAAGCTTTATTTCTGTTTCACTGTATTTTTAACAGTTGAAATGACAAACAAACATAATCTTTAACCTTAATTTGTGTGATCAGATGTGTGTTGTAATGAGTAGGGCTGAATACTGAACCTCAATGACATTTTCTGATTTAAATTACAGTTTTCACAATTTTAGACTGTATTTTATTTTATTTAGTTTTTGTTTTTGTTTTCAGGTTGTCCATCCATCCGTCTGTACGGATCATTCTTGTGAACACGGTATCTCAGGAACGTCTGGAGGGAATTTCTTCCAATTTGGAACAAAGGTCCACTTGGACTCGAGGATGAAGTGATTACATTTTGGTGGTCAAAGGTCAAAGGTCATTGTGAATTCACCAAACACATTTTTGGCCACAACTCAAGAACGTATATGCTAATCATGACAATTTCACACAAATGTCTAACAGGATAAAATTATGAAGTGATGGCATTTTGGACAGACATGGATGCAAACTGCAACTTGACTGGTTTGCGGAGGCATACAACCGTGAGGCGGTAAATAAATTTTTCTATATTCCTCAAAGTAAAGTTTTAATAAAATAATTGTTTTGATATCAGTACTGAAAGTAACGAATCATATCGGCGATGGTATTGAAACTTGGGTATCAAATGATAACCAGCTCTAATTCTAATAATACAGACATTTTGTAGTCTGTGCAAATTTTATCTGTAGTCTTTAAGGAAGCTTGACATTTCCTGTATTGAAGCTCATGTGAGTTTATGTTGAGCTAGAAGGTTTGATAAAAACAAATCTTATCACAAGGTCAGCTTGCTTGTTTTGCTCACTTAGCAACTCTCTATCCACTGATGAAGGCCACAGGATGTGGCTGAAAGCTTCAGAAAAAAGTATAACTGGACCTTGTGACAAGATTTTTTTTGTTCGTGAAATGATTGTTTCTTTACTTTTGTGTTTGATGTTTTCTGAGGAATTTAACAATAACCAACTTATGTAACGCTAAAATTAAAATGCAGTTTATTCATTAAGTTTATAAAAAGCATATTAAGATGGGTAAAGTTGTGAATGATGTTTCTTGTCCTGTTTGACTCTTTATGTCACAAAAGAAACCACGAAACCACAGTAAGTGATCGTTAACTATTGTTTCAAACTTCTCCCTCCCTTTGAATATTCCCTGTAGACCTCTTGTTAGTGTTTTGTTTGTACATCTGACTGTTTCTGATCGCGTGACTGTCGTGGTCGTCCTTGCCTTTGTCTGTGGACCGCCGCATCGCGATGAACTTTGCCCCCGAGTCGCTGGCCGCCGCCTTCCTGCCCTCTGAGAAAGCCAGCAGGCTCCCTTTGGCGGTGAAGGTGAGCAGGGGCACCCTGTAGGTGTTCACCTGCCCTTGGACTCCGCTCACCCACAGCAGCTGCTCTTCATACACCAGAGGGTCAATCTGGACAGCAGAGAAAGACGACACAAGGAAATGAAGAGAGGCTGGCTGACTAAGGGGAAAGGGAAAGAGTTTACATACCTGCAGGGCAAAACCTGTAACAATAATATCTGCATGAGGCATCACTGCTGTCAGGTGACACAATCAGGTGACTCACACTTCAGGTAGAATTTGATTTGATTTATGCCAAACCACAAGGCTGCAAGAGCCTCCCCCCTCCCCCCTTTACTACTGTACAAACAGTACAATTTTGTATTACTTTACTTGAGTATTTTCATTTTATGCTACTTTATACTTCTACTCCACTACATTTCAGAGGCAAACATTGTACTCCACTGCATTTATTTGAAAACTATAGTTATTATCAAATGATATTATCAATGATAATGATTGGAATACTTCTTCCACCACTAACTATAAAAAAATAATGCATGCATAGGCTGGACAAAATAACAGAAACATGTTATTGCCTCTAAAAAAAAGTCAATTTGATGATTGAAATCAAGCTGAATCAAGGCTTTTGACAGCGTCTAAACCGCGTGTAACCTCCAGCAGGGTAACTGCATTGTGTTGTAACGTTGTTTCTATGATACAGTGTTTACTGTAGCCTACCTGTGCAGGGCTGAATGTAGAAACACAGAGAGACAACACGGCGGAGAGGAGGAAGGAGAGAGCAGCGAGCCGGCTTCCTGTCTCCATGTTACAGTCGCGTCCTGAAACCGTCTTCTTTACCCCGACAGAGAGACAACATTAAAGAACAGATGATGCGTTTAGAGTCCACACAACAAAAGCAAAAGAGCAGACAGAGATAAAAAGCGGAAGTGCTCTCCTCAGCTAAATTCAGCATCTATGAGTCATGGTCATGTGACCCCGAGTTGGCCGGCCACGTGACGATACCGTAACGCACCAAAATAAAAGAGGACGTTATTAATGTTACACACAATTGAAAAAAAAAAAAATAGTTATAAAATCACAAAAAAATACAATGCATTTTGTTTCACTGTTTGTTTTTATTTAATTGTATTTTTTTTTATTTTTTTACTTTATATTATATATTTTAGGTTTTTTTTCTTCCTTTAGCTACTGTTCTTGTCCTTTATATTATTTCCTTTTATAAGATTTGATCGACTTTTACACAGTTTGTGGAACTTATTTTTATTAATAAAACATTGACAACAGAAGGGTTGTTTGATGAGTCTCCTGGACAATCGAAATTTATTTATTATTTATTTATATTATTTATTTAGCATTTGTATAATTGTCTTTTTAAATACGTATAATTAGCTATATTGTCTATTTCTAATAGGCTATCATTTGGAATAATGTTTTGTATGCACAATAATGTGCTTTATGCAGCTGCTAAATGATGGATACGTGTTAGCTACACTTATGTTACATTTCAATAATAATGTATATAAATATACACAAACTAAATAAAATACCTTGTGACACAATTTCACATCTAATGAACCACATACTTCATGTCTACGACATTTCTCTCCTCCGAGGTGGAAGATCAGCTGGGGAAATAAAACATATTTTGTTTACTTTTTACTGTAGGCATGTATAAATGCTGTCAGCAGAAAAAATAATCAGTGTGTTATTAATTTCAGTTGATTTATGCATTTAATTTTCTGGTTGTGCTCTTTAATTACTACAAGAGCACTACGCTAAATACACTTACAACTTGTATCCAGACGGGGGCAGAATTTTCCTAGAACAACAGAGGACACATCAGCCACCCACAGTATAAAGTCCTGTACAGTATACAGTATTATGGTGCAGATTTCAGGAGTTTGCAGTGAGGGAAACATGTGTGTATGAATTTGTATCCCTCGTATGACCTCCATTGATCCACAAGTCCTTGGACTTCATGAGTTAATGTGTGACAGTTCCAGTAAAGCAGCAACACAATGCCAAAACAAACTTGAAACTCCATAAATGCCAATAAAAGATAGACTTTAGTCCATGTCACAAAATGAAGTGAATAAGGTGTAAATAAGTTTTTTCTTACTTAGCCTCTGCATATAAATGTTTCCAGTGTTGACTGTGTTGAGCAGAGAACCACAAACCACATTCCTGTAGTCATGAGGTGGAGCTGATCTGAGTCACACGCTAAGAGAGAGAGAGGGAGAAACAGAAACAGAGGAAGAGAAGTAAGAAAGAAACTCTGCTGAGACACATTTGAGTGTGAAAGTAACCACGGTCTGTATGCGCAGTGAGACAAGGGATCTATGACGGCCGGGAAGGGAATACAATCACCCCAGCTTCTGTTGACATGATGGACTTTCATCTAAAAAGCAGGTAGGATGTGTTTGATCATGTGAAATGAGGACTTTCTAGTTTCATTGATGTTGGTTTTGGTTCACAGTCTTAGAGCTGAGCAACTCAAATGAAACATGTTGGGTAGCCACAGAAAAAAAACTTTTTAAATGAAGTTCTGTACACAGAAATGTGACATGGTTTCCCCTTTTTTTCTACAAAGATCTACACAGCACAATGAGAGCTTTTATGTAATTGCATGAAGATTTAAAAAGTTTTTGGAGATGAATTATGGCCTGCTCAATATGAAAATATCAGTCATCAGGAAATTTTTACTTTCTGCAGGAATTGCCACAAATAGGCCTACAAAATACTTAGATTCAGCAGTAATGCAACACAACACACATGGGTATGAAAACAAACAGGATGCAATTTTAAGATAAGCGATTGTGAGTTGAATTTTTACTGATAAGCTCAAGACATCTTTGCAGTTTCCTCTATTTACTAGTGAAATACAGCTGCTGCCTGTGTTTGAATGCAGCCTTCTGCTTGCACATGTGTGAACAGCATTGTGTGGTTTTTTTTCTCCTCTTGAGCAGGTGCAGTGTAAGCAGGCAATGATGAATCGGCCCAGGGTCGATGTGACTTTATTTACATGTAAGGAAGTGAAAATGAGAGAGTATAAAGGCAGAGAGGGCTGAGATAGAGGTTAGACTGAGGGGACAAAGTAATATCACAACTGCAGCATTGAGTTTTCACACTTCAGTGCTAAAATGTGGCTCCGTCACAGGCATGCAGACGAGAGTACAAGATTGAAAAAGACCCAGAGAAAGCTGGTTTTGACTATAAGTATCATTTCCTTAGTTTTATCACAAGAAGTGTGCTGTTGAGGTGCAGAGTCACAACTAAAGATACCTCTTATCCTTTATTAACAGGCTGAGCTACACTGCCATGATAAAACATGACATTCTGGACATTTTGCTTAAAAGGCACCACAGATATGAACAACTCTAAAGGCTCATAAAAATGCAAATTCACTTAAATCTACTCTACACTGAATCTATCCAATAAGAGAGTAATAGCCTCTTTCTTCCTCTGCCAGCAGATAACACCATCACGATGTCACTGCAGTGAAGGAAAGCAGAAGTGATCTGGTTTCCTGCAGGTTTTGAGACTTTCTGCCTTTCTTTAAATAAACTGTGAGCATGTTTGCCAGAGATAAAGGCTGTGGTTTATGTGAAGGGCTTTAGAAACAGATGAGCCTACACAAGACCGCTCTACTTATTCAAGCATGACATGTTTAACCTATTGATAGGACAGGACAGTGGTTCCCAACCTTGATGAGCTCAGGGAGGTAACGTTTTACCATCATCTGTGGGCTACCATTTGTCATAGTTTATATATGAATGGAGTGTGAACTGGATGTTATTTATCACTTTTATTTATATAAAAGTGGGTACAGTCACAATGTTCTTTTCATACAATAGAATCATCATTGTTTAGGCTGCTTTGGTCAAGTTTGCACTGCTACCAGCTAACAGCTAGGCTAACGTTACCTGGAGTGACAGAAGCTGCTTCAATCATTTATCCATTAGGCTACTTTTATCTAACGCTAACTATTTCAACTGTTTATCCATTCTTTTAGCTCACTATTTCAACTGTTTAACCATTAGTTTAAGCTACTGCAACCATTTCAATGTCTATTTCTTTTAGCTAACTATTTTAAATGTTTATTCATTAGCTTACCTTGGATGCTAACTATTTCAAAAGTTTATCCATTAGTCTACCTTTGGTGCTAACTATTTCAAAAGTTTATCCATTAGTCTACCTTTGGTGCTAACTATGTCAAAAGTTTATCCATTAGCCTACCTTTGGTGCTAACTATTTCAAAAGTTTATCCATTAGTCTACCTTTGGCGCTAACTATTTCAAAAGTTTATCCATTAGTCTACCTTTGGTGCTAACTATTTCAAAAGTTTATCCATTAGTCTACCTTTGGTGCTAACTATTTCAAACGTTTATCCATTAGTCTACCTTTGGCGCTAACTATTTCAAAAGTTTATCCATTAGTCTACCTTTGGTGCTAACTATTTCAAAAGTTTATCCATTAGTCTACCTTTGGTGCTAACCATTTCAAAAGTTTATCCATTAGTCTACCTTTGGTGCTAACTATTTCAAAAGTTTATCCATTAGTCTACCTTTGGTGCTAAGTATTTCAAAAGTTTATCCATTAGTCTACCTTTGGTGCTAACTATTTCAAAAGTTTATCCATTAGTCTACCTTTGGTGCTAACTATTTCAAAAGTTTATCCATTAGCCTACCTCTGGTGCTAACTATTTCAAATGTTTATCCATTAGCCTACATTTGGTGCTAACTATGTCAAAAGTTTATCCATTAGTCTACCTTTGGTGCTAACTATTTCAAAAGTTTATCCATTAGTCTACCTTTGGTGCTAACTATTTCAAAAGTTTATCCATTAGTCTACCTTTGGTGCTAACTATTTCAAAAGTTTATCAATTAGTCTACCTTTGGTGCTAACTATTTTAAAAGTTTATCCATTAGTCTACCTTTGGTGCTAACTATGTCAAAAGTTTATCCGTTAGTCTACATTTGGTGCTAACTATTTCAAAAGTTTATCCATTAGTCTACCTTTGGTGTTAACTATTTCAAATGTTTATCCATTAGTCTACCTTTGGCGCTAACTATTTCAAAAGTTTATCCATTAGCCTACCTTTGGCGCTAACTATTTCAAAAGTTTATCCATTAGTCTACCTTTGGCGCTAACTATTTCAAAAGTTTATCCATTTGTCTACCTTTGGTGCTAACTATTTCAAAAGTTTATCCATTAGTCTACCTTTGGTGCTAACTATTTCAAAAGTTTATCCATTAGTCTACCTTTGGTGCTAACTATTTCAAATGTTTATCCATTAGCCTACCTTTGGTGTTAACTATTTCAAATGTTTATCCATTAGCCTACCCTTGGTGCTAACTATTTCAAACGTTTACCCATTAGCCTACCTTTGGCGCTAACTATTTCAAACGTTTATCCATTAGCCTACCTTTGGTGTTAACTATTTCAAATGTTTATCCATTAGCCTACCTTTGGTGCTAACTATTTCAAACGTTTACCCATTAGCCTACCTTTGGCGCTAACTATTTCAAACGTTTATCCATTAGCCTACCTTTGGCGCTAACTATTTCAAAAGTTTATCCATTAGCCTACCTTTGGCGCTAACTATTTCAAAAGTTTATCCATTAGCCTACCTTTGGCGCTAACTATTTCGAATGTTTATCCATTAGCCTACCTTGGACGCTGGCTAACTATTTCAAATTTGTATCCATTAGCCTACCTCATTTTCCAGAATAATCAATATGTCAGTTTCCTGTATCAGTCACATGAATTCAGTAGAACTATGCTGAGTTCATGTTATTTTAGATTTCTGGCCGCAATGTAATTGCTAAATAATGCATGACTGGTGTCACATGAAACCGCTGGATCCTCTTTTCTTTTTTTTTACTTGAAATGAAAGTTTCCGGGATGTTTGAGCAACAGGTTTCAGGAACTAAGGAATGTTTAAAATTTCATTTTTTTTTCTTCAGAAATTCTTAACACGAAATCATAAAATGTCCTTGTCAAGCCCACTTTCAAATGTTCTGTTTCTGTTCCTTCTTTAGGACGCGGTTACCTCTGAGATGATGGAGGACAAGAACGGAGTCTGTCATGTGATGGAGGAGAGTGAGTTGGATGAGCAGATCAGACAAACCAAAGCTCAGCCACAGCAGGCCAACAACAGCAGACCCAACTGGTCAAATGGTAAACAGCTGCTTCTTTATTTGGTGAATTGAACTGCAAAAAACTCTTCACTCACTCTCAGTATCATATTTATGACCTGGGCTAGTTTATCAATACCCTAAAGGTACTGACAGGCAATAGCTTACATGGGGTTCCATTTGTGCCAAAATGCTGTTGTTGTATACTGTTCTTGTATTGTATAGTATACAGGTACAGTATAGTACTCAGTGAAGTACTCTTGTTTTAATTCTAATGACTACACCGTGTTACAGTTTACTGGCGTTTAATGTTTTACAAGGACTGATAGTAGTGCCGCCATCCAATATAAAGGGCAGATGAGGTGGTTTGGCACCTGGAAAACTTTAAAAAGGGGGGATGTTGAAGAACCCGGTTGATAAGCAGGAGTAGTGCAAAAAAAGGGGCATTTATTAACAAAAAAATTACTTAAGCAAAGGTCAAAAAAAGAAACCTTGGAACGTCAATAAAACATTTAAAATGAATCAAAAGAACACTAAACAAAAGAAAGCTGCAGCCTCACAGCAAGCTGCCAACTAATTTTCCCCTCCCCTTACTCCATCCATCCATTATCTGTAACCGCTTATCCTGTTCAGGGTCGCAGGGGGCTGGAGCCGATCCCAGCTGACATTTGGCGAAGGCAGGGTACACCCTGGACATGTCGCCAGACTATCACAGGACTGACACATAGAGACAGACAACCATTCACGCTCACATTCACACCTACGGGCAATTTAGAGTCAACAATTAACCGAACCTGCATGTCTTTGGACTGTGGGAGGAAGCCAGAGAACCCGGAGAAAAAACACGCTAACACGGGGAGAACATGCAAACTCTACACAGAAAGGCCCCAAGCTGGGTTTGAACCTGCGAGTGAGGCGACAGTGCTAATCACTGCACCACCGTGCCACCCTCCCTCACTCCAGTGTATGGATGACATTTTATCTTCTCAGCCTCACCTAACTGGAACCTACCACCTGCCCAGGTAAATATAGGGTGAGCTAAACCGAGCAAGCATCCATATCAGACAGAATAATGAACATACAATTAATCTCTAAATTAATGCTGACATCTCAATCTTTCTATGGGCACCCATCCATACCAATGAGCACACCAAATATTATAGAATGTCATTTACAGCAGATTTATCTAACCTATATCATCCTACTTCTTAACAGTGGCCAGCCCCTCCCTGCTAGGAGGACATAATGATGCAAACCTGTTGGCACTTTCCTTGATTGAGCTGCTGAGCAGCTGATTTACCTTTAACATGAATCTAGGCAGAACATTAAAAATCTTATGAACCCATAAAATAAACAAGCTTGTGTCATTTATACACCTTAATTGATAATGTATCAAATAAAGTGAAACATTAGGCTGAAATTTATAATCAAGCAGACACAAAAACACTGTTAATTTTGGGGAACATGGCCTAGTGAAAAGGGAGAAACATTTTCACACTGATATCTTCCGTTTTTTTACTTGTGCCGATGCAACACATGCACCAGTCCGCAATTATCTGTAGTTGCTTTTAACAAATGGAACATCATCATATTTATACCTGAATTGCAGGTGGTAGCTATTGGCAGTAGACAGCATTGACGAGCTGGTATTTGTTATTTAACAAAAGGCCAATAAACTAATTCATCAATCTAATCTTTGACCAAATAGTCATATACAGAGATTAGATTACTTATTAAGTTCATCTTTCTGACTTTCATTTTCACCCTGAACACATCCTGAAATTGTTTTGGAAATCAAAGTTAATTATTAAATATGTGCATCAGTCAAAATCCCAGTACATGCTAAAGTTACCAGTGTTACAGCTGTGTTGCCTCATTTGCCCTGCAGTGCTTGTTTCAGAAATAGTTCAGTTTGTGTCACTACAGTATAACAGATCAGTGCTCTTAATTTAGATCACCTCATGACCAGCCCTACTGTATAGCAGCATTAGAGAAGCATTATCAGCGTGCAGTCACCATAACATCCCGCTTTAGATGCCAATAAACACACATACAAAGATGTGAATGAATCTTTTAACTACTCGACTAGGAGCTTAATATACTTGTTATATATGGAAACTTTGGGATTTAAAGTAAAGTTCTGAAGGTTTGAACAATATCTGACTGCACAGCGTGAGTTTGTACTGACTGGTGCACCTTATGTCAGTGAGATTTGAGGGGTTATTTATATTTGACTGCCCTAGTTTTGTTTGGAGGTTTTGTGTGTGTTTGACAGCACAGACTCCTTTTCATTGCTGCCATACTGCTGTGATGCTTTTAAATCTCATTTTATACCTCCATTTTCTTCTTTGTCAGTTGTCAAGTGTTTCAGACAAGTTCTTGTCACACTTCTATTTCCAGCATTTATGTAATGATGATCCTGTTGTGGGTCGCTCTCTCTCTCTCTCTCTCTCTCTCTCTCTCTCTCTCTCTTGCTCTCTCTCTCTCTCTCTGTCTCTCTCTCTCTTTCTCTCTCTCTCTCTCTCTCTCTCTCTCTCTCTTGCTCTCAGGTCAGTGTGTTGTGTCGATGCCGAGCTGTTCGATGCTAAACCCAAGCTTTGATCTGTCTCTGTGTCGTGCTGAGCTGGAGAATGATGGCTTTCAGGTCAGCACACAAACACACACACACACGTATATGGCCTACTGTGGCACGTCAAAATCCAGATATCTTTACTTTAATCTGTTTAATCCAGGTTGTTAATTTGTTTTGTTTTTTTAGATTCCAGTCAGAGACATGGAGGCCCCACTGAAGACAGCTCTGGACGTTCCCTCTGTCAGGAGATACATGGTTTTCAACTCGGCTCTCTTCCATTTTGTACTGGCACCGGTATGTCGTCCAGCTTTCCGTCCGATTTTACCAAGGATTAACTCTGACCATATCCCTCTCTCCTCATACCTCTGCAGTTTTAACTCTCTCACCACTTTTCTTTCATACATTTTCCTGTTCTGCCTCAAATGAGCACTCCTGTGATTTAGTATTACACTTCCATAAAGTTTGGGAACTTGCAATAGACCGATAAAAAAAAAATTAAAAAGTGGTCAAAATCAAAAGCAGAAGAGGCCGAAATAATCAGAGTTATATACCCAAGTTTGAGTGAATTCGCAAAAATGCTGCAATTTCCATGATACGACTCAATAGTATCTTTCATTAGACTCTTCCTGTCTGATAAACACCCATGTCTTTCAGACTCTGCATGTCCCCAGTTTGTAACGCAGCCTTTCTGGTGATTAAATGTACTTAAATGTAAGTCATTGTCCTAATAATGACAGCATCAGCAGTTCTTTTCTCAGACATTAGTGGATATTTTACTGTTTTCATGAGGTGAAAGGCCTTCACTCTTAACATGTAAAATCAGACTTCTTTAAAATATGACCTTTGCTGCATACCAGCTGAAATTGCTGAAATTCCAGGACTCAAAGATGCCATAAATAATCACGTTACACAGTATCACAGGCAAAACAACACTGTTACTGTGTGCTGCTGTTAAAGCTGCTGTCGGTAACTTTGATCGTTCTGTTGTGGAGAAATTTTACAAATGCCATTAGGAGCACTAGGAGGAGGCAGAGGAGCATGATTTTTTTCACAGATTATCTGTCTCAAGCACTACTGTCTACTACTGATATAGTTACAGTTTTATAAAAATAACTTTTTATCATATTTTCTCAAAGTTACCATCTGCAGCTTTAACTGTTAACAGCTTTTGCCGGTGAAGCTCTAGAAACCACAGGTTGTTTTGCTCCACAGCTGGAGCTATAGGAGGCAATTAGCTTAGTTTAGCATTAAAGCTGGAAGAGAAGGGAAACAGCTAGCCTGGCTCTGTCCAAAGATTAAAAAATCTGCCAACCAGCTCCTCTGAAGCTCATTAATTCACACATTAAATCTTGTTTCTTAATCCATACACATTTTTTAGTCGTTACGTAGAATTACAAGTATTTCTTGACACAAGATGTAACGTGTTAATTAGTGAGCTTTGCTAGGCTTATTTGTGAACTTTGGACAGAACCAGGCTAGCTGTTTCCCCGTCTTTAAGCTAAGCTAAACTATTCTGCTCCATAGTTAATGAACAGACATGATATTGATCTCATTTCGACTGAATGACATCTACTGAATGTACATGTCCTTTTACTTTTTTGTTTTTAAGTCTGTTATTTGTGCTTTTATGTGCGAAACTTGTATGCTGCCGTCTTAGCCCGGACTCCCTTCGGAAAAGAGATTTTAAATTTCAATGGGACAATCCTGGAAAAGTGAAAGTTAAATAAGAAAAATAAAAAATCTCCTCATCTAACTTCTGGCAAGAAGACAAATAAGCATATTTCCCAGAATGTAGAACTGTTTCTTTAATGCTAGCTGCTAGTTGCTGTCACGTTAATATTTACAACGTCTCCTCTCCCTCCACCAGGTGCTGTATGTGGTGGTTTGGTGCGCCGTGTTCTCCAGCCTCCACCTCTATATCACTGTCAGTGACTACTGGGTCCTCTGCCTCTCCGTCAGCCTTCTCTCCATCTTCCTCACCACTACCATCATCTTCATCCTCCATTACAGTAACAAGGAGGTAAAGGGGGGGTCTGTGACCATAAAACTAGTTTACAGTAATACTGACACGTTTATATTAATGATCTGAGTTTGGATTCATTTGAAGAGGATTTTACTTTAAATATATACATTTCTTTAAATTAATTACAAACCTGAACTGTGAAATAATTGATTCTCAAACATGTTCTTTGTGCGTTTCTGTGTCAGATCAACATGAACATAGACGTTCGGTTAATCCAGGTGAATGAGAGGATGGTGAAACACAAGCTGCTGGTGGCCGTGGCCGACTGGGTGCAGTCCTGCACCGGAAACATGCAGGTTGTTCTCATAAAATCAACTGAAACTGGGAGAATACCAGGTTCCATATGTGCCAGAAGTGTACTAACTTCTTTGTACGATGTGACTACTCTTGATACACAGCTTTCTCGTTTCTTAGTTTCATCTTTTTTGTGTTGCTCAACATAAAGATGAAACAACAAGATGATGGGGGGGAGGGGGGGGGGGGACTATATGACACTGAGATTAATGCTATAAGAACACAGAAGAATAACACAACAAAACCATGTGGTTAATGACACAACAAGATGATAATTAAAATAACCTTTCAGCAGGCATAACAACACAGCAATGACAAAGCGAATACGCACCAGTAGCTTTATTAGTTAAAAAAAACAGTAGAAATTCAATATGCCATTCTTTATGGCTGCACCATACTTCAAAAAGTCTAGACATTTCCCCAAAATGTATTCATATATTTGGTATCATAACTTTGGCATCGCCACTAGAATGTAAAATAAAGTTTTGTGGGTTTGGACAATGCCTGCTCACACAACATGAGTTTGTGAAGATGAACCAATCAGTGGATTTTTTTTATTATTATCAGAGTTTTATTGACCAAAGGGCCTGCTGCAACAAGAAAATACTGGAACTATGTGGGCTTGCTCACAGCAAACAACAGAAAATTTAAGATCTTCAAGATCTGTCCAGAGAGAATCCAGAGAATAGGTCTATTTAACTTGCAATATGACATAAAAAGTAGTATAGTATACACCGAAAGTAATAACAGACTTTAAGGAAAAGGGACGATTCTATTTATGGAAAAAAAAATGGAGGTCAGTAATAAAAAGAATAAAGAGAATAATTTGAACACTGCAAAGAAATGTGAAAAGAAATGTTAATACTATATATGGCTTGTACTGATGTTCATCTCTGTTACGTGGGGCTGCAGAACAGGTGAACCCAGGGCAGACACTGACAGGGTATATGATGAAAAGTTATTTATTGCAAACACGGTTTTGGGGAGGCTCGGGCTGGTTGTAGGGAGCCAGGTGCAGAGACTTGGGTGGGAACAGTTAATCCAAGGGAACAGGTTCAGAGTGAGATCCAGGGTCACTGAGATTTGGTGGAGTCTCTGGGCAGAGTAGCTGAGCTGAGAGCTGACTGCAGGGGTTAGGGGGCACGTTAAGGGCAGGAGACAGGTACTGGGGTCAGTGCGAACTGGACAACAAAAGGAACGGAGAGCAGAGGTTAGTTCCAGTGAACGGTTTATGAAAATCTGAATGCAAAGAGCAAAAAAATGGCAAAATACAGGCTTGAACACTCGCACACTAACTGTAGTAGAATCTACAATCTGGTAAGATGGATGTGGCAGAGCTGGGTAGTTGTAGGAGTCTTGATTACAGGATGAGATGCAGCTGGTGGGGCTACGCTCTGACTCCCGCACACCTGTCTCCACTCAGACAATCACACACACACACACACACACACACACACACACACACACACACACACACACACACACACACACACACACGCACACACACCAAGGCCTATTGAAAGAGGCTGGGACACAGGTCTTGGGGTAAGGGATATAACACATGCGCAGTGTAACTGGAGCTGCGGTCGTGCGTTGCTATTGGCTCAATTTCGGCGAGAGCAGATCAGATATTACTGCGCATGTGTTGCACCCCAAAGATATGATGCGTTGATGACGCGTGACATCTCCTCTTTTCACCCTCCTTGACACACACAGGGAGAGAACCACTGGGGGAGCAGGTCAGAGAGACACAGAATTGGATGGAAGGAGTGGAAGGAGTGTCCAAAGAGGCAATAGGGGCAGTTGTAACACATCCCCACTAATCGTGTAGTAAAGAGGAGGGGGGAAAGAGCTTCATGTGATCAATAAAAATGTCAAAACTCGCCAAAATTCTGTTATCAGCTCATTAAATGGGGCGTTATCAGTGGTTATAAGCCTCACAGATGTGGGTCAGTAGGGCCCTGCTACCCCCACTGGGAGGTTTTATCATCGATTCACATGGTTGATCATCAAAAGAAGAAGACAACAGCGACCTCTAGTGGCCGTAGTAATTACGACGGGAGCAAAAGCAGAATTGAGGCGCTGTAGTATAGACAGTGTGAAACTCCATATGGCGTGGAGTTTGGAGGTGATGGATGGGACACAAAACACAGCGCTTTCACACAGGAGACAGGTTTCACATCCCATGTGAAACCAAGAATGTGAAGTTGTCTTTGTGTTCACAAGCATTGAGTTCCACTTTCAAAAAAACGTAGTTATTTTAGGCCAAAACACAATGTCTTTCTCTAAACTTAACCAAGTGGTTTTGTTGCCTAAACCTAAAGAGGCTGTTTTGTTTGTGTTCAAAACGTAACGTTTCATGCAGTTGTAGGTGTTATAACGTGTTGCTTTTAAGTTTCATTTTTACAACGTAGTAGGTGTAGTACTGACTCACATCTATGATGCTGATAGTGAGCGATAAGGCACATTTCAAGGCCTGATAACAGCCAAATCAGGTGCAATTTGAGATGTGGGTGGTGATTTAGTGGTCTGTAACCAGCCTAGTACATCAGTACAGTTTCAGTTTTGTTTCAGCAGCCACTGATGCTGTTGTATTTGTCTCTCTGTGTCTCTCTGCAGCTCTACTTTGTGTATTGGGACATGTCCTGCTGTCTGAGGGCACTGACTGAAACTTTAGAGGAGCCCTGCCTTGCGGGGAATGACACCCAGGTGAGTGAGTCCAGTACATCTGTCCCTCTGCTTGTTCTCCTGCTGCTTTATCGATTTTTTTCTTGTGCTCCCATGTTAGTCCTCCCCTCAAAATCAATAGAAACATAATTCCTGCTGCTGTTGAAAGGATATTTATTTCTATATCTTCTGGCAAACAGAAGTTTAGTCCTTGAAGGACCGCATCATATTTCATAGTGTCCAGTTTCACAGTGTGGAGGAAGTTTAACATGATCAATCTGTCACACTTTAACCAGAACAAACTGAAGAGGAAAATGTCGCATCTCTTTCTCGTGACCGAGGACACGGCTGTTGACCCCGAGGTCGAAGGGTCAGATGTGGAGCAGCAGGACACGGATGAACAGAGGCCTCTGCTGAGACCTGAGGACACGGGCTGCAGTACCTCATCCAGCCAGCGGGAGGGCGCCAAAGTCACCACCAACTGCAGCCTCGTCCCTGATGCATTGTTACCTGCTCAGGTATAAGAGACATGATGCTGCAAGACCAAAAGAAAATAAAAAAATAGAAAAAAATAAAATAAATTAATATATTATATAATCAATAATATAATGTAATAATAATAATAATATATAAAATACATTTAAAAAAAAAGAAAGATTGTTCCCACACTGTGGGGATATATATTAGAGCGTGACCGATACATCAGCAGTATTGTTTTCTTATGTATACATCAAAATTAACAATACATGTTGCTAATACACAAAAAGAAATTGCAGTGCAAGCAAACTTTATCAGTTAAGTTTTTACGGTTTGTTGGTTTGGTTTCTACAGGAGCAGGAGTATGTGGAGTTTTGATAAAAACAATTATTGTCAATTACATGGCTTGTTCATTAAGCAATTAAGAAACAGAAAAATTATTAAAACTCCAGTAAAAAACAAACAAACTATAGTTTGTATAGTACCATCACCAATTTAACCTTTATTGTGTTATTCTCCATACAGATATACACAAGTGTTTCTTCATTCTCAGGGTGAAAGCAGGTTACTACAACTTATAAGTGTTGTTGTACTTCTCTGCAGGCTAAAGCCTACCAGCTTCTGATGACCTACAGTGCAGCTTATGTGAAGCTGCTGGTGTCTGAGAGGCTGTCACGACCGCCACACCACCACTGCCTACGCCCCCAGAGGAATCACTGCTCCACCGCCCATCTCTGTCTCTGCCAGTACATAACGAAGAAGATCCTACGATAACAGAACCAGCGTCGAGCCTGGTATACGGAACTGTCGGACTGCTCTCTTTTTAAAAAGACGTTTGCTTTGCAGGCGTGCTCTTGAACAGACAAACTGACATTTCTTCTGGAGCAAACATGGATTATGTTGTTTTGATCACATGAAGGACCAGTTTGGAGCTCCACTCTCTTGATCTCTCTGCTGTCTTCACGCCAGCTCTGTGTTTGCACCACCTGCATCCTCGTCCATTTGGTCCCAACAATTTCTGCACCGTGCCAAACGCTGTCCGATCCAGCTGCTGTAAAACAATATTTGCACTCTTGTACACATGACAATCACGGCCTTGGTTACTGCTGTTTAAATTATTTGCACAAATAATAAATATAGATTCTTGTGATTTGATTTGCAGTAGATTCTACAGTGGAAAGTAACTGAGTACGTTTTCTCTCTACATTTTTTGAGGTACTTTACTTGAGTATTTTTTAAGTACTTTATACTTCTACTCTGCTACATTTCAGAGGGAAATATTGTACTTTTTACTCCACTACATTTATCTGACTGTACTGGCTGTAGTTACAAGTTACATTTCATATTAAGATTTTACTTAAAAAATTTATGATAACCTTATAAAATACAACACATTGTTAAATATTAAACTAGTTTTTTCCAATCATTTTGGCCTGTGACCTTTTACTAAAAATCAGTCGGCACCTCTTGTCATGTTTCAGATGTCTAGTCAGCAGTTTCATGGTTTAATTTCAATAACAGTTTGAGGCCCAAAGAGGTCAAATTATTATATTTTTTCACAGAAAAAGCAAAGTTTAGTGAACAGTCCAAAACATCAATGCATGTTTCTTCTTCTTTCCAACCCCATTAATTATCTCATGAGCCCTCAGATTCATCTTGTGACCCTTTGGAGGGGCCCAAACCCTCGGTTGGGTAATACTCTTTCCGTGCAAGGGGCCACTTTTCTGCCGAGCCAGTACTTTTACTTTTGATACTTTAAGTATATTTTGCAAATGACACCTCTGTACTTTTGCTTAAAGGCAGGGTTGACGATTTTATCCAGTATACACTATTTGTTATATTGGTTGAAATGGTTTTTACACCCCGACAGCGGTCCATTACTTATGAGCTCTGAAAAAAGACCGGAAAAGAGCCGTCATCTGTAGCTGCTGTAATCCTGTAAAAACGTCTACCAATCACTGCCTCTGCGACCAGTTGTAAAGAACCAATCAGATGCCTCCCTGCCTCCCTGCTCGTACTCTACCCTTGGCGTGCACCAGCCTGAACTCAAAGCGCCCTGCAGTAACACAGCCGCAGTTACTTGTCATGAGGAAGCGTTGTTGAGTTGAGGTCCTCTCTCCGCTCCGTGTCTGTGAAGTAGTTACGATGCGGCGGTGCTCGTGCATGTGTGTGGGGGGCGTTGCCTTGGAAGGAGCCCCGAGGGGAGGGGGTGGGTTTAGACGGAGCTCCTGAGGCATGCTACTTTCAAATTATGCTAGCTCTCCAAGATCGTCGACCCTATCTTTAAGTAGGACTTTGACAGTGGTGGAAGAAGTATTCAGATATTTTACTTAAGCAAAAGTAGAAACACCTGTCATGGCCAAGGCCGTGCTCCGGCTTATTTCCCAGTGTTTCTTGTTTTTCCCTCTCCCCTGTGTTTCCAGCACCTCCCTGTCTGTGTCTGTGTGTGGGCGTAGTCCTCCTGGCTCTGCTCATCATACACACCTGTCTGCAATCAGCCAATCATCACTCCCAATCTGCACACCTGCTTCTCATCGGTCTCATCAGCCTGCAGTACATCTACCCCGGCCTGTCAACCACTCCTGGCATTGCTTCAGCTACCGTGGACCATTACCTACCTGCCGACCTGCTCTCCAGCCCACCTCGGGCCAGCCCACGTCATTCTCCCTCATTCTTCAATCCTGTTCAAGCCATTCCTCACCGCCCTCGTGCCCTCTGCCCCAGCCAGCTACCTCACCGCTCATTTCAACTCCTTTCCCCGCAACCCTTCCAGTAAATCCTCTATTCAGCATACTTCTGAGTCAGTGTCCTGCATTTGGGTCCTTCCCCTGCTCCCTGCGCTCCCCAGCGTGACAATGCTGCAATGTAAAAATGCTCTGTACTTAAAGTATGAAAAGTTAAAGTACTCGGAATTAGAGGGGTCTTAGTGTTACATTATTATATATCCTTGAATTTATATTTGTTTACAAAGCATTTTCATATTTCAGTTGTGGAGATGAAGTGACTATCACTGAATTTTAGAGTGACCGGATCCCAACAAACCAAATGTGGGACAAAGACTATGTTTGTCCAGGACAATGTGGGAAACGTTACCAAGGCTGAGAGGTAGTCTACAATTTTGATATAATGTCAATCTAACTTATATAATAAACATTTCTATTCTGCCCCTTATCTTGTAACATCTATATGCTTTGCCCGAATGCATCCGTAGATCAGCACATCTCTTTTTGAGACGCACGTTTCTTGCGAGACTCATATGAACTGTGTCCCTTCACGTCGTATTCCCCCCGTGTGAAATGAAAAATAACTGGCAAATTTCACAAAAAACTCTGAGAATCTTCTTCCACCAGCTTATAAATACTTAAAAGTGGTTTCACAGTCTTTGTTGTAGCTGCTCTTCCTTTTTTTTGTTGTAGTTTCCATCATATTCTGCCTAAATCTGCATAGCTTGTGACTTTGTGGTGACTCGCAATTTTCTCTGTTGGGCATAACAAAGATGGTGAAAGGTTAACCTGCACTTGACCCACGTGTGTGCAGTTTGACAGCAAACACAGCCCCGTGATGACAGCCTTCGCTGCTTTCTTCACAGCCATTGGATAAAAGCCAGATTTTTAAAACACATCTGTCCTGCAGTGGTTTGACTTTTGAAAATTAGAGCCAATGAAAATGTGGGACATCGTCTCAATATGTGGGACGTGGGACAAGGGATGAAAATGCTGTGCAGTCCCAAAGTGGGACACCTGGTCACCCCTACCTAATTTATATATTTTTAGATTGTTTAATCTGTACTAATGCATCATATTTCATAAATGGATCACATTTTGTGTAAAATCGAAATCTGCAAAGTAAAAATGACAATATTTCCCTCTGAAATGTAGTGAAGTATGAAATAACATAAATTGGAAATGCTCAAGTAAAGTACCTCAAAATTGCACTTAAGAACAGTACTTTAGTAAATAGTTTAATTCCATCACTGGAGTTTGAATGCAGGACTTGTAAAGGAGTATTTTTACATATAGTTGTATATACTTTTATGTCTGTCACCACTGCTTGGAGGATTGAAAAGTGATGTGTAGACAAAGACAAAGGAAGCATGAAGGGAAGGAAAGAGACTCCCCTTGATACAGTTGCGTAATGATGCTGAAAGCGGGTTAACACGAATCATTGGCTTTAGTTTCCTGGATATATTACCTCAAATATCAGCAACAGAAGCGGAACCAGAGTGGGTTTATTTTTGTGTTCTCACACCTTTGGTTTTATACAGCACGTTCTTTTATGTGCGTAGGAGGATTAGATATCTATGCATTTGTGTGTGCAGGATGCTGGGTTTCTCACATATAACCAGCGATTACCCATCAGTCCTGGTGCTGTGGCTGAGATGACAGCCCAGCGAGAGAGCCGCAGGATGACACAAACACACACAGCGAGACAGCCAGCGTGGCTGACCCGGAGCCCGGGGAGGGGGAAGCTGGGATTGTGTGATGGAGGAGAGAGGCGTGCAGCGTGAGGCCAAGTTAAACGATCTCAGAGACGCTGGCTGTCCTCGGGAGGCTAAATGGCCATCTGTGATCCTGCACACACAGGCTGGCACGGCTCCCACCTTTAGTTTCTCCCTCAAACCTCTTTTCTATTGGCCAGTTTGTTTGGGTCCATACTTCACCTTTTCACAGATATGATTTAGAGCGGCTATAATCCGTAGTTTATAATAACAACATGAAAAGGAACGCTGGTAGTTATGAAATATAATCATCTGAATCTGCAGCTTGCCTCTGCTTTACAGAGCCTTATAGTGAGTGTCAGCTCATTGTTTATCATTTTTGGCGACTGTCTTCATCTACAGAGCTCTAAAAACTCACTGTACTACCTTCTCAGCACCAAACAGCAGACAGACACAGTTAGAGGCTATAGCTGGTGAACATAGTGGAGCATTTAGTAGCTAAAGAGATATTTCCCTTGGGAGATGGTAGAGACCAAAAATAGAGCTAAAAGAGAGTGAATATTGGACTTCAGGTGGACACAAACATGATTGAATGATTAATAATAATCTTTCACATAGGAGACAAGTAACAGATTTAAACAGAATATTGCATCATCCAATGAATTAGTAATGTCGTTCAGTAACAGGACAAGTACATTTAGTGTTCAAATAGCCCTAATCCTTTTTTAAAACACACAGGCCTTGGTCGATGTGGTGAGACAGATAAATAAGGAAATAAGAGAGAACAGATAGTCCAAGTGTGCAGTAGTTGTAGTATTCTAAAATTTGGGGGTTTGCACAGAAGAACTGCTTAATGGGAAGACTTATTAATCCTTATGTGAGACAAATACAGTGAAGGTGATGCAAGAATACAACAGCCACCCTAATGTCAAACAAGACTGAGGTTCTACAGACACGCTCGCAGCTCTGTAAGGCTGTACGTGGGTACTGTCATGGTCCTGGGTTTTTGTTAGAGCTTGGTTCCTGTTTTAAGTTTGAAAGTCCTCTCCTCTTGTATCTTTGTCTGGTTTTACATCCTGCCTTTGTTTGTTTCCCACCTTTTTGATTGTCTGCCCTGCACTGATCAGTTTCACCTGTCACTAATCAGTTCCACACTCACCTCAACTGTTCTCACTTTCCCAGTTCGTCAGTCACTATTTATACCACCTCAGTTCCTTTGTCGGTACGTTCTGTCTGGGTGCAGGGAGCAGAACATACAGGAAGCACCCAAATGCAGAGATGACCACATTCAACACTCTCACTCGTCTTCAACCGCTTATCTGGGGTCGAGTCCCGGGGACAACAGCTCCAGCAGGGGACCCCAAACTTCCCTAACTGGGGGATCCCAAGGCGTTCCCAGGCCAGTGTGGAGATATAATCTCTCCGCCTAGTCCTGGGTCTTCCCCGTGGCCTCCTCCCAGCTGGTCGTGCCTGGAACACCTCCCTAGGGAGGCGCCCAGGGGGCATCCTTACTAGATGCCCGAACCACCTCAGCTGGCTCCTTTCAACGCAAAGGAGCAGCGGCTCTACTCCGAGTCCCTCACGGATGACTGAGCTTCTCACCCTATCTCTAAGGGAGACGCCAGCCACCCTCCTGAGGAAACCCATTTCGGCCGCTTGTACCCGCGATCTAATTCTTTCGGTCAGGACCCAACACTCATGAACGAAGATTGACCGGTAGATCGAGAGCTTTGCCTTCCGACTCAGCTCTCTTTTCGTCACAACGGTGCGGTAAAGCGAATGCAATCCCGCCCCCGCTGCTCCGATTCTCCGGCCAATCTCACGTTCCATAGTCCCGTCACTCGTGAACAAGACCCCGAGGTACTTGAACTCCTTCACCACATTCAACAAAGATATTTAATTAACAAAAAGGCTTTGCTGAGAGTCCAAGATGCAGGCAGGTAACTGGCAAACAACACTCCATGCATGACAAAAGCTAATTAGGGACAGGTGAACTTATCAGGGCGGGGCAGACAATCAAAAAGGCGGGAAACAAACAAAGGCAGGATGTAAAACCAGACAAAGGCACAAGAGGAATGGACTTTCAAACTATAAACAGGAAACAAACTCTAACAAAAACCCAGGACCGTGGTACAGCTGTGCTTTGAGCTAAATGCTAACATCAACATGCTAACATGCTCACAATTACAATGCTGACATGCTGATGTTTAGCAGGTAGGCTATAATGTTTACCATGTTCACTGTCATAGTTGTTAGCATGCTAACATTTGCTAATTAGCACTAAACGCAAAGTACAGTTGAGGCTGCAGGGATGTCATTAGTTTCTCAGCCATTTAGTCATCAACCAAAGTGTTGGATAAATTGAAATTTTGACCTGATGATGGCGCTTTAGGAAAAGTTCACCAAAGTTATTAATAATTCATCCTTAGAGGGACATGAATGTCTGTACCAAATGTCATGGCAATTCATCCAATATTTGTTGAGACATTTCACTAAAAAACACAAATTGGTAGCTCAGTCCGTAGGGACTTGGCTTGGGAACCGAAAGGTCGCTAGTTCAAGTACTGAGTGTGCATGGACTAAATAATGAGCGTGGACTGGTAGCTGGAGATGTGGTAGTTTGCCTTCTGGGCACTACTGAGGTGCCCTTGAGCAAGTCACTGATCCCTCCGAACTGCTCCCTGGGTGCTGTATAGTAGCTGCTCACTGCTCCTACTATGATGGGTTAAATGCAGAGATAAAATTTTACTGTGTGCTGTGCAATGTGTGACAATAAAAATCTGATTTACATTTACAAATGTCAACCTCATGGTGGCACTAGAGTAAGTCAGATGGTCACTATATATTAGGATTTATCTTCCGGGGACCATGAATGTCTGCACAAAATTTAATCCATCCAATAGTTGTTGGGATATTTTAGTACGGACTGCCTTGATGGGAAGTCAAAATCATATTTATAGTACAGATGATGCACACAAAACAATGTAGGAAAATGAGCAGCTGTAAAACACAATGTGATTAAACGGAAGATGGTGATAGATACTGTAGTTCATGTTCTGACAGAGGGAGGAAAAAGAGAGACGGAGAGGGAGAAAACCGGGGCAACTATAAATAGCACTTAGTGATGAGGGGAGAGAGGAAAGGCCACAGAGAGACTGAGAGGATGGAGAGACACCGAGAGGGGAAAAAACAGACCAGAAGAACGAGACACCGCCGTCACCAACGTATCGTTCACAACCCAAAAATGATTCTTTTATTCATTACTCAAACAACTGAAGTCAGAAACGACCAACGCATGTGCAACACAGCCATGAACATCATTATAATAATAAACCCCAAGAGAACCACATGTACACCGGTAATTTTTGGCTCTTTGAAACAAGCAACTCACCGCATTTACAAGCTCAAAAACAAAACAAAACAAAAAAAAATGAAAATGAAGAAAACATCTCCCAGCTGAAGAGTCCCATCAGAAAGCAAACAGGGAGATGAAGCCTATAGCGCTGTATAAACTAGATATGCCAGGAGTGACTCTATATTCAGTAGACACACACACACACACTCACTGCCAGAGCCCTCTGTACAATAATAATACTAAACAATACTGGGCTTCATTTACTCTTTTAACACTGAAATATCACTGAGTTAATCATATGAGGACAGGGCCTGTATTTATCAAACGGCTAACCATTTGCGTCTCCAATAGCTTCATATTTAGCGCACATGCATGAGAGTGGTGTCAATCTTCTCGGCTAACTCTCCGCAAGAAAGCAAATAAGCATATAAGCATATTTCCCACAATGTAAAACTATTGTATTAATAAAAGCAATTTTATCAAACTTTTTATAATCTAAAATGCTCTTAAATTTAAAAGTTAAATTGGTTCAGAGTAGATCTTAGATGTCTGAAGTACAGAAATAGAAGGTGATCACACACCTTCTGAGTTTTAGATTGATTGTACTAAATATTATTGGTCATAATGAATAATATGTTATCTGAAGTAGTGGAGTAAGAATAATTCGGTATTTAATACATCACATATTTTTTAGCAGAAAAACTCATCACTGAGTAAAATGGATGAAGTTTTTTTTGTTTTTTTTAATAATAAACAATAAGGCAGTTGTTGGGTAAATCCTGATCTCTGATTGGATATTCCTGCTCTGAGCATACATGTGATCAATCAAGTAAAAGTTACTCTCTGTAAATAGGAGGAAATCACTTCATAAATGTCTTAAAAAATACTATTTAGTTGGCTTTTAGGAGCATTTTTAAGTGTAGTTTTTAGAAGTTTGATAAATACGTGCCCAGATGTACTTAATATTATACATGAGTGATAATCAAATGCAATGCAGTTGCCAATAATAATAATAACAATAATAATATATAAACTACAGAATAAACTGTATTTATACTGTCTCTATTTGTGTTCATTGTCACCAAACATAATTTTTAATATCTCTGTATAATTCTTTTAAAAATAGCATCATCGTAGGGACCAACAGAGGAAAACGGGGGAAGCAGAGGGGAAATATTAATAGGTCCAATAACTCATGTGGACAGGAAAAAGACAAACAGAGAGGGGAAAGAGACCAGAGGAAAGATTTCATAGAGCGGAAAGTGCTACAATACAGTATAGGCATCACTATTTTCTCTCTGTCCTATTGGAAACATTCATTTTCAGTTCCTCCCATAACTCCACAAACCTCATATAATAGTTCATACAGTAACGTTAACTTACAGCTCTGTTAGCTCTTATAAACAACAGCACACCTGCTGCTACATTATGGAGACCATACTCATATGAGATGAACCCTGACTCATTGTGTTACAACAGTGAAACAACGTTATAGGAGCTCACAGCCGCACATCTAGCCTCGATATTTAAGACAAAATGGGAGCCAACTGAGGATGACATGCAGGGTTATGTTGCCTCATAAGTCTACCGTTGCACTAAAGTTTCACACACAGTGTCTGAGAGATTAATAAGAGATGTGCAACACAAAATAGGCCAATACACTTCTAAAATACTTGCGGAAACAATATTTGCAAACCCAAAAGTCAAATACTTATCATGTAAATTGTGTCCTGTTTTTGTTTTGCCAGTAGCTTGTTTGAAAAATACCGTACCACACACTTGTAGACATTTTAGGAACTATTCCCACCAACAGCTGGGAGACAAGCTATTATTGCACTAGACACCCCATTAGCTTAAATTTATATTTATCATGCACTATAAGAACTATGAATGTAAGCAGCTGCGTCATCTCGTCTGGTTACTACAAAGTGCATCGTCATCAGATATCAAATTTAAGCCAATTTAAAAAATGTCAGGTAGCTGCAACAAACTGGTGATATACTGTAAATTATAGCGGACAAAGTTGATGCATGTGTAGATATTGAATAACTTAATAAATAACAGATTTTAAATAAATCAACAAACATATAATTCATAAGTTATGTATCATATCATCCGGCTAAAATGTCCATGTAACATACAAACAACCAACCTCAAATAAATACTCTGTTTGGTTACAGTAGACGCTCTGTCAGTCCAGTCTCCATTTGGTGTGTTAAATGTGTATTGATCACCCCCTCTAACACGTTCAATCAGTTTGACAGTCTCTGTCAGCAATATTACTACTCTGTAAATCAACACGGCACTTTTTTTTTGTTTTTACAGAAGAAAACACATGTATACTTGTACTTGTAAGACTAAAATGTGCATTTAAAGAGGACCTATTATGCTTCTACTAGAACATGTTTACATTTCTTTAATGTTCAAAAAACACTTTATTTTTCTCAAACCGGCTGTGCTGCAGCACCTCTTTCACCCTCTGTCTCAAACTCTCTGTTTGAGCTCCTGCCCCCCTGCTCTGATTGGTCAGCTGGCCCTCTGTTGTGATTGGTCAACTGAAGCAAACTCTTTGGACTCCGCTCGAGCTTCGCTCTAACTAGCTTTGTTTGAGGGCGTGCCAAAGTAGCTGCTAGGCAGGTATTATGCAAATGTGTTACTTGGTGACATCACCACATTACGGAAGAAAAGGCGGGACTTCAATCAAGGCGTTTCAGGCAGTCCAGGAGCAGAGTTCTGTGGGGGAGAATAACTCCCTTTGGCGCGGACTTTGGGCTTTGTAACTTCGCAGACCTTTTACATGCACCAAAAACTATATAACACACTAAAGCAAAGGGAAAAAGCACAAAAGCATAATAGGTCCTCTTTAACTATCCTAAAAATACCTCTGCGTGGGCCCATTTAGTAGATTTAGTTGTTGGAATATTTAACACGGTGACCTATCCTCTCATCTAACTACAGCATCCGTATGAATTAATCAGCGTCACATGAATTGTTAATACAAGGAGCTTTGTTTCCCTCTTGCCGCTCATATCTGAGTGTAAATATTAAGCCGTCGCTGTGCTAACAGCAATACTGGGCCTCATTTGACAGCTGCTTGTATTTGGCGTTTGAACATCAGCTGTGATTGGTTGTTTTTGGTTGTCGGTGTGTGTTTGATGGCAGCAGGTATTAGGTCAGAGCTGTGTGTGTGTGTGTGTGTGTGTGTGTGTGTGTGTGTGTGTGTAGCTGTACACAGAGGGCCAGCGATGCGGTAGCAGTTTGTGTGCATTCTCAGTGCTCCTACTTCCTCCATTGAGAGTAGTTAGCTAGCTAATATATGCCATGATTTCCCAGCTGTCTGACGCCGTGTGGAGTTTACGGCTCCCAGTCGTCGTCGTGGTGCTGCGAGGCGATGATGACAACCACGGTGAGGATGGTGCACAGCACAATGGAGGCGATGCCAACAGCCAGGCTGATGAAGGAGAAGTTGCGTGCCTCACGGGAGGCTATTTCCGCCGTCACCATGTCCCCTCTGGCTATCGCCGTGCGCACCTAAGAGATGCAGGAGGGAGGGGGGATGGGCGAGTGGGAGAGAGGAGAAATTAGAAAATATGTTATGTAACGAGAAGATGCACGAGTGGGAGCAGGAGAGAGTCTAAAACACCATGAATGGATCGATTTCACTGCAGCACAGCCTGAGTGTGCAGAAAGAGGCCACTCCACATAACATTAACACACCATACCGACATATACAGCTCAGACCGGTGGGTCCATGCCTTGTCAGCTCAACTTAACTCAAAGCCAGCTGAGCAGGCCCAGAGGAAAAAATCCATTCTGTCCCGTTGCACCGACAATGGGGCAGTTACGTAATGTGGTCTGTCGTGTGCATGTTGGTCAGCACAGTCTGCCATTACAGAGGCAAACAGCAGGCATCATGAGGTATGAGAGCCACCAGACTGAGCCTTTACATTTCTCACATCACGCTCAACTTAACTCGACCAACATACCAAACTGGGCCTTTTAATGCAGAGGTCGTACAGATGACATCGCTGATAGTATGCACTTTAGGTGTAATGGTGGGGCACTGACTCAAGATAAATTCTCTTTAAGTGTGTAACATAAATCGCGCGGTGGCAGTTTCCTTCTGCTGTCGGCCATTTTTCCTGATTCTGCATAATTTAAAAGTATTGAACACATAGGGTGTCAACATTCGTAATAGACCTCGGAGTCTCGCCTAGATGTCGTCACTGTTAGGGAGGGGTCGGAGGTCTTGGCTGACCCAAACCAGTTTTGCCAGATCAGATTGCCAGTTTCCAGCCCAATCACAACCTCAAAACCGCCCAATTCAATAAAAACCAGCCCAAATCATAACCTTGCCAGAAACCCGTCTAAAACCGTAAAACCATGACATGCGCAATAGAAAATGTATCATAAGCATACAAAGCTTCATATCTATATCTAATAACCAAAATCTTAGATAAATAAAAAAAAAAAACTCAATCTTAATGTGACTAAAATAATGTGATTTATAGTATCCAACTTTTCTGCATACTATAATTTTTTTTTCCCACAGTGTCATCCTAAGAGGCAAGTACATTTCTGAAAATAAAATGAAGGGTGAAAAGACTCTAGGATGCATTTACATTACAAAGTCTCCCTGGTAAAGGCCACATTATGTTAATAAAACTCAAAGATCAAAAGATATAATAAAGTGGCGTTTACCTGCACTGCTTTGATGATCGCAATGATGCCTGTTGGCCAGAAGCAGCAGACGGTGGTGAGCACGGCGATGGGCAGGTAGTCGTGTGGCGGTCGGCGGTCCATCAGGGTGATGCTGGGCGGCATTTGCATGGGATGAATCTGGCCCGGTTGGATCCCTGGGTGGCCTCCCGCGGCTGGCATGTAGGGTTGACCCTGAACAGAGGGAGAGAAGAAGACAGAGAGTAAGTGTTTTTTTTAAAGAACAGTAGAGCAGCTTACAAAGCACTTTCCACTCGACAGACACAGGAACAAGGTGACACAGTCAAAGAGGAGGACAGCTGCATGAGCACAGTCTCTGTTGCATGTATTAGAGAGACGTGCATGTCGTCGTTTTATCAACACCGTGGCCAGAAATTACTAAAAACCTATGATTAATTTAACTAGCCTGCAGGATGATACAGTGCAGATTTTGCTCTTAATAACATTTCCCCCACCCTCCTGTAGTTCTGTACACAAGAATGTATGCACACCAACATAAATTATACTGCCGGGGATTTTAAATATTAATTTTTATTAAAAGAGACTGGTGAGGTGGAGAAGATTAAACCCCAGCCCAGCTCTTGTTTTTAATTCAGTGCACTTAGTGGTGAGACTTGTGGTAGCGCTTTCACTAGTTTGATGACTCACAATCACATTTTGGGGCCTAATTCCAACACTTTCATTTTGCTTCAGGGGTTGGTGTGAATGGTTTTATCTACTGTGTAAACATGTACAGCTATATTTAAAAAAATATTGTGAAAAAGTAATGAATAAATAAAAGGGTACAAAGGCACCTATTAATGATCTTGAGAACTAGTTCATATTCTGTTTTTGTACCAAAGCGATGCCGACTCACATCCCCTCGTCTCAGGTTGCATATGTCTATGTACTGTGAGCGGTTCACCCAAAGACTGATGTTCGATTCTCAAATGATCGCGTTTTTACATCGTTGTTTGGGGAATTTTGATACCCAACAGCAGAGAGATGACAGAAAATGAGGGGGAGAGAGATGACATGCAACAAAGGATGTGAACCGGGGATTTTGCGGTTTGTGGTCGGCGCCTTAATCCTGATGCCACCAAGGCACCCCAAAAGGTCTCATTTTAATAGTTTTTAGAGACCTGGAGAGGTAAAATTCTCCAGTAAACATTTAAAAAAGTCACTATTGGGCGACCCAGTAGCTCACCTGGTACAGCCTGCACACCATATATCATGTACTACAGCAACCCGGGCCTTTTGCTGCATGTCATCCTCTCTCTCTCTCTCTCTCTCTCTCTCTCTCTCTCTCTCTCTCTCTCTCTCTCTCTCTCTCTCTCTCTCTCTCTCTCTCTCCCCTACCTTTCCTGTTTCTCTCCAAGCTATCACTATCCAATAAAGCAGAAATGCTGAAAATATCTTTAAAAAAGACAGTAAAAGCGACTATTTTGTGTGTTTTTTCTTCTTTCCTATGTTGATAATCATCTCGTGACCCCCTCCGATCTATCAGGTGACCTCTTGGGATCTCCGGACCCCCAGGTTGGAAACCACTGATATTGAGGACATTATTTCTACTTAATAAGAATTATAAAAGCTATTGATGCCATTTTGATTTTGTTGTTTTTAGTCTCAGTGTCTTATGCACCACCAAAACATGTATCCCCCCCTGGGCTCTGTGAATGGGGGGGTTGCGTCAGGAAGGGCATCCTGCGTAAAACCTATGCCAAATCAAATATGCGGATCATAAAATCAGATTTCAGATGATCCGCTGTGGCGACCCCTAACAGGAGGACCAACAACAACAGTCTCAGTAGTCTTTTGCATATAACTTTGATTTACCCTGGGTTTGAAATGTATCATACAAATAAAGTTAGCCTTTCCTGTTACCTGCTACCAGCCAGAAACCTGCATACACAATGAGGCAATGCAGTTACCTTTACACTAATCAGACAGCCTGGTGCTCAGACACAAAATTGTTTCCATGCAATCTACATGCACTTTTTATGAAAGCCCATTTAAGGAAACCAGTACAAATTAGCTTAGCCTATAAATGCATTGATACTGTATGTTGAATTTGTGTATTCAGTGAATATTCTACTGTATGTGTCTGCCTGTCCCTAATAAACCATCCATTATCTGTAACCGCTTATCCTATTCAGGGTCGGGGGGGGGGGAGGATCGCAGGGTCGGGGTACACCCTGGACAGGTCTCCAGACTATCACAGGGCTGACACATGAGACAGACAACCATCCAGGCTCACATTCACACCTACGGGCAATTTAGAGTCAACAATTAACCTAACCTGTATGTCTTTGTGGAGGAAGCCGGAGAACTCGGAGAAAACCCACGCTAACGCGGGGAGAACATGCAAACTCAACACAGAAGGGCTAGTGCTAACCACTGCACCACCGTGCAGCCCCCTAATAAACCAAATAAGTAAATAAAAGCCATATCAACCAAGTTAGCTGTTACTAATGCAAAAATTAAGTTTTTGAGTGATTCTCATAAAAAAATGTACTTAAAGTTGTCAAAAATTGTAAGAGATACCGTAAGATATCATGCCTGTGAGAAAAAAACGTCATATGCAATGTTTTGGGGGCCAAATTGGCAAGGGCTGGAGACTAGGGACATTTAGACACCAGACATGAGGTAACCAGAATTAGGGACAGCGAGCCAGGAAATTCCACCAAAAAAGGACTTTATATCAGATGAACTTCCCCTTTAACCATCAAGTGGTGGATGAAACAGGGGAACAAGTCTGGCTGGTAGCAGGGCAAACAGAGTAATGTTCTTCCTCCCCCCCTCCTAGTTATAGGAGCACTGATTGCGTACAGATTGAGCTCAACTGTGCCTAGTTGTCTCTAAACAGCGCAGGTGAGCCTGTGGCTCCTCTCAGAGCTCATCAGGATGATGGCAGACATGAAACACTTTCTAACATGCAACAGAATGCTAACATGAACAAATGTATAGCTTAGAAGACAATAAAGACGATAAAGGGAACACTTTTACTTTACAGGTTTGTCATTTTTTGTCATAATTTTCTAATAACTTCCGATAAGAGAACTATGTCATTTTGTAATATATAGAGAAAATAGAGACACTGTTTAACTGGTCATATTAACTGGTACAATGGAGATTTTCTTTTAAGAATATCAACACTTACTACAAGCTGAACACAACCAACTAAGATAACAGAACACAGTCTGTATTTTCTCTATAATTAGCATCAAATTACATACTTCTTTCCAAGAAACTTCCTAGTAAATTATTAGGGAACTATGGATCTGTAAAATAAAGTGAATAGGATGGAAAACATATACACAACTATTACTTGTGATATTAGCAGGAAAAAAATGTAAAGTATGCTGAGCAGACCTGTGAAATCTTTAAAAGCGCTTGTCTCTGACTCACCGATGCCATGGGGTAGACCGGTACGTAAGCCGTGCAGGGCTGCAGCTGAAGCGGGTAGCCCGGGTGGAGGTATCCCACAGGGGCGTGAGGCATGGTGCCTCCAGGGCCCTGGGTCTGGACCGTGTAGCCCTGCGGGGCCCCCTGCGGACCCAGCGGGCCGCAGTGGAACTGGGTTTCTTGGAGATATCCGTCTGAGCCCGGAGGAGGAGGCGGAGGAGGGTAGTTGGGTTGGGTGCCCGGCGCAGGCTGCATGTTGGGGTGCTGGGGCATGTTGGGGTGCTGGGGCATGTTGGGGTGCTGGGGCATGTTGGGGTCTTGCGAGCCCGGGAGGTACGGAGGAGGCTGCATGGTCTGACGACCAGAGTCATCGAGACCTGAGAGATGTAGAAGAAGAGGGAGGAGAGATGAGAAAAAAACAGGTAGGAGAGGAATCACAAATAGAAAAAGCAGAGGAAGAACAATAAAAGAAACAGATGCAAGAGTGAAGGCATGTTATCTAACTCGAGCGCTGTTACACGTTTGTCCGCATGTTGAATGTAATATGTCTTTTCTCACTGTTGAGGAGAATTACACAGCTCCTCAGTAAGACTTCAAACAGCATCCAAAAAGACAAGACACAAAAACCTGTGTAGTCTGTGAGCTAATGATGACAGTGATTGACATTTTCACCTCCAGAGAAGGAAGGCCTTTTTCTCTCCTCCTCCCTTCAAAAACGGTGTTCATTAGCAGTTAGAAACGTGGCATTTCTGAGATGGAGAACTTCATCTGATGGTTCCTTCTGCTTTTGAACATTTCGTGCTCACACCTCTGCTCCCTTTATGTGTGTCTAACATTGGAAAATGACTGATGGGGCGTCGTGTTTTCACAGCAGGGAAGAGGCCGAGGGTACGGTAATCCAGCTCGACAGGGACATGAGGAGGGAGGAGGAAGAGAAGATGAAGATGGATGGAGGTGAGGATGGAGGAAGGAGAGCAGGAGGCAGTCGGGAGAGCACAGCAGCTGAGTGATGAGGGATGACGACTTGTGCTCGGGGACCGGCTTTACATAACGGTCCCCGACTCTGTCACAAGCAGGAAGTGGACGAGAAACAGACGAGAGGGGAAAGGAGCGAGCGCGAGGGAAGGTACACCTTTAAAAGGGCGTGACGTGATGTGACGTGACGTGACGTGACGTGACGTGACGTGACGTGACGTGACGTGGCGTGACGTGACGTGACGTGACGGGCAGCTTGGCAAACACGAGACACAAAACACATGTTGGTGTTTCTTCATTTAAAGGCTGCTGAGTCCAAAATCTGTCAAGATAGGACTTAACAGACAAAAGAAGCTATAGGGAGAGGTGGATTTTCAGTTCAAGAATAGGTGACATGAGACAGTAAAATGTCCAAAACATTGGCTTTAAACAACACGTGATACGGCAGGTGATGCAGCAGGTATTTCCAGTAAAAAATAGCACCAAATTTACCAAAAAAGCCAAGATGTAGGTGTGGGCTACCAGAGGGGCTGCCAGAGTTGAAATGATGGATCAAGGCTATTACTATTCACAAACAGATATCAAGTATCATTAATCAAAATAAAATTACTCATTTATTTTACATTTTAGAGGTAATTTAATATTTGCTTTTTGCTCCTCACTTTTTAAAGAGGACCCATTATGCATTTGTACTTTTTGTCTTTCCTTTAGTGTGTTATATAGTTTTTTGTGCATGTAAAAGGTCTGTAGAGTTACAAAGCCCGAAGTCCACGCTAAAGGGAGTTACTCTCTCCAACAGAAACACTGCTCCTGAACTGCCTGAAACGCCTTGCTTGAAGTCCCGCCTTTTCTTCCGTAGCGTGGTGATGTCACCAAGTAACACATTCGCATGACGGCTAGTTTGGCACGCCCTCAAACAAAGCTTGTTAGAGCGGAGCTGGAGCGGAGTCCGAAGAGTTTGGTTCGGTTGACAAATCACAACAGAGAGGGCCAGCTGACCAATCTGAGCAGACTGGGCTTTCAGGTTGTTTTTTTTTTTAACATTAAAGCAAAAAGTAAAAATGTTCTAGTAGAAACCCCAAAATACAAGTAGGAACCTGGAAATAAGCATAATAGGTCCTCTTTAATATTAAAATAGCAGGTTTATGATTGAATCATACTTATAATATCTATATAATATAATATCTTACGAAGAGGATTAATATATTGATCCGATTATTCCCATGATATTATTACACATTAGTTGCTAATTACTATTTATTAATCACTAGTTTCTGATCAAAGCTTTACCAGTCGAATTTAAAATATTAACCTTTACCAAAACTAATGAAAACGAATTTGTTTGTTCAAACTAAATAGAAACTATTAACAGACTTTTCTCACAGGAGACATTTAGGGATGCACCGATCCAACTTTTTCAGTCCTGATACTGATAGCAATACCTGGGCTTTGGGTATCAGCTGATACCGAGTACCGATCTGATACCAGTGTTTAAACTTGCAGTGTGTGAGATTGGCGCAAATATGATTTAAAAAAGTTATTTTTAGAAAACGGCCGCTATATCGTGACAGTAGTACATGAAACAGGTAACCTGAAAAAAATCATGTCCCTCTGTGTTCTACTGTGTCCTCCGGTGCTCCTAACGGCATCTGAAGGATTTCACTTACCGGAGGAAAACAAGGTCTGCTGTCCAGCTGCTGTCTATGAGAGCCGGCTGTCAATCACTCGCGATCTCCGACCAAATGGTCAAACTAGGCAGCGCTGATCAAATATGAATCAATATTCTTTTACTATAATGCCTATTTCTCGCCTCTAATGTTTTCAGAATCATCTTGTAGTGTACTGTTTAGCTGTAAAATGAGAAATTTTGTGATGCAGCCGCCATTGTAAAATCTGTTGAAGGAAGCCAAGTTCTGGTCACATGACTGGAGCACAGCCAATAGGAACGCTCTCTCTCTCTGAAATGACCTGTGATTGGTCAAAATCTGCCGTCACAGGCTAGATTTTTCTAAAGCCTGAAAACAGAGACATGAGGAGGAGCAGAAGTCTAGTTTTCTCTCAGACCACTTGAATTACAATATGCTGAAAGGTTATTATGGAATTTTTGCCAAATTATGCCAAAAAATTGTTGCCTACTGCCACTTTAATTAATAAGCTGTATGCCTCACTGTGTGGAGTTGACGGATCATTCATTTATGTGTGAGGCAACATCAGGCTTGACTTAAACATTGCTTTCCTTACTTTGTAAAACAACATGTAACAAATAAATAGATACAAACTGACTGAATTGTTATTTATTATTAAAATAAATCGTACACCAGCAACTTGGTAAAAAATCTTCAAAATTAACAGGAAATACAATTCAAGTTTAAACCTTTTTAATGCAGCAACACAACTTAAACAGGAATTAAAATTCCAGTATATAATGTATATAGTATATACATATAGAATTGAAAAGAATAGATCGGCACCATTGTCACCGATAGCCGATCCAGCTATGTGAGTCAGTATCGGCCTGATATCCGATCCTGGTATCGGTGCATCTCAAGAGACATTTTTTGACTTGCAGTAGCAGGAAAAGCACACAAGTGTAACTGATAACATCAGTCATTGTTGAGCCAGCATGTGCAATACTGTGCATACCGGGACCTAAAAGTAATGTGGCCCTATTAATGTTATTATGTGCACCTGGGTTTGACAGGTCAAGACGATTTTATTCATACTGTGTAGCCCAAATTAGCCTCAGAGGACTCTCAGTGTCAACAGTCTATTATAGAGACATTTTGTTGAAGATAAGTAACCAGTAGAAATGCTTTAAAAATGTTGTAATATTTAAGATATTTGTGACAAAATGATAAGTACTTGTGCCTGTATTTAGCCCTTTAGGATAAGAATAAATACTGCAGGTGTTCATCAGTTGTTGAAGGGTGTAAATTAACCCCAGGCTACATGGAAGCAGCCGGGTGAACCATGACAACTGAAAGAATATTCTTTCAAATACACAATACTGAGCTTCATGGACCAAAATCATTCAGACATCTGCAAGGTATCACATCCCTACTGTATTTAACTAGGTAAACAATGGTCTGCACCCTCATAAATAACATTATACTGTAGGCCTGCTGTTGTTCTTTTATTAGCATCAGTGATGCATTATGGGCCACGCGGGGATGATTAACAGTCAGGAGACAACAGTCAGGTTTACAGCTCCAAACAGCAGTCTCCTGTCTCCAGTCTGCCCCTTTCTTTACAATGGCAACTTTATGCGTTTCATTCATTGTGACCTTTATTCTTTTATTCTTTAGTGTACAGCTGCTGTTTGAGCTCCATCAGTTGGCGCTTTAACATCCTGAAATAATGGAAAACTGGAAAGACTGCTTTTTCTGTTTAGTGCACCACCACCACCAGAAAATTAATAAGGATTATTATTAATTAAGGCTGTTGAACACGCGCAAGTGAGGGCGTGCACGCGCAGAGGACACCCACACTGGTGTCTACAGTCAGGAGAGAGACGTGGGCCTGTGCGTAATGATCACAATGAGACACAGAGAAAAAGGAAAAAATACACAATGAAGCCCATAATAAATGATAAAGTAACCTGCTGTATGAATATAATTAAAATTCTTAATTTTTTTTAAGCAGGAAATAAATAAAATAATCCACTTGAGAGATGCAAAAATACAATCCCATAAAGTCTATTAATGTCATTTTAAACTCTGGTGGATATGATATGAGGCCCTGTGGTGCTGCTGCACCCACACAGCGGTGCATCGCCCCGTGGAAACGGCGCTGTGTTCAGATACTGAGCGGATGGAGATGTTGACAAGAGGGGGGAGAGCTGGGAGAGAAAAAAGATCTCGTCATCCACATATGGATCCGCGGATCAAGCAAAAAACGGTGTCAATTCAAAAAAAAAAAAAATAATCTCACATCTCAATTAGAAGTGGTTGCCAATTAGGCTTCAAAATTACGCCACATTCAACACAATTAAAAACACCTCACCGTGTTTTTCCGACGACATGCCTTCCGATCCTCCTGTGATGTGTTTGTACTCCAAGCTGATGATGGTGAGAAAATATTATCCCCTCCTCTCCTTTTCGTGCGCGATGATGCAGACTTTTACTCCGAACAACCCATCCTCAAGATGCCTTCATGTTAAAAAAAACCCACTGGTTTTTATTATAATAATAACTTGTGTTTTAAAGTAAACCCAGTTGTGTTCCAGCGCTCAGTATCCCTCTCCTCTCCTCCTCTCTCCTCTCCTCTCCTCTCCCTCTCTGTGCGGCTGCTGGTCTGATAAGGTTTCTCCACTAACGCGTCGCCGTACATTGAATTAATCAGACACAAAGCTATCGTTGTCTTAAAGTGACAGCCCGGACTAGGGGAAGCTGCACATGCACTGTGCTGGAGCATCCCATCGCAGCTCCCCACAAAGAGATTCATTTCCTCCCCGTGACATTTCACCACACTCAGTTTTTCCTATTTCACATGTTGTCCTCAGAGGGCACATTTTTTCCTTGAGGAGGTGTCAGAAAAAGCCAGGAGATATACACTGGATATGATGCAAACATTTTCAAACATCCCTCATTTCAATTTCTACAGACAAACATCATGTTATACAGATTTTTTTTTATTACTGTACAATAAATTACAATCCAGGTTTCATGATTTCTGTACTTTGGTCTGTTGGTTAAAATCATTCCCTTTTTATTCATGGTCAGGAATTTGCATGTAAACATCAACGTGTTTTGTTAGGCACATACAGCACTTGTTTAACTTTACCTCCCCCCACGTGTATCTCCATCTTTCTCACACCTTTCACACAAAGAAGACATTCACCCTCCTCCTCCTCCTCCTCCTCTCAGTGGGTGTAGAGGGAGGCGGTGAAGACGATGTCCCTGCGGATGGCCAGGGAGGCCTTCTCCATCTTGCTCCCAAGGACGGAGTCGCCCACGATGCGGGCGGCCTGTCGCACCTCCTTCAGCACCTCGTCCAGCCGCTGGATGCAGCGGACCACCGTGCCCTCCTGGACGTCCGTCAGCTGGGCGATCTCTGCGAACGGCTGCGGTGGTGGGACGGCAGGGGGTGAGACGGGGGAGGGGGGGGGGAGGATGGGTGTCGGGGAAGGTGAGATAGGACATGGTGAGATGGTTTATGAATCATAAATTATCATATAAATAATCATAAATTATGATGCAACACAAGCAGGATGTGCAGATGAGGAGGTCAAGTTCTGTTTGAATGTGTCTTTACAGTATGTAAAATCAAAGTATTTTAAAGAGGACCTATTATGCTTTGGTGCTTTTTCCCTAATTTGTTTTGTGCATGTAAAACATCTGCAAAGTTACAAAGTCCACGCCAAAGGGAGTTTCTCTCTCCCGCAGAAACACTGCTCCCGAACTGCCCGAAACAAGTCCCGCCTTTTCTTCCATAACGAAGTGATGTCACCAAGTAACACACTTTGCATAATAATACCTGCCTCGCAGCTAGTTTGGCTCACCCTCAAACAAAGCTAGTTAGAGCGGAGCTGGAGTGGAGTCCGAAGAGTTTGGTTCGGTTGACCAATCACAACAAAGTGGGCCAGTTGACCAATCAGAGCAGACTGAGCTTTTCAGGGAGGAACTCAAAACAGAGCGTTTCAGACAGAGGGTGAAAAGAGGTGCTGCAGCACAGCCGGTATGAGAAAAATAAAGCATTTTTTGAACATTAAAGCACGTAAACATGTTCTAGTAGAAACCCAAAATACAAGTATGAAACAGAAAATGAGGATAATGAGTCCTCTTTAAACAATAAAACCATTTAAGCTAATAATAAATAATTAGACTGACAAAACTAGCCTAAACTCAAGCTTTGATATCTCATACAGTATAATAAACTATATAATAAATATATCAGCAACAGAAAATAATCAGATTATTTTTAATGAGGAAAACAATCGTTAGTTACAGCTTAATCCAAATACATGATCTGGTTAATCACCTCTGATCACGTGCCTTTGCATTACCACTTGTTAACTTCTTGTTAGTGGGATTCTGCACCCATTGTTATTATGCCTCAAAATGAAAATTAGGTAGGCAGGCATGTCTCAGGTCAAAGGTCGTCTGTAGGTTTTTGCCAATTTGCTTGTGATAGCAGAAAGAGGCGGAGTTAGGTGACCTTTAAACTGTTTGGGCGGGTATTTTTCTTAAAATGTGGACAAACAGTACTAGTAGTATTGCGTTGCGTTCTGCGTACGTATAAGACATACTCCAATGATTTAATATTACACTCCCATTAAGTTGTTTCCTTGCACGGCAGCTGGATTATCGGAATGACACGAGATCTCGCAAGAATCGCACATCACACGAAAAACCATCTTGTCAGGCTTCAAGGAATGCGTGTTTGTCCGGCTTCCCAGACAACGGGGACCATTCAGCATCCTGTGAGGAGCTACTGCAGCTACGGCCGTGGCTTTAGGTGTGTGTGAGGCGACACGGAGAGGCGACTGTTGGTTCTAAACAACAATGGCGGCTCCCGGAGAGGTTAGCGTAGATGCTGCAGTAACATCAGTTCTATCAGAACTGGAGATTATTTCTTCATTGAAAGAAGAGCAAAGAACGACACTGAAGGTTGTTTTTGCTCTTCTCCCAACTGGCTTCAGCAAGAGTTTGATTGACAGATGGTTCATCCAATCACCTGCCAAGTATTTTTTGAAAGAGCCTGCCCTTTTCCAAACAGTTTCCAATGACGACTTCTCAGATGGTTCTGTGTAATGTCTTGATATGTAAAATCGATTGAGCCCCTTTAACGTGCAGTTTTTCTCATCCAGATACAGATTGCATGTTAATACCAGGTGTAAACGGGGTCAGAATCAAGTGCAACAACTCGGAGTTAAACCTCACCATGCCTCTGGCCCAGCAGTACACCACCTCTGTCAGGCCAAACTTGAACTGGCCAACAAACTCCTCGGCTGTCTGTGGTATCCCACAATCCCTCTGCAGCTCCCCGATACGCTTGGCCACTGACAGCACCCGAGCGATGCCCTGAAAGAATAAGACAAAGAGAAGCAGTTACAGAGAGAATGAGAGAGAGAGAGAGAGAGAGAGAGAGAGAGAGAGAGATGGGGGAACAAATGGGAAAGTTAAGCCTGGAAAAACAGTGATTTTAGTTTTACAAGCGGCCCTTAAATGCATCACTCTCTCGCTTCTTGGTGATGTTCAAGAAACCTGTTTTACAAACCGTACCCTGACTCGTCTGCGCTCGCATCGCAGGTCTACAGAGCGCGGGTCATCACTAATTCAGGCCCTCATAAAGCACTTTCATGTATCGTGGGGCCGTTCACAACACACACTGACGCAGCAGAGGCGTATTTGACAGAGACGGACGAGTGAATTAAAGAGCGAGGGAGTGACCGGGATGAGTCAGGTGAAGTGCCCTTATTGTCCTTTCTGCAGGGAGAGGATGTACGATGTGATAGTGAGAGCGAGTGTGTGTGTGAGTCACCCACGAAGGAGGCAAAGTCTGTACAGTATGTCCATACACACACACACACATCACGACTGTCACTTTAATATCTTGTGTTTTTCATGAGATACAAGCGAGAATGGACCACGTCCTCCTTACCTCCTGCAGCGTGTTGGTGATGTGCGGCTCCACCTGCGTGTTCTGCGTGAAGATCAAACAGGACAGCAGGGCGGCGCTCTCCTCGGGCGCCAGCGGGCTCAGGACGTTCTCGAACAGCAGCTCGGTAAGCAGCAGCTCGTGGCTGCTGATCTGACAGGCCACGCGGCCCTTCAGCTGCACCGCCCCGCCGCTGTCGACGTACTGGAGGGACTGCAGCACCTGAGGCAGAACAGCGGGGGAATAAACCTATGAGTGTGTTTGGATCGGGCTGCACTCAATTAAAATACTACTCCTCTTTGAAATGGCAAAAAAAGCTTTAAAAAGTACAAGTTTGTAGGCAAGACTGAATCATATCCTGTCTGCCACACCCATTTGCTCAATTCCCTCACAAAAAACAACAATTTCTATCACAAAAAATGGTCAAGTCACAATAGCTTTCATCTATGCAGTTAATATTACAGGTTTATAGTAACACTGATGATCTAGGACACAGTTTCTCAGTATTTTGTGGCTTTTTACTTAAAGCTTCAGTAGGCAGAATGTTTTTGGCATCATTGGGCAAAAATTCCACAATAACCTTTCAGCATATTGTAATTCAAGACTAGACTTCTGCAACTCCTCATGGCTCTGTTTTCAGGCTTTAGAAAATCTAGCCCGTGACGGGAGACATTAGGCCAATCACAGGTCATTTCAGTTCCTATTGGCTGTGCTCTGGCTGGTAGGCGGTGCTTAATATTTCTTCAACAGATCTCAACATGGCTGCCGGGTCACAAATGTTCTCATTTTACAGCTAAACAGCACACTACAAGATGCTTCTGAAAACATTTGAGGTGAGAAATAGGAATTACAGTAACAGAATATTAATTCATATTTGATCAGCGCTGCCTTAAGTGACTGACAGCTGCTCAGAGACAGCAGGCTCCAGCTCGGCTCTGATTGGTTGTTTTCCTCCGGTCTGTGAAATCTTGCAGATGACGTTAGGAGCACCGGAGGACACAGAGGCACATGATTTTTTTTCAGATTACCTGTCTCATGCACTACCGTCAGGATATAGTGACTTAGTGACCGTTTTATTTGCTCCAATTCTACCCACTGCAGCTTTAAGTAACTGATGCAGGACTTAGTTGTAATGTGTATTAAGGGTAAGCTAAAGGCATAAATGCAAATATTAATGCTTTAAAATCTAACTGAAATGATAAAAAATAAACTATCTCAGAGATATGACTCAAGTTAGATTTTCAGTTTACAAAATAAAAAATCCTCTCTTCAGGAGTGGAAAGTGAAAAATAAAAGCGCCCTGACAGAAACAGGTCAGGACAGCGTCGAGTCAAACGTCTGATCCGAACCTTGATCCTCTGGTGGTATTCAGGCAGCAGAGACAGAGACTGGTCCGACACCAGGAACAGCAGCCGGTCCAGCTCCTCCTGCACACTCATCCTCTCCTCAACCCGAGCGAACTGAAACACACACACACACACACACACACACACACACACACACACCGTGGTTAGTATACAACAGCAGGACTGCAGCACTTGACCTGATTTCAGTGCAAGAAAAAAGCCAAGAGAGGAAAAGGTTGCCTGTTGTACTCTCATTGACGGCACAGTCTCTTGGTGAACATGTTACATAAACCCACTGAGGCCCATTACTGTATACTAACAGCTTTCATTGTAGAGCACACTGCATTAACCACCACTTTATAATACCCACAATGCTTCATAAAGACACAAGAAAGTGTGACTCTACAGTGACGAGAGGAGACAGTGATACTGCAAGTAAGAGCTTGTTATCTCGCAAAGTAATGAGAGTGCGTGCATGTGAGTGTGCGCGTGAGATGGCTCAAACGACACGCTGCGCCCATGAGACGGCGATGAGCTGCAGCTATGAGCCTATATGGGTAATTATAGATACAGGCGGCTCCGATTCTCACATCTTATCTCCTCAGCGAGGCTGCCGTGGAAGACAGGATACACAAATACAAAAGCAGAAATCTTGTGGCGGAGTTTGATGTTATTATTGTGAAACTAGAGGAGATATGATGGAGGGATAAAAGGAAACCGATGCTGGAATGAAAAGGCAGAAATGAGAGGAGGCATCAGAAGGGGGGCCAATTGTTAAGTGTCTTATGTAAGATGTTAATTAGCTGCATGAATATGCAACTGCTGCACAAAAAGAATTTGATGTCTTTATTAAACTAACAGTGAAATGAAACACTGGCCTCGTCCTTCATCTAGATAGTAAATCTCAAAAATACAAATAACTCCAAAAAACAGAGTTTTGTCAGTGGTTAAACACATGAACAAACACACACCTGCTCCGCGAACGTGGGCGAGTGGATGCAGTTGAAATCTCGGAGGCTGTCCCGCAGCACACGGCGCCTCATGGAGTCCTCCACCACGTCCACGCTCTTCAGCTGGAGGTCGTTCACGGGGTCGAGGCTCGCCATGCCGCTGGGGTTGGCCTCGGCCAATCGCAGGAGCTCCTGGGTCGCCGTGGAGATGGCTTGGCCGGGAGGGTCGAGCCTGAAGGACGAGAGGGTGAAGGAGACGATGAAGAAGAGGAGAGCAAGAAAGATAACCTGAGTAATATACTGTACACACAACACACTCTCACAAGATAGAAAGGAAAAAAGACTTCTAATCCTTTGCTGTGAAACTGAATTATGTCCAGAAAATGGTCCTCACAAGGTACCAGTGTGTAAAACACCATGCGACAATCACACAGGTGGAATTTCACATTTCTTATTATTTATATTTGGATTTTATGAAGTTTTATGTGTGTGCAAATAAAATAAATAAATATTGAATGAAAAAAGAAGAAATGTTACCAACATTTTTAGAAACAGCTTAAAAAATATGTTTTCTAAATTGATCTTCCGACTAAAAGAGAGTTAATATTTTTTTCTTTGGATAAAGGCTTTTATTTTGCACATGGGCTGGCTTGTGTTTGTTGGACTTTAAAGACCTAAAGGTGCTGTGTGGAGTTTACTTGTAAACAAACCAAAGTTATGTCTACAGTCAGTGTTTCACACCAAAATGCATGTGTCGTGTGCATTTCCTCCCTTATAAAATGTCTGCAAAGCAGATTTTTTAAACAACATATTAAATCTGATATTGTTTACATCGATGTTTACTAGCAGTCTCCTTCACTGCCTTCGTTGGAGCGTGCTGTGTTTCTTGGGGCTTTACCGCCACCAACTGTCAGTCAGCAGAATAGCGTGAAACCATTGGTAGGGCGTGAATCGCCGTCTGTGTGCGTGTTTGACCTCATCATCCTCATCATGTGCAAGATACAAACAAAACTCAGTGGGACCCACAGGACGCCTTGAAATTAAGCTCCTAAGATATGCAGCGGAGTAGCAGAAACACGAAGGTTCAATTAGTTTTTCAGGAGGTAATTATGGGTTCAGAGGCCCCCTGAGAATACATATAACACATAGTGAAAGGTACGATGTTTATAGATTTTAATACAGAGGCCAATCAGACCCCCAGGTTTTCCTTAATAAAGACATCAACCAAGCTCTCTCACACACCTGAAGCGCGGCTGCTGCCTCTTGTTGTAGTTGTCGATGATCCTGTCTGGAATCACTTTGAGTGTTTTCACTGTGATGGCTGAGATGTCCTGAAGCTTCAACTTCTGCACCGTGTGGCTGCAAGGGCCTGAGGAAAACAAAAGGAGCACGGGAACCATCGTACACGCTTGTACTTCTGTTACACTCACTGATAATTGCTCTCTGTGAAAGTCTCAAAAAATGACTGAAATGTAAACGTAAGTCATGTCCGTTCAACCAACCTTCAGGTATGAAGAGAGCTGTGTGGTAGAGGTGACGGAAAGCGTTGTTGTTGTTTCCTTTTCCTTCCTCTTCCTCGTTGCCCTTCTCGCAGATGACGAGAGCCGTGAAGGTGCGATTCACAGAGGCGCTGGATACCTGGCATGGAGACAAGACAAGAGTAGAGGTCAAGAGACGGATGTAGGCATCAGGAACACGTTTTGGGTTTCCACAGGGTGCCTCGGTTTCCTCCCAGAGTCTGAAGATATGCAGGTTGGGTGATATCGAAACTCTAAACTTCCTGCAGGTGTGAATGTGTTTGTTTGTGTGTGTTAGCTCTCAGAGAGACAGACTGGTGATCCATCCAGATTGAATGTTGCTTTTTGCCCACTGCATGCTGGGATAGGCTCCAGACCCACACAACCCTGAGTACTGGGCACACTGGGTGCATACTACAGTGATTTACATAAATCATTGTTTTCTTATGTTTAGAGACTTGTGTGAATGTTTAACCTGTACTCAGTTACTTTTCTAGTGCTAGTTTTTTTCTATATGTTCCTCATCTATTTGCTCCACTTTAATTTAAAGTTTCTTTCAAAGAAATATCAGAGACACCACCTGCAGACAGTAAAACTTCATCAGGGTAAACTCCAAAGGATCTGAACTTCTAGTTGTTTGATTGCTTATTGATCTCAGGCCAAAACTACAGCGATGACCACTTAGAATATGCCAAAAAAAGAAAATAAAACACACAATGGATCAACACATAAAATGAAATTCAAATAATTTAGAGGCAACCCAACAGCATTGATCAGTCTGATTCATTTCTTTCAATTTTTGTGACTCAACAACTGAACGTTTTATGGAGCCATCTTAGCCTCAGTGAGAGTTAGCTGGCTAAATAAAGATTAAATAAATAAACTACTAATAGCTACAAGAAACTTTTCATTCAGAACATCAGCACTTCAGTTTATTTTACACCAGCTGAAGACAGTATGACAGTACATTAACTTTAAATGTTCCCATCAAATCACTAAATGTAATTTCAGGCTTGGATTCAGCACAGCAGGCTCCTCTTCTACATGTTTTCACTTTGCAGCATTTTAGAAAGCCGTTAAGATGTGTGTGCGTGCGTACAGTGTGATGAGTGTTAGAGAGCGTTCATGTCTTTGTCTGCTGCTACCCTTCAAGCCGCCATTAATAACACACACACACACCGCCATTAATAACACACACACACACACACACACACACACACACACACACACACACACACACACACACACACACACACACACACCTGAAGGATAACTCCCAGGGCGTTGAGATGCTGCTTGTTGTTCACCACCACAACTCGACCCACAGACAGAGCTTTCAGCCCGTTGACAGACTCCAGAATAGCGCGCTGAAACCAGAGATAGCGGGGAGGAAATGTAGCAAGCAGCAGATTAAAACTTCAAGAATTTGATCTTTGTTGTATATACTGTATATATGTGTGTGTGTGTATATGTGTACCTGGAGGGCCTCAGTGGTGGTGCGCAGCTCCGTCACGGTGTGGTAGTATGGCAACATGTCGGACAGCTGGCCCTCTGCGTCCAGAGGAGGCAGAGAAGACACCATCTGCTTCAGCTGGCTGATCCTCTTCTCATGGGTCTACAGCAGGAGGAAGAGGAGGAGAAGAGAGGAAACAGAGAGCTTTATAACACATTTGTCGTTTCTTGTTGTGACTCAGGGAAGACGGAAGAGGACATTCCTTTTTAACAGCATGTATTGTTTCTATGTTGTTTACTTACTAGGGCTGTCAATCGTTTAAAATATTTAATCACGATTAATCACACATTTATCTCTTTAAAATGTACCTTAAAGGGAGATTTGTCAAGTATTTAATACTCTTATCAACATGGGAGTGGGCAAATATGTTTACTTTATGCAAATGTTAGTATATATTTATTATTGGAAATCAATTAACAACACAAAACAATGACAAATATTGTCCAGAAACCCTCACAGGTACTGCATTTAGCATAAAAAATATGCTCAAATCATAACATGGTAAACTCAAGCCCAACAGGCAACAACAGCTGTCAGTGTGTCAGTGTGCTGACTTGACTATGACTTTCCCCAAACTGCATGTGATTATCATAAAGTGGGCATGTCTGTAAAGGGGAGACTCGTGGGTACCCATAGAAACCATTTTCATTCACATACTTTGAGGTCAGAGGTCAACGGACCCCTTTGAAAATGTCCATGACAGTTTTTCTTCGCCAAAATTTAGCGCAAGTTTGGAGCGTTATTTAGGCTCCTTCGCGACAAGCTAGTATGACATGGTTGAGCCCACAACAATCTAAAAATCAAAAGTTGCATTAATGCGTCACAGAAATTAGAGGCGTTAAAACGAATATGCGTTATTATCGTGTTGACTTTGACAGCCCTATTACTTACCTCACGTGTACAGTATATCATTTATAATCGAACTTCTGCAGGTGTATAGTACGTTACCTGCGTGTCTCTGTGGTTTTCAGAAAAGCTCCTCCTCATCATGTCGGTCACGCGGAGGGCTTCGACTCGCAGCAGGTTGAGGATCATCGTGTAGGTCAGTCTGAACTGGGACTGGAGGGTGGTGGGTTTACCCTGAGACAGATGAAGAGGGCGGTGTCAATAAAAGAAAAGCGAGTACACAAATAAAACTCCTCTGAATTCATTTCCAGGATCAATTCTTTGTTGGTTTTGGTCTTTTCCTGGGGTTTATTTACAAGGAAAAAATACTGAAGATCAACCAGACTTATCCTGTACTGCCAGCAATTTAAATTTCCTGCTGGTCTGCAATGCTAGGTATAATAAAAAGCTACTAAATTCCCTTTACATAAGTCATATAAGTTTCTTCACATAAGTGGTGATTGGGGAAGAAATGAGCAGTAGCTGTATTTTAGACAAGAAGATAAGCTCCTATTAGAGATGAAGGAGATTTATTTCTGTTGAAGAGCAGGATGAAATCAAAACATTCCTCTTCAAGCGAAAGTGAGAAAAATAAAATAGCCCACTCAACTGTGCTGTTAAATGTTAAATGAATAACTCGGCGTGCAACACCTTCCTTGAAACAAGGCCAAAACAAACAGGAGGCTCCGCTTTAAGAGAATTATACATATCTTGACCCGCAGAAGGAGATTTAATACCACATCAAATGATATATAAACTCATGTGGCAGGCGGATGCTGAGGGCCTCACCAGCATCATGACATGCAGATCTGCCATCTCGTGAACTCCGGCTTTGCACAGGATGATGACGGTGCCTGTGGCGTCCAGGCCTCTCCTGCCGGCTCTGCCCGCCATCTGAATATACTCACCTGAAAGTACGAAACATAAAAGAGATATCAGAAATGCTGCTGTTTTCCCTCAACTCCGATTCATCCTCCGGGAGATGAAAGAGCATAATAAATGTTGGCTCAGATGAAAGAGAGGCGACGCAGTCGAGACAAGAGACGCAGAGCAAACCAAACCTGGCAGCAGATTTCTGAAGCCGGTCCCGTCGTGTTTCCTGATGCTGTCGAACACCACGGTCCTGGCGGGCATGTTCACCCCCATCGCAAACGTCTCGGTGGCAAACAGCACCTGGGAGATGAAGGGGAGATGCAGGAGGATTGTTTTTAACTAGCAGATGAATAGATTTGCTATTTTGAATTTTTTTTAAAAGTGCCGGTATGTGATATCGTCTCTCCCTCTTGCTGTTGTTTTAATGAACCGTTCTGACTCACCTTTACGAGACCTCGTGAGAAGAGCATCTCAATGACCTCCTTCAGTATCGGCAGGATCCCGCTATGATGGACTGCTATTCCCCTCTTCAACAGGTCCCTCATGACCAAGATCTAAACACGGCATTCGTAAGTGTTAACATCAAATATTGCGGTTGACTTTATTGTTAATATAGCATTAAGTAACTATGTAAAGTAACTATGTACATTTACTCAAGTACTGTACTTAAATACAATTTTGAGGTTTCTGACTTTACTTGAGTATTTCCATTTTCTGTTACTTTATACTTCTACTCCACTTCAGTACAGAGGCAAATATTGTAGTTTTTACTCCACTGCATTTATTTGATAACTTAATATACTTTGCAGATTCAGATTAATAACACAACATTGAATCAACAAATAAATGCATTATAGGTTAAAATAAGAGGGAAGGGGGTGCGCTATCCAGAAGTGTCTGAAGTACCCACAAGTATCTAAAGTAACAACTAGACCCACCATTGCAACATTAACATGATGTACACATTAATGTCAATTAGTACAATTTGAATGCATGCCTTTCACTTGTAATAGAGTATTTCTACACTGTGGTATTGCTACTTTTACTTAAGTAAAAGATCTGAGTACTTCTTGCAGAGTGGCGGCCGTGTCGCGTGGGTCACGCTCACATGCACTAAAAGCACACGCGGCCGGCCCGGCGATGTCAACAAAGCAAGAAGAAGCTCGGTTTACAACACACCCAGAGGGAGAGCGACTTCATTCTCTGCTCAGGTAGACATTACTCCTCTATATCTTTACATAGCAAATAGCTGCACTTTGTGTTTACTTTTGCACAATGCATTCATTTATTTGGCCGAATTGGATTCTGGTGTGAGATTTAGACACTTCCTTGCATACAGGACGTGATCACAAAACACAAACTTCAAAACTGTCATATCAATATCAACATTCTTTAATACTTGTGTAATACTGTGTTTATCAGCTAGTTGCCAACTTTACCTGTGTGACATTTGGTGCTGAGCAGATAGTGGACAGTGTGTTTTTGGAGCTCTCTTTTTTATTTTTTTTAGAGCTATTTAGTTGAAAACAACGCTAATGAGAACCGTGAGACCAAAACAGTGACGTTGTGGGCCGGAACCCGAAACAATGAGCTGAAAGACACTAAAATTCTCCGTAGAGCTGAGGGTAACTGCAGAGTCAGGTGATGATTCTGTATGGGTTTGTCACTACGAGCGACTCCTTTCCACATTACATATGTATGTATAGTAATTTGATCCATTTTTAATAGGACCGCCTCTTCTTAGTCGATTAGTTGACTAATTTGTCGTTTTGGTCTGAGTCGACTAAGATTTCTTTAGTCGAATATTCGTTTTTTAATGCTTTTTTCAAACTGAATGACTTATTTCTAAGAAACTAATGAGCACATCTCTGGTAAATACAAGATTTAAAGTGGCGCTTTTGTGTGATTCTTTGTGGAGAAACTCACAAATCTGTCGATTAAATTAACTAATCGATTAGACGACAAAATCATATGTGTTAGTTGACTAAGACTTTCTTTGGTTAAGGTCAGCCTTAATAATAATATTTTAAAAAGAAATTCATCACCCCTTCATAATAAAAGCCTGAGGAGAGATAATCTGAGGGCTAAGCCGATTCTTTACCTGAGGCAGCTGCCGGTCTCCTCCCCGGAGGCGACTCAGACTCTTCTGGAAGAAGGAGTGGATCTCGGCCTTCTCTACGGAGGTGGTCATGTCCATGGAGTCCAGCGAGCGGGCGTTGTCGTCACACCGCGTCCGAGAGAAGGTGAACGCGACCACCGGCGTCTGATGCCGCTGGGACAGGAAGTGCAGGAGAGTGAGCCACACCGATCGGTCCTGGAGGAAAAAAAAACACAGAGAGGGATGAGAACATGAAGCAAGAAGATGTTGTTGATAGAGAAAACTCAAGGAAGGGAATTACCTGACTAGCTGTGGTGTTGTGAGATGTATTTTTTGTGCCGAATGATTGGGCGTGTTTGCTGGTGCGCTCCTTCTTGGCGTCGACAGCTGCGTAGTACCTGAACAACAAACACAACTTCCTTTATGAGAAACAGCTTACTAGACTAAACTAATAACCATCTACTGATGTAACAAACAACTTCCTTCTCGTACCCTTTAGTGAGGAAGTTTCCTGTAGGGTCCAGCAGCAGGAACATCTCTTTCTGAGTCTTGGTGCTGTTTCCGGTGTACAGATGATGCTCCAAAGGCACAGGTCTCTTCATTGTGCTGATCACGTAGATATGCTTCTTCTTTATACGACTAGGAAAAACAAAATTGATTGGGGGGAAAGTGTTCAAAAGATACAAAAATGCAATAAATATTGGAAGCTTGGCTCTAATTTTGATAAATTGTCAAATGCTCTCTAGTAATGAGTGCACTTACCCGATCCACTCGCTAAACTCCAGAGCATTTGGCACCGTGGCGCTAAGGAGAATGATGCTGACGTGATCGGGAAGCATAATCAGAACCTCCTCCCACACAACTCCTCTCTGATCAAAAACAAAGGGATGATAAAAAAGAAGAGGAAAACCGTTACTCTTGACCTCAACAGTGAAATCAGACAAACGAAAGACACAGAAAGCAGCCGGGGTCGCTCCTGACCTCGGCGTCGTTGATGTAGTGGACCTCGTCGAAGATCACCCACTCCAAGTCTCTGATTACCTCTGAGCCGTTGTAAAGCATGGACCTGAGAGAGAGCGAGAGCAAGAAATTTAAAAAGCTCTTTCGATTTTATTACAAAACCATGAATTTAATATCTATAACGAAACAGCCCGGGTACCGGAGGATCTCAGTGGTCATGATGAGACATGAAGATTCAGGACTGAGCTGGACGTCGCCCGTCAGGAGTCCGACGTCTCCAAAGGTGGCTTTAAAGTCTCTGAACTTCTGGTTGGACAGCGCTTTGATGGGAGAGGTGTAGATGGTCCTATCAAAACACCAGATTAGAAAAAGGATCAGAATATGATTTGCACACACAGAAAATCTATAAAATAAACACAAACGAGAAAAGAAATGATACTGTTAAAGGTACAGTGTGTAGGATTTTGCGGCATCTTGCGGTGTGGTTGCAGAATGCAACCAACTGAGTACCCCTCCGCTCACTCCTCCCTTTCCAAGACTGCGGTAACGTGAGCCGCCGAGTGCAAAACCGTGGTAACGCAGTTGGCCTCGCTCAGAGGCCATCATTACCATAATAACACTACTTTAGGAGCAACAGAAGTCAGACGGTGGCTGGCGGTACCACGGTTTTGCTCTCTGCGGTTCACGTTACCGCAGTTTCACAAGCATGTCTGAGAACTACGGTGGCCTTCAGGTAACTTAAAAACATGAAAAGCTCTCTCTAGAGCCAGTGTTTGGTTTGTCCATTCTGGGCTACCGTAGAAACATGGCGGAGCGACATAGTGGCTCCGTGAAGAGGACCCGCTCCCTATGTAGATATGAAGGACTCATTCTAAGCTAACGAAAACACAACGATTCTAGTTTCAGACGATTATACACTAATTTAAAACATAGTTATGAATATTATATTCCATTTCTGCTAAAAAAATCCCCCGAAATGCTACACACTGGACCTTTTAAGATACTTGTGAGTCCTACTTAAAATGTAATACACTCCTCACTGTTGGTGGTGAAAACTTCATATCTCTATGTAGGAAGCCAGTATAACAACATGCAGAGAAAGCAGAAGCACTTCAGAATGACAGATATGCAGCATAAGCTGTATTTTAACGAGTTGACATTTTTGATGCCTTTGTCAGAGCATCAAAAAAGTACGCTGCTACTAAAGTTTATATGATCAGTTTAGTTGATCAGTAGAGCACACCTACCCTGCAGGTTTGAGGGCACACGCTCCCCAACGGACCTCACACCATACCTCTAAGTTAGTCAATTTTCATGTCTTTGGACAAACTCTTTATCTCACAAGTCCCTTTCAAAACATCCAGTAAAAACTTCAAACACAAACTGCCCTCTTCAACTTCTACTGGATGTGTGTTCATCTCGCCACATAGCTGTGCACCCACCCACACACAGCGAGGGCAGAGGAAATTGATTTGTGCCAACGAATACACACCTTGTCATGTGTTTCTGCGAGAGGGCGATGGCGTATTCGGCCACCACTGTTTTGCCAGCCGATGTGTGAGCGGCTACAAACACCGAGTCGTGAGCCTCCAGCCGCAGCACAGCCTGTTTCTGGAAGACGTCCAGCTCAAACGGCCACTGGAGCAGAGAGACAGATGAGTTATCACAGGACGCTCAGCAGATTTCCATGTGATCATTCATCACAGAGAAACACAGAGGCAACAAATAAATACAGAGGGAAGAGTGACGTTTTGACGATTGCATATTTACAAAGAAACAGACATTATATCCTATTTTTTAACTGGATGATTTCTAGAAGACCAACCTTGAAAGCCGGGTTGGGGATGCGTTTGTAGAAATCATCGCAGGGTGCACTTATGTTGACAGGGATGGCCCATTTCTTATTTTCCTCTGGGTTCTCTTTTGGCTTTGATTTCTCATCTTTTCCTTTCTCCGAGGGAGTCGAGGATGACACAACATCCTGGAGACAGAGGAGGAGAACCAGGTTTCAGAGCAGTTCATGTTTAGCCAGAGGCCTAGTTGGGATTTAGGTTGTATCTGTTACACTATTACTGTGTATAACATGTGCATGTCATCATGCAAACATATACAATAAACATTAACTGCACATATTCTGATTAATCTGATCATTTTAAGTAAACAATACACTACAAATATGTCAAACTGTAAACTGCAACTTTCTATCTTTAAATTTGTATTAATCCACACAGTTTTGTACTCTGTATTGGTTTGTTTTTATGGACTATATCTTCATCTCTTTCTTTTTCTTTGGTGCGCATATAACCTAATGTTACCTTTGCAGTCTCATGCATTTAATGACTACAGAAAAGTCATGACTCAACCATCTGCAAGCCTCCATGTGGCCACATCATATCTTTTCAATTTAAGTAACATAACACTCAATTGAACTTCATTATTTCTACATTTCTATAGTGACATCATACATTATATATATTTAATATCTAAAAGAAGAAATGTGCTCACAGGAAGCCAATCCAAAAGTAAATACTTCTTGACGTATGATTATACAGTCTTCGTGACTATATTTGGGACAAAAATGACTTTTAATTGGGACAAACTCCTTTTTGGGCTTCCACATTCAACATCCAACAATATTAAAAGTCAACTAAATACTTATTTGGGATACGGAGTGTAGCTGCTAGGAAAGCAATTACTGTACACAGAAATGGCCCCATCTATAGAAGACTGGTATATTATTTATGAAATCTTTGTAATGGAAAGAATCCCCTTCTCCATGAGGCTTCAGGAAATGAAATTTGAGGAAATTTGGGAGAAGTGGAGAATGTATATTTCCCCGGAACGCCCTTCTTTCATTTAAATGTATTTAGTCATTTATTTATCTATATTAACACCCCATGTTCTATTTTTGTGTTCTATAAATACATTGTAAAAAGCTGAAAAGATGGATCACTCTGCAAAAGTACCTAACTGCCGTGTGTGAACTGCTGCTGTAATGTGATCCCAAATAAAGGAGAAAAAAAAGTAGATAGAAGACTAGTAATAAAAGAAGAAATGTAACTATTCATAGAGAAACCATTTTAGTGTTGGTTATCATGTCAGAGAGGAGAAAATAAACTCAGTGCAGCACCTTGACGCCCAGGTCTTCCAGGCTGTTTGTTCTGGGTAGTTTGGGAGCTTCTTCGCTTCCTTTGCCTTCCTCCTTCTCCTCTGCCTCAGGCTGAAAGTCAGTGATGTCATCCAATGTGGACAGGAGGGACATGAGGCTGACCTGTGCCTTTGCTATCTTGGTATCTTCAGGATACAAATTTAAAAAAAGAAAATTATTAGAATTCTCTTTTAACCCCTGTAGGACTTTGTTTTGTACAGTAAAGTACGATATCTAACCTTTGTCAGAGAAGTCCATCCCAGCTTTAAGTCCAGGTGGAACTCTGAGTAAATCTACGAGGGAAAAATGACAAATTCAACCATAAAGAGCTGAAATAACAACAGAAGTCTCACCATTATTTTCCATCACGGCAAATCAAAATTTAAAAATCACCATTCTCAAAGTCTACGTCCTCCTCCAGCTCAGATTTCGTCTTGATTTGGTCCAGAGTGAGCTCCTCCATTCCTCCTGTGAACATCACCATCGCATATTGAAAGACAAAGTGAAAACACCTCACTTGCAAACTAAACTCTCAACTAAAGGGACGACATTATTGAAGAGAAAATGCTTTGAATGAATCTATCTCACCGGGGCGGAACGGGTAGTTGGTGTTGCTTCCTCGAAGGCTCTCTGACGGAGGCCCGGGCTGGCGTTGTAGTGACAGCGAGTTCTTTGCTGAGAGGCCAGTGTTCTCCAGGAACACCTAGAGATTAAATTAAGACAGAACAGACAAAAAAGTAGCTGAATTAACCTTTACTTTGTTTAAAGTAAAACAATGGGTGCTTTCTCTTGAACTGACATGGATGGATCCTTCAATAATATAGTTATACCACAGCAAGATCATTTCTATTACAGTTTTTAAAACAGGATGGCATTAGGGGTGCAACTAACGATTATTTTCATTATAATTATATTAGTCGTTTGTTTTATAAAATATCAGAAAATAGTAAAACATGCCTACCACAATTTTCCAAAGTGCAAGTTTACATATTGAAATTCCTTTTTTCATCTAACAGACAGTCCAAAAACCAAATATTCAGTTTTTTAAGATGGAAAACCAAAAAAAAAGCAGGAAATAATCACATCTGAGAGGCTGGAGCAACTACGTATTTTTTGCTTTAAAAAATGACTAAAACCATAACTTGATTCTCAAAATGTTGCAGATTGATATTCTGTCGACTACTTGTTTCAGCTCTAGAAGACATTATGCTTCATAAACAATTAAACTAATAACGGTACAGTGGGCGGAGTGGGCCCGTGTGTTTGTGAGCTACCTCTGTGAAGTCCAGCAGCATCCCGGTGGTTGGATCTCTGACAACAGAGAGACCGGAGTGAAGTGCGGACGGAGTGCAGTTGATTAGAGAGTCGACGTTAACTTCTCTCTGAGTCACCCTGGTGAAGACAACAACACATCAGTTATTACATCTTCTTCAGATACATATGGTTGTTTTATGAAACAAACTGAACGACTCGGATCGAACAGTAATAAATGATTTTAAACCCTTCTCGTAATTTGATGAAAATCTTCACTTTATCTGCTCAGTGTTAGTTATAATGTGTTATTTGTTGTTTTAACACCAGATACTGTATGTTATTTTAAATCATCTGTTGTATTTGTCTTGCAGCTAATAACATTCATATCGTTCCTCTACTTTCATAATCAAATTGATTCTATGAGGTAGCATTAATGAGATTGTTTACAGGAAGACGTACTTGAGAAACTTCTGGAAGGCAAAGTCTGTGTCGTGTATAGGAAGCCAGGCAGCATCCCGTAAAAACTGTTTCTCTACTTCCGTCTCCAGGCTGAGGCTGGTGGGAGGAAGACCATGGGGGAGCTGTGGGGGGGGAGATAAGATCAGGTATTCAGATACTGAGTGAGCCAGCAGATGCATACCATGTAACTGTTAAATCCCGGGTTTGATACTTATATCACATATTAATTCACATAATTTTCCCCCATGATTACTGACAACTACCTACTAAAGTCTGTCTATTTAAAACTATATTATTCATCTATCTATCTGCAAAATGACACAAAAATAATAAAATGAAAATTAAAATAATATATAATTTGTGAACAAAACATGCATATGTGGATAGGTGTACTTTTTTAACATTTAAACATTTATTTATAACCACAAAGGTTAAGACACATTTGTGTTACTTTATTATTATTATTATTATTATTATTATTATTATTATTATAATTATAATTATAATAAGAAGAAGAAGAAGATGAAGTTAAATTGAACTGAGTAACATTTACTCAAAAAATAACAATACAATGCAAGTAAAATTCCTGCACTGAAAATAAAGTACATAAGTATTATCTGCAAAATGTACTTAAAAGTAAAAGTACTCGTTATGCAGAAAAAATACCTCTGTATATGTATTACATTAATGGATCATTAATACAGATGTTTTAACGTTGCTGGTCAAAATGCAGCAATTTTAGCTACTTTGCATACTATCTGCATCTACTTTGCATACTATCTGCATCATACTTATGAGCTAATTATATGTTTTGGATTATTAACTACAGCTGTCTGATGAATGTAGTAAACAGTACAATATTTCCCTCTGAAATGTAGTGGAGTATACAAACTTAAATAAGTGCATCAAATGAAATGTACACAGTCATCCTGCTGCATACTCACGGTGCTCTGAGGAGGTAAAGGCTGGTCAGGTAAGAGGTGTGTGATGAGCTCAAACCTGCCGGAGCATCCCATCTGCAGCAGGGCCAGCGGCAGATCCAGGGGGCCCGCGGGCGGAACATCTGCACAGAGGAGCGAGTAAACAACAACAAAGAGCATGAATGGACCAAACAAACACAATGAGGCTTAATGCAGGGGGCAGCCAGGAAGATGAGCCCAATGCAAGATAATGCTAACTTTAACTCTTTGATTGTCTGTATGTTTTCAAGAAAGGCACAATAGACATTAATACAGCTATTGGTTAATTAGCTAAATATTAGATATATAAGCCATGAGGCTGCTGAATGGAGCTCTGATTTAGAGCCTCCCTATCAGCCACATCATCACACAATCTACACCAGAGAGCGGTGTGTTAGCGAGATGAACCACGTTTCTATATATATATAAATATGCAAGCTGACTATACATTTAATAAGCCACAACGTACTTATTCTCTCCATGTTCCCACTCCCAAGTAAAAGGTAAAAGTTGCCAACAACTACTTCCTGATGTCGCACCGGAAGTTGCCAAATTGATAAGCGGAAGTGGCTACTAAACTAGCTAAACTATTTTTATTTATTTTTTTATTTTTATTTTTTTACTAAACTAGCTAAACTAAGCTAGCTGCGATATAAAAAAAATATATATATTAAAAAAAAATTAAAAAAAATAAAAAAATTAAAAAATAAATAAACCGTAAACGTGTCAAACGTTTTCACAAACATGTGTACAATATATGATTCATTGTTATATGTTGCTAAATGTTCTTTGCTAATTGTTGTTGCAAAACAAAACAAAAAATATAAACGCGACAAGCAGCTGCTACGTCATATTTACGCGTCGGTGTTTTTGTTGAGCCCTGAGACTCCAGCGTTTGAATTTGGTGAGTGAATGAATTAGATAAAAGCTAATTGCTGTTATATAAAGTAGTTTTACGAAACCGAGCATGTTTTTGTATTATTCTGACAGTGAGGTAGTTTACTGTCTATGTGGTCTGAATTGGCTAACTACATGTGTATTCTCTCTGGAAGAAGTCTTGTTTTGGTTTCTGGTTAGAGACCTTATTAGCTGACCCAGGCTAGCAGCTGTGAACGAGCTGAATGTTTGTTTCTTTTTGCCTATTTTGTGTTACTAACTTACACCTGTATTCGTTGCCAGCTGTTAATGCAGCTGTGTGCACTGTAGCTGTTTCCATCATGGTGGTGTTTCCCAGTTCACTGACGGAGGAAGAGGAGGCTCTGCAAAAGAAATATGCTAAACTCAAGAAAAAGGTAAATAAATGGACGCTTGCTGTCACATCCCTTAATTTAAAGGTAGTCTATGAAATGTAAGACTGTGGCTTTTTGAATGAGAAAATTGAGCCACTTTAATTCCGCACACTACAAAATAACTTCTCTACCTCAGTTCTTATCCTGCATTATATTCCATATCTGACATTTCTTAATATCTACATCTCCTATATTTAATCACCCAGCACTATATCACTTTCTGCACTACATTCATGTTCTTTTTATAGTCCAGTATCTCAGTTGTTTACCCTGCACTATATTCATTTTTAACAGTTCCCTTGCACATAGCATATTTTGTTTTATACTCTGTATTACTTACATGTGTCTTGTTACTACTTGTGTCGTTTTACTAACATGTGTACTACTCACCTGTGACGTTTTTACTAACATGTGTACTACTTACCTGTGACGTTTTTACAAATAAGTTTGCACTATGGAACTGTGATGCTGGAAACTTGAATTTCCCTCGGGATCAATAAAGTTACTATCTATCTATCTATCTATCTATCTATCTATCTATCTATCTATCTATCTATCTATCTATCTATCTATCAGTATCACTTCTGTTTTAATGCCAAGTGTTGAATCCCCAGTTATTGAGTGAGTAACTCAGGGGAGCACATTGAAATAAGAGTTTTTTATTATTATTATTATTATTTTTTCACTTAACCTCATCACTGTCTTTACAGAAAAAGGCTCTGCTCGCCTTGAAGAAGCAGAGTTCAACTAACCAGACAAACCAGAGTGGCTTGAAACGGAGTAAGTTGCATTTGACTACATTTTGAAGACATTTTTGTGTACTTGTACAACATTTGTCTTTTCTCAGCTAACCTTGTAAGCTGAGAAACACCTTGTAAACTCCTTGTGTTTACTCACAGCCGGCGACCCCAGTGTGTATAACTTAATTCATTCATTTACGCAATCACTTTAATTTATACAATCCCTGTTGAGACTCTGATCTTATGTAAAAAATATGTCCCGTTCACAAGAATTTAAGAAAACACAGTGACGAGTGTAAACACAATAATGAAGGTAAATCATAAATGTTCTGACAATAAATACAAACAAATAGTTGGACAAAATATACATGACTTTGATGCTTGTTTGTATACTTTGTCTCACTCAAGTCAACCCTATTTAAAATATTCAGGCTTCTGGCGGCCCATTTTTATTTCTGCAAAAGCAGCATGTATTTTACTTTATACGCTACTTAAACACTGAATATACTTTTATCCACTTCACACTTTCCTTAATAACAGCTTTGTCGGACCAGCCTGTCGTCGACACGGCAACGGCGACGGAGCAAGCAAAGATGCTGATCAAGACGGGTGCCATCAGTGCCATCAAGTCAGAGAACAAGAACTCAGGCTTTAAACGCTCTCGAATGCTGGAAATTAAACTCAAGGTGAGCTGTCATTCCTTATACAATGTTGTTTCGGCTGATGCTCAGCTGTTTCCTTGCTTTGTTTTGTTTTTTAATTTGTTAAAATGTTGCTCTTTATCTGCCACAGGACCCAGAGAAAGGTTCAATTCCTGCTTTCTTACCATTCCAAAGGAGTGTCTCTACAGATGAAGAACAACCTGAGGTATAAAACATTATAAAAACATGGCTGCAAACATGACCCCTTTGTTGCAATTGGCGTCTCCTATGTTATGTTTATAGGTTTCTTTCTCCAGTAGCATCAAGTCCTCAAAATGTTGAATACTATTTGGAAAAAAATACTAATATAATGTTTAGGTCTTGTTGTGGTGGCCGATTGCAATTGCATTGCGACACTTTCAAACTAGTGTTTTTGACTCAGAGTTAAATATCTTATGTAGAATTTCTGTCAAAGGTGACTCCTAGTGGTAGTGTTAAAAAGGTACACATTCACATTTAAACATTTGCACGTTACAAGGTCTTAAAATGACTACAGAGGTTGAGGAAAAAGCTGCAGTGCTCTAAGTTGCACTTGAACAGAAAACAAAAGGTACAGCTTATTTTGATGTTGTCATATTTGTGCTTCTCCTAGTCTGGGAAAAGAGCCAACAGGAAGTCTCTGTATGAGAGGTAATGTCTCAAAAACCACGATGAATAAGCAAAACAACCTGTTTAATACACTGACACTGAGGTTCTGTGTGTGTAACATCATTTCACCCGTGTGCCCCCCTGCAGCTTTGTCAGCTCAAGTGACAGATACCGGGAGGAGGAGGAGGGAGGCGGCGGCGGCGGCGGCGGCGGCGGCGGCGGCGGCGGCGGCGGCGGCGGCGGCGGCGGCGGCATGTCGTCCAGCCGCGAAATCGACAGAGGAGACAGAGAGCGAGAACGCGACCGAGAGCCGGACAGAGAGCGGGACAGGGACAGAGAGAGAGACAGAGAGAAAGACAGAGACAGAGAACGAGAACGAGACCGGGAGAGGGATAGAGATAGAGAAAGAGGCAGGGAAAGAGACAGAGAACGGGACCGAGAAAGAGACAGAGACCGAAGCAGAGACAGGGATCGGGATCGGGATCGAGACCGCGACAGGGAACGGGACAGAGAAAGAGATGGACCGTTCAGACGTGAGTAATCCATCCATAGGGAAGGCAGAAATGCAGATATCTCAACAAATAATACTAGTAGTTGACAAGAATGCAGTGCAGATCCAAGTCATGATGTGGATGGAGTGTGGTGGTGCATGCTGGGACACATAAATGATTTTACCCCTGTTTTTGCTTCCTCAGGGTCAGATTCATACCCAGAGCGGAGAGGGGTACGGAAGGGGAATACGGTGTATGTTTACGGCTCTGGGCTCAGCGAGGAGAACCTGCGCTCCTCTTTCTCTCAACACGGAAACATCATCGACCTCTCCATGGACAACCCACGCAAGTATGGAACCGTTAAACAACTCTGTGTGCACGTAGCAGTCATCTCTACCGACTGTTATGCTAATGTGTTGCTGTCTTATTACACACATTCTATACTGTCTTCTTCTGCTTCTGTTGTATTCTATGATAAAGTTGTGATCTTTTCTCTTTCTAGTTGTGCATTTATTACATTTGAGAAGATGGAGTCTGCAGACCAGGCTGTAGCTGAGGTTGGTGTTATCAAATATAAGAAAAAAAACCTGACAGTTTTACATATGATCTTCTTCCTCTGTTAATAATACCACAACTTCCAAAACACAGCAACAAACAAAAACAGGATTCAGCAAAGATATTTAAAAAAAAATATACGTGTAATATCAGCAACTCATCTGACCATTAAAACAATAAGTAGAAATTCATGACTAAAAGTGTGTTACAGCATGAAGTGTAGTTTTCTGAAATTGTATGTTTAAATATGTAAATGAGGCATTATCTAATGTTAACTCTTGGTGAATTTAGGAAAAATCCACAGACGCAAATATACAACGTAGTAAAATAAACACCTTAATGTGTATTTTGGATGTTTTCTTTCCACTAGTCTGAAAGAAGCAAAATAGCCCAAACTCTCAAAATTGAACAAATTGCTGAATTGTGTGTGAAAAAAAATATGTTTTTGCCTGGGGTGTCTCCCCCCTAATGATTTTGCCTTTATTAGTAAGCTAATGTAGATAGTATAGTGGTTAATTAGTAATTACACATTCATAAGCTTAGGTCCTTGGGAAACACTGAATTTAAATTTTGGTCCCATTAAAAAAGCCCTAAAAAATGAACCCTACATTGCTACTATTATTATAGTATAATTCATTGAAATTACTTTCCCATGCTCAAGTAAATGTTTACCTTTATTTTATAATGTCTAATAAATCAAGTTAGTGTTAGTTTAGTTTACTAGAAGGTACCCTGAGGTTGTGTCCTGCTCATGCAGACTGTAAACCAAGCAGACAACACTCTAAACTCACCTCGCTGTTTTTCTCCTCACAGTTGAACGGAGCCACGGTGGGAGACGTTCACATCAAAGTCAGCATCGCCAGGAAGCAGCCCATGCTGGATGCCGCCACTGGCAAATCTGTCTGGGCTTCGCTGGGTAAACACAGCGCTCTTATTGTTTGTTTAGATGTTGATCAAACTCTCTTGTGTGTCTGCACAGCGTGGATTAACCTTCAGCAACGTCTCTCTTCTTTCACAGCTGTGCAGAACAGCACTAAAGGCTCCTACAGGGACAAGAGGAACCAAGTCGTGTACAATGAAGATTTCCTGTGATGAAGAAAATAATCTTTGCTTTTTATTTTTGGCATATAGCTTTTCACGTTCTTGTTATAATGACGTTAGCCAGCTGTTTAAAGTGTCTGTGTTGCAGCGTGAAAACAAAATCATCTGTTGTCTTTTGGATTAGATCACTTTATGGTCGGTATGTGATGCCGTGTGTGGCTCATGAAACCAGAGATGCTGTTTTGAGCTCAATAAAAAGTATCTATACATTGTTACCTTGAGTGAGATTCCATGAGCCTTGAATCAACAAGACACAGTGAAAGTAGGAACAGTTGAACAATAATAACATTGCCGCCGGCAAAATACCTTTGCTAATTAAACCAATGCTGTACTTAATAACCGTGTGGTTATGTCAAAGCAAGTGACTAATGCATTCCTGTTTGGAAATTACCTCCGCTGGGTGTATTTCACCGATGTTTCGAGTAACCGGTGATTTGCTGCCATCTAGCTTCACTTTTCATCCTCTCTAACTGGTGGAATGTTGGTATTGGCAATGGAAGGCTACTCAAAACTTTTTTTTCTGAAGTAAAACTGTTCAATATTAATAGAAAAAACTATTAATATTGCACAGTAAAAGTCCTGCATTCAAATATTTACTTCAAGTGAACAGTGATGAGAGGTATTATCAGCATAATGTACTTAAATTTACTTTTGAACGTCTGTTCAAGGTGGAGCTTTTGATTCTAATATAATGCAGGATAGTTAATGAATAACGATGCATCACATTTTAATTGTTATAGCAAAGTAAAATCTATACACTCTGAATATGCAACGTAACCAGTAACATTTCTGTCAGATAAATGTAGTACTACAATGTTTTCCTCTGAAGTAGAAGTATACAGTTGAGTTGCATATTTTTATATGCTTTGGGGGTCTTTTGTAAGTTATTTCAGGCTACAAGGAGTTAGAATAGTAACATAATTCAATATTTTTCATATCTAAACATCATAATAAATCTATAGCTGTATGGGGCCCTTTTAGTTGGGGCTCCAGGCAGTTGCCTACCTTGCCTAACGGTAAAGTCTGCCCCTGGTGTTTTTTATGGTGAACCAGAGTGTATTTCACCGGCGTTTCTAACTGAGAGTAGCCGTGACTTTTGCGTGTGGCGCAACTATGTCATGGCAGGTATATTGCCGAGGACCCAAGGGAGGAAGCACAGTGTCGAGTGTGAAGTTGTTTGTATAAAGTTGAGAAAAAAGAGTTACGTCTCTTTGCTTCTATACTCTTTGCTCCCACTATCTCACACTAAATAGTCAACATAAGTAAAAACACCTGTGTGGGTGGAATAATATTACACAACTGACTAGTGTTTACATGTAACTGAGAGGAGACTTTCCAATTATTTTATTTACACTAATTTACATCATCTTTTCTTTGAACCGTGGCCAGTCAACGTACTGAACATGTTTTACATATATTCAAGTCTAACATCACAGTTCTGAGTCAAACTAATAAAACTATTCTAGGAGACATGAGAATCAACAGGACTTTTGTCAGTGAGGACACTTTGACATGTCACAGTATGAAAAGCACAGTTCATTTAGCGGCATCAGTTTCCAGGTCCTGGTATTGTGTCACAGCTCACTGGGACACTTGAATGCAACAGAGCCGTCGTTAATGTTATTAGTAACACCTGGGCTATGAAACAGGCCTCTTGTCTCAGTGTGAGCGGGAGGAGGACCGTTCAGTCTCAGTCATTTTTACCCACATCCATCCCTTGGTATGTATAGTATATGTTTATGCAAACTTGAAACATATTTCATATGAAAGCACTCTTATTTTCACAGTCTGACATTTTAAAGGCCTCATATTCAAAGGTACAGTGTGTAGCATTTCGGTGGATCTATCGGCTGAAACGGAATATAATATTCATGACTATGTTTTCATTAGTGTATAATCACCCGAAACTAAGAATCGTTGTGTTATCGTTAGCTTACGCCTCGTTTCCACATAGCTCTGTGTACGTATGAGAGTCAACCGGAAGTTCATTCATTCCTACGGGAACCTCTGTGATCTCCCAAATGTTTGCGAAACTCCTCCTTCCGTTTTTTTATTGGTCCATAATTTGCTTTGAGTACTCAAAGCAAAGCGTTGCCACGGTTTTGCACTCTGCGGCTCACGTTACCGTAGTCTTGGAAAGGGAGGAGTGAGCGGAGGGATACTCAGTTGGTTGCAATCTGCAACCACACCACTAGATGCCGCCAAATCCTACACACTGTACCTTTAATATCCACAAGGGGATCGTGTTTAGACAATCGACCTTCTTTAAAGCTTTGACCTATGACGCTTGTTCGGTAACCAGACATTCCTGCTCTTCCTCTCGTATTCTTCCAGCGTCCCTCTCCCTCTCCTCCTGCTCATGGAGCGAGTTCTGCCCCGTGGTTTTCCCGTGTTGCTCCTTCAGGTGGCGTCGCAACGCGGGCTTGTGGGCGAAGCGGGCATGGCAATACGCGCAGTGGTGCGGCCGCTCGCCGCTGTGGAGGTTCATGTGGTCTATCAGCGTGGACTTTTGGGTGAAAGTCTTGTAGCACAGGGGGCACTGGTGGGTCTTGCCGGCGCCTCGGTGCACGGCCATGTGCCTGGTGAGGTTGGCGGAGTGGTGGAAGTGTTTGCCGCAGCAGGGACAGGCGTACAGCAGGTGAGTGGAGCGGGAGTGGACGGCGAGGGAGTGGGCCGAGGGGAACGTCAAGCCGCAGTGCTCGCAGATCACGGGCCCGGCTACGCTCGAAGTGGATCCCACCACTGCGACGGACTCATCCCCTCCCTCGTTCGTTCCGACGGTCGTCAGCCCCGAGCTCCCCTCGCCAGCACCGGACTCCTCCAGGGTGTACTGGGTCACGCCGTTGGCCGCCATCGGCGAGGCCTTTTCTCCCTGCGCGTCGCCCATGCTGAAGTCCAACTGCGGGAGTTCAACTGAGACGAAGTTCCCCGTCTTAAGCCCTTCCTGGCTGTAGTCCAGGCCAAAACCCCCTCCCATCCCTGCAGTTGTTAGGTACCACAAGTCCTGGGGGTGAGCCACACCTGAGGGTCTTTTCTCCTGCGATGTCGCCCACCTTCTCCTCTTAAAACCCCGCCCCCTGCCTCTCCCTCTGCCCCGGACAGTTTTGGGGTCAGGCAGCCTGTGCCTCAAAGCGCGGAGCCCCTCCACTGTGAGTCCCCCCATACTGAGCTCTTCTTCTGCTGCATTCAAGTCATATTCGCTCCCCTCTCCTCCAATCACGACACCATCCGTCTCCGGGTAACACGCATCTTGAGGTCCATCGGAGGGAGCTCCTCTCTCCTCCTCCTCCCTGTCTCTGTTCATTTGCTGTTCTTCAGCGATGTACACTCTGAACACATCGTAGTCCTCCTGTCTGGCCACTTCCTCCTCGTCCGATGCATTGACCTGTAAAAGAAATGAAGACTGAGCAAAGTGTGTCGTGATGTAACTAAAAACAGTGAAAAATGCCCGTCAAAATTTCCCGGACTTTCCCAAAATTGCTCACTCTGTCCAACCTACAATCCTAAACCCAAAGATATTAAATTTACAGATGTAAAACAGAGAAAAGCAGCAAAACCTCACATTTGAGAAGCTCAATATATAACAATAACTATTTATTGTCTTGGTTAATCGCTTTCAATGGCTAATAAAAATGTTGGCGATTAATTTTCTTTTGATCGACTAATTGCTTTGTACTGGACCTTTCAAAGACAGACACAGGCAATGGACACTTGTGAGGAATTTGTATTATCCCTGAAAACCTCTCTTCTGTGTCAATCCTGTGCTCTCTGTTATCTTCCTCACCTTTTCATCCTGCTCCCTAGTCCTCTTTAACACCCACCCTTTATCACACTTCACACATCACTGACAGTCTGCTGAGGCCATTTATGGCTCAGTATAAAAGGAGGGGGCTCTTTCTCCCTTGTGTGTGGCCAGACACAGAAACTGCCCTTAAACTGCTAACCTTTGTTGCTTTGAATACATCTCAACAGGACAGACAGAACACCGGTGTGGCAATTCACACCAGTGACCAACCAAAAGCTGGTTAAAGGGACACTCCACAAAAAATCTATCTTTGTGTATCAAATGCTTGACCCTTGTAGGCGACATAATATATTAACCAGACGATATTAATTAAATTAATCAGTGTGCTACAACTCTGTAGCATGTTTAACATTACTTCTTAAAACTCACTTTTATCGTTTTTTTATCTTGTGGGGGTTTTATTTTCCTCCTAAATGTTTTATTGTTATACTTTTAAATTCTACTTGTAATCTAATTATTTTAGGATTTTACCTTTTGTTTTAAAGGGGACATGTCATGAAAAACTCACTTTTTCGGTGCTTGTGCACATACATTTGGGTATCTGGAGTACCTCCCAACCCACAAACTGTGAAATACTGTAAGACAACCCAGTCAGGGTTTTTTTGGGCTGCTGAGATCAGAAAACATGTGATTAAACAAACCATTCAGATTTGATTCCCCGTCCTATGTCACATGCTCATTGGTAGGGATGCACCGATACCGGATCGGATATCAGGCCGAAACTGACTCAAATAGGTGGATCGGATATCAGTGACAACAGGGCCGATCTATTAAATTCAATTCTATGTTTATATACTATATACATTATATACAGGAAATGTAATTCCTGTTTACGTTTTGACCAATTTGTGGCTGCATTAAAAGGTTTACACCTGAATTGTGTTTACTGTTAATTTTGAAGATTTTTTTTGCCAAGTTGTTGGTGTACGATTTATTATTTTAATAATAAATAACAATTCAGTAAATTTATGTCTATGTATTTATTTGTTAAATTTAGTTTTACAAAGTTAGAAAAGCAATGTTTAAGACAAGTCTGATGTTGCCTTAATGATCCCAGTCACTTCCACACAGTGAGGCATACAGCTGATTAATTAAACACTGGTATCGGATCGGTACTCTGTATCAGCCGATACCCAAAGCCCAGGTATCGCTATTGGTATCTGGGCTGAAAAAGTCGGATCGTGCATCCCTACTCATTAGAATATATCGACCACAGCTCGAGAACTAGCTTTTTCGGGCGGGGGTCTTAAAGAGACAGGCACTAAAACGGAGCGTTTCAGACAGAGGGTGAATACAGGTATATTCAGACACCTGGTATGAGAAAAATGAAGTGTTTTTTGAAAATTAAAGCACGAAAACATGTTCTAGTAGAAACCCAAAATACAAGTATGAACCTGAACATGAGCAAGATATGTCCCCTTTAATGTGAAGCACTTTGTAACTCTGTTTCGAGAAGTGCTATTTGAATAAAGTTGATATTATTTTTATGACATAAGCACGGCAGATTTGTAAATTCAATCCAGATTAAAAAGGTACCGTGGTGGTTTCTGTTTTTTCTTTCACACACACAAACCTTAATGCAGGGCTCATCCAGCATGGGACTGCCATTGTGGTGTTGACTGCTGCCCTGAGCCGACATGTCGCCGCTGTTCTCCTCCATTGAGCGCACCAAAGGACTGTGTGAGTGCACCGGGGAGGGTCGGCTGGTGGGAGGAGACGCAACGGAGTGAACGCTTCCGCTGACGATCATCAGTCGAGCCTGGCTCTCCTCTGAAGTCATCTAGAGGAAGGAAACAGATTATGAGATTGCTAAAAACTTGTGAAACTACAAGATAGGAAGGTGCTGAAAATTACTCCTAACGCAACATACAAAAACTAAGAGATAAGTAACTATGGTTTGGATAAATTGGAATAAAAAAATACTCAAGTTTGTCATATTTTTTACATTGAAGGCTTGATTGACACTTTTAAAATTATGAATCCTGAAAAAGACATTTTTCCATCACTGTACAAAATATGTATAAACTTAACTAGAATGAATATGATACCCATTTAAAATGATTGCTTTGGTTTACTGACCTTCAGTGGACTGGGGTTTTTTAGCTGCACATACTTCTTCAGTGCTCCTCGGCAGCGCTCCACAATATGCTCCATCTGTAGGTAGCTGGCAGCGGTCAGGTAGTTGACAATCTCCTCTGGGTTAAACTGCAGGACGCCCGTGTAACAAGACTGAAGCAGATCGCACACCACTGTGGAGCTGTACAGCATCGACACCTGGGGAAAAAATGTGAAACAAATAATGTAAAGAAGCACTGTTTTCTTCCTCAGCAGGAGAGCGTTAAAGAAAGACACGACGACAGTGTGACTTTGTGTGTGTGAAATGTTGCCTACCTGAAGCTTGGGGGACGGGTTGAGGAGGAACTGGTCCCTCAAGAAGGGCGAGCAGGCAGCCAGCACCACCTTATGTCCCCTGAATGTCTGGTTGTCGCTGGCCATGATGGTGATGTCACAGAAGTGCTGGCGGGACCTCAGCGAATTCATGTGCTTCAGGGTCGTGTCCCCGTGGCCTGGTAACCGGAAACACAGCATCTCCATCTTGGCTGAAGAGAAATGGGGAAGTATAGTATTTATTAAAAATAACTCAATGAGATGGTCTTTAAATCTTTAAATTACAGATTAAAAAGCAGACACAATGTGTTCAATACCAGATACATCATGGCTACCTGATCTAACCCCATTATGCTCCTGTATGGCCCCAAATGAACTCAAAATCGCACTGCAGCAGAACCGGGCTGGAACTCAGTCAGACAGGGTTTATGTTTGAACAAGATTCTAGTCAAATGCTCGGGTCCTGTAGCATCATTATAAACTAGTTCTTCTGCTTAGGTGAAATCTGGCACTGAGGGTTATTTTTTGGGATGAATCAAAGTTTCAGAAATACCATATACATATTCCCGCTCGGAAAAAAAAAAAAAAAAATCAGAAGACAAATCAATTGTTGGTCAATTTGAATAACATAAATCTGTGACTGTTAAATCTCAAAGGCCTGATTTCTAGACAAAATGATTAGTTGAGAAAATAAGTGGCAGATTAATCTGTAATGAAAATAAATCAGCTTGCTGGTTTACATACATAGTACAAATTGTGGATTAAGGTTGAGTTGAGCAAAACTGCCAAAAGTCAAATACCACAAATTAAACCATTCAATGTCTCATCAACAATTAGGTGATATTTTAGGCCTATATACTAGTGATTTACCACTAAAGTTATATCATCTATACTTGCTGCTATGTGTGAGTGATGTGGCCTGTAAGAGAAATAATAATGTTGATATGATGAACCAGCCATTGGTCATTTAAAGCTGCAGTATGCGATATTGGCGCAAATATGATTTAAAAAAGTTATTTTTAGAAAACGGCCGCTATATCGTGACAGTAGTACATGAAACAGGTAACCTGAAAGAAAAATCATGTTCCTCCGTGTCCTCCGGTGCTCCTAACGGCATCTGAAGGATTTCACTTACCGGAGGAAAACAAGGTCCGCTGTCCAGCTGCAGTCTATGAGAGCCGGCTGTCAATCAGTCGCGCACTCCGACCAAACGGTCAAACTAGGCAGCGCTGATCAAATATGAATCAATATTCTGTTACTGTAATGCCTATTTCTCGCCTCAAATGTTTTCAGAATCATCTTGTAGTGTACTGTTTAGCTGTAAAATGAGAAAGTTAGTGACGCGGCCGCCATTGTAAAATCTGTTGAAGGAAGCCAAGTTCTGGTCACATGACCGGAGCACAGCCAATAGGAAGCTCTCTCTCTCTGAAAAGACCTGTGATTGATCAAAATCTGCCGTCACAGGCTAGATTTTCTAAAGCCTGAAAACAGAGCCATGAGGAGGAGCAGAAGTCTAGTTTTCTCTCAGAACACTTGAATTACAATATGCTGAAAGGTTATTATGGAATTTTTGCCAAATTATGCCAAAAAATTGTTGCCTACTGTCACTTTAAGATCAAGAAAACACACATTTTAGCTCTATATCGAAACTTTTACTTACTACGTGTTATAGTACTGTAAGTCAATATAATACAGCTAGATGGTATGTTGTCTCATATCGCTATATCGACACATTTTATAAAGATAATTCACCAGTTTCGACTTGAGGGACGTTGAAAAAGTTGGCTCACATGGAGGAAAGCTAAAGACCATCATGACATGTGTTTTAATAACAGTGGAGTCTGTAATCAAATTAGGCTATTTAACGTAAGTAAGTAAGCGGTTGAAATCGATCATAACATGATTGTTTTTCCTCCTTTTCCTTCTGGCCTAACGATACCCACTTGTCTGAACGTTAGCTACCGTTAGCTTATCTGCTAACGTTACTGAGCAACCACAGAAACAACCAGAAGCTCCCCGGTTACCGTGAAACTTTAACCGTCACTCACCTCCGCTTTTCCCTTTGTTGAATGTCTTATGTGCTTTCTAAAAAAAACACAAATGTGGGTTTGTTTCAACAGGACAGCCGCTGATTCAGTTGCTGTGAGTTAGCCGGCTGTGTTTCCTCATCCCTAACTACCTCGATTCCTGTTTACTTTTGGCCCTCTTCTTTTTTTTGGGAGGAAGTACATGTCGTGACAACAAACACAAACCCGCTGGTCTCCTCTCGCCACTAAAACTGACCTTGAATCGGTTTTCGTTGGACGCTTCCCCTCGCGGTTAGCGGTAAAACTAGAGAACGCACACTGACTTCTGATCAGTTTGTTTTTAAATCAGTGGGGGCGGGGCTTGGCTTGGGACGTGGGGGGCGGGGCTTGGGACGGTGACGCGGCACGTTCATCTACGTCGATGCGCATCGCGAAACATGTCGGCAACCGAGACAACGACGAAGGTAGCGAACCCCTTTGCAACACCAAATTACACGCTAACGACATTTACGTTTGTTAAACCACCTGTAAACGTATTCGCCTACGTAGCAAAACACACGCTACTAAAGCTTCAGTCTGCCATAGTTCAGAAATGTCTCTACTTGTCGGTTATAGGAGCCCTTTGTTGTAACCTCGGCTACACTGCTTGCTAGCTCTGTTAGCCTGTAACGTTAACAGTTCAGTGTTAACTAACGTTAAATACTGTAATGTTGTTAATTTTTCTGTTATCTCCTCAACTCGTTGACCGGTAAATCATTGGCTGTCGTCTTGCGTTGCTTTTAATCATTTTTTAATTGTATTTTTGTATGTTGTGAGCTCAGTTTTTAGACCAGTTTTCAAAGCTAATGTTGAGACAAACTGTCCTTTTTGCATACACTGTGAGAGGAATGAGGTAAAAGCAGGCAGGATTATAAGCAGTCAGTGTGTGAAATATAACTACATTCCCCCTTTTTATTTCACAGACTATTGTTGCTTTGAATTGTGTAAAAAAGGCATGAATGGGTTGATTGACTGATGGCGGCACTTGACGTAATAACAGAGAAGATCAGCCATTGGTTGAGCGGTTTATTTTGGGAAGGAGAAGGCGGAAATTAGATGCATTAACACAAAATGTTTGCTAGTTATAAACACAAGCTTGCTCCTTTAAAGTGGCAGTAGGCAACAATTTTTGGCATAATTTGGCAAAAATTCCATAATAACCTTTCAGCATATTGTAATTCAAGTGGTCTGAGAGAAAACTAGACTTCTGCTCCTCCTCATGGCTCTGTTTTCAGGCTTTAGAAAAATCTAGCCCATGACGGCAGATTTTGATCAATCACAGGTCATTTCAGAGAGAGAGAGCGTTCCTATTGGCTGTGCTCCGGTCATGTGACCAGAACTTGGCTTCCTTCAACAGTTTTTACGATGGCGGCTGTCACGCTATAGTGGCCGTTTTCTAAAAATAACTTTTTTAAATCATATTTGCGCCGATATCGCGCACTAAAGCTTTAACTGTTTTTTGGGGTCACAAAAGTATTTGGTGTGTGTGTCTGGTGACTGGTGACCCCACACACAGTTATTACATCTTGAGTATGTTGTCAGTCATGCAGATCTACACTGGAAAAAGAGAGTGCAAATCAGTAATGACACCCAAAACTAAAACCTGAACCACTAAGTTGGTATTAACTTTGTTTCCTGGGAAATGTATTTTCACTAGAAGCATGCTGTAAGTTATTTTACCAGTCTAATAGTGTGCAAAATATGCTCAAAAAGCTACTTGCTGATTACTAGTATGTTTGTGAAGGTTCTCAGTCATCCAGGTCATGGTATCCGAGTAAGGGTTAAATCAGCAGCAGCTGGACTTGGTTAAGGTTCTTGAAGACGTTTCACTTCTCATCCAAGAAGCTTCTTCAGTTCTGGCTAAATGGCAGGGAAACCCAGGAATTTAACCACCGTGGGGTCGTTAGCAGGATAAAAGAAACCACTCAGTACATTGGTGCTCCTAGGTGTGACGACTGTAGTTATGGGTCGTTACGCAGCTGATGCCTAGTGTGAATGACTGCCACATGGGTCGGTGGAGTCGTTAGAGTCAGTCGATGCCAGGTGTGAATGACTGTCGGATGAGGTCAAGTGTGAATGGTTGTTTAATCTCCTGGGAAGGGATGCCAGGACAGCATTGTAGGTGGAAAACAGGTGATGCCTTAGGCCTCCTCCTCTGTTGAGCGATGGCTTCTCTACTTTGGCATAGATGGCCTCTTTCATTCCTCTTTCAAACCACCTTTCTTAATCACTAGTATGTTAGTGTAGAGACGGCTCCATTGTAGAATCAGTGGACAGTTTTGGATTATCCAGTTATCCATTGTAATCCTGTTAAATTTTCTAAAATGTTGCATTACTTATTGACAAGACAGGGACAAAGAATACAGTATGTATTTGGCCAAGCCTGGGGTAGCACATGTTTAGGGAAGACACATTTTTAGCACAGCATGGTTCACTTCTGAAGTGTGGGCTTTCATAGGTATATATGTTACATAGGATGTAACATTAGATTTTTTGGTGTGCGAACGTGTCCAATTGTGTACATCATTACAGAACTCCAGTTATAGCTACATTTTTTCCACATTTTTGTGGCTGTTTGAACTGCAATAATGTGTACTGCAGTGAATGAATATAACCAGTAGTCTGTAATCCTTAATATCATCTGCTTTTTACAAGGACTAAGATTAATATTTTCTGTTATATTTACTGCTATTTGTTGTTTCTCTTCCAGGTGCCTCCTGAAGGAAATGACTCAGAAACACTAGCAGAGTCACTAGATGGACCAAGTCAAGTAAAGGAAGGTATGTCTACAGGGAGATATACTAATGTTTGAAATCTGTGCCTTTTTGGTACACAAATACACAGAAATATTGTGTGATTTTTGTTATTATCACTTTTACAGATAATGCAGCTTCCACCACAGCTGCTGTTGCCAAGAAGACAGAGCCCATGGGTGGTATGCCGTCAATGTTGTCATCGCTGCAGCCTGGGAAGGACGCTTCCAGAGCTGGAGAGGAGGGAGAGAAATGGTCACCTGCCTCCTCGCCAAGCAAACCAGCAGCAGGTAAGACTCTGGATCCAGTCAGCTTTCATGTTATTGAAGCGGTGACTCTCAGTTGACATCAAGGTGATTTGTTCCTGAAGCATAAATTCAGCAGTAAATAATTTCCCTGCAGAGTTTGCTTTGCTGAGGAAGATAAACATGTTTATGCTCCTTGATCCTTCTCAGAATAAAGGCTTTGTTTATGTATGATTGAATGTGATACTAATTATTGATAAGTATTAAAATTATTTTTCAAGAAACTCACAGTAATTGCTTTTACCTCCCTCTCACAGGACACGCAGCAAAGTCCCTTTCGTCAATGTCCTCCTCTCCTTCTACGTCTTCATCGTTGTCCCCTGGCCGAGCAAAGATGAGTGTTTCTGGACCTGGCAGTAGTAAATCCGTCCTGGCACCTGCTCCTTCCCCCTCCTCCTCCTCTTCGTCTTCCTCCTCTTCGTCCTCTGCCACAGCTTCCTCATCTCCTTCTGTCTCCCCCGCCCCACCCAAGATCCACCGGGCCCGCAAGACCATGAACAGGCCTCCACCAGGGCAGGTGAGCCTATAGAGCAAGTGGTTAGCATTTTCATTTGGCACGAGAAAAATGAGATGTGTACCTCTGTCTTGATTTTGTACCAGCATTAAGGTATCTGGAGTTGCATTAAGGGATCTGGCGTTGCATTGGCTCTTTTTTATTCTTGACTAACCCTCTTGAAATGTTACAGTGTGAAGAAATCATCCAGCCACTGACAAAATGCATACTGTATAGCAGTGGATCAGTTCTTTGTTGCAACCTTTTCGTGACCATTTGAGTCACTGACTATTTTCGTTTCACAGATGAGCCACATTGAAGCACCTATGACACCTTCAGGATCCTCTGAGTCTGAAACTGGTTAGTGGCTGTAGCATACTCGCACCAATCGATGCGTGATGCGCGCGTGCATCGTGGAACCTCTTGCTTTTTATTTTGGCAACTATGTTAACAGGTTAGAGCAGCCACACAGCCCGCAAGAGCAGCGCGGCTCGGCTGCGTCTCTTCTTGAGATTCAAGGTCTTGCCTATTTTTTTTCTGTGTGCGGTTCACAGCAAAGATGGACAGTGAAAATTATCTCTTGACAGTATATTGACATCATACCAGAAACATTACTACAGTTTCAATGTCTATATCTGTAGAATATGTCACAGACATTAAAAAAAAGAAAATATTTATTTTTAACTCAACACTTTCTGTTTCTGCTTCTAAATAAAAGCCCTCTAGTGTTTTTTCTGTGGACAGAATTCCTTCATTTGTTAGTTAGTTAGTTTATTCTGAAATATTTGCAGGATAGTGTTGTGGAAAATGCAGTGACTTGCAAAGCTCCATAAATGAATACAGAACTTTTAATTGTGGACTATTATTATTATTTACAAAATCACACGCTTCTGAACTTTTTTCTGTCTAAAATAAATATAAATGACATTTATAATAAAATAAAATGGCCGTTCTGAAAGGTAAACTCTATGTAGAAAGAAAGGGCTGGCAGTAGCAGCGCATCACCAGCAACGCTGTCTATGTGGACACCCCATGTGTGAGAGATGCAGCAGTTCAGCCGTCACACGCTGCTCATGCAGGCAGTGTGGCCGGGACGTAATGTTTGCCTGTGTAAAATAATCAAATCGTTATGAATAAAAATGAGTGAGAGTGCCTTGTATACGTTAAGACTCACTCTGTCGTGGTTGTCACGTTTCCAACAGTTGCGAAGAGGAGAAAACTGGGTCATTTATCTGATGGCTCACCTGAGAAGTCAGAGAACGTTCCAGAAAATGCTCAAACAGTGGTAAGGTTATGTCTTTGCAGGTACATCATTTACATTCACTAATCTAAATACATGTAATTAGATGGATGTTAATATTCTTATTTCTTTCAAAAATCAGGAAGAAAAGTTATTCCATAAGAAGGTGGAGTCTGTCACCAAGACTGCACCAGAAAAGAGCAACAACAGCGTGGTGAAGTTGGAGGAGGAAGTATCCGGGAAAATTCAGATTTCCAGTCCGACCACGCGAGATTCAGAAAAGGTTTGAGGGTTAGATTTACTTATTGTCCACTACAAATGATCACTCACTGTCAACAAATGCATATATTATTGAGCATAATGCCATAGTCAATGTGCTGCATGTTTTGTTTTTTTAACAAGCAACACTATTGTCAAACTTGTATTCATTTTGCTTCTTCTGTAGTTTGAAGATGGTGGGGCAGAAGCAAAGCAGCACACTAAAGACATAGAGGGGTCAGTGAACATGTCAGATCATGTGAGTGATTCTATCTATTTTACTAGCTTGCTAATAAATCTTATCTAGTTATAGTGACGCTAATCTCTTATTTTGTCCTCTAGATATTCAGACACAGTGAAAATGTTGTAGTTGGGTCATATTTACATACTTGGTGGGTGAAGATTGTGCTGATATCCCACTAGAATACTGAGGTAGATACAGTACAATGCACACCTGCCACATTTTCTATCTTTCAGAGGCTAGAAAACCTAAAGAATCCATTGGTTCCAACCACGTCATACTAGCTTGTCAGGAAGGAGGCTCAGTAACGCTCCACATTTAGGCTAAATTTTTGCGAGTAAAAACTGGCATGGTCATTTTCAAAGGGGTCCCTTGAACTCTGACTTCAAGATGTGTTAATGAAAATGGGTTCTATGGGTACCCACGAGTCTCCCCTTTACAGACATGCCCACTTTATGATAATCACATGCAGTTTGGGGCAAAAACCATACAGTTTTGACTGTAGTATAAATGTGTTATTTTCACCTATTCTAAAACTGATGCATACTGGGGTCCCTAAACAGTCTTGGAATTACATAAGTTGGGTATGTCTGTAAAACTGATACTCTTGTGGGTCCAATGAGCCCATTTGTATTCATGTGTGATGATGTTAATCTCCATAGTAACCATTTCATATAATGAGACCATTTTTTGAAACTTGACCTCACTGTATAAAATGACCTGTGGTGACCTCTAGGATAATCACAGCCTCATGAAACTTTACAACCACGAACTAGAGACCTGGTGCATTCAGAGGATGGATGGCTTTCCTAGGTAGATTGACAATAAGGGGGTTTCTGAGCAGTGTCCAGAACAGAAGTGCTCGCCATCCAATCGTCGAAAAATGCAGCTCTTGCAGAAATCTCCAAATGTCAAATGTTTTTCACAGCATGACTTTTTTTCTATGGTGTTCCTCAAGGGATGGTGTCTTAATTTGGTATTTTGGAGGGATTATTGATCATTTTTTATCAATTCTCGAGTGGTAAAAAAGTGCAAAAAGACATCAATGAGGATGGGAATGGCCATCATATACTTCTATCATAATGTTCTAAGCCCTTATTCACTTTTACAATTTATTTTAATTAAAGGCAGGGTTGACGATTTTATCCAGTATACACTATTTGTTATATTGGTTGAAATGGTCTTTACACCCCGACAGCGATCCATTACTTATGAGCTCTGAAAAAAGACCAGAAAAGATCCGTCATCTGTAGCTGCTGTAATCCTGTAAAAACGTCTACCAATCACTGCCTCTGCGCCCAGTTGTAAAGAACCAATCAGATGCCTCCCTGCCTCCCTGCCCGTACTCTACCCTTGGCGTGCACCAGTCTGAACTCAAAGCGCGTCGCCGCCGCACGTTTCCTGGAGAATGGAAGAGAGCTCCTGAGGCATGCTACTTTCAAATTATGCTAGCTCTCCAAGATCGTCGACCCTATCTTTAATTAATTAATTCATGTTTATTTCTGATTTATGACTAGAACATCTTGACACAGTGCTGAGCTGCAGCTCAAATTAATCTTCAGGTTCCCAGTTTTCAGATGATGTACACCACTTCTATGTGACATCTACTGTTGACCTGCTATCTCCCCCTAAAGACCCCCTGTATCCCCCTAAAAAAGACAAAAAACGATCTATTGGGGGTCTCAGAGGGTTAAGGCCCGACAAACAAGTTCCGTGCATTTCCTTCCTCTTAAAACATTTGCAAAGCTAACTGTAGAAAAGCAGGAAAACAGTGTCAGGAATGTGTATCGTGTATTGTGTGCGCATCCCTGTCTTCCCACGTTCGTACCCGATCATAAAAAAAACCCCACTGCGCTGTAGTGCTACCGGTGACCAACAACTCCACATCCCCTCTTCGTTTGGTGTTATAAAATCGTCAGTTACCTTTTCTTTTCTACCCTTCACAGATGTCACATTTTTATAGACAGAATTTGTCCCTTTCAGAGTTCAGAGTGTGAAACAAAGAGAGCCGTCCAGAGTAGAAACGAGAGCGAGGAGTCCTCGTGGCCGCAGTCAGACCAGGACAAAGAGAGAAACACAGCGGATGTGGTGGAGACGTTGGGAGGTGAGTGACGTTACCTAGTGGTCTTTCTAAAAACCACCATAACAATAAACAACATTGAATCGTGTTAGATGTAGTTAGAATATTTTTTTTTTTTAAACAGAAAAATCTTTTTAATGTCAAGGTGAAAACAGATCTCTACAAATATATCTAAATTAAATACAATGTAAAATACTTTGTGCAAGCGTTCACCCCCTTTACAATGACTCACCTAAATCGTCACTGGTGCAGCCAGTTGAGGTCCCATAATAAGCTGAATGAAGATCACCTGTGTCTAATCAAGGTGTGGCCATTGACTTAAGACTTAAATCCTCCTCTGTCTGGAGGTCTCTGCCAAAAAAATGAGACCATGAAGACAAAGAAACTCTCCAAACACATTCGTGACAAGATTATTAAAAAGTACCAGTCAGGGGAAGGATACAAGAAAATTTCCAGGGCGCTGAAAATCTCTTGGAATACAGTCAGGACGATCGTCAAAAAATGGAAAGAATATGGTAAATCTACCGAGAGCAGCCTGTCGTCAAAAACTGGGTGTCTTATGCAAAAAAAAAAAGGCACTCGTGAGGGAAACCACCACGAGAAGTGAGAATTTGTGGAAGGATTGTTGAATTGTTGTTCACTCATAGTCTGTGTGCAACCCGACAGACCTTGAGCAGTTTTGCAAGGAAGAATGTGGACAAAATGTGTCCAGATGTGCAAAGCTGATACAGACCTGTCCACAAACACTCAAGGCTGTAATTGCTGCCAAAGATACCTCTTATTAATATTGATTTGAGGCGGGTGAATACTCATGCAAATATGTTTTGGGTAGAAATCTTTCTCCTTTATTTTAAAGTATTTTTTCTGTTTATAAATACTTTTGATTCAGTTTTAAACATTAAAGGTTATAAGAGGAGTGAATTGCTCTTTATTGGTATTGTATCTTAAGCATGTGTACCTCATTAAACTGCGTTGTCTCTAATGCGTATCTCTCACGGCCGGTGCTTATATACTTTGTCATGTGGTTTGTCTTCAGCAGAAAGGCCCAGTGAGTACACGGAGGTTCCCTTGGGTGCTCTGGACATCGCTGCTGCCGACAGTCTGACACTTTCTCCTCATCACGGTAGGTTTATGATACATATGTGTCATGGTAGTATGAAACAAGTAACACGTTTTGGGACAATTAAAAGATTTTTTTTTTTTTTACCTAAAACGGTAATGACTGCTGCCAGGACATTACTGGACAGTTGACTTAGTCTGATGTACATCTGGAATGAAATTAATCTGCAATTATTTTGTTTAATCGTTAACTGATTTGATTAATTGTTTCAGTCATTTAAAAAAATGTATTCTCTGATTTCAGCCTCTCAGATGTATCTTTTCTTTGATTTATGATAGTAAACTCTAGTTGCAGCTCTAGTTTTGTCCATCCTGCTCTCTACATGTGGATTTATAAGGATCCAGATAATAACAAATTGCGCTGTTAATATAAACTTGTATAACAAAAATTTCGGTATACTATTACTTTCAATATTGATTGCTGTGACAATTTTTTAAGTGAATCAATAATTGTTTGGTTTCGAAATCGTCAGAAAAAGGTCAAAATTAACTTTTTTGTCTTGTCCGACTAACAGTCCAAAACAAAAAGGTATTTGATTTTTCCATCCTTTTAAACAAAGAAAAGCAGCAAAACCAGAGGATGTTTGGCGTTTCTTGCATAAAAAAAAATACTTAAAAGGTTAACTGATTATCAAAACAAGTCGCGGGTTAATTTTCTGTCAAACAGTTAATCGACAAATCATTTCAGCTGTAATATAATAATACACATTCAGGGATGGTGACCATACTTTAATGTTGAATGGACAGTTGCCTTCAGACCATAAATGAACAAATGAAACGAACAATTATGATCAATTGTTTCTCTGCCCGCTACAGAAGGAAGTGATGCAGGAGACACAGAGCGGCTGGAGGAGCTTCCTCTCTGCAGCTGCAGGATGGAGGCTCCTCGAGTGGACAGCACCAGCCACCGTGTCAGCAGACAGTGTATGGCCACTGAGAGCGTCAACGGAGAGGTTTGTCTCTGTAGATCTGGATAGCAGGACAGTGTCTCTGCTGGTCTGTGGTAGTTCATAAAGCTCACAAATAACTTCTCTTTCAGCCACATCTCTAACTGTGTAGTCTTGTCTCTCCTGCTCTGCTCGTCAGCTGAGGGCTTGTACCGATCGGACTATAAAAGGGGAGACCATGCGGCCGTCCAGTCGCGTGTCCCTCATGGTGCTTTGCGACGTCCATCGCTCACACATGGTCAAACACCACTGCTGTCCTGGATGTGGATACTTCTGCATAGCGGTAAAGGGTTCAAGCCATGTACTGTCATCATTACAAATACACAGTGTATTTAATGTTGTTCGCTTATGAAATGAGGACGTTGGTCCATGGCTGCACAATAGCTGTTTACCAATGCTGGTAATGCTGTAGGGCTCTACAGGCTATAACTTAAATCTGGCTTCAAATGAATGTTAATGCTCTCTCCTCCTAGATATCATGTCTTCTCTTTATGTTACTAAACTCTTCTTTCTGCCCCTCGATATTTTACTTTCTTCTTCTCATTCTCCTCCTCTATATCATACCTTATTTTCCTCATTCTCCTCCTCTATATCCTACCTTCTTCTCCCCTTTCTCCTCTTCGATATCCTACCTTCTTCTCCTCTCCCCTTTTACCTCCTCTTTATCCTACCTTCTTTTCCTCTTTCTCCTCCTCTATATCGTATTTGCGTCTCCTCTTTCTCCCCCTCTATATCTTACCTTCTTCTCCTTTCTCCTCCTTGATATCCTACTTTTGTCTCCTTTTTCTCCTCCTCTATATCCTACCTTCTTCTCCTCTTTCTCCTCCTTGATATCCCACTTTCTTCTCTTTCAGGGCACGTTTCTCGAGTGCTGCCCAGACCAGCGCATCGCTCACCGTTTCCACCGGGGTTGTGTGACGGTGTTGGGCGGCGGGCGCAGCAGAGCGAACGGCGGCGGTATGCTTTTCTGTCCCCACTGCGGCGAAGATGCGTCCGAGGCCCAGGAGGTCACCATCCCCTCCTTCAGCTCGGCCACAGCCTCGGCGACCACAGTCGTCACCATGTCGGCCTCCTCCACCACCACCCCGTCTCTGCCTCCGTCTGCCCCCACGGCACCCTCCCTCACAGCCTCAACAGGAGGGATGAAGGACGGAAAGATGCCCGAGAGACCCGTCAGGTAAGATTGGATGTGCGTGAGAGCATTATTGGCTCCATTAAACTATAGAGAATGTTACGTTCTCACCTGTGCTCTTTGTCACTACCTCTTCCAGTGCACGTATGCATAGTCATGGCTTGGTGACGCTGGCAGTGGAGCAGCAGCAGCAGCAGCCCCCGCAGCCTGTAGCCTCTGCAGCAACTGCGGCCACCATCCCCCCAGCAGAGGAGGGAGTGGACAGCGTGGGGCCCTCTCTCTGTATGCCGAATGGGAAACCCATCAGTCCCAGTGCACTTCCACCTGGGCCCAGCAGGGCGGCGCTGCAGAAGGCCATTCTCACACAGGATACCGAGAGGTTGGAGTTTAGATTTGACTATTTTCAGTCACAGTAGGTTAAAGGACTGAACAGTGGACTAGATACAATAATTAAGAGACATAAGAGCATTTTCTAAATCATGTTCTTTTATGTTTAAACACTTAGTTTACAAATGTTGCAGTGAAATTATTTCCTGTTTTGTTTGCTTTAGCTCTTCCAAGAGAAATGACATACAGTAGCTTTCAGTGGACAAGAGGACATCATTTTAGACTAATTTGATGTTTTTGATTTGCCAGGAGGAAGAAACTGAGGTTCCACCCCCGCCAGCTTTACCCTGCTGCCAAGCAAGGAGAGGTGCAGAGAGTCCTGGTCATGCTGAGTGAGTGGGCTTGCACTTTTCATTCATGACTAAGTGCCATAATTACAAAAAAGCGCTTCATGATAGATTTTATTTTACATTCGTTATGAGAAGTATCGACCCTTTGTGCATTTCCTCTTGGCTGCAAATCACAAGACGAGATCATGATAAATTTGTACAATATTTGTGTATAAAAACTGTTTGTGTGTGTGTGTGTATCACAGTGGAGGGCATAGATCCAACATACCAGCCTGAATCTCAGAACAGGCGCTCTGCTCTACATGCTGCAGCTCAGAGAGGTCTGCTTGAAGTCTGCTACATGCTTGTACAGGTGAGAAATTGAGACAATTTTTAGCATCTGTCTTGATGGTTTCTTTCTGTGATTAGTTCTCATGCCGTAAAGCACCTACAATAAAAAAAAAAGCTAAGTTATTGCAGGTTCATTTTTCAAATGTGAGCAAACATGGGTAAAACGTGTGCAGCAAAAGATAATATGAATCTATAGCACTTGTATTTATTATTATTTAACCTTTTCCAACCCCCACCCCTCTTTTTCATAGACCTATTTTTGTCTTTTTTAGTGGGGCTACTGGGGGTCTTTAGGGGGAGATAGCAGGTCAACAGTAGATGTCACATAGAAGTGGTGGACATCATCTGAAAGCTGGGAACCTGAAGATTAATTCGAGATGCAGCTCAGCATGAGAAATTAAAAAATAATTAATTGATGAATTAAAATAAATTGTGAAAGTGTATAAGGGCTTAGAACATTATGATCATATATGATAGTATATGACGGCCGTTCCCATGCTCAATTATGTCTCATAAGTTGTTGCAGCAATTTTTGGTTTGATACCATTTGTTACACAGATTTCGTGCTAAATTTAGCCGTTTCTTTGACACTCGAGAATTGATAAAAATGATCAATAATCCCTCCAAAATACCAGATAAAGACCTTGAGGAACACCATAGAAAAAGTCATGCTGTGATTTGGTATCAAAAACTTTTGACATTTGGAGATTTCTGGAAAACTTGCATTTTTTTGGTGATTATATGGCAAGCACTTCTGTTCTGGAAACTGCTCAGAAACCCTCTTATTGTCAATCTAACTAGGAAAGCCATCCATCCTCTGAATGCTCTAGGTCTCTAGTTTGTGGCTGTAAAGTTTCATGAGGCTGTGATTATCTTAGAGGTCACCATAGGTCATTTTATACAGTGAGGTCTCACTACAATGAAAGGTCCTCTATGGGGACTAACATCATCACACATGAATATTTATTAGGCTCATTGGATCCACAAGAGTCTCAGCTTTACAGTCATACCCAATATATGTAATTCCAAGACTGTTTAGGGACCCCAGTATGCAGAAATAAATAAAAACTGCATTTTGTTTTTCCCCAAACTACATGTGACTATCATAAACTGGGCATGTCTGTAAAGGGGAGACTCGGTGGTACCCATAGAACCCATTTTCATTCACATATCTTGAGGTCAGAGGTCATAGGACCCCTTTGAAAATGGCCATGCCAGTTCTCCCTCGCCAAAATTTAGCGTAAACTCTTAGCGTTACTTAGCCTCCTTCCCGACATGCTAGCATGACATCGTTGGTAACAATTGATTCCTTAGGTTTTCTAGTTTCATATGGTACCATATGGTACCTTCACTGTAGCTCTAGCTCTGAGGTTAAAGCATAATGCAATTTAAAACACAGCGCTCATTATTCTGTGTATTTATTTTGGCTTTTAAAGTCTTGTGATTATGTTTGATTGTATACTGACAGGCCGGTGCTAAAGTGGATGCCCAGGACAAGGACCTGAGGACCCCTCTGTTGGAAGCGATCATCAACAATCACATTGAGGTGGCTCACTACCTGGTCCAGAACGGTGCCTGTGTCTATCATGTTGTGAGTGTCTCGTAGTGCCTAAAATAAAAACCTAAATGTGAAGTTTCAGGGGTTTGGTTGATATGATCTCAGTCTTTGTTCATGTCTTCAGGAGGAGGATGGATATACTGGCCTCCACCATGCAGCCAAGCTGGGAAACCTGGAAATTGTCAATATGCTCCTGGAAACGGGGCAGGTTGATGTAAACGCACAGGTAAAGGAAGAGCCAATATTTTAGGGCCATATATGTCAGTTTGTGCATCATATCTGTCTTACTGGAGGCTAATTCTGACTCTTCCTATCGGTTCGTTTCAGGACAGCGGTGGCTGGACGCCGATCATCTGGTCAGCAGAGCACAAACACGTAGCGGTGATAAAAGTGCTGCTGAACAGAGGAGCTGATGTCACCATTAGTGATAAGGTACGTTTCTACTACTGTAGCAAACACTGAGGTCTGTAGATTGTGTTACATGAAATTTTTTTGCTAAATTTGTAGCCGCTCCTCTGAGTATATTGTTGTTATATTTGCTTACCAAAGCAAACCACTGAGTGTGTTTTTTTGAAAATGTGATATGTCCTATGATTCTGGAACAATCCAGTGTTTTTTAACTTCTCCCTGCCGCCCCTCACAGCTCTACTGTCTTGTAACAAGTGGTGACAAAGACAAAATGGCAAAATGGCTGTAGTTGCAAGAAAATGTTTCAGGTTATTACTTTAAACAGTCCCTCCCCTCCCTTCAGGAGCTGAACGTGTGTCTCCACTGGGCGGCGTATGCAGGGAATGTGGATATAGCAGAGCTGGTGTTGAACTCCGGCTGTTCCCTTGCCTCCGTTAACATGCACGGAGACACGCCGCTCCACATTGCCGCCAGAGAGGGCTACCTGGAATGTGTTACGTGAGTCAATGTCGATCACAAGCTGAAGCCTCGTTTAATGTACGAATCACATGCATCCTTTGCTTTAGCTTGAAGCCGTAGCTTATATCCACTACCATGTACCAACGGATATACTTTTCTCTTTCCTCTGCAGGTTGTTCCTGTCCAGAGGTGCAGACATTGACATCATAAACAGGGAAGGAGACACGCCTCTCAGCCTCGCACGGCCCGATACGCCGGTGTGGGTGGCACTCCAGATCAACAGGAAGCTGAGAAGGGGAATAACCAATCGCATGCTTCGGACTGAAAGAATCATCTGCAGGTAGTTGTTGTGTTATTTTAATGGAGACTTGTCTTCAAATGATAAACTTGTTCTTCTTAACCAGATATTTTTATTCCTCTTGTTTTTCCATTTCCTTCCTGATTTACCTCCTCCCTTCCTCCCAGTGACATTGCGCAGGGCTATGAGAACGTACCGATTCCCTGCGTGAACGCAGTGGATGACGAGGGCTGTCCTTCAGACTACAAATACGTTTCAGAAAACTGTGAAACTTCAGCAATGAACATAGACCGCAATATTACACACTTGCAGGTAAAATAATGATCATTTCAACTCATTATTCTCTTTCTGTTACACACATACAATTATTTAATCTGCAATGAAAAATCCATCTCATGCCTTTTTATATATCTGTACTTCAGCACTGTAGCTGCACTGATGACTGCTCATCTAGTAACTGCCTCTGTGGACAGCTCAGTATCCGCTGCTGGTACGACAAGGTAAATAGAAATGTCATCATCAAAGTAATCTGCTCGGAAAACCTGTAAGATTTAATCGAAAGCATTGACTGACGAGCAAAAAAAATTGTTTTTCAATGGGATCAATAAATATCCGTATAATCTGCAATTATTAGCAGAAATTCTAATGAGGTTTGGTTTGAAAGTCAGTGAGATCCGTGAGCTCAATGACTAGGATTCATGAGTTAGAGGAAAAACTAAATGAGTAAAACTAATCTCAATTTGCTGTATATTTTTTTTTTCTAGGACCAACGGCTGCTCCAGGAATTCAACAAAATTGAACCTCCACTTATATTTGAATGCAACATGGCGTGTTCCTGTTACCGAACATGCAAGAACAGGGTGGTACAGGCAGGCATCAAGTAAGAATTTCAAGGAAAACTCATTTAACATAATATATCTCAAACACCTTTTTTAAATAATTATTATAGCATCAGGTTTCACTTATGGGATAAACTACCTATTAAATTACCTTGTGAAGTTATTGGCTGGAAGATAAAAACTGTATATGTTGAGGTTTTGAAACGTCATAATTTCCTTTTTCCCTTCAGAGTTCGTCTTCAGCTGTACAGGACAGAGAAGATGGGCTGGGGGGTTCGAGCTCTGCAGGATATTCCCCAGGGAAGCTTCATCTGCGAGTAAGAGAGGCACACAACAGGTTGCTTTTTCTATGAAAAGTGCAAGGTTAGACATTAAGCTTCTTTCCTCCGTCCACACAGGTATGTCGGGGAGCTCATCTCTGACGCAGAGGCAGATGTTAGAGAAGACGACTCCTACCTGTTTGACCTGGACAACAAGGTGAACCTTTTTTTTCTTTTTCTGTTTCTGCTATAGACAATTTCACAGTTGTAAACATTCCAAATGTGTCCCAGTTTATTTCCTGTTGCAGTGTATGTGAATGACATAAGCTGACAGGAAGTAAAGATGGACCCAAGCTGTTGCCCAGCAATGCAATTCTGTTCAAACGGTCTATATAGAAACGGCAAAAAAGAGATGACGGTGACGGGAAACCTTAACTCATGCAGTCGCTGATCTAGACAAAAACCTCCCGATATTTTAGCTTACAGCTGACTTTCAGGTAACATTTTCTATTGTTGAAAAAACTCTCTAGCCTTTGTTGACATTTCTAAATGCACTACATTTATAATTTTAATATTTATAAGTCAATCACCTCCTCAATTTCACGAACAAGACCAACCAAAAGATTGTCAACCTTTGCTCTCCTTTATAATCAGTTTTACATTGTGTGCCGTGGAGTCAAATGTTTTTTGAAAGCTGCTGAATCGACACTATTTTGTTGTGAATCACTGCACTGCAAAAACATACCACAGTTGTGTTCCTTGGGTTGTCTCTGTATTTTGATAGAGATCTTATACATGTGCAGATTTAAAAAACAAAAATTAACATTTTCCTTCATTAAATTAAACAATCTTTATTTTTTATTTGGATAATAGTAATAAGATAATGATACAATTACAAGACTTAGAGTCTACAGCGGCTAGCTGCTCTGTGAGGCTGTACTTGGGCCCAGCGGTGCTTTGAGCTAAATGCTAACATCAGCAAGCTAACATGCTCACAATGACAATACTACCATGCTAATGTTTAGCAGGTATAATGTTCACCATGTTTACCATCTTAATTTAGTGTGTTAGCATGCAAACATTAGCTAATTAGCACACTAAACGGTCATTAGTTTTGCAGGTATTTAAAGGTGCTAAATGAGATTTGGAGCATTTCTATTGCATCCGCACGACTCTCAACATGGCGACGGCTGAACTGGTGGCTAGCAGCTAGCGGTGCTAACAGCGCTGACAGTGAAAACAACAGCAACAGTGCTGACAGAGCTAACAGTGTTAACCTGGGGGGGGGGGGAACCGGAGGGTGGGTGCTACGCTTCTGCAGCGGTGCCGTTGGTTGGGGCGGCGTAATCAGCTGTAACCGCCATAAGATCGCAGTGTAGAGCGACGGCTGTGAGCTAGCCAGTGGGGCATGCTCACTTGCACTAAAAGGCACGCACGGCCGGCCTGGAGAAGATTACAACACACACAGAGGGAGAGTGACACAGTACTAGCATGGTTAAAAACAAATAAGAATCACACAGTATCATTGAAACAAGAAAAGGCAGAACAAGCCAAACATAAAGATCATAAAATATGTGAATTTATTTTACATATGAAAAGGTAAAACTCGTAATGAAAACCAAAAATATATCTATTACAATAAATCTGACAGTATTTGTTAAATGCTACATGTGGTCTTTAACTTACAATGTCAGATATCAGGATCTGTTTATTATGCACAATCTGTCTAAACAGGGAATGGTTTCTAACACAATGCATGTTTTTGTCTTTGTGTGTTTTTTGTAAAGGATGGGGAGGTGTATTGTATCGATGCCCGGTACTATGGCAACATCAGCCGCTTCATCAACCACCTGTGCGACCCAAACCTCATCCCAGTGCGTGTGTTCATGCTGCATCAGGACCTGAGATTTCCCCGCATCGCCTTCTTCAGCTCCAGAGACATCCTCAGCGGACAAGAGTTGGGGTGAGACGTTGAGAAGCTCAGAGCTTTAGTTCCGTCCTTTACAATTCCATATTCACCCTCTTTTCTCTCTATAATTTTTCCAGTCTTTCTTACATCTATATTTCTCGATCCTCTTATCAAGTGCGATCATTTGCATTTGTTTTGCATTCGTCTTGTTTCGGGGAGTGAGTTATTCTTACCGAGCATGTAAGCTTTTTATTTGTTAACAACGTATCCGGCCTTCACTTTGATCAAGAACTATACAAATAATTTTAACTTGTCTGTTTCATTAGATTCGACTATGGAGACCGCTTTTGGGACATTAAGAGCAAGTATTTCACCTGCCAGTGCGGATCAGAGAAATGCAAGCACTCGGCCGAGGCCATCGCCTTGGAGCAGAGCAGACTGGCTCGACTGGAGTCTTGCCCAGAATCGGGAGCTGACTGTGGGATGACCATGCTGGGAAACTCTTAAAACACTCACCCATGGGGCCTTTTGGATTGACCTCATCCATTTCACATACGAACATTTAGCAATGGAAATACACCTTGAGGGTTTTATCATCTTTAAAATTCTATGTTTGATTCATGGTGCTGTTTTTTCTACTTGAAATGTACTTTTTTTTTTCTCCAAAACTTGCCAGCTTAAAGTTGATCATATCCCCCTATGGTAGAGGACATGGGCCTTGACATTTTTTTTTAACTGTGTGGGTATAAAACACTTGTGATTCTGTACATACAGTATGTTTACTGTATATCACCGTCTGTTTGCCTTGGCACATGAAGTTTGTGCATTAGAAGTCTGCCATCATATAACTGTCATACATACTGTGTGTGTTTTCTGTTGTGCCAACTAACGCAATGCATTTTTGACGCAGTACAATAATGGGTCAACCCTTTGCCCATACTGGACTCAAAAAGGACCTGGGTGATGGCGTTGTTTTTGGATGATTGTGTTGTCTTTATTTTCTTTATTTTTATACGCATTATTTTCTTTATCACATTTTAGTGTAATAAATTAGCTCATGAGTTGATCTTTGGGCTCTTGTATTAAATGTGTCATTCTCATTTTAAATCTGTTTCTCACTGGTTTACAACATCCTATGTAATCCTATAATCCTACCTTTATCCTATGTCATTTTGTGTGTATATACAATATTTAGATATCAAGTTTTCAGAGAGATGTGAGCTCTCATCTAGACTGTTGCATGTTAGTATTATTGTATAATCAGCAGGGGGCATTTACAAGCCACAATGCAAAGCCACAGAGCTGGAGAGATGGGCGGGATGCTGCACTGGGCACAGTCAGAGATGTGAAAAGGAAGATGTCCCACTCTGCCAATAATTCCATGTCCTCGAGTGTCTTTGATTGACAGGGAAATACAGGTTTACTGAAAGTGGGTCAAAAAAGGGTTCCATGAATTATCCCAAACAAACTTAATTGTCATTAAATAGATTTTTATCACTTATCCATATATTAAGTCTAAATATTAAAACTGGCTCGTTATAGAACCACTTATATTTATTGTCAACGGAGGAGCTACTTTCAGGACATAAGTAGCAAAGCCTTGAAATCATGAAATTTTTTTACCACTCTCTGTACATCGTGTATATATTAGTTAGTTATTAGTTTGTGGTAACTTGATTAAGCACAAATAATATGCATGCAAGAGCATGATAAACTGATATAAAACTAGGTTTTAATGCAGAGTCCTCCTATGGGTTAGGGCCTCAAGATCATAGTTATGGTTAAAGCCCCAATCATTTCATTCTATATTGTTCTTTTAGAGATGCATGCAGTATTACCAAAGAAATTTGCAATTAATCAGATTACCACAGATGCTCCACAGTGAATGTGGAGCCTTTGAGCCCCCTGATGGTCTTGAATCAGTGCTGGAAGAAGTATTCAGATCTTTTACTTAAGTGAAAGTAGCAGTGCTACAGTGTAGAAATACTCTGTTACAAGTAAAAGTAGGCTAATATCCCAAATCGTGCTTAAGTAAAAGTACAAAAGTATGCATTATGCAGACTGGCCCATTTCAGAATCATATATATTGTATTACAGTATTGGATTAGTAACTATTGATGCATTAATGTGTTCATCACGTTGTTGCAGCCGGTAAAGTTGGAGCTAATTTTAGTTAATGTACTGCTGGGTAGCTTAACCTATAATAATAATTTATTAGTTGATTAATAGTTTGTATTGCTGTACTAATCTAAACCTAAAAGTAACCTAAAGGTGTCAAATAGGTCCCAAATGTAGTGGAGTAAAAACTACAATATTTGCATCCAAATTGTAATGTAAAGTACAAACTCATTCTCACTCTTTGTGAGGTAAAAGTTCAGGTTTATACAATCCGACCAGAGTGATTCCTCTTTCTAATAAACAATCTTTGATAGCACGCGCAGGTGCGCTTCCCTCAGCAGGTGCGCTCGTGTCGTCACTGCCTAGTTACAACCGCCAGGAAGAAAAAGATTTCCTAACTTAGTTACTAAACCCGCTCAGACACGGCGGAGCTCGCTTTAAACGCGGTTTTTGTTGGTTTTAAGAACGTTTTACGATTAATTTAAGCAAAGGAAGTTGTGTTTTAGAAGTTAGGGAAGGAAAAGGTGGACGTGACGGTGGAGAATGGGTAAAAAACAGGAGACAAATCCGGACTCCGAGTATGGTGAGTTCACATCGTCCGTTACCTCAGAGGGTTACCACTGGTAACGATAACCAACCAACTACTCTAGGTTAACAGCATATGTTGTGTCTTATACTGAGTTCTTAAAACATTTTTTGTTGCAAGAAAAGTTTATATGTTAGGCTGATAATTTATTTTACCAAATGACGTTTTATTTTGACATGGATATGTTACTGTTAACTCGTTAGTAGCTAGTATCGAAATCGATAAAATCAGATTTGTTCCTTTTTATTTTGAAATCCAGCTCCTGTAGTTAACGTTATACAAACTGGAAATTTCCCCTAAGGCCAAATGTAGGCTTGTCTACTGATGTGTGTGTGAGTCAGCGTGTTTACCTGAGTGCCAACATTGTCCTCAATAAACATGGTTAAAATGTTTACGAACAACGTATTAAATTATATCATAATATATTTTTATAGCTGAGCCAAAACATCCCAGACACTTGACCTATAGAGGAAGAAATGCTTAAAATAATCAGGAAGCTTTGAGTTTGCTACAAATTAATCTCAGAGTATAAAAAATAAACTAATATATATGTATATTAGTTTATTAAAAAAACAATAATAAATAAGCTAAAAAATATACAGTATCTGTATATTTTTTAGCTTTTTTATTATTGTTTTTTTTTCTTGTAAAGTATTGGGTACTTTTACCTCTTTGTGTCTCTAAAAATAATACAAATATGAGAAGGAAAAATCACTTTTTGGTTTAGATTCTCAATAATTATCTTCCAAACTAACACATTTCCGCCTGTTATGAGAGGTTACAAGAAACATTGCTTCATTTTAAGGGGTCACAACAAGCCAGAAAGGGTCAGGAAACACTGCTTTAAATTAGCCAAACTGACAACTGAGCACTTTCTTATAATTAAATATAAAGTATACTGTTCCTTTGTTGTGGTTAAAATAAGTATATGCTTAATAAAGACATGCTGGTGGCAATTAGCCAGTCATAAAGACTGTCTTGTAAAGATGTTTTACTTTATTTTGTTGTGAGCTTGGCTATTTAGAAATCATACTGGTAGAAATCTGCCTTCCTGGTGTTAAAGTAGACAAGAAAATTGCATCTCATGGTCAAGTTGATTAAAAAAATAACTTCTCACAAGACGAGGCCAGTGACAGAAGATGATGAAGGTTGATTTGTTGCTTAGGGCTGTAACTGTAATTATCGATTTTAGGGCTGCAGCTCTCGATTATTTTCATTATCAGTTAATCAGACAATTATTTTTCTTGATTAATCGATTGATTATTTAGTCTACAAAATGTCAAATATGCAAAATGTCCTTCACATTTTCCCAGAGTAAAAAGTGACGTTTTCAAATGTGTTGTTTTGTCTGACCATCAGTCTAAAAGCCGCAGATATTCAGTTTGCTTTCACTAAAGACTGAGAAAAACTGAAAATATAGACAATTGTGAAGCTGGAACCTGACAATTTGTGTTACTTTTGCTTTAAAAAATGACTTATTTTATTAGTTGATTAATTATATAAGAAGTTGTTATGAAATCCTAACTTATTTTTGCTTGAAAGTGACATAAATGATTATTTGATTACCACAATAGTTGCAGATTAATTTTCTGTCAATTTAACTAATTGTTTCAGCTCTAATATTATTCATGCAGCCACAGCAGAGTCTTTCAATGGCTGGTGTGATATAGACAGACCGATGGACCGAACTACAGTATCATAAAAGACAAAAGAAGAGAAAGTTGTATCTAGTATTTTATACTATTTGATATTCAGCCGCCTGTCATTTGTACAGCAGATATTTGTTTCTCTGCATCCCTGTTTACTCTTTGTGGTATTTCGATATATTGATAGAGTCACATGTCTATTGACAGTCTGGGAGGTTTTGCAAAGGCTACAGTAAACAAACCCTCCCTGGAGGTAAATATCGGATGTCTCCACGTACTGTATATCTTGTGAAAACATCAGAGAATAAGACGACGACAGAAGAGCTGACTACAAGTGTCGGAGCTGACGCCTGAACTTCTGTTCTCAAAAGCCTTTGTGTGGAAATTCATGTTCTTCTTTAAACTCATCACCATTTCTAATTTGAAATTAGTTCTCTACTGTTGTTCTAGCCTTCATGAGGAAGTTGAAATCCTTTTGTTGAACACAACAAGGCTTCCTAATTCAGACTGCCTGTTGTTGCCCATTTAAGTTAGGTCGTTTTGTTCTACAATATGTTTGGGTTTCGTCTTGGAGCAGTTACACATTTCAGCATTTCTTCCTGTTAAGAAAGTGAAGACACTCAGTGTTGGGAAATAAGTGACTTGCGAGGGGTTGTTGTTGTTGCTGCAAATCATTGACCAGAAAGTTTGTTAAAGCTGCTTGAGGCAACAAGGGGAAAAATAAATCTCAAGCTAGTTAATGTAGCTAATGTATAAAGCAAGAGAACCACTGATGGGTTTATTTTTTTTTTTAAAGCTGAGTATCTGTTTTCGAAAGCGACGTAAAGTTCATCACGCAGAAACACAATATTCCTTCTGTAGCATGTTTTATATTAGGTTGGATTAGTGAGACTTAAAGATATTGTATGATGTCAAGTAGATTTTTTTTTTTTTAAACTGGAAGATATGTTATTTTGAAGCCAGGAACTCAACGTGATTAATGAACTGACATTTTAATAGATTCAGCAGCTCTCTCTATTAGAACTGAAACAATTCATCAGTTTTGGTAAGTGATTAGTGGTTAATGTTTGTCATTTGTCAAGAAAAACCACCAAACATTTGCTGGTTCCAGCTTCAGAAATGTTAGGAACTGACGCTTTTCTCTGTCATATAGTAAACCGGATATGTTTGGGTTTTGCACTTTTGCATCTTGGGCTCTGGAGAATTATAACAAAGAACGTATATTGCCAAGAAGTGAAAGTCAGTTGTTCGTTCCATTGCAACATCAGCACCCAGCAGCAAAGCTACGCTTCCGCCATTTTGGACTAAAAGTGACTACTGGACGCCAGTAATACGTCTGCCTAAAAAGTGCCGTACAAAAGTGAAACAAAATCATTTCTATTCTATTGTCATATTCTACTGAAATGGCCTGTGTTGAACAATGAAATATTATAAATATAATATGTGTTTTCATTCCAAATTGGCGGCAGCAGTCAAAAAACACTGGAGTTTTGTATCTTTACTTCAATACTCTTTGATTATAATGGGCATTTGTCACTATTTTCTGCCATTTTATTGGCTAAATGATGATTTTTATTGATCTATAATGAAAATAATCATTAGTTGCACCCTTACTCTCCATTTTCTCGTTGAATATTTATAACGATAACAAAATCCTTTTTGCTGCTGTCACGGCTTTGACGTGTTTAAAGGTAAATAAAGGTATTCAGGAGTCACGTTACAGTTTCAACACTCAAATCAATCACACTTTTCAATGAATACGCCCCTTCCCCTCATATCTTACACTACTTTGTAACAATGACTCTTCTTCTTTCTTTCTTTCTTTTCCCCTGGGATAGTCCTGTGTATACTGCAGGTTACCTATTAACCTCATTGTCATCTCTTTTCACTGTAATATACAGAGAAGGGTGAGGTTTGTACAATGAACCACCATACATTCTTTAAGATATATATTTCAGTTACTTAAAGAAAGGCATCCTTTCAGTCAAGTGACCCATTTCTTTGATAAATATCTATCACCCCAAATGACTGTGTTACCCAACTTGGGCAAAGTAAAATTATCTCCAGTCAAGGTCATGTGATGACCCTCACATCCGTCGTCTTACAGCTAGCCTGTCTGGGGTTCAAGGTGTAAAGGTTTTAAAGCTTTCCTCCAGCTTTTTACGAGGGCATAAAAGCTGAAAAGTCCTTTTTTATGTGTCACACAGAGACACAGTGAGCCATTTTCCATGTTGTCATTTACTCCACACATACAGCAGTATCCTAGCAGAGCTGAAATCTGACACTCGCGGCACGACAAGGCCGACGAACAGGTTCCTCTGTTGAGAAAATTTTATATAATTGCATATAATTGAGTCATTTTCCTCAAATTCCACAAACGCAGTTTTAGGAAAACAGCACAAAGGCATTGACATGGATAGAGATGTATTGTTTGTGAAATTCATGTTTCTTAGCGTGGCTGTCATCATTCACACATTTGTTTGTTCTTTACATAAGATCCATATCAGATATTACTGATAGGAGTTTGTTTAGAGGAGAGCACTTCTTATCTAAGACGTGGAATTTTAGTTTCACTGCTCCGTGGAAGTTTTTAATATTTTCTTGGCCTCCGTGTGGCAATTTGTTAAACCCTCATCGTGAATGTGTGTCTTTTAGTTTTTAGTTTACTAGACTAGAGAGCCTTAGAGCCGAATGAAAAGCTACAAACTTATTGCATCCTGTTTGAATATTTGCATCCTACTCAGGAGTCCTGACGGGAATGTGCACGCAATGTTGACAGTGTCCATTCAGCCCTATTCAAATTACACTCAGTGGAGATAGTTTAGCTCTTCTAGCTGCCATTAGAAATAATTATGGCGATCTGCCTGGCAAAATAACCAAATATAACCAAAGGAACAACTGCACACTTTTTTTATCACGTCATACGTTCAGGCTCAACCTTTTACCTTTTAATTTTCTATTAAATGCTGATTCTCCTGTGTTGTTATTTTGTTGTATTTTCATCCTGACACCTGCTTAAAGGTGTCTGCATCTTTTTCTTATGATCGTATACTCCAAGCAGCCTGTTGTGTTTTTCCTGCCCGACTGGATAATGCAACAAAGGCTAATTGAGGCTCTCATTGTCATGATATAGGAATGTTTTCAGTTGGGATTTCCTCAAACAAGTTTCCAGATAGTCAGTTTTGCCATTAAAATGATTTAAACGTCTGTCACTCTCCCTCCTCCGAAAGCCATACTTCGAATTCAAATTCTATTCAAATAAGCCTGAGCTGCTGGTCTCAGTGCTGTGCCTCAACTCTGATCCATGAAGCAGCATGATCCAGCATGAAGGAACTAACATGAACGCACTTCTCTTTAGTTTATATGGAAAGCAGCTTGTGTGAGACAAACGACACCCACTTAGATTTCATTGTTTGTTCTTGCTGGCAGTCTCTCTCTCTCTGTTCCAGGAAACAATGAGGAGACATTTCTTTCCTGTAATACCTGCCACCTCTGTTCTAGTCATTTTATTGTAAAGCACCTGTGGATAACTAACCTATAAACATAAAAGGTTCCTTCTCTTGTCTCTAAAAGTATTTCCTTGTTCACTTGCACAGTAATTCATTTACTCTGAGAAAATGACCCATGTTCAAAGTGAGCACGGGACAAAATTAACATCAAGTGCCATTATAAAAGCAAGTGATAAGCTAATGTGTCCTTGACAATCTGTCTGATACCAAACACAGAAGTTGCTGATTATAATGGTGTACCAGTCACTTTGCATTAAAAGCTACCCAATGTTGTTTTCTCTTCCCAGGAGAACCTGCTCAGTTTGACCCAACATTCAATGGACCCATGAAGAAAAGGTGAATCTGTCTCATTGGCTATTGACTGTTTCCTACTAACTAACTCCTTCTAATCCCCAGATCCTCAGCCCTAGCTGTGTCCCTGTTTGCCGAGTTTCTGTTTACTGACTGAATCACACTTATCAACCCCGAGGCAAACGTCAATGCAAAGCTCAGCCTGCTCACTTTAACCTGTCGTTGTCTCTTTTTTCTTTATTAGAGGGTGCACTGATATCATCTGCTGTATCCTGTTTATGGCGGTCATCCTCGGCTACATAGCGGTCGGGGTTTTAGGTGAGAGTAACCTGACAACACCAACACAGCCCCCTGTTATCTCCTCTCTGGGCCCTTCTTGTCCATTCTTTTGTTTGTTCAAGGAACAGTTCAACATCTGGGGAAATGTGTTTATATGCGTTTTCACTGAGAGTTAGATGTGAAGTCTGTTCAATATGAAACTAAGCTGGTTAGCTTAGCACTAAAATGGGAAACGGGGAAACAGCTAGCCAACAAAATCCACCTACCAGCTCCTCTAAAGCTCACTAATTAGCTAGGGCTGTCAATCGATTTAAAATATTTAATCGTGATTAATCGCACGATTGTCCATAGTTAATACCGATTACCGGTAATTGCAAATTAATCGCACATTTTTTATCTGTTCAAAATGTACCTTAAAGGAAGATTTGTCAAGTATTTAATACTCTTATCAACATGGGAGTGGGGAAATATGCTGCTTTATGCAAATGTATATATATATATATTTATTATTGGAAATCAATCAACAACACAAAACAATGACAAATATTGTCCCGAAACCCTCACAGGTACTGCATTTAGCATAAAAAATATGCTCAAATCATAACATGGCAAACTGCAGCCCAACAGGCAACAACAGCTGTCAGTGTGTCAGTGTGCTGACTTGACTATGACTTGCCCCAAACTGCAATTTATTATTATAAAGTTGGTATCTGTAAAGGGGAGACTCGTGGGTACCCATAGAACCCATTTTCATTCACATATCTTGAGGTCAGAGGTCAAGGGACCCCTTTTAAAATGGCCATGCCAGTTTTTCCTCGCTAAAATTTTTGCGCAACTTTGGAGCGTTATTTAGCCTCCTTCCTGACAAGCTAGTATGACATGCATTCCTCAGGTTTTCTAGTTTCATATGATGCCAGTATCGTCACTCTAGCTTTAAAACTGAGAGCACTTCAACCTAAAAATCACAAGTTGCGTTAATGCGTTAAAGAAATTAGTGGCGTTAAAACGTATTTGCATTAACGAGTTATTATCGCGTTAACTTTGACAGCCCTATAATTAATACATTTTAGCTTGTTCGTTTAAACATACAAAAACTGACGTGTAAAGACGACAGTTTGTGGTTATACAGGAGGTGTTGTGTGTCGAGAAGTGACTTCCTGGATTTATGTACTGTAGGCTAACTAGCAAAGTAACAAAGCTGTCACAACTTTCAGTTTCAAAATTTGGTTGCTCCATTAAAACCTCAGACAATGACCGTTTGTGGGTCTCTTTGACTTCACATTATGGCTTGTCAGAGTCACTACCTCAAATCAATTTAATTCTGTTTGTATGTTATATTCACAGCTTTTGTAGGTCATCTCTCGTATTTCTTCATAGCTTGCAATCATCCAATGCTGTTAATGGGGGACAATGTTACAGTTCTATTAAAAAAAAAAAAAAGCACTCCCCAGTTGGGCCAGAGCTAACACAATGCTTTAGCTGATTATCGGGGAATTTCAGTAATTATTTATTTATTTAAATTTTTTCTCTCCTCCTTTTCTCTGAATTAATCTATTGTAAGTTTTAATCCCTATGCTTTGATTCATCATCAAAAAAAATGTACATTTTATATGTTGATTATTATTATTACGCACCAACAACATATTTCCATGTGAACTTCCAGTCAGAGCCGTTTTATTGCCCTGTCATCAAACTCATTCCAACACTCAGGGCGCTCCCTCTTATCTAGAGTCAACAGAGATGCCTGATAAGTAATATGTGTGTCAGCCTGCCGAGTGTGTCCCAAATAATCAGTTGTTTCTTTCAATGGAGGCAGTTCAAAAGCATGTGGAGAAATCTACTGGCCAGTGTTGATACATAAGGGCTAGAGTTATTCCTTAGTAACGAAACATTCTACCAAATATATGAGAAATAGTGGTGGCCTGTGTGTTGTGTCAGTTGAACAAACAATACATGTACACTTACATGATACTTTAGATCACATTACATTCATTTTTTTGTCCATTGCGACTTACTACAAGAAGTGCATTCAAACTAAACTCCATAGGAACAAGAGAGATGTTCATCAAAACATGGAATGCATCCTGTTAGACTTTTGTGCCCTCTTGTGGTTGTTCTGAAATATTTCATTAATTTATAAAACTATCACTGGCAGAACCTCTCCATTTCTCTGTTCACTACTCAATATCTCCAACAGTAACTGCAATTTAAGTTCTACATAACAAGTATTCATTGGTATGATCCTAAAGACTGCACCTCTTTTGGTCGTCACTAGTTCCAGTTTGCCGCTCCTAGCTGCCTCTTGGCCAGGTCGTCATTGTAAATGAGAATTGGTTCTCAATTGATTTAACTGGTTAAATAAAGGTAAAAAATAAATAAATAAAAGTACACTAAATTCTGTGACCTGAATAGGATATTTGAGCTATATTGCCACTGCAAATATTTTTGTCATAGCTAATAACATACTTTATTTTGACAGGCGTTAACAAAAATGGTAATTTGTAACCCAATCTAAATATTAGACTGTTCAAATTTTCGGTTAACACGTTGATAAAGTTTGTGATGAAGTATGACAAAAAAACATAACATAGAATTTGGTGTAACACCAGAATCACACCTATGTCTCCCGCCTTAATCAACAGAGTAACTTTCTCACATCCTTCCAAAAAAAACGCCATAAAAGTGCAGTTTTTGTGTTCAGTAAAAACATGCCCTCATGCAGTAGAACCGTTTGTCTGTGCCAAACATAAAATGGACATAATGGAGCGTCACTAACTTGTAATTTTTTAAGTCATTGTCCTTTCCTCTTATCTCTGTTTTAATGTGTTGTTTTTTTTCTATCAGCTTGGCTCTTCGGAGATCCACGACATGTTCTTTATCCAAGAAACTCAACTGGATGGTTCTGTGGCATCGGACCAAATGAGTAATTCAATCTCTCTCTCTCTCGCCTTTTCATATCACTTACTAAATATAATGAATATGCATTTGACTGATACAAAATCAACTCTTTCTTTCTGTCTTCTCTCTCTCAGAGGCCGACCCAACCTGTTCTACTTCGACATTCTCAAATGTGCCACATCTGTCAACATTATGGCAACATCTCTTAATGGCTTTCAGTGTCCAACCACACAGGTAGAGAAGGCTGGCTTGATATTGTTGTTTCTAATTATACCGGACCGTTTACTGTATTTTTCCAGTGTCGCAGAAAAAATCATCTTTTTTCATTACCTATAGGTGTGCGTGGAAAACTGTCCCACTGAGTTTGGGGCTGTGGGAATACAGGCATATGTTCTAAATGTAAAGCCGGCAGATGTTTTCAATCAGAGCCTCTGTGTGCCATCCATGAACCTGACAAATACTAATCTGGTAAGTCCCATTTTGTTACCATGTGTAAACTTTGTCTCCTTAAAAGTTCCGAAAAAGTTCTTCTAGTAAAGGAAACCAGATGGTCTGCATTTTAACCTGCAAAAGTAACCTGACACTAACTTTTTTTTAACCACATGATAATATTTGTTTTTCCTCAGAGTGTTCAAGAAATTGTGGACAAGGAGCTGTGTCCTTTCTTCTACATACCTACGATATCTGGTGAGTGAAACCACTCATAAAGACTACATTATATTCATATAAAAGGAACAGTGTGTAACATTTTGGGGGAAATAAAGGTATAATATACAGTAATATTCTTAAATATGTTTCTACTAGTGTATAATCACCTGAAACTAAGAATCGTTGTGTTTTCGTTACCTTAGAATGAGTCCTTCATATCTACATAGGGAGCGGGTCCTCTTCACGGAGTCGGCCATGTTGCTCCGCCATGTTTCTACAGTAGCCTAGAACAGACAAACCAAACACTGGCTTTTTACGTTACATAAAGGCCACCGTAGTTCTCCGGCACGCTTGTGAAACTGTAGTGACGTGAGCCGCAGAGTGTAAAACCGTGGTACCGCCAGCCGTCGTCTGACTTCGGTTGCTCCTAAAGTAGTGTTATTATGGTAAGGATGGCCTCTGAGCAAGGCCAACGGTGTTACCACGGTTTTGCACTCACCTTACCGCTGTCTTGGAAAGGGAGGAGTGAGCGAAGGGGTACTCGGTTGGTTGCAATCTGCAACCTCACCACCAGATGCCGCCAAATCCTACACACTGTACCTTTAAATCTTGGTCTGACGATACATTAGCAGTTCCATAGAGCTACTTGTTTAATATTAGCGTGGATTTAACTGCTACTGTAGAGGAACTACGCTGCTACTCGTTGTATATTAGAGTTCTTGTAATGAATTATAATTTAATCTATTTCCAGTTGATTTGATTATTTTTCTCTACCGTTAGTGCTGGGGAGATGTTTGCCCGATATCACAGCAGTGGAGAGGATCGCTGGAGAGTTTTCCGATATTCCAGGTTTACCCTCCTCCGTCAATGACACAGTCAACCAAATCAAGAACGGCACTGGGTAAGATACAGTGGATTTAAAAACAAATAATTCAGCACATGCTCTTAAATCACAGATAACCGCACATATGAAGATACACACACACACACACACACACACACTTATAACAACCCTGTTTGTTTCTCTTCACCACCAGCACAGGGTCGGTGGCTTCGTGAGTTTTTGTGTTGACCTTTAGTGTAGCAGCTGGTTTGTAGTTGCTCTTAGATACCGTGTGAAACACTCTCCTGGGACTAGCAGAGTATTAATGTGTCTTACATGTAGATGTAGAAAAATTCCATTCTCTTTCTCTCTATACTGAGTGTCTGGGGTTATCTCTCTCTTTTTTAGCCTGTCTTTACCACTACATTGCTTTTAGTAACTTCCAATAGGCTTCAGAGAAATGTAGTGAAGCTGTTTTCATTGTTAGTTTTCCCTTGTTTCGTCACTGTATTTGTTTTACGTGACCCTTTTACTTTTCACTATTACAGTTTAAAATGAGAACTGTCACCAATGCAGCTTGTCCTTGCTTTTGTCTTCAATAGGGACATTGTGAACGGCTTCAATGCCAGAGACATTGGCGTCCGCATCTTTGAGGATTTTGCGTCGTCATGGCCGTGGATCCTCCTGTGAGTTGCCCTACGGAACTAGACCACACATACACTGTCACCTATTGGCAGAAATACAGATAGAAATTACTCTTGAGATTAATGTGCAATACAGAGCTGAACTCCTGGTTGTGACAAATAAGCATTAAATTGTTATTTTGATAGTACTTGAAGGTTTTATATGTCTCTTATGTCTTACAATTTAATAATTTAGGCTTTGATCTTTGGTTTTATATTTAACCTCACTTTTTATCCTCTCCTTTATTTTCTTTCTTCATGACTGTTTCCTCTCCCCTTCCAGTGGTCTGTTTATAGCCATGGTGGTCAGTATGCTGTTCCTGTTGCTGTTGAGATTCACTGCTCCAGTGATGGTGTGGGTGCTCATCATAGGAATCCTGGCCGCTGGGGCATATGGTAAACACTCAACTGGAGCAATTTTTAGGGTTGGCAAACAGATTTAATATAGATCTCTAAAGAAATATTAATATTTGTACTATTTCTTCTTTTCCTTTCTTCTTGGAAATTCATTCATGTGCTGTTGTAAACAGAGCAGATTCGGATCCGTTGCTGGTCCAGTGTTTAACAAGTGGAGCACAAAAGTTATAGTTTCATGTACTGGTTCTGAACACAAAGTCAACAAGGGCAGTTAATTATTATTTTTTATGACGAGATTATATGTTCCTAGTAGCCTCTGAGTTGTTGGAGTGTTTCTCTTGCAGGTATATGGCACTGCTACTGGGAATATGATAACTACAAGCAAGTCTCTGCTACCATCTCTGACATTGGTTTCACCACCAACTTCAAGGTTTACCTGCAAGTCCAAGAGACCTGGCTGGCGTTCTGTGAGTCTGATGAACATCGCAAAACGTTTCTTACTGTGGGGATAAGTAATTTATTTAGCTTAGTTTTTAGTGGCATTTTTGGAGGGATAGGTGTGTGCTCGTCAAAAATAGGCCAGTTGCTCTATACAAAGATCAAAACAATGAAAAAGAAAAAGATCTCTGTATACTAGAAATGAAAGCTCCCTTGTATAAGTAGACTGTATTGATGATGTTTTGACACAGCAGCTTTTACCCAATGACATCATAAAGGCCAAATCACATCCAAAAATAAATGCAATAAAACCATTGTTAGTATGCACATGAGTCACATCATGTTTATAACACCGGTTGATTCATGACATTGTAAAATGCTTCTGATAAAATATAGTGCTGATTTAAGGGTTATTTCTTGCCGCAACTATAATTGTAGTTCATGATGGATATTTGTCTTCCGAGTTCACATTTTTAGGCATCATGTTTTCGGGTTGTCCGTCCTTCCGTCTGTCCGTCCCATTCTCGTGAACGCAATATCTTAGGAACGCATGGGGGGGAATTTCTTCAAATTTGACCGTCCACTTGGACTCAAGGATGAACTGATGAGAATTTGGTGGTCAAAGGTCACTGTGACCTCACAAAACATGTTTTTTTTTGCCAGAATTCATATGCCAATAATGACAATTTCTCACAAATGTCTAATAGTATAAAATGATGAAGTGATGACATTTTGGACAGACATGGATGTAAACTGCAACTTGACTGGTTGGCGGAAGCATACAAACGTGAGGCGGTAATTCTAGTTAAGTTATACTTAGGTAGCAGTTTTTCCTTCTCGTCACACTTTTCTCTCCTCCCCCCTCAGTGATAATCATATCTGTGGGGGAGGCGATCATTCTCCTGACCCTCATCTTCCTCCGGACCAGAATCCTCATAGCCATCGCCCTCATCCAGGAGTCCAGCAAGTGAGTCCTGATGCCATACATTAAAACTCTGTCCACAGGATTTACTCGCTTTGTATTACACCTAATATTAACCCATGGCTGTTCATTTCAGATGTTCTTAATTTTAAAGGGAATTTATTTAAAGGTTTATCAGGTTCATGTTTATTTTTTTATTTTTTTTTATCTTCTTTTTCAATATGGCCTCGGCATAACCTCATAATATGTGTGTTCATATTCCACAGAGCAATCAGTCACATGATGTCCTCTCTGCTGTACCCTCTGGTCACCTTTGTTCTCATACTGGTGTGTGTCGCTTACTGGGGCGCCACTGCTTTGTATCCTTTCATTTTACGTGTGTTTGTATGTATGCTGTTAATAACGCGGTGCACCTTATGGAGTTATAGACTATAGATAAAGGAGCAGTGTGTAACATCTGGCGGAATCTAGCGGTGAGGTTGCAGATCGCAAGCTCTCCCGTGTGCCAAGCGTGTAGGAGAACTATGGTGGCTGACGTGAAAACGTGAATGGCCCTATCTAGAGCCAGTTGTTGTAAGAATAGTGTATGGGGTTAACTCCAGAGCGAGTAATGTTGTCGACTCCGGCCCAAGCAGAAAAAAGTTAACTCTGTGTTTGGTTTGTCCGTTCTGGGCTACTGTAGAAACATGGCGGCCGGCTCTGTGAAGAGGGCTCGCTCCCTGTGTAGATATAAACGGCTCATTCTACGGTTAAGAAAACACGACTCTTAGTTTCAGGTGATTATACACTAACATACGTATTAATATTATATTCCACTTCTGCCACTAGATACCCATAAATGTTACACACTGTTCCTTTAAAAGGTTTCTGAGATGACTCTGTCGCCCGTCGTGTGTTTATTTTTTACTCTACAATCACTTCTACAGTCCAGAGTATCTGTTCTTCTCTTAAACTGATGAATGTAGATATCTGGCCACTTCAGGAGGCCCAATCTACAAAGTGGTGGCTCTAAACTCCACTCTGGACGACTGTAAGAGTATCAATGGCACTGTGGACTGTGACCCTGAGGTGAGTGGGCAGAATGGGAACCCAGTGTGGACAAAGCATTGTGACCTAAAGTGACTTTGGTTGAATTAGCCACTAGAAGAAATTTGACTGTCAGCTTTCAAATCACCAGCTATACACAATTATAATTTACTAATATAAAAATATTTCCCCTGTAAAACTAAATTACTAGCCATCTATAAAAGGTAAATATAACATGTCCAATCACCTTACCTCATCTGATATGATGAGTGGGATAAAAAAGTCACTCCCTTCACACCCTGTCGCCAACCGCTGTTTCCTCCTCTCAGAACTTCAACTCCACAGATTACCCAGGCTGCCCCTCGGCCAGCTGCATCTTCATCAAATACAACGAGGAGGGTCTCTTCCAGAGGAACCTCTTCAACCTGCAGATCTACAACGCGGTGGCTTTTCTCTGGTGCGTCAACTTTGTCATCGCCTTGGGGCAGTGTACGCTGGCGGGGGCCTTTGCCTCCTACTACTGGGCCTTCACCAAACCACACGACATCCCCACGTTTCCCGTGTCGGCTAGCTTCGTACGCTCACTCAGGTAGGTTAATGAGCTGCTGTCACATCGGTTAAATTCCTGCAACAATAACTGTGTCCATCCAAGTGTCCAAAATACAGAATAATTCTCCTGACATGATCACATTATATCCTACAGAGGGTTATGCAGCAGGGGAACTTTTTTTCCCCCGAGAAATTTAAGAGTACGTCACAGGACATACTGGCGGACTGCAGTTCCCTCTCTGGTTTTTAGAGGGCGCATTAGACCTACACATAACAGTTTGGGGAAGCAAACCTCAGACAGTTAGACATTTCATATCATTTTGTACATTTCAGGTACCATGTGGGCTCTTTGGCATTTGGTGCTTTGATCCTGACCCTGGTGCAGATAGCGAGGATGATTCTGGAGTACATTGACCACAAAACAAGAGGTAAGGCTGACATACCCTCATCTCACATTCACTGTCTGCATTACCTTAAAGAATACTGATCATGTTTTATCTGCTTGGTTTATTTTTGTAACTTGTACTTCAGTGTAAATGAGTCTTAAAGGATGATTTTGGTATTTTTCAACATGGACCCTATTTTCCCATGTTTTTGTGTCTAAGTGACAACAATTTTTGAAGATTGTCCAGTATTGAGTGATAACGCTGTAACTGGCAGCCGGGAAACGAGCTGCAAGGGCAAGTTAGCAGCATAAGTGTAACGTTACGTGCACTAAAAGTGCTTGTTTTTGCCACTGACAGGCTCAGATTGTTATTATAAGTGTCTGACAACATTTTCGAAAGGATCCTACAGAGAAATAAAACGCTTTTCTTACCTTCCGCTTGATCCGCTCTGTTTGTTATTGTGTCCAAGTCTCGCTCAAGGAGAAGTCTCGTGAAATCTGAATATCCGTATACTCTGGCTCAAATAAAAATACGGGCGGCCATCGAATTCAAAGACCTCGTCCACATTGTCGAAATCATCTAAATATTCAGCCATGACGTCGAAAACCTTTAAGATTACACTAAGCTTCGCTTTCTGTACTCCAACACAACAAACTCTGCCCGGCTGGCACTCGAGTTTCCACCATGGATGTATTCCATCGTTGGCTTCTGGCAACTATCACCTCGCCAGATTTCAGAACGACACTTCTCCTCGAGCGAGACTCTTTCCATGATGTCAGACACTTATAATAACAATCAGAGCCTGTCATGGCAAAAACAAGCACTTTTAGTGGATGTAAATGACGGTGCCAGCTTGCCCCAATAGCACCATATTACAGCCCGTGAGCGGCTGTCGTCTACAGCGCTCTCGCTCAATACTGGACCAATTTAAGAAATTGTTGTCCTTATTAGTCAGTTAGACATAAAAGCATGGGAGAATAGGGTCCATGTAAAAAAACAAACAGAAGTTACCCTTTAATCTTGACAATAGATCAAAGTGTACTCTATTCAGTGCAACTTTTAGTCTTAAAGGTATAATATATGAATCCCAGGACATATTTCAGTGATTAATGGCTGATGCATTTGAAGCCACATGTTGTCACTGTCCAAAATACTATCTCAAAATGTGGTGATTTTGAGCTTTTCAGATAAACTGAAGAATGAAGTGTTACTTTATAAGTAAGTTAATGGCGTCCAATAAGTGACGGGCTACTTATTCGTGTTTTGGCTTTATGTCTCCAGCGGCGCAGAATCCGTGTGCACGTTTCATACTGTGCTGCATGAAGTGCTGCCTCTGGTGTCTGGAGAAGTTCATCAAGTTCCTCAACAGGAACGCTTACATCATGGTGAGCTCAACATATTATTGTACAGTTGTTGGTCCCTCCTATTTTAATTGATACTATTATTGTTGTAGTAATAATATTTGTTTAGCTTTCATCTGAAATCATACAAAGTACTATCAAAAGAGAAAAAAAAACATGCTTTGCTATAAATTAAATAAGTCTTTTTCTACTGACAGTTTTTTCATATAATACAATGGATATTATTTGTATTATGTAAAATTTAAAAAAAAAAATTATTTTCCTAAAACAAGTTGATTTTGTTTTCTCGACAGATCGCCATTTATGGGAAAAACTTCTGCGTCTCGGCGAAAAATGCTTTCATGCTGCTCATGAGAAATGTAGTGAGGTTTGTGCTGAAGTCATGTTTCCTACTAAAGGAGTTTAGTCTGTTTTCAGCGCTGGCTGGCTACATGTTGTCTGACCTGTTAATAACATGAATATATTTGCATGTGTTTGAGCGACTCAGTGAATAGTGTCGTGTTTCTCTGACTCTGACTGTGTGTCCCTTCAGGGTCGTGGTGCTTGATAAAGTGACAGACCTGCTGTTGTTCTTTGGGAAGCTCTTGGTGGTCGCAGGAGTGGGTAAGGATGACACCGTGTGTTAGGACCGGGTTATACTAGAGAAGAAGTGGTTCATACGATGTGTAGGAAACCAAAGGTGTTTATAGATGGTCCGAACGGCCACACCGGAAGGCGGAGTGTAGAGGTAGCTGTCAGAGAGGTGGGAGTCGCGATATTGTTTAAATATTGGGGATAACTGCGCACATTTTCAGACAGTCTTTTCTTGAAGACACCCTGGCTCCTTTCTCACCTCCACGCATGACGGATCGTCAGTTTTGAAAGTTACACATATTGTCGAACACAGCAAACCACCATGCAGCTCTGAGTATGCTGGCCCTTTCAGGCAAATGCCAACACTCTAACAAATATGTCAACGCAGTGTTTAAAGGAACAGTGTGTAACATTTCGGGGGCTCTATCAGCAGAAATGGAATATAATATTCATAACTATTGATTTCATTCAGTATCTTAAATAAAAAAGTTAAATAAATGAATAAATATGTTCTTTAAGCATTTACTTGAATGCATCAGGAAAGAGAGGAGACACTGAAATCACTCAATCTTTGTTCCAGGCGTGTTGTCCTTCTTCTTCTTCTCTGGGCGAATATTGCTACCAGGCAACACCTTCCGCTCCGAAACCCTCAACTACTACTGGATGCCAATTATTGTAAGTTACAAATCGTTCTTGTATGTTTTCGATAGTAGTCAAAGTTTATTCTAAATCTTATCTTTGTTTTACCCTGTTTTCTGTTTTTCTTGTAGACGGTGGTGTTTGGTAGCTACCTCATAGCTCACGGATTCTTCAGCGTGTACAACATGTGTGTCGATACACTCTTCCTCTGCTTCTGTGAGTACATGTTTACAGTTTTCGTTATTCTTGTGGGGAAAGATTTAGGAACATGCAAATATACTCGAATCATTTTAATTACCAGCATTTTAGCATGTCAATTTCAAGCTAAAAAACTTAACTTGGGTCATTTTTTATTGAATTATACAACAATACAGACAGAAACAAACACATTTCACTCAGTTTGTCTCTGGCTCTCACAGTGGAGGACTTGGAGCGTAACGACGGATCTCTACAGAAGCCGTACTTTATGTCCAAAAACCTCATGAAGATCCTCAACAAATCCAACAAAGCACCAAAAAAGGGTAAAGGGAAAGACTGAAGATCATTTCACCTCTTAAACACTGTCACATATTGTCAGCACATCTTTATTTGCATCTTCTTTTTACCCTTTTAACACTCCATTGTTTTCCATATAAGTTTACCAAAACTAATTTGCTGATTTTGCACTTTTTAAGTCTTATTATTTTATTATGTATGTGCATATGTAGTATTAATGACTGTACACATGAAAGAGGAAGACTGAGCATGTGGATGCAGGTAATGTGAAATTTTAAGTTGCAGGGTATCCGACATGACATATTTCTTTGTTAAAGTTATTTTTGATTTGGCTCATGACTGAAAGCCCTAAAAAATGACTTCTATTATTGTAAATAATATTTGTTTCCGTTCATACGACTCAACATTAACGCTGTACACTCCGGACATTTTAGATGATTATCCAGTTTAATCCAGTTTTACGGCTTTTAATGCAGTTTTCTTCTACTTTTGGCTGAGAATCTTTATTCTCCCAAGATGTGATTTCTTCAGGTGGAACAAAAAAAAAAAAGTTCATATATTTTTAGATATTTGTAAAAGAAAAAAAAGTTGTTTTATAAATTTTCAAACATTTTTATGACCACAATGTTACTGATTATATTGAAAATAATGTAATAAATTTGTAAATATGACCCAGCGGTCAACTACTGTGTTTGGCTGCCATCAACCTACATTTGAACCCTGTCACTGTTTCTCATCCTTATATAGAGCCTCAAGTACATGCAAACACCTTATCATTTTTTAATATTTAGTTTTGGTTTTCTTGTTTATTAGATTACATATCAAATCAAAAACAGTAATTTTCCTTTTTTGAAAGCCTACAAAAAAACGGAATTCACACCGTTTATTTGTGTCCTGACCTGGATTGAATGAAATATTTGAATGAACAGATGATACACAGATTCGTATCCTTTGATAATATTAAAATGTAGATAATGACGACACAAAACAAGCTGATGTTTTAATGAAGCTTTAATCTCCTACATCATTTGGTTTTGCACAATGTCTCCAGTTTTAGTCTGTCAAATCGTGACTTCCATCGCTTGTCTTAGTGTCACATAAGCCTTATAATACAAAGTGTAGCTTGAACAGACAAGTATGCAAGAAATGACGAGGCCCCCTGCAGCCATCCTGTCATACCACAGAGGACATTCAGTATCATATCTGACCCTGGTGTGAATGTTTATATGCCAAACACCCGATTCATTACAACTAGTTCAGCTGATTTCCAGTGATATTACACATACAGGTGTTGAGGAGTACTACTGTATAAGTGTAAAACAGTCTTATGAAGCCATTTCTGGCTCCAGAGAGCTGCGTGAAATCTGATCAATTACCCGGAGGTGTGGAGTTAGAAAGAAGTGAGAGAAGCACATTTTGCTTGTAAAGTTGTCAAATAATAAGATGAATGTGTGTGACATCGCTCAACTGCTTCAAACACTTTGTACACTAAAAGGAAGATCTTTAACGTGCACTGTGTCAGTTACAAGAGAGCAAACTTATATCCTTATATCAAATCACATTAGCAGGGAAGGACAAACTTTTTTGCGTTCATAACATTTATTTAACTTAATGGGAGAGGTCGGCAGAAGAGTTATCTATTTGGGCTGCAAGCCTTTTCTTTGAGTCAAAGGAAGGAATTGACGTAAAAAAACAGGAACCGGATCATTTCTCGCTTTACAAAAGCACTCGCTCATCTCGTCCCCTGTCGCCCTCTGTGGCTGCTCATCCACTCAGAAAACACGTAAAAACAGCATTTACAATATTCATATATACAAATATATAATGTTTACACACTCACTCGGACACAGACACGTACAGTCAGGAAAAAAAAAACAAATCAACTGTGACACAAAGTTCACTCCTGTAAATTCTTAGCGTGCTGACCTTTTCACCTCCACGACTAATTGAATAATTGATTCTCTTCACTTGTTACACTACGCATCGCCATCATGAGGAGTTGTGTGTAGCATCTCATTGAGCTCATTTATTAGCCGGTACTTTTCTCTCATGTCAATTTGCTCTGTAATTAACAAACTGTGTGTGTCTCAGATTACTTTTTTACTCTCTCAAGTTGCTCGTGTCGATGCGAAAATCTCCCAAACTGGCCCTTCATCCGTGTTTGTACAGCTTTGTGAGGAAAGACACAACAAGTGGTTAAACGCCAGCACACGCTCCAATCTTTAGGACAAGCTCCGTCTACAAATGACTTCACAGTGCAATGGCAGGTTTTTGTTAAGACATGTATATAAAAAAATGCATCCACCTGTGCTATTTCTATCCGTCCATCTGTTTAAGAGGAAGCCGCAAATTCTAGGAGTTCAATTCAGGAGGAAACTGTAAACAGGAACATAATTCGATTACATTTTTCACCCTCCCGACATCGTACATGACCGATCCGCTACTCTTTGGCCTTTTGGAGTAAGAAAAAGTTGCTATAGCAATAACTACGCTATCGCATTCCCCTCCCTCTCTTTCCACAACGTGCCTCCCTCTCTCTGTCGAAGGAATAAACCTTCCAGAGGAATGTGAAAAACCAAAACAGAATTAGTCACTGCCCCGAATTATCCTCCACCCACCTCTTTTCTGCACCAAAAAATCTTTACATAGCTCACCCCGATCACTTAATACTGTCTCTGAACCCCAACAGTTAGTTTTCTGTGTGCATATATCTACAGGTGCATGTAGAGAGGGAGGGCCAACATGACTTATTTTGGGATTCACGCACCACTACTTTCCAGTGTTTCTTGCATAAACAAAATCAACGAAGCAGGTGGGTGGGGCTGAGAATCCTCAAATATAATATTTATATAATATATATCCTGTATTTCTCGTTTTGGGATCGAACACAATGCTACGCTCTCTCCCAAGTTAGTACCTGCTAGGAAATGTAAAATAATGTGTGTGTCTGTGGCTTGAGTTTAGTGTGTGCGTTGGTTTTTTTTTGCGCTCCTCCCTCCCGCTTATCGATCCACTCGTCCATCCATCCCTCCATCCCTCCATCCATCCCTCCATCCCTCCATCCCTCCATCCCTCCCGTCTGGTCTCCATCACACGCTCAGCAGCCAGAAGAAGAAGAAGATGGCCACGAACAGGAAGAGGGAGTCTTGCCAGTTGTTATTGCCGTTGTTGAGGTTACCGGTGCCTTGGTGATCACCTGGTGCATACTGGTCTGACATTAGGGAGAGATGGGTGGGAAAGGTTATTACTAGGGCTGCCAGTCGATTCAAATATTTAATTGCGATTAATCGCAAATTAATCACACATTTTTTTTTATCTGTTCAAAATGTACCTTAAAAGGGCGATTTGTCAAGTATTTAATACTCTTATCAACATGTGAGTGGGCAAATATGCTGCTTTATGAAAATGTATGTATATATTTATTATTGAAAATCAATTAATAACACAAAACAATGACAAATATTATCCAGAAACCCTCACAGGTACTGCATTTAGCATAAAAAATATGCTCAAATCATAACATGGAAAACTGAAGCCCAACAGGCAACAACAGCTGTCAGTGTGTCAGTGTGCTGACTTGACTATGACTTGCCCCAAACTGCATGTGATTATCATAAAGTGGGCATGTCTGTTAAGGGGAGACTGGTGGGTACCCATAGAACCCATTTTCATTTACATATCTTGAGGTCAGAGGTCAAGGGTTTTCTTCGCTAAAATTTAGCGCAAGTTTGGAGCGTTATTTAGCATCCTTTGCGACAAGCTAGTATGACATGGTTGGGACCAATTAGGTTTTCTAGTTTCATAGGATACCAACATCTTCACTCTAGCTTTAAAACGAATTTGCGAAGAATGCCATTTACTTTTTCACTGTCTGAAAACCAGTTGTGACACAATAAGGACTACAATTATTATTGACATTTATACCATGGCAACTGAAAGTTCCGGATACAGCTTTAGTAGGAGACATAAACACACGTTCCCCCTCGTGTTGCTATGTCTACTTTTTCACATAGTTTTCATATATTAAACTAACTAGATAACTAGATTTTGACGCAGCAAGACGGGGCCTCAAAATTGGGTAAAAATGCAGCAGCCATCGTAGCACACTTACTTTTTTTAATTGTTAACTGCTTTAATCAGACTTGGTTACAAATTGTGTCTCCTCAGTTTGAATGATTACAAAACCAGCAAGCAAAAGACACTCATGTGTCACCTTAAAGGGACTATTTGTAACTTTTCACGCGCATAAATCATAACGGGTCGGAATCCCATGCGCGCTCGCGTGTGGGTACGCGAGTGCGCAGCAGCTCTGCTCCTGCTGCCTGCACACCGCTCGTTCTCACCTGCTCGGCTCGCTCCAACTCCACGTGCACGCGCGCACACTTCAGAAGAGTTAGTTTAGCTCTGAGAATATCTAGTGAATGTGCAGTGGACGTTTTTGCAGAAATAAATGCTGCCGCTCCGCCAGACCAACAGAGGTTTCCCGTGTCTTGTGAAGTGACGGAGCTCCGCAGCGAGTTACGTTATCGTCCCGACCGGGTGTCGGTGTCTCCCGCCCCCCCCCCCCCCCCCCGTCTCTCCCCCCGTCAAGCCAACACTAGGATCAGCATTGATTCATGGAGAGACCTTCCTCTGGTCAGCTAACATTACTGCCAAGCAGGTGAAATATAGAGTGATATTGTGTGTTAGCTGACGTGTGTCGCCTCACTGTTTAGACCGGTGCTCGTTCATGTCAATGTAGCGCGAGCACAAGCGCGAGCGCGAGCAACAGGATGCTGACTTTCGTTGACATTGCGGCCACAGGTGTCGCTGTGAACAAGCAATTTCTGATTCTTACATATAGCCCCTTTAACTGGTCACCATCCGCTATTCAGACCCTTTGGATTGATTTTACTTGGAAAGAAAGAGGTTTGTTAACCGGTGAGAGAACAGTGTTTGTGTCGTCGTGCGTTTACCTGCTCTGTGAAAGGGGTCGTTGGCGTTGAAGACTGTGGTGAAGAAGCCGAAGGGGAAAGCACCGATGCCGAAAGACATGTGAAAGCCGGTGTCCCCGAAACCCTGAAACATCTGACAGAAAAAAACCCAGAGATAAAGTTTTAAAAAAAATAAGACAAACATAAAAAGAGAATATTGTAATTGCGAGTGGGTGTAAACCGACTCACCCCGCCTCGACTCTCTGGCTCTGTTCTCTGTCCCTGAGGCCGAGGTGGAGTTTTCAACCTGAACAACCACAGAAACATTGAATCATGAGGCAACCATGAGGCTGTAACAGAAAATCCACACACACACAGATGCAGACTCTGTGTACCTGGGGTCCTCTTGGCTGGAGCTCCCTCTGCCGTACAGTGGGATGACTTTCTCTCTGCTGATGCCAGCTTTACACACAGGACACTGCTGCCTGCTGGGCCGCGTCTCCAACCACTGAGAGGAGCAACGGAGGAAGAAAGATGACAATATATTTATAACACAGATCAGATAAAACCCCTTTCTACTGTCTAAATGCTGGGTTTAGTGCCAAATAACAGCTTTTCTAAGAAAGGCTTGTGTCCAGCAGCACAAACTTGAAGAGATTAACAGTGCGTACATTTCCACAAATGGTTGAAATCATGTTTAATCTCTACTTGAATCTATGTAGTGCTTACGCTGCTACACCGAGAGCCATGTAAGAGTAGCGTGGCAGAGAGAAAGCTGCAGTAAACAGAGGCATTAAGTGCATTAGCATGTTTAAGCTGCACTAAGTCAACTGACAGGTGTAGTTTCCACGCTGAGGTTACGTCACAACCTTGTGCTGATTACATTTAGGTTAACACGCTGAGTGCTGGAGTTAAAAGGCCCGACTCAGCGATAGCTCGCTCACGCAGGCGTTTTCACCTATTGTGTCTGATTAGAGACCTCCTCTGTGGGCCGGGACACAACCGATGTCCTGTTACCGTTAGGGTTTAGCAATTTTAAAGTTCACACGGACCACACCGACCGGCAGACGGAGCTCTGCTGCGGTCTGTTGGTAGTGGTAGTGTATATATCAGGTTGATGGAGCAACACTTGAATCGATGACGCGGACACAAATACACAACAGGTACGTTTTGCCGTATGAAACTGCCGGAGCTGGTCGGAGCTCGAACAGAAAATGCCAGTGGCTGGCTAACAAGACAAATTAACTGGCCTTTTTTGGGGACGGGGCCTTAAAGAGACAGGCGCTAAAACGGAGCGTTTCAGACAGAGGGTTAATACAGGTATATTCAGACAGACAGTATGAGAAAAATAATGGGTTTTTTGAACATTAAAGCATGTAAACATGTTCTAGTACAAACCCAAGTATGACCCTGAAAATGAGCATGCTATGTCCCCTTTAATATTTTCATGGGCTGATGCGACTGACAATTATTTTCATTATGGGTTAATTCATCAACAATTTTTTAATACATCATTTAATCTTAGTCAGTCTAATTTAAGTCAGTAAAATAGTAAAATGCCCATCAATTTCCCAGAACCAAGATGTCTCCAAATATGTTCTTTTTAGGGCTGCAATTAACTATTGTCTATGTTGTCATCGATTAATTTAATCTGACGATTTTTTTCTTGATTCAATGAACGTTTTGTCAGAGAATAGTGAGCCGAACAAAGCCGGAAGTGCCAATTTTGTCCGAACCCAGTCTAGACTCTACAGATTGGGCAAAAACAAATCCTCACATTTGAGAATCTGGAAACAATAAATGTTTAACATTTATGTGTGGGAAGTGAGCCAAAGCTTTAATTTACCATCAAAATAGTTTCCTGTCAATCGACTGTCCAACAGTGATACAGAACCGCAACCTGCATGGAACCTGTGAATGTTTGGCTAAATGACGTAAACAACAAATCACTTCTCGATTTACATCCTGTCAATCATTTCACTAGACCAACCACTTTGTTACTACATAGACTTTGACGACCTCACAATTAACCCTTTCTAAGTCCCACGCCCCCTTAGTTACTGTTGCTAAGCTTGCTCAACTGTTATTGGAGCACAGAGCGAAATGGGGCGGGACTTAGAAAGGGTCAATTCCCCAACTTCAACCAAGTAGAAGTCTAATCAGTCACAGTATTGAAAACAACTGTGTGGCTGTTTAACGAGCAACATGACATAGGAAATACTCACTTGGTGAAGACAGGGCCAGCTGTGGAGACGGAGACAGAGACAAACAAAACATTAGTTTGCATTCTCACAATAGCTCCTTTCTCTTACAAATGCCAGCTGCTTGCTTCAATAACAGTACCAACATTCCTGGAGCCAATGTATTCTATGTATCATACGTATAGCTTAAATATAAAGTTTGTTTTTGGTAACTCTTTGAATCTTCCTGTGGAGGCCCACCTGGCCACAAACACCTGTTCCTAACGAGGGGGCTGATTAAAGGCTGATTAAACGTGTGCCTGCTCCCCATCGTTAGTATTAATTGGCTCCATCTGTTGTCAGCAGTACGCCCGACCTGCTGCTGCATTGTTGGAGTGCAGGATGCAGGTTTGAGGAAACGCCACATCAGTGAGTATTTCTACCTCTTACACGTTTATAACTCTGTACCTCCCACACAAATCTAACTGTACAAAGAAATGTTTAAAGTAGGACTGTCCCGAATACCATTTTTTGGACTTCAGTGAGAAATATTCAAAGCTTCACTGAGTGGCGCGGTGCAGCAGGCTGACAAGTTCTTCTGTCTGTCTGTCTGTCTGTCTCCATCTCCATTTCTGTCTGAGAATAACTAATAATAATGCATGTTGAATATGAATAATGTTAATGGGCTATTTGGGGATTTATACATCATTATTACATACTATTAATCGGTCAGCCCTCGTTGAAAGAGTTACTTCATTAGTCCTGAATGGTTTTAAAAAATAGTGAAAAAACTACAAAATACAGTTGGCGACTGCATAAGATTACGACTCAAATTGAAATACAAAAAGGAAAGTTAGAATTTTTGTTTTTCCAATTTTTATTTGCTAAGGATATCATTAAATAAACTACAATCCAGTATATGACAAAGGTGGAGTGAAAGGGACTCAGTGTTTGTCTTGTGGTTTTTCAAACTAATCTGCAAGTATGAAAGCTCTCTAACTGCACCATATAGTGCACTTTATGACAAGGCTTTGTTGAATACTTGACTCTGATTGGTCAATAACGGCATCCATTTAATTACTGCATTCTACGGTCTGTTATTTCTGTATAGCAGACCGCTGCTATGGATGCAGTTCTGACCTCAGATTCTGGAGTACCAATCAATATTTTGTGTTAAATTATTGATTTCTTAAGTAAGTAGCAGTGTAATCACCCTGTAATCACCCATCACTCTGTCTGGGTTTATTTTATCCCTTACATAAATTAAATGTGGGAATAAATGAGTTTAGTTTTGCCCTAAGACCTCAGTTAATTAGAGTTCAGCCAGTACAGAAAGCTTAAAGTTTCCATGAGGTAAGCAGAGCTCGTTTTACAAGATAAGATAACATGTTCCTGGCATGATGATTGTATGTTTTTTTGACTGAGAAGACATGTGGATGCAAAAACAATACAGCCAATGTGTGTAACAGTACAGTATCTATTGTTTTCTCTTCTGTATAAATGCAGACTTTACTGACTTTACCATGTACTTAAAGCAGCAGTGCGTAGAAATGGAGCAAATATGATTTAAAAAGTTATTTTTTGTAAAACACTATACACTACAAACACTACAAAATACATGAAATGTTTGACCCGGCAGCCATATTGAGATCAGTTGAGGAAATACCAAGCACCGCCCACCAGCCGGAGCAAACTTTCTCATTTTACAGCTAAACAGTACACTACAAGATGTTTCTGAAAACATTTGAGGCGAGAAATAGTCATTACAGTAACAGAATATTGATTCATATTTGATCAGCGCTGCCTAGTTTGACCGTTTGATCGGAGTTCACGAGTAATTGAAAGCTGCCTCCGTTGAATGAACAGCCAATAGGAACGTTCTCTCTCTGAAATGACCTGTGATTGGCCAAAGTCTCCCGTCACAGGCTAGATTTTTTAAAGCCTGAAAACAGAGCCATGAGGAGGTGCAGAAGTCTAGTTTTCTCTCAGAACACTTGAATTACAATATGCTGAAAGATTATTATCGAATTTTTGCCCAATGATGCCAAAAACATTCTGCCTACTGCAGGTTTAATATCTCTAAAAATGCTTCTGTCAGAGATTCCTTGTGAGATAAACTTCGACAGCAGAGTTAACTGGGATCGTGCAGAGGAACAGGCAGGACTTGTTTTCAACTCTTTCAGTACTTCAAAAGCATAAAACATTCAAAACCTCAGTTATTGCCTCGGGTGGACGTAACCAAAACACGAAACGCCCAAACACGCAGGCTTTTCCTCACACATATGGAGCGTGGCTCAGTGTGTACAGTATTAGTGTAACGGCGGCTATCAGATCGCTGCTGAGAATGGCATTCCTGTGGCTACAAACAGCCAAACAAAGCAAGGCCTAAGTTAACACAACAGCCCATTCAACTGCGATTCGACATGTGGCCACACGTATAGCCGAGCTCTTGTGACCTGAAAATAACTGCTTAATTTCCAATAAGAGGCTCAGAAAGCATTCAGTGGAGCCTGACTACAGACTCCATTATGTGACCCCACTAGAGCCATTAAATGGATGCAGAGTCTCATTTTCAAAACATTAAATTTAGAATAAGAACATAAGCCGAGAGTGGATTATTGTCTAGTTACTCCCGTCTGATCTTAATCATGTGTTTACAGACATACACTGCAGTAATGTTTCACTGAACACAATGCTTGGTGGGTGTTTTAGGCTTGACAGCCTTGTTTGAAATGGCAGCAGCAGCAACGGAAGAGTTTGGCTGCATGGAGCCACTGTAGAGCGGCAAACATTAATTGATTTGTTGTCAACTATTAAATTATTCGCCAACTACTTTGATAATCGATTAATCGGTTTCAGTAACTTTTTAAGAATTAACAATTCTGATTCCTGCTTCTTAAATGTGAATATTTTCTGGTTTCTTTACTCCTCTGTGACAGTAAACTGAATATCTTTGAGTTGTGGACAAAACAAGACATTTCAGGACGTCATCTTGGGCTTTGGGAAACACTGATCGACGTTTTTCACTATTTTCTGCCATTTTATAGACCAAACAACTAACCATGAAAACAATCGAAAGATTAATAGACAATGAAAATAATCGTTAGTTGCAGCCCTAACCTACTGTCCAAAATTTTTGTGCTGCAACTAATAATTCCTAATTCCCATGTTGACGTCTTCAAATGTCTTGTTTTGTCCAAAAAATAAAAAGATTCAGTTTACAGTTATATAAAACGGAGCAGAGAAGTCGTAATAGTTACAAATGCATGTTTTGAGAAACCTGAGGTGGTGTTTTCAAATTGCTTTTCCATCCAACCAAGAGTCCAAACTCCAAAGGTAAGCAGTTAACTGTCAACAACCTGAAACGAATAATTCTTTTATGTTGATCGACTAATTGTTTCAGCTCTAAACTTGACTGAACCTACTGGGGGGAAAAAAGAGGCCAAGACTAAACATCAACAATTCCAGGATCACTATGTTTATAATGAAGGTAATACTGCAACTATATCCACTTTAATAGAAATAACGGTGTAAAATAACGAGTCCATCAATCGGTCAATTGATCAATTAGCCGATCTACAGACAAATAATCGGCTAAACAACATTTAGATCCAGCTTCTCAATTGTGCGGATTTGCTGCTTTTCTTTCTCTTCTATGATAGTATGATCAATATTTTAAGGTTTCAAAGTGTTTGGTCAGGGAAAAATATGGGCATTTTTCACTATTGTCTGACATTTTATAGACTAAACGCGTAAAAAAATAATAAATAAATAAATTATTGACAGTAGGGGTGTAAGAAAATATTGAATATCGCAATGTTTTGTGATACTGTATCGATTCTCAAAAACACCATCAATTTTTCATAGATTACATGCAAAAATTAACTCAGTCAATACTTTTATTTAATTTGCAAAGGGATGCGCCCTCTCAAAGTAGTGCTATGATGTAGGATGTTACAGGGACTGTGATGAAGGCAAATGCAGATCCAACTGTTCAGATTGCACAAAAAAAGTCAACTTTTTTTAAAACTCAGATTTTATGCATATGGTGGTGTGTTCTTTATACTACGATAGTTTTCCTAAAATAAGATTTAAAACAGTTGCCGCCCTACTTTCCTTTGATATAATTTTGCTCGTTCTAATTCCAACATGAGCTCTCATTCGGTCTTGGTGTTTGAGAGCTCACTGCAGCCTGTGTGGCCGGCGTCTTTCACTCAGGGGACATAAAGACGTCACGCTCATTAACCTCAAAATATTGAAGTGACGTTAATGTCTCTTTCACACAAATCATTTCCTCTAGAATCTCGTGCACAGTTTGCTTGTAGGGCGGCTTTCTGAATTTACTTAAAATTTGAATTTGTCACTGTTTCCTGAATAGTTAATCTGTCACATTTTGACACAATTACAGGTAAAATGCAGGTTGAGTACCAGTAAAATAGCAAAGAGTTTCTGATGCTAGAAAAGTGATACTAGCTCAATTCAACAAAGCATTTCTATTGTGCTAATTATTTATTTGTGAGCATTTTTGGCAACAAATGTAGTTGTTTTGCTGCAGCTGAACTAATGGATGAATGCAGGGTTAGGAGGCCATCTAAAATACAAAATGTAGGCTACATGACAGACTGTGATTTACAATATTTAACATGTATTTAAATTCTAATAGAAATAAACACAATTCATATGTAATTAAGCTGCAATTTTAATTTGAAGTTGCAGCAGGTGATCCAGCGTCATCACCTTTTCATCCTTGCTGGTAGTTTCATCACGGTTTCATCACGTTACACAGAAGATGAAAGAGACGAGGGGGGACGCAGGTAACCTAGCAACTAAGTTACATCAGCTCCTCGAACACGGCAGCTTCGATGCAACTGCTGCACGTGTAACTGTGAGGTGAAATTCTCTGATCAAATATTAAAGAAATCAACAGTAGATTATTAGACGATATTAAGATAATAAGAAAGGCCTCAGGCTCTGTTGTCTTGTGTACTTTTTAACACTAAATTTGATCAAAACGCACTTCAAAGCTGAGCAATTCTTCTTTTCCTTCATGCCTAGCGTACTGCTCTGCATGTTTAGTACAGAAATGTTGCTTGTATTACCTTAAAAAATGCAACTTTGTCCTTGTAGTTGAGACAGAAAGACTTTTAAGCATAATAATCAGCTGTCCATCTCTCTTAAAACTTTCTGTCCTCCAGTTCAATCTTTATGTTAGGTTTGGAGAGAGAGACTTTGGTGTCAGGTGAGCTGCTGTAAATCGATTGGTCACAGCCTAGTGTCCATTTTTTAAAAGTTTATCAGTTAGGCAAAATAAAAAGCCAAGTTTTATGCTTTTAAAGGTACAGTGTGTAGGATTTAGCGGAATCTAGCGGTGAGGATGCAGGTTGCAACCAACTGAAACTTCTCCCGTGTGCTCCAAGCATGTAGGAGAACTACGGTGTGCCGACGCGAAAACACGAAAGTCTCTCTCCAGAGCCAGTGTTTGGTTTGTCCTTTCTGGGCTACTGTAGAAACACGGCGGACTCCGTAAAGAGGACTCGCTCTCTATGTAGATATAAACGGCTCACTTTAAGCTACTAAAAAAACAATGATTCTTATTTTCAGATATTATACACTAAAGAAAACATACTTATTCATATTATATTCAATAAATCCCCCTGAAATGTTACACACTGCTCCTTTAATTTTGCAGCCTTACCAGACATTTTAATTATTATTTTCAAATAGAAGACAATAAGTAATTCGCTTGACTTGCAGGCTGAGTGTGACGCTAATTACTAAACACACAGGGGGGGCTTATGACATTGTCTCGCGGGCCGGATCGGCAGTTTAAAACCCTGATTCAGGTAAACATATGAGACACCTTGTACATAATAGTCTTATACAGCTTCCCAGAGGGTTTCTCCATTGAGTAAAATCCTCAAAACGGAAAAGGAGATAACATTCGTAGTCACAAAGAGAGACCACGGTTTACGGACTTGCAGCAGGAGCATCCTACTACCTACTTCCTTAAACTCCACCTCTGTTTGTTCCCAAAACACACGCACACCCACACAGAACGTCATCAACGGGTAAAGAAAGGTCACGTTTTCTTCTGTGTTATAACTTTTACTACTGATTACAGTATTATGCCCTTAGGTTTGACCCCAATCCCAATCTCTTGGCTCTAATCTCACATTAGCCTCAACTTGCGAGCGAGCACGTCCATCAGTCAACACTCATGAATGAGCCTTTTAAACACGTCACTGTGTGCATGTGTAGATGTTCAACACAAAACGGTTTGAAGGTTGAGCCTTGCGTAAGTGTTGATTTAAAACCGAGATAGGAGAAGGGACGAGAATCACAGTTAAAGTGCAACCAAGGGTTACGGTCACTTTCACTATTGATTAATCTACTAAACTAATGAGACGTACGGGACATTTAATGGTTAAAAAATAAATTTGTCAGTGCTCTTGGGTAGGCAAACTGTTTCTGACCTCAAACATACTGCATCTTTGGCGTTCCTGTACTCTGTAATTACTTATTAGCTGACATATAAACCAATATCATTATAACTGAATTGAGCAAATATTAGCCAATATAGTGATTTATTGGTCAAAAAAAATAATTTATATCACATTATTTTGATTTATCAGGGATACAGCTAACAGTTATTTTCACCTGAATTAACTGATAAATTCTTTAGTGTATACTGTCAGAAAACTGTGGAAAAATCCATCCCAAATTAACATATTTTAATTACTAATTAATAATTAATATATATTTTTTTTTACAATGATTTAAAATACAGAGAAGCAGCAAATCCTCACATTTAAGAAGCTGGAACCAGAATATTTGGTATTTTTGGTGAAAAACAAACAGATTTTCTGTTTATCAACTTGATCAGTTTATCAATTATTTGTTTGAGCACTACTGGACACCTGACAGTGGCACCTTGCATGGACCTGATCTCAAAGCTGCAAAATGATCACTGAAAGTCAATGTGTGTCACACAGAGGGTGTGAGAGAGTGAGCATGTTGTGACCTCTGACCTACTTCAGACCATATGATATATATGATCAAGCTGAACCAACTTGAACTGCTCACAAGATCAGAGCAGATCACATGTGCAGTTTACAGATCTGGTGAAGTGAACAGCAGCCTTCATCAGGACCATAAACACGGTTTATAATGTTCCACCAGGCTTCACTTATCACTACAGCTCTCACACTGAACCAACACCCTCTGCAGGTTTATCTAAAGAGCCATGTTGGCCGCTGTCATCTGCTGGTAAAAGCTCGTTATTGGGGCGTGATTCCGCCGTGAAATAAGTCAACCTGATGGTAAACCGGAGGCCGCACCGACGTGCAAAACTACACACCGGTCAGAAACAACAACAACAACCAGCTCCACACATCAACACTACCCGCTTTACCCCCCCGCCGGGTCTCGTACCAGAACAAGTGGCCGCACATACTGATGACAGCGTCCCTCGCAGTGTCCAAACAAATGTTGCACTCGAAGGTGGCCCGGTCCCGGTCCCGGTCCCGGTCGCCCTCAGCTCCCCCTCCGCCGCCGCCCGGACCGTCCCGGTCGCTGCTGCTCTCCCCGGCCGGGAATCCTCCTCTGCTGGCCGGCCCGCCGTCACTCGAGCACCGGGGATCCGCGGCCGCCATGATGTTTTACCGTACTTAGTGAGGAAGGTACCGTACCCAACCCAACCCAACCGGGCCCGACCCGAGCAGCTATCGGTAACTGTGAGTCCGGCGACGAGAAGTGTCACCAGACCGAGGCTGCTGCATGGAGGTTATTATGGGCTGCTGCTGCTGTCACTCCACCTGGAGGAGGACTTCCGCTTCCGGGAGAAACACAGACGGGGGGCGGGGAGAATATAAACACCCACCCCACATTATATAATAATAATAATAATAATAATAATGATAATAAGAAAGACAATACTACTACTACTACTAATAAAACAAATAAAAAACAATTAATAATAAAAAAAAAAACTATAGTAATAACAACAGTACTACTACTACTACTACTAATAATAATAAATAATAATAATACAATAAATAAAAAACTAACAATAATAATAAAAAAATAAGAATAATCATCATGATAAGCATAATAATAATATAGTAATAACACTACTACTACTAATAATAAAATAAATAAAAAACAATAAATAAACAAAAAACAAAAAAACTACAGTAATAACAACAATACTACTGCTACTACTAATACTACTACTAATAATAATAATAATACAAAAAATAAAATAAATAAACCAAAAAACGAACAATAACAATGAAAATATAATGATAAAATAAGAATAATCATCATGATAATAATAATATTAAATCAATTCATCAAAGAATGGGAGAAAAAAGTTGACATGTAAGGAACGACAAAAATACGCATATAATGTTGAATAAAAATGATGACACACTAAATCAAACACGATCTACATAAATGCAAATCTTTAAATATCAAACCATGTCAACCTGCTGTTTTTTTGTTTGTTTAATTTATCGTTTTAGTATTGTTTTATCAACGATATTTTGCAAAGTAACACGTTACTCATCCATCAAAATTAATTTTCTTTTTTTTCATGATAATTTGACAATATTAAAATTTGCTATGGAGTCGATTACTTGGTCATCCTATATATACTGTTTGGAAGTAGTAACTTCTTTATATTCACCAAGGTTATTAGTTATGTTAAGATGCTATACTTTTATTTTTATATAGATAAAAATAAAATACTTATAATAGTAGGGCATTATTTTTGCCTTATAGAGAGGGGATACATTTTGTGGCACGTTGAAAATGCAGTCTGAAAGAATCCCCGGAACCATCGTCGTATGTCTTCTTGTTTCCGCCCGGAGTCGTGAGAAGCAGGCACTGCAAGCGTGTTGTGTTGTGTACCACGAGAAATGTCCATGCTTGTATCCGAAAGTGATCATTTAACGTCAACAAATAGCCCTTCCTCTGACCTCACCCACCAGCCAGCATGGGGCTCAAGAGACAGAAACAAGCCAAGAAGACCATCAGCTTCTACAAATACAACTTCAGCTTCAGGGAGCCCTTTCAGATCCTCATCGATGGGACTTTCTGTCAGGCGGCTCTGAAGAACAAGATCCAGATCAAAGAGCAGATGCCCAAATACCTGATGGGAGAGGTGCAGCTGTGCACCACAAAGTGAGTAGATTTACTTACTTACTGTATGTGATTCAAGATTCAAGATGTTTATTGTCACGCCGGTTATACAGGTACAATCGTGTGAAATACTTTTTGCTGGGAAGCTCCATTAAGAAAAGAAACAGTAGGTTAAGTAGCAAAGAATAACATAATAAAATAAAATAAAAATAATAGTGTATTTACAATAATATACAGTATCATAATAAAGGAAATATTGGTGTATGGTAAATATATACAGGTATTGTACAGGCATTTTAGTTTTTTATATTGCACAGAGGTATGTATTGAAGTATTGCACTTTTGTATTGCACTTATTTACTGCACATAGTGAGAGAGAGGGTGTTTGTGCAGGTTAAATTTAAATTCCTGATATCCCATTATGTGCGCTTTATTCTCAGCTGTGCACTGAAAGAACTGGAGACTCTGGGAAAAGAGCTGTATGGAGCGAAAATCATCCTGCAGAGGTTTCAGTCGAGGAGATGTCCACATTTGAAGGACCCTGTCCCGGCTTCAGAGTGTCTGCTGTCCATGCTGGGGGAGACAAACCCACACCACTACTTTGTTGCTACGCAGGTAAATACAACCAGATCCTATCTACACAGAAACACACACATCACCCGGGGGGAACAGTTAAATTAGAAATAACAATGTCTTTGTTGTTTGTTGGAAATGACTCCAACTAACTGGGAAATTGACTAGATATTAACTAGGCATCTACAGCAGACAGTAGATGTTAGCCCAGCACTCAGTTATCAGCTTATTAGTTACATATAGCTAAAACTTATTTAGTCTAATACAACAGCCTGCAATAGATTATAGTGTTCAGTTTTTGTTAAATTGTTGTTGAGAGTTAGTGTTGACTCAACTGTGATCATCGTTGAATCAACACCTCTGGACAAAAACTGACCACATAAGGATTTATTGCAGGGGTGTGTCATAATAAATTATACCTAGTTATTAATTTAACTAGCTATACCTCATAAACTGGCAAATTTAATATAAGCTTACCTTGTTGAACTCTGCAGCATATGTTCCCTTAATAAAGCCTCGAGACACCCGGGGTAAAAACATCATTTTTCATGCACGGGTCAATTTTGAGATTTTGGGCTATTTTTGCTTCCATACCATGTCTTCTTTCAGACTAATGGAAAGAAAAAAACACCCAAGTTATAGATTTCTCCTAAACCTACAGGGGTGGCAGTAGCTCAGTCCATAGGGACTTGGCTTGGGAACCAGAGGGTCGCTGGTTCAAGTCCCCGCATGGACCAAGTACTGAGTGTGAACTGGTAGCTGGAGAGATGCTAGTTTGCCTCTTGGGCACTGCCGAGGTGCCCTTGAGCAAGGCACCAAACCCCCAACTGCTCTGGGCGCCCCAATCAGGGACAGCCCCCTCGCTCTGGCATCTCTCCATTAATGCATGTATACAGGTCCTGTTTGTGCATGTGTGTGAATTTCGGGCCTGTGTGTTATATGTATATGTAAAAATAACAGAGTGATGGAATTGAATTTCCCCTCGGGGATTAATAAGATAGATACATTAGATAATGCCTCATTTGCATATTTAAAGAAAACATTTCAGAAAACTTGTAATACAAAAAATAATTGTCTTAATATAAGTAATCAACTGGGGAAGTTTCATAATGCTATCTATTAGTTACATTTTTTTCCTACCCTATTCACATGTAGTGTCTTGCAAAATGTATGGAATTTTACAATGCATATCTTTAAAGGCCGTGTTCTCAAAATGAGTTTTTTCTCAAACTCTGAGCCAGAAATCTCCACTTCAGTAGCACTTACATCCACCAAACTTTCTAGTTTAATTTCTATCTATATTTTGAAGGTTTTTACAGAGCGGTTTGTTCATATATCATTCATAGCATGATTTATATAACATTTTATTCCTAAAAATGTGGCAAAAATTGATTTTTTTTTTATGGCTGTTGACAGTATTTTCTGATTGATGGAGTAAAAGAGATATCCAAAATTCACTCTGTAAAAGCTTTTGACTCTAAAATGTCAGCAAAATAAAACAAGAATTTTGAACCTGGCTTTATCCAATGTTCAGATTTCTGTTCTGGAAATGTATGCAAATTAGCACATATTTTATAAGATAATGCATCATTAGCATATTTAAACAAAACTTTTCAGAAAACTTGTAACACAAAAAATAAGTGCCTTAATGTAAGTAATCAACTGGGGAAGACTGATGGTGATATCTATTAGTTAAAAAGTTTACCCTATTCACCTGTAGTGTCTCCCCTAAACTTTATTGGCAGAGGGTGCTTCTTGTTATGGGTCTTACCATGTGGAAGAGCTCTGGACCTCCTAAAATAGTGAAAGCCAATTAAATATCAGTTAAGGAATTGCCATATCAACATTTGCAGGTCTAGGAAGAGAAGTTCCTTAGGACTGAGTAGTGTGTAACTGTTGGAAGTAACTGACATGTATAACTTTCACACAAATCAACTGTATGTGGTGTATCGGTGTGTGTTCTCCAGGACCACGCACTAACTGCAGGCCTGAAGAAGATCCCAGGCGTTCCTCTGCTCTACATCGTCCTCAACACCATGGTGCTGGACAAGCCCTGCCAGACGTCCCTCGACCACGTGAAGGCCGTCCAGCTGGGAGAGCTGGTCAGCACGGCCCAGCAGCAGAGCATCCGCAGCCTGAAAGAGGAGCTGGGCATCGGCCAGAAGGATGGAGAGAGGAGAGGGAAGAGGAAGAGGAAACGGAGCAATCCCAACCCTCTGAGCTGCATGAAGAAGAAGAAAGGCGGTCCGACACCGCCGAGGAAGAAGAAGACGGAGGAGGGGGAGAAGAGGAAAAGAAGTAGACATAAGAAACAAAGGACGGAGGGAGGAGACGCGTCTGCTCCTGCGGTTACTAATACATAGTATAGCAGGGAGACAAGAGACTTCAGCCATTTTGCTTCTTGCATAAATATTATTTCAAGATGTCCACGATCCCAATCTAAAATAATTCCTCTCTGGTCTGTTTTTCTGATGTTACTGAATAGAATAAATCAATGTTTATCACACAAAATGCCATTTTAAAATACTGCTCGTGGTATTTGTTTTATTTTGAAAAATGTTGTGACAGTTTCCGAGACTCAGGACTTAACGGGCAAACTGTTCAGAAACATAACAATATTTGAGATCGAGAAGATTTGTCTTGGCTTTCATACAAAATAAAAAAAAGCAGGTTTACAGGCACATAGTTCAGAATATAAGATGCACTCAGACATTACATGATAATACAGTTTATATGGAAGTGGATATCAAAAACAGCCATCTTTGCAGAAGCACAAGAAGTGTGGTCACAACGACTTGGTGGTCTACTTTTCTTTTTTTTTATGCCTGTTAAATTCAACCTGTAGTATTTTCTCGTACGATGAGTTTAGAGTCCAAACGACAACGTTCATAACAAATATGTCCATTCAGACTTCACTTGATCGTGTTATCAAGTCATTCTTTAGATTAAAAATCAATTTAGCTTTTAAATAGAAAAACAGTTAATTTTCTTGATATATATTACAGCAATAAATGAATATCGAACAAGTATCTACTTGATTTAGAAGAAGTTCTACATTACTGTATATGTCACCCAGTTGTAACTAAATGATTATCCATATATAAAAGAGACACTGGATAAATTAAAAAATCTGTCACGAACTTCAAGTCTTAAACACGGTAATAAAAACGGTAGTTTCTGGAGCAGTTCCACTCTAATAAAACATTTCAGGACAGAGCATGCAAATATGACCACTGATGTTTACATCATCTATAGGTTGAAACTGAAGCTCCTTTTTTGTCCCAATTCCATAGTACATACTAGTTATATGCAGTAAGTACTATATACCTTTAATAGTATATTTTTTTGCAGTTTGCATACAAGAAATCCCCATAAAAAATGATACAATAAGTGTTGTTGGCTGCAATTTAACTGCAGCTTTTGAATGCTACTGTCAATTAAACGCAACAGAGACAGCAAAATGTTTGTAAAGAAATGTAAGAGTTATTTTTCAGTATAGTGCGCAACAGCGGCACACTCAAAAATGCTTTGGATTAGTATGTAGTATGGATTTGGGACACAACTATAGTTTTGTGGAAACAGCCGATGTTGCAACTAAATTGCAACGCATTTGCAAAAACGACAACTTGGAGTTCGTAATGCTTAAAGTGCTACACTACAGTTGTATAATGATTACCTGCTGGTTGAATCTGCAAATCACTACCGTAGTAACTGTTTAAATGTACTCTTACAGACTCAGTCTGGGTATAGTGCATGCTCCTTTTGGCTAATGTCAGTGTATATAAGAACTGTTTTCCTGCAGTGGTGGGACAGATGAGTCTCCAAGTAGCATGGTTGATGGTTATCATTCCTACCGTAAATATATCTTAAAATATGCCAGTGCAACGCAACAGCTTCTAGAGCAAAGAAGTGCTCATCAAAGTCAGTGACATCTGCTAGAAAAAACAACATTGAGTAGAAAGCAACTCCAAACAAAAAGAGAATACACAGTGCTCACTTTTTTTTTAACTTACTTAATACTAACTTAGCTATGAAGTGAGTCTTGATAATAAAGAAAATACAATAAATAATGAAAAATAAATAACAAATAGGAAAAGTGCCGAGTGTCTGGAGTTGCAATCTTTTTTTAATAATCCAACCATGTTATTCAGACCTCTTTCCTCCCACCACTGCTTGATTTTGAAATATTGCAGACAGAAGATAAAACTCCACATCATACACAAAACAAAGTCAACAAACTAAATAAGTAAAACTTAACAGACACACATTGTTGTGTGCAGGTATACACTGAAGTTCCTTTTTGAACTGTAAAGTTGTGTTTTCTAGATGATTTGGAAGCGAGGTCCGGGCGTAGCAATGATGTCGCTGTAAGGCTCCTCCTGGACGAGCTCCACCGCCTGCTGCTTCTTCAGGACCAAGAAACTGTAGAACTTAGCTGCCGCCTGCTTCTTGTTGTTGTTCCTGCACAGATCCAGCAGGCCGACCGACTGGGCGCCTGTTTTGGCCATTACCCTCTGTGGAAAGGTGAGACGGGGGGGAATCAGGAGGGGAAGGATTCATTCAAGTAGTGCGCTTTGGTACATCTAAGTCTACTGTACTACTGTTCCGCACCTGCTGCTCCCACTATAGGCAGCGGATGATAAGCTATCCGATACCAGTGGGCAGCCTCCGGGTCTGAAAAGTGAAGCCAATGAGTTAAGTGCTTAAACTAGCATTCTTTCTAATAGCCAGCAGGAGGCGACTCCTCTGTTTACAAAAAGTAAACAGAGGATTAAACAGTAATTAAGTGAACAAAATTCTGATTAAAATGAGGAAAACCTACATTTAATATAAGCATGCACAGGCAACATTTAATATACGGTACTACAGGCAAAATCTACTCAATACTCTACTAAAAAAGTACATGGCCCAGGGAGGTACAGTTTGTTAACTTGAGATATAAAAATGATTTTTCTGACAAGTAGTTAAAAACATAAACTCAAAGTTGTAGCAACAAGATATCCTCCTGTTCTTCCAATAAGACGTGAACACATGCATACCTGGAGGCCATGGAGCATCTGCTGGGTTCTCTTGTTCCACCTCCTCTCCTCCTGGTCCTGGTCTCCCTGCGCCTCCTCCTCCTGACACAGAAAAACACAGTTACAGACACTAATAAAGGCTACCTTTTGTTAAGTCCTGGACATCATGAATCTGTGTAAATGATCTGATAACTTAGTCTGAATATATATTTTTTAAAAAAAGGGGTGTGAAAAAAACTAGAATCACACAGTTACAGAAGTGGACTGTGCAAGTTTTTGTGAATCTCTATCTCACCTCTTCATCAGTGTCGTCGTCGTCGTTCTTCTTCTTGTCCTTGTCGCCAAGCAGGTCCAGTTCTATCATCTGGCTGATGTTAGTGGGTTCCTCTGCGGGCAGATCCACATTGGAGGCCTCCAGCTGCTGGGACACATTAGAGGCGCTGGACCCCTGTGGCTGCTGTTGCTGGTCCAAAGCTCCCATCTAGAGAAAAAAGTGGAAGAGGTGAGGTGAGTTATTGGAGTCCTGACATCAAATAAGGGGTGATATCAGATTTGGGAAAGTCTCATGGGTGTAAGGTTGAGTGCATCTGCTTCAGTATGTACAGACACTACTACTAGGGGGACCTCTGTACTCACAGGCAGGGCTGGTTCTGTGTCCTGGGCTTTGCGTTTGAGGCCACGTTGGGGGGACGGAGGGGGCATGGCCGACTCGTCCAGAGTCGTCCTGCTGCCTTCCACAGCTGAAGTCTGCAGAACACTGGCCTCTTCCATGATGGTCTGGTCTGGAGGGGGAACGGGGACGCACTGTACATGTTAGAAAAACTGTGCATGGACAAAATATTTATTTTTTTGTACATGGGAACAGTTCATGGTCACTGAGGGATCCTTTTTTTTCTTTTTTTCTTTTAGCAGTTTTCCCACAGAAGGGAGAATCAATTACTCAAGGCCAGTTGATAACTCCTCTTTAAAATCATTTTAGATTAAATGCACACAAACAGCCATTTCGTACCCAAGATGTCTCTCTGCTGGTGTCCAGTCGCTTCCTCTCTGGGCACCTCCGGGTTCTCCAGATCCCTGAGGAACTCATCCAGACTGTCGGCCTCTCCACCTTTCCTCCTCTTCCTCATCTCGTCTGGTACCAGTGGTGTCAGACACCTTGTAAACATCTAGAGGGAGAAAGCAAAGAGGCAGATAGATGCGGTACTTTAATTCTTATCATAGTGCTACTTTGTGCAATTACATTAATATTTCTTTACCTTAAGCAGCCTGGCATTCCAGAGAGGCTGAGCGGGGAGAGAGAAGAGCTTCTCGACTCCACCCGTCTCCTTCCACATCATCAGCTTCTTGGTGGGTGGCGCCAGGTCCAGGGTGGTGACGATGTCAGAGTAATCAGACAGCTGCGCACGGATGGTTTTACTGTCCAGCTCCTTCACGCTGTCCACAATCAGCTTCCTCTTACGCTTCGCCTTGGTCTCCTTCACTGCACAGTCCATAGGGAGACAAGAGATGAATCAGCTCAGTAAACCTAAAATAGCTCTGATATTTAACACAAAAACGCCATTTCTCTATAAATACAAATTTTAATTCTGTAGTTGTACACTTCAGTTTTTTATTTGTAAAAATTGCTGGTCTGGTGTGTTGATGTGTTATCATTGATTGATTGATTTCTACCATAGACTGTATATAAAGATGGACGACATGACAGCTCCCTAAAAGTGAAGCCAAAACATCCTGATTGCCTCCTGGTGGCTGGCTGAAGTATAGGTCATAAAGCCCGCCTCCTCCATGTTAGCGGATGGGACATGGGCCAAACTAAAAAGTCAAAGTACGTCAAGTAATTTTTTTTCCCAAAGATGGTTTCTGTCATTTTAGGAAGTTAGTATCACACTGATGTATGTTCAAGTATTCATTTTTCTGATGAGTTTGGTTTTTAATTAGTTATTTGATGCTATAAAAAGGGAGTGAGACGTCATGATTGACAGCTGCTCTGACTGAAGTAGTCGCGCAACCGGAGGCTCGGGAATTATACGAGAGAGGAGATGTAACTTTAACATTCCATAACCGTCACGAGCCTGTGTTATAGAACATGTGTCAATTTGTCTGGCTCCAAATGACCGAAATATTTTGGCTTCACTTTTGTACAGTGAGAGGAAGCGCATACACGTTGTCCATCTTTATATACAGTCTATGATTTCTACTCAAGACAAATTTTCATAGACTTTCTAAATGGAAGACTCTATAATCACCAAATTAATCATTTTCAACATGTTGTTAGCTTTTTTTATCTGCTGCTAGTCTCTGATTTTATGCCACCCATGCGATCTGGTATGGTGCTATGTTCAAGATGTGATCTTGTTCATGGGAAGGGAAGGAAACACATTAAAAATGAACTGTATTGGAAAAACAGAATTACAGGGATCAAGAAATGTTGAAGTTCTCTTAAAACCAGCTGCATTACCTGTGATGTCGATCGGCTCCAGGGCGAAGGTTTCTTCCTCGTTGTGAACCAGCGTGGTCTGTTCCGCCTGGTCTGCCATGGCCGGTAGGGGCTTTGTTGCGCCTGAGTCTGGACTATCTGGGGCTCCCGCTAACAACACACAATCACACCATGTTGGATATACTATACATATCATGATATGTAGGTAACTGTATTGTAAATTCACTTGTATATAACCAAAGCTAACAATTTGGCTTTTTTTTAAGGGTCTACTGCTGAGGGTTAATTGTGGAACTGACCTGAGAGAGCGTCGAAGTCGTCGTCGTCGTCTCCGTGGTCCTGAGGCATCAGCACGCTCTCTGCGATGGCGGGAGGGTCGTCGAAGATGCCGCCTCCGTCCTCGTTGCTCAGCAGCTTGTCCACTACAAAGAGAGGAGAGGTCATTCAATTATTACAATCAGGATGATTCACTTTGATTGTACAGTCCACCTAAATGCTAACATTTCAAATATACATGTTAACAAAAAGTGGCTATCATTCATAGCATTCAAAAAACAAAATGGTTTTGAAAAAGGCTAACGTAAAGGTTCATAAAATAAACTAATCGTTTCTAGTGTCCATTACATAACAATCACTGCACAACAAACCACAGGAAGCTGCTAAAACACAAAATGTGACACATTTCTGTTAAAAGTTAGCCAAATGAAAACAGATGAAAACTGTAGGCATGCTTTCCATTATGCACTTTTACCCCATTACTTAAGTTTAAAAATATACGTTTGCAACATTATTGCACTCACTGAAACTCAACTGCAGTGTCAGTGCCTATAACATTGATCAAGATCTTACCCAGCATGCCTCCCTCAGTACTCTCCATGGGGTTGTCTCCGAAGTCGTCCTTGTACTGGTCGTCGTACTCCAGATGGTTGGACTTGTCAGCTATCGCGTTGGCTCCGCCCTCAGCCTCCAGCAGCAGGTTGGAAGCTGACACTCCCATGATGTCCACCTCGAACGCACTCTCCTCCCGCATCATCTCCCGGTCGTCCATGCCAAAGTCAGCTGCACAACAGAAATGTGTGCGTCTTTACAGTATATATTGAGGAATGTGGGCGAGTGGAGGAAGTTACCCTGTCAACTAACAACGAAAAGTACATTAAAGGTGCAGTGTGTAGGATCTGGCGGAATCTAGCAGTGAGGTTGCAACCAACTGAAGCTTCTCAGGTGTGGCAAGCGTGTATGAGAACTACGGTGGCTGACGCGAAAACTTGAATGGCCATATGTAGAGCCAGTGTTTGTCCATTCTGGGCTACTGTAGAAACATGGCGGTGCAACATAACAGACTCTAAGGTAACGAAAATATATTCCATTCCTGCCAATAGATCCCCCTAAATGCTGGCCCTTTAAGTGTTTAAGTGTGACTAAAAGGAAGCCTACCGAAGTCATTGTCCTGCAGCAGGTTGAGGTTGCCCACCTCCTCTCTCATGGTGATCTCCTCCACTCTGCTCTGGTTCAAGTTGAACTGCTGAGCAACGTCAATATCACTGTACAAAACACACCACAGTCAATTCAATATTGATCGTATATTTACAGCACTTTTCTTCAAATTTAATTTGAAATGTGCGGCTAAAATATATCCGCACTTGGATGCTTATTCAATGCCGTTAGTTAATATGCGATGAAGTGCTTGTCAGCTCATCTGCTTTGTCTCTTTTAACATTCGTTACTGATTACCTCAGAATATAGAAATATGTTACATGTGCAGGTGGAGAGCAAGAGTGAGAGCCATCATTAGAATTCCTCCAATTGAATCAAAAATCATGCATGGTTCTACAATATTTATAAATAATCAACATTACAGGCAGAAATATACTGGAGAGAAATTGATGTTTGAAGTCACCGGACTCTCACATCCAGCCACTCTCCCCTGCCTTGTGGTAACCCCTTTCAGCCATTTCCATCACCTGACCTTCCCCGCCCACCTGCTCACCTGTTTCCACTTTCCCCCCATCAGCTCTGCAGTACATATACCAGCCCCGTTTCCCCTGTCAGTTGCCAGATTGTTACTGTGTGCCTTGCTTTTGAGCCAACTGTGCCTGCATCTTGAACCTGTACCTAACTGGAATCTGTGTCTGCCTGGAACTTTTTCTGCCCCCGTTCCTGTTTATCCGTGGACTCTGTTACTTCAGTTTGGACCTTTCAACCCATGCCAGTAAGCTCATGTAGCTCTACATTGTCACTGAAAGAGATGAGAAGAGGTAGACGGTCAGATGACTCACTCTAGGTCTGGTAGCGGCTGGTCAAAATCATGGAACTCCTCAGGCAGCGTGATGGCGTTGTAGGCCGCTTCTCTGTTCTCCTCGGGAAGATCCACCACACCTAAAACGCCACAATGTAGGAGGAGAGTTACAGCATGTGACATATTCTAAAGTGGCAGGGATGAACCAGGTTTAGTAATACGTAATATGTATATGAATGCAAGCAGTTTTAAGAAAGATCCTAAGATGGGTGGAAAAGTACAGAAAACCGAGAATAGATGGACACATTGGTGAGAACAATTTAACAATAATTAATTTAAACTATGCATCTGAATACATTTGGGATATATTTTTGCATATATAGTGGGATGGTGAAGGAATCAATTGTGTGTATTAGTACTGTATATGTGTATGTACAGTATAAGTATTGCATGTAGATGTGCATATATGTTTTTCTTTGTTTCACATATTAGAAGAACTTGCTGCATGCTCTCATTTTAGATGTAAATATGTATAAACAATATCATAATTCTACTCTGACTGACACTGCATGTAATGCGGACCACTAGAGGGTCACTGCTGACGTTTTTATTTGACTTATAAGTTGCATTTTGTCCCCAACCTGGTCTAAACGCCATCTTGATCTTGATGAAAGCCTCGTTACAATCTGCCAGCAGGTACTTGGCCTTCCTGTGGTAGATCCTCACCACCCCCAGCAGCAGATGCCCTGATGTTCGTAAAGCCATTTTCACCTGTAAAAAGGTACGTGCAGAAATGATCCGTGACGATACTGTAAAGTAAATCTCCAGCTTTTGAAATGCGTCAATAGTCAAAACTGCCTATTGCGTAGTGTCTGTCTAACAATTGATCAGATGTTTCATGTGGTTTTATCAATGGTGTCTCAGAATCAAGTAACAACAGTAATGAGATGTAACTCTCTCTGATAATGATACTAGGGCTGCAACTAGGGGTTATTTAAATTCATCTATAGAATATTCAATCAAATGAACAGTTATATAGAAAATGTCAAAAACCAATGACAATCACATCTTAGGAAAACCCTAAATTATATGTAAAACATTGCCTACTTACAGGCACAAAAGTAAAAATGCTAAATTTAGAATGATGTTTAATCAAATTGGTTAGGAATGTTTTTCATTTGTGAGGCTATAAGCAACCCTGTTTGCTGTAGTTTTTTTTCTTCTCTCTATTAGACAAAATCAACATGTGTAAAGCCTGAGGACACAAGGAGCCAATTGAGACACTAAAAGTTAGATGACACATCAGACATTGTTATATGGGACTTACAACAGTAAAAGTTTGAAATACCTGATCAAGTTTTAGGTCAATTGAGTAAATATATTAACTAATATCAAAAGAAGCTGCAAGAACGTTGTCATATCTTTTATCTTATCAGATTTTGACCCTGAGCCTAAAATACCATCAGGTCCCAAACATACATAAACAGAACCTTGTAAGTATAGGACTACTAGTTGTAGATTAACACATGGTAACAAAATCCTAGTGAAGACCCTGAGAAATTACCTTGGGTGAGATGATGCTCTCCACGCTGCTCTCCAGATTGCACTCAAACACATGAGCCTTGGTCAGCTTCTTGTCCCAGTGGGCCGCCAGCCAGATTTTGGCCAGCGGCCCACGTTTGCTGAGGACAAAGTGGGCGTAAAACATCGTCTCAGCGCCTTCTCACCACAAGGGAAAGGGGAAAGGGGGGAGGCCTGGAGAGAGGAAACAACACACTATATGATTGAAATCACAACACTGAATAGGTAAACAAAGCCTGACAGTTGAAAGGACACATTCATTGTGTGGTCTAAGTGTTTGCAGGCAGACTCTTTGAAGCTGCAGACATGGTTGTCTAGCTAAATAGGAAAAGTGACAGCAGTTCATAGCAGGGTGCAAGCTGATTAATTGAGACTTTTCTAAACCACTGTTTGGAATGGAAACTGCTCCAATCAGGACCGCATAGCCCTGCAGATTGTGGTGAGCCTGGGGCGTACCATCATCTCAGCACTCCCCCACTCTGCTGAACAATATCTGTACACTAGTCATTGCAGAGCACTAATAAGTAGGGCTGGGCAATGTGACCAAAATCTTCTATCACAATATAGGTATTTTCATATCTTGATAATGATATATATGGCAATATAGCATGTTTTCTGGTAATTCAATAAATTAATAGTTAATAGTAATAAATTAATTCTATTTTTGTTTACTCCTGTGTGAATTAAATACTTGACAAACGAAAAGTACTGAGTATTTAAAGAACTTGAGTGCAAAATGAACATAACAGTTTTAAGTGAAACTATAGAGAAAATAAGCCTATATCTATATCTATATATATATAGATATAGATATATCTATAGAGATATATATATATAGCATCGCCCTGTCGGGGATTCTTTCACAACAATGACCGGCTCGCTGTACATTCTCGCTTACTTAATGGACTTTGCAGAGGCAAATTAATTCCTGATAATGGACACCTCAAAGGGCATTATCCTGCTTATACCATGGTCACTTGCCAAAGAAAAAAAAATAGACCATTAATTTATATTTTCATGCATTTTGCAACCAAAATCTAAAGTTTTTCACAATCCACAACTCAATTTCCCAGGCAACACCTGAGGGTTTGCTAATACTTGGAACAATCATTACCATCCTATAAGGTTCCTATGCAATGGACAGTAGCCTGTATGTCTATACAATGGAAACGTTGTTCACTACTCCAGTAAATATGACGAACCTTAGCTACGACTTGGCAACGGGAGATACTGTATTTTTAGTCTGCTCAGCTCATAGAACCAATATCAGGAACAAATGAGAAGCCATGTGTACGGCCGCAGTCTGAAGTAGCGAGTTGAATAGCGAATGGGATGTGAGATGATCGCTGATGTGATACTTAGTATCAGTAAGTTCAGAGGGGCAGTGTAACCATAGAGGGTAACTTACTCCTTGCAGCTTACAGTATGTGTTACAGTCACCACCCTGTGGTGTTCAGAGGATGAAGCACTGAAGGACTAACTCAGTGTTATTAATAAGATATTCCAATTATTTTTGTAGTTTAAAACAGTTTAACTGGAACTACTTGTAGGTGTCCATTATCAGGAATTAATGGACACCCTGCAGCCAATCAGAATCAAATATTCACCCAGACCATGGTATAAAAAGTAGTTAAAACTGGCTCCACCATTACCAGCTACAACATTAGAAATGCTTACATATTAATATGTCAATATTCATAATCCAATAATATAATATTTATTATTCTGAAATGGGCCATTCTGCATGACGAGTACTTTTATTTTTAGTACTTTAAGTATATTTTGATAATAATACTTAAGTATTTTTGAATGCAGGACTTTTACTTGTAACACATCTGAATGCTTCTTTCACCACTGAAAGCTGCCTTATCATACATATTTTTGGTACCTTTCAAGGTGAGAATTATTAAGTAACCTATTTGAAATTTCTTTGGAATTACTGCTAAATTACCCCAATATTTACCTCAAAATTGATCGAAAATTACTTTGTTATAAACATTATTTAATAATTATATTCCGCTATTTCCCGATAGCTGGTAATTTACTTAATACATTTCCAGGAAAAGAATACAAAGTTAATTGATATTCTTTATTTCCATATCTGCTGATAAATAGATTATAGTTAGCAAATATTTTCTTTGAAATTTCTTTAAAAAAACTCCCTGGATCATTACATCAGCTACCAGGTTACATTTTTGTAGACAATAAGTCACACAAAGGTGAGATTTGTGTCTGAACAGGAGTGTCTTCTATTAGTTTTAGTTTTCAACCTCCGATGAATATGAACAGCCGCATCTCTATTTTAACGAGTGTATGCTATTTTAGCATATAATTATTAATTCATGTTTATAATAAAGTAATTTTCGATACATTTTGAGGTAAATATTGGGGTAAACTGGCAGTAATTCCAAAGAAATTTCAAATAGGTTACTTGCTAAAAAATGTAAAATGAAGTGTTACCATATTTTGTTCCTATTAGTATTTTTATATACAGTAATACTTTTTTTTTAGCTCTACAGTTCCGTTTTACCCTAGAAAACAGTAGTTAAAAAAAAAAATAATTAAGTAAAATGAATAACAAGCTTTATGAGATGGGGACATTTTTGATGCTAGGCCTACTTGTAACATAATATTTAGACTGTGGTATTATATCTGAATATTCTACCTTATCATACTGCACATCGTGTGTCTTTTTAGTTTTTAGCCCAGTCTTGTGATGCATCATTTTAATATGTGGTTTTAACGTGGATATTATGGGATGTGTCTGTCAGGTAGCTGGCAGCCGTACCTGCAGCACTATAATGTAACTGTCAGACCAAACGCAGATATTACACTGTTTTTCTCACTGTAAGACATAACGAGTCAGTAACGTTACACACAGGTAAGCGTCCAGCACGTTGGGAAACACAGACAGGCGTTTTTCTAACCGTTAATGTCATTCACAGGAGGCGACACAGCGACATTAAACCGCATTAACCGTGGACGCGCTCTCCTCCGGTCACAACAGGTGATGCTGCTGCGGACACGAGCTAGTCTTCCGTTAGCTGCTGTCATTCAAACCCGGAGCTCCGCAGAGAACAGCTGGCGTCTTTCCGTCCACACCGACACACTGAATAGAAATCTAAATGACTCACCGCTTAGCCCCTTTGTGCTTGTCTCGTTCTGCCGGCCGTGGTGGTGGTGCTGCTGCGGATGGTGGTGGCTTCTCCCCCACCCCTCCTTACAGACTAAAACAAACAAGATGGCGTCCTCTCTCTCCCCCCTGGATGGATGGATGGATGGATGGATGAGCTGGATGCAGAGTGGTGCTGATGTGGGAGAGAGAGGGAGAGAGGGAGGGAGGGAGGGATGCTGAGCTTTGCACCTGTGCATCTGTTTACTTCTGCACCCTCAGTGGTGGAGGAAGTACTGTGTTCAGATCTTTTACTTAAGTAAAAATACCAAAGCATTAGCATCAGAATATACTTAAAGTACTGAAAGTAAAAGTACTCATTATGCGGACTGGCCCATTAATGGATATTGGATTTTCTGAGCTCTTGTAAATTTGTTTGTCTTTTAATCGTAAAATATCAGCAATCACAACGTGTGACAATATGACAGAACATTAGGCATCAAACTAAAATATGGTACCAAGGCAGGCATGTCTCCATTCTTATTAGGCTGATACATTCACCATTATACGACGGAGTATGAGGGCCACATCTAGGAGAAAAAAATCTGAGATTTCGAGAATAAAGTCATAATATTACAAGAAAAAAGTCGTAATTTAATGAGAATAAAGTCATACTATTTCAAGAAAAAAAAGTTGTAATATTACGAGAATAAAGTCATAACTTTACGAGAAAAAAAGTCATTTCCTCCTCCGCAAAAGAGGCAGTTTTCCCGAGGTCCGTGTGGTTCTTTCTTCGGAATAAATGCAGTTTCTTGCACAATCTTTTCAAGGTCCTGATATTTATGATAATGTGGTGCTGATGTGCCAAAATATTAAGTATTTCGTTATTTGTGAAACCTATACTAAAGTATAACGTCACGAGATGTTCCACGTTTCTCATTTTCACACAGGCGGCACGCTGCTTTATTTCCCCTCTAAAATAACATGTAAAATTACTACTCTATAATATCATGACTTTATTCTCATAATACTACGATTTTTTTATATATAACATCCCTGTTTCACTTAATGACTTCTACAGGCTTGATCATTTCTAACATGCAATCAAACATCAACCTGATTCACACTACCTTGAGTTCAGACGAGTGGGAGGAAGAAGAGCTCTTACTGGTAGATGAAGTTCAGCATCATAGTCCATCAGGTTTATGTTGATGGGTGTGTGCTCTTCTTTCACACGACGTATGGAAATACCTGTGTAAAGAACAAGGTAAACAGAGTGTAAACATGAGAGCTGGCTTTAATTCATCAGCCCAGTCATGCTGTTATTACACAGCTTGTTTTTGAATGTTATCTGAAAGGTTATATTTACGAGCGTATCTCTGGTCCCTGCTGTTCCGCTTAAGTCTTGACATGGCAATAGGATAGGAGTCAGCGATGCAGGTTGCTAGAAGAGGCTGTAGGTGGAGCTAGAGTTGTCTGGCAGAATCTTCCGGTGGAGGCAGTGGTGAAGGTTGCTGGATTAGGCTGTGAATTGAGGTTTGGGCTGCAGCTGTCTGCCAGAATCTGCAGGTGCAGGCAACAGTGAAGGTTGCTGGTAGAGGCTGTAGGTGGAGGTTGGGCTGCACAGACTCTTTAGTCTGCCAGAGTCTTTAGCTGGAGGGGCCAGTGCAGGTTGGTGGATTAGGCTATAGGTGGAGGTTTGGGCTGCAGCTGTCTGTAGATGAAGGACTGTGATGAGACTGTAGCTTTGCAGCTACCTGCCAGGATGGGGAAGTGGTTGATGGGTGACAGGCTGCTGGAAGAGTCTGCAGGTGGATTTAAAGGTGCAGTTTGCTGCATTAGGCTGTAGGCGGAGGTTTGGGCTGCAACTGTCTGGTAGAGTCTTTAGGTGGAGGGGCCAGTGCAGGTTGCTAGATTAGGCTGTAGGTGGAGGTTGGGCTGCAGCTCTCTGCAAGCAGTGCTGGACTGGCCATCTGGCATACCGGGCGTTTTCCCGGTGGGCCGACGTCCTTTTGGGGCCGACGTATGTCCTTTTTTTTTTTTTGGCCTATAAAACAAGTAAATCGACCCATTTCTTTTCCTTAATTGACACTGGGCTGGCCCATTCGCTCTGTGCCGGGCGGCAACAGTGAGGAGGAGAGGGAGAGAGATGAGGGAGTTAGTGTAGAGTTTGCAGTAAGCAGTTATGGGCTAGCAGCCTGGCTCATATGTCATGAGAGATGAGCAGTGCTCGAAGTGGGCCGGTACGTAGCGGTACGCAGTATGTTAATCATTTTACTCCTTGGCGTACCGTGACTTTTTCATGCGTACCGGAGCTTCTCACAAGCTGCCGGTACTCTCCTCTGCCCTCTCCATATCAGGTTCTCTGGGAGATTCATAACGGAGATACATAACGGCGCAGCGCCTGCGTATTTGCGCCGCGTGGGTTCCTATAGGGAGCGGAAGCGCCGCGCTATTAATCTCCGCTGGAGCTGAAGCCTGGCTGTTTACATCAGAAGCGCATTTCTCTGCGCTGGTCAACATGTGATTCTGATCCTCTGCTGTTTACTATCCATCTCTTTCTGTCTGTCTGCTTATGTGTGTCTGCCAGGGGCGGGGCCAAAGAGGGGGCCGGGGCCGGCACGGGCCACCCCTGGAATCTAAATGGCCCCCCCCCATCAGAGTCTGAATGTGATAGGTCCAATAAGACTCAACAAACATTAATGATGATCTGATGTATTACTGATATACTGTATGAGACCCAGCTGAAGTTCTCAACATTTTTAATAAGGAATTCAGCATCACTGTTTCTGGCACTGTAAAGCAATATAATCCTAAAAAGGGACAGCAGTGGCAAAAAAATGAATTATAATTTATGAATATTAGTTTATGCTAGATATTCACACGCAAAGTTTATGCCAGAGGGGCAAATTATTCAGTTTTCTTTCCTGAGATTTAAAGGTAAAATTAGAAGTTCAACATAAAATGCTGTTGCGGTGTACTTATTATTTTGTTATTTTCATTGTTTTAAAGTCACCAGAATTCAGGAAACAAAGTCTCTGAAACTCAAATTTTTCTGGGGGAGGACCCCCAGACCCCGCGCTTTGGTTTTGAAATCCTCCTTATTTTTAACGTTTGAGGTCTCAAGGTTGGCAAGTATACAAAACAACCACATTTGAAGGTATTTCCTCGAATAGAGCCTTCAACAAAACATGGTACACACAGCACAAACGGGCGGTGATGGGGCCGGTCTGGGCTAAAATGCCAGGGCCGATTTTTTGTCCCAGTCCAGCCCTGTCTGCAAGTATCTGCAGGTGGAGGAGGAAGCTGCAGGTTACTGGCAGAAGCTGAAGGTGGAGATTTGGATGGTAGCTGTCTGCGAGAAACAACAGATGGAGGCGGAGGTGTTTGTTACTGACAAAGGCTGTAGGTGGAGGTTTGGTCGCAGCTTTCTGCCATAATCTGCAGGTGGAGGAGGCAGCTGTAGGTTGCTGGCAGAAGCTGTAGGTGGAGGTTTGGCCACAGTTGTCTGCCGGAAAAAGCAGTTGGAGGCAAAGATGCAGGTTGCTAGCAGAGGCTGTAGGTGGAGGTTTGGCCGAAGCTGTCTGTCAGAATCCGCAGGTGGAGGCGGCAACTGCAGGTCTCTGGCAGAGGCTGTAGGTGGAGGTTTGGTCGCAGTTGTCTGTCAGAATCTGCAGGTGGAGACGGCAACTGCAGATTTCTGGCAGAGGCTGAAGGTGAAGGTTTGGCCGCAGCTGTTTGTGAGGATCTGCAGGTGGAGACGGCAGCTGTAGGTGGCTTGCAGAGGCTGTAGGTGGAGGTTTGGCCGCAGCTGTCTGTCAGAAACTGCAGGTTGAGGCGAAGGTGCTAGTTGCTGGAAGAGGCTGTAGGTGGTTTGGTTGCAGATGTTACTTACCTTAAACCACTTAAAACACTTAAACTTAAACAACATTACTTAAACTTAAACAACAATGCTTATTATATACAATACTATTTACATTTTAGATCATTATAGCATTAATTAATTCTTAGCTCGTCTGGGGCTTTGGTTCCCCAGAAACATCAACGTCATACAGGGGAGGATATTCTCCAAGCCCGTATGATACTCCCACCTGGACCAGTCCGTCTTCATTTACTGACTCATGGCATTGTCATTGTTGAAAACACAATCCTCCATGTAGATCACTCTTTGCACACTCTGCGTATTACCTTTGTAAACAGAAAAAAGAAGAAGAAAAAAATCCACCTAGAACTGTTCAGACTCAAATTCAGACTGACTTCACTTTTAATTTTTCTTTTCTAAATATTATTTAATTTGTTGGTGAAATAGCCTAGAAAATAATCTGTACAAACATAAATACCTGCAAATATCGAATATATTTTATATATATATATATATATATATGTATATGTATATGTATATATATATATATATATATATATATATATACATATATATATATATACATATACATATATATATATAAATATATATTCGATATTTGCAGGTATTTATGTTTGTACAGATTATTTTCTCTAATGCATTTTCATGAGACCAATAATTAATTTGTGCAGACAAGCTTCCAAACATTAGGCTATTTCACCAACAAATTAAATAATATTTAGAAAAGAAAAATTAAAAGTGAAGTCAGTCTGAATTTGAGTCTGAACAGTTCTAGGTGGATTTTTTTCTTCTTCTTTTTTCTGTTTACAAAGGTAATACGCAGAGTGTGCAAAGAGTGATCTACATGGAGGATTGTGTTTTCAACAATGACAAAATGAGACAGTGTGTACTTACAAATCAAAGAATGAATAGTAATTCTATCTGCAGAGTACAACAGTCAATGAATAAAATTAAATTATAAAATAACACATGTGAACCCACATTTATCTCAACTATAAGTAAAAAAAAAACAGTATACCATACCACAGCTTTGAAATAAAATTTCTTATCTATATATATGACCCACTACAGATCACTGAATCAAAGCAACATAAAGGAAATAAATTGTCAAGAAGGTGCCCATCTATGAAATACAGTCTTGCCAATAAAGCTTTTTTTTCTAAATAAAACCATTTGGGGCTAAATTAAAATTCACTATAAAGTAAGCTTATAAAATTGACATATCTGTCATCCGTTCATATCACAGCCTGAGTGAAAACCAGCGGAATAACACATAAAAGTTGCAACGAGCTCCTTAAAATCTGCCTCTAATCTCTTTTCTTGTGAGTTTTTAAATCAACTTTTGCTAATAATCATTTAATCATCATATTAATTTGTCATCAGGGACTATAGCTAGCCTATTGTGGTAAATAGACCAAAGCTTTGCCTTGAATTTGTACCACTTATTTTTGTTGCCTACTATATTTTGCATAAAATATGAGCTTGAATGTTTTAATGAAATTTCATTTCTGCATTTTCTGCAACTAATGTTGATTAGCTGGTTTAACTAAATTATTGGTCTGATGAGAAAAAATAAAATCCCTTTCAGCCATTTCAGAGGACCTAACGCTAATATGCTAACGTTATATAGGCTACCCACATCTTCAAATCATCATTATATTATATTTGACTCTATAATATTATATATATATGTATATGTGATACATTATCTAGCCTATATGTCCATGTTGCTCAGCTCTACAGTGTGGGCCTATTCATGGCAGAGCCTGTTAGCATCAGTGACCTTTGTGTTGACGGTAAAATACATAGAAAGTGTTCAAATCTCACATTCTCCATGATAGAAGTTGGTATTGTCTCTGTCGTTAGTCTCTGGAAGTCTTTAGTTCTCGTCAGGATGTAAAAAGTCCTCAGTTGAAGTGATAATTTCCAAGAAATCGTCGAGAGAAACATGAGAGCAAACTTCTCTTCACAGTTTGAGGGCATGTTTATGTTCAAATGATGTACTTGTAGAAATGATGCACCTGAGATTACCATAGCAACCATGGAATCCTTAACGGCCATTTGTACACATCTGTTGTCACATCTCACCTCTGTGATCTAACGTTATATCCAATCAGCCTGAGATCAAGTCCACATTTAACTATGACTCTACAGAGCTCACTGCGCCCTCATCATAAGTAGCCTAACACCATTTCCTCTGGAGACCCAAAATAGTTTGTTTTCTGTCCTGTTATGTTTAGTTTTCAGTTTGGTTGCTCAGATGTAAGATGTATTTTCAGCAGAGACATATAGGCCTATGCGCGTGGAGACGCACCATCTATATTCACCATATCCACTACTGATAAAGGAGCCAACGATATATATGTCTCTTAAACAACATATTATAGCAATAATGAAATAATAATGAAAGCTCTTTGTTATTGCACTATTAGTCTACAATACAATAACTGTTGTCTTATTGCGCAGATGTGCCGATCATTACGCACAGTCAGCAATTTTAGATTTCCGTGAAACATAAATTTAACTTCCAAAAAAAGTATTATCTACCACTGACAGCATATTGAGGTTGTTATTACAATATTTTACGATTGCTTTTGACACTTATCAAAACGGAGTTTCAATGCGTAAAACTGGAGCCAAACTGACGACTTTTAAACGCAAAGTGCTGAACTTATTGAGCTACAGATATATAAAGAGTGACAAATCAAATCAAATCATAGAAAAAATCTCAAATTCTCCATGATAGAAGTTGGTAGTGTCTCTGTCGTTAGTCTCTGGGAGTCTTTAGTTCTCGTCAGGATGTATAAAGTCCTCAGTTGAAGCGATAATTTCCAAGAAATCGTCGAGAGAAACTTGAGAGCAAACTTTTCTTCACAGTTTGAGGGCTTGTTTATGTTCAAATGATAAACTTGTAGAAATGATGCACCTGAGATTACCATAGCAACCATGGAATCCTCTAGGCCATTTTGTACACATCTGTTGTCACATCTCACCTCTGTGATCTAAAGTTTTATCAATCAGCCTGAGATCAAGTCCACATCTAACTATGAATCTACAGAGCTCACTGCGCCCTCATCATAAGTAGCCTAACACCATCTCCTCTGGAGACCCAAAATAGTTTGTTTTCTGTTTGGTTGCTCAAATGTAAGATGTATTTTTAGCAGAGACATGCCTATGCGCGTGGAGACGCACCATCTATATTCACCATATACACTACTGATAAAGGAGCTAACGATATATATATATACCTTATCGTTAACGTAAAAACAACATATTATAGCAATAATGAAATAATAATGAAAGCTCTTTGTTATTGCACTATTAGTCTACAATACAATAACTGTTGTCTCATTGCGCAGATGTGCTGATCATTACGCACAGTCAGCAATTTTAGATTTCCGTGAAACATAAATTTATCTTCCATATAACAGTATTATCTACCACTGACAGCATATTTAGGTTGTTATTACAATATTTAACGATTGCTTTTGACACTTATCAAAACGGAGTTTCAATGCGTAAAACTGGAGCCAAACTGACGACTTTTAAATGCAAAGTGCTGAACTTATTGAGCTACATATATATAAAGAGTCACAAATCAAATCAAATCACATCACAAAGAGTGATCTACATGGAGGATTGTGTTTTCAACAATGACAAAATGAAACAGTGTGTACTTACAAATCAAAGAATGAATAGTAATCCTATCTGCAGAGTATACAGTCAATGAATAAGATAAAATGGTAAAATAACACATGTGAACCCACATTTATCTCACCTATAAGTAAAAAACAGTATACTATACCACAGCAGAGGACGCAAAGCTTTGAAATAAAGATACAATTTCTTATCTAACAAGATTATATAGTGTATATATTATATAAAAAGAAAGAAATCCACCTAGCCTAAAGGCCCACAGATCACTGAATGAAACATGTCCTTATTCTAACATACACTTATGAGCAGGCTGAACTTAAGTTGGCTAGGTGGATTTTTTATTTTTTTTTTACAAAGGAAATATGCAGAAATAAATGGCTAAAACCATTTCAAAGGAACTAACGTTAATAGGCTAATGTAATATAGGCTATCCACATCTTCAAATCATCCTTATATTATATTTGACTCTATGATATTATATATATAACGTTATATGTGATACATTATGTAGCTTATATTTCCATGATGCTCAGCTCTACAGGTGTGTGAACCTGTTCATGGCATAGCCTGTTAGCATAGCCTGTTAGCATCAGTGAACTTTGTGTTGACGGTAAAATACATAGAAAGTGTTCAAATCTCACATTCACCATGATAGAAGTTGGTATTGTCTCTGTGGTTAGTCTCTGGGAGTCTTTAGTTCTCGTCAGGATGTATAAAGTCCTCAGTTGAAGCAGTAATTTCCAAGAAATCGTTGAGAGAAACTTGAGAGCAAACTTTTCTTCACAGTTTGAGGGCTTGTTTATGTTCAAATGATAAACTTGTAGAAACGATGCACCTGAGATTACCATAGCAACCATGGATCCTTAACGGCCATTTTGTACACATCTGTTGTCACATCTCACCTCTGTGATCTAAAGTTTTATCCAATCAGCCTGAGATCAAGTCCACATCTAACTATGAATCTACAGAGCTCACTGCGCCCTCATCATAAGTAGCCTAACACCATTTCCTCTGGAGACCCAAAATAGTTTGTTTTCTGTTCTGTTAAGTTTAGTTTTCAGTTTGGTTTCTCAGATGTAAGATGTAATTTCAGCAGAGACATAGGCCTATGCGCGTGGAGACGCACCATCTATATTCACCATATCCACTACTGATAAGGGAGCCAACGATATATATATATATACATATCTCTTATCGTTAACGTAAAAACAACATATTATAGCAATAATGAAATAATAATGAAAGCTCTTTGTTATTGCACTATTAGTCTACAATACAATAACTGCCGTGATGACCTCAGTCTCAGCCAACTCTAGGCCAACAGTCCTATTCACGTTGTTCACATGTATATAATATTTACACTACTGTTATAGCACATAATTTATTTATAATTTATTTATATTGCACATATTTATTTACCTTTTATTTTATTTACCCTTATAACATAATTTTACTAGTGTTCTTATCCCTTGGATATTTTTTATTCTTATTAATTGTATGCCCTGTCCGATTGTTATTCTTATTTCTATTCTTATTTTATTTTATTTTATTTTATGAACTGTCTTTTGTTAGAATCTGTGCTGCTGTGAAACTGAAATTTCCCCACGGGGATAAATAAATTGCTATCCTAATAACTTCTGTCTCATTGCGCAGATGTGCTGATCATTACGCACAGTCAGATATTTTAGATTTCCGTGAAACATACATTTAACTTCCAAAAATAAGTATTATCTACCACTGACAGCATATTTAGGTTGTTATTACAATATTTTACGATTGCTTTTGACACTTATCAAAACGGAGTTTCAATGCGTAAAACTGGAGCCAAACTGACGACTTTTAAATGCAAAGTGCTGAACTTATTGAGCTACATATATATAAAGAGTGTCTAAACAAATCAAATCATAGAAAAAAATCTCACATTCTCCATGATAGAAGTTGGTAGTGTCACTGTCGTTAGTCTCTGGGAGTCTTTAGTTCTCGTCAGGATGTAAAAAGTCCTCATTGGAAGCGACAATTTCAAAGAAACTTGAGAGCAAAATTTTCTTCACAGTTTGAAGGCTTGTTTATGTTCAAATGATGAACTTGTAGAAATGATGCACCTGAGATTTCCATAGCAACCATGGAATTCTTAACGGCCATTTTTTGTACACATCTGTTGTCACATCTAACCTCTGTGATCTAACGTTTCATCAATCAGAGATCAAGTCCACATCTAACTATGAATCTACAGAGCTCACTGCGCCCTCATCATAAGTAGCCTAACACCATCTCCTCTGGAGACCCAAAATAGTTTGTTTTCTGTTTGGTTGCTCAAATGTAAGATGTATTTTTAGCAGAGACATGCCTATGCGCGTGGAGACGCACCATCTATATTCACCATATACACTACTGATAAAGGAGCTAACGATATATATATATACCTTATCGTTAACGTAAAAACAACATATTATAGCAATAATGAAATAATAATGAAAGCTCTTTGTTATTGCACTATTAGTCTACAATACAATAACTGTTGTCTCATTGCGCAGATGTGCTGATCATTACGCACAGTCAGCAATTTTAGATTTCCGTGAAACATAAATGTATCTTCCATATAACAGTATTATCTACCACTGACAGCATATTTAGGTTGTTATTACAATATTTAACGATTGCTTTTGACACTTATCAAAACGGAGTTTCAATGCGTAAAACTGGAGCCAAACTGACGACTTTTAAATGCAAAGTGCTGAACTTATTGAGCTACATATATATAAAGAGTCACAAATCAAATCAAATCACATCACAAAGAGTGATCTACATGGAGGATTGTGTTTTCAACAATGACAAAATGAAACAGTGTGTACTTACAAATCAAAGAATGAATAGTAATCCTATCCGCAGAGTATACAGTCAATGAATAAGATAAAATGGTAAAATAACACGTGAACCCACATTTATCTCACCTATAAGTAAAAAACAGTATACTATACCACAGCAGAGGACGCAAAGCTTTGAAATAAAGATACAATTTCTTATCTAACAAGATTATATAGTGTAACAGTTATATATTATATAAAAAGAAAGAAATCCACCTAACCTAAAGGCCCACAGATCACTGAATGAAACATGTCCTTATTCTAACATACACTTATGAGCAGGCTGAACTTAAGATGGCTAGGTGGATTTTTTATTTTTTTTTTACAAAGGATATATGCAGAAATAAATGGCTAAAACCATTTCAAAGGAACTAACGTTAATAGGCTAATGTAATATAGGCTATCCACATCTTCAAATCATCCTTATATTATATTTGACTCTATGATATTACATATATATATGTGATACATTATGTAGCTTATATTTCCATGATGCTCAGCTCTACAGGTGTGTGAGCCTGTTCATGGCATAGCCTGTTAGCATAGCCTGTTAGCATCAGTGAACTTTGTGTTGACGGTAAAATACATAGAAAGTGTTCAAATCTCACATTCACCATGATAGAAGTTGGTATTGTCTCTGTTGTTGGTCTCTGGGAGTCTTTAGTTCTCGTCAGGATGTATAAAGTCCTCAGTTGAAGCAATAATTTCCAAGAAATCGTTGAGAGAAACTTGAGAGCAAACTTTTCTTCACAGTTTGAGGGCTTGTTTATGTTCAAATGATAAACTTGTAGAAACAATGCACCTGAGATTACCATAGCAACCATGGAATCCTTAACGGCCATTTTGTACACATCTGTTGTCACATCTCACCTCTGTAATCTAAAGTTTTATCCAATCAGCCTGAGATCAAGTCCACATCTAACTATGAATCTACAGAGCTCACTGCGCCCTCATCATAAGTAGCCTAACACCATTTCCTCTGGAGACCCAAAATAGTTTGTTTTCTGTTCTGTTAAGTTTAGTTTTCAGTTTGGTTTCTCAGATGTAAGATGTAATTTCAGCAGAGACATAGGCCTATGCGCGTGGAGACGCACCATCTATATTCACCATATCCACTACTGATAAGGGAGCCAACGATATATATATATATACATATCTCTTATCGTTAACGTAAAAACAACATATTATAGCAATAATGAAATAATAATGAAAGCTCTTTGTTATTGCACTATTAGTCTACAATACAATAACTGCCGTGATGACCTCAGTCTCAGCCAACTCTAGGCCAACAGTCCTATTCACGTTGTTCACATGTATATAATATTTACACTACTGTTATAGCACATAATTTATTTATAATTTATTTATATTGCACATATTTATTTACCTTTTATTTTATTTACCCTTATAACATAATTTTACTAGTGTTCTTATCCCTTGGATATTTTTTATTCTTATTAATTGTATGCCCTGTCCGATTGTTATTCTTATTTCTATTCTTATTTTATTTTATTTTATTTTATGAACTGTCTTTTGTTAGAATCTGTGCTGCTGTGAAACTGAAATTTCCCCACGGGGATAAATAAATTGCTATCCTAATAACTTCTGTCTCATTGCGCAGATGTGCTGATCATTACGCACAGTCAGATATTTTAGATTTCCGTGAAACATACATTTAACTTCCAAAAATAAGTATTATCTACCACTGACAGCATATTTAGGTTGTTATTACAATATTTTACGATTGCTTTTGACACTTATCAAAACGGAGTTTCAATGCGTAAAACTGGAGCCAAACTGACGACTTTTAAATGCAAAGTGCTGAACTTATTGAGCTACATATATATAAAGAGTGTCTAAACAAATCAAATCATAGAAAAAAATCTCACATTCTCCATGATAGAAGTTGGTAGTGTCACTGTCGTTAGTCTCTGGGAGTCTTTAGTTCTCGTCAGGATGTAAAAAGTCCTCATTGGAAGCGACAATTTCAAAGAAACTTGAGAGCAAAATTTTCTTCACAGTTTGAAGGCTTGTTTATGTTCAAATGATGAACTTGTAGAAATGATGCACCTGAGATTTCCATAGCAACCATGGAATTCTTAACGGCCATTTTTTGTACACATCTGTTGTCACATCTAACCTCTGTGATCTAACGTTTCATCAATCAGAGATCAAGTCCACATCTAACTATGAATCTACAGAGCTCACTGCGCCCTCATCATAAGTAGCCTAACACCATCTCCTCTGGAGACCCAAAATAGTTTGTTTTCTGTTTGGTTGCTCAAATGTAAGATGTATTTTTAGCAGAGACATGCCTATGCGCGTGGAGACGCACCATCTATATTCACCATATACACTACTGATAAAGGAGCTAACGATATATATATATACCTTATCGTTAACGTAAAAACAACATATTATAGCAATAATGAAATAATAATGAAAGCTCTTTGTTATTGCACTATTAGTCTACAATACAATAACTGTTGTCTCATTGCGCAGATGTGCTGATCATTACGCACAGTAAGCAATTTTAGATTTCCGTGAAACATAAATGTATCTTCCATATAACAGTATTATCTACCACTGACAGCATATTTAGGTTGTTATTACAATATTTAACGATTGCTTTTGACACTTATCAAAACGGAGTTTCAATGCGTAAAACTGGAGCCAAACTGACGACTTTTAAATGCAAAGTGCTGAACTTATTGAGCTACATATATATAAAGAGTCACAAATCAAATCAAATCACATCACAAAGAGTGATCTACATGGAGGATTGTGTTTTCAACAATGACAAAATGAAACAGTGTGTACTTACAAATCAAAGAATGAATAGTAATCCTATCCGCAGAGTATATACAGTCAATGAATAAGATAAAATGGTAAAATAACACGTGAACCCACATTTATCTCACCTATAAGTAAAAAACAGTATACTATACCACAGCAGAGGACGCAAAGCTTTGAAATAAAGATACAATTTCTTATCTAACAAGATTATATAGTGTAACAGTTATATATTATATAAAAAGAAAGAAATCCACCTAACCTAAAGGCCCACAGATCACTGAATGAAACATGTCCTTATTCTAACATACACTTATGAGCAGGCTGAACTTAAGATGGCTAGGTGGATTTTTTATTTTTTTTTTACAAAGGATATATGCAGAAATAAATGGCTAAAACCATTTCAAAGGAACTAACGTTAATAGGCTAATGTAATATAGGCTATCCACATCTTCAAATCATCCTTATATTATATTTGACTCTATGATATTACATATATATATGTGATACATTATGTAGCTTATATTTCCATGATGCTCAGCTCTACAGGTGTGTGAGCCTGTTCATGGCATAGCCTGTTAGCATAGCCTGTTAGCATCAGTGAACTTTGTGTTGACGGTAAAATACATAGAAAGTGTTCAAATCTCACATTCACCATGATAGAAGTTGGTATTGTCTCTGTTGTTGGTCTCTGGGAGTCTTTAGTTCTCGTCAGGATGTATAAAGTCCTCAGTTGAAGCAATAATTTCCAAGAAATCGTTGAGAGAAACTTGAGAGCAAACTTTTCTTCACAGTTTGAGGGCTTGTTTATGTTCAAATGATAAACTTGTAGAAACAATGCACCTGAGATTACCATAGCAACCATGGAATCCTTAACGGCCATTTTGTACACATCTGTTGTCACATCTCACCTCTGTAATCTAAAGTTTTATCCAATCAGCCTGAGATCAAGTCCACATCTAACTATGAATCTACAGAGCTCACTGCGCCCTCATCATAAGTAGCCTAACACCATTTCCTCTGGAGACCCAAAATAGTTTGTTTTCTGTTCTGTTAAGTTTAGTTTTCAGTTTGGTTTCTCAGATGTAAGATGTAATTTCAGCAGAGACATAGGCCTATGCGCGTGGAGACGCACCATCTATATTCACCATATCCACTACTGATAAGGGAGCCAACGATATATATATATATACATATCTCTTATCGTTAACGTAAAAACAACATATTATAGCAATAATGAAATAATAATGAAAGCTCTTTGTTATTGCACTATTAGTCTACAATACAATAACTGCCGTGATGACCTCAGTCTCAGCCAACTCTAGGCCAACAGTCCTATTCACGTTGTTCACATGTATATAATATTTACACTACTGTTATAGCACATAATTTATTTATAATTTATTTATATTGCACATATTTATTTACCTTTTATTTTATTTACCCTTATAACATAATTTTACTAGTGTTCTTATCCCTTGGATATTTTTTATTCTTATTAATTGTATGCCCTGTCCGATTGTTATTCTTATTTCTATTCTTATTTTATTTTATTTTATTTTATGAACTGTCTTTTGTTAGAATCTGTGCTGCTGTGAAACTGAAATTTCCCCACGGGGATAAATAAATTGCTATCCTAATAACTTCTGTCTCATTGCGCAGATGTGCTGATCATTACGCACAGTCAGATATTTTAGATTTCCGTGAAACATACATTTAACTTCCAAAAATAAGTATTATCTACCACTGACAGCATATTTAGGTTGTTATTACAATATTTTACGATTGCTTTTGACACTTATCAAAACGGAGTTTCAATGCGTAAAACTGGAGCCAAACTGACGACTTTTAAATGCAAAGTGCTGAACTTATTGAGCTACATATATATAAAGAGTGTCTAAACAAATCAAATCATAGAAAAAAATTTCACATTCTCCATGATAGAAGTTGGTAGTGTCACTGTCGTTAGTCTCTGGGAGTCTTTAGTTCTCGTCAGGATGTAAAAAGTCCTCATTGGAAGCGACAATTTCAAAGAAACTTGAGAGCAAAATTTTCTTCACAGTTGAAGGCTGTTATGTCAAATGATGACTGTTGAAATGATGCACCTGGATTTCTTACGGACGCCATTTTTTGTACACATCTGTTGTCACATCTAACCTCTGTGATCTAACGTTTCATCAATCAGAGATCAAGTCCACATCTAACTATGAATCTACAGAGCTCACTGCGCCCTCATCATAAGTAGCCTAACACCATTTCCTCTGGAGACCCAAAATAGTTTGTTTTCTGTTCTGTTAAGTTTAGTTTTCAGTTTGGTTTCTCAGATGTAAGATGTAATTTCAGCAGAGACATAGGCCTATGCGCGTGGAGACGCACCATCTATATTCACCATATCCACTACTGATAAGGGAGCCAACGATATATATATATACATATCTCTTATCGTTAACGTAAAAACAACATATTATAGCAATAATGAAATAATAATGAAAGCTCTTTGTTATTGCACTATTAGTCTACAATACAATAACTGCCGTGATGACCTCAGTCTCAGCCAACTCTAGGCCAACAGTCCTATTCACGTTGTTCACATGTATATAATATTTACACTACTGTTATAGCACATAATTTATTTATAATTTATTTATATTGCACATATTTATTTACCTTTTATTTTATTTACCCTTATAACATAATTTTACTAGTGTTCTTATCCCTTGGATATTTTTTATTCTTATTAATTGTATGCCCTGTCCGATTGTTATCTTATTCTATTCTTATTTTATTTTATTTATGAACTGTCTTTTGTTAGAATCTGTGCTGCTGTGAAACTGAAATTTCCCCACGGGATAAATAAATTGCTATCCTAATAACTTCTGTCTCATTGCGCAGATGTGCTGATCATTACGCACAGTCAGATATTTTAGATTTCCGTGAAACATACATTTAACTTCCAAAAATAAGTATTATCTACCACTGACAGCATATTTAGGTTGTTATTACAATATTTTACGATTGCTTTTGACACTTATCAAAACGGAGTTTCAATGCGTAAAACTGGAGCCAAACTGACGACTTTTAAATGCAAAGTGCTGAACTTATTGAGCTACATATATATAAAGAGTGTCTAAACAAATCAAATCATAGAAAAAAATCTCACATTCTCCATGATAGAAGTTGGTAGTGTCACTGTCGTTAGTCTCTGGGAGTCTTTAGTTCTCGTCAGGATGTAAAAAGTCCTCATTGGAAGCGACAATTTCAAAGAAACTTGAGAGCAAAATTTTCTTCACAGTTTGAAGGCTTGTTTATGTTCAAATGATGAACTTGTAGAAATGATGCACCTGAGATTTCCATAGCAACCATGGAATTCTTAACGGCCATTTTTTGTACACATCTGTTGTCACATCTAACCTCTGTGATCTAACGTTTCATCAATCAGAGATCAAGTCCACATCTAACTATGAATCTACAGAGCTCACTGCGCCCTCATCATAAGTAGCCTAACACCATCTCCTCTGGAGACCCAAAATAGTTTGTTTTCTGTTTGGTTGCTCAAATGTAAGATGTATTTTTAGCAGAGACATGCCTATGCGCGTGGAGACGCACCATCTATATTCACCATATACACTACTGATAAAGGAGCTAACGATATATATATATACCTTATCGTTAACGTAAAAACAACATATTATAGCAATAATGAAATAATAATGAAAGCTCTTTGTTATTGCACTATTAGTCTACAATACAATAACTGTTGTCTCATTGCGCAGATGTGCTGATCATTACGCACAGTCAGCAATTTTAGATTTCCGTGAAACATAAATGTATCTTCCATATAACAGTATTATCTACCACTGACAGCATATTTAGGTTGTTATTACAATATTTAACGATTGCTTTTGACACTTATCAAAACGGAGTTTCAATGCGTAAAACTGGAGCCAAACTGACGACTTTAAATGCAAAGTGCTGAACTTATTGAGCTACATATATATAAAGAGTCAGAAAATCAAATCAAATCACATCACAAAGAGTGATCTACATGGAGGATTGTGTTTTCAACAATGACAAAATGAAACAGTGTGTACTTACAAATCAAAGAATGAATAGTAATCCTATCCGCAGAGTATACAGTCAATGAATAAGATAAAATGGTAAAATAACACGTGAACCCACATTTATCTCACCTATAAGTAAAAAACAGTATACTATACCACAGCAGAGGACGCAAAGCTTTGAAATAAAGATACAATTTCTTATCTAACAAGATTATATAGTGTAACAGTTATATATTATATAAAAAGAAAGAAATCCACCTAACCTAAAGGCCCACAGATCACTGAATGAAACATGTCCTTATTCTAACATACACTTATGAGCAGGCTGAACTTAAGATGGCTAGTGGATTTTTTATTTTTTTTTTACAAAGGATATATGCAGAAATAAATGGCTAAAACCATTTCAAAGGAACTAACGTTAATAGGCTAATGTAATATAGGCTATCCACATCTTCAAATCATCCTTATATTATATTTGACTCTATGATATTACATATATATATGTGATACATTATGTAGCTTATATTTCCATGATGCTCAGCTCTACAGGTGTGTGAGCCTGTTCATGGCATAGCCTGTTAGCATAGCCTGTTAGCATCAGTGAACTTTGTGTTGACGGTAAAATACATAGAAAGTGTTCAAATCTCACATTCACCATGATAGAAGTTGGTATTGTCTCTGTTGTTGGTCTCTGGGAGTCTTTAGTTCTCGTCAGGATGTATAAAGTCCTCAGTTGAAGCAATAATTTCCAAGAAATCGTTGAGAGAAACTTGAGAGCAAACTTTTCTTCACAGTTTGAGGGCTTGTTTATGTTCAAATGATAAACTTGTAGAAACAATGCACCTGAGATTACCATAGCAACCATGGAATCCTTAACGGCCATTTTGTACACATCTGTTGTCACATCTCACCTCTGTAATCTAAAGTTTTATCCAATCAGCCTGAGATCAAGTCCACATCTAACTATGAATCTACAGAGCTCACTGCGCCCTCATCATAAGTAGCCTAACACCATTTCCTCTGGAGACCCAAAATAGTTTGTTTTCTGTTCTGTTAAGTTTAGTTTTCAGTTTGGTTTCTCAGATGTAAGATGTAATTTCAGCAGAGACATAGGCCTATGCGCGTGGAGACGCACCATCTATATTCACCATATCCACTACTGATAAGGGAGCCAACGATATATATATATATACATATCTCTTATCGTTAACGTAAAAACAACATATTATAGCAATAATGAAATAATAATGAAAGCTCTTTGTTATTGCACTATTAGTCTACAATACAATAACTGCCGTGATGACCTCAGTCTCAGCCAACTCTAGGCCAACAGTCCTATTCACGTTGTTCACATGTATATAATATTTACACTACTGTTATAGCACATAATTTATTTATAATTTATTTATATTGCACATATTTATTTACCTTTTATTTTATTTACCCTTATAACATAATTTTACTAGTGTTCTTATCCCTTGGATATTTTTTATTCTTATTAATTGTATGCCCTGTCCGATTGTTATTCTTATTTCTATTCTTATTTTATTTTATTTTATTTTATGAACTGTCTTTTGTTAGAATCTGTGCTGCTGTGAAACTGAAATTTCCCCACGGGGATAAATAAATTGCTATCCTAATAACTTCTGTCTCATTGCGCAGATGTGCTGATCATTACGCACAGTCAGATATTTTAGATTTCCGTGAAACATACATTTAACTTCCAAAAATAAGTATTATCTACCACTGACAGCATATTTAGGTTGTTATTACAATATTTTACGATTGCTTTTGACACTTATCAAAACGGAGTTTCAATGCGTAAAACTGGAGCCAAACTGACGACTTTTAAATGCAAAGTGCTGAACTTATTGAGCTACATATATATAAAGAGTGTCTAAACAAATCAAATCATAGAAAAAAATCTCACATTCTCCATGATAGAAGTTGGTAGTGTCACTGTCGTTAGTCTCTGGGAGTCTTTAGTTCTCGTCAGGATGTAAAAAGTCCTCATTGGAAGCGACAATTTCAAAGAAACTTGAGAGCAAAATTTTCTTCACAGTTTGAAGGCTTGTTTATGTTCAAATGATGAACTTGTAGAAATGATGCACCTGAGATTTCCATAGCAACCATGGAATTCTTAACGGCCATTTTTTGTACACATCTGTTGTCACATCTAACCTCTGTGATCTAACGTTTCATCAATCAGAGATCAAGTCCACATCTAACTATGAATCTACAGAGCTCACTGCGCCCTCATCATAAGTAGCCTAACACCATCTCCTCTGGAGACCCAAAATAGTTTGTTTTCTGTTTGGTTGCTCAAATGTAAGATGTATTTTTAGCAGAGACATGCCTATGCGCGTGGAGACGCACCATCTATATTCACCATATACACTACTGATAAAGGAGCTAACGATATATATATACCTTATCGTTAACGTAAAAACAACATATTATAGCAATAATGAAATAATAATGAAAGCTCTTTGTTATTGCACTATTAGTCTACAATACAATAACTGTTGTCTCATTGCGCAGATGTGCTGATCATTACGCACAGTCAGCAATTTTAGATTTCCGTGAAACATAAATGTATCTTCCATATAACAGTATTATCTACCACTGACAGCATATTTAGGTTGTTATTACAATATTTAACGATTGCTTTTGACACTTATCAAAACGGAGTTTCAATGCGTAAAACTGGAGCCAAACTGACGACTTTTAAATGCAAAGTGCTGAACTTATTGAGCTACATATATATAAAGAGTCACAAATCAAATCAAATCACATCACAAAGAGTGATCTACATGGAGGATTGTGTTTTCAACAATGACAAAATGAAACAGTGTGTACTTACAAATCAAAGAATGAATAGTAATCCTATCCGCAGAGTATACAGTCAATGAATAAGATAAAATGGTAAAATAACACGTGAACCCACATTTATCTCACCTATAAGTAAAAAACAGTATACTATACCACAGCAGAGGACGCAAAGCTTTGAAATAAAGATACAATTTCTTATCTAACAAGATTATATAGTGTAACAGTTATATATTATATAAAAAGAAAGAAATCCACCTAACCTAAAGGCCCACAGATCACTGAATGAAACATGTCCTTATTCTAACATACACTTATGAGCAGGCTGAACTTAAGATGGCTAGGTGGATTTTTTATTTTTTTTTTACAAAGGATATATGCAGAAATAAATGGCTAAAACCATTTCAAAGGAACTAACGTTAATAGGCTAATGTAATATAGGCTATCCACATCTTCAAATCATCCTTATATTATATTTGACTCTATGATATTACATATATATATGTGATACATTATGTAGCTTATATTTCCATGATGCTCAGCTCTACAGGTGTGTGAGCCTGTTCATGGCATAGCCTGTTAGCATAGCCTGTTAGCATCAGTGAACTTTGTGTTGACGGTAAAATACATAGAAAGTGTTCAAATCTCACATTCACCATGATAGAAGTTGGTATTGTCTCTGTTGTTGGTCTCTGGGAGTCTTTAGTTCTCGTCAGGATGTATAAAGTCCTCAGTTGAAGCAATAATTTCCAAGAAATCGTTGAGAGAAACTTGAGAGCAAACTTTTCTTCACAGTTTGAGGGCTTGTTTATGTTCAAATGATAAACTTGTAGAAACAATGCACCTGAGATTACCATAGCAACCATGGAATCCTTAACGGCCATTTTGTACACATCTGTTGTCACATCTCACCTCTGTAATCTAAAGTTTTATCCAATCAGCCTGAGATCAAGTCCACATCTAACTATGAATCTACAGAGCTCACTGCGCCCTCATCATAAGTAGCCTAACACCATTTCCTCTGGAGACCCAAAATAGTTTGTTTTCTGTTCTGTTAAGTTTAGTTTTCAGTTTGGTTTCTCAGATGTAAGATGTAATTTCAGCAGAGTCATAGGCCTATGCGCGTGGAGACGCACCATCTATATTCACCATATCCACTACTGATAAGGGAGCCAACGATATATATATATACATATCTCTTATCGTTAACGTAAAAACAACATATTATAGCAATAATGAAATAATAATGAAAGCTCTTTGTTATTGCACTATTAGTCTACAATACAATAACTGCCGTGATGACCTCAGTCTCAGCCAATTCTAGGCCAACAGTCCTATTCACGTTGTTCACATGTATATAATATTTACACTACTGTTATAGCACATAATTTATTTATAATTTATTTATATTGCACATATTTATTTACCTTTTATTTTATTTACCCTTATAACATAATTTTACTAGTGTTCTTATCCCTTGGATATTTTTTATTCTTATTTATTGTATGCCCTGTCCGATTCTTATTCCTATTCTTATTCTTATTTCTATTCTTATTTTATTTTATTTTATTTTATTTTATGAACTGTCTTTTGTTAGAATCTGTGCTGCTGTGAAACTGAAATTTCCCCACGGGGATAAATAAATTGCTATCCTAATAACTTCTGTCTCATTGCGCAGATGTGCTGATCATTACGCACAGTCAGATATTTTAGATTTCCGTGAAACATACATTTAACTTCCAAAAATAAGTATTATCTACCACTGACAGCATATTTAGGTTGTTATTACAATATTTTACGATTGCTTTTGACACTTATCAAAACGGAGTTTCAATGCGTAAAACTGGAGCCAAACTGACGACTTTTAAATGCAAAGTGCTGAACTTATTGAGCTACATATATATAAAGAGTGTCTAAACAAATCAAATCATAGAAAAAAATCTCACATTCTCCATGATAGAAGTTGGTAGTGTCTCTGTCGTTAGTCTCTGGGAGTCTTTAGTTCAAGTCAGGATGTAAAAAGTCCTCATTGGAAGCGACAATTTCCAAGAAACTTGAGAGCAAATTTTTCTTCACAGTTTGAAGGCTTGTTTATGTTCAAATGATGAACTTGTAGAAATGATGCACCTGAGATTACCATAGCAACCATGGAATTCTTAACGGCCATTTTTTGTACACATCTGTTGTCACATCTAACCTCTGTGATCTAACGTTTCATCAATCAGAGATCAAGTCCACATCTAACTATGAATCTACAGAGCTCACTGCGCCCTCATCATAAGTAGCCTAACACCATCTCCTCTGGAGACCCAAAATAGTTTGTTTTCTGTTTGGTTGCTCAAATGTAAGATGTATTTTTAGCAGAGACATGCCTATGCGCGTGGAGACGCACCATCTATATTCACCATATACACTACTGATAAAGGAGCTAACGATATATATATATACCTTATCGTTAACGTAAAAACAACATATTATAGCAATAATGAAATAATAATGAAAGCTCTTTGTTATTGCACTATTAGTCTACAATACAATAACTGTTGTCTCATTGCGCAGATGTGCTGATCATTACGCACAGTCAGCAATTTTAGATTTCCGTGAAACATAAATGTATCTTCCATATAACAGTATTATCTACCACTGACAGCATATTTAGGTTGTTATTACAATATTTAACGATTGCTTTTGACACTTATCAAAACGGAGTTTCAATGCGTAAAACTGGAGCCAAACTGACGACTTTTAAATGCAAAGTGCTGAACTTATTGAGCTACATATATATAAAGAGTCACAAATCAAATCAAATCACATCACAAAGAGTGATCTACATGGAGGATTGTGTTTTCAACAATGACAAAATGAAACAGTGTGTACTTACAAATCAAAGAATGAATAGTAATCCTATCCGCAGAGTATACAGTCAATGAATAAGATAAAATGGTAAAATAACACATGTGAACCCACATTTATCTCACCTATAAGTAAAAAACAGTATACTATACCACAGCAGAGGACGCAAAGCTTTGAAATAAAGATACAATTTCTTATCTAACAAGATTATATAGTGTAACAGTTATATATTATATAAAAAGAAAGAAATCCACCTAACCTAAAGGCCCACAGATCACTGAATGAAACATGTCCTTATTCTAACATACACTTATGAGCAGGCTGAACTTAAGATGGCTAGGTGGATTTTTTTTTTTTTTTTTACAAAGGAAATATGCAGAAATAAATGGCTAAAACCATTTCAAAGGAACTAACGTTAATAGGCTAATGTAATATAGGCTATCCACATCTTCAAATCATCCTTATATTATATTTGACTCTATGATATTACATATATATATGTGATACATTATGTAGCTTATATTTCCATGATGCTCAGCTCTACAGGTGTGTGAGCCTGTTCATGGCATAGCCTGTTAGCATAGCCTGTTAGCATCAGTGAACTTTGTGTTGACGGTAAAATACATAGAAAGTGTTCAAATCTCACATTCACCATGATAGAAGTTGGTATTGTCTCTGTGGTTAGTCTCTGGGAGTCTTTAGTTCTCGTCAGGATGTATAAAGTCCTCAGTTGAAGCAATAATTTCCAAGAAATCGTTGAGAGAAACTTGAGAGCAAACTTTTCTTCACAGTTTGAGGGCTTGTTTATGTTCAAATGATAAACTTGTAGAAACAATGCACCTGAGATTACCATAGCAACCATGGAATCCTTAACGGCCATTTTGTACACATCTGTTGTCACATCTCACCTCTGTAATCTAAAGTTTTATCCAATCAGCCTGAGATCAAGTCCACATCTAACTATGAATCTACAGAGCTCACTGCGCCCTCATCATAAGTAGCCTAACACCATTTCCTCTGGAGACCCAAAATAGTTTGTTTTCTGTTCTGTTAAGTTTAGTTTTCAGTTTGGTTTCTCAGATGTAAGATGTAATTTCAGCAGAGACATAGGCCTATGCGCGTGGAGACGCACCATCTATATTCACCATATCCACTACTGATAAGGGAGCCAACGATATATATATATACATATCTCTTATCGTTAACGTAAAAACAACATATTATAGCAATAATGAAATAATAATGAAAGCTCTTTGTTATTGCACTATTAGTCTACAATACAATAACTGCCGTGATGACCTCAGTCTCAGCCAATTCTAGGCCAACAGTCCTATTCACGTTGTTCACATGTATATAATATTTACACTACTGTTATAGCACATAATTTATTTATAATTTATTTATATTGCACATATTTATTTACCTTTTATTTTATTTACCCTTATAACATAATTTTACTAGTGTTCTTATCCCTTGGATATTTTTTATTATTATTTATTGTATGCCCTGTCCGATTCTTATTCCTATTCTTATTCTTATTTCTATTCTTATTTTATTTTATTTTATTTTATTTTATTTTATGAACTGTCTTTTGTTAGAATCTGTGCTGCTGTGAAACTGAAATTTCCCCACGGGGATAAATAAATTGCTATCCTAATAACTTCTGTCTCATTGCGCAGATGTGCTGATCATTACGCACAGTCAGATATTTTAGATTTCCGTGAAACATACATTTAACTTCCAAAAATAAGTATTATCTACCACTGACAGCATATTTAGGTTGTTATTACAATATTTTACGATTGCTTTTGACACTTATCAAAACGGAGTTTCAATGCGTAAAACTGGAGCCAAACTGACGACTTTTAAATGCAAAGTGCTGAACTTATTGAGCTACATATATATAAAGAGTGTCTAAACAAATCAAATCATAGAAAAAAATCTCACATTCTCCATGATAGAAGTTGGTAGTGTCACTGTCGTTAGTCTCTGGGAGTCTTTAGTTCTCGTCAGGATGTAAAAAGTCCTCATTGGAAGCGACAATTTCCAAGAAACTTGAGAGCAAATTTTTCTTCACAGTTTGAGGGCTTGTTTATGTTCAAATGATGAACTTGTAGAAATGATGCACCTGAGATTACCATAGCAACCATGGAATTCTTAACGGCCATTTTTTGTACACATCTGTTGTCACATCTAACCTCTGTGATCTAACGTGTCATCAATCAGAGATCAAGTCCACATCTAACTATGAATCTACAGAGCTCACTGCGCCCTCATCATAAGTAGCCTAACACCATTTCCTCTGGAGACGCAAAATAGTTTGTTTTCTGTTCTGTTAAGTTTAGTTTTCAGTTTGGCTTCTCAGATGTAAGATGTAATTTCAGCAGAGTCATAGGCCTATGCGCGTGGAGACGCACCATCTATATTCACCATATCCACTTCTGATAAAGGAGCCAACGATATATATATATACCTTATCGTTAACGTAAAAACAACATATTATAGCAATGATGAAATAATAATGAAAGCTCTTTGTTATTGCACTATTAGTCTACAATACAATAACTGTTGTCTCATTGCGCAGATGTGCCGATCATTACGCACAGTCAGCAATTTTAGATTTCCGTGAAACATACATTTAACTTCCAAAAATAAGTATTATTTACCACTGACAGCATATTGAGGTTGTTATTACAATATTTTACGATTGCTTTTGACACTTATCAAAACGGAGTTTCAATGCGTAAAACTGGAGCCAAACTGACGACTTTTAAACGCAAAGTGCTGAACTTATTGAGCTACATACAGTATACTGTATATAAAGAGTGATAAATCAAATCACAAAGAGTGATCCATGTACATGGGGGAGTGTGTTTTCAACAATGACAAAATGAAACAGTGTGTACTTACAAATCAAAGAATGAATAGTAATCCTATCTGCAGAGTGGTAAATAGACCAAAGCTTTGCCTCGAATTTGTAAAATTTATTTTTGTTGCCGACTATATTTTGCATAAAATATGAGCTTTAATATTTAGTAGAATTTCATTAGTTTTATCCTGCAACTAATGTTGATTAGCTGGTTTAACTTAATTATTCATCTGATTTCCTTGGGCTATTACTCATCTCTACAGGTGTGTGGTTCATGGCAGAGCCTGATAGCATCAGTGACCTTTGTGTTGACGGTAAAATACATAGAAAGTGTTCAAATCTCACATTCTCCATGATAGAAGTTGTTAGTGTCTCTGTCGTTGGTCTCTGGGAGTCTTTAGTTCTCGTCAGGATGTAAAAATTCCTCAGTTGAAGCGATAATTTCCAAGAAATCGCCGAGAGAAACTTTAAAGCAAACTTTTCTTCACAGTTTGAGGGCTTGTTTATGTTCAAATGATGAACTTGTAGAAATGATGCACCTGAGATTACCATAGCAACCATGGAATCCTTGACAGCCATTTTGTACACATCATTTGTCACATCTCACCTCTGTGATCTAAAGTTTTATCCAATCAGAGATCAAGTCCATATCTAACTATGAATCAACAGATCTGACTGCATCCTTAGGAACATTTGTTTGTTATAAAAAGTGTTTTTGGTGTTCTGCTGTAATTTACGTGTAATAATTATGTAGAATATAAACTTTAATGTCTTTTTTTTGTAATGTGTGTCTGAATTATCATATAGTTAAATAATTTGTCATTATATAATGATTTGCCTAGTTTAGTTTATCTAATCAAACCAGCCCTCCGTATGACAAGGTCTGCAAATTAGCTATGGCTAGAAGTCCAATATACGTTGCATCGGTTGCACTTTAATTAAGTGTAACAATGCCTATGTATTGTCCCTGTCAAATAAACTAATAAATAAATAAATAAAAATGAATTGCATGTGATGTGCAAACTGTTGGTTTAAAGGACTGACATCTTTTTGTTCCTTTTCAACCATCACTCAGCATATGGTAGTAGGGTACACATGTAGTGAAACAAGATATGAGCTAAAAAAAACACTAAGGAAAGTAATTTATACTGTATGTCTGTAGTCCCATAGCCCTTTATGAGTTCATGCAGGAGTGAGACATTCCTCTTTATTCCTTAATTATATAGACAATTCTATACACAAAAAAATGTATACAAAATAATGGTGCTCTTGTTTTGATGGGAACTTGTTGGCAGCAGAGGGCAGGACGTGGGGATGGTAAATCTGGGCCCAGCAGTAAACTTTTGCCCTGGAGCCTTCAACAGGTTAATGTGAACATGACTGCATGTGCTTTCTACAGATCTTATTAAAAATATATATCTCTTAGAGTAGCGGTTCCCGAACTTATTCAAGTCAAGGACAACTAAACTGATACAAATTAGACCAAGGACCCCCATTTGATAAGATTGTGTCCCAGGGTCTCCCATCTGATAAAACAAAATCTTTATCTTTTGTTTTATTGCTGAAAATGTATGAATCTCATGACTAAAAAAATCATACATTCTGTCATTGTGTTACTTATGGATGAATTATTGTGAAAATAAACGAGTCTCCTTTTTTGCTGGGGACCCCCTGGAACCCCCTCGAGGAACCCACTTTGAAAAGCACTGTCTTAGAGACTGGAGCAAAGTGGACGTTCGGCCCAAGTCTTTTTTATATCAATGACACGTCAGTCATTAAAGAAGGTCACTTTCCCTTTAACAATTATGCCCCCTGTTTAGAGAAGCTGTACTGTGTACTCCATCAGGATGTCATCCACCAGCTGCGGTTGGATGACAGTATGGATACATACATTTGAGAGATGTTATTCTTGCTTCTCTGTGATCTGCTCTGTAAAAAGCTACAACCTGTCTGCAGATGACCGAACACACTACAACATAGATCTGATTATACTCTACTCTACTTCATGCCCTTGCAATTTTATGTTTTTCATGCAGTTCTCAGTTTTATGATTTAGGTAAATCGATGAGACTATGTTATACTGAACATAGGATAGGATACTAGAGTCTACTGATTAATATCAATGTAATTATAACTGCTAATAAATAAGCCAGAACAGATGTATGCTGCCTATATTAATACAAACACAGGGAAAAGACAATTCTGTTTATCATTGTTTCAGCTTTGTCCTCACCTAAACTTTATTTTACCTCTGTTTCAAATCTTAGTCCTTATCTTGCTTAAATTGTATAGAAGTCCTGTGCAAATATTGTGTGTTGGCCTGAACAACTAGCTGCTTCATCAGGCCACATCAGACCAGGAGCTCTGCTGCATGGAGAACAGTAGTTTGCTCATGTGACACAGAACCAGCTCAGCTGACAGACAGCAGAGCGCTGCAGTCCCCGAGGCTGCTGGAGCAAACCACCCGCTCTCATAAATAAATCTGCCACAGTTTTACGCCTTAAATCGGAGCATAAACATCATATAAACTGATTTCAATATTTTCCAGTTTCAGTTTAAAGCTGAGCCTGTTCTCTCTACGGTGGTTTTCAGGCCACATATTCGAGGGTGTTAGAAAGCCAGTCTTCAAAGACAGCAGCTTAGCTCCACTCTAAAAGAGTACAGGAGAGACAAATTACTTTCCCCGTATGTCTTATTTTCTTCGGACGGGTAGTTCATGGTCTCTTCTATACTTTGTCTGCCACGCAACTGTCCAGTGGTCCATTTAAAGGGGAAACAGTCAATCATGCAATTTGTCAACTTGATCTTTCAGTTAGAGTCTCCCCCAGTAGACCAGCTTATGCTGTTAAATGAAAATAGTCTCCATTTGGATGAATGTCAGTACAAGTTGCATAAATGTACACAAGACATTGCAAAACTGTTCTTGTGACATTCTGCAAATAGGTGAATGCACCATCAGGGGGCAGCAAAGCTGGCTGAAATGTAACACACCGTTCAGATAAAACACATGAACCCATCAGCACTGAATTTAGATGACAAGTCATATGAAATGTCAGGTGTAAAACGGTAACGTGGAGGCTCTTCGGTGGAGAAAAAAAAAGGCACCAGCTGCATGTGGTGGGGCAACAACGCGCAGAAAGTTTTCAAGCATGTAGGGCAGCCTATATGGCACTGCATCACGTTTTCTCCACTGAAAGGGCACCATAGAGGGCACTTTATCATGTTTTGTCTACCATAGGGGCATTCAAAAGGGCACATTTGCTGCGTTCATTTTTTCGGACATGGGGACACCAGTGTCTGAGTACCTACCACCTCCCTGTTCAGCTTAAACAAATCAGTGCATGAGAAGAGAAACCAATGTGAGGAAAGCAAGCCAACGAGTTAAGTCAAGAGAAATCTCATCTCATCTGATCACTTCAATACACAGATATTTGTGCATCTTGTCGGCCAAAACAAAGGCGACGCAACAGGCGACGCAACAGGCGACCTTCATTGCGCTAGTTCTCTGATGTTGGGTTGGTTTGTCTGGGGCTTTAAGCCAAAACACAATGTTTTTCCTTAAACTTCACTAAGTGGTTTTGTTGCCTAAACCTAAAGACGCTGTTTGTGTTCAAAACGCAAACAGCAAAAAAAAACATGTCAATGCGTTTCATGCAATATTCGAGTTAAAACGTGTTGCTTTTAAGTCTTGCTTTCACTTTTACAACATAGTAGGTGTAGTAGGCCCCTTCTGACCCACATCTATGATGCTTATAGCGAGCGATAACGCACATTTAATGGCCTGATAGCATTCAAATCGGTTGCAGATACAGTGGTACCGGGGTAAAGGAAAATAACACTACCTATCCCACCACCTGAGGCTCAGTCTGTGTATTTGGCAGCTTGTTTGTCCCTGTCATTGTTGTTACGCGTCGGCCTGCTTCCTTGACCTTCGAGACTGACGGGCACCAATCCCTCCAACCTCTTCTCACGCTCCACAGACCTCTGCACAAATGGAGCCATAGCTCACATCTTATGAGCTCTGACAAGTGCACTACTCTGTCTCTCTCTCTGCGATGCGCTCGTCCATCCGTCTTTACGGATCACTCTATGACAGAATTGCAAATCAAAGCCATTTATTTAATGGTCAGTGTGTGGACTGAGAGTTTTTTAATAGGGTGTTGGACATCACAGGGTCTTGACACTTTCTCTCTCTCTCACACACACACACACACACACACACACACACACACACACACACACATACACATACACACACACACACACATGCACTACTTCTCTTTGTTTCCTATGACATAGCACTTAAAAAGAGCAAAACATTTCCTCAGAGTAAAGAATTACCTCGGGGGGGGGAAAAAAAGCATTGACTGAGTGGGATGTCCCCTCCAAATGTGCCCACTCACTCTTCACAGCCAGGCTCATAAGTCAGGCAGGGAAATACACTAGACCCCTGTCTCATCTCCTACAGAAGTCGGGGGGGGAAAAAAAGCTCACAGCCGCCAAAAACCATCCCACAAACCCCACAGGGAACGGACTTAACTTGTGCACAAAGGGCCTGGTTATATTTCACCGGAGGATGGCCTTTGTGCCTCTGAATCGACTAACACTGAGGCTGTGTCTCCTTCCTCGTCCAACCTGTCCGTCTCCTAAGCTGACAAGCAGGTCTTATTTAGGGAGACGCACTGAAAAAGTCCACTGGGGGTTTGATGGATTTCGTGTGTACATGCACACCCACACACACACACAGGTTTACACATTTGTCCAAATGAGAGCTCACTCACAACACGTTTCTCACCCTAGAATTGTATGGGGGCGGGACTGACTGAGGAAAAAAGAGAGAAAGGTGGGGGAAAGAGGGGGAGGGTGTGGTGATGGTGGTGGTTGGGGGGGGTCTTTTCAGTTCTTTTTGGAGGCAACAATGGTCTTTGTCCGAGATCTTCCACCATTCTTATTAGGGTTACCGAAAGGAGGAGGAGGAGGAGGAGGAGGAGGAGGAGGAGGAGGAGGAGGAGGAGGAGGAGATGGGGCATGCAGTCGCAGGGCAGTTTCTCCATAGTAACAATGACAAAACAAGCCAGTTCAACACCAGGCTGGCAAAAGGGATGATTGCAGCTGCTGAACAGAAGCACACGGACTTGTGCTGCGGAGTCCTGTTCACATAAGGAAAGGAGGAAGACCAGTTCGGAAGAGGAGAAGAAGTGGAAACAGAAGAGTTTTATGTGTGTCAGAGAAAGTGCTGGGAGGCAACACGTGAGAGGGCACACACACACACTTATACACTGCACCTGCCCTCACATTCGTACTCTCCCAGCATGGACCGGGACAGTCACAGCGAGGACACTTTGTCCACCATGGTTCTGGAGAACATTAAAAACAAACTGATCCACGCCTTCAGGGCGACAGGAGAGTCCAGAGAAAACCCTCAAGACTCCACCGGCTCCACTGTCAAACCAGTCAGCATCGGCAGGAGTTACCAAGCCAACGAAGAGCTGAGGAGGGCGCAGATAGATGGAGCGATAACCTGGCTGAGGTCTGAACTGGTGAGTTGACTGACAGACTTTTTTTCCTCTGTGGTTTGCAACAGTTGTCATTTCCAGAAATGATTTATCTGTTGTTTATGTAAGTTCATTAATGTAGAGAAAATTTGGAGGGAAGGACCAGTACCTTTGTGTCTCTACATTATAGTTTCAAACATGCTGATTCAGTTCTTTCATTGTTGTCATGCAGCTGGAGATGCGCTCACAGGACCTCCAGCTGGCTCAGACACTACTGGGGCTCAACACAGAGATCCAAAGACTGAGGAGGGAGAGCTTCGGAGGTGTGGAAGTAGAGGGGGATGATCAGCAGTAACTCCCCAGTAGGGAGCCCCCTCTCTGGGGGATGACTCAAGAGTGACTAGAGGTGGAAAAATGCCCTTAACTGGAACCCATGGTGGACAAGGAAATGGCTCTGATGCTACTGAACAGAAAAGATTGAATGCATTTCCTTGTGATAATGGCTCATTGTAATAAAATGTGTTATGGTAAAAACAATACGCACCAGTTGCATGTAAAGTAACCTGGGTAGAGGAATGAGAAACACAAAATGTGCTTTCTTTTGTGTGTTTTATAGATGTTTTGCACTTATGCAGAGTTGTAAGAAACCTGTTTGTACATGTTTTGTTTCTTTAGGTCAGAAAACAAGGCATTATGAATGTAAAAATGTCACAATTTTTAGTTGACATGTTTTCTGTTTTTGACAAAAAATAAAATGTGCACCATGAGTGATTTCCTATCTTTATTGTGCTGGCATACTGTACCGCTGTGGTACAGTACCTGTTTGAAATACCGCTAGAAGTTCAGGTACGGGTGTTGAATAGGGGAGAGAGGTTGGTTGGGACACCAAATAACCTTCCATTACTTACTGACTACGGGAACAGTTATGACTTTAATTTGATCCCTGAACAGATACAGGTGTCTGCTAACAATTTATCAAGTTTTTCAGAGCCCAACCCAAACGTAAAAGGCACAATTTTGTTAAATGTACAAGGAGTGCATTTTCCTAAAATTCAGACTCCCCGGGACAGTTGGGACACCTTGTTCTGGGCTAAAAGAAATATCATTTCAATTGAAAAAATTGCAGTCTAAATTTGAACCACTTATATCTACAATGTCACTTGTTCACACATTTCTTTGAGAAAAAGAAAACATTTGTAAAATTATTACATTTTCATTAGGGCTGTCAATCGATTAAAATATTTAATCGCGATTAATCGCATGATTCTCCATAGTTAAAGGGACTATATGTAACTTATTACGCGCATAAATCATACCGGGCCGGTGTCCCATGCGCGCTCGCGTGTGGGTACGCGCTGCTACTGCTGCTGCCTGCTTGCACACCGCGCTCGTTCTCACCCGCTCTCTCGCTCTAACTCCACGTGCATGCGCGCACACTACACACTGCAGCAGAGTTAGTTTAGCTCTGAGAATATCTAGTGAATGTGCAGTTGACGTTTGTGCAGAAATAAATGCTGCAGCTCCTCCAGACCAACGGAGGTTTCCCGTGTCTTGTGAAGTGACGGGGCTCCGCGGCGAGTTACGTTATCGTCCCGACCCGGGTGTCGGTGTCGGTGTCGGTGTCGGTGTCGGTGACCCCCCCCCCCCCCCCCCCCCCACCCCCCCGTTCCCTCTGCGGTCGGCAGGCTGAAGCAGGAAAAGCCAACACTAGGATCAGCATTGATTCATGGAGAGACCTTCCTCTGCTCAGCTAACATTACTGCCAAGCAGGTGAAATATAGAGTTTTATTGTGTGTTAGCTGACGTGTGTCGCCTCACTGTTTAGACCAGTGCTCGTTCATGTCTATGTAGCGCGAGCACAAGCGCGAGCGCGAGCAACAGGACGCTGACTTTTGTTGACATTGCGGCCACAGGTGTCGCTGTTAACAAGCAATTTCTGATTCTTACATATAGTCCCTTTAATCGTGATTAATCGCAAATTAATCACACATTTTTTATCTGTTCAAAATGTACTTTAAAGGGAGATTTGCCAAGTATTTAATACTCTTATCAACATGGGAGTGGGCAAATATACTTGCTTTATGCAAATGTATGTATATATTTATTATTGGAAATCAATTAACAACACAAAACAATGACAAATATTGTCCAGAAACCCTCACAGGTACTGCATTTAGCATAACAAATATGCTCAAATCATAACATGGCAAACTCAAGCCCAACAGGCAACAACAGCTGTCAGTGTGTCAGTGTGCTGCCTTGACTATGACTTACCCCAAACTGCATGTGATTATCATAAAGTGGGCATGTCTGTAAAGGGGAGCCTCGTGGGTACCCATAGAACCCAATTACGTTCACATATCTTGAGGTCAGAGGTCAAGGGACCCCTTTGAAAATTGCCTTGTCAGTTTTTCCTCGCCAAAATTTAGCGTAAGTTTGGAGCGTTATTTAGCCTCCTTCACGACAACCTAGTATGGCATGGTACTGCTACAACCTAAAAATCGCAAATTGCGGTAATGCGTTAAAGAAATTAGTGGCGTTAAAACGAATTTGCGTTAACACTTTATTATTGCGTTAACTTTGACACTCTAATTTTCATAAATTACTGACATATGGAATTTGGCCTCCTCCTGTGCTAGCTACCAACAAAAATTCAGACAGCTACTGTGACACTAGAATCAACTGATAGGCCAGAAAATAAAAGAAAATAAAAGCTTTCCAACAATATATTTTTTGTATGTGGCATAACTAAAAACAGTATGGTAGAATAATTTACTAGCATGCTGTATATTTAAAAACTGTGAATAAAATGTGAGAAAGGTCTCCACTTTGAGGTTGAAAGTGAAGAGGGTGTGGCTGAGCATGAGCATGGTGAATGGTATAGGCATAGTTGATTTTTAACCTGTCGAAAAGGCACTGTCCCCGTCCCAACCAACCCCACTCTCCCCTACATCCACGTCTCACTCCCAAACAATTCTAGTTTATTCAATTTACAAATAGCCTACTTTCTATACACAAAAAATCTGACCACAGTTATCTTTTTAAACACAGATTTGACATGGTGGTTCACTGTACTAACTTAGGTATCCTAATAATACTTTCTCAAGAATACATGGAACAATGTCATCCTGTCACCAGAGTGCTTCATCGCTGCATAATAAAGATGCAGTGAAGTCCTGGCTGTCCTGCTGCTGCATTGAATCCATTCTGTATGCAGTTACAGTTGTTAAAGGTCAGTGAACTTCCAGTTACACACACATTAAATCCTTGCATACAAATCCAGTCCAACTCAACATTTGTACAAAAATATCAGCTCTGAGCTGTGTCACCAGCTGCTGTTTGTCTACACAGAGAAGAAAACGTTCCTTCGCTTTCTGACACATACAATGTTACACAAAGACAACAATGATTGCCTTTAGGTCAATGTTTAATACAGGACTTATAATATCCTTTGTCACACAATTTATATACTTACTAAAAGGGGACATATCATGCTCATTTCCAGGTTCATACTTGTATTTTGGGTTTCTACTAGAACATGTTTACATGCTTTAATGTTCAGAAAACAGATTATTTTTCTCATACTGTCTGTCTGAATATACCTTCACCCTCTATCTCTTTAAGACCCCCTCCCGAAAAAGTCTGCTCTGATTGACTTGAGAGAAATATGGTGCACCTTTGCAAAGGTAGTTCTCAAGCTGTGGGCGATATATTCTGGCCTGCATGTGACATAGGAAGGGGAACCAAATCTGAATGCTTTGTTGAGTCACATGGTTTCTGATCTAGGCAGCCCACAAAAAACTGACTGGGTTTTGTAATTTCAAAGTTTTTGGGTTGATAGGAACTCCAGATACCCAAATGTGTGAGCACAAGCACTGAAAAAGTGAGTTTTTTTATGATATGTCCCCTTTAAAGGAATAGTCTGACCTTTTGGAAAACACCTTTTCACTATCTTGCTGAGAGTTAGATGAGAAGGTTGATATGTCTGTCCATAAAATATGAAGCTACAGCCACTAGTCGGTTAGCTTAGCTTAGTTTAGCTTAAAGACTAAAAAATGGGGGGAAGCAGCTAGCCTGGCTGTGTCCCAAATCAACAAAATCCACCTACCAGCACCTCTAAAGTTCACCAATTGACGCATTGTATCTTGTTTGTTTAATCTGTACAAAACTGAAGTTGACATTCAGACAGAGTCAAGCTAGCTGTTCTCTCTGCTTCCAGTTTTTATGCTAAGCAAAGTTAGCCGAATGGTGGAGGCAGCTAACTCTCTGCAAGAAAGCGAATAAGTGTATTTCCCAAATGTCTAACGGTTCTTTTAAATTCATAGCAGTCTGTCAGAAAGTCACGGTTTAATTTACAATATCATATTTTTGTTATGAAAATAGAATCAGCTAAGGATAAATTGTAAGCTAAAGAAGCCATTAGAGTGACATATTGTATTTTGTGCAAGGGTTCAAAGGAACAGTGTGTAGCATTTAGGGGGATCTATTGGAAGAAATTGAATACAATATTAATAAGTATGTTTTCTTTAGTGTATAATCACCTGAATATAAGAATTGACAAACCAAACATTGGTGCTAGATAGGGTTATTCGCATTTTCGCGTCGGCCACCATAGTTCTCCTATGCTTGGCACGCGGGAGAAGTTTAAGTTGGTTGCAATCTGCAACCTCACCGCTAGATGTCGCGAGATCCTACACACTGCACCTTTAAATGAAAATTACTTTTGCATCAACATAGTAAGACAATTTACACAATTCCTTTTTTTCCCCTCAACTCCACTCATCCTCTTATCTGGCTTCTCTCTAGAAAAACAAAATACAGAGGGAAGTTAATTTACGGTGGGAAATTGCAAATGTAGCCTATTTATCTTGCTCCACCTTGTCTTTGTTGTCTGTCTTAGAGGATATGAGGAAGTTGAGGAGAGACTTCAAAAGTTGAATTTCTTCTAATAGTTTGAATTTTCATGGCACAGAGCTTCTCCTGCTGTACGCCCTATTCGATAAAACCCTTGAGTAAAGGGGTGGAGGCGTCTTCAGGCAGGAAATGGAAAAGCCCACCTCCTCTGAGCCGGAGTAGACGCTGCCGCTTCCTCGTTCGCTCTCAGAGTCCCAGTAGCTGCCCTCCTCCTCTTCCTCCTCGTCTGTTTCTTCCTCTTGCTCCTCCTCAGACAACTCCTGCTTGAGCTCCTGGATGCCGGAGTGAAGCTCCATCAGCTGCCGGATCAGCGCTTGGTCCTGGGAACGCATCTCCATCTACACATATAAAAAAAACATCTGTTTAGTTCTTACTTTTATTATACTTACCTATTTATTGATTGCTGAACAGAGAGGAAAACAGACAGACAGGCCCAAATATAATATGATGAAAGAAAGAAATCATCAGTAAAGAACCCCTAAAGAGGCTGAAACTGAGCTTCACAGTTTCTTGCCTTTCCTGATCAAGCTGAGCGGGTTAATGCTCAGTGTGACACCACAGCCGTTTCATTCGAGCGTTGCCTTCTTTCAAATGCAAATGCATCTTTCTGCCGTCCTCTTTCTTCCCTTTTTTTTTATGAGAGGCTGTCTAATTGCCGGTATTGTAAAATAAGATATTCAGAATTCCTCCAACTTCAGAGTCCAAGTTTGTCCTAAGGAGTGAGGAATGTCCCAAACAAAAAAACCTTCTGGGCCTATCTGCATTTCTTTTCTCTGTTAATTAAAGCACCAGGCTGAGACTGGGCTCCGGAAAGAAAGATGCTGGTTTTATCGCCTTTGTCGACACTCGGAGGAATGAGAGAAGAAACTTTTTTTTTACCAGCCCTTTTCAAATAATGTGCTGGACACTTTGTGTATGTGTGTGGTGTGTCTGCATCTGCCTGTGCCCTTTTCTTTACTGTTCCACTGCAAACTATCCCGAGCAAAATGTCTAAATCAAGAGGTTTTGAAGTGGATAACAAAAGACCAGCCATTTTTCTCGCTTTTACAAATTGTCTTTCTCTATAGGAAAACATGAACACAGCACCTTGATTAGAGGTGATGGTAGTAGCGGATAGAGGTTATCTCTAACTGTGCTGAATTGCGGCCTCAGTTAAATCGCATTGTGAACACCAGACAGAGAAGTTGGATCTTTAACACAAGTGAAAAACCTCAGCAGGTTATTGTGAAGTGGAAATAATTGTCCTTTGGGTGTGTCTTTGAAAAATGAGAACTATAGACAGAATAATCTTGCTTTAACTCCACTTTCTGGTGGATCAAAATGTCTCTAAATAGAGGAAAATTTCACAATAGAGATGATTTTATGTTATTCCCCCAGTTATCAGTCGCTATAAGCACCATAGATGTGGGTCATTAGGGGCCTACTACACCTGCTACGTAGTAGAAGTGAAGGTGAAACTTGAAAGCAACACGTTCTAAAATGATGTAAAACTGAATGAAACGTCACGTTTTGAACACTAACAAAAAGGCTTCTTTAGTTTTATGCAATAAAACTACAACTTCTTTAGGTTTAGGCAAAGAAAACAAAAAAAACAACAACTTTTACACGGGATGCAAACTCTGTTCTCCTGGGTGAAAACCCTGTGTTTTGTGTCCGCATCGTCCCCAACCTCCAACCCTTATGGAATTTCAAATTGTCTATAGCACCTGACTTCCGCTTCTTCTCCTGTCATAATTACTACGGCCGCTAGAGGTCGCTACCTTCTTTCGGTGATCTACCATGTGAATAGATAATAAAACCTACTAGTGGGTGAAGTAGGCCCCTATTGACCCACATCTATGAGCTTATAGTGACTGATAACACCTATTTAATAGCCTGAAAACAGTCTAATCGGCTGGTTAAATGAGACAATGGTCCAGGCTTTCAAAAAACAGGATAAATCTACTTTTTAAAAACAAATTATTTTTTTCCCCAGCATGAATGTAGCTATGCAACATTATCCTACAACTTGATAGAAATGGAGGTTTGTGGCCTCATTTTTATTGGTAGAACAGATAGACCTGTCTGAATTTATAAGACCTTAATGATTTCCTTTACTATGATTAAATACATCGTCTTTAGTTTAGTGCTCAGAAAAAAATAATTTAATTCTATCGGCTGATGAAGATCATGTGATATGATCATATATGATATGAGATATGATTTCTGGACCTTGAGGTGAGATGTTTCATTTGCTGCTGTTTCCAAGGTCAAGAATGAACTTTGAAACTCAACTTTTAAGCCAAATGCCTTAAAGCCTTAGAGCCTTAAAGTGCTCAGACAAAATATGACTAGGCAAACTCCGTCTGCTGATGAAGATCATGTCAGGATTCAAAAGCTTGAGAACAGCTACTAAATGCACCTTGAGCTCCAGCTTTACCCTGGATTTTAAAGGTCTAAATGATTGCCCTGTGGACCTGCCTTAAAATGTTTCTCAAGTTTCTCAAAACTGTCATTAACTGTCAGGAAACAGTATTTTAATAAGATCTGGGTTTGAAATACAGTGAATTCTTCTCATCCTTTCAGATGAGTAAAATCCAGTTGTTGTCATTCATTGTTGTTACACAGCAGGATCTTATTAAACCAAGCAGGAGGCCTCTGTTTTTACTGGCCGTTTTGTCCGGCTCCTACTCAGACACGTGGTTTCTCCTCCTCTGTGAGCTCAGGACACTCGGTTACCATGACGAGCTGTCTGGGTGAATGCACTAAATGCCAAGTGATATATTAGGCTGTGACAATGAGGCTTACACAGTAGCTCACAGAGGTGCAAACAGAGACACACACACAGACACACACACACACACACACACACACACACACACACACACACACACACACACACACACACAAACACACACACAGCCTCCATGACTGGAGAGGACGGTTTAAAAGGGGTTGACATTGTAACAAAATGACCTACATGCATCTCAGGAACAAAAAGGCAATAACTTCCCACACAAAAACATTCAGGAGGGCATTTTGTTGTGGTAACAAATGACTTGACCTTTGGCATAACGGACAATAAAGTGCTTTTATATAACTGTTATTTCACTTTGGCTGAAAGATTCAATTCAACACTGAAACTCTAGAGTTCACAACATATCACATACAGCAGTGGAGGAAGATGTAAAATATAAAAATACTCTCTTCTAGGTAAAAGTCCTGCACATTACCAGCAATACGTACTTAAACTATGTACGTAGACTATGTACTTAGACTATGTAACTTCTATTGCTACTGTGGCTACATTGACAACCATGAAATAATTATAAATGCTAAAACAAAACAGTAGCACAAGTAGAGAAAACCTGACTCACTAATGTTTGTTACATAGCAGTATCAAGCTAAAGTTTGCTAACTTTAGCTAATATTAGCCAGTTTGCACTGTAATTTGTATATATCCCACAAAATCAATTTGTATGTAATCCACGTAATCGTGAACCAGGAAGTATAAAGAGCAAGAAACACTGTGTAGGGAGGAGGTCGGGGTGCACGGGTGGGTCAAAAAAACCCGGACTTTTGCCCAGGAGGCCGGTGTTTGTACCCTGTCTGAAACCAGAAGTCAACGCTGATTTATTTGTCATGTAACTCCTGTACTTAAGTTACGCCATTTGTGGAGTTATTTTAACCCAAACCACAATCTTTTTCTAAACCTAACTAAGTAGTTTTTGTCACGTAACTTCCATACTTAAAGTGGCAGTAGGCAAAAATATTTTGGCATAATTTGGCAAAAATTCCATAATAACCTTTCAGCATATTGTAATTCAAGTGGTCTGAGAGAAAACTAGACTTCTGCTCCTCATCATGTCTCTGTTTTCAGGCTTTAGATAAATCTGGCCCGTGACGGCTGATTTTGACCAATCACAGGTCATTTCAGAGAGAGAGAGCGTTCCTATTGGCTGTGCTCTGGTCATGTGACCACAACTTGGCTTCCTTCAACAGATTTTACAATGGCGGCCGCGTCACAAACTTTCTCATTTTACAGCTAAACAGTAACAATAAGATGATTCTGAAAACATTTGAGGTGAGAATTACAGTAACAGAATATTGATTCATATTTGATCACCGCTGTCTAGTTTGACCGTTTGGTCGGAGTTAGCGAGTGATTGACAGCCGGCTCTCATAGACTGCAGCTGGGCAGCGGACCTTGTTTTCCTCCGGTAATTGAAATCCTTCAGATGCCGTTAGGAGCACCGGAGGACACAGTAGGACACGGAGGAACATGATTTTTTTCAAGTTACCTGTTTCATCTACTACTGTCATGATATAGCGGCCGTTTCCTAAAAATACGTTTTTTAAATCATATTTGCGCCAATCTCGCATACTGCAGCTTTAAGGTACGGCACTTCCAGAGTTATTTTAACCCAAATCATAAGTTTTTCATAAACCTAACTAAGTAGTTTTGTCGCCTAAACCTAACCAAGTAATTTTTGTCATGTAACTTCCATACTTAAGTTACGGCACTTCCAGAGTTAGAACCCAAATCGTAATCTTTTCCTAAATCTAACCAAGTAGATTTGTCGCCTAAATCTTACAAAGTCGATTTTTCCTAAAGTTAACAAAGTAGTTTTGTTGCCTAAACCTAACCCCTTATTTTGAAAAGACTTGAGCGGAAATTGACACGTGCGTCACGTGTTGCTGGACATTCGTATGAAAGCACGCGAGGCTAGAGCAGCAAAACCTCTGAGCGCGTTTAATTGCTCATGAATTCAACTTTTCATTTCTAAAAGAGTGTAGTTATTTCTTCTTTCAAAAGTAACATAGTCTCACTTTAATGTATCAAAAGTAAAAGTACTCATTATGCAAAAGTGGAAATTATTTTAGAGCACAAGATAGAAAGTAAGAATTTGTCTCTGGTTAGTTTTGTTGTGGGACAAGTTACAACTTTATCATTCTTATTAGTACATGGTGACCTGCACAACTCTAACATGACCTGTGTGGGTATGTAGGGTCTTTAATCTATAACAACGCATCATATCTTAAAATTTAAACATTTGCTTTGTATGTAAAATCAAAGTAACTATTGACTATAGCTGTTAAATAAATGTAATGATGTAAAAAGTACAATATCTAACTGAAACACAGTGGAATACAAGTATAAAGTAGCATAAATACTCTTTAGATATGATGTGTAATATGGACTTCATGTAGAAAGAAGAGACTTCATCAGAGCTCTAATCTTACCAGTTCCCTTCGCAGCCAGGCCAGTGCGCTCTCTATGTCCAGTTTTCCGCCTTCCTCTCCAGCTGTGCACCCGGTCCTGCTCCGAGGGTCCCTGCATGCGCTCTGTCCTGCTGGTTTACAATCATCAAAGGTGGAGGTCTTGCAGGAGAAGTCCCGCAGTCTGGTCAGGACCACTTCCATCATGTCAGGTCAGCGATATCCTCAATTTGTCAAACTATGTTTCCCCTAGAGTAGACCCTCTGCTGTGTCTTGTGTTACTCTCAGCTGATGCAGCCTCGTCTGATCTCTCTGTCTCTTCTGTTTTGAGATCCCTCGCACTTCTGACTACTTATGAGGAACTCACTCTCTTTCTCTCTTTCATCCACCCCCCCCCCCCCTCCCGCCTCTGCTCTCTCTTTTCTTGCTGTCTGTGTCTCAGCAGTGTAGAGTGTGAATGTTGACGGAGCAGGTCTGACGTCAGTGCATTGTCCAGATGCCTGACCTGGAGTTGTTTACCACTTTTTTGGGGGGGGGGGGCTTTTATCACACACACACACACACACACACACACACACACACACACACACACACACACACACACACACACACACACACACACACACACACACAGCGTTCATTAGGATGGAGAGGAGGCGGGCGGTTGCCATGACGACAACAGTTGTGTATCTTCAAAAAATGCTTGCAATGGTTCTGGTCTGTTTTTGTTTGTTAAAAGTCGATACAGGGAGGACAGAATGTATGTACACACACACACACACACACACACACACACACACGCACGCACGCACGCACACACACACACACACACACACACACACACACTCACACAAGGCTTTAGTGTAAGTAGGGCTCTCAGGATTTGGTGAGTGGCCCATTGCAGGGTCAGGATCTTAAGAACAGTGTGAACAGCCATGTGTAACTAACCCTTCTCGTGCCATGTTACCCTCACTCTGCAGCCCCTAGCAACCCCACTACACCATCTATTCACACACACACATACACACACAACGCCTTGGCAAACCAAACACAGGCCCACTTTGTGGAGTCCACACATGGCATCGACTAAAATAGCCACATTGACACATTGAAAGCTATTTTTAGAATCAAACTGACTCCACTTTTAGACCTCTTCAAGAAAGCAAACGTCACGACTCTCAAAAGGAGTTAAAAAAAGCTGCCTTTAAGTCTAACTGTGCGATTGTCTCATGTTCTTAATGCGGCTTCCAAAGAGACTGTAGAGCACTGACGTAAGCTGTATGAGCTGTAGCGTCACCAGTTGCTTTGTGAATGTGTATAAATGACAATTATGTTAAATAACTTTTTTCACTTTCTATCATTCTGTTTATATCTAAACAAACATTGCTAGTAAAGGAGCAGTGTGTAGCATTTTGGGGGAACTATTAGCAGAAATAGAATATAATATTTAAGAACTATGTTTTCATTAGTGTACAATCGCCTGAAACTTAAGAACCGTTGTGTTTTCGTTAGATTAGAATGAGTCCTTCATATCTACATAGGGAGCGGGTCCTCTTCACGGAGTCCACCATGTTGCTCCGCCATGTTTCACAGTAGCCCAGAACAGACAAACCAAACATTGGGTCTATAGACTTGTGAATTTCCCCATGGGGATCAATAAAGTCTTATCTTATCTTCATCTATAATAATACCATAATTAATTTGTTGATTATATTTAATATTATTAATCTGAATCTGCAAAGTAAGTACTAATAACTAAGGTTATCAAATAACTGCAGTGGAGAAAAATGTAGCGGAATTGAAGTATAAAGTAGCAGAAAATAGAAATACTCAATAGCTCAAAATTGTACTTATGTACCGTAGCCTACTTGAGTAAATGTACTTAGTTACTTTCCAGCACTGGATGGTTAGGAGACAAAACCAGAGTTCAAATCAGAAATATAGAAAAAAAAAGTTGATCCAAAATCTCTGGAGAAAACAAGAACAACAACAACAACAATCATACACATACATAATGAGAAGTAATAATAATAATGTTTTAATTAGCATCATTAGTGTTGTGGAATTTCTGATACTCAGGTTAACTCAGTCAACAGGAAGGAAGAGGCCCCGGAGTTGTTGATGTCTTACACTTAAGTTTATTGAAGCTTGATCAAGGAGAATTGTCAGGTCTCCACCATTGATGTGTTCTCTCCGTGAAGGCCTCACAACTCTGCCCGTTCTCCCTGGTGCTCAGTGTTTTACCCTTATCATGTTTCGACTTACGCGGTTCCTCTGGCATCTCTGACCCTGGTTGCCCCAGCGACTGGCTCTATAGTCTCTACTACAGACACAGCTGTACAGATAACGATGGCGCCCCTAGACAGGAATCCAACCCTATAATGTCAACAGATGGACACTCTGAGAGACACTCTGACCTCCCGACCAAGGAGAGAGGAATTGATAGAAAATTCCATCACAATTAGCATCCTGGGTTTTAAAAGCCTTCTGCCCTTTAGTGACAGGTGTGTAGTAGCCTACTGCAAACACTGTACATGGTTCATTGTCGCCACCTTGTGGTGAATTTTGGAAAGTAACATTGTCTTTGAGGGCTGCAGAGATAATAAAACAGTACAGTACACAGTATAAGGACCATTCAATATTTTAGCAGATTTCCCTACATCCTATAAGCTTGGGAAACATTATAATTACTTAAAGCCTGCTCATGTGTTCTGGCATGTTGAGGACTGTATTGTAATTTAGTTTTACAAACCTTGATGTGAGACTGAGTGTGTCATCTCAGCATGTGATTTCAAAACCACTGGTAGGCTATAGTTTTTTAAGATGGAAGTATGAAATACAAAGTGTTAAAACATATTCTGCTCTGAAAAATAACTTATGTCTGATGTGTTTCTTTGTCTACAAAAAAGTTAAATTTTCAAGTTAAAAAGTCTTAAAATGAGTCATTCTCATGAGTCATTCCCTCATCAAAAAAAAATAATTAAATATGCATTTAAAAAAAAGTTTAACTTTATTTATATATATATATATATATATATATATATATATATATATATATATATATATATATATATATATATATTATACTTTGGCTGACTTAAAATCTCTCTCTCTCTCTCTCTCTCTCTCTCTCTCTCTCTCTCTATATATATATATATATATATATATTGATTTTTATTTATTTATTTATTTTCTGAGGAATCATAAATGAATGGACATGATATGGATAGTAGATAGTACTATATTAAGTTAATATAGTTTAATATATATAATATTATATATGTATTAATTAATTGATCATATATTTTAGATATAATGATAATATATAAAATAATAACTGATTAAATACATTTATTTTATGGAGATGTCAGCAGTAATATTTATTTATCTATTTAATTATTTATCTATTTATTTCTTGAGGAAGCCTGGGATCAGAAATGAATGTTCCACGGCAGTAGGGAACGAGCTTCACACGGCACTATAGTCTGATTGTATTATCACAGAGTACCGGGTGCCTAAAGGAGGTGGGCGGGTCCCGGGTGAGTTTAGTTGTTTGGCTGAAGTGCCGCCCTGATTTAGATGAGCAGTGTGCACTCGTTCAATCAGAGCGGAATGTATCTTCAACTTTTGATTGATTATTAATCGATAACTTTTCTATGGACCTGTCGGGCGTTTCCCTCACCAGACTTTTGCTTGATTTGGCATCGTTTATTAAACTTCTACTTTAACATCTCTACTCTGAATCCTCGGGCATGCATCATCATCATCTTATTCTTCTTCCACTGAGAGGAAGCGCTGCGGGCGGCCATGCGTCTGCACACGATTCAAACACGCTCACAGGGCAATCTGCATCACATATAAATAGATGTTTGCACCCTGTCTGGTTTCAGAGGACCAGAGGATCAGAGGATGCACCAGCAGCAGCGGCTGGCAAACACTTCTGGAGAAAACCTAACGACGGAGAAGAAACCGAGCTTTCTTAGAAGTACTTTTAAGTTACTTTTTTTTTTTTAAAGCAATTTTTTTTGTTTTAGTCTGTGCATTTTATCGACTTTGAGGAATTTCTTTAAATCTGATATTCTCCCAAGAAAGTCAGCCATGTTCAAAAAGAAGAAGGATCCAGAAAGATTGGTCCTGGTGACGGACGTGAGGAGCTCCTACACCACTTTGGCAAGGTAAACTTTTATTCTTTAATGTGCCTTATGTAGGCGACTGCGCGTCAAATTGGAAATAGAATAACATGTAGGTCTAATTTATTATCGTTTATCAAGAAATGATTTCTTATGTAGGCTGTATGTTCATCTGAAGTTTTAGTCACACACATCCCGTTTGTCAATGATCTGTGAAAACATGAAAAACCAGGCCTGTGGCATGTTGTGCTGCGGGCACTGTCTTTGCTCACGGTCCCTTGGTGCTGTTCTCCACACGGGACTGCTCTGCTGGTCTGCTGGTCTGATTGGCAGTGCGCAAAACATGCAGTTTCACTCGTGTCACACTCAAAAACACAGGGAGGTGTGCACACATGTTATTCACCTCAAAGCTGTCTGTGGTGGTGCTTATTTAACAATCCCCAAGATGCTGTTGAGAGACACGATAATATTTCTGCAAATAGTCGCATCCTGTTGAGGATTCAAATGAGCAGATAGACCAGGGTTCATCTGCCCACTTTTTCATTACTGGTGGTGAATGATACGCTCATCAGGCAGCTGACCATTTCACTTTTGCTGACTGTTTTTTTTTTTTTTTTTAAACATTTAAAATGCCACTTCACAGTATCCTCAGTGACTTTTAAACAACTATATGCACTAATTTCTAGTTTATTTCTTTCCTAGAATAAAACAAAACCACTTTAACTTTAGAATCCACTCTTAAAGTTTGTTTTTGTTTTCAAATATACAGCAATTTTTTTAAATTTGTTTTTTAAACAATAGATACCATTTTATTCCAGTCATGCACAACTGCATGTGATCCCCCTTGATCTGCAGTTGTACTGTACGTATCTGGACACAGTAAACGCAACAAAAAGAGCTGTAGTATGAAAATAAAGGCTATGGGGTGGGAATCACCAGAGGCCCCACAATACGATATTTTCACGATACTTAAAGGCAGGGTTGGCGATTTTATCCAGTATACACTATTTGTTATATTGGTTGAAATGGTCTTTACACCCCGACAGCGATTCATTACTTATGAGCTCTGAAAAAAGACCGGAAAAGATCTGTCATCTGTAGCTGCTGTAGTCCTGTAAAAACGTCTACCAATCACTGCCTCTGCGCCCAGTTGTAAAGAACCAATCGGATGCCTCCCTGCCTCCCTGCTCGTTCTCTACCCTTGGCGTACACCAGCCTGAACAGAAAGCGCGTCACCGCCGCACGTTTACTGGAGAATGGAAGAGAAAACTCAGTCCTGCAGTAGCACTGCTGCGGTTACTTGTCATGAGGTGGCGTTGTTGAGTTGAGGTCCTCTCTCCGCTCTGTGTCTGTGAAGTAGTTACGATGCGGCGGTGCTCGTGCATGTGTGTGGGAGGCGTTGCCTTGGAAGGAGCCCCGAGGGGAGGGGGTGGGTTTAGACGGAGCTTCTGTGGCATGCTACTTTCAAATTATGTTAGCTCTCCAAGATCGTCGACCCTATCTTTAAGTCAATCTCATCACGATTTTTCTTGCGATATGCTGAGTATTGCGATAAGATATATTGCGATATATTACCTTTTTTCAACTGCAAATTATTATACAGTTTGTCAGCATCTGTATTCTCTAATAAGATACATTTTCTGAGGTCAGATGTCAAGGGACCCCTTTGAAAATGGTCATGTCAGTTTTTCCTCCCCAAAATTTAGTGTAACTTTCAAGCGTTATTTTGCACAAGCTAACATTGTTTGTACCAATGGATTCCTTAAAGAACAAGCTGATTCAACTTAAAATAAGTTGTAACCTGGCTGCCTTCAAATTTTGATTTAGGCAAGCTAAGAAATCTTGCTTGCACATACAGTATTTCGGCATTGCTTTAACTCAGAATAAAAAGTTGGGGTGACAAAAGTGAAGCTGACAAAATAGTCCCACCAGCTTTATTTTGCAGTGATGTTAATTGTAAGAATGGGGAGCAGGGGAAGAATCTCCATGTATAATGATATTATAGGTGCTGTGTATGAAGGCAGTAAGCCCTACTATAAGCATAAAAATAAGACACATTATAACAGGCCCGTCTGGAGCAAGTATGTAGCTGAGTATCATGCGGAAAGAAGCCTGTGAAGCTTTCAAATCACGGGCTATGGTATAGGGAGACCCAGACAAGGTCCTGAGCTTGAGTACAAGAAGCTCACTAATGCAAGATATAAGTATGCCATCCGCTTGATTTGTAAAAATGAGCAAGTCATGAGGGCTGATTCCATGGCTAAGAAGCTGTTCAGTAATAATGTCATTGATTTTTGGAAAGAAGTGAGAGCTCTTAACAACAGTAAAACATCTCTGCTTTGCATTGAGTTATGGCGACAGCATTATAGTGTGTTATTCAACTGTGTCAAAAGTGATTTATTTACGACAGATAATAATTCCTGGTTTTATGATACATGGTGTGTTGCCAGACTCCATGTTGTCTGTCCTGTTAGTTCCAGTAATTAAGGACAAGGCTGGTAAAGTAGGCAGCCTAGATAACTACAGGCCCATTGCTTTAGCCAGCGTACTGTCAAAAGTCTTAGAAAGAATCCTGCTGGATAGATTAAATGAGTTTATTAACTCCACAGACAAAGCTAAACACTGCACTGACCTGTGTATATATGCATTACAGTAAATTGTAAACAATTATAGTGATCAAAATTCATCAGTTCTTATGTGTTTTATTGATGCTTCTAAAGCTTTTGATCGTGTTAATCATAGAAAGTTGATTATTAAATTGAGTCAAAGAGGTTTGCCAAAACGAAAATGTAAACAAAAACAATTATTCATTTCCATTTTTAAAAATCCACAGGGAGCCACTGGAGAGGGGCTAAAGAGCCGCCTGTGGCTCCGGAGCTGAGGTTGCAGACCCCTGGCTTATAGTGATCACAGTTACAGCGATCAACCGCTTATATGGATCAAAAAGCTTGGGACAGAATCATACATGACAACATCTGGAAAAACTAACGTTAATTTAGATATGTTAAGAGTGTTTTTAACATCACCCGATCGGCTCGGAAGTCCATCCTGGCAGCACCAATTTCAAATCGTAAATATTAAACATGTTCCATATTTACGATCAGATATCCTGTTGTGTGTGGGGAACCCCGAGGACAGCCGATGACGCAGTCATGTGGGAAAGAACGATAGCCAATTGAGAACCAAGCTGAAGCGGAAGGACAACAACCACCACAGTCATGGTGGCCGCGGCTAACGCATGAGCTAATGCAAAACACAAAGCATAAAGTAGTAGTAAGATGGACCTCAGAAATGGAGGACCAACTTGTTGATTTGTGGCAACAACGTTAATAGTTAGGCAGATACAAACACACAGTTGTGTGGGATCATTTGTTTGCACCCTAAACAAATGTTAAAGTTTCACGATCACAAAGATATTGCTCAACTTCCCTTCTCTGTTGTCCTCCATCACTTCACTGCAATTGTTCTGATTTCTTTTAATGCAGGTCCAGCATTACCGACCAGGAGGCGTTGCAGATAGACGGCACTGGTGGCGTCAAGCATTGCCATGACAACAGCCGTGCACAGGAGGACCGCGAACGAGAGAAGAAAGTCGCCAGGAAGAGGTTGTACGTGGTCTCTGTCATCTGCCTGGTTTTCATGATCTGTGAAATCCTTGGTGAGTCCTGCGCTTATTTTCTTTTTCATATTTTATTTTCCGTAGGGATGCACCAATTGAAAAAATTCTGGGCCGATACTGATACCGATGATTAAAATAACAATGTGGCTGATAGCCGATACCGATGTTTATGTTTATTTTGTTGTCATTTATTCCCATTTGGTGCCAAGGAAACCAAGACCTCTTCGTTATAAAAATAACTGACCTGCTTAAAGTCATTCAGCACTTCATTACACCGTCTTTGAATGAGCACAAATTCAATCATACCAATTTATGAAACAACCTTTAATATAACCTTCTTTCACAAGAAAAATATTCTTTTTTTTAAAAAGAACTGCTTCAAAAGCCTTTTCAGCTGCTATACATCTACCTACTAATTGAGAAGATTGGTTCAGTTCTTACACAACCCAACAAAAAATATTTCTTTTGTGAAACATAAATTAAATTTATATGTAAAAGCAATTAGAAACATAAGCGGTGCTTCTCACGCCGCCGATATATTAACGGCCCAGACCGATTTTAGCATTTTAATTTTAATTTTTTTTATCCGTCCGAGAGAACAATGCCATCCGTGATCGATTAACTAGTGGACTAGTTCTAGCAGCATAGTTCATGCTGGTGCAGCCTCGGGCATCGCTGCCTCAGCTGTCCAGGCTGGACGGACCCATGGTGTAGCCGCGGGACAACGGTGCGTCGGCCCCGACCTGCTGCTTCACTCTGCTCAACCAGGACTGGATCCCAGTATGGGGGACGGACCGCAGCATGGGCTGCACGGCATGGAGGATGTTCCCACTGTAACGTACTGGGTGCTGCGTCGCCCCTCGTTGGACTCACAGGCTTCTAGTGACACGTTAAGCACACACAAGGTTCATTCCCATCCAGACCGCAGTGTGTTTTTAATAAATCTTGTAAGCAACTGTTTTTTTTGCTTTGTTGCTTAATTTTTTTCGTTGAACATAACGTTTATGTCACGGATCTTTCTCCGAGACTTTTATTTGTAAACAAACCACACATGCGCACGGCACCAGCAGTCATGCCAGAGTCGTGTCCAGCCAGCGGCTTCTTCTCCAAATCAGCAGCTGGTTACTGTTGTCCGAGACCGACCACAAATAACCAACACAACATTTAACATTTAAACATATAGCAAAAGTACTGATGTTCGGCCGATAAATATGTGCATCCCTAGTTTTCCATAAACAACATAAACAATATGTTGCTTTTTCAGACTATAACGCCTGATGATTAGCCGTTAGGAGGTTCTGATAAGATAATCACTCTCTAAATGTAATGGTTTGGTTTGGCTGGCTGCTACAGAGCTATTGTGGAGAGTGTATTTACCTTCTCGGTCACACTGGTTTGGCAACACAAACACCCTTGAGGGACTCTCACCCTATAGTGTTTTCCCCTTTCTTCCTGGGATACAGGCTATGTGTGTGGTACACAAGTAGGCTATTTGTGGTGGGGAAGAGGATTGTTTTTTATCTGATTATTATCATATGCATTAGTCCATTATTCCTTGTGAAGCAGACTCTATCCCACACGACAAAATTGAGGAGAGAGAGAGACGGAGAGGACCGAAGTGTAGACGTGATACAAAAACTTGCTTTGATCATGAAGCCTGATGTCCAATTCTCAGGTTATATCAGTGAACTCGGTAACTACGCTGCAGACTGAAGTCTCTACTAACAGTGACAAACAGAGTGATAGCTGACTCACATGAACGGGTCCAGCGCGGGTTGAATACACATCGGCAAGTCCGTGTTATATACAGTACATCTGGTGTATGAATCTGGTCACATATCTTGTCCAGGCGCCGTCTCACTCCCTCTTCGTCTCCTTGCATTTCTCACACTCGTAGAACTAGAGTTCCTTTTTTTGCCGTGGCGGCCCAAATTGCGTTCAGGGATACTTTTAGCAGCGGCGATGTCAAATGCATATACGGGAAACACTGTTAGAATCAGGCAAGGTTCTGTACAGCTGATCCCAAATCAGCAAGTGCAAGACTTAAAAAAAGTGGACTTGAGACTGTGACCACATTCGAGTACTACATCCCTGCATTTCCGAGTGTCTATTTGCACACGAGTGAGAATAGTCACACGGCAGCTGTTGGCTATTTACTCAAGTTAAATATGCTACTTGATTTAACAGTGGTAATCTAATAATAGTGTAAAGAGAAGATGAATGTGTTAAAGTCAGGACTTTCGCCTAGAAGGCAAAGGTTTGAGTCCTGTGAGAAGCATCTTTTTACACTTTATTTTCAGTTTTCAGTTGCAGTTTGGTTAGGTTTAGGCAACAAAACTACATGGTTAGGTTTAGGAAAAATTTACATACAGTAAATATACAGTATCTAATGTGTGCCCGGGTCGGGTGGAAATAGTATTGTTGGCTACAGACACCTGGGTACTTGGCTCTGCCATGCTATACACCCGGGTTTAAATAGCCACATTGGCTCTTCCACCCCGGGTGCAAATAGTTTTGGTGGCAACTGACGTCTGGGTGCTAATAGCATCTGCCTTTAAATATTTTATTTACTTGTGTTTCTTGTCAGTTCTTGTGTTGACATGGCAATAAAGTATTGAATTGAATCAGGACTCTACTGTTTTAATTCATTTATTCTCTCATTCACATAATTCTCCATCTCACTATTTGACCTTTTCTCCACTCTTGACCTTTGTCTTTCCTCTGTCTTCGTCTCCTTCCACTTCCTCTTTTCTCTTTTTTTTGGCCAAAATTTAGTACAGACATTCACGGTTCCTTGATGATGAATCTTAATTGCTTTGGTGACAGATGGACTTTTTCCTGTAGCGCCACCATCAGGTTCACATTCGTGGTTTTAAGTGAAATGTCTCAACAACTGTTGGATGGATTGTCATGAAATTTGGTCATTCTTGTTCCCCTCAGGATTAAAACTTTTCTGATTCATTAACTTTCCATATAGCGCCAAGTATTTGTCCAATACTTTGGTTAATTCAATTAAACCAACATATATTCAGTTATTAAATTCTTGTGGCTTATTCACTTCTTCATACTTCTTTTTTAATTTTTTAATTTTTATTCCTTCTAGCACAAGTATCAATCAAGCATTTCAGCAGTACAATAGTATAATATTTATATTAATTTATTGTCTCTCCTTCTGCAGGTGGGTATTTTGCAGGCAGTCTGGCGGTGATGACAGACGCTGCCCACCTGCTCGCGGACTTGGTCAGCTTCATCATCAGCCTGCTATCCCTCTGGCTCTCCTCCAGACCTGCCACACACAAGCTCAGCTATGGCTGGCATCGTGCAGGTACTGTACAGTAATGACATTATCTATACGAATGCAGGATTTGCAACTTTATTTTTATTAATATATTCAAAAAGCCTGGGTTGACATGGGCAACATAATACCTCTAAAGGAACAGGGTCTAAACCGGCGAAAATATGGCTGCCGGGTCGCAAACTTTCTGATTTTACAGCTAAACAGATGTTTCTGAAAACATTTAAGGAGAGAAATAGGCATTACAGTAACAGAATATTGATTCATATTTGATCAGCACTGCCTAGTTTGACCGTTTGATCGGAGTTTGTGAGTGATTGACAGCTGCTCAGAGACGGCAGGCTCCAGCTCGGCTCTGATTGGTTGTTTTCCTCCGGTCTGTGAAATCTTGCAGATGCCATTAGGAGCACCGGAGGACACAGAGGCACATGTTTTTTTTCAGCTTACCTTGCTCATGCACTACTGTCAGGATATAGTGACAGATTTATAAAAATAACCTTATTTAATCATATCTCTTCTCTGCGTCATCTCGAGCAGATTCCAGTCAGTATCTGACCACAGTTGTTGTTGATTTATTTCCCTCCTCATCTCTTCTCCCATGCAGAGATTCTGGGTGCTCTGCTGTCAGTTTTCACCATCTGGCTGGTAACAGGAGTGTTGGTTTACCTGGCAGTGAGGCGCATCATCAACGATGACTACACCATCGAGGGCACTATCATGCTCATTACCTCTGGTTGTGCTGTGTTGGCTAATATTATGTGAGTAAAATAAACTTCTTATTTAAAATGCTTTTAGCAGTGCGCAGTGCGTCTTTGACTGTTTTTTATTTAATTTAAGCCGACACAGAGAGGAGTGCAATAATAAATCTGCTTTCATGGACTCTTGAAGAAGTCCGTGTTGTAGTACGTTGTATCTCAGAGCTGATTATTTTCATATTTGAAAATACTTTGTTCCTACTCTCAAAAGCATGGCCTTCACCCTTCACCAGTCCGGACACGGCCACAGTCACGGGGGTCTCAGCTCACACGGACACAGTCACGGGGGTCAACAGTCAAACGGGCACGGCCACAGTCAAGGGGGTCAACGCTCGAACGGGCACGGCCACAGTCACGGGGGTCTCAGCTCACAGGGGCACGGCCACAGCCACAAGGATGGAAATGAACACACTCAAGCCTTAAACCACTCAAACCATGACCATACAGACGCGGAGAAAAACAGGGCTAATCATGGTATGTTCCTAGTATACACGTCATTATTTTGTCACTTTCTTCTCAAATATGAGTAACGTTGGCCATGAAACAATGACACATTAATTGTTGAATCCCCCAAACACAGTATGCTGTAGTATGGCCGCTCTGTGGGGGGGCATTACAAGCCATTATAATTGCATTATAATGTAATATGTAATGGATCGTAATCCGATGTATAATTATCTTTAGAGCATGGATCTTATTGAACTCCTTTTTTTCAGGCGGGAGGCCTCAGCGGGACAACGCCAGTGTGCGAGCGGCCTTTATCCACGTGTTGGGAGATCTTCTTCAGAGCGTCAGCGTGTTCGTCAGCGCCATCATTATCTTCTTCAAGGTTAGGAGTGTTTCTAGTGTGGGAAGTCTTACAGAGTGAAACCCATGTGAGTGTAGAGTAGGTGTGAAATACATAAAGACATTTTAAAATTGGGTCAATAAACTTTAAGACAGTTAACACTTTCCTCCTGATTTGATTGTTTGTATGCCTCCGGGCCGGCGCAAGCCGTGGCTGGAGGCATTAGGTTTTTCTGGTTTTCTGGTTGTCGATCCGTTTGACCTGTTTTCATTCTCGTGAACGCAATATTTCAGGAGTTTCTTCAAATTTGGCAAAAACTTCCACTTGGACTGAAGGATGAACTGACTAGATTTTGGAGGTCAAAGAGGGGGTCACTGTGACCTTAACTCAAGAATTCATATGCTAATTTTATATAACCATTTCCTTCCCAATAAAGCAATAAGTAACCTAAATATAAACTGCATCAGCGTGTGTGGCCAATGTAGTTATGGAGGACGGAACCTGCAAAAAATAAAAAATAAAGGAATAGATAAATGACTCCATAAATATATAAATGTCATTAAATGCAGCAAAAATATTAAAAATAAATGTAGCCATTGATTAATTGATAAAAAATGACATTTATTTATGTATTTGTTTTTATTAATTTTCAAATGTATTTATTTTTGCATTTATATTTTATTTATTTATTATTGCATTTATTTTATATTTAGATAATCAGATGTATCAATTTATGTCACATTTTATCAATTAATCAATGTCTACATTTATTTTTAATATTTTTGCTACATTTAATAACATAACTATCTATTGAGTCATTTCTTTATTTATTCATTTATTTTTGATTTTGGCAGGTTTCATCCTCCATATGTAGTAACTGCCAGACTATGAAATAAAATAAATAAATAAAATTGTCAAAGTTAGCAACTTTTCAAGCTTTATATTAAGTTTTCCAATAGATTAAAAAAAAACCCATTATGAAACCCAAGACAACACGTTACAGTAGATTAATGAAGAACAGGTAACAAAACAAATCTAGGCACATAAAGAAGCTAATCCAAGTAAAATAATCCAAACCAATAAAGTAAACGAAAAACAAAAGACAAAAAGGGGCACAAAATATAAATAAAATACCACATACAACTTCCCTTAGTATTTATAAGTATTTACAATTTCAGAGAGATTCAAAAGTCTACTTCGATTAAAGATCAAATTAAACCAGTTCTTTCTTCGATAATGTGTTATCAGTTATTACGTCATAGTGAAGGGGCTTTAAAAAGATCTAATAATACAATTTACCAATAAGGAAATTAGAAATTAGCTGATGTTATTTTTGATTATCATCAGTGTTTTGGCTTAAATCTGGCTGCTGTTGGTGTGAGACTACTGCAGCATACAGCGCTGTAGCTCTCATTTATTAATTCCTGCATTATTTTTAGCTTCCACCGCTCCGTATTTCTCAGTGCTAAAAACACACTTGCCCTTGAGAAATGTTGAACAACACAAGGCTGTGTGTGCAGGAGAGATGGAGCCGTATTTTCTGTCCACAAGCTGTTTCGTTGCTTGGTGTCTGTCTGCAGAAGGGATTTTACCCTCCCCGGGCAGCCATTACTGCAACGTTATGAGTTTCTCTTACATAAGAAATACTAAATCAAATTGTCAATGTCCTGTGTCCCTTTGGTATTATAACCATTACTGAAAAAAATACTTTCAGATACTTAAGCTTAATCCTTTGATTCCTTGGCCAAAATAAAATCTACAATTTTCTGTGCTATTTGTTTCTTTCAGCCAGAATATAAGATGGCTGACCCCATCTGCACCTTCCTGTTCTCCATATTCGTCTTGTGCACCACCATCACCATCTTGAAGGATATTCTTGTTGTCCTGATGGAAGGTGAGACTCTTCATTCCCTGGCCATAAAAACAATGACAACATACAATGTTTGCAGCTCTCTGTCTCGCTCTATCCGATTGCTCATCATTTGTTCAAGTCTTACATTTTCCTCTCTTTCATCTACGACTCAGGTGCTCCAACAGGGGTGAGGTACGACGAGGTGCGGGATGGTCTGCTAGCAGTGAAGGGGGTGAAGGCGGTCCACAACCTTCACATCTGGGCCCTCACCATGAACCAGACCGTACTGACTGCACACATAGCCATAGGTGAGCAGAAACTGCCAGGCTCAAATGCAAACATATGAGCTGTCTACACGATATTTTTAATTGGTGCCACTTGTAACCAGTTATCATGAAGGAGTCAGTGGGCGCATCGACTATACAAGATTCAAGATACTTTAATTGTCATTGTAGGCATACAACAATGATGGACGTTGAGATGTTGTAGGCATCAGTCAGTCAGTAGGCATCAGAGACGTTGTAGGCATCAGTCAGTCAGTAGGCATCAGAGATGTTTTAGGAATCAGTCAGTCAGTAGGCATCAGAGACGTTGTAGGCATCAGTTCAAGGATTGGTACGTGATGTCACCGTCATATAGAAGTGCTTCTGTTGGCTAAACATACACGTCCATGTATGGCGGTGGGGTCATTATCTGATCCTTAGCAGTTTTATTTCAGACCAGAGTATTTCTGAAGGTTGAGCGCAGCAGAAAGCTCTGCTGCGCTCAACCTTCAGAAATGCTTGAGAAAATGTAGCCCTTGTGGGCGCTACCTCATTTCTGGATCGACCAAAAAAAAGACTAAACTAATATTTAATTTAATTGGTTGCATCGGTGCGCCTGACATTTGGCATGTGTATGTGTGTGTGTGTGTGTGTAACCTCGCCCTGTACTCCTCCACGAGTGAGAGGTGAGCAGGTTGTGTTTTAATAACAGGGTTGTGTTATTGGCTTGATAACCAGCTGTTCTTGGGCAACACACTGATTCCCAAATTGGGAGCGCCTTGCAAGGTAGCTTGTTGGCATTGGTGTGCGAGTGTGTATGTATGTGTGTGTGTGTGTGTGTGTGTGTGTGTGTGTGTGTGTGTATTCCTCCTCATCACAACCATAAAACACACCGGTAATTCAAAATGAAGAGAAGTCTTCATTGTTTTTTCATCAAGAAAAGTGTTTCGGTGCCCGTTACACCTGTCCCCGGCCCTGAATGGCCCAGCCCGGTCCCGATATCATCGGCGGCGGAGGTAACCGCCCCACCTCCTGCCTCCCCGGTCCCCGTAAGATGCCTAATCTTAATCAGAGGCGCTGGATTCATTTCAAAAAGTGTGTGTTTGACACTGTACATTCAATAACAAAAGACAACTTTACCGCTAATTTCTTCTCTGCTCCGATGTTTGCCAAATAGCTGATCTGCTCTGAGCGCATCTCTTGACCACTCACTCACTACGCACACATTACACAACGCTGCTCTTAAACCAATGTAATATGTAAACATGTGGATACCTTACGGTACCGTAGGTAGACTGTTTGGGACGCAGTTAACTCACTATTTTTACCCTGATAATGCTACATTGTGAACAACAAATCTGTGTTGAAATCGGCAGGACGAGAGCTAGTTAACTGGAGGTGCCATTGATTTATATTAAGTTGCGTTAAGGCTCTATTCAGTAAAGATGGGTATTGTGCGAAGGTAAATTCTAACATTATCACGGTGTGTTCAAACGTAATCTTGTAAGATCTAGTTTTTGGCAAGAAACTTGAATAATTCCAGTTGTTTTTTTTCCACATCAATATAAAATAGATATTAGAGAGGGATTTGACAAAAGGCACGGTAAAAAAATTTGGGTGCACCTACATTACATACTGGTGCACCTATAAATTCAAAAGTTAGGCACACCAGTGCAACAATGTAAAAAGTTACATAGCAACTGGCTGAAAGGTGAACTAAGATGACTTGCATGAGGTCTAGCTGGATAAACTGGATGTACATCATGTTACTGGTATGTGAATCATTAGAATGAAGACAGTGTGTACCACTTGGCACACTGCTGGAGGCAATAAAAAAAATAGCCCTGGGTTGAAGCTATGCAAGGTGAAGATTGGGCGTGACACATAGTAAGCGGGGGGCCTGGATGTCCTTCCCCCCCTGGCCATACACGGAAGTGTATGTTTAGCTAACAGAAGCACTTCCGTATGACGGTGACATCAAGTACCCATCCTTGGACTGATGCCTACAACGCCTCTGTTGTATGGAATGCAGCCACGCAAGCTTGTGTCCTTCCCCAGGAAAACACTTCACTCCCTGCATTCTAGTGAATTTTTTCTGCTTCAATTTATGTTGTAAATGTCTTTATTTATGTAAAGGAAAATACAATTCATGGACCAGGTGAAAATTCAAAATATAAACATATAATCAAAGACTGTATATAAGAAGTGGACGGAGTCACCGTGACGTCACCCATTGGTTTGTGGGCTGCCGTCGCCATCTTTGTTTTTGGATGTCGCCATCTTTGTTTTTTGCAACCAGAAGTGACACAAGAGGGTGGAGCTAAGTACTACCGAACGCTGACATTTTTAGGCGTCCTAAAGGTTATAATTAACATTCATGAACTGAAAACACACAGTGAAAGGGTTAAAGTTCTAAGACGAAAACACAGAAAAAGCATACCCTGCTTTATGGTCTATTTGACTCTAACTGGGACCATAATTTACTAAATAAACATCATGCTGTATTGAAGAAGACTTGAAACTAGCGATTGAGACCATAAACTCATGTTTACATTGTTTACTGAGGTAATAAATCAAGTGAGAAGTAGGCTCATTTTCTCATAGACTTCTATACAATCAGACTTCTTTCTGCAACCAGAGGAGTCGCCCCCTGCTGGCTGTTAGACAGAATGCAAGATTAAGGCACTTCAGCATTGGCTTCACTGCTCACTGCATATAATGGAATATAATGAAATAATAAAATAATTCAAATATTTATTCTTCTGTAGAGCAACTTTTCTCATTTAATGTTCTCTCTGCTGAGTCAATACACATGTAGGCATGATTTACTCTTCCCTCCTCTTTTATGTCTTTTATTTGGGGAAGTAACCTTTTTAAATGTGCATGTGGCACCTATTCACATCAATCATAGCCTACATTAATTGATTTTAATTCATTTATAATCCCCTGGACTTTAATAGCTCATACTGTATGTGTTTCAGCAAGATTTCTGCTCATGTTTAAATCGTTCTGCACATTCAAAACATTCCCCATATATCTGTGTTCTCTGAGAATAGAGTTGTAGTGTTTTGAGGAAATATTAGTAAAGTTACAATAGTTCAAGAAAAAATCTACCTGCCCTGTAGTCTGTTGTGCATTATGCTATTGCTCTGCTGATATGGTAGTATCCTGAGACAAAGTTTAGAGTAGGGGCTGAAACTAAATAACAGGAAACACTTCTGATCAGGCATAAATCTCACCATTGTGTGGCTTATTGTCCACACAAATATTAACTTCACCACCTCCGATTAAGTGCAGCTCTCAGCCGCTTCCCTCAGTTTTACAGTGGGAATCATCCTGGAGTAGAGAGACAGTCTCAAACAGAGCAAAGCTGTCTATAAGCGAGGGGGGATGCAGAGACAGTGGTCTCGTAACATTACAATATATGACTTAATTCTCTAAATTCCGCCTTTTGGTTTATCTTATTCTCTTGCTAATTTGCGGCCGTATTAGAGCAGCTTTTTGGATCAAAATTATTGCTAATTATTACAATACAGTAGTCGCAGGATATTGGTAGGGATATGTCCTACCGTTCCTACCCAATTCTAGTGTGTGAAACCAAAACTAACTGGATGAAATGCATACAATGTAACAGAAACGAGACCTTTGGTTCGGATTTTCAGATGTGAAAAGGCCCTTAGACACAAACAGACAGACAATTGGGGCAAAACCAGACCAGCCACTAGTTTAATCTTTAACTAATAGTATTTTATAAGATGATCATGTGTTTGTTTAATGTAAAATGGTAAATTGAAAAGTAACAGTAACGCTGTCAGATAAATGTAGCGGAGTAAAAGTACAATATTTTTACAATATTATTTGTAGTGGAGTAGAAGTAGAAAGTAGTATAAGTATAGTAGAAGTACTTCAAAATTGTACTTTTAGACAGTACCTAAGTGAAAGTACTTTATAATAGCGTGCCTCTGGACTTTTTTCCCTTTTCTTTGCTGAAACTGTTTTTAAGGCACACAAATATTCAGTATAAATACATGGGGTGACCGTTTGTTTACTGACATTTCCTTTGTCTTCCTCTCCTCTCCACAGACGAGACAGTGGATGCTCAGACTGTCCTAAGAGAAATGACACAGGCTTGTTTCTCCTCCTACAACTTCCACTCCATTACGATTCAAATGGAGAGACAGGCCGACCTGAAGCCTGGATGTACCCTGTGTGAGGAGCCCGACAAGTAGGAACCCGCCTACATTCTTTTATCTGAGCCCATCAGAAAAAGGCCAAGCTATGCTTTTACTGCTGCTGTAACCTCTGCACTGCTCCTTGGACCCTGAGGTCTTTTGTTTTTATTGTGACATCATTGCCAAAGTCATATACTGTGCCTTAAGTGCCTTTGTGTTGACATTCCCAAAGAAATATTTATGTTGAAATAAGGATGAGCATGTGCCTGAATGAGTCAAGCTAGCTCAGGATTTAAATTATTTTAGAAGAAAAGTTCCCTATCCACACCCTCCTCCTGTGTGAAGTTTGAACTAGTCTAAAACTTGAAAATTCAGGAGATGTCTTTGCTTATTAAGTGTATTTATGTTGAAATAAAAATCACAATGCACTGTATAAACTATAGACTGTATATAGGAAGTGGACGTAGTCACTGTGACGTCACCCATTTGTGTGTCGACTACGGTTTTGAAGCCTCGAGTTCGGCATTTTGGCCGTCTTGGTTTTTCTCTGTCACCATCTTGCTTTTTTGCAAGCAGAAGTAACACGAGAGGGTGGAGCTAAGTACAACCGAGCGCTGAATAGAGTGCTCCAGGGATGACGTATTTTTGTAGGCATACCAGGAAGTTAGAATCGCACTGGGTTCCCTCGACAAAAAGCCAATGGGATTTTTCCATTGGGTTTTGGATTATTGCCGAAAATAAGTTCTGTGGCAAACAAACGTTTATGATACTTACGCATTTTGTTCAGCAAAATAATCTTCACAAATGAACACCACTTTTATGATTTTTGAAGTGTGAATGCAATCGTCAGAATTAAAAAGCTAATGTCAGGCTATAAACGAACTACACCACGATCACATGAGCGCGAGTATACATGAGGCTGTAAAGGCGGACGAGTTGGCGTGATGACGTTTAGTAGTCTCATTTAGATACTTTCACCGCCTTTTTTAAGACACATAAAGGCTTCAAAATTCACTAGTGGGATATTTATTGGTATATTTTATGTCGTAGAACAAAACGTTAAACTCTCTTAAAGTTGTGTTAACCACAGACCTTATTTCAGGCATCTAACTAAAAACCAAATAAAAAAAACCATTGACTTCCAGACGAGGGAAACGGACGTGCTAAAATGCTAACTCATTTCTGAGTTTTAGGACTCATTCCTGTAAGACTCTATAAGATATTTTTAGGCGACCAAAATGTTACAATTAACTTTCACAAACTGAAAACACACTGTGAAAGCGTTAAAGATCTAAGACAAAAACACGGACAACACCCAGACCGGACAACGCAGTGGTAGCAACCTGTCAATCACAAGGTAGCCACGCCCTAAAGAATACCCTGCTTTATGGTCTATTTGACTCTAAATGGGACTATAATTTACTAAATGAACATCATGCTGTATTGAAGAAGACTTGAAACTAATGATTGAGACCATAAACTCATGTTTACAATGTTTACAGAGGTATTATATCAAGTGAGAAGTAGGATCATTTTCTCACAGACTTCTATACAACCAGACTTCTTTTTGCAACCAGAGGAGTCGCCCCCTGTTGGCTGTTAGAGAGAATGCAAGTTTAAGGCACTTCCGCATTGGCTTCACTTTTCAGAAATGTAGGTTGCCCACTGGTATAAACTGTTCATCCTATCAATCTATATATATTATATGATCGAGTAACTGTTCATTTATATGTCTACCAAGGGCGTAGATTTCGTTTCAACATGTGGGGGGCAAATTTAGCGTGGCTCCTGGTGGTCCTCCCTCAGGAAAATTTGAGCATCAAACACTTAATTTCCAGCATTCTGGTAAATTTTTATGCACCCATTTATGGTGGAAATGTCTTTATTTATGTAAAGAAAAACATTAAATTTAGGCGGCAGGTGACAATTCACAATATAAAAATATAATAGGCTCTCAGGCATTCTGTATTGCTTTCAAATATTTATTCTCCTGTAGGTCAACTTTTCTCATCTAATGTTATCTCTGCTGAGTCAACCCACATGTAGGCGTGATTCACTCATCTGTCCACTTAGTAAAGTACATGTAACCTCTTTACATGTGCATGTGGCACCTATTACTAGGTCAAGGTTTTATTTTACGTTTTTGTTGTTTTATTATACATCGGTGATACATTTATTCATTTTGATTAATTTATAAACACCTGGACTTCAATAGCTCATCCCAAATCGAGCAACGGATTCTAACGGGGTACGGCAACAATACTTGGACTCTTGATGTCTCCTCACTATCCTAAATGCACATTTTAACTACTGTGTTTACATTGTGACCTTATGTGAAGCATTCACACCAATACAAAAGTACTGTTTATTTGAGCATTACCTACTGTATGAACCTAAATTACAGGATACAGCCATTTGCACACAAATTGGTATGTAAATATAGATGACTAAATATTTCTATGCATTGATTATTTCACCAGCATCCTCAGAAGTACTGTATGTGGAGAGCATCACATGTATTTTAATATAAATGTCTTTCCACTGCCTTTGCACAGTTGTTTGGTGAAATGAATTATTCAATAAAATATTCCTTTTCAAATAATCTGTCGCATGAGTCTTGCTTTCAAAGTTTGATTTACAATGTCATAAAATCCTTCATGATGCTGTATCCATTTAACCCCTTATTGCCAACACCAGCTCCTCTGTTGCTGGGCAACAAGCTCACAAATGGATCCATTGTCTTGAGGGGCATGTTGATCCCTGTTAACCGCCCCCCCCCCCCCACCTCGTTGAACTTGAGCCAGTTTGTGTGATTTTTTTTTTTTTTAATGTACCTGGGTGGCCATTTTAGAGTTCCAGGGGCCTCTGACATGTTACTGACACTGAAGTGTTAACGGCTCGTTTGACCTTCTTCTCTCCGGCTGTTTCCTGCAGTAAGAGCTCTGGGTGTCCTGAGCTACAGTAGCACGGTCAAGGGCATCATTAATAACAACTGACACAGCTGGCCGGTGCCCACTGACTTTAAGTCTTTTAGTTTGAAAATATCTACATTTAAACAGTGGTGAAAAGTAATAACTCAGGTACTCTACTTAAGTGTTTCCATTTCATGTTACTTTACACTTCTACTCCACCACATTTCAGAAGTATATATTGTACTTTTTAGTGCATTACATTTATCTGACACTTGGAGTTGCTTTTCAGATTAAAATTTTACAAACATACAAACATATGATTAATTTATATAATATGATAGTTATAGATTAACTAACAGTATATAAAACTGTTCACATTAGCACCACCTCCACCAGCTGTAACATGCTGCTTGTGTGTTGATGCTTCAGTAATTATATTCAAATATTATGATATAGTATACGATATTATAACACTCTGAAAGGCCCATTATGCCCAATAAGTACATTTTGCTTGCAATACTTTTGTACTTTTATCTCATTCTTGAATGTAAGACTTTTACTAGTAAACAGAGTATTCTTGCATTGATACTTTAACTTAAGTAAACTATATGAGTACTTCTTCCACCACTACATTTCAGACACATATAAATATCATACATGCAGATTTCTATAATCACAGTATTCTTCTAATTTAACAGATTTTAGTTTCGACACACAATGTAAACTCTTTGTTTCTCAAAGTAATTTTAAGCATCACACTGACTTGATGTTTTTATGGCTGCACCAGTCCATCAAATGGAAATATTTCGAAGATGTATTATGCATAATTTTATGCATATTTCCCCAAAATTCTGCATGCCATATTTGGTATCTGTTGGAACTTTGGGACCCCGACTAGAATTTAAAATAATTTGTGGGTTTGAACAATGTTTGGCTGCACAACAGGGGTGTTGATCCCCTTGTGGGCCGCTGCTTCTAAAGTGGTTTTAAACACTGTTGCGATGTAGCATATACATATCAAAGTGTGGTTGACTATATATATACACACACACACACACACACACACACACACACACACACACACACACACACACACACACAAAAAAAAACTGTACTGGGCTGGGCCATTCAGGGCTGGGGACAGGTGTAACGGGCAATGCAACATTTTTCTTGATGTAAAAACAACAAGAGATCTCTTCATTTTGAATTACCGGTGTGATTTATGGTTGTGATGTCTCTCAAGGAGGAGTACACACACGCACGCACGCACACACACGCACACGCACACGCACACGCACACGCACACACACACACACACACACACACACACACACACACACACACACTCGCACACCAATGCCAACAAGCTACCATGCAAGGCACTCTCAATTTGTGAATCAGTGTGTTGCCCAAGAACAGATGGTTCTCAAGCCAATAACACAACCCTGTTATTAACACACAACCTGCTCTATGCAAGTATGTGAAAGTTCATATTTATACAGCACACCGACCCATGTGCTCGCCCCCTCCCACCCCCATACACTTTATCCCTGTTTCCCATACCTTCAGCTACACTAATCTCATACTTGTGCCCAGAGACTTTCAGAAGGGAAATTTGCTGTTGAATGGACTTTACATGCTGCTGCCTTCAGAGCAGACCATTGTGCTCCCTTCTCTCTCCATCTGAACTTAGCCCTGGAGGGACCAGATCAGTGCGTATTTAATTAAAGCATGGGTAATGCACTAGGTGGCTAGATAATCCGTTTAGTCCTGATACCCCCTCAGCTAATAATTATTACACGGTTTGTGTTTCCTCACAAGGGGTGTTCCCTGTCTGTTACCTTTTGCTCTCCAACTCTTTTTACTGTTCTTCCTCTCTGTTTATCTTCCTCCATTCACCACTACTTCATCCTTCTCTCTCTCTCTCTCTATCTGACGCTTGCTGTCTCGCCCTCTCATGTTCAAGGTCCAAGCCCCTGCAGTGCTGATGAGATGACGCAGTGCCGTCAATTTCAAGGTAATCTGATGTTTTTTTTTATGCAAGAGGCCTCAATAACATGCAACAGCACATGATGTAATGCTGCACGAGACCCACAGATGTATTCAGATTCATTGTCTCGTGATGAATGAAGGTCTTTGATTTACAATGTTTGAATTTACAACAATGTTTTGTCTCAATGAGGTTTGATTACATTAACATGACAAAATCAATACCTTTACCTTATCAGCTTGCCTTGATGTGATCAATACATTCTGTTGTTTTTCTGTTCACTTTGATCAGTCATGATAGATGATCTCTCAAGTAGCTAAGGGCCTTTAGACAGCTGCCTTCTCAGCCCTGCCCCCATGATAAACACACACACACACACACACACACACACACACACACACACACACACACAAAATGAGCATGCACATACACTCACACATTCGCATTTTCCAAACTTTTTCCATGAATATGACGCAGGGCCGGATCTAGTCTTTTTCGTGCCCTAGGCGAAATTTTGGATTTGGAGTCCCCCCTCCCCCCCCCTCTGCACCTCCTCATGGCTCTGTTTTCAGGCTTTAGAAAATCTAGCCCGTGACTGGCAGATTTTGACCAATCACAGGTCATTTCAGAGAGAGAGAACGTTGCTATTGGCTGTGCTCCGGTCATGTGACCAGAACTTGGCGTTCCTTTACCAGATTTTACAATGGCGGCGGCGTCACAAACTTCCTCATTTTACAGCTAAACGGTGAACTACAAGATGATTCTGAAAACATTTGAGTTGATAAATAGTCATTACAGTAACAGAATATTGATTCATATTTGATCAGCGCTGCCTAGTTTGACCGTTTGGTTGGAGTTTGCGAGTGAGAGAAAGTTTGTGACCCGCCCGCCATTTTGGGATCAGTTGAGGAAATAAGCACCAACCACCAGCCGGAGCAAACTTTGTCATTTTTACAGTTTCTGAAAACATTTGAGGCAAGAAATAGACATTACAATAACAGAATATTGATTCATATTTGATCAACGCGAGTGTTTGACAGCTGCCTCTGTTGAATAAACAGCCAATAGGAACGCTCTCTCTCTGAAATGACCTGTGAAGCCTGAAAACAGAGCCATGAGGAGGTGCAGAAGTCTAGTTTTCTCTCAGAACACTTGAATTACGATATGCTGAAAGGTTATTATGGAATTTTTTTCCCAATGATGCCATAAACATTCTGCCTACTGCAGGTTTAAGCCGGCCGTGATATGATGTGTGAATGAACATGGTTATTTTTTAAAAGTTCTTTCCTATAATGTCAACTGTATAATTCAACAACAGAGCAGGTATATTCATCTCGCTACCTGCCTCCACCCACTCACCACTTTCTCGTCCCAATTAAACACAATAAGAAGACAGGCTGGCTGGATGATTATGGAGAAACTCATTTCCAAATGGCATGCCTCAGTTGGTCTGGCTGTACGGCAGATGGGGATTGTAAGAGTAACACTCATTCATCCTGGCAAGCTAACCGGCACTACTTCTGCAATTAAGAAGTTGTGGGCAGTCAAGTGAACTTGACAGTGTTTTTCATGTCAGTGCTGCATGTTGCAGATAGGGTATTAGAGAAAGAGAATATAAGTGAAAAGAAATGACTACAGGTTATTATTACACAAAATGTGTTCCAGATAAAAGGAAATTGAAATCCAGCCTGTAACCCAAAATCTGAATGAATAATGTAAATTAAGTAATAGGCATCCTAATCTACTTTTCAGCCCCACTCAAGCCTGAAGGCAAAGCCTTTCTTTTTTTCAATAAAGCTCTTTTTTCCAGTCTCTGTAAGTCAGAGCAGTAATTCTGCTGCTACATGCTGAGGAAGCAGCCTTGTACAGACTCAATGTCTATTTCTGATGCTTCTTGTATTTCAAATTAATTTGAATTCTTATGGCTCACAAAATAATCCAAGCACAGCTATAATACAGTATAAGTAATACATGGATGGATGGATGCATTGAAGGATTTGATTTAACACAGAGTAGACAACATACTCATTTATGGGATGAATTTGAATTATGCTTACTAAAAAAGTCATAATGACCCATGAGATGCAATCATGTGGCGTAAAATGCCTTGAGGGCTGATGAAGTCAGATGTGTGAGGCTGTTATATAAGAGTAGACCAGCACATGGCGCTGTTACCCTAAATAGCCTAAAAAAATGTGCAGTGCGCCCTGCTTTACCGTAATGCTGGCATTCATTTCGAAACATTAAGAGGGAAGGGGGTCATTTAAAAAAATAAATAAAAACAAATGGATTAACTTTAATCTTAAGGGATATGACATTCCAGTTCGTGTAGATTATGATATCTCCTTCTGCAAACATCACATTAAAGACTAACAATGACATGTCCTGTGTTGTACTGGAGAGACTTACATACATAACCAGAGGAAAAGCAGCAGAATTTGAAAAAGTGTGGAAACCCTTATTGGAGTTTCTTGGACGTCAAGGTGAATAGTCATATTGAAACTGCTATGTGTTGCTGAGTGCTGTTGCTGAAATTGTTGTGTCGTTGTTGTGTTTGTCAATTTAATTATTAATATTGTTAGTCTATTTATGTGTATATATGTCTGTATGTTTATATGTAAAATTCAATAAAAATATTGTTTAAAAAAAAAAAAAAAAAAAAAATGACATTTCCAAGTTGCACCTCTACTTCATCATTTACCGTAATCAATCGCGGAGTCACTCTCGCGATAGTTGCGGTAGCTGAAAAAATCCTAGGGAGCAGAGCAGGGAGAACTTGACATGTCTACAAAACAGATATATTATCACCACACAGGTAACATTACACGTTGTCTAATGTGCTGTTACATAACTATGAACACCCACTGCGGTGTTGTGTTTCACATCGTGCCGGAATACTCAAAGGAAACACAGAAAATGAGCCGAGAGAGAGCAGAAGTGTCGTGTGTGTGGAGTGACTGTCCATGTAGCTTTAATGTCAACCGCTTCACTTTCTCATGTTAGCTAATTAACCCGTTATCAGATTGAATGCTTTTGGGTGTAGTGTTTAAAAGTCCAGGACAGCATCTAACAGGCTTGTACTGATGTAAAGGCACGTTTCACGGTTTCTGAAAGCCCCGGTATACAACTTATATCACAGGCTATAACGTTAGCTCAGGTACTTTGTCAGTGTTGAATGTGTTTAGCTACACAGCGTTTTCGTTTTAACGGTGGTTGTCTAGCAACAGCTGTGAAGCTTTTACAGAGCTGTGACGTTATTGCATTCTATGAGAGTATAATTGTACTTTATTAACCACACCACTGTGGCTGACTTACATCTCTCTATATGTATTTACTACCTCCCTGTTTACATTACAGTTCCATTCATTTTGCAATTACTGTACACCTGTCTACCACCAATATATATTATTTTATATTTTACACGTTACAACTCATCCCTATATATAAATTGTGTATATATTATATTGTATATTTGTATATTTCAATTTTTTATTCTTATTTTATTCTAACACTTAATTATCCTACTGTTATTTTTACTGTTTTATTGCACCAACTCACCAAAGCAAATTCCTAGTGTAAACCTCATAAACCTGGCAATAAACGAGTTTCTGATTCTGATTCTATGATCAACTTCACGAGTTCATGTCTTAGATTGTAATAAACTTACTTGCATTATTTTCTTTTTATACATATTTGTATCAGCATTGTTGTAGGGAGCCAGACATCTAAGATTTTCATTGCCAACGACTGCTTCTCTGTAATTGTGCATATGATAAATAAATAACTTGAACTTGATAGGGATGCACGATACCGATACCAGATCGAATATCGGGCCGATACTGACTCAAATAGCTGGATCGGGTATCGGTGACAATGGGGCCGATCTATTAAATTCAATTCTATGTTTATATACTATATACATAACATTATATACTGAAATTTTAATTAATAGTTTTGACCAATTTGTTGCTGCATATAAAGGTTTACACTTGAATTGTAATTTCTGTTAATTTTGAAGATTTTTTTTACCAAGTCGCTGGTGCATGATTTATTATTTTGATAATAAATAACAATTTAGTAAATTAATATTTTTGTATTTATTCGTTACATTTTATCTTACAAAGTTAGGAAAGTGATGTTTAAGTCAAGCATGATCCCAATAGAATGATCCCAGTCACTTCCACACAGTGAGGCATACAGCTTATTAATTAAACACTGATATCGGATCGCTACTCGGTATCGGCCGATACCCAAAGCCCAGGTATCGCTATCGGTATTGAAAAAGTTGGATCGGTGCATCCCTATTCTGCACTATTTTATGTCTTAGATTCTCATTAGATTTTTTAGATTAGATTTTACTTGCATTATATTCTTTTTAATGTGATTACCGTTTTCTTTTTAGACATTCATCTCGAAAGAAAAGCTGTGACGTCCATTAACTTGTCCTACTTTCTCCCTCCTCCTCCTCATTTTCCTCTCTTCTGTAAAACACTTCATGTAGGCATGTAAGGGTGTGCTGGTGTGGAACAGCCCGACAGGTAACTTCACCTGGACCTAGACCTCATCCACCAGCATCTTCACCTGCTGCCTCCATGACAACCCCTCCACTAGTGTCGCCTTTTGGCGGTCAGCCTCCGCCACCGCAGCAGCAACAACAACAGCAGCAGCAGCAACAGCAGCAGCAGCAGGCCCAGGCAGGGCGTGATGTCAACACGGCCTCTCTGTGTCGCATCGGCCAGGAGACGGTCCAAGACATTGTCCTCAGGACCATGGAAATCTTCCAGCTCCTCAGGAACATGCAGGTCTGTCTCACTCTCTGGCTATATGCCTGTTAAATATGGATACACTCCCCCTTCAGTTCTCTGTTTGCCTCTCCTTTTGTCTTTAATATTCTTTGCATATTTTCCCGAAAGCCCTAAAGCCCTTACAAGACACTTAATGCCATAAGAACAATAGCGTGAGAGGCGTAAAAACTGCAATATGGAGACACACCATCATTGAACAGATCTACAGTATACAAAAGATTAAATAGCAGAATATAATCATAAAAAGACAAACAAAGTAAAAGAAATATAAAAGAATATACTAAAATAGTAATAATAGGCCTGATGGTAACATGACAGAGCACTATTATGCAAATAACAAAACAGCTGTCATTCAGGAAGGCAATTCTTTAATGTGTTTTGATGCCGGATTTAAAAACAAGTCAGTGCAAGCAGACTGAATACTAAATGGAAAGCCGCTCCAAAGCCGAGACATCAGTACAGTCAAGCTTCCAAAAGCTTGATCAACCCATGATTTTTAACATCAACTCAGGATCAGCTCAAAAGTTTGCACCAGTGGATCAATGGGACAGTTTAAAGTTCATGTAATCTGGTGACTATGTAAGGCCTTATATGGATTGTAAAGGAAAATTGTGACTAGCGCGAAGAAATTTAAATTGTGGGTAATGTGATGTCCAGAGCATTAATATAGCAGCAAACAACTATTTGCTATGTAAAGATATAGAGGAGTAATGTCTACCTGAGCAGAGAATGAAGTCACTCTCTCTCTGTGTGTGTTGTAATCCGAGCTTCTCCGTACTTTGTTGACATAGCTTGGCCGGCATGTTAGTGCATGTGAACGTGCCCCACTGGCTAGCTCACGGCCGCCACTCTGCACTGCTCTTATACACCGGTTACAGCTGATAATGCCGTCCCAACCGACAGCGCCGTGGCAGAAGCGTAGCACCCACCCTCTGGTTCCCCCCCAGGTTATCACTGTTAGCTCTGTCAGCAGTGTTGCCGTTGTTTGCACTGTTAGCGCTGTTAGCGCTGTTAGCACTGAGCCGTTGCCATGTTGAGAGCGCGGCTGTGACCGCTCCGTCCTCCACACGCCGATTATCTCATCAATGTTATATAACGTTCATAACAACATAACATTCCCTTATAGCGAACTCTCTCTCGTCCTGTGTGTGTGTGTGTGTGTGAAATATGACTCCTGCTACTCTGAGCTGAGACTCCGTATGGATGCATTCACGGTCAGTTTCTAGTGTCCGTCGTCCGACTTTGTATTGATTACACGGCGCTAATACGCCAAAATGAACTAAATGGGTTTTATTTCTGTAAAAAAAGCAAAACGAAGGTGGGGGCGGTGGGTACGTAATGTAATCGGTGTGTGCCCGACCACCGTGTAACACCGGTAACACAGACTACCGCGACAAGCCTACTTTATGGTCTATTTGACTCTAAATGGGACCATAATTTACTAAATGAACATCATGCTGTATTGGAGAAGACTTGAAACTAGAGATTGAGACCATAAACTCATGTTTACAATGTTTACTGAGGTAATAAATCAAGTGAGAAGTAGGGTCATTTTCTCATAGACTTCTATACAATCAACTTCTTTTTGCAACCAGAGGAGTCGCCCCCTGCTGGCTGGTAGAAAGAATGCAAGTTTAAGGCACTTCAGCTTTGGCTTCACTTCTCAGACCCGGAGGTTGCCCAATGGTCACACGCAGTATGTTGTCTGCAATATTATCATCGTACAATCCTTATGAGTCATACTGATAGCTCAAATATGTCTTTTATTTTTACACGGGACATCAGTGCAATCAAGTGACAGTGATGGAGGAAATTACTGAATTACATTCAAAGTTAAGCTAGTGGATTCCTTAAGCATTTTATTCAGGATATCAGGAGTCTTCAGTTTGTTCTGCAGTTCACATGTAGTTAAGCTCTGACAGTGACCTGAAGACAAGGTCAGCATGAGTTTATCATGGATGTCTGCCGGCTCCTCTGAGACGTTCCTCCTGCACCTTGTTAAAATCACAAGTCAGAGACGGGCCAAACAATCACGCATCCGCTACAGAATGCACAAACAGCATTGTTGTGACTTGTTTTTTTTAGATCACAGGCTGTCCTTATACTCATAAAAATTCTTCATTTATCTTCCCTGCCTCTCTCCCTCTGTCTGTCTGTCCCCCCCCCCCCCCGTTTTTCTGTCTCTCTCTTCTCTGCGCTTGCCCTGAAGGCACGCTTGTTTCATGTTATGTAGGATGTTTATAATCAGACAGTGCTGCCCCAGAGGCTTGTCGATTCTCTCAGTAAAAACATGTCTTGTTACTCTTTAACACCCATTGTAGTTAAAAGCCAGTGATGCTGCCTCAGTATGGGAGAGTGAGTGAAAATATTCAAAGTGCAGCAGCTGAAGCAGTTAACCTTTGATGCAGCTGAGTTTTTGTGTTTTGTAGTTTAAACTGTGATTTTATTATATTATCAAGACGAGTTATTGCTGCCTGAACACAAAATAATTAAATCAAAAAACACAAACACATGCTCTCATTCTTAAGTAGAAAGGAAACTATCACGTTGTTATCTGTGTAAATGAAAGTGTTGTGCATTAGTAGAAGGCTGCTAATGAACTATTACCAGTTAGGGAACAACAGAGGGTTTGTAGTGCCTTTTGTAGTCAGTGGGGATCAATGGCTGTTTCTTTTTATTAGCACTAGCAAAATTGTAAGCTTGTACTTTGCTTAACACAATGTTTCCTCTGTGGTTCTTCTCAGCTGCCTAATGGAGTCACTTACCACCCCAACACCCACCAGGACAGGCTGGGAAAACTCCAGGAGCACCTACGGATGCTTTCTGTGCTTTTCCGCAAGCTGCGCCTTGTCTACGACAAATGCAATGATAACTGCGCCGGGATGGACTCCATACCTCCAGAGGTGAGACACCGTGACACTGACAAGATTTTACATAATTTGGTCCTTAAGTACAACATACATGGGCCATGTCTCTGAGTGTTGTTGCTGTAGCACACACTGGACATGTCATACAGACAGGAACAGTAGTCAGGGTACAGTAGCTGAGTAGGAAAATAGGACTGTGGTGTATCCTGGTGCGTTGACGAGTAATCGCTGGTCGCCGCCAGTGTAAGGGCTTCCATAGAAAGCATTTTGATGTGTGTCAGACATTGAAGGTGTGTGTTGCCCTTTACACCTTTAACCAGGTAAAAATGTATCTAGTCAAAAAGCACTTGCACCATATTTAAGTTATATAAACCTGACCCAGGAAGAGTCAAGCAAACTGATGCCAGCAGTAACTCCTAGCATTCATACAAATTAAAATCAAGAGCTTTCCAGTTCCAATTCCAGTCAGTGAAAGTCAGGTTGATGTGGCGGTCATGTCGACCCTGAGTAGACGCGACAGGGACCCCTTATAGGGGAGAAAATTTTCCACTATTTGTATTAAAACTTTCCAACCTAAATACGTCAGATGTGTTTCACAGTGATACACAGAAACACATTTCAGTTTGCATCATGTTAAGATAAGATGGGATATTCCTGTATTAGTCCCAAAGCTGGAGCATATGCAATGTTATTGAATGTTAATACCACTTATATACCTTTTAAATAGAGGGTGATTGTATTCAAATTGCGTTTGGACTCGACTTGGAATCATTTATAGCCTACATTTCAAGTAATTGATCTTAAAAGCTTTCAGAAAATGAACAGCAGCAAGACTGACATAGTCCTAATTAATCCAGATGTTTAAATTTACCAGTCTAGAGCGGACTTTCAGTAAGTGCTTCAACCTAAAAATAATGAACTTATTGCTGTGTGTCACAATCAAATCAGAGTTTCTAATGGCCCAAAGCTAACGTGGGTGGGAGTAATGGACACAATATGCTTGTTTGGATGGTCCCCATCTGTAGATATGCATGTGTGTAAAGATATAGAGGAGTAATGTCTACCTGATCAGAGAACGAAGTCACTCTCCCTCTGTGTGTGTTGTAATCAGAGCTTCTCTGTGCTTTGTTGGCATAGCCGAGCCGGCCGTGCGTACCTTTTATGCATGTTTGTGAATGTGAGCGTGCCCCACTGGCTAGCTCACAGCTCTGCGCTGCTCTCATACGGTGGTTACCGCTGATAACGCCGTACCGAACCACGGCGCAGTTGTGGAATCGTAGCACCCACCCTCTTGTCCCTCCCAGGTTAACACTGTTAGCTCTGTCAGCACTGTTGCCGTTGTTTTCACTGATCTCACTGTTAGCACCGTTAGCTGGGGGCCGCCGCCATGTTGCGAGCTGTGCGGAGTCAATAGAAATGCTCCCAATTGCATTTAGCACCTTTAAAATGTAACAGCTTATCTGTACTATAAATGTGCCTTTAAATGGATTAAAATGTAATCATGTAATAAAATAGAATAAAAGAACATGCTTATATTAGCTTATTAAGGTTATTTCCTAAAAAGGAATGATGATTTTATACTGATATTTACCACTTTTTATTTTTATTTACATTTTATTACATCGTCACTTTACCCACTCTAATTATTACACACTTAAAGATATTTTAGCCTTTATATGGAGTAATAAATGGCTTTAATGTAACTGTATTTTATTTATTTAATATTTATTTAAACAGGATAGGTTGGCCGAGCATACGTGCTCTTTTACAGCAATGTCCTGTTAACAGTTTAGCAGAATAATAGAAACAAAATAACAAGACCAGCCAGAGTCAATAAATAAAAGTAAACCTGACAGTAAACAAGGTATAGTCTCAGCAACAATAATCACAGGCAGCCAGAGAACATTATTATATGGAGGTAATTGCATTAACAAGGCTTACTTCATTTTTGACCCATTTAGAAGGTCATGTTCTCAGGTTTTATATTTATTTATATATTGATGGTTACATTCCCACCCAACCTCAAATCAAGTTATGCTTTTAATACACACACACTGTACACCTGCCTCTGCAGTTAGATCTGACATGATGTGGTTGTAACTACTGTGGTGTAATGGCGGAACTACATTTTTAATTTGACGTGATTGATTGATTCTTCCAGATGCAAACGTCAACACATGCTGTATGAGCTTGACAGGTTTTTTTTTTTTATGCTTTCAGCCACTGCCTCATACAGCCCAGTCTTTCACACAAACCGCCTGCTAAATTAGGAAGCTGTTAGTTTATAGGAAGTAGGCCATTGTTACTGCCACACCCCCCTCCTTGCTCACACACACACACACTCACGCGCACACACACACACCTTTACCCTGGGGGACTGTTATCTCACCTACTCCCTCTAGGTCTGTCTTTTCTCTGCTCGCACCAGATTCATTGGTCGCTTCAGGTGAGTCTCCAGAGTCTCTTTACCGCTGGTTACGCTCGCCATCCACCTTCAACAGCTCAGCCACACTCCATCCCTGCCTGCCTGCACAGACACACAGAAACACATAGGCATGTGCACAATTGTGACACACAGCCACTAAAAATATATATAGACGTGCATGCGCTGCACCGTAGCATGTCACGAAGGCACGTGCACTTACACAAACACACAGTGGCTCACTGGGCATGCACTGTTGGAGGCTCCACGCAGGGCTACAGCTAGGCTATCCACCACTGTTTGATTGGATTTATGACTGCGGCAGTCCCTTCCCAATTTCTACAGATTGGCTCGGAGCTAATCTCTCTCACCAGACTCCTACTGAGGATAAAGGAGGGTGTGGGAGGAGACCAGTCTCAAATTGGAACAAATTTGTGATGGCTGCCACCGTGCACATTTTCCGCATTGAATAATACAGTCGCTCAGAAGCATTTCCAATGATCTCTCCACTGGTTGTTCAGAATGACTCTCGTCTGCGGTTCCACCCCTAAATCAAAGCCCATGAGGGGTTCACTTTGACATTTTCCTTTGCTGTAATGGTGTAAACCCCTCATTGAGTCATTACGCCATCTAGCTATTTTCCCCCCCATTCTTATTTCCACCTTATTTAAATGTTTATTCGTTTCCCCCTCGAGGCTGTGAGACCCAGTCCGGTGCTGACCAGCCAATAGCTCAGCTCACCATGTTTGTCTGGGGCTGAGGGTTGTTGATTTTGGCCCCAGCATGCATGCCATTTATCATCCCACAGAATTCAGGTGCCTGTCTGACAGCCGCTCACTATTGGCTGCCCGAAACAGGAAGTGGAATCAATGACTCGGGCAGCATGACCTCATTGCAGCCTAATTAGCAACAGACCCGTTTAATGAACAGCTGGACCAAATGCACACGTCAGCGCTTTCCCCTTTTTCTTTCCAGCTGTCGTTCTTTTGCTGCCCCATTGCAGATTTTTTCCTCCCTCTTTTTTTCTCAAACCCTCACACTTTCTGTATTTCTTTTCTCTTCTTCTGCAGTTTCCACCTTTTGTCTTCTTTGTCTCTCTGATAGCTGTTCAATATTGTCTCTCTCTCCATTTCCTTTAAATCCATTTGTTCACGTTGGCTTTGTTTCTTTCCAGCTTTCTTTTCAACTTGTGTTGCTTTTTCTCTGTTGTGCTCCTCCACTCTGTCATTTCCTGCACTGTTCAGCCATGCTATTTAATTTCCCTCTCTCCCCTTACACGTTCACCTCGCTGTTTTGTTGTTATTTTTTTCGATTTGTCTTTTCTACCCTTTTCTTTTTCGTCTCAGCGAGGCAACCTGGAGAACTTCATTAGCCCATTCTTCTCTGTCAGGCAGGAAACCACATCCATCTTTCTGTGGAAGAGGCAGGGGTTATGACTCACACAGGCAGGCACACACACACACACACACACACACACACACACACACACACACACACACACACACACACACACACACACACACACACACACACACACACACACACACACACACACACACACACACACACACACACACACACACACACACACACACACACACACACACACACACATAATACACTCTCCATCCATGTTTCCCACCCTACTCAGCAAATTTAATTTTCCCCTCAGAAGCTGCCAAAATCAGCCCGCTACCTTTAAAATTCGATATGTTATTGGCTTCGGTTTGAAATTATCTAATGAAAAAAAACTTTTCCTACTTAAAGCTTTCCTTGAGCCAGAGACAAGCTCATAGTTTGTCTGCTATAATATCCTGCACATGTCCTTGCTGTCTTTTCTCCCTCCAACAGTCAGAGTTTGCAGTTTGGCGTGAAGCTCGGTCTGGAAACTGACAGGAGCACAGAAAGTTTTACATCTTTCTGTCGCTCTTTTTTCTCCCCCTCGTATTCTCTCCTCCCTTTTTTCTGTTTGTATTTTCACCTCTTTCTTGCTCTTTTCCCACTCGTCTCCCTGCTCTCTTTCAACTCTAGCTTTTTTCCTCTCTGACTATCTGAAATTTTGCCCATCGTCTCACAGTCCTCTCCTCTCTCTTCATCTGTTTGTCTACATTTCTCTCTGTCTGCCTTTTTTTTTTTAATACCTTTCATGTTAGTCTTGACGTTGGCTGCCTCCAGCCGCACTAAAACACTAGTCAGTCATTGCTTCCAGACGAAGCAGCTTACTCCAATCATTGTCTGGTGTCCGCAGGGCCTCCGATCCAGCTGCACAACCTTGGGTCAAACGATGTAGAAACGCAGAACGTTCTAAAGAACTTTGCATGATTTAGATTAGCATCGTGCCAAGTCATTATTGGAGCAAGGTGTGTTTTCCCACTCTAGGGCAGTTTTTATTGGCTTCTAGTTGTTTGTTGAGTCTCCTACCTAATCTGTGTTTGTCATCTTGTCTGGTATGACAATTCTTGTTTTGGAAAGGAAATGGTAGTTTTTGGCGATGTTATTTTTTCCTTACAACAGGAACTCCTTGCTTCCAGTGTAATAAACTACTGCAGGTTATTTCTGCATCTTTAATTGAAACCCATTAAAAAAGTGGTGTGAAGATGGTTTGTGGGTTTTTGATAGAGTTAAACTATAACATTGACTTTATGTCAGCATAAATGATACTGTGTATTTCTCTTGGAAACACAGACATCTGTCTACATTTACACTGTGTGTCCATTCAGTAGCTCTACAAAGATCATCAATCACACGTACTCAGTATAAAACCCTTTATGTCCTTGCTGTACCAGGAACAGCGTGTTCTCAAGACATCCACACATCACTTGGATGTGTGACTGCAGCAAGCCTCCCGCTCGCCTCCTCCTCCCCGAGGCGACCACTGGGGGGCAGTGTGACGCAAAGCAGCAGGCGGCGACCCAGTCGGCTCTCAGGAACGCCGCCTCGCCTGAAGGCTCTCGCACATCAGCCTCACTGTAGTGTCAAGCAGACAAGGTCAAGCATACAGAGCGTTTAAAAATGAATTAATCTCCCACTCGCTCTCTGTCTTTGTACCGTCTCTCTCTCTCTCCACGTTGAAGAGAGACGGGTGAGACTCCGCCTGTGTTTCGAGAGCTTACACAGAATCCCCATTTTCACCACTTCATGGGAACACGATTATCAGACAGCACAGGGATATCTTCAGTGTAGGATAGCACTCATAGGTTGAGCTTGCCCATACGCACATAATTCTGACCTACAACTGCACTCAGCGGGCATACACTGCAGGAAAAATGTGAATATGCAGCACTGTGCTTTTAATGTTTGGATCATGGGCAGAATAAGAGGAGAGAAAAGAGCATCAGGGAGTGAGTTTTATTCCAGAAAGAGACCTACTGTACTTGACACTCTTTAACACAGTTGATTGCCGTAAAAGTAAAACTATTATGATACTTTCACGGTGTAGATTCTGTATGTACTGCACTACTGTAATTGATAAACCCAATGGAATCCAAATCAGTTGAATATGTCAGCATTTTGGAAGTGATCCGTCTTGCTTTACAGTAAATAATACAGCCAGATTTTTGTTTGCTGTCCCCTCCAGCAACTGATACCCTTCGTGGAGGATGACAGCTCTAAACACGAGGATCGCTCCGCTGGCCAGAGCCGCCCCGCCACCGAGGAGAGGAGAGAAATCCTGGAGGTCAACAAGGTATTGTGTTCTGTATCTCAATAGCACCACGCTGTTAGGCTGACAGCCGGCGGTAATGAAATGAGAAGGTACAGTAGGGCTAATAAAAGAAAAAGAGTTCACAAAGTGATATCATGAGATTTGATCACAGCTTAACATGATGTCATTTCAGATTAGTGAAGTTTCAGTTCACCTCTAAGATCCACGAGCCTCCAGACATTTCAAATCTACCTGAGCTTGAGGAGGAAAACACTGAGTCTAATATCATCTTAAAGATATAACAATTAGATAATAATAATAATAATAATTAGGCGTGAAATTCATTACGGATTAGTAATTTTACTCACCATCATTAACCTGAAGCTTTAATAGCCCACTTCTCATTATTTGGATAGCAACCATCCAGGCTGTAAAGATGTGGTTTGTACAAAACAAAATGAAGAGGCTACACTTGATAAACTTTATTGTCTGCTGATACAGTTTGTGTGTACAAAGGGGGCATTATGCTTGTGGGAAATGCTATTGTAATATCCCCAAGACTTTGAACGTATTTGGATGTACACGCATGCATGTGATGGTATGGGATGGTTTTTACTGTTAATCGACAGACACGTGGCCATCTCTCCAACGGAGGTCATTGAAAGTCAGAAAGTGGCATGGCACCAGGGCTGGTTGAGGTGGATGCTGAAGGCCCTGGATATTGTAGGACTATTTTATCAATCTATCCATTTATCTCGAAATGCATCTTCAATGTCACATGGAGATTGGGCAGAGGACATATAGATTGGCAGAGAAGCGTGGTGGTTCCCAGTTTTGGGACTTTTGGGACTGGAGGATGTGCCTCCGTTATCAGTGTATCACTCTGCTCAGCCTTCTTAAACCTGATGCCAGTGTGCAGGAAAGGAGGCTCTTGTTCAGGGGCAAAGCTAGACGTTGTACACATTCCGGGCTCAGGGATTTTTTCCCCCGTTTACGGCAGCTATATGCACTATTTTCCAAGCCATTTGAGACAATAGAATGCCTAAAGATCTGTACATCATATGGGGAAAACATGATAGTTGCCAAGGGGAAAAAATCCTCCTATAGAGCCTCTATCCTACTTTGTATCTAACCTTGCTCCAACTGTCTTCATCATTCTGAAAACATAGGTAACATGGGTAGGGTGGGAGTTTGGCGTAAACAGCATCACTAATCTTGAGTTCACAGATTGAATGAACACATGCCACATTTGAATAAAAATGCCATAATAAACTGGGCTGCCGTCCAGTCAGTGACACTGAGGGGAAATGACACAAAGTTGAAGGTATTTTAAAAACCTAAAAGATTCAGAGCCTTTGAGAAAAGATTTGAGGCTGGAGCCTCAGATTCAGGACCTGGTAATTGAACAGTGGACCACAGGGCTTCCTCCGCTAACATCAGAAGCAATTTTTATATAAATAAATATAACATTACACTAATTGAGCTTAAGGGAGAACAAACTGTGGTGCTACATCACACATGTATTTAACGAACGAGGCAACTCTCTTCCAGTAACTATATCTATAATCGAAACCATCATTTAGTGCAATTCAGCTCACCAATTTCCTGGGGCTAGTGAGGGGTCATGGGAGTTTGAGAGAGTGTCCCTCAAGGTGTCCCGTGGCAGGATGTGTTGAACTAATGAGTGCCGAGGTTTGGGCTTCAGGCCACCTGGTAGGCTACCTGTAAAAGCTGTGTCAGTAATCTTGATAATAAGTCAAACTTGCTCATTTGCCTTGTCAGCAATTCTGTTTCTTATTGTCATGGACAAAATCTCTAGGTGGAGCTGAGGATTGGAGTATGTATGGTTTGGCATCCTCAGGGTTGCATTTCCGCTTTTCGCTGATGATGTAATTGTGTAGGCTTCATTGGACCTCGATTTTCAGCACTGAATTTTTGAGCGTGCACCTCAAAATCTGAGGCTAAAACTACGGGTTGTCTCTGTCAGGTTGGGCCTGAGTTGTCTTGTTCACGAGTCAGGATAAGATGAAATGTAAGATGGACATCCAGATTTGTTTGATGCCACCAGTGACTGTGCGTTGTATCAGACTTTTAAGGTAAAAATGGGAAGTTAAAGGGAAGTGGCTCCGGCGGGAAGTCAAGTCAAAGCTTTACAATATCTTCCAATTGTAACATATATGGTTTACACAACTGACCACAGCTCATAAAATTGTAAGAATGGCTTTTTGTTGCCAGTATGCATAAAAACATTCAAATACTAGCGTAGGTGAGCGAATAAGTTACCTTTATAGTAGGCTATATAAATGTAATGCAGATATCAAAAAAATGAACTGACCTTTGGCTAAAAAAGAGCCGACTTGAGCAAGATTGTAGCTGATGGTGTTTTGAATATTAACAGAGGGAAAGAAGAGGTTTTTTTTTATATCTTGTGAGTGAGGTGTTCACTTCTGGTGTGGTTTCAAGTGGAGTACATCAAACACACCTAAGAGCTTTTTCAAATGTATTCACTGTCAGATATGTTTTTGCCCAGCTCTGATAGAGAGGCTGTTTAATGACACTCTGAAGTGCAGAGCAGAGAGCTTTTCTTCAGACTGACACGCCATGTTGTCAGTCAAAGTCTGAAAGTTTGCTGGAGAAAGATTTAATCCTGAGTCATGGCTTATAGTTACATGCCACAGACAAACAAGGTGAATTTGAGCCTAGAGACGCACAGAAAGGTGGTCTCTCAGACGTTAATTGGACATAATCCAACAATAGAAAATAAATAAAAATCTTATTGTGGAAATAAACTAATCGTCATACTGCACAAATTTACAAGTATTTAAGTGTAATGTTTCATCTTTAAACTTATAATCCTGGTTGATTTTGTGACTCCCGTGGTTACCGTGGTAATAGCAGGGTTTGCTGTCAAAAAAAATTATGTCTTGTTTTGTTGACACATTTTTGATGAGCAATTGATGTCAAAGCTAATGTTGGGAACAAGTACATTGCATTTCCTGTGACTGCTTCACAATAAAAGCCATGTTCCAATGCTTTTAATGTGAAGCAGCAGCAGCAGGAAATTTTTGGTTTGCATTAGTAGTAAGATGAGATACAATGTAGGGATGTCACGATACCAGAAAATTAGTAGTTGATAGTACCAGTGGAATTCCACGATTCTCAATACCAATTCGATACCACGGTAAAAAAACAAAAGTAAAACAATAAATTAAATCCACTCCTTTATTACCGTTTGCATTCTGTTTCTTCGGTCATAATTCCTTCTCTATGAATTCATCTCCTCAAACAACTGTATTTATTCAAGTTTCTCACCAAAAACTACATTTTACAAGACTACATTTGAACACATCATATAATTTACCTTCTGCCCAATACAAATTTTTACTGAATAGAGCATCATAATCTAAATCAATGGCACCTCACGTGTTGAAATCGGCAGGACGAGAGCTTGTTAACTTAAGCTATTTGCAGCCAGTAAGCACCACAGTCCTGAACGTGGCTAACAGCTAACGTTAACTAGCTCTAATCCTGCTGATTTCAATACAGATTTGTTGTTTGCAATGTAGCATTATCAGGGAAAAAAATAGGATGCGTCCCCTGGACATGTCGATAGTGAGCTTACTGCGTCCCAAACACATTTTCTATCGTTCCCGAGACGACAAACAGTATCGCTGGTTTACATTTATGCATCATTTCTTGTTAAACCATTGTGCGGAAGGCAATTTGAATCCAGCATGAAAACTACAATATTGACGGGTATTTAATGAATATAAATACATTGAGTGTCTGTATGATTTCATGTAAATCTTAAGGATTACAATGAAAAGGTTAAAAATATTTCTGGGATGAGATAATCCCATTTACCTTACTTCCACTGTTACAGAGGTACAGTGTTGAAATGTTTCAATGACTAGAAACAAGGCAGAGCAAGACAGATCCCTCAATCAAGACAAAGACAGGATAAATTACATCTTGACTTTTATGTTCAACAAACAAAATGCAAAAATGAATGTTTTAAGATGCGTTTTTTTGTCACAGTGCTGCATAGCATCGCTGAACTGACCACTGAGACTCGACACAGGTTCTCTTAACAATATCAAACCCTGCCCCTTGATGTTTTGGCATTTGCCATCATAGATTATTTTTGAGTCCAGGATTAGGTTAAATCTCTCCCTGGGAAACGGGCCCATCAAGATGACATTAAAGCATTGTGTGCTAATATCAGACTCGGGTCGATGAAACCGAGATGCTGCATAGGTGCAGGTGAAGTAAACAGCCAGAAGTCCGACACAATACCCCCCAGCAGTTCCCACATCTCACCCGAGTACAGTAGTTATGGACAGTGGAGCGTAGCAAAGGTTCAGGTAAAACACATCATGCATTATTTAGGAGGCCTTTTTAGTTCGCTTCGTCTGTCATGGATTTGTTTTGTTTGTATATCTATGTGTGTATATTGAGTTCGAGAGAGTGAGAAAGAGCTTTTGTTCTTCCTTCAGAGAGAGAAGATTGTGTTTGCATTTGCTTCCACACATGCTTTCAGCGTGTGCGCGTGCTGGCTGAAGCCCTTCTCTGTTTCCTCTCTTTGTATGTGCATTGTGTTGGCTCTGTACAGATTGTGCATGCCAAACCGTCTGAGTGTGCTGCAATGATAATGGTCCAAGGTCAGGAGTGTCAGCAGCAGAGATGAGAATTGGTTATTTTTAAGAGCGCAGCACAGCTCCCCTGGCTGCTTTTAAATGTTAACACTACAGTGAAACATTGCAGTGAACCCTGCGCTCAACTGCACTCACTCGCCTTTTCACACAAAGCCTCCGAACCCGCAAAGGGTACGGTTAAAGACTGCAGATATTGTGGTAGATAAATAACCAAGTTCTTATTCCAACTCTTTGAATGCAATACTGGACTGAAATACAGAAATTTGTTTCAGCATTCCTGCAAAACAAACAAAACAAAACAGAAACTCTTTTCTCAGTTTTTTCTTTGTAAGTTTCAGTGACAGTACATAAAACACTGGACTTGAAAGTGAGTGTAATTTTGTCCTATTAGAGACCTGTGTATGGATGTGATAAATAACCTTGTTTATAATATGACCTTCCCCCTATGCAAAGCATTAGCATGCAAATTGAGTTCCGCCAAATGATTCAAGTATATGCAGAGATTGATGTAGAGATTGAGAAGACAGGCCTGCCGTAATACGCTGAGGGAAGCTTTCCTCACATTCGGCAATCCTTAACTCACGGCAAGACCTTATTATGCAGTTTATCTAAAAAACAGCTCATTATAGTGTACACTCTATGCAGTAGATAGACACATTTCACTTATTTCAAAGTGAAATATATCAGACATTGACTGAATGCTCAAAAAAAAGGATGTGATGATATTGATTTTTAGCCACATCTCAGTTGTCTCGCATACAAATCTTTCTTAAACCAGTCTGCTTTTCTTGATCTACATCTTTATGATTAGTCATGATTTAATAATGGGGACTTATTAAAGGTGCAATGCAAAAGATGTGGCCACATGCTCCAAACAAATAGGCTGCAGCATTTCACCTCTACTACTACTCTACTGCCATTTGTGTGTTTACTGTGCCACTAACCAGGGGCTGTACGGTCCGTGTACGTTTTGATAGTTGGTTTATTTGATTAAATCCAAAGTGGCAGAAATCGTTTTCGTCCTTGCCGCAACTTACTGCCGCAGGAGACCACTTCGCCGGGAGGAGAGCCGGACCTTCAGCTGTAGCAAATCTCCTTCAGCCAGCGCAAACCCCAGTGCTGGGAGTCACAGCGGGCTTCATTTTTTTTACGTTTTAAACTAAAGTTCTGACCAGATTTTACACATTGCACCTTTAAGGAATAATTTCTGTTCACTGTTCCCTTAAAGGTGCCCCCATCAATGTATTTACATTCAGTATTGTGTGTATTCCTTGAGGCCTAAGTGTTGAATGCATTTCCTTTCTCCTAAAACATTTGCAAAGCAAATTTTTGAAACCTGCATTATTTACAACATGCAGCTTTACTAGCTTGCAGTCACCTTCTTCCCTACCTTTGTTGGCGCAGTGCTGCATTTCTTGTCACATTAAAGCCACCCGAGGAACAGCGGAACAGTCGAATAATGTGAAACTGTTGGCAAAAATGACCAAGAATTGTATGAGCTGCAAACAGAGAATCTACTTAAATAAATAATTGATACAAAAAAGCCAATCTTGCCAGTAAATAATCAAAAAACGAATGTTCATCAGTTTAAATCTCTCATTTTTGACCTATAAGGGGACCGTAAACAGTCTGTTGTGGGGATGTTTCTCTTGGTTTGGCTACTCATTCGAGGGGCTGGATCTAATTGCAAGTGTTTGAGACTGTATGTTTTACTGGATGGTGGCACTTCAGGTAACAAACTTAGTTTGTGGTACTGTTGGCAGAGGTTTTTCACTTAGTTAACAGTATACATCATGGGGTGGCTGTGGCTCAGAGGTAGAGCAGCTCGTGCACCTATCGGAAGGTCGGCGGTTCGATCCCCGGCTCCTCTGGTCACATGTCGAAGTGTCCTTGAGCAAAATACTTAACCCCAAATTGCTCCCAAAGGCTGTGCCATCGGAGTGTGAATGAGTATTTAGATTAGATCCTGATGGGCAGGTTGGCCTCTTGCATGGCAGCCTCTGCCGTCAGTGTATGAATGTGTGTGTGAATGGGTGAATGTTGTCTTGTAGTGTAAAGCACTTTGAGTGGTCGGAAAGACTAGAAAAGCGCTATATAAATGCAAGTCCATTTACCAATTACCATTAACATCATCTATCTATTTTGTGTCAGACTTTAAGTAACCTATACTCGTTTGGGATTGTCTCATTCACTTTGTGGCCAAATGGGGCTTCAAACAGCCAAGTTTCAGTCTATGGGATGGATTTGTGGAATGGGTTGGGTGATGGGTTGAAGCGGAGCACAAATATAAATCAATTTGAAAAGCTATACAAAAAAGATATTTTTGGGAGGTATATGGATGAGGAAGAGTTGTGATAAGGGTTGTGTTAAGGGTTGGTTTATATCTATTTTTTTCAACTCCGGATGGATATGTGGGTTGTAAATAAACTTGGGATGCTGTTCATATATTTAATTTGGGATGTCAATAAATCTGGGAAATATAAGTTTTACTTCTACCTACTCCTTTTCGGACACTATTACTCTTGTTTTGTTTGTTATTATTTTGTATCTGTTTTTATTTATTTTTATGTTCGAAATAAAGTAATTCATTCATTCATTCATTCATTCAAGTTATCGACACACCACCGATGTCTTATTATCTCGTTTATCCACAACAACTCTTTACATTTAAGGTAGTTGTGACAGTTGAGCTCTCTCCAGTCTAACCGTTTGACCTTTTATACCGAAACATCAATAATGTTGATTTGTTTCTGTGACTTGATTGGTTATTAATATGTTATCAAGCAATTTCGACAGTATATTTGACATTCGTAGTAATCGTAGAGGAAATTTTCTATCAGCAGTGTTTATTTTGTTCATATCGCCTAACCATACCCAGAGGCTAAAACTTGAACTTACTTGAAACACAGCTTTTCAATCTGGCCCCCGGGTATCCAGTGTATGCCTCATGTGTTTGCAGCATATTTATCTGTGATTCTGCCTGGGCTGCCCATCTGCACATTAAGGCCGCAATAAGGACAGCAAGCTTCGGGGAGTTAGAGCGGTTAGTCTGATCAGCAGAGTAGAGATGCGGCGGTACAGGGGAAGCAGATGTTTGTGGCCTGGCTACATCTGCTGCAGTCACTCCAGCCAGATAGGATAGTTCTGGATGAGAGAGGGATGATTGGGAGATGGCAGGAAGGAGGAAGGGAGATACATAAAAGGGTAGGGAGAGAGCTAAATGGCAGAGAGATGTTACCATGAAAAGGTTGATGGAGTGATAGATGAAGGATTTGTGATAGTGGGAGAAAAAAGAGAAAGATGGAAAGAAAGCCCCTTGAGTAAAAGGTGAGAGAAATGGACTGTTCAGGTGGGAAAGGTGTTTGAAGATGGATGGATGACCAGACAAATAGCCGTGTTGTCAGAGAGAGTAGACGTGTGAAGTGGAGGGTGAAGGACGAAGGAACACCGAGAGAAACAAACAGGTGGTAAAAATGCAAGGAAAAAACGTTTGTGTGGTGTTTTCAAAACGGATGGAAGTGCGTATAGCGGTAGCAGCGAGGCAGGGATGTACAGGAGACAGGTAAAAAGATTGATGAAAGAATGGATTGATAGATGTGTAGACAGCTGCGGATTGTCAGCGTTAAGCCGCTCCCATTCAGATAGGGTCTTCAAAAGGAATAACAGAAGACTGATGAAATTCAGCTGCAGCAGGGAAAATAGGATGCCTTCTGTAACAGGATGCCGAGAGAGAGAAAGAAAGAGAGAAGATTGATGCATAAGTGAAAAGATAAGTCCAAGCATGCCTCAAACTCCCCAGCTGATATGTCACACTGGTTTAGGGATGGCTGGCCTCATATTTCCCCCAAAGCCGAAAGTAGATTTCCTTTTTTTTTAAAAGACGACTTCCATCAAAATTTAAATTCTCTCGCTGCTGTAAATATGAACAGTGATATAATGCATCTTCGTGGGAAGGGTGTGATAGGCACAGTGATAGGATGGCAGGGTAATAGGATTCTAAATCCATGGATGGGGATTTCTGTACGCTCCGTTCTGAGTGAAATAACCTTGGAACAGACACCACCCTTGTTACAGTTTGACAGAAGAGAGTGATCTGAGGAGAGCCATAAAAGTGTGCGTTCTGTGCTCACAAGAGGGAATAATGGAAAGTAAGTGTTGGCCCAGCCCTAAATGTTCACGCTGTTCAATCCCTACTTAATCCTTGTCTACAGCCCTGCTTCCGCTATACACTCCAGATATATTGACATAGCATCTGTGATAGCACAGAGGGACATCTTGAAGCCTGATGTTTGCTACCGTAGCCATAAAATCCAAATCTGTGGAGTAGGGTGGAGCCTAATTGAAGTTGAGATTGATGCAGCAAGTGGTAGCTACCATCACTTCTGCGTGTGATACGCCAGTTAAAGCAAACATGCGTCTCTTTAAGCGTTTGATATCCCTTTGGTAAAACAATAACCTTTGAAAATGCCACCAAGAAGCTCATTAGAACTAGTGGAATTAACTAGTGAGACTCTAACGTGTGGTGGAAACACACTATTGATTTCTGGAGAGTAATTGGGGATCTTCCTATTGCAATTAGGGCTGCAACTAGGGATTATTTTCATTATAGATTCATCTGCCGACTGGATCCTCAATTAATTGTGTGGTTAGAAAATAGTGAAAAATTTCCCAGAGCCCAGGGCGAATTCTTCAAATTGTTTGTTATGTCCAGCCCGCAAGCTAAAATCCCCAAAATAAATGAGTTTGAGCAGAGCATAATGATGCCTTCGCCTGGCTACCATCAAAGCTGCCATGGTCACTGGAAAGTCTGGGCCTTACACCCCTTGTGCTTCTGTTACCAGACACTAATAATTTCACTGTAACTGTGTGTGGCTGTAAGCGCTGATCTTTGTGAACTGTACGGTTTTTGAATGAGGCTCATTTGCAAAGAAAGGGGCCAATTTTTTGCCAAATGTCTGCATATCACCCAAGCGGCAACCTCCCGTGCTGAGAAATGAAGCCAATAGGCATAGTTGAGGCCACTTTGAGTGACAGGTTGGTGCCGTCTCAGGTCGCTAACTGCTAGCTGTCTGCTCTGCTGCGTCAGCCGGGCCGCCTCAGCTCCACCAACAATCCACCTCTTTGCCCATTTTTGGTTTTTCCGTCTCATCACTGCCAAGACACCGACGGCCGAAGCCGCCCAACTTTGAGCTTCACAATGGCTCCTCAGAAACCTCAGGGTAAAACCTATGACGTCACGAAGACTACGTCCATATTTTATTCAGTCTGTGATATTACCTCATTTAAATATGTGCAGATAGCACAGGAGCACTGAGATGCTATTTGCTTGGCAGCGCAGTTCGGAGTGCATTTCACCCTTTGTGGTTGCGTTGAGAATTACACGGTTTCATTTTGTCTTATTTGTGCAGGTTTAGAGGCATGCAAAAGCTGTGCAATCCTTTCCCGAGAATATTCACATTTAAAAAGCTGGAACTTTTTTTTTGCATTTTTGCTTAAAAAATATGACTTAAACAATTCAATGATTATGAAAATTGTTTTCGTTTTTCGTCATTGTTTTTGTTGATTGGTTACACGATTAATCAGTTTATCATTTGAGCTCTAATTAGCAGGTTTCCATCTAATTAATTTCCAGATCAGCAAGAAAAAAATGTGAATTAATACGTGTTTCCATCCACTACTGTTGTGTAAGTATTAATAGTTGGACAGGTGATAAACAGCAGGTGGCTCTAATTCTCCAGTCAGGTGCCATGAAAGAACTGCAGAAGAAGAGGGTCCAACAACAACATAATTGAAAGAGTTGTAGTTGTAATGATGTAGAAAACATGACAGAAATATTGTTTGTTTCATGTATTAAATTGAGGAACGTTACAGTCTCCTCACCTCATCATTCCACACAGATCTGATGTTTTCATCTCGTCAGTGGACGTTTAGGTCACATGCTTCATGGTCATGATTTCATAGTTCAACGTTACATTTTTTTCACACGAGCGGGTCAGAAATCTACTTGCCCAAAGTCAATTTTGACTTGCCCCTATACAAATTGTTTTATTTATTGGTGGCTATCAAATAACAACAAAGACTAAAGCTAACTGTCATGTTTAATTTTTATTTAAGTAAATCAGAACAAGGACACAGAGTGAGTGAAAGTATATAAGCTATAGCTGATGCTTTGAGTGCCCGATCGGTACTGCGCATGTGCAGCAGAGATGAGAAAGAAGCACAGATAGATGGAAACACACTTATTGACATCCTATTCTACAGTAGTAGTACAGTGGTGTAGTTTACTCTGAAACACCATCTGAACTGCACCTTCAGCCTGAAAGATAGTGACCCTGACCCTTGCGGTAGCTGTCGCTTCGGGCCAGTCTCATTCCATCTCCCATAACCCCCCAGGCCCATAATCCTGCCTCTTTTCAGTTGAAGCCCGAAGCCCACCCCTCAAGCTGATGCCGTTGGAACAGGTAGTAGAGGTAAAGATCAGCATGGGTTGGAGTGACGGTGGAAGGGGGGGGAAGGCTGGAGGAGAGGCAGATAAATGACTCCTCCATGGTAATGTCTGGCTGCTTTATGGGGTGTCCTGGCTGTGAGTGATAGCCTTGCTCTCGTTATCTGTCGATTGGGGTAATTGCTGTTTGTCGGAGTCTGGCTGACGGATGGTGATGCAATCTGCCCGGCGTTGGAGGGGGGAGGAGGGGGGGAGGCATCACTCTCATCACTCTCCACAAGTGTCTTTACTAGGAAGCATGCTGGGTGTGACAATATGTATTTGAATCTGAGTGGTTTGAATGTGTGTTTACCTCCAGTGTACATACTGTATGCCTGAATGGAAATGTGATTGTGGGCCTCTTTGTCCTTGTTGCCTCCATGCAATATAATAATATAATATAATATAATGATTGGCTCAACAGCGTGAAATGCGGTATTATTGCAACTTTTTCTTTAGTTATACTGATTTTAGTGCTGTATAAATAAGCTTTATTGTTGGGTTATTATTCGGTATATTGTTGCTTTTTAAATGACAAAGATGACAGTTTTAAAACCAATGAAATACTTGTTCATTGTTAAATGCAGAACAAAGAAGGGCAACGAGGCGCAGCTTATTTTTCAGCTGCGCTTTGGTTGCGTCTGGTTGTTAAGATACGGAATATCAAATTGTGTCGGCACAAGGTCTGGCTATGGATGAAGGGAAGGCTGAAGCACGTAGGGAAAGAGGACGGACCCGCCAGTCTGTGTATTCATTTCTCCTCCATTGTTGTTGTTGTCCAACACTTTTAGCTGACATGTAGGATGTGTTACGGTTGGTCATTGTGGAGTTTTACCCAAAGCTGAACATTTTTCAACTCTCGACGACCAGAAAAAAAACACTATACGTGCAGCAAGTCCAACACCTCGTCACGTTGCTCCCGTTTGTAGCAAAGTGTAAAAAAGCGGCGCTCCCATTGCAAAGAATTCAAAAAAGAAAAATCGCGAACATCGCGGTTGTGGCGGTTGCTTGCCATCCCCTGCTGTTGGCTTATCAATATTGCGGTTATTGCGACAGCCCTACGTCCCAGTGCTCACTCTCATGCATGTAGTATTTAGCGAGTTGCACTTCATGTGCGTGTATGAAGAAATAAAGTTGATGTGAGCATGTGTGAAAGTCAGCAGTGTTTGCATAAATGTTTAAGATGCGTTAGCCATAATTCATTGGTTCCTAATGGGTTGTGATTGCTCAATCTCTGTGCTGCAGACCTCTGGTGCTGTAGAATGTGATTGTGCATATCAATTCAGGGTCCCCAGTCATCCACACTGCTTCTGCTCCAATAAAATAGACCGAATTCTGTGGCACCCAAGTGACCACAAATTACAGCCCTAATGAATATCCTGCATTACTGGTCACATGCCAATAAATGAGGGAAAACAAAAAATATGACGAGTAAATTCGCCAGCAGAATTTTTTTTTCACCGAGAGCTAATTTGGACGGAGCTTTCTGTTTTGAGCAGCTTCCATTTTCGACCAGCTGTCTGTAGCGAGTGCTGTCCAAGTCGGTGGGATCAGCCTCCCTTTCCTGACTGACTGCCTGACTGACTGACTGACTGACTGACTGACTGACTGACTGACTGACTGACTGACTGACTGACTGACTGACTGGCTGGCTGAGTGACGGTGCATTTTGCAGAATGGAGGACGGATGATTCATAGCGCCTCTCCGGACTACTTGATAATCATTCCATCTGGGGCGTGGGACAGGCTGTCTTGTCATTGGCACATCACTCATCGTTTGTTCTCTTCATGCGTCCCTTTTCCCTGCTCCATCTCTCCATCCTTCTATCTATCCCCAAGGGCCTTTTGGGGATGACCCTTCAACCCCGGTAGGGAGGTTGTAATGCTGCAACCGTGCGACATGACAGACCCCCGCCGCTTTCTCCGCCGCACCTGCCCCCCCCCTCCTGCCCCCCCCCTCCTGCCCCACCCCTCCGCTGCAGCCTGCCACTGCCACTCGCCTCGCGTTTGATTTAATACCAGCCTAAGTGTGAATAAATTCCTGTCACAGCCCATTAAGGAGGCCTTGGAGAGATCTGGCCTGTTATTAATTCTCCACAGCTCCTCTCTTTCTCTCCCCTCTTTTAGTTACTATCTCTCCCACTCTGCTGCTGCTGCTCTCTCTCCCGTGCCCCCTCGCCCTCCTCCTCCTCCTCTCCCTCGCTGCACACTGCCTTGCTTTTTTTAATACCCTGTTAATTACCGCGTCTGTCCTCTTTATTCAAATGAGAAAGGGAGAAATTAAAAGCAAGGGGGATGTTTGTAATTTCAAATAGAAAAGCCATCCGCTGTCTGGCTTCTCCTCTCCTCTCCTCTCCAGACCTGTGCAAGCTAGCTGCCGGCTCGGCGTGTATAATGAATTCCAGTGGCACTGGCGGTTAGTTTTATCTGAAGAGCAGGCGGGGAGTCTGCCGAGGCCTGATGATAAACAAACGCAACCTCCTAACTGTAATAAGACCGGGAGAGAGGGATGCAGCTTGGTTGGCAGATGCTCTCTTTCCATCTCCCTCGCCTTGCTCTCTGATTCCCTGCCTCCTTTCTGTTTCTCTTCTCTCAGTTTGTCTCTCTTCCCACTCTCACAGACGTTACCCCCCTGCTGTGCTCCACTTCCTCTCCCTTTCTGTCTTCCTTCCTCCTCACACCTCCCATTCTTCCATCCCTCCTTCCCCTCCATCGCTCCCTTCCCATCTTCCACCGCTATGTTCAGGCTCCAGAATTAGTAGTCTGTGCACAGCAGGTGCCTGTACCTCTGTCTTATTAGCAGCCTCATATGTGGCCCATTAGAGGCTCCCTGTATGCCAAGGGCTTTTTAATTGTTTTGCGGGGGTCAGAGGGGCAGTGTAGCCGCAAAGCTCTTGCGGAGGAGGTATCAGAGCTGGGTTTTTTTTGGAGAATGCGTGTTTTCCTAGTATTTCGCTACATTTAGTGTCAAGTGCAACCCCAATTATTTCTGCTTTGTGTTACAGTGTTTAAGGGCTATGTAAGCAATTAGTTTTTTTTTAACCATTGTCTGACTGCTGTGGTGTTTAGGACTATTGTTTACATGAAAGGAAGGTGTGTAGTAAGTTGGAGACCTTTTTTTTTTTACTCAGGCTGTATTGTGCACATACAGTAATTTGCCAGTTGTGGTGAAGGTAGGTCACTTGTATAACATAAGTAAAAGGCACATCAAGGCAAGCCTTATGTTTTTCTGATGTTTTAAGAATGCTTTACATAAGAAAAGAAATGGAGACTTGTATGTACATCAAACAGAGGTAAGTTCTCATAAATGACCAAAGGTTCCAGTAAAGAAAGATGTTTTTAATTTAGTCTCAAAGGAGCGTAGGCCTGGAGCACTCTCAGGTCAACAGGCATCCACTGGAAGATTAAACGACAAGGCAGTTTTGCCAGTCTGGTTATGAGTTTACACAGTAAGGAATCCACTGTCTGCACATTTGTGTAGAATAATTGACTCTTCAAGGCACTACTTGAATATTTTGTATTGAAGTGTAGAGCTTTAACAATTAATGAATTTATTGATTAGTCCATTGACAGAAAAATAATCTGCAACTATTTTGGCAATCGATTAATCGTTAAAGTAATTTTTTAAGCAAAAATGTCAAACATTCCTTTGTTCCATCTTCTCAAATGTGATGATTTTCGGCTTTTCTTTCTCTTGTGTAGGAGTAAACTTATGGTTATGGTTTTATTGTTTATACTTATTTTATTTATCATCATCTATATGGTGTTTGTTTTACTCCTTTGTCTTTACTATTTTGGAATTTTATTGTTTAATACCATCTGCTTACTTTGTGTAGTTTCACGGTTTTTATTTATTTATTTATTTTTATTGTTATTTCCTTGTTTTTTTTTTTTTTAATCTTTTCTTATTTTGGATGCCCATCTTTGGTTGCTTTCATATTTGAGGAACTTTTGTGTTGTCTGTTTTGGTGTGCATTGGTCTCTAGGTCCATTTTTAACATTCTGCATTTTGTCAATCGTCTGTACAGCACTTTGAATTGCATTTAGCTTGTTTGAAAGGTGCTATATAAATAAAGTTTGATCGTTGATAAACTGAATATCCACCTCCAGAATGTCACCTCAGGTTCAGGTTAGAATCGAAAAGCCTGGAATGAAAAATTTGTTTTTGTTTGCAATTTTTTTTTTAAAGGGGCTATATGTAAGAATCAGAAATTGCTTGTTCACAGCGACACCTGTGGCCGCAATGTCAACGAAAGTCAGCGTCCTGTTGCTCGCGCTCGCGCTTGTGCTCGCGCTACATTGACATGAACGAGCACCGGTCTAAACAGTGAGGCGACACACGTCAGCTAACACACAATATCACTCTATATTTCACCTGCTTGGCAGTAATGTTAGCTGACCAGACGAAGGTCTCTCCATGGAACAATGCTGATTCTAGTGCTGGCTTTTCCTGTCTCAGCCCGCCGACCCGGAGGAAACGGGGGGGGGGGGGGGGGGCACCGACACCCGGTCGGGACGATAACGTAACTCTCTGCGGAGCCCCGTCACTTCACAAGACACGGGAAACCTCTGTTGGTCTGGAGGAGCTGCAGCATTTATTTCTGCAAAAACGTCCACTGCACATTCACTAGATATTCTCAGAGCTAAACTAACTCTCTGCAGTGTGCGCGCGTGCACGTGGAGGTGGAGCGAGCCGAGCGGGTGAGAACGAGCGCGGTGTGCAAGCAGGCAGCAGGCAGCAGGAGCAGAGCTGCTGCGCGCTCGCGTACCGACACGCGAGCGAGCATGGGATTCCGACCCGTTATGATTTATGCGCGTGAAAAGTTACAAATAGTCCCTTTAAGTAATTAGTGTCATAACTAAATGAAAATTGCCTGAATAAATTGGTTGAGAAATTGAACTTTGTAAAAAAAATAAAATAAAATAGGACCATTTCACAGCAGCCATTGTGACATGTAATTGCAGGGTAAACACAGGTGTATTGATAAAATGAATTATGGTCCCGCTTTATTTAGATTCACAGCCATTCCAGTGAGCCAGCATGCACAATACCCGGGCCCTGGCCCACCTAAATGGATCATGGCCATAATTAATGTTAATAATTACACCTTTGTTTACCCTGCAATGACATGTCACAATGGCTGCTGTGAAAAGGGCCTATAGTGGAGGCTCTCTGAGGTCCCTCTCATCCCTTATAAAAGGTTAAAAATGGTTTAGTCCGCCCCTCTGCACCAGGAATCGTCTCTAAACGCAGCTCTTAGCCGAGTGACGGTTGATTCTGTCTGGAACACCAACAACGTACACTAGTAATGTCTTTCCCCAAGAAAGGGAAATTGGAATTTTTTTCTACTACTAAAAGTTATTACAGAAGAAATTTAACATTGAGGTGTCGCAGACGTTGCGGTAAAGACAGTTCACTTCAGTTCAGTTCAGTTCCCTTTACCAGTAAGCTAGCATGACATGTTTGGAATCAACGGATTCATTGCAATCTCGAGATTCATATGATACTTCACGCTATCTTAAAAATTGAAACCCGCGACGTCCTTCAAGGCCAAGTAAACCAAGAACTGAGGAGGAGAATGATTTCAATTTTCAGATCATGATGATCAATGAGGCAGGCAGATTAATTAAATAATTAATTAAAATATAGGCCTAACCTAGGATTCTGTTTTTCACTTTTAGATGGTTAAATTGTGTTAATAGTTATATGTTAAATAGGCCTATCAGTAGGCTGCAGTTTAATTTTTGGCCAATTTAACAAGAAAATTTCATTTAAAAGATATATTTCAGCTTACCTTGTTTTTACAATGTGTTACTGTTACTGGTGCATTCTGGTCAGATTTAATTCTTTTCTTTATAAAAACAAGATTTGATCTTCAAAAATTATTTTTCAAAAAAGGATGGTGTTGAAAAAAGGGGGGGGGGTGTTGTGTCTCATAATCAAGGTCACTATGGTATTATAAGCAGGTTAAGAGGCTATGTCAATCCTTTATGCACAACTCGCTAACACTGTTTAAGAACTTAGTGTATGCTTTGCAAGCACAATTTATTTTCACACAAGTGCATGCCAAAAGAGATGTAGAGGGGACCCACAGAGACTGCTTATGTATAGGACCCACAATTTTGTGCGACACCCCTGGGTGGCAGTGGTAGTAGATGTGGTGCAGTAGAGTAGTAGTAGTAGTAGTAGTAGATTGTGGAGTGGAGTGCCTTAAACATAGCCCGTCTTCCTCCTCACTTCCTAGCACAATCTGGAGTCCAAATCTACAGTATATGGAGGAGGTCGAGGTCTCTCGCTTCTCTCCAAGTCTCATCCAGGGATGTACCACCTCCACTAGTGCTGTGTAGAGCCAGAGTTACTAGTTCACCTTTGTATGTATCTGCAGTGGCGCTCAGCCAAGGAATTGTTTTCAATTAAATGTATCCTGTGGAGTTTTCAGAGGAAGCAAACGCTGTTTTGTTAAAATTCCGTGCTTCTCACTTAAACACATAGTATGCGTCCTTGAGTTTTAACAAGCATGTTGTGAAGTTATGCCTTATGATTGTCCAGTGAAAACAATGCAGCCTCTTCTTTCAAAAATCTTGTCACTGTCTTCTTTTTTCATCACCATTATTTACTCTACATGTTTTTTTCTCTGCGTGTTTTGCTTTCTCTGTTCAGTTCTCCTGTTGCTTTTGAGTGCAGTTGTGCCACACTCAGCTTTGGTGCAGAACAATGTCAGCCAAACAACTCCATATCAATCAAAGGAAAATATTTTGCTACTACCGTCCACTTTCTGCTGTGAGCAGCTAACGCCAGGAGTACCATCGGCTTTGGCATGTTACCAGTGAACCAATTATAGTGCAGATATTTCTTTTTCTTGTGTGACAATTTCTGAGATTTTAGTTTTACGTGTTTGTGATGCCACAGAAGACATTAAAACCTCGACCTTGAGACTTGACAGGTACGACCCTCTGCAATCTGTTGAAATGTCTGGTAAAATGCATCCAAACAACTCTGAAACCATTTTAGGATTAGGCTACGTGGGTTATTTTCATATTAAAGGAACAGTGTGTAGCATTTAGAGGGATCTATTGGCAGAAATGGAATATAATATTAATAAGTGTGTTTTCTTTAGTGTATAATCACCTGAAAATACGAATCATTGTGTTTTTGTTATCTTAGAATTAGCTATTTATATCTACATACGGAGTATGTCCCCCTCAAGGTCGTGCAGGAAGATAACCCACAAAATGTGAAAACTTGCAAAAACTCTTGAGACTCGCTGCCAGACGACCTATCTTAACCACTCAAGGTCAATGCCTAACCTTAACTATTCGAGGTCAGTGCCTAATATTAGCCATCTTTCAAAAGTTTTTCAACTTTTGGGTTACCAGACGCTACCCCTCTCTACAGAGCCCAAACCAAACACTGGCTCTAGATAGGGCCATTCGCGTTTTGTTCTCTTACTCGCTTGACACACGGGAAAAGTTTCAGCTGGTTGCAGTCTGCTACCTCACCCCTAGATGCCACCAGATTCTACACACTCCACTTTTAAATTGGAGTGTGTAGAACACATTAGATGTCAAATTTGAGTTTAAAGTTGAATTTTCCTCTAATAAATGACAGCACTACCATACCACAGGATTCTGGACACAGTAGTTAACAGGTATTTGTTTTGCATTCTACCTGGTGGGCTATGGGGAGTTGTTTGGGTGCTCGGTTCAAATCATATTGGTTCAGGATTCAGCATTGAGCAAAATATGGTGACTTATGAAACAGGGCGTAAAGAATAAACAACGACAAGCTTTGTGGTTTGCTTTATAAGCGATTTCAACAGTCTGATGAGGTGCATTTGTTTCCAGATTTAGCTGTGGTCAGAGTTTGTTGTCAAGAGGTGATTGAGGATCCTTTTTCATGTTTTTGATGCATTATGTAAAGCACTATGAATTGCCTTTATGTATGAAATGTGCTACACAAATAAACTTGCAGCCTTGCCTGTGATGTGACTGCCAAAGGGCATGTTACATCACCTGAAAGCCCGCTATGGCTTTTTGCTTCAAACCCTGTCATCACTTTTCATTCTGCTTTTTTATTTAGTAAACGCAAAGCTGCTTGATCGGGTGTTGGCAGGAATATTTACATTTGAACTTGAGAAACTGCTTTGTGTGTAGGTGAAGCACAAGTAGCGTACTTGTTCTCTTTTCAACCTCAACTCTTACTCACACTCAATAAACAACATCTCCTGCGAGTGGATTGGAGGCTTTAAATTGGAATTACCTCTCTTTTATCTTTCCAGATATCTGCCTGCCTGTCTCTTTTTCCTCTTCACCCCCTACCGCTGCCTTCACTCTTAAAACGATAGCGGTAATTAGAACCAATATTACTTCGTTGGAGAGGTGCCATAAGGGAGCTGATTTGAAGTGTGTGTGCGTGATAGAACCAATTTAACACATCACTTCACAAGATGCTTTTGACGTCTGAAGAACTGTTTTTGGCAACTAAAGAACATTTAAATCACAGTTTTTTTCAACCCCATAGGAAGTCTCCACAGTATCATGTTTAGGGTTCCAAAGGGTCGGAAATTTTCGGGAAAATTTCCAAGGGAAGTTAAGCTCAGGAATTTGGGAATTTTTGCACAATTTCAATACAAAAATCGTACCTTTTAATAGTTTTGAGGGGGGAAATACACATAAAAAAGCAATACTCTGTGTTATGGCATGTTTTGGTTAAACATATACCCATTTAATTGAATTGTAACCATGCACCTCATTCAGCAGTACACTCTTCCATCACATGTACAGATAATTTGCCAGGATCCCATTAACTAGGAACTCAGTAAAACGTCAACCCTCTGCATGCTCGGTGCATCCTCCCATCACATGTGCAGCCCAAACTACTGCACTGTCTGAGCCAAAGTCTACATACTGTCATGTAAGTTTTGACTGTATTACTGGAGTGAATATATTTTATATTAACTGTAAGCAGTTTATAACTTCTGCTAGTTTTTGTGACAGCTAGTTAGCAATTAATTAATATCTTTCCATTCCTTCTTTATTGTAAAATATGTCTTTTATAAATTATTTGTTCACTTTATACTCTAACTTTGTACACAGCCCACATTGTCAGGTCAAATTTTCAAACTACCTTTCCCCATTAGTTAACTTGCTAGCTAGCTAACTCACCACATGGCACATTTCTCATTATATGTATTTGACAAATGAACGGATTTATTTGGAAAATGAATGGGTTATGTCTGCTAATGATATGGCAAAGGTTAGTTTCTATTAGGGATGTCACGATACCAGAAATTAAGTAGTCGATAACGATACCAATGAAATTCCACGATCGTCGATACCACGGTAAAAAACAAACATAACAATAAATCCCATGTGCTTCAACATACACTCCTATATTACCATTTGCATACTGGTTTCTGTTAGGAAGTTAAACAGGTCAAAGAGGTCCCTCTCTATTATCTATTTTATATTGCTGTGAAAACATCAACTTCAAACAACCTGATTTATTCAAGTTCCTCACCAAACACTACATTTTAAAAGATCACATTTGAACACATCATTATAACATTAGATTTATCTTCGCCCAATAGAGCCTAAATGCATCATAATGTTATATATCCTTTATTTAACCAGGTAAAAAACTCATTGAGATTAAAATCTCTTTTCCAAGAGGGACCTGGCCAAGAGGGCAGCACAGACATTGTTACAACAATGAAAACAAACAATACAAGCAGACAAATACAACAGTCACACACCACAAGTCAACGAGCATGACATCCAGTTTGTAAGCAATCAAAAACAATTCAGTGAGAAGATCAAGAGCAATCACATCGACCTATAGTGCCACTTTCTCGAATGTAAATTAATGGCACCTCCTGTGTTAAAATCGCCAGGACGAGAGCTAGTTAACGTTAGCTGTTAGCAGCTGGTCAGCAGCACAGTCCTGCACGGAGCTAACAGCTAACGTTAATTCTAGTCCTGCCGATTTCAACACGGATTTGTTTTCGCAATGTAGCATTATCAGGGAAAATAGGGTATACGTCTCCTGGACTTGGTAGCAAAGTTTCAGGTTCTTGTGACTGGTTCTCCCTAGTTTCTATGTGCATATGACATGGTAAATACAGCCTGAGCAGATAACCCCTACATTTCCATTTTTCCAATAAATTCCTGTTAATTCCCATGGAAACCTTCCACCTTGAACACTCCTGGAATTTTGCAATCCTTATCATATATACGTAGAGTGTGAGAGGAGGTGTTCAGCTTGGCCTCAGATGATATAAGCTCCTGACAGACATCTGAGAGAGATGAAAGAAAGACGTTCTGTTTGCTCTGAGATTGAGACGGCGGGGTATCGCTCTGCCAATGCTGGCTTCAAGCTCTCAGCACTCACACATGCAAGTGCACAGGACATGCACAATCATATCTACAGCACACACACATAAACAAATACATGCACACTCAACGCTCGCACATCATCTGCTCCAGTCAAATCAGCCCTCCAAGCAAGCCTTCACTCTCTGCAGCTACTTTCAAACTGAGCTCTGCTTTCCCCATTAGTCCCTGCCATGAGCGAGCTAGTTAGCAGCACAGATGTCAGAAAGGAAAGACCTCTAATTAAACAGAGTGAGCAGGAAGCCTCAGCCGTTTGACACCGTTTAATGCTGACTGATGTAGAGTTGAACCTCTAACTAGAGCCCGACCGATATATCTGTAGGCTGATGTTATTGGCTGATATCAACTTAAGACCGTTATATTGGTGTTTTCGTATGTCTTGGGAGATATGCAAATAGAAGTCCTTATTTTTCTCTTTTTACTTATAGTAATTTAAAGATATTTTGTATGAACAAATGGTGCAGTTGTTGTTTGACAGTAAAGTTTATTGCTCAACTGTATACACTTTATCCTGCCTCTATACATTTGTCACGACTCTTAAATAACCTAATTTGCAAGACGATTGCAAAGAAGTTTGTTAATTTTGTGCAAATCGGAAACGGATGTCACAAGTGGTTATGTAAAAATAGAATATTGGCAGATATATCGTATCAAGTTTTTTGTTTTACTCTCACATTAGTGCAGTGTCCATTCAAAACATGCCTTAACAGAACGGGCTGAATGTTTGGCCTGTGGTGTTGCTGCTTGCAGTTTTCTTGAGAACCGCTCATACAAACAACTTCTCAGTCGACATTGCGCTTCCTTGGGTGTTGAGCAATACACCTGCCATGACATAGTTGTGTAACATACCCAAATAACAGCTATTCAGGGTCAGAAACACCGGTGTTGTGTTGCCGTTAGAAAGTATAGTAAGGATTTAATTAGCTTAGGTATTTTGCTGACGGTAACGTTATAAGTGTTATATGCTAGTATCAAGTCTGACACTGGGGAAATACAGTCTTACTCACGGGGGAAAATTCACCCCAGTTGCGACTTACCCACGATCACATCGGTGAAATACACTCTGGTTCGCTTCCAGCTTATCCACTCGTGTTGAATCCAGGGAAGTGAAGAAGTGTCCGGTTGTAACTTTTTATCCAGCATCCATGTAACATAGGCTATAAAGTCAGTATAACTGCAGTCGATGAGCCGCGGTGTGCCTGCTGCAGAAGTGAAGAAGTTGTAACGGTATCCAGCGTTTCTGGGCAGGATCCAACAGCAGTGAACTGAGCCGCGGTCTGTCCGCTGTGGACGACATGCTTGATTCAGTCTGCAGGGCCTTGAAGCCTCGACCCCGCTGCTGCACAGAGTGCTGTGTGATTGTTTATTCAAAGGTTATTGATTTTGAATGTGTCGCATGTTCAAATTCGACAAAGCACTCCATGGGGTCCCCAGCAATACACCCGCCAAGTGTGAAGCTGATCAGATGAGCGGATCTCAAGATATGCAAAGGACATACCCACATACCCAAAGACAGAGATTCCACGCTTTATAGTTACTGAGATGGTTTTAGCCTCAATCAAATTCCACACATTTTGAAACCCAGAAAGGTTTTGATTTGAATTTCATTCTCCTTATCAGTCCCAAAGCTGCTGTAGCGAATCCGCCACTGTGTGCAAATGAACCCTTTTGCTCTCCTGAACTAAGTATGAACTTAGATATGCACTCAGGCACAAGAGCTTATTATATGTTCTTATGTCTGCAAAAAAGGTAATTACTGCAATATGTGACTTCTGGAGTGAAATAGACATTTTCTGGCTTTTATATGTCACTTAGCCTCTACCCAGTTAACATAGCTGTATTTCTTGGATTTTGCTCCGATGTGCATTTTTGCTGATGGTTAGGTCGCTTGCATGGCTGCCCATCATTGGTTTTAAAGCAACGGCACTCCAACCTTCTTGCCCCTCATTTATTATCACTGGGAATCAAATCACAAAGGAAAGCGCAATCGATGGGTCTACCTGGCAGAGACTCAAGTGCTTAGGAGAGAGCGAGGGGGCGCCCTGCCTCAGATACCTCTAAAAGGCTAAATCGATTGCAACCGTTCTGCAACAGTCGGCTGACACTGCAGGCTTTCCACCTCAATGCTGAGGACGTATTGAAAGAACCCCGTTGGTAGGTGTATGCAAGGATGACAACATGGCTATTGTATTTCTGCCACCCCTGGAAGAGAAGGCTTTTATCTGCCTTCAAAATCCCTTTAAAGGGCTTCATTCCCCTGGGAAGGCCAATGCCAAACGCAGAACACACATGCACTTAAACCTTCCCGTTGAGAGAAAGCCATAAAGTTTATAAAGTCAATTAAGGCTTTTTTAACTGATGTCAGGCAAATTAAAGCTGCTTGGCATGGCTCCCTGTGGGTATACTGTCAGATGGTAAACCAGGGCCCACTTAGCGTCACGGGGTTCCCCAGGCAGAGCACAGAGCAGTAAGCAGCTTACTTATCCCTCAACTCACTTGTGCTTTTTACAAGTTTCCTCAGAGTGGGCAGCGGCGTGTTTTCCTTAAAGTGACATTTCACTTTGGTGGGACATTTTTGGTACACGTGTACTTGCGTCACGCTGAAGTCTGGGCAATCTGGGAGCGTTCATGATTAACTTGACCACGTTCAAAATTATATTTGTTGATTTAAAACGAACCATAAATTAACGGCACCAGATATTACGTAGAGTGAACAGATAAATGTGATGTTGTATAGAGTGCTGCAGGGATGACGTATCTTTGTAGGCCGACCAGGAAGTTAGCATCGCCCTGGTTCCCTCGACATAAAGCCAATGGGATTTTTCCATTGGATTTTGAATTGCTGCCGAAAATAAACTCTGTGGCAAACAAACGTTTATGATACTTTTGTTCAGCAAGATTTTCTCCACATATGAACATAACTTTTTTGATTTTTGAAGTGTGAATGCAATCGCCAGAAGTAAAAAGCTAATGTTAGGTTAGAAACAAACTACACCACGGTCACATAGGCGCGAGTATACACAACGATGCTGTAAAGGCGGAAGAGTCGGCGTGATGACGTTTAGTAATCTCATTTAGCCACTTGTTAGCAACCACCTTTTTTAAGACACGTAAAAGCTTTAAAATTCATGATTGGGATATTTACTGGTGTATTTTATATTGTAGAACAAAACTTTCAAATCTCTTAAGCATGTGTTAACCACAGACCTTATTACAGGCATCTAACTAAAAACCCATTCAAAAAACCCATTGACTTCTAGACAAGGGAACTGGAAGTGCTAAAATGCTAACGCATTTTGGGGTTTTAGGATGCATTCCTGCAGCGGTACCAAGTCGATGCCAAAATTCTGAAAATGTGACATTACTCGTTTTTCTACCGTACTGCATGAACCGTAGCTACCGGGGATCAGGGCTCAAGACTAACGACGTCCCGTCGTCCCGGGGACAATAGAAAATTTCCCTGATAATGCTACATTGTGAACAACAAATCTGTGTTGAAATCGGGAGGACAGCTAGTAACGTTAGCTGTTAGCAGCTGATGGGCAGCACAGTCCCACTTGGCAAAATAAGCTAACAGCTAACGTACGGAGGTTGCATTGAGTTACATTATGTAACTTAAACGTTCAAGCTCTATTCAGTTAAAATGACCATTGGACAAATGTAAATAATAACGTTATCATTATGTGTTCAAATCTTATAAAGTTTATATTTGGCAAAAAACTTTAGGCGGATTGTCACGGATTAATAATAAATTGTAAAAAACTGTATGCAAATGGTAATAAAGGAGTGGATGTTGAAGTACATGGGGTTTATTGTTCTGTTTTTTACCGCGGTATCGAATTGGTATCGAGAATCGTAGAATTTTACTGGTATTGGTATCGACTACTAAATTTTATGGTAGCGTGACATCCCTATTGCCTTGGACCACGTTTGCCACTTGAACTTGAAGCCAGTTGTGTTTGTGGATCTGTTCCCCTGAACTTCAATTAATATGTATGTGCTCCAAAATAAATATCACTTGAAGCATTTTTCCATAAAATATTTTAAAAAGTGATCAAGAAGGGACATGAAATGGCCCAGGCCCCTCATGCAGACCAGTATGTGGATTGTATGAACAGGGATACAGTAGTTTCAGAGGTTAGTTTATTGAGTATTGGTTCTCTTAACTCTTACTGTTTAGACACACTCATTACTAAAAATGTTGGCCCCCTGGAGCTTGGTTTTTCCTAATTCTTCTCCCTAATAAGGAGTTGCATTTCCTTGATGACATTTTTCATTTTTTGCATAATTTAGGGGATCACTGGTTTCTGGAAAGGCACCTTTCCACATAGCTGAGGCTTCTTTCCAAGTTTTTGTCACACTTATTATAAACCATATAATTTAATTAGATTAGCGTTTCTGCCAAGACACTCTATCTCACTGTTGGAGAGAGAGTTGGACAGCAATGTTTTTTTTGCTTTGCTTTTTGCAGCCTCTGTAAACCATGTCAAATGTAAGACATTCTAAAGTAGAGCAGAGGCTATTGAGTGCGTGGATAGTGATGGAGGTTTCAACCTGCCTCTTTTTAGGTAGTTTGGTACAGATTATGATGTTGAGCTGAGTTGCATCCGATGTGCAATCCTGTCCTGACTCATTTTACCCTTTGCTGCTGGGGAGAACTGCATTTACTCCGCACTGGGCGGCTACAGCTGCCGACGTTGTAGAAGCTAAAGTAAAACCAACACGGTGGAAAACTACTTTACCATTCAAAAAATATCAACTAAATAAATCGCTGATATTTCGATGCACTTAACCACAACTGAAGGCGAAATTGTTTTACACTGCTACAGGTCACAGAATCTGATGGGTCACAGAATACAGTGTAACACCGGCAGTAGGCTGAGGCTCTCAAGATAGAAAAAATGCCAAAAGTTCTTATTTCAACTTATTACACGGTTGTGTTGAATACTCGATTCTGATTGGTCAATCACGGCATTCTGCGGTCTGTAATTTCTGTATAACAGACCGTTGCTATGGGCGCAGTTCTGAATTCGGACTCTGGCGGACCGTTTTTGTGTCAAATTTGGAACTGGATCAAAATTAAACTGGCTATTGGAACCCAGCTCCTCTCATCTTAATCTCCTCTCCTCTCCTCTCCTCTCCTCTCCTCTCCTCTCCTCTCCTCTCCTCTCCTCTCCTCTCCTCTCCTCTCCTCTCCTCTCCTCTCCTCTCCTCTCCTCTCCTCTCCTCTCCTCTCCTCTCCTCCCCTCTCCTCTCCTCTCCTCTCCTCTCCTCTCCGCTCCTCTCCTCTCCTCTCCTCAATCTCCTCTTCCACTTCTTTTCCTCCCCTCTCCTCCCCTCTCCCTCTACTCTTCCACTCCATGCCTCTTCGTCTCCTCTCCTCTCTCCTATCATCTCTCTGCTTCCCCTATTCTTCCTCTTCCTCCTACTCATCCTCTCCTCTCCTTTCTTTTCCTGTCCTCACCTCTCCTTGTTTCCTCTCTTTTCTTTACCTCTCCTCCAAATTCTCTGCTTTCCTCTCCTTGTATCCTCCACTCTCCCCTTCCTCCTCCTCCTCCTCCATCTCCATCTCCATCTCCTCTCCTCCTTATTATCTCATCTTTTTACCTCTCTTCCTTATTCTCTCCTTTCCTCTCCTTGTCTCCTCTCCTCTCATCCTCTTTCTCCTCCTCCATCTCCATCTCCGCTCCTTCATATTTACTCCTCTCCTCTCTTTCCATCTCCTTGTTATTCTCTCCTCTCCTCTCCTCTCCTCTCCTCTCCTCTCCTCTCCTCTCCTCTCCTCTCCTCTCCTCTCCTCTCCTCTCCTCTCCTCTCCTCTCCTCCCCTCTCCTCTCCTCTCCTCTCCTCGTCTCCTCTCCTCTCCTCTCCTCTCCTCTCCCCTCCTCTCCTCTCCCTAATCCCTTCTCCTCACTCACAGACACTTACACTTGTAATTCCCAGCCAGATCCTTCGGAGTCAAAGCTGCGATTTGAGTCGCCAGCGACAGGGCGGATTAGCAGAGGAATCCTGAGTGAAGGCACGTCTTCGCTCCACTTGCTATATTCCCCTTCTCTCCTCCTGCATGTGTGTGTGCGTATATTTTAATCTAAGTCGTCTCTTCCCCGCCATTATCTCAGAGCTCCTCATCAAAAAGCAACGCTAGGGTTCTTACTGTGCGCTGAGAGCATGGTGGTCATGTTTTTAATCGCAGATGAACCGGGTTTAATGGCTAAAAAGCAGATGAACACCTCATCTTATTCATATAATAATATAATTACAAGATTAGCTTGATTTTTCTATGATGTCTAATGGATAAAAAAAACTCCTCAATCGGCTTTCATGTGGAGATAATGCAACAGAATTAATTAATATAGAGATGCCAATTATCAAGCTTGATAAGCCTGAAGACTCGTTGACTTGTTGTTTGATGGCCTACATTTGACAAATCCCAAGTGTTTGCAGATTACGATGTCGTGCTGAGTTATTGCATCCGATGCGTCACCGAACGACTTTCGAGCAGTATTTAAGTTACAAAAATCCATTCACTTTTAATTGAAAGCAATCTCCAACGGGCCTATGATATTTTGTGACTAATGCATTTCAGGTCAGGGAGTGTCTTTTGGTGGCCCGAGCCAGGATCGGTCTTGACATGACACACATAGATGCAGCAGTTTGAGCTTCTCTTGTGGTAAAGTTTCACTGGAGCAGAATTTAATAAAGTGATTTCGATGAAAAATTCAGCTTTTTTTTTTTTCTCGCTTCTGTCTTACACCCTTCTACTGAGGACAGCTCCTTTGATCTGATTTGGAAGAGTAGGAGAGAAAGGGAGCATGATGAAGGGAGTCTGAGAAAGGCAGACATGCAGGGACAAGCAGAGAAGGATGGAGTAACAGCCCTTCAACCATGTCATTTAAACAAACTGTCATCTGTCCCCTTAGCTAAGAGCTCTCCGTCCCTTTTCCTATTGTTCTGTTTTTTTGAAGGCTTAAGCTAATGATGGAGCTGCTGTCCTCCACTCCACTACGCACAACTCTGTATAATCTTTGGCTATTTTATCACTGAGATCCAAACTGATAAGGTTGTTTTAAAGATGGTGAAACAAAGCCTCAGATACTGTCAGGATAAAAGCTGCAGATACTAATGAGTTGTACCATCATAGATTCTAGTTCTCTTCAGCCCGCGACTCAGAAGGTGTAGAGGACTCTTTTCTTTAAAGGAACATTGTGTAGGATCTGGCGGTATCTAGCGGTGAGGTGAGAAGATTTCAACCAACTGAAGCCTCTCCTGTGTACCAAGTGTGTAGAAGACCTACGGTGGCCAATGCGAAAACGCGAATGGCCCACTCTAAAGCCCGTTGTTGTTGTAGGTCATTTGGAGCAGAGCAGTGCATAGAGTGTGTGTGTGTACATGGGAAGTGAGTAGTGAAGCAAGGGAGAGAGAGCGGCGGCGACGGGAGCGATTAACGTTATTGACTCCGGCCCAAGCAGGAAAAGTTAACAGTGTTTGGTTTGTCCGTTCTGGGCTACTAGAAACATGGCGGTGCAACATGGCGGTGCAACATGGCGGTGCAACATGGCAGACACCGTGGAGAGGACACGCTCCCTATGTAGATATAAACGACTCATTCTAAGCTAACGAAAACACAATGATTCTTATTTTCAGGTGATTAAAAACTAAAGAAAACATACTTATTAATATTATATACCATTTCTGCCAGTAGATCCCCCTAATTGTTACACAATGGTCCTTTAAGGGACAGTGGAGGACAAAGGAAGATGACTTTTACACTTACTGTAGCAATGATAGCAGTGTCCCTACAGGAAAACCTTTTTTGAATGTTGATATCCCAAGTCAAGTGCTTTACAGAGACGTTAAGTACTTAATTAGAAACAAAAACAAATCGGTAAATAACTGTAACAGACAAAATTAAAGCAATCCCTGTTAGCTCCTTCAAAAACATTTTTGTGCTTTTATATATCGCTGGCCGCAACTAACAGTTATTTTCATCACTGATTAATCTACCGATTATTTTTCTCATCAATTGTTTAGTGCCTTGTTTCAGCTCTACTGATTACTGCACTATATAATATAATGTATAGATTCCATTCTACCGATATTGGAAAATAAAATTACAAATGTCCATCTCATTTTCCTAAAGCCCAAAGTCTGTCATTGTTGTCTGACCATCAGTCCAAGACCGAAATATATTCAGTTTACTATAACAACTCAAAGACAAAGAAAAGCAGGAAATCCTCACAAATAAGAAGCTGAAACAAGGTAATGTTTGGAATTTTTGCTTTATGAATTACTTAAATGATTAATCAATTATCTAAATTGTTGCTGATTGATTTTCAGCTCCACTTTTACATAAACTCGGAATGATGACATCTGATAACCCACAGTTTCACAAGCTTGGAAAATGAAACAAATGTAGGTCAACCCACAGTGCGACTCTAGTTACACTATGTTCAACTTTTTTTTTTAGAATCCGTTCTTACTGGATATGAATCAAGATGTAAACTACAGCTAATCTGACATGTTCATCAGGCTTAGCTGCAATAGCAGGGACTGGAATCGGATTTGTTTTTGGCCCCCCACTGCCAAAATGTTTAATCTCTTGGGAAGACAGGTTGCCAAAATTCTGTCCAATAAACAAACTACTTAGTTGCTCGCAACTAGACTGTGTTTGAAAAACAGATTTCACCCTTGGCTCGTCCTCTGCCCAGATGTGCTGTAAGTGCACCTGAGAGCTTCCTGCGGTTGGACACTGTTCATTTACACGACCTTCTCTTCTGGCTCTCTGATCGCACACACACACACATATTAGGTGTGCACACCCACTAAATCAAACATGTAATAACAACTTCTATGCAATATTTCAAAAGGACCTCCAACAAAAACTCAAGATTCACTTTAGTGTCTCACATTGCAGGAAATTTGGATTGGGCTTCCACCCATGCTGCATCCATAAAACACATTCCACATACATAAAAGACAAGGATAAAAAGCAGATACAGGAAACAAGAAACATATCCAAAGACATAATAATAACATACACTGATGCTAAAATGAAAACCTATAAAAACTGCTGCCACTGGAAAATAGTCAAACATCAATAAATAAGTAAAAATAAAGCTCTGTTTGTTTCCATCTCAATTTCAACCTTATTGATTTGATCTGCCACAGTTTAAAATCTGTATTGAAGTAAAATATAAGATTCAATCGACAACGTGGTAACCTCCTCCCAGATGGTAGTAGCTGGTACTCAGTGTGTAGTACATGGAATGGGTCGGTTATTATTTTGTTGACTTGCCTTAGAGCAGCCTCTTCGTAGGTAGACTGCAGGGACAGATGCTGTCTTACACCTATTATCTTCCATGCAGTCTGCATGAGTCGGACTAGTTTGGACTTCAGTTGCACAGAGAGGTTACCAAACCGGTGGTGCTGTATCTAATTATTATTATTATCTATTTGCTGTATCTAATTATGCTCTCAAAGACCGTCTAATAAAAGACCACCATAGACTTCTGATCAGTACAATGAACTCTGAGTCGTTGTTGTAGTCTGCTACAGAGACCCTCAACATGCGTGTTCCAGGTATGGGAGCTATCAATAAAAACACCAAGGCATTTGTATGAGGAGACCTGGGAGATAGTTTCATCGTGGATGACAACAGGCCTGTGGTCACCAACTCCTCTAGGGTCAAGCACCATCTCCTCTGTCCTTTTAACATTCAAGACTAGGTGGTTATCATCACACCTCCTTTGAATTTCTAAGTAATACTCTGAAATATCGCTGTCCTTCTTCATTAAACCTAAGATGGTAGTATCATCTGTAGCGGTGTCACGATTTTGATTCTAAATTGAAAATCAATCGAAAAGAGCTTTCGATTTTGACCTTGAAAGTCAAAAGCAGGATCGGTGATTCTCGCAGTATTTTTTTTTTCTGCCTTCCTGCTGAGTGATGTAAACACGTTATTGACAAAGAAATTACAGTTTATACGCTGCAGAAAATTTAGAGACTGCAGCAACCAAGTAACCCCCCCAGCAAAGAAAACAGTGCTCAGCTAACTGTTTGGCGACTTAAGTTTCATCTAAACTTAAAGTTGATTGCGTGTCTACATCGCTTTGTGCGGTAAAGCATGTAGGCGCCAACAGGGACCTCATGGTGCATTCAGGTGCACCTCGTAATCTCTGAGAAACTCAAGCTGTTGTTGTAAAGTACCCTCTGGCCTTCTAGTGGATCTCCTTTTTGTTGTTTAACAGTTTGTTCCCCAATTGACCAATAGTATCAACTGGTGAAATAAGTTTTTGTTATTACATATTAAATCACTTATTTTAATCTGATCATAAGACCTCAGAGGTACATTCCCAAAAAATATCACGCTTGATACCATGTAGCTTTTTAAAGAAGAATTTGAAAATGTAAATGACAGTTGTCAGCGCATAAAACCAATGATCTGTTGATATTTAAGAATCACGACTCCGTAGTCTAACAAAGGCATTGCGGTCTTCTAAACTCAATAGTGTATGAAGTAAAAAGGACAGGTGAACTAAAACACCCCTGGGGGTCCCTGTTTTTCTAGGTTCGGGGTACTGAAAGAGTACCATAAACACTGAACTGTTGTTTACGGTTAGTCAGAAATGAGTGGTACCATCTAATAATAAAAGGATGGACATTCAGTTCATCCAACTTATTAAATACTGAACTAAAATCTACAAATAAAAGACGTACATAAGAAGCAGAATCCTCTAAGTGCTTAGATATAAAATGCACCAGCATCGTCTTTGCCTCTATTACTCCTGTAAGCAAACGAAATGATCTGGGTTGGGTTGACCTCTATCTTCAATAGGTTGATGATGATTTTCTCAAAACATTTCATAATAACAGAAGTCAAAGCAACTGGTCGATAGTCATTATTTCCTCACAGCATGCTTTTTTAGGAACAGTATTAACAATAGAGTTTTTTCTAGATGGAAGGAAAAAGTCTTATACCTGTTGCCGACCACTGCTTTCACATTAAAATGCAATTGTTGTGAAACAGGAAGTGATGTAGCATCAGCAGCAGGACTGAATTGATTAGTCGATCGACAGAGATGTAATCCTCAATCATTTTTTTAAGGAAAAATGCTAAAATTCACTGTTTCTGGTTCACAAAAATGTGTGAAATGATTTGATACTTTACACTGTTGTGTGTTACTGTAAATTGAATATTTTGGTTTTGGAATGTTGGTCAGACAAAACAAGTTGTTTCCCATTAATTTTGGGAAATTATTTGTTGTTTTTTTTGGGGGGGGGGGGGGATTTGGGGCCTATAGACTTAGAGACTAGAAATTAGATTGATTGTTCGTAAAAATAGTCAACAGATTAATCGATTATAAAAATTGTAATTAGTTGCAGCCCTAATCAACAGTAACGTTAGCTCATTGCAGCAAATCAACTGAGCAAAACAGAAAACCGTGGATCGGTCACTCTTGGCAAATACGTTAAATAAGGTTAGTATTGACGCCGATACTTATTCGATGGATTGAATCTCTAACAGCACAGACTGATGCACACATAAAAACACAGACATTTTCATGTGCAGCCACACCCTCACGCACACACATTTACAAGTTCACACACAGACCTGCACATCAGACCATAAACACTTGCACAGCTGCACACTCTCAGACTCACGTACACACATCACCGCATCTCCTCTGTGCGTAGCCAATCTCCATTTCCTCTGCATCTCGGGTCACAGTGCTATTCCACTCTCTCCTCCGCCAATCCGCCGACGTCTGCCAGCATTTTCCAGGTTATATGAAGCAGGTAGGCAGTCTGCCAGTCTGCAGGAGGCCTTCGGAGACAGGAGCTCAGACAGCGCTTCCTTGTTTACTTTCATGAGTTGTTGACTGGCCACCCTGCCGCGGCCGCCGCCGTGTCAGAGCGTGTCAGGAGAGGCCTACTGCGGATTGAAACGGCATCAAAACATTATTGTGGGGCCGAGCCGCTGAGTGGCAGGCCAAGAAATGAGGGAGCGAGTGCATCCGCTGGATTCCTCAAGAGGTGTTTCTGTGTGTGTGTGTGTGTGTGTGTGTGGGGGTGTATGTGTGTGTGTGAAAGCCTTCTTCTCGAGACAAAAAAACGATGGCTCAGAGCTCCTCTTCTCTGCGTTGTTCTCTCTAGTATACCCTTTTCCCAAACATCGCATTATAGGTGTGAAGGATTAGAGTTCCGCTAATTACGAGTTTATGAATGGAATTATATCTCCCTGCGGTTGCAGAACAATTTCTGTGATAATAGCAGTCTTGTTATTCATATATCAAGATATGCCAACGAGCCTTTTATGACGAACGTGCCGTGAAGGCTTCGCTGCCTCCATAGTCTTATTCCCACTGTGGAAAATGTGGAATTTCATGTCTGGTATCAAAGAAAAGAGTAATTGTTTTTTGTGGAAGAATCTGTATTCAAAAGTAGCAAATTTTGTCTTTGAAGCATGTTAACGCTCGAAAAATATATCTGTGATTGCAGCTCTTTTTTTTTTTTTTTAAAGCTTCATGTAAAAAAAAAATGTTTCGATGTTAAAAAAAGGACAAGTGTATTCTTTGTTTAAAAAGTGTTTGACTGAAATAACAAAGGCTCGTGGTATCATCTCATTACTACAGAGTAAATGACCGAGTTATTTCAAGAACTTGCTCGTCAGGGTAATGAGGCATATCCCATGTAATACACACACATCCACACACACGAAATTAAAGTGAAAGTCGAAGAGAGAGAGAGATAGAAAAGGGAGAGAAGAGTGAGAGAGCTTGAGAGGCAGTGAGAGCCCCCCAGAGAGAGAGAGAGAGAGGCTGGAAGGCCTCCAAATGTTCCACTCTGGAATATCTTCAAGGACAATCAGCTAAACAGTTGATATTAAGAGAGCTGTGTGAAATCGATTGCTCAAGGTGTTATCTGCGCCGCAAAAATGGCTGGTAATTAGTCATGGCTAAAGGAGTGTTACCGAGAGAGGGAGATGGATTTAATCTTAATAGATTTCGCTGCACTGCAGATACAGTAGCTCCTGAGTGAGCTCTCCTCTTCCTCTCTCTCTCTCTTCCTCTCTCTCTCTGGCTATCTATCAGAAGAAAAGCAGCTGAGTAAGTAGCTGTGATGTACTGCTGTTGCTAAATTTGCCCGAACCTTCAAATGTATGTTTTGCCCGAGTTACGTGTTCAAAGGCAGCACACATTTGGCAGCTGTACCTGTTTTTATTCCGACTCTCCAGCAGCAGCAGCAGCAGCGAAGGAGCCATTATTTGTTTATGTGTAAAACTCGGGCAATGAGGTACTTCAGTCCACAGCAGCTGTTGACTTAGAGATCTTGGTAGCGCATTCAGAGGCAATCAGCGGACAAAGCCCTCAGTGACTGACAGGGAGATTGGGTTGTTTGCTCCTCTGTGATGTACCTGTACAACCGTGAGGCAGGCCAGATGTGTTAGTTTAGCGATTAGCAGAGGCTAGGATTGATGGACTAAAGTACTCAGTATTGGGGAGAGGTCAATGGGGAGAGGCAGGTGGGAAAACTTTGTCTATTGTACGTTGGAGGAAGAAATACAATGAAATGAATGAAGTTAATGTGGCTTTCAAACTTTTATTAATACCATACTATCAGTGAAGAATAAGGCAGTTTATAAAAATGTTTACTGTCAATAAATCCCATGGAAAAAAAGAAACTTTGTCTCACGTGCCGTGTCTATGGCACTCAACCCTAGGCCCATTAATTTCTGCTGAGGATGTAAATCTTTAGAAATGGGTCACATACTGTATAAAATTACATTTTTAAAGCTGTTTCTCAACAGTGTGATGCAAAAATGCGGTGTAGGAATGTGGAAATTTCGCATTTGAATTTTCAGCATTGACAACAATGCACACAACAAAACCCTATCCAGATGTTAACTTACACAATACATAAACTAATCGGACCCCCAATTTGATGCTGACGCTAGCTGTTGTGGCTAGCTCCATTCTGTGACCAACATATAACATTAGCAAGTGCATAGCCGCTATATTACCATCTTCATCGTATCCCAGCTGCTGGGTGATTTCAAGCCATATATTTATAAGGTTGTTGAGGTAGTCGTCGCAGTGTTTGTTGTACATTATTGGGTGTTGAGAAGGGGACGGCCCATTGTTATTCCGAAACACCATTAGTCCGAAAAATGTTCCATTGGACCGAAAAAGCACATTTGTCCGACAGTGCATTACCCCCAAAACAAACGACCGTTATTCCGGAACCATTGCTCTAAAAATAAACACTCTCCGTGTAACAAACAGAAGAAAATGGCAAACGAAGGTCTCTGCGAGCACGAGCACGGGCAACAGGACGCTGACTGTCGTTGACTTAACGGCCACAGGTGTCACAGTTAACAAGCAATTTCTGATTCTTACATTGAGTCCCTTTAACGATTCGAGGTTAATGCCTAACCTTAACCATCTCAATAGAGTTTTGCAATTTGCGTGTTACCTTCTAGGCACGACTGCAAAATTACATGTTAGCATTGTCATTGTGCTCAAGTTAGCATGCTGACGTTAGTATTTAGGTCAAAGCACAGCTGTGTTTTTTCCACACTTATATTTGGCATTAGTTGTGATACCTAAGAATCAACAGTCTCCATTTTCAAACACTACTAAAGCTTAAAAACCTTGAAACAATGTCACAACCCTGAAGTACCATTAAAACTGTATTTTTGCTTAAAGGGACTATATGTAAGAATCAGAAATTGCTTGTTCACAGCGACACCTGTGGCCGCAATGTCAACGAAAGTCGGCGTCCTGTTGCTCGCGCTCGCGCTTGTGCTCGCTCTACATAGACATGAACGAGCACCGGTCTAAACAGTGGGGCGACACACGTCAGCTAAAACCACACTATCACTCTATATTTCACCTGCTTGGCAGTAATGTTAGCTGACCAGAGGAAGGTCTCATCTCATCTCATCTTCAACCGCTTATCCGGGGTCGGGTCGCGGGGGCAACAGCTCCAGCAGGGGACCCCAAACTTCCCTTTCCCGGGCCACATTAACCAGCTCTGACTGGGGGATCCCGAGGCGTTCCCAGGCCAGTGTGGAGATATAATCTCTCCACCTAGTCCTGGGTCTTCCCCGTGGCCTCCTCCCAGCTGGTCGTGCCTGGAACACCTCCCTAGGGAGGCGCCCAGGGGGCATCCTTACTAGATGCCCGAACCACCTCAACTGGCTCCTTTCAACGCAAAGGAGCAGCGGCTCTACTCCGAGTCCCTCACGGATGACTGAGCTTCTCACCCTATCTCTAAGGGAGACGCCAGCCACCCTCCTGAGGAATCCCATTTCGGCCGCTTGTACCCGCGACCTCGTTCTTTCGGTCATGACCCAACACTCATGACCATAGGTGAGAGTAGGAACGAAGATTGCCCGGTAGATCGAGAGCTTTGCCTTCCGGCTCAGCTCTCTTTTCGTCACAACGGTGCGGTAAAGCGAATGCAGTACCGCCCCCGCTGCTCCGATTCTCCGGCCAATCTCACGTTCCATTGTCCCCTCACTCGCGAACAAGACCCCGAGGTACTTGAACTCCTTCACTTGGGGTAAGGACTCATTCCCTACCCGGAGTAGGCAATCCATCGGTTTCCTGCTGAGAACCATGGCCTCAGATTTAGAGGTGCTGATCCTCATCCCAGCCGCTTCACACTCGGCTGCGAACCGATCCAGTGAGTGCTGGAGGTCACAGTCCGATGATGCCAACAGGACCACATCATCTGCAAAAAGCAGCGATGAGATCCTCAGCACACCGAACTGCAAACCCTCCTCCCCCCGACTACGCCTCGATATCCTGTCCATGAATATCACGAACAGGATTGGTGACAAAGCGCAGCCCTGGCGGAGGCCAACCCCCACCGGAAACGAGTCCGACTTACTGCCGAGGATCCGGACACAGCTCTCGCTTTGGGCGTACAGAGATTGGATGGCCCTAAGAAGGGCCCCCCTCACCCCGTACTCCCGCAGCACCCCCCACAGTATCTCCCGGGAGACCCGGTCATACGCCTTCTCCAAGTCCACAAAACACATGTAGACTGGATAGGCATACTCCCAGGCCCCCTCCAGGATCCTTGCGAGGGTGAAGAGCTGGTCCGTTGTTCCACGGCCAGGACGGAATCCGCATTGTTCCTCTTCAATCCGAGGTTCGACTATCGGCCGAACCCTCCTTTCCAGCACCTTGGAGTAGACTTTACCAGGGAGGCTGAGTAGTGTGATACCCCTGTAATTGGCACACACTCTCTGGTCCCCCTTTTTGAAGAGGGGAACCACCATCCCTGTCTGCCACTCCAGAGGAAGGTCTCTCCATAAATCAATGCTGATCCTAGTGTTGGCTTTTCCTGCTTCAGCCTGCCGACCGCGGAGGGAAAGGGGGGGGGGGGAGACCGACAACCGGTCGGGGGGGGGGGAGAGACCGACACCCGGTCGGGATAACGTAACTCTCTGCGGAGCCCCGTCACTTCACAAGACACGGGAAACCTCTGTTGGTCTGGAGGAGCTGCAGCATTTATTTCTGCACAAACATCCACTGTACATTCACTAGATATTTTCAGAGCTAAACTAACTCTTCTGCAGTGTGTAGTGTGCGCGGGTGCACGTGGAGTTGGAGCGAGCAGAGCGGGTGAGAACGAGCGCGGTGTGCAAGCAGGCAGAAGCAGAGCTGCTGCGCGCTCGCGTACCCACACGTGAGCGCGCATTGGACACCGACCCGGTATGATTTATGCGCGTAATAAGTTACATATAGTCCCTTTAAATACAACATATATTTAACTCTGGTTTAGATGGTTTTCAGGACAACTTGGACTAATGCTAAATTTGAGGAAGGAAGCCGAATCTTCAAATGTGTTTCTCACAGGATTTCCTGCTGGGAAAAACCTCCCTGTTAATTCTCTCATGCCAGCAGCAAAACAGCAACAGTCATTAGGAACGCGGTTACATCTGGAACCTGTTTTCCTCAGTAATATGGTGAAGTAAATTATATGTTACAAGGACTTACAGTGGTCTAGGAAGTGTAAAGTTTGCGCTGTGTTGATAGCATGATGCTAAAGTAGAGCTGATGGGAAACACTTGTTTAGTAGTACAGTGTCTCGGCTCAAATCTATCTCCATGGGACTTTCCAATACAAGTACTACTGTATGTGCAACTTTAATATCCTGTAAGCCATGAATTATTTTCTGCTGGAATGTAATTGCTTTCTTGTTTGTTTTGTGTGTGTTTATGGTTGTTTCACCTGTAGTTTTATTGTTTCAGCAGACAAAAAGGATGTAAAATATATATATATATATATATATATATATGCAATTTTATTTTCTCTTTTTGTCATTTTTCCTGCAGAAGCTGAAGCAGAAGAATCAGCAGCTGAAGCAGATCATGGACCAACTTCGCAACCTCATCTGGGAGATCAACTCCATGCTGGCTGTCAGGAGCTGAGCCACACAAACACATACACACAAACACATTTACTACAAATAACGGACAGGAAGATTTGGTCGTTAACTGGACGTGTGACAGGGTACCACAGGCTGGCTGAGGCTGCACTTTACAGAAGAAATTGGGACTTTGGCAATATCAACATGAAGAAGACGTGAAATAGTAGACACATGAAGGTGAAATAAAACACTGGGAGGAAGGGTGCATCAGTGTGGACGACGGCAGAAAATATTCTGTCTACCTCGATATTCTGCATTTCAATCAACATAGTTATTGAATTTATCTGAAGAGTTGATATATTACGTTCTATCTATTTGTAGGTACTAGCTCAATAGAGGGTTTATGCCTGTAGAGACATATTGATATATTCTATTTAATCCTAAAATTCTGCCAATTTCATAGTATTAGAATTGTGTGAAACCCTAATTATAAAACAAAAAAGCTTTTATATGACCCCTAAAAACTTTAATAAGAAAGACATACACTGTGGCAAAATCATAAGTCTTATTCTTGCTATATTGATCTGCTTTTTTTATTTGGTGTAATATGTGAACTAATCTACGCTCTGCTCTGATTGGACTTGATATGTCAATACGATGCCTTGTTAAGGATTCTGCTGAGCTATAAATCTTGCTGTGATTTTTAAAAAAGCCAACGCTGTTTTGTGTTGTGATTTTTGTCCATCGGTGTGTCTGTTGTTTATCCCGTCAGTATTTATCAAGCATCTACGAATCACTCCTAGGAATCTAGGATTGCGCTAAAAGTTTAACGCAAACATAAACAAACAATATTGATACGGATACGGATTCACCTTGTCACTGGTGGCCGATGCGAAAACGTGAAAACGTGAATGGCCCTATCTAGAGTCAGTGTTTGGTTTGTCCATTCTGGGCTACTGTAGAAACACTGGCGGCTGTCTCCGTGAAGAGGACCCGCTCCGTATGTAGATATAAACTAGGGATGTCAAAGTTAACTTTAACGGCACTAATTTCTTTAATGCATTAACGCAACTGGTCAGGTTTAATGCTAGAGTGAAGATACTGGTATCATATGAAAATAGAAAACCTAAAGGAATCCATTGGTACCAACCATGTCATACTAGCTTATCGCGAAGGAGGCTAAATAACACTCCAAAGTTACGCTAAATTTTGGCGAGGAAAAACGGGCAGGCTTCCTCAACAGGCTTCCCTTGACCTGAAAATGGGTTCTATGGGTACCCACGAGTCTCCCCTTTACAGACATGCCCACTTTGTGATAATCACATGCAGTTTTTGGCAAGTCATAGTCAAGTCAGCACACTGACACACTGACAGCTGTTGTTGCCTGTTGGGCTTGGGTTTGCCATGTTACGATTGGAGCGGGTTTTTTATGCTAAATGCAGCACCTGTGAGGGTTTCTGGACAATATCTGTCATTGTTTTTTGTTGTTAATTGATTTCTAATAATACATATATATATACATTTGCATAAAGCAGCATATTTGCTCACTCCCATGTTGATAAGAGTATTAAATACTTGACAAAACTTTAAGGTACATGTTGAACAGATAAAAAATGTGTGATTAATTTGCGATTAATCATGATTAACTATGAACAATCATGCGATTAATCGCGATTAGATATTTTAATTGATCGACAGCCCTAAAATAAATAAATCGGACCATTATCTGAGGAGCTGTGTGAGTGATCAGAGTTTTATTTATTACTGCAGAAATAGTTGGGTGTGCCACAGATCCAAATCATCCCTGCTGTTGCTGTGAGGTTACGAGGATCCCAGTTTATGCAGAGAGAGAGCGTGCGCTTGCACCCCGCACAGGGTCCATCAAAGGATTATTCAATTTTAATAAGCTTATAGTCATTAATGAACATATCTCCTTCCGCTGCCTGAACGGCTTCTCCTGGCAACTCCTAACAGGTTAGGACACCTCTGGAGTAATTTCACAAGCTAGGAAAGTTGACAAAATGCTTTTCTCCGAGGCCCAAAAGTAGAACCAAAAATCTTCCCCATTACTCAGGAAATTTAAGGCAAGTGAGGAGCGATTATCCTACTCTCAGATGCTTGATAAATACTGGCCCTTTTTTGATGGGAGGCCAGCAACTAGGGGTGAGCTTTTGGTCTCTGTTTACATTTTGTATTTCTACCCACACTTTAAACAAAACCCTGATTAATGGATGAGAAAAGACAGAGTAAGAGAGAGAGAAAGATGAATTCTCAAAGGACCTCATTCATTACAAACATGAAACACAAGCTTAAATCCAGGTACATGTGAGCACACGCAAACACACACATATGGCACCACTTTTGTGTCACAGATATGCATGAGAATATCGGTGTCTGGTACGGGTGTGTTTAATAATTCAGAGCCAAGCCGGGGTCATATCTAAGATGTGTTATGAGGGTATCGTCCTCGGGGAGACGCAGAAGGACAGATGCAGCGTTGGAGCAATGAGAGGGCTTTCAGCAGAGTAAAAAAAATCAATGCTCTGAGTAGTGATTAATAAACCCCTCCTCAGTGGTCTAATACAGGGGTGGTTATTATATCTCCGAGGGCAGTGCAGCATTATTACTGTACAAATGGAGTGTGTTCTCATTCAGCCGAGGCAGAGGTCAGGGGGTTGAGCACTTGTCCGTGCACACTTTGTCGCAAATGATGAAGCGAATAAAAATGTGCTGGGTTACACTCTGATGTTTACAATGGTCGCTTGTGTCAGCATATCCTCTACAGTGTCATGAATCCTCAGACACTGTTACACACAATATTGTGTAATTCACTGCCTTATTTTTTTGGGAAGGGTGTTAATCGACTTTTTATTGTACCGACCATATAAATAATAATAGGAGTAGAAGGGTCATTGAACTGTTTGCCTTGTGGTAATTTGTCTAGTACAAAAGATAATGGGGATTGTTGTTAGTTGTTATGGTGACAACAGATCACAAGGCAGTGAGGCCGAAGTTGCAGCTCCCCGGGAAGGGAACGCACGCAGCTCCCGGAGACAGCTGGCTGGCTAGTTAGCAAGGTAGCTTGTCCCCAGGCAGAGGGACCGTTTAGACCCGGCGCTGCCGCTGGCCACCAGCCTGCTGTTCGGCTCATTTTCCGTAATCAGTGCAGCACCAAAGCCTGGTGGGACCAGCCCAAGAGCTAAACAGCCAGCTGTCTGCTAGCTAGCTAGCTAGCTATCTTGCTAATTCCGCCATGCTCCAATGCCACTCTGCTTTCCTCCTCAGTGACAAGAGTATGTGGATGAAGCTTTAAAGCTGCAGAAGGCAGAATATATTTGGCATCATTGGGCAAAAAATACATAATAACCTTTCAGCATATTGTAATTAAAGTGTTCTGAGAGAAAACTAGACTTCTGCACCTCCTCATGGCTCTGAGAAAGTTTGCTCCGGCTAGTGGGCGGTGCTTGGTATTTCCTCAACTGATCTCAACATGGCGGCCGGGTCTCACACTTTCTCATTTTACAGCTAAACAGTACACTACAAGATGTTTATGAAAACATTTGAGACGAAAAATAGGCATTACAGAAACGGAATATTGATTCGTATTGGATCAGCGCTGCTAGTTTGACCGTTTGATCAGAGTTTGAGAGTGATTGACAGCTGCTCAGAGACGGCAAGGCTCCAGCTCGGCTCTGATTGGTTGTTTTCCTCCGGTCTGTGAAATCTTGCAGATGCCATTAGGAGCACCGCAGGACACAGAGGCGCATGATTTTTTTCAGATTACCTGTCTCATGCACTACTGTCAGGATATAGTGACCGTTTTTATAAAAATAACTTTCTTAATCATATTTGCTTCAGTCCTACCTACTGCTGCTTTAAATTGTTAAATTTGACTCATTTACATTTTTCATGTGCCTCGTAACGTTACTACTCCACTTCTCGTTTAGTCGTTGTTACTGCAAAACATCACTTCAGTGAGTCTGTGACTTACCGCAAGTCGGTTTAGTTTATGCAGAAGTCAGCGCTACAACGGTCGCTATGGCAACGGTACACGTAAAAATGGCCGCTGTTCTGACCAGCCCTCTATGTTGATTTGAATGGGAATGTCCGTTATACTCATATTCTATTCCTATGGTACTGACTTTCCCTCGATCTGTCTCGTACACTTTAACTTGGCCTTACGCAGCGCATGTAGGTGAACAGACTGATAGTGACACTATGTATTTTGGCGGGACTTTGCAACACGTCTTATGACTGCATTGCATCCTGGTCTGTGAGGTTAACGTCAGGTCTCTGAGGTAAATTCGCTTTGCGAATTGTGCAATCCTTGATTCTGAAGAACTGATTTTTGTTTCAGTCTGGTCTAATGCAGATTAAAGAACTTTTTCCGCTATTTGACCATCCTTGACAAATATTCGTGATCTGAAACAAACGAAAACTAGTTTAGCGACAATTAAGGCTCTTAAAGGAAATATTCTATGCCTTTTATGTGGACGTCCAATCAGTGTTGATGGTAAATGTAGTCAATTGAAGCTATAAATTCAGTGATGTGTGAGAAAACTGATTTTGCAGCTCCAAAATCTGTTGTTCTTCCTGCAACCAGCGCCGTCATTTGACGTGAAAGTGAGTACAGTAGTTGGTGGCAAGGAAGAACTACAGGCTGCTATTTCAACTCGGATTTCCCTGTGTAGCCAGGGGGCGTGCTCTAGATGCCACTCAAAAAAAGAACAACCTTATTCTCTTCACTTTTATTGTAAACTGCAAAATTGGCATCCCAAAATATGAGTGCAGAGTACGTTAAGGACGAGGATACATTTTACATTGTTTTGGCCGACTCGGATATTCAGAGTATACGGTAGAAGAAATGCAGCTATTTCCTTGAATATATGAATTGTACCTTTTTCTTTTTAATCTAATTTTTACTTGACACTTTGACAATATTGTCTTTGTTACACTCATCATGCCAATACAGCATTGAAAATTAAGCGTGACGCTGAATGCGGTGTGAGCGGACGAGGGAGCGATCAGAGCAGTTTAGTGGTGAAGATATCCAGTAAATGTACAGTAGAATCTGCAGTTTGTCCACAAATAAATGCTGCAGCTCCTCAAGACCAATAGAAGTTTCCCTTGTCATGTTTCCCAGCTGCTGAGTGGAGTGACGGTAGGGTGCATAGAGGCGACGGTGGACAGAAGCTCACACACAATTCATCCTGGTACATGTAGGCAGGGCTCCATGAGAAATCAGCTTTCTGGGTCAAGTATGAATATTTGTAATGACTTTTTTATGGCATATTATACTATGACTTTTCATGACTTTTTCCGACATACTATACTATGACTTATATATATATATATATATATATATATATATATATATATATATATATACTATGTGTTTTTTAACATACTATGCTGTGAGTTTTTCTATTAATATTTCAACATAGAATACTATGACTTTTTAATGACTTTTTTCGACACACTACACTGACTTTTTTAGGACTTTTTTTCAACATACTATAGGCTAATATAATAATATAATATAATATAATAATAATATGGCTTTTTTTAAATGATAACAATTTTAAAAAGCCATATTATTATTATTATTATTATAATTATTATAATGTTTTTCGACATACTATTATATGACTTTTTAATTACTTTTTTAAACAGTGTACTGTGATTTTTTTATGACTTTTTTCAACATACTATATTTCGACTTTTTTTTAATGATTTTTTTCGATATGTTAAACTATGACTTTTTAATTAATATTTTCAACATACTATACTATGACTTTCAGGGGTGGAGGTAATGAATTAGGCTACATTTACACATACATACAGTAACAAAGTTGTTTTTTATGTACTTGTAGCCTACTTTTGGGATTTTTTTTTCAAATCTGTAATTTTGCTTTTACTTAAGTACTGTTTATCTGAATAATTCGCTACGTGCTACATTTTAAGTCGCATCCGTTACAGAGCAGAAATACAAGTCACATGAAATAGTCCCCGGCTGCGGTCGAAATGTCTTTTTTGCTTAGGAAGGTTCCTAACAGAGTGAAATGACCCGGAAGTATCTCAGTAGCAGCCATGATAAGAGCTTGTCGAATTCTCCAAATGTTCTCAATGCTTCCTTTATTATCTCTTTATCATAGGATACAGGACCATCCTTTACAAAAGGAAAGGAGATAATTCCATCCTACAATTCCTTGTGGCCGCAACTTTTAAAGTGACACACCATTCGGCCGTTCATGAAAACAAATGATATGCTTATTTTGCAAAATATTTTCATACAGTCATACTAATTGGGATTCATGTTGATAAATATGAGTGGACAGTGACAACGATTTCGTTTCACTTTATTTAGTTATTTATTTCGAACAAGTAACAAATAAGTAAAAAACAAAAAAAGAGTAACAAATAAAATGAACAGTAAACATATAGCAAACCTTCAATTAAAGCTAGTAGGCGAGATTGGAGCGAATATGATTAAAAAAAGTTATTTTTATAAAACGGTCGCTATATAGTGACATTAGTACATGAAACAGGTAACCTGAAAAAAAACATGTGCCTCTGTGTCCTCCGGTGCTCCTGATGGCATCTGAAAAATTTCACTTAGCGGAGGAAAACAACCAGTCAGAGCTGATCTGAGGTCCGCTGTCCAGCTGCCGTCTATAAGAGTCGGCTGTCAATCACTCGCGAACTCCGACCAAACGGTCAGACTAGGCTGCGCTGATCAAATATGAATCAATATTCTGTTACTGTAATGCAAATTTTTTTTAGAATCATCTTGTAGTGTACGGTTTAGCTGTAAAATGAGAAAGTTTGTGACGCCGCCGCCATTGTAAAATCTGCTGAAGGAACGCCAATTTCCGCTCACATGACCGGAGCACAGCCAATAGGAACGCTCTCTCTCTCTGAAATGACCTGTGATTGGTCAAATTCTCCCGTCACGGGCTAGATTTTCTAAAACCTGAAAACAGAGCCATGATGAGGTGCAGAAATCTAGTTTTCTCTCAGAACACTTGAATTGCAATATGCTGAAAGATTATTATGGAACTTTTGCCCAATGATGCCAAAAATATACTGCCTCCGGCCACTTTAACAAATAATAAACATAAATAAATATTTAGTCCGAAAAGGAGTAGGAAGAAATGTACATTTAATGGTTCTACTCCTTCACAATAACTCAAAAAATAACTCAGTATTTATCATATAAACTTTGTGGTAGCCTGAAGGTTATTCTTTTTTTTTTTATTTCAATTCCAACCTTGGTAATGAAGTAATATTTTTCATCGGTTGTCCACGTTTAAAGTCAGATAATCCTTTATTATATGTCCATGTAAAGTGTTCCAGCAGCAGAGGGACCTGTGGTATCTCTCTTTCACACATCGCGGGTGAAGCAGCCTGTCACTGACAGACCTATTTAGGAACGCACGGGGCTACGCAGCGTCTTTTGTAGTCCATCTTGAGAACTTTGTAGTTTCACCACAGCAGATCTGCGTCACTAACATCTGCCGCCGTCGCATCATAATTACGGAGCCTAGTGTAAGTGCATTCGGATTCTCTTAAAACCACGGTTGTCTTTTCCTAAGTCCTTATGAATTCTCCTTCACATCTTTCCTTGACCTCATGACGTTTTCTATCGAGGTCAAGGAAAAGACATTAGGACCTCATTTTTTTTTTTTTTTTAAATCAGCAGCTGCAGCAGGTAATGAGCTGCAGGTGTGTCTGCAGGACTGCAGCAGTGAGCACGCGAGAGTGACACACCCACGATGATGCTCGTGATCTGAGTAGCAGCAGGGCCACGCTGGGCCTGGCTATCATGCTAAACACTAACATGCCTTGACTTCTGCGTTCACTGAGGGACTTTTATCTTTAGTGACATTTGTGAGGACTTTCTTCTGTTTGAGACTGTTAATCCCTGATGCGACGGCAGAGAGTTTTGAATGTGAGGAGCGCAGTGGGACCGAGAGGCCGAGGTGACTGACTGCTGATATTATGCTTTGAGAATGAAGGAGTAGAGAAGTTGAACCTGGAGCAGATTGTGGAGGGCTTCTTGGTGCAGTTCAGACAGGTGAGTACCAACAAAACAACACACTGACTGGACTCTCAAGTCAACCACTTCGTTGCAAGGTAGTTGTGTGTGCGCGTTTTGATCGTTATGTGTATAAACCATAGACTGTGCAGTCTCTCCTCTGCTGTAATGTGGCTGCAGCAGGTGGAATTTATATTGTTTACATGTCCACGTTGTCTGCCTCTCTGTTTATTTGGACATAAGGGATCTTGTTGCTGATGTTGTTCCACTTGTGTATAAGTTGACATTGAATGCAATATATTTGATAGCCTAAAAAGATGATAATTAAAAGTGCAGTGGGTATAAATGGAGCAAATATGATTTAAAATGTTTTGTTATATGAAACAGTCACTATATCCTGACAGTAGTGCATGAGACCGATAATTTGAAAGAAGATGTGCCTCTGTGTCCTCCTGTGTCATCCTGTGCTTCTAATGGCATCTGCAGGATTTCACAGTTCGGAGAAAAACAACCAATCAGAGCAGAGCAGGAGTCTAGCCGTCTATGAGCAGCTGTCAATCACTCGCAAACTCCGATCAAACGGTCAAACTAGGCAGCGCTGATCAAATATGAATCAATATTCTGTTACTGTAATGCCTATTTCTCGCCTCAAATGTTTTCAGAAACATCTTGTAGTGTACTGTTCAGCTGTAAAATGAGAAAGTTTGTGACCCGGCAGCCATATTGAGAAGAGTTGATGAAATACCTTTTTTATGACTTTTCGACATACTATCCAAGTGGGTTTTTATGACTATTGTCGTCATACTTTACTATGTCTTTTTATGACTTTGTTCGACGTACTATACTGTGACTTATGACTTTTTTAGACTTATTATACTATGACTTTTTAATTATTTTTTTGCAACATACTATACTATGACTTTTTTATTACTTTTTTTGCAACATACTATACTATGACTTTTTTCGACATACTATACTATGACTTTTTCCTGACTTTTTTGCGACATACTATGCTATGGCTTTTTATGACTTTTTTCGAAAAACTATACTGTGACTTTTATATGACCTTTTTGAAATACAATCCTATGGGTTTTTTTATGACTTTTTTATTGCTTTTTTTCCACACGCTACACTGGGTTTTTTATGACTTTTTTTTAACAAACTATACTATGGCTTTTTCTGACTTTTTTTCTGACATACTAGACTGACTTTTTGTGCTTTTTTTACATACTATACTATCACTTTTTAATGTCTTTTTTTCGACATACTATGCATGACTTTTTCACTTTTTTTGACATACTATGCATGACTTTTTCACTTTTTTTGACATACTATCCTATGGTTTTTTTTATGACTTTTTTTGTGAGGTACTATACTATGACCTTTTTTTTTAAATACTATACTATAACTTTTTTATTCTTTAGACATACTATGCTATGACATTTTTCCGACATACTATACTATGACTTTTCTAAAAGAAAATTTCGACATACTATACGATAACTTTTTTTCAACACACTACACTATGAGTTGTTGTTTTTTTTGACATACTCTACTATGACTTTTTTTTATTTTTTTGGACATACTATACTATGACTTTTTTTGGACATACTATACTATGACTTTTTTTGGACATACTATACTATGACTTTTTTTCGACACACTATACTATGACTTTTTTTCGACATACTATACTATGACTTTTTTTCGACATACTATACTATGACTTTCTTTCATTTTTTTCGACATATTATTCTATGGGTTTTTTCGACATTCTATACTATGACTTATTTTCGACATACTACACTATGACCTTTTTATTTTTTCAAAATACTATATACTATGACTTTTTTAATTTTTTTGACATACTACACTGATTTTTTTTTCAAAATGTCATATAATGGCTTTTTTTTTACATACTATACTATTACTTTTTGAATTTTTTCAACATACTATACTGTGATTTTCTTTTCTACATACTATACTTTTACTTTTTTTGACGTACTATACTATGAAGTTTTTTTACAAAATCTTTCGACATACTATACTATGATATTATTTCGACATACTCTAGTATGAGTCTTTTTTTACAGAATTTTTCGACATACACCACCATGACCTTTTTTCGACAAACTATACTATGTCTTTTTTTCGACATACCATGCTATGACTTTTTTCTATTTTTTCGACATACTATTCTTACTTTTCTTTTGGACATATTCAAATATAACTTTTATTTTTAGTATTTTAAAAGTATATAAAAAAAATCAAAATATAGTATGTTGAAAGATTTTGTAAAAAAACATCATAGTATAGTATGTCGAAAAAAAGTCATATTATAGTATGTCGAAAATACGTCATAATATAGTATGTCGAAAGAGTCCTAGTATAGTATGTCGAAAAAAAGTCATAGTATAGTATGTCAAAAAATTGGGTAAAAAAAGTCATAGTATTGTATGTCGAAAAAAGTCATGGTATAGTATGTTGAAGAAAAGTCATAGTATAGTATGTCGAAAAAGTCTATAAAAAAAAGTCATACTATAGTGTGTCGAAAAGATGTCATAGTATAGTATGTCGAAAATTTTTATAAAAAAACGTTATTGTATAGTATGTCGAAAAAAGTCATAGTATAGTATGTCGAAAGAACGTCATAGTATAGTATGTCTAAAAAAAAGTCATAGTATATTATGTCGAAAAAAAGTCATAGTATAGTATGTCGAAAAAAAGTCATAATATAGTATGTCGAAAAAAATTATGTAAACATAAGTCATAGTTTAGTATGTCGAAAAAATGTCATAGTATAGTATGTCGAACATTTTTGTAAACAAAAGTCATAATATAGTATGTCGAAAAAAAGTCATAGTATAGTATGTCGAAAGAACGTCATAGTATAGTATGTCTAAAAAAAAAAGTCATAGTATATTATGTCGAAAAAAAGTTATAGTATAGTATGTCGAAAAAAAGTCATAATATAGTATGTCGAAAAAAATTATGTAAACATAAGTCATAGTATAGTATGTCGAAAAAATGTCATAGTATAGTATGTCGAACATTTTTGTAAACAAAAGTCATAATATAGTATGTCGAAAAAAAGTCATAGTATAGTTTGTCGAAAAATTCTGTAAAAAAACTTCATAGTATAGTATGTCGAATTAATGCCATAGTATAGTATGTCGTAAAATTCTGAAAAAAAAGTAATTCTATGGTTTTTCAAAAAAATGTCATAGTATACTATGTTGAAATTTTTTTAAAAAACGTCATAGTATAGTATATTGAAAAAATGTCATAGTATAGTATGTCGAAAAATTTTGTAAAAAAAACATCATAGTATAGTATGTCGAAAAGACGTCATAGTATGTCGAAAAGACGTCATAGTATAGTATGTCGAAAGAGTCATAGTATAGTATGTCGGAAAAAAAGTCATAATATAGTATCTTTTAAAAAATTATGTAAAAATAAGTCATAGTATAGTATGTCAAAAAATAAGTCATAGTATATTATGTCGAAAAATTCGGTAAAAAAAAGACTTACTATAGTATGTCGAAATGATGTCATAGAATAGTATGTCGAAAAATTCTGTAAGAAAAAGACATACTATAGTATGTCGAAATGATGTCATAGTATAGTATGTCGAAAAAAAGTCATAGTATAGTATGTCAAAATTGTTTGTAAAAAAACGTCATAGTATAGTATGTCGAAAAAACATCATAGTATAGTATGTTGAAGAAAAGTCATAGTATAGTATGTCGAAAAAAAGAATTGGTATAGTGTGTCCAAAAATTCTGTAACAAAAATTCATACTATAGTATGTCGAAAAGACGTCATATTATGTCGAAAAGACGTCATAGTATAGTATGTCGAAAGAGTCATAGTATAGTATCTCGGAAAAAAAGTCATAATATAGTATCTCGAAAAATTATGTAAACATAAGACATAGTATAGTATGTCCTAAAAAAGTCATAGTATAGTATGTCAAAAACTTCTGTAAAAAAAAGACATACTATAGTATGTCGAAATGATGTCATAGTATAGTATGTCGAAAAAAAGTCATAGTATAGTATGTCAAAAAAATTTTTTTAAAAAACGTGATAGTATAGTATATCGAAAAAACGTCATAGTATAGTGTGTTGAAGAAAAGTCATAGTATAGTATGTCGAAAAAGTCTGTAAAAAAAAGTCATACTACAGTGTGTCGAAAAAATGTCAAAGTATAGTATGTCGAAATTTTTTTTTAACAAACGTCATGGTCTAGTATGTCGAAAAAAAGACATAGTATAGTTTGTCGAAAAAAGGTCATGGTGGTGTATGTCGAAAAATTCTGTAAAAAAAGGGTCATATTAGAGTATGTCGAAATAATATCATAGTATAGTATGTCGAAAGATTTTGTAAAAAAACTTCATAGTATAGTATTTCGAAAAAAAGTCATAGTATAGTATGACTAAAAATTGTTAAAAAAACTTCATAGTATAGTATGTCAAAAAAAATCATAGTATCGTATGTTGGAGAAAAGTCATAGTATAGTATGGCGTAAAAGTCTGTAAAAAAAAGTCATACTACAGTGTGTCGAATAAATGTCATAGTATAGTATATCGAAATTTTTTGTAAAAAAACGTCATAGTATAGCATGTCGAAAAAAAGTCATGGTATAGTATGTCGAAAAAACTACATAGTATAGTATGTCGAAAAAAGGTCATAGTATAGTATGTCCAAAATACGTCATGGTATACTATGTCGAAAAAAAGTCATAGTATAGTATGTCGAAAAATGTTGTTAAAAAAACATAGTATAGTATGTTGAAAAAAAGTCATAGGAAAGTTTGTCGAAAAAAAGACATAGTGTAGCATGTCGAAAAAAAGTATAGTATAGTATGTCGAAAAAAAGTCATAGTATAGTATGTCTAAAATACTTCATAGTATAGTGTGTAGAAAAAAGTCATAGTATAGTATGTCAAAAAAAAGTCATAGTATAGTATGTTGAAAAATGTTGTTAAAATAACATCATAGTATAGTATGTCGAAAAAAGTCATAGTATAGTATGTCTAAAAAACGTCATAGTATAGTATCCCGAAAAAAGTCATAGTATAGTATGTCGAAAAAAAGTCATAATAAAGTATGACTAAAAATGTTGTAAAAAAAACGTCATAGTATAGTGTGTCAAAAAAAAAAGTCATAGTAAAGTATGTTGAAGAAAAGTCATAGTATAGTATGTTGAAAAAAAGTCAGTATATAGTGTCGAAAAAAATTATGTAAACATAAGTCATCGTATAGTATGTCGAAAAAAAGTCTTAGTATAGTGTGTCGAAAAAGTCCGTAAAAAAAGCCATAGTATAGTATGAAGAAAAAATGTCATAGTATAGTATGTCGAACATTTTTGTAAACAAAAATCATAGTATAGTATGTCGAAAAAAGACATAGTATAGTATGTCGAAAAAAAGTCATAGTATAGTATACGAAAAATTCTGTAAAAAAAAGTCATACTATAGTGTCGAAAAAAAGTCATAGTATAGCATGTCGAAAAATTCTGTAAAAAAAAGACATTCAATAATATGTCGAAAATGTCATAGCATAGTATGTCGAAAAATTTTGTAAAAAAAAGACTTACTATAGTATTTCGAAATGATGTCATAGTATAGTATGTCGAAAAAAAGTCATAGTATAGTATGTCAACATTTTTTGTAAAAAAACGTCATAGTATAGTATGTCGAAAAAACGTCTTAGTATAGTATGTTGAAGAAATTCAAAGTATAGTATGACGAAAAAGTCTGTAAAAAAAAGTCATACTATAGTGTGTCGAAAAAATGTCATAGTATAGTATGTCGAAATTTTTTGTAAAATAACGTGATAGTATAGCATGTCGAAAAAAAGTCATGGTATAGTATGTCGAAAAAACTACATAGTATAGTATGTCGAAAAAAGGTCATAGTATAGTATGTCCAAAATACGTCATGGTATACTATGTCGAAAAAACTACATAGTATAGTATGTCGAAAAAAAGTCATAGTATAGTATGTTGAAAAATTGTGTTAAAAAAAATCATAGTATAGTGTGTCGAAAAAATGTCATAGCATAGTATGTCGAAAAATTTTGTAAAAAAACGTCATAGTATAGCATGTCGAAAAAAAGTCATAGTATAGTATGTCGAAAAAACTACATAGTATAGTAGGTCTAAAAAACGTCATAGTATAGTATGTCGAAAAAAGTTATAGTATAGTATGTCTAAAAAAAGTCATAGTATAGTACGACTAAAAATTTTGTAAAAAAAAAGTCATAGTATAGTATGTCAAAAAAAGTCATAGTATAGTATGTTGAAGAAAAGTCATACTATAGTATGTCGAAAAAACTACATAGTATAGTAGGTCTAAAAAACGTCATAGTATAGCATGTCGAAAAAAAGTCATAGTATAGTACGTCGAAAAAAAACTACATAGTATAGTATGTCGAAAAAAGGTCATAGTATAGAATTTTAATACGTCATAGTATACTTTGGCGAAAAAAAGTAATAGTATAGTGTGGCGAAAAATTTCATAGTATAGTATGTCGAAAATTTTTGTAAACAAAAGTCATAGTATAGTATGTCGAAAAAAAGACTTAGTATAGTATGTCGAAAAAAAGTCATAGTATAGTATGTAGAAAATTCTGTAAAAAAAGTGTCATACTATAGTATGTCGGAAAAATATCATAGTGTAGTATGTCGAAAGATTTTGTAAAAAAACTTCATAGTATAGTATGTCGAAAAAAAGTCATAGTATAGTATGACTAAAAATTTTGTAAAAAAAACATCATAGTATAGTATGTCAAAAAAAAGTCATAGTATAGTATGTTGAAGAAAAGTCATACTATAGTATGTCGAAAAAGCGTATAAAAAAAGTCATACTATGGTGTGTCGAAAAAATGTCATAGTATAGTATGTCGCAAAATTTTGTATAAAAAACGGCATACTATAGTATGTCGAAAAAATATCATAGTATAGTATATCGAAAGATTTTGTAAAAAAACTTCATAGTAAAGTATGTCGAAAAAAAGTCATAGTATAGTATGACTAAAAATGTTGTTAAAAAAACGTCATAGTATAGTATGTTGAAGAAAAGTCATAGTATAGTATGTCGAAAAAGTCTGTAGAAAAAAGTCATACTATAGTGTGTCGAAAAAATGTCATAGTATAGTATGTCGAAAAATTTTGTATAAAAAATTTCATAGTATAGCATGTCGAAAAAAAGTCATAGTATAGTATGTCGAAAAAACTACATAGTATAGTATGTCGAAAAAAGGTCATAGTATAGTATGTCGAAAATACGTCATAGTATACTTTGTCGGAAAAAAGTCATAGTATAGTATGACTAAAAATTTTGTAAAAAAAACGTCATAGTATAGTATGTTGAAGAAAAGTCATAGTATAGTATGTCGAAGTCTGTAAAAAAAAGTCATACTATACTGTGTCGAAAAAATGTCATAGTATAGTCTGTCGAAAAATTTTGTATAAAAAATTTCATAGTATAGCATGTTGAAAAAAAGTCATAGTATAGTATGTCGAAAAAACTACATAGTATAGTATGTCGAAAAAAGGTCATAGTATAGTATGTCTAAAAGACGTCATAGTATACTTTGTCGAAAAAAACTCATAGTATAGAATGTTGAAAAATTGTTAAAAAAACATCATAGTATAGTATGTCGAAAAAAAGTCATAGTATAGTATGTCTAAAAAATGTCATAGTATAGTATGTCAAAAAAAAAGTCATAGTATAGTATTTTGTTAAAAATTTCATAGTATAGCATGTCGAAAAAAAGTCATAGTATAGTATATCGAAAAAACTACATAGTATAGTATGTCGAAAAAAGGTCATAGTATGTCTAAAATACGTCATAGTATACTTTGTCGAAAAAAAGTCATAGTATAGTATGTCTAAAAAATGTCATAGTATAGTATGTCAAAAAAAAAGTCTTAGTATAGTATTTTGTTAAAAAAACATAGTATAGTATGTTGAAAAAAAGTCATAGTAAAGTATGTCAAAAAAAAGACATAGTATTGTATGTCGAAAAAGTCTGTAAAAAAGTCATACTATAGTACGTCGAAAAAACTACATAGTATAGTATGTCGAAAAAAGGTCATAGTATAGAATGTCTAAAATACGTCATAGTATACTTTGTCGAAAAAAAGTCATAGTATAGTATGGCGAAAAATTTCATAGTATAGTACGTCGAAAATTTTTGTAAACAAAAGTCATAGTATAGTATGTCGAAAAAAAGACATAGTATAGTATGTTGAAAAAAAGTCATAGTATAGTATGTAGAAAATTCTGTAAAAAAAGTGTCATACTATAGTATGTCGGAAAAATATCATAGTGTAGTATGTCGAAAGATTTTGTAAAAAAACGTCATACTATAGTATGTCGAAAAAAAGTCATAGTATAGTATGACTAAAAATTTTGTAAAAAAAACGTCATAGTATAGTATGTCAAAAAAAAGTCATAGTATAGTATGTTGAAGAAAAGTCATACTATAGTATGTCGAAAAAGTCTACAAAAAAAAGTCATACTATAGTGTGTCGAAAAATGTCATAGTATAGTATGTTGAAATTTTTTGTAAAAAACGTTATAGTATAGCATGTCGAAAAAAAGTCATAGTATAGTATGTCGAAAAAACTACATAGTATAGTAGGTCTAAAAAACGTCATAGTATAGTATGTCGAAAAAAGTTATAGTATAGAATGTCTAAAAAAAGTCATAGTATAGTATGACTAAAAATTTTGTAAAAAAAACGTCATAGTATAGTATGTCAAAAAAAAGTCATAGTATAGTATGTTGAAGAAAAGTCATACTATAGTATGTCGAAAAAGCCTATAAAAAAAGTCATACTATGGTTTGTCGAAAAAATGTCATGGTATAGTATATCGAAAAATTTTGTGTAAAAAACGTCATACTATAGTATGTCGAAAAAATATCATAGTATAGTATATCGAAAAATTTTGTAAAAAAACTTCATAGTATAGTATGTCGAAAAAAAGTCATAGTATAGTATGACTAAAAATGTTGTTAAAAAACGTCATAGTATAGTATGTTGAAGAAAAGTCATAGTATAGTATGTCGAAAAAGTCTGTAGAAAAAAGTCATACTATAGTGTGTCGAAAAAATGTCATAGTATAGTATGTCGAAAAATTTTGTATTAAAAAATTTCATAGTATAGCATGTCGAAAAAAATTCATAGTATAGTATGTCGAAAAAACTACATAGTATAGTATGTCGAAAAAAGGTCATAGTATAGTATGTCTAAAATACGTCATAGTATATTTTGTCGGAAAAAAGTCATAGTATAGTATGACTAAAAATTTTGTAAAAAAAACGTCATAGTATAGTATGTTGAAGAAAAGCCATAGTATAGTATGTCGAAGTCTGTAAAAAAAAGTCATACTATAGTGTGTCGAAAAAATGTCATAGTATAGTCTGTCGAAAAATTTTGTATAAAAAATTTCATAGTATAGCATGTCGAAAAAAAGTCATAGTATAGTATGTCGAAAAAACTACATAGTATAGTATGTCGAAAAAAGGTCATAGTATAGTATGTCTAAAATACGTCATAGTATACTTTGTCGAAAAAAAGTCATAGTATAGTATGTCTAAAAAATGTCATAGTATAGTATGTCAAAAAAAAAGTCTTAGTATAGTATTTTGTTAAAAAAACATAGTATAGTATGTTGAAAAAAAGTCATATTAAAGTATGTCAAAAAAAAGACATAGTATTGTATGTCGAAAAAGTCTGTAAAAAAGTCATACTATAGTATGTCGAAAAAACTACATAGTATAGTATGTCGAAAAAAGGTCATAGTATAGAATGTCTAAAATACGTCATAGTATACTTTGTCGAAAAAAAGTCATAGTATAGTATGGCGAAAAATTTCATAGTATAGTATGTCGAAAATTTTTGTAAACAAAAGTCATAGTATAGTATGTCGAAAAAAAGACATAGTATAGTATGTAGAAAATTCTGTAAAAAAAGTGTCATACTATAGTATGTCGGAAAAATATCATAGTGTAGTATGTCGAAAGATTTTGTAAAAAAACGTCATACTATAGTATGTCGAAAAAAAGTCATAGTATAGTATGACTAAAAATTTTGTAAAAAAAACGTCATAGTATAGTATGTCAAAAAAAAGTCATAGTATAGTATGTTGAAGAAAAGTCATACTATAGTATGTCGAAAAAGTCTACAAAAAAAAGTCATACTATAGTGTGTCGAAAAATGTCATAGTATAGTATGTTGAAATTTTTTGTAAAAAACGTTATAGTATAGCATGTCGAAAAAAAGTCATAGTACAGTATGTCGAAAAAACTACATAGTATAGTAGGTCTAAAAAACGTCATAGTATAGTATGTCGAAAAAAGTTATAGTATAGAATGTCGAAAAAAACTCATAGTATAGTATGTTTTTAAAAATTGTTAAAAAAACATAGTATAGTATGTCGAAAAAAAGTTATAGTTTAGTATGTCTAAAAAATGTCATAGTATAGTATGTCAAAAAAAAAGTCATAGTATAGTATTTTGTTAAAAAAACATAGTATAGTGTGTTGAAAAAAAGTCATAGTAAAGTATGTCAAAAAAAAGACTATTGTATGTCGAAAAAGTCTGTAAAAAAGTCATACTATAGTATGTCGAAAAAATGTCATAGTATAGTATGTCGAAAAATTTTATATAAAAAACGTCATAGTATAGCATGTCGAAAAAAAGTCATAGTATAGTACGTCGAAAAAACTACATAGTATAGTATGTCGAAAAAAGGTCGAAGTATAGAATGTCTAAAATACGTCATAGTATACTTTGTCGAAAAAAAGTCATAGTATAGTATGGCGAAAAATTTCATAGTATAGTATGTCGAAAATTTTTGTAAACAAAAGTCATAGTATAGTATGTCGAAAAAAAGACATAGTATAGTATGTCGAAAAAAAGTCATAGTATAGTATGTAGAAAATTCTGTAAAAAAAGTGTCATACTATAGTATGTCGGAAAAATATCATAGTGTAGTATGTCGAAAGATTTTGTAAAAAAACTTCATAGAATAGTATGTCGAAAAAAAGTCATAGTATAGTATGACTAAAAATTTTGTAAAAAAAACGTCATAGTATATTATGTCAAAAAAAAGTCATAGTATCGTATGTTGAAGAAAAGTCATACTATAGTATGTCGAAAAAGTCTACAAAAAAAAGTCATACTATAGTGTGTCGAAAAATGTCATAGTATAGTATGTCGAAAAATTTTGTATAAAAAACGTCATACTATAGTATGTCGAAAAAAAGTCATAGTATAGTATGACTAAAAATTTTGTAAAAAAAACTTTATAGTATAGTATGTCAAAAAAAAGTCATAGTATAGTATGTTGAAGAAAAGTCATACTATAGTGTGTCGAAAAATGTCATAGTATAGTATGTCGAAGTTTGCATGTCGAAAAAAAGTCATAGTATAGTATGTCGAAAAAACTACATAGTATAGTATGTCTAAAAAACGTCATAGTATAGTATGTCGAAAAAAGTCATAGTATAGTATGTCGAAAAAAAGTCATAGTATAGTATGACTAAAAATTTTGTAAAAAAAACGTCATAGTATAGTGTGTCAAAAAAAAGTCATAGTATAGTATGACTACAAATTTTGTAAAAAAAAAGTCATAGTATAGTATGTCAAAAAAAAGTCATAATATAGTATGTTGAAGAAAAGTCATACTATAGTATGTCGAAAAAGCCTATAAAAAAAAGTCATACTATGGTATGTCGAAAAAATGTCATAGTATAGTATGTCGAAAAATTTTGTATAAAAAACGTCATACTATAGTATGTCGAAAAAATATCATAGTATAGTATGTCGAAAGATTTTGTAAAAAAACTTCATAGTATAGTATGTCGAAAAAAAGTGATAGTATAGTATGACTAAAAATTTTGCAAAGAAAACGTCATAGTATAGTATGTCGAAAAATTTTGTATAAAAAATTTCATAGTATAGCATGTCGAAAAAAAGTCATAGTATAGTATGTCGAAAAAACTACATAGTATAGTATGTCGAAAAAAGGTCATAGTATAGTATGTCTAAAATACGTCATAGTATACTTTGTCGGAAAAAAGTCATAGTATAGTATGTTGAAAAATTGTTAAAAAAACATCATAGTATAGTATGTCGAAAAAAAGTCATAGTATAGTATGACAAAAAATTTTGTAAAAAAAACGTCATAGTATAGTATGTTGAAGAAAAGTCATAGTATACTATGTCGAAAAGTCTGTAAAAAAAAGTCATACAATAGTGTGTCGAAAAAATGTCATAGTATAGTATGTCGAAAAATTTTGTACCAAAAATTTCAGTTTAGCATGTTGAAGAAAAGTCATAGTATAGTATGTTGAAAAATTGTTAAAAAAACATCATAGTATAGTATGTCGAAAAAAAGTCATAGTATAGTATGTCTAAAAAATGTCATAGTATAGTATGTCGAAAAAAAAGTCATAGTATAGTATTTTGTTAAAAAAACATAGTATTGTATGTTGAAAAAAAGTCATAGTAAAGTATGTCGAAAAAAAGACAGTATTGTATGTCGAAAAAGTCTGTAAAAAAGTCATACTATAGTATGTCTAAAAAATGTCATAGTATAGTATGTCGAAAAATTTTATATAAAAAACGTCATAGTATAGCATGTCGAAAAAAAGTCATAGTATAGAACGTCGAAAAAACTACATAGTATAGTATGTCGAAAAAAGGTCATAGTATAGAATGTCTAAAATACGTCATAGTATACTTTGTCGAAAAAAAGGCATAGTATAGTATGGCGAAAAATTTCATAGTATAGTATGTCGAAATTTTTTGTAAACAAAAGTCATAGTATAGTATGTCGAAAAAAAGACATAGTATAGTATGTAAAAAAATTCTGTAAAAAAAGTGTCATACTATAGTATGTCGGAAAAATATCATAGTATAGTATGTCGAAAGATTTTGTAAAAAAACTTCATAGTATAGTATGTCGAAAAAAAGTCATAGTATAGTATGACTAAAAATTTTGTAAAAAAACGTCATAGTATAGTATGTCAAAAAAAAGTCACAGTATAGTATGTTGAAGAAAAGTCATACTATAGTATGTCGAAAAAGTCTACAAAAAAAAGTCATACTATAGTGTGTCGAAAAATGTCATAGTATAGCATGTCGAAAAATTTTGTATAAAAAATTTCATAGTATAGCATGTCGAAAAAAAGTCATAGTATAGTATGTCTAAAAAATGTCATAGTATAGTATGTCGAAAAAAAGTCATAGTATAGTATGTTGAAAAAAAGACATAGTATAGTATGTCAAAAAAAAGTCATAGTATAGTATGTTGAAGAAAAGTCATACTATAGTATGTTGAAAAAGCCTATAAAAAAAGTCATACTATAGTATGTCGAAAAAATATCATAGTAGAGTATGTCGAAAGATTTTGTAAAAAAACTTCATAGTATAGTATGTCGAAAAAAAGTCTTAGTATAGTATGACTAAAAATGTTGTAAAAAAAACGTCATAGTATAGTATGTCGAAAAAAAGTCATAGTATAGTATGTCGAAAAAACTACATAGTATAGTATGTCGAAAAAAGGTCATAGTATAGTATGTCTAAAATACGTCATAGTATACTTTGTCGGAAAAAAGTCATAGTATAGTATGTTGAAAAATTGTTAAAAAAACATCATAGTATAGTATGTCGAAAAAAAGTCATAGTATAGTATGACTAAAAATTTTGTAAAAAAAACGTCATAGTATAGTATGTTGAAGAAAAGTCATAGTATTGTATGTCGAAAAAGTCTGTAAAAAAAAGTCATACAATAGTGTGTCGAAAAAATGTCATAGTATAGTATGTCGAAAAATTTTGTATAAAAAATTTCATAGTTTAGCATGTTGAAGAAAAGTCATAGTATAGTATGTTGAAAAATTGTTAAAAAAACATCATAGTATAGTATGTAGAAAAAAAGTCATAGTATAGTGTGTCTAAAAAATGTCATAGTATAGTAGGTCGAAAAAAAAGTCATAGTATAGTATTTTGTTAAAAAAACATAGTATTGTATGTTGAAAAAAGTCATAGTAAAGTATGTCGAAAAAAAGACAGTATTGTATGTCGAAAAAGTCTGTAAAAAAGTCATACTATAGTATGTCGAAAAAGTCTGTAAAAAAAAGCCATACTATAGTGTGTCGAAAAAATGTCATAGTATAGTATGTCGAAAAATTTTGTATAAAAAATTTCATAGTATAGCATGTCGAAAAAAAGTCATAGTATAGTATGTCTAAAAAATGTCATAGTATAGTATGTCGAAAAAAAGTCATAGTATAGTATGTTGAAAAAAAGACATAGTATAGTATGTCAAAAAAAAGTCATAGTATAGTATGTTGAAGAAAAGTCATACTATAGTATGTTGAAAAAGCCTATAAAAAAAGTCATACTATAGTATGTCTAAAAAATGTCATAGTATAGTATGTCGAAAAAAAGTCATAGTATAGTATGTCGAAAAAAAGTCATAGTATAGTATGACTAAAAATGTTGTAAAAAAAACGTCATAGTATAGTATGTTGAAGAAAAGTCATAGTATAGTATGTCGAAAAAAAGACATAGTATAGTATGTCGAAAAAAAGTCATAGTATAGTATGTTTAAAAAGTCTGTAAAAAAAAGCCATACTATAGTGTCGAAAAAATGTCATAGTATAGTATGTCGAAAAATTTTATATAAAAAACGTCATAGTATAGCATGTCGAAAAAAAGTCATAGTATAGTACGTCGAAAAAACTACATAGTATAGTATGTCGAAAAAAGGTCATAGTATAGAATGTCTAAAATACGTCATAGTATACTTTGTCGAAAAAAAGTCCTAGTATAGTATGGCGAAAAATTTCATAGTATAGTATGTCGAAAATTTTTGTAAACAAAAGTCATAGTATAGTTTGTCGAAAAAAAGACAGTATAGTATGTCGAAAAAAAGTCATAGTATAGTATGTAGAAAAATTCTGTAAAAAAAGTGTCATACTATAGTATGTCGGAAAAATATCATACTATAGTATGTCGAAAGATTTTGTAAAAAAACTTCATAGTATAGTATGTCGAAAAAAAGTCATAGTATAGTATGACTAAAAATTTTGTAAAAAAAAAGTCATAGTATAGTATGTCAAAAAAAAGTCATAGTATAGTATGTTGAAGAAAAGTCATACTATAGTATGTCGAAATAGTCTACAAAAAAAAGTCATACTATAGTGTCGAAAAATGTCATAGTATAGTATGTCGAAAGATTTTGTAAAAAAACTTCATTGTATAGTATGTCGAAAAAAAGTCATAGTATAGTATGTCGAAAAAATGTCATAGTATAGTATGTCGAAACATTTTGTATAAAAAATTTCATAGTATAGCATGTCGAAAAAAAGTCATAGTACAGTATGTCGAAAAAACTACATAGTATAGTATGTCGAAAAAAGGTCATAGTATAGTATGTCTAAAATACGTCATAGTATACTTTGTCGAAAAAAACTCATAGTATAGTATGTTGAAAAATTGTTAAAAAACATCATAGTATAGAATGTCGAAAAAAAGTCATAGTATAGTATGTCTAAAAAACGTCATAGTATAGTATGTCGAAAAAAAAGTCATAGTATAGTATTTTGTTAAAAAAACATAGTATAGTATGTTGAAAAAAAGTCATAGTAAAGTATGTCGAAAAAAAGACATAGTATAGTATGTCGAAAAAGTCTGTAAAAAAGTCATACTATAGTATGTCGAAAAAATGTCATAGTATAGTATGTCGAAAAATTTTATATAAAAAACGTCATAGTAAAGCATGTCGAAAAAAAGTCATAGTATAGTACGTTGAAAAAACTACGTAGTATAGTATGTCGAAAAAAGGTCATAGTATAGTATGTCTAAAATACGTCATAGTATACTTTGTCGAAAAAAAGTCATAGTATAGTATGTTGAAAAATTGTTAAAAAAACATCATTATAGTATGTCGAAAAAAGTCATAGTATAGTATGTCTTAAAAAACGTCATAGTATAGTATGTTGAAAAAACTCATAGTATAGTATGTCGAAAAAAATTCATAGTATAGTATGACTAAAAATGTTGTAAAAAAAACGTCATAGTATAGTGTGTCAAAAAAAAGTCATAGTATAGTATGTTGAAGAAAAGTCGTGGTATAGTATGTCGAAAAAGTCTGTAAAAAAAAGTCATACTATAGTGTGTCGAAAAAATTTCATCGTATAGTATGTCGAAAATTTTTGTAAAAAAAGTCATGGTATAGCATGTCGAAAAAAAGTCATAATATAGTATGTCGAAAAAAACTACATAGTATAGTATGTCTAAAAAACGTTATAGTATAGTATGTCGAAAAAAGTCATAGTATAGTATGTTGAAGAAAAGTCATAGTATAGTATATCGAAAAAGTCTGTAAAAAATGTCATACTATAGTGTGTCGAAAAAATGTCATAGTATAGTATGTCAAAATATTTTGTAAAAAAACGTCATAGTATAGCATGTCGAAAAAAAGTCATAGTATAGTATGTCGAGAAAAAACTACATAGTATAGTATGTCTAAAATACGTCATAGTATAGTATGTCGAAAAAAGTCATAGTATAGTATGTCGAAAAAAAGTCATAGTATAGTATGTTGAAAAATTGTTAAAAAAACATAGTATAGTATGTTGAAAAAAAGTCATAGTAAAGTATGTCGAAAAAAAGACAGTATAGTATGTCAAAAAAAAGTCATAGTATAGTATGTTGAAGAAAAGTCATACTATAGTATGTCGAAAAAGCCTATAAAAAAAGTCATACTATAGTGGCGAAAAAATGTCACAGTATAGTATGTCGAAAAATTTTGTATAAAAAACGTCATACTATAGTATGTTGAAAAAATATCATGTATGTCGAAAGATTTTGTAAAAAAACTTCATAGTATAGTATGTCGAAAAAAAGTCATAGTATAGTATGACTAAAAATTTTGTAAAAAAAACGTCATAGTATAGTATGTTGAAGAAAAGTCATAGTATAGTATGTCGAAAAAGTCTGTAAAAAAAAGTCATACTATAGTGTGTCGAAAAAATGTCATAGTATAGTATGTCGAAAAAACTACATAGTATAGTATGTCGAAAAAAGGTCATAGTATAGTATGTCTAAAAAGTCTGTAAAAAAAAGTCATACTATAGTGTGTCGAAAAAATGTCATAGTATAGTATGTCGAAAAATGTTGTATAAAAAATTTCATAGTATAGCATGTCGAAAAAAAGTCATAGTATAGTATGTCGAAAAAACTACATAGTATAGTTTGTTGTAAAAAAAGTCATAGTATAGTATGGCGAAAAATTTCATGTTATAGTATGTCGAAAATTTTTGAAAATAGTATAGTATGTCGAAAAAAAAAAAATAGTATAGTACGTCGAAAAAAAGTCATAGTATAGTATGTAGAAAAATTCTGTAAAAAAAGTGTCATACTAGAGTATGTCAGAAAAATATCATAGTATAGTATGTCGAAAGATTTTGTAAAAAAACTTCATAGTATAGTATGTCGAAAAAAAGTCATAGAATAGTATGACTAAAAATTTTGTAAAAAAAACGTCATAGTATAGTATGTCAAAAAAAAGTCATAGTATAGTATGTTGAAGAAAAGTCATACTATAGTATGTCGAAAAAGTCTATAAAAAAAAGTCATACTATAGTGTGTCGAAAAATGTCATAGTATAGTATGTCGAAATTTTTTGTAAAAAACGTTTTAGTATAGCATGTCGAAAAAAAGTCTTGGTATAGTATGTCGAAAAAACTACATAGTATAGTATGTCTAAAAAACGTCATAGTATAGTATGTCGAAAAAAGTCATAGTATAGTATGTCGAAAAAAAGTCATAGTATAGTATGACTAAAAATTTTGTAAAAAAACGTCATAGTATAGTGTGTCAAAAAAAACTCATAGGATAGTATGACTAAAAATGTTGTAAAAAAAAAGTCATAGTATAGTATGTTGAAGAAAAGTGATACTATAGTATGTCGAAAAAGCCTATAAAAAAAAGTCATACTATAGTGTGTCGAAAAAATGTCACAGTATAGTATGTCGAAAAATTTTGTATAAAAAACATCAGACTATAGTATGTCGAAAAAATATCATAGTATAGTATGTCGAAAGATTTTGTAAAAAAACTTCATAGTATGTCGAAAAAAAATCATAGTATAGTATGACTAAAAATTTTGTAAAAAAAACGTCATAGTATAGTATTTTATTTATTTATTTATTTAAAAGGGACCATGTACAGTTTAAACATAAATGTCACCATTTGATGCACTGTAACAGATTATAGCTTTAAGCTAATTCACATCTGTAGTCCCTTGGCAGGTCAAGACAAACATACTTTAAGTATGTTGAAGAAAAGTCATAGTATAGTATGTCGAAAAAGTCTGTAAAAAAAAGTCATACTATAGTGTGTCGAAAAAATGTCATAGTATAGTATGCCGAAAAAAGGTCATAGTATAGAATGTCCAAAATATGTCATAGTATACTTTGTCGAAAAAAAGTCATAGTATAGTATGGCGAAAAATTTCATAGTATAGTATGTCGAAAATTTTTGTAAACAAAAGTCATAGTATAGTATGTCGAAAAAAAAACATAGTATAGTATGTTGAAAAAAAGTCATAGTAAAGTATGTCGAAAAAAAGACATAGTATAGTATGTCGAAAAAGTCTGTAAAAAAGTCATACTATAGTATGTCGAAAAAATGTCATAGTATAGTATGTCGAAAAATTTTATATAAAAAACGTCATAGTATAGCATGTCGAAAAAAAGTCATAGTATAGTACGTCGAAAAAACTACATAGTATAGTATGTCAAAAAAAGGTCATAGTGTAGTATGTCTAAAATACGTCATAGTATACTTTGTCGAAAAAAAGTCATAGTATAGTATGTTGAAAAATTGTTAAAAAAACATCATTATAGTATGTCGAAAAAAGTCATAGTATAGTATGTCTAAAAAACGTCATAGTATAGTATGTTGAAAAAACTCATAGTATAGTATGTCGAAAAAAATTCATTGTATAGTATGACTGAAAATGTTGTAAAAAAAACGTCATAGTATAGTGTGTCAAAAAAAAGTCATAGTATAGTATGTTGAAGAAAAGTCGTGGTATAGTATGTCGAAAAAGTCTGTAAAAAAAAGTCATACTATAGTGTGTCGAAAAAATTTCATCGTATAGTATGTCGAAAATTTTTGTAAAAAACGTCATGGTATAGCATGTCGAAAAAAAAGTCATAGTATAGTATGTCGAAAAAACTACATAGTATAGTATGTCTAAAAAACGTTATAGTATAGTATGTCGAAAAAAGTCATAGTATAGTATGTTGAAGAAAAGTCATAGTACAGTATGTCGAAAAAGTCTGTAAAAAAATGTCATACTATAGTGTGTCGAAAAAATGTCATAGTGTAGTATGTCAAAAAATTTTGTAAAAACACGTCATAGTATAGCATGTCGAAAAAAAGTCATAGTATAGTATGTCGAGAAAAAACTACATAGTATAGTATGTCTAAAATACGTCATAGTATAGTATGTCGAAAAAAGTCATAGTATAGTATGTCGAAAAAAAGTCATAGTATAGTACGTTGAAAAATTGTTAAAAAAACATAGTATAGTATGTTGAAAAAAAGTCATAGTAAAGTATGTCGAAAAAAAGACATAGTATAGTATGTCAAAAAAAAGTCATAGTATAGTATGTTGAAGAAAAGTCATACTATAGTATGTCGAAAAAGCCTATAAAAAAAGTCATACTATAGTGTCGAAAAAATGTCACAGTATAGTATGTCGAAAAATTTTGTATAAAAAACGTCATACTATAGTATGTCGAAAAAATATCATAGTATAGTATGTCGAAAGATTTTGTAAAAAAACTTCATAGTATAGTATGTCGAAAAAAAGTCATAGTATAGTATGACTAAAAATTTTGTAAAAAAAACGTCATAGTATAGTATGTTGAAGAAAAGTCATAGTATAGTATGTCGAAAAAGTCTGTAAAAAAAAGTCATACTATAGTGTGTCGAAAAAATGTCATAGTATAGTATGTCGAAAAAACTACATAGTATAGTATGTCGAAAAAAGGTCATAGTATAGTATGTCTAAAATATGTCATAGTATACTTTGTCGAAAAAAAGTCATAGTATAGTATGTTGAAAAATTGTTAAAAAATATTCATAGTATAGTATGTCGAAAAAAAGTCATAGTATAGTATGTCGAAAAAGTCTGTAAAAAAAAGTCATACTATAGTGTGTCGAAAAAATGTCATCGTATAGTATGTCGAAAAATGTTGTATAAAAACTTTCATAGTATAGCATGTCGAAAAAAAGTCATAGTATAGTATGTCGAAAAAACTACATAGTATAGTTTGTTGAAAAAAAAGTCATAGTATAGTATGGCGAAAAATTTCATAGTATAGTATGTCGAAAATTTTTTAAAATAGTATAGTATGTCGAAAAAAAAAAAATAGTATAGTACGTCGAAAAAAAGTCATAGTATAGTATGTAGAAAAATTCTGTAAAAAAAGTGTCATACTAGAGTATGTCAGAAAAATATCATAGTATAGTATGTCGAAAGATTTTGTAAAAAAACTTCATAGTATAGTTTGTCGAAAAAAAGTCATAGAATAGTATGACTAAAAATTTTGTAAAAAAAAGTCATAGTATAGTATGTCAAAAAAAAGTCATAGTATAGTATGTTGAAGAAAAGTCATACTATAGTATGTCGAAAAAGTCTATAAAAAAAAGTCATACTATAGTGTGTCGAAAAATGTCATAGTATAGTATGTCGAAATTGTTTGTAAAAAACGTTTTAGTATAGCATGTCGAAAAAAAGTCTTGGTATAGTATGTCGAAAAAACTACATAGTATAGTATGTCTAAAAAACGTCATAGTATAGTATGTCGAAAAAAGTCATAGTATAGTATGTCGAAGAAAAGTCATACTATAGTATGTCGAAAAAGCCTATAAAAAAAGTCATACTATAGTGTCGAAAAAATGTCACAGTATAGTATGTCGAAAAATTTTGTATAAAAAACGTCATACTATAGTATGTCGAAAAAATATCATAGTATAGTATGTCGAAAGATTTTGTAAAAAAACTTCATAGTATAGTATGTCGAAAAAAAGTCATAGTATAGTATGACTAAAAATTTTGTAAAAAAAACGTCATAGTATAGTATGTTGAAGAAAAGTCATAGTATAGTATGTCGAAAAAGTCTGTAAAAAAAAGTCATACTATAGTGTGTCGAAAAAATGTCATAGTATAGTATGTCGAAAAAACTACATAGTATAGTATGTCGAAAAAAGGTCATAGTATAGTATGTCTAAAATATGTCATAGTATACTTTGTCGAAAAAAAGTCATAGTATAGTATGTTGAAAAATTGTTAAAAAATATTCATAGTATAGTATGTCGAAAAAAAGTCATAGTATAGTATGTCGAAAAAGTCTGTAAAAAAAAGTCATACTATAGTGTGTCGAAAAAATGTCATCGTATAGTATGTCGAAAAATGTTGTATAAAAACTTTCATAGTATAGCATGTCGAAAAAAAGTCATAGTATAGTATGTCGAAAAAACTACATAGTATAGTTTGTTGAAAAAAAAGTCATAGTATAGTATGGCGAAAAATTTCATAGTATAGTATGTCGAAAATTTTTTAAAATAGTATAGTATGTCGAAAAAAAAAAATAGTATAGTACGTCGTATGTCTAAAATACGTCATAGTATACTCTGACGAAAAAAAGTCATAGTATAGTATGTTGAAAAATTGTTAAAAAATATTCATAGTATAGTATGTCGAAAAAAAGTCATAGTATAGTATGTCGAAAAAGTCTGTAAAAAAAAGCCATACTATAGTGTGTCGAAAAAATGTCATAGTATAGTATGTCGAAAAATTTTATATAAAAAACGTCATAGTATAGCATGTCGAAAAAAAGTCATAGTATAGTACTTCGAAAAAACTACATAGTATAGTATGTCGAAAAAAGGTCATAGTATAGAATGTCTAAAATACGTCATAGTATACTTTGTCGAAAAAAAGTCATAGTATAGTATGGCGAAAAATTTCATAGTATAGTATGTCGAAAATTTTTGTAAACAAAAGTCATAGTATAGTATGTCGAAAAAAAAACATAGTATAGTATGTTGAAAAAAGTCATAGTAAAGTATGTCGAAAAAAAGACATAGTATAGTATGTCGAAAAAGTCTGTAAAAAAATCATACTATAGTATGTCGAAAAAATGTCATAGTATAGTATGTCGAAAAATTTTATATAAAAAACGTCATAGTATAGCATGTCGAAAAAAAGTCATAGTATAGTACGTCGAAAAAACTACATAGTATAGTATGTCAAAAAAAGGTCATAGTATAGTATGTCTAAAATACGTCATAGTATACTTTGTCGAAAAAAAGTCATAGTATAGTATGTTGAAAAATTGTTAAAAAAACATCATTATAGTGTGTCGAAAAAAGTCATAGTATAGTATGTCTAAAAAACGTCATAGTATAGTATGTTGAAAAAAACTCATAGTATAGTATGTCGAAAAAAATTCATAGTATAGTATGACTAAAAATGTTGTAAAAAAAACGTCATAGTATAGTGTGTCAAAAAAAAGTCATAGTATAGTATGTTGAAGAAAAGTCGTGGTATAGTATGTCGAAAAAGTCTGTAAAAAAAAGTCATACTATATGTCGAAAAAATTTCATCGTATAGTATGTCGAAAATTTTTGTAAAAAACGTCATGGTATAGCATGTCGAAAAAAAAGTCATAGTATAGTATGTCGAAAAAACTACATAGTATAGTATGTCTAAAAAAACGTTATAGTATAGTATGTCGAAAAAAGTCATAGTATAGTATGTCGAAAAAAAGTCATAGTATAGTATGACTAAAAATTTTGTAAAAAAAACATCATAGTATAGTGTGTCAAAAAAAAGTCATAGTATAGTATGACTACAAATTTTGTAAAAAAAAACGTCATAGTATAGTATGTCAAAAAAAAAGTCATAGTATAGTATGTTGAAGAAAAGTCATACTATAGTATGTCGAAAAAGCCTATAAAAAAAAGTCATACTATGGTGTGTCGAAAAAATGTCATAGTATAGTATGTCGAAAAATTTTGTATAAAAAATTTCATAGTATAGCATGTCGAAAAAAAGTCATAGTATAGTATGGCGAAAAATTTCATAGTATAGTATGTCGCAAATTTTTGAAATAGTATAGTATGTCGAAAAAAAGACATAGTATAGTATGTCGAAAAAAGTCATAGTATAGTATGTCTAAAAAACGTCATAGTATAGTATGTCTAAAAAACGTCATAGTATAGTATGTCGAAAAAAAAGTCATAGTATAGTATTTTGTTAAAAAAACATAGTATAGTATGTTGAAAAAAAGTCATAGTAAAGTATGTCGAAAAAAAGACATAGTATAGTATGTCGAAAAAGTCTGTAAAAAAGTCATACTATAGTATGTCGAAAAAATGTCATAGTATAGTATGTCGAAAAATTTTATATAAAAAACGTCATAGTATAGCATGTCGAAAAAAGTCATAGTATAGTACGTCGAAAAAACTACATAGTATAGTATGTCAAAAAAAGGTCATAGTATAGTATGTCTAAAATACGTCATAGTATACTTTGTCGAAAAAAAGTCATAGTATAGTATGTTGAAAAATTGTTAAAAAAACATCATTATAGTATGTCGAAAAAAGTCATAGTATAGTATGTCTAAAAAACGTCATAGTATAGTATGTTGAAAAAACTCATAGTATAGTATGTCGAAAAAAATTCATAGTATAGTATGACTAAAAATGTTGTAAAAAAAACGTCATAGTATAGTGTGTCAAAAAAAAGTCATAGTATAGTATGTTGAAGAAAAGTCGTGGTATAGTATGTCGAAAAAGTCTGTAAAAAAAAGTCATACTATAGTGTGTCGAAAAAATTTCATCGTATAGTATGTCGAAAATTTTTGTAAACAACGTCATGGTATAGCATGTCGAAAAAAAGTCATAGTATAGTATGTCGAAAAAACTACATAGTATAGTATGTCTAAAAAACGTTATAGTATAGTATGTCGAAAAAAGTCATAGTATAGTATGTTGAAGAAAAGTCATAGTACAGTATGTCGAAAAAGTCTGTAAAAAAATGTCATACTATAGTGTGTCGAAAAAATGTCATAGTGTAGTATGTCAAAAAATTTTGTAAAAAAACGTCATAGTATAGCATGTCGAAAAAAAGTCATAGTATAGTATGTCGAGAAAAAACTACATAGTATAGTATGTCTAAAATACGTCATAGTATAGTATGTCGAAAAAAGTCATAGTATAGTATGTCGAAAAAAAGTCATAGTATAGTATGACTAAAAATTTTGTAAAAAAAAACATCATAGTATGGTGTGTCAAAAAAAAGTCATAGCATAGTATGACTACAAATTTTGTAAAAAAAAAAGTCATAGTATAGTATGACTACAAATTTTGTAAAAAAAAACGTCATAGTATAGTATGTCAAAAAAAAAGTCATAGTATAGTATGTTGAAGAAAAGTCATACTATAGTATGTCGAAAAAGCCTATAAAAAAAAGTCATACTATGGTGTGTCGAAAAAATGTCATAGTATAGTATGTCGAAAAATTTTGTATAAAAAACGTCATACTATAGTATATCGAAAAAATATCATAGTATAGTATGTCGAAAGATTTTGTAAAAAAACTTCATAGTATAGTATGTCGAAAAAAAGTCATAGTATAGTATGACTAAAAATTTTGTAAAAAAACGTCATAGTATAGTATGTTGAAGAAAAGTCATAGTATAGTATGTCGAAAAAGTCTGTAAAAAAAAGTCATACTCTAGTGTGTCGAAAAAATGTCATAGTATAGTATGTCGAAAAATTTTGTATAAAAAATTTCATAGTATAGCATGTCGAAAAAAAGTCATAGTATAGTATGTCGAAAAAACTACATAGTATAGTTTGTCGAAAAAAAGTCATAGTATAGTATGGCGAAAAATTTCATAGTATAGTATGTCGCAAATTTTTGAAATAGTATAGTATGTCGAAAAAAAGACATAGTATAGTACGTCGAAAAAAAGTCATAGTACAGTATGTAGAAAAATTCTGTAAAAAAAGTGTCATACTATAGTATGTCAGAAAAATATCATAGTATAGTATGTCGAAAGATTTTGTAAAAAAACTTCATAGTATAGTATGTCGAAAAAAAGTCATAGTATAGTATGTTGAAGAAAAGTCATACTATAGTATGTCGAAAAAGTCTATAAAAAAAAGTCATACTATAGTGTGTCGAAAAATGTCATAGTATAGTATGTCGAAATTTTTTGTAAAAAACGTTATAGTATAGCATGTCGAAAAAAAGTCATAGTATAGTATGTCGAAAAAAGTCATAGTATAGTATATCAAAAAAAAGTCATAGTATAGTATGACTAAAAATTTTTTAAAAAAAACGTCATAGTATAGTGTGTCAAAAAAAAGTCATAGTATAGTATGACTACAAATTTTGTAAAAAAAACATCATAGTATAGTATGTCAAAAAAAAGTCATAGTATAGTATGTTGAAGAAAAGTCATACTATAGTATGTCGAAAAAGCCTATAAAAAAAAGTCATACTATGGTGTGTCGAAAAAATGTCATAGTATAGTATGTCGAAAGATTTTGTAAACAACTTCGTAGTATAGTATGTCGAAAAAAAGTCATAGTATAGTACGTCGAAAAAACTACATAGTATAGTATGTCGAAAAAAGGTCATAGTATAGAATGTCTAAAATACGTCATAGTATACTTTGTCGAAAAAAAGTCATAGTATAGTATGGCGAAAAATTTCATAGTATAGTATGACTACAAATTTTGTAAAAAAAAAAGTCATAGTATAGTATGACTACAAATTTTGTAAAAAAAAACGTCATAGTATAGTATGTCAAAAAAAAAGTCATAGTATAGTACGTCGAAAAAACTACATAGTATAGTATGTCAAAAAAGGTCATAGTATAGTATGTCTAAAATACGTCATAGTATACTTTGTCGAAAAAAAGTCATAGTATAGTATGTTGAAAAATTGTTAAAAAAACATCATTATAGTATGTCGAAAAAAGTCATAGTATAGTATGTCTAAAAAACGTCATAGTATAGTATGTTGAAAAAAACTCATAGTATAGTATGTCGAAAAAAATTCATAGTATAGTATGACTAAAAATGTTGTAAAAAAAACGTCATAGTATAGTGTGTCAAAAAAAAGTCATAGTATAGTATGTTGAAGAAAAGTCGTGGTATAGTATGTCGAAAAAGTCTGTAAAAAAAAGTCATACTATATGTCGAAAAAATTTCATCGTATAGTATGTCGAAAATTTTTGTAAAAAACGTCATGGTATAGCATGTCGAAAAAAAAGTCATAGTATAGTATGTCGAAAAAACTACATAGTATAGTATGTCTAAAAAAACGTTATAGTATAGTATGTCGAAAAAAGTCATAGTATAGTATGTCGAAAAAAAGTCATAGTATAGTATGACTAAAAATTTTGTAAAAAAAACATCATAGTATAGTGTGTCAAAAAAAAGTCATAGTATAGTATGACTACAAATTTTGTAAAAAAAAAAGTCATAGTATAGTATGACTACAAATTTTGTAAAAAAAAACGTCATAGTATAGTATGTCAAAAAAAAAGTCATAGTATAGTATGTTGAAGAAAAGTCATACTATAGTATGTCGAAAAAGCCTATAAAAAAAAGTCATACTATGGTGTGTCGATAAAATGTCATAGTATAGTATGTCGAAAAATTTTGTATAAAAAATTTCATAGTATAGCATGTCGAAAAAAAGTCATAGTATAGTATGTCGAAAAAACTACATAGTATAGTTTGTCGAAAAAAAGTCATAGTATAGTATGGCGAAAAATTTCATAGTATAGTGTGTCGCAAATTTTTGAAATAGTATAGTATGTCGAAAAAAAGACATAGTATAGTATGTCGAAAAAAGTCATAGTATAGTATGTCTAAAAAACGTCATAGTATAGTATGTCTAAAAAACGTCATAGTATAGTATGTCGAAAAAAAAGTCATAGTATAGTATTTTGTTAAAAAAACATAGTATAGTATGTTGAAAAAAAGTCATAGTAAAGTATGTCGAAAAAAAGACATAGTATAGTATGTCGAAAAAGTCTGTAAAAAAGTCATACTATAGTATGTCGAAAAAATGTCATAGTATAGTATGTCGAAAAATTTTATATAAAAAACGTCATAGTATAGCATGTCGAAAAAAGTCATAGTATAGTACGTCGAAAAAACTACATAGTATAGTATGTCAAAAAAAGGTCATATTATAGTATGTCTAAAATACGTCATAGTATACTTTGTCGAAAAAAAGTCATAGTATAGTATGTTGAAAAATTGTTAAAAAAACATCATTATAGTATGTCGAAAAAAGTCATAGTATAGTATGTCTAAAAAACGTCATAGTATAGTATGTTGAAAAAACTCATAGTATAGTATGTCGAAAAAAATTCATAGTATAGTATGACTAAAAATGTTGTAAAAAAAACGTCATAGTATAGTGTGTCAAAAAAAAGTCATAGTATAGTATGTTGAAGAAAAGTCGTGGTATAGTATGTCGAAAAAGTCTGTAAAAAAAAGTCATACTATAGTGTGTCGAAAAAATTTCATCGTATAGTATGTCGAAAATTTTTGTAAACAACGTCATGGTATAGCATGTCGAAAAAAAGTCATAGTATAGTATGTCGAAAAAACTACATAGTATAGTATGTCTAAAAAACGTTATAGTATAGTATGTCGAAAAAAGTCATAGTATAGTATGTTGAAGAAAAGTCATAGTACAGTATGTCGAAAAAGTCTGTAAAAAAATGTCATACTATAGTGTGTCGAAAAAATGTCATAGTGTAGTATGTCAAAAAATTTTGTAAAAAAACGTCATAGTATAGCATGTCGAAAAAAAGTCATAGTATAGTATGTCGAGAAAAAACTACATAGTATAGTATGTCTAAAATACGTCATAGTATAGTATGTCGAAAAAAGTCATAGTATAGTATGTCGAAAAAAAGTCATAGTATAGTATGACTAAAAATTTTGTAAAAAAAAACATCATAGTATGGTGTGTCAAAAAAAAGTCATAGTATAGTATGACTACAAATTTTGTAAAAAAAAAAGTCATAGTATAGTATGACTACAAATTTTGTAAAAAAAAACGTCATAGTATAGTATGTCAAAAAAAAAGTCATAGTATAGTATGTTGAAGAAAAGTCATACTATAGTATGTCGAAAAAGCCTATAAAAAAAAGTCATACTATGGTGTGTCGAAAAAATGTCATAGTATAGTATGTCGAAAAATTTTGTATAAAAAACGTCATACTATAGTATATCGAAAAAATATCATAGTATAGTATGTCGAAAGATTTTGTAAAAAAACTTCATAGTATAGTATGTCGAAAAAAAGTCATAGTATAGTATGACTAAAAATTTTGTAAAAAAACGTCATAGTATAGTATGTTGAAGAAAAGTCATAGTATAGTATGTCGAAAAAGTCTGTAAAAAAAAGTCATACTATAGTGTGTCGAAAAAATGTCATAGTATAGTATGTCGAAAAATTTTGTATAAAAAATTTCATAGTATAGCATGTCGAAAAAAAGTCATAGTATAGTATGTCGAAAAAACTACATAGTATAGTTTGTCGAAAAAAAGTCATAGTATAGTATGGCGAAAAATTTCATAGTATAGTATGTCAAAAAAGTTTGTAAAAAAACGTCATAGTATAGCATGTCGAAAAAAAGTCATAGTATAGTATGTCGAGAAAAAACTACATAGTATAGTATGTCTAAAATACGTCATAGTATAGTATGTCGAAAAAAGTCATAGTATAGTATGTCGAAAAAAAGTCATAGTATAGTATGACTAAAAATTTTGTAAAAAAAAACATCATAGTATGGTGTGTCAAAAAAAAGTCATAGTATAGTATGACTACAAATTTTGTAAAAAAAAAAGTCATAGTATAGTATGACTACAAATTTTGTAAAAAAAAACGTCATAGTATAGTATGTCAAAAAAAAAGTCATAGTATAGTATGTTGAAGAAAAGTCATACTATAGTATGTCGAAAAAGCCTATAAAAAAAAGTCATACTATGGTGTGTCGAAAAATGTCATAGTATAGTATGTCGAAATTTTTTGTAAAAAACGTTATAGTATAGCATGTCGAAAAAAAGTCATAGTATAGTATGTCGAAAAAAGTCATAGTATAGTATATCAAAAAAAAGTCATAGTATAGTATGACTAAAAATTTTTAAAAAAAAACGTCATAGTATAGTGTGTCAAAAAAAAGTCATAGTATAGTATGACTACAAATTTTGTAAAAAAAACATCATAGTATAGTATGTCAAAAAAAAGTCATAGTATAGTATGTTGAAGAAAAGTCATACTATAGTATGTCGAAAAAGCCTATAAAAAAAAGTCATACTATGGTGTGTCGAAAAAATGTCATAGTATAGTATGTCGAAAGATTTTGTAAACAACTTCGTAGTATAGTATGTCGAAAAAAAGTCAGAGTATAGTACGTCGAAAAAACTACATAGTATAGTATGTCGAAAAAAGGTCATAGTATAGAATGTCTAAAATACGTCATAGTATACTTTGTCGAAAAAAAGTCATAGTATAGTATGGCGAAAAATTTCATAGTATAGTATGACTACAAATTTTGTAAAAAAAAAAGTCATAGTATAGTATGACTACAAATTTTGTAAAAAAAAACGTCATAGTATAGTATGTCAAAAAAAAAGTCATAGTATAGTACGTCGAAAAAACTACATAGTATAGTACGTCGAAAAAAAGTCATAGTACAGTATGTAGAAAAATTCTGTAAAAAAAGTGTCATACTATAGTATGTCAGAAAAATATCATAGTATAGTATGTCGAAAGATTTTGTAAAAAAACTTCATAGTATAGTATGTCGAAAAAAAGTCATAGTATAGTATGTTGAAGAAAAGTCATACTATAGTATGTCGAAAAAGTCTATAAAAAAAAGTCATACTATAGTGTGTCGAAAAATGTCATAGTATAGTATGTCGAAATTTTTTGTAAAAAACGTTATAGTATAGCATGTCGAAAAAAAGTCATAGTATAGTATGTCGAAAAAAGTCATAGTATAGTATATCAAAAAAAAGTCATAGTATAGTATGACTAAAAATTTTTTAAAAAAAACGTCATAGTATAGTGTGTCAAAAAAAAGTCATAGTATAGTATGACTACAAATTTTGTAAAAAAAACATCATAGTATAGTATGTCGAAGAAAAGTCATACTATAGTATGTCGAAAAAGCCTATAAAAAAAAGTCATACTATGGTGTGTCGAAAAAATGTCATAGTATAGTATGTCGAAAGATTTTGTAAACAACTTCGTAGTATAGTATGTCGAAAAAAAGTCAGAGTATAGTACGTCGAAAAAACTACATAGTATAGTATGTCGAAAAAAGGTCATAGTATAGAATGTCTAAAATACGTCATAGTATACTTTGTCGAAAAAAAGTCATAGTATAGTATGGCGAAAAATTTCATAGTATAGTATGACTACAAATTTTGTAAAAAAAAAAGTCATAGTATAGTATGACTACAAATTTTGTAAAAAAAAACGTCATAGTATAGTATGTCAAAAAAAAAGTCATAGTATAGTACGTCGAAAAAACTACATAGTATAGTATGTCAAAAAAAGGTCATAGTATAGTATGTCTAAAATACGTCATAGTATACTTTGTCGAAAAAAAGTCATAGTATAGTATGTTGAAAAATTGTTAAAAAAACATCATTATAGTATGTCGAAAAAAGTCATAGTATAGTATGTCTAAAAAACGTCATAGTATAGTATGTTGAAAAAAACTCATAGTATAGTATGTCGAAAAAAATTCATAGTATAGTATGACTAAAAATGTTGTAAAAAAAACGTCATAGTATAGTGTGTCAAAAAAAAGTCATAGTATAGTATGTTGTAAAAAAGTCGTGGTATAGTATGTCGAAAAAGTCTGTAAAAAAAAGTCATACTATATGTCGAAAAAATTTCATCGTATAGTATGTCGAAAATTTTTGTAAAAAACGTCATGGTATAGCATGTCGAAAAAAAAGTCATAGTATAGTATGTCGAAAAAACTACATAGTATAGTATGTCTAAAAAAACGTTATAGTATAGTATGTCGAAAAAAGTCATAGTATAGTATGTCGAAAAAAAGTCATAGTATAGTACGTCGAAAAAACTACATAGTATAGTATGTCGAAAAAAGGTCATAGTATAGAATGTCTAAAATACGTCATAGTATACTTTGTCGAAAAAAAGTCATAGTATAGTATGGCGAAAAATTTCATAGTATAGTATGACTACAAATTTTGTAAAAAAAAAAGTCATAGTATAGTATGACTACAAATTTTGTAAAAAAAAACGTCATAGTATAGTATGTCAAAAAAAAAGTCATAGTATAGTACGTCGAAAAAACTACATAGTATAGTATGTCAAAAAAAGGTCATAGTATAGTATGTCTAAAATACGTCATAGTATACTTTGTCGAAAAAAAGTCATAGTATAGTATGTTGAAAAATTGTTAAAAAAACATCATTATAGTATGTCGAAAAAAGTCATAGTATAGTATGTCTAAAAAACGTCATAGTATAGTATGTTGAAAAAAACTCATAGTATAGTATGTCGAAAAAAATTCATAGTATAGTATGACTAAAAATGTTGTAAAAAAAACGTCATAGTATAGTGTGTCAAAAAAAAGTCATAGTATAGTATGTTGTAAAAAAGTCGTGGTATAGTATGTCGAAAAAGTCTGTAAAAAAAAGTCATACTATATGTCGAAAAAATTTCATCGTATAGTATGTCGAAAATTTTTGTAAAAAACGTCATGGTATAGCATGTCGAAAAAAAAGTCATAGTATAGTATGTCGAAAAAACTACATAGTATAGTATGTCTAAAAAAACGTTATAGTATAGTATGTCGAAAAAAGTCATAGTATAGTATGTCGAAAAAAAGTCATAGTATAGTATGACTAAAAATTTTGTAAAAAAAACATCATAGTATAGTGTGTCAAAAAAAAGTCATAGTATAGTATGACTACAAATTTTGTAAAAAAAAAAGTCATAGTATAGTATGACTACAAATTTTGTAAAAAAAAACGTCATAGTATAGTATGTCAAAAAAAAAGTCATAGTATAGTATGTTGAAGAAAAGTCATACTATAGTATGTCGAAAAAGCCTATAAAAAAAAGTCATACTATGGTGTCGAAAAAATGTCATAGTATAGTATGTCGAAAAATTTTGTATAAAAAATTTCATAGTATAGCATGTCGAAAAAAAGTCATAGTATAGTATGTCGAAAAAACTACATAGTATAGTTTGTCGAAAAAAAGTCATAGTATAGTATGGCGAAAAATTTCATAGTATAGTGTGTCGCAAATTTTTGAAATAGTATAGTATGTCGAAAAAAAGACATAGTATAGTATGTCGAAAAAAGTCATAGTATAGTATGTCTAAAAAACGTCATAGTATAGTATGTCTAAAAAACGTCATAGTATAGTATGTCGAAAAAAAAGTCATAGTATAGTATTTTGTTAAAAAAACATAGTATAGTATGTTGAAAAAAAGTCATAGTAAAGTATGTCGAAAAAAAGACATAGTATAGTATGTCGAAAAAGTCTGTAAAAAAGTCATACTATAGTATGTCGAAAAAATGTCATAGTATAGTATGTCGAAAAATTTTATATAAAAAACGTCATAGTATAGCATGTCGAAAAAATCATAGTATAGTACGTCGAAAAAACTACATAGTATAGTATGTCAAAAAAAGGTCATAGTATAGTATGTCTAAAATACGTCATAGTATACTTTGTCGAAAAAAAGTCATAGTATAGTATGTTGAAAAATTGTTAAAAAAACATCATTATAGTATGTCGAAAAAAGTCATAGTATAGTATGTCTAAAAAACGTCATAGTATAGTATGTTGAAAAAACTCATAGTATAGTATGTCGAAAAAAATTCATAGTATAGTATGACTAAAAATGTTGTAAAAAAAACGTCATAGTATAGTGTGTCAAAAAAAAGTCATAGTATAGTATGTTGAAGAAAAGTCGTGGTATAGTATGTCGAAAAAGTCTGTAAAAAAAAGTCATACTATAGTGTGTCGAAAAAATTTCATCGTATAGTATGTCGAAAATTTTTGTAAACAACGTCATGGTATAGCATGTCGAAAAAAAGTCATAGTATAGTATGTCGAAAAAACTACATAGTATAGTATGTCTAAAAAACGTTATAGTATAGTATGTCGAAAAAAGTCATAGTATAGTATGTTGAAGAAAAGTCATAGTACAGTATGTCGAAAAAGTCTGTAAAAAAATGTCATACTATAGTGTGTCGAAAAAATGTCATAGTGTAGTATGTCAAAAAATTTTGTAAAAAAACGTCATAGTATAGCATGTCGAAAAAAAGTCATAGTATAGTATGTCGAGAAAAAACTACATAGTATAGTATGTCTAAAATACGTCATAGTATAGTATGTCGAAAAAAGTCATAGTATAGTATGTCGAAAAAAAGTCATAGTATAGTATGACTAAAAATTTTGTAAAAAAAAACATCATAGTATGGTGTGTCAAAAAAAAGTCATAGTATAGTATGACTACAAATTTTGTAAAAAAAAAAGTCATAGTATAGTATGACTACAAATTTTGTAAAAAAAAACGTCATAGTATAGTATGTCAAAAAAAAAGTCATAGTATAGTATGTTGAAGAAAAGTCATACTATAGTATGTCGAAAAAGCCTATAAAAAAAAGTCATACTATGGTGTGTCGAAAAAATGTCATAGTATAGTATGTCGAAAAATTTTGTATAAAAAACGTCATACTATAGTATATCGAAAAAATATCATAGTATAGTATGTCGAAAGATTTTGTAAAAAAACTTCATAGTATAGTATGTCGAAAAAAAGTCATAGTATAGTATGACTAAAAATTTTGTAAAAAAACGTCATAGTATAGTATGTTGAAGAAAAGTCATAGTATAGTATGTCGAAAAAGTCTGTAAAAAAAAGTCATACTATAGTGTGTCGAAAAAATGTCATAGTATAGTATGTCGAAAAATTTTGTATAAAAAATTTCATAGTATAGCATGTCGAAAAAAAGTCATAGTATAGTATGTCGAAAAAACTACATAGTATAGTTTGTCGAAAAAAAGTCATAGTATAGTATGGCGAAAAATTTCATAGTATAGTATGTCGCAAATTTTTGAAATAGTATAGTATGTCGAAAAAAAGACATAGTATAGTACGTCGAAAAAAAGTCATAGTACAGTATGTAGAAAAATTCTGTAAAAAAAGTGTCATACTATAGTATGTCAGAAAAATATCATAGTATAGTATGTCGAAAGATTTTGTAAAAAAACTTCATAGTATAGTATGTCGAAAAAAAGTCATAGTATAGTATGTTGAAGAAAAGTCATACTATAGTATGTCGAAAAAGTCTATAAAAAAAAGTCATACTATAGTGTGTCGAAAAATGTCATAGTATAGTATGTCGAAATTTTTTGTAAAAAACGTTATAGTATAGCATGTCGAAAAAAAGTCATAGTATAGTATGTCGAAAAAAGTCATAGTATAGTATATCAAAAAAAAGTCATAGTATAGTATGACTAAAAATTTTTTAAAAAAAACGTCATAGTATAGTGTGTCAAAAAAAAGTCATAGTATAGTATGACTACAAATTTTGTAAAAAAAACATCATAGTATAGTATGTCAAAAAAAAGTCATAGTATAGTATGTTGAAGAAAAGTCATACTATAGTATGTCGAAAAAGCCTATAAAAAAAAGTCATACTATGGTGTGTCGAAAAAATGTCATAGTATAGTATGTCGAAAGATTTTGTAAACAACTTCGTAGTATAGTATGTCGAAAAAAAGTCATAGTATAGTACGTCGAAAAAACTACATAGTATAGTATGTCGAAAAAAGGTCATAGTATAGAATGTCCAAAATACGTCATAGTATACTTTGTCGAAAAAAAGTCATAGTATAGTATGGCGAAAAATTTCATAGTATAGTATGACTACAAATTTTGTAAAAAAAAAAGTCATAGTATAGTATGACTACAAATTTTGTAAAAAAAAACGTCATAGTATAGTATGTCAAAAAAAAAGTCAGAGTATAGTATGTTGAAGAAAAGTCATACTATAGTATGTCGAAAAAGCCTATAAAAAAAAGTCATACTATGGTGTGTCGAAAAAATGTCATAGTATAGTATGTCGAAAAATTTTGTATAAAAAACGTCATACTATAGTATATCGAAAAAATATCATAGTATAGTATGTCGAAAGATTTTGTAAAAAAACTTCATAGTATAGTATGTCGAAAAAAAGTCATAGTATAGTATGACTAAACATTTTGTAAAAAAACGTCATAGTATAGTATGTTGAAGAAAAGTCATAGTATAGTATGTCGAAAAAGTCTGTAAAAAAAAGTCATACTATAGTGTGTCGAAAAAATGTCATAGTATAGTATGTCGAAAAATTTTGTATAAAAAATTTCATAGTATAGCATGTCGAAAAAAAGTCATAGCATAGTATGTCGAAAAAACTACATAGTATAGTTTGTCGAAAAAAAGTCATAGTATAGTATGGCGAAAAATTTCATAGTATAGTATGTCGCAAATTTTTGAAATAGTATAGTATGTCGAAAAAAAGACATAGTATAGTATGTCGAAAAAAGTCATAGTATAGTATGTCTAAAAAACGTCATAGTATAGTATGTCTAAAAAACGTCATAGTATAGTATGTCGAAAAAAAAGTCATAGTATAGTATTTTGTTAAAAAAACATAGTATAGTATGTTGAAAAAAAGTCATAGTAAAGTATGTCGAAAAAGTCTGTAAAAAAGTCATACTATAGTATGTCGAAAAAATGTCATAGTATAGTATGTCGAAAAATTTTATATAAAAAACGTCATAGTATAGCATGTCGAAAAAAGTCATAGTATAGTACGTCGAAAAAACTACATAGTATAGTATGTCAAAAAAAGGTCATAGTATAGTATGTCTAAAATACGTCATAGTATACTTTGTCGAAAAAAAGTCATAGTATAGTATGTTGAAAAATTGTTAAAAAAACATCATTATAGTATGTCGAAAAAAGTCATAGTATAGTATGTCTAAAAAACGTCATAGTATAGTATGTTGAAAAAACTCATAGTATAGTATGTCGAAAAAAATTCATAGTATAGTATGACTAAAAATGTTGTAAAAAAAACGTCATAGTATAGTGTGTCAAAAAAAAGTCATAGTATAGTATGTTGAAGAAAAGTCGTGGTATAGTATGTCGAAAAAGTCTGTAAAAAAAAGTCATACTATAGTGTGTCGAAAAAATTTCATTGTATAGTATGTCGAAAATTTTTGTAAACAACATCATGGTATAGCATGTCGAAAAAAAGTCATAGTATAGTATGTCGTAAAAACTACATAGTATAGTATGTCTAAAAAACGTTATAGTATAGTATGTCGAAAAATGTCATAGTATAGTATGTTGAAGAAAAGTCATAGTACAGTATGTCGAAAAAGTCTGTAAAAAAATGTCATACTATAGTGTGTCGAAAAAATGTCAGTGTAGTATGTCAAAAAATTTTGTAAAAAAACGTCATAGTATAGCATGTCGAAAAAAAGTCATAGTATAGTATGTCGAGAAAAAACTACATAGTATAGTATGTCTAAAATACGTCATAGTATAGTATGTCGAAAAAAGTCATAGTATAGTATGTCGAAAAAAAGTCATAGTATAGTATGACTAAAAATTTTGTAAAAAAAAACATCATAGTATGGTGTGTCAAAAAAAAGTCATAGTATAGTATGACTACAAATTTTGTAAAAAAAAAAGTCATAGTATAGTATGACTACAAATTTTGTAAAAAAAAACGTCATAGTATAGTATGTCAAAAAAAAAGTCATAGTATAGTATGTTGAAGAAAAGTCATACTATAGTATGTCGAAAAAGCCTATAAAAAAAAGTCATACTATGGTGTGTCGAAAAAATGTCATAATATAGTATGTCGAAAAATTTTGTATAAAAAACGTCATACTATAGTATATCGAAAAAATATCATAGTATAGTATGTCGAAAGATTTTGTAAAAAAACTTCATAGTATAGTATGTCGAAAAAAAGTCATAGTATAGTATGACTAAAAATTTTTAAAAAAAACGTCATAGTATAGTATGTTGAAGAAAAGTCATAGTATAGTATGTCGAAAAAGTCTGTAAAAAAAAGTCATACTATAGTGTGTCGAAAAAATGTCATAGTATAGTATGTCGAAAAATTTTGTATAAAAAATTTCATAGTATAGCATGTCGAAAAAAAGTCATAGTATAGTATGTCGAAAAAACTACATAGTATAGTTTGTCGAAAAAAAGTCATAGTATAGTATGGCGAAAAATTTCATAGTATAGTATGTCGCAAATTTTTGAAATAGTATAGTATGTCGAAAAAAAGACATAGTATAGTACGTCGAAAAAAAGTCATAGTACAGTATGTAGAAAAATTCTGTAAAAAAAGTGTCATACTATAGTATGTCAGAAAAATATCATAGTATAGTATGTCGAAAGATTTTGTAAAAAAACTTCATAGTATAGTATGTCGAAAAAAAGTCATAGTATAGTATGTTGAAGAAAAGTCATACTATAGTATGTCGAAAAAGTCTATAAAAAAAAGTCATACTATAGTGTGTCGAAAAATGTCATAGTATAGTATGTCGAAATTTTTTGTAAAAAACGTTATAGTATAGCATGTCGAAAAAGTCATAGTATAGTATGTCGAAAAAAGTCATAGTATAGTATATCAAAAAAAAGTCATAGTATAGTATGACTAAATATTTTGTAAAAAAAACGTCATAGTATAGTGTGTCAAAAAAAAGTCATAGTATAGTATGAATACAAATTTTGTAAAAAAAACGTCATAGTATAGTATGTCAAAAAAAAGTCATAGTATAGTATGTTGAAGAAAAGTCATACTATAGTATGTCGAAAAAGCCTATAAAAAAAAGTCATACTATGGTGTGTCGAAAAAATGTCATAGTATAGTATGTCGAAAGATTTTGTAAACAACTTCGTAGTATAGTATGTCGAAAAAAAGTCATAGTATAGTACGTCGAAAAAACTACATAGTATAGTATGTCGAAAAAAGGTCATAGTATAGAATGTCTAAAATACGTCATAGTATACTTTGTCGAAAAAAAGTCATAGTATAGTATGGCGAAAAATTTCACAGTATAGTATGTCGAAAATTTTTGTAAACAAAAGTCATAGTATAGTATGTCGAAAAAAAGACATAGTATAGTATGTCGAAAAAAAGTCCTAGTATAGTATGTAGAAAAATTCTGTAAAAAAAGTGTCATACTATAGTATGTCGGAAAAATATCATACTATAGTATGTCGAAAGATTTTGTAAAAAAACTTCATAGTATAGTATGTCGAAAAAAAGTCATAGTATAGTATGACTAAAAATTTTGTAAAAAAAACTTCATAGTATAGTATGTCAAAAAAAAGTCATAGTATAGTATGTTGAGGAAAAGTCATACTATAGTATGTCGAAATAGTCTACAAAAAAAAGTCATACTATAGTGTCGAAAAATGTCATAGTATAGTATGTCGAAAGATTTTGTAAAAAAACTTCATTGTATAGTATGTCGAAAAAAAGTCATAGTATAGTATGTCGAAAAAATGTCATAGTATAGTATGTCGAAACATTTTGTACAAAAAATTTCATAGTATAGCATGTCGAAAAAAAGTCATAGTACAGTATGATGAAAAAACTACATAGTATAGTATGTCGAAAAAAGGTCATAGTATAGTATGTCTAAAATACGTCATAGTATACTTTGTCGAAAAAAACTCATAGTATAGTATGTTGAAAAATTGTTAAAAAACATCATAGTATAGAATGTCGAAAAAAAGTCATAGTATAGTATGTCTAAAAAACGTCATAGTATAGTATGTCTAAAAAACGTCATAGTATAGTATGTCGAAAAAAAAGTCATAGTATAGTATTTTGATAAAAAAACATAGTATAGTATGTTGAAAAAAAGTCATAGTAAAGTATGTCGAAAAAAAGACATAGTATAGTATGTCGAAAAAGTCTGTAAAAAAGTCATACTATAGTATGTCGAAAAAATGTCATAGTATAGTATGTCGAAAAAAGTCATAGTATAGTATATCAAAAAAAAGTCATAGTATAGTATGACCAAAAATTTTGTAAAAAAAACGTCATAGTATAGTGTGTCAAAAAAAAGTCATAGTATAGTATGACTACAAATTTTGTAAAAAAAACGTCATAGTATAGTATGTCAAAAAAAAGTCATAGTATAGTATGTTGAAGAAAAGTCATACTATAGTATGTCGAAAAAGCCTATAAAAAAAAGTCATACTATGGTGTGTCGAAAAAATGTCATAGTATAGTATGTCGAAAGATTTTGTAAACAACTTCGTAGTATAGTATGTCGAAAAAAAGTCATAGTATAGTACGTCGAAAAAACTACATAGTATAGTATGTCGAAAAAAGGTCATAGTATAGAATGTCTAAAATACGTCATAGTATACTTTGTCGAAAAAAAGTCATAGTATAGTATGGCGAAAAATTTCATAGTATAGTATGTCGAAAATTTTTGTAAACAAAAGTCATAGTATAGTATGTCGAAAAAAAGACATAGTATAGTATGTCGAAAAAAAGTCCTAGTATAGTATGTAGAAAAATTCTGTAAAAAAAGTGTCATACTATAGTATGTCGGAAAAATATCATACTATAGTATGTCGAAAGATTTTGTAAAAAAACTTCATAGTATAGTATGTCGAAAAAAAGTCATAGTATAGTATGACTAAAAATTTTGTAAAAAAAACGTCATAGTATAGTATGTCAAAAAAAAGTCATAGTATAGTATGTTGAAGAAAAGTCATACTATAGTATGTCGAAATAGTCTACAAAAAAAAGTCATACTATAGTGTCGAAAAATGTCATAGTATAGTATGTCGAAAGATTTTGTAAAAAAACTTCATTGTATAGTATGTCGAAAAAAAGTCATAGTATAGTATGTCGAAAAAATGTCATAGTATAGTATGTCGAAACATTTTGTATAAAAAATTTCATAGTATAGCATGTCGAAAAAAAGTCATAGTACAGTATGTCGAAAAAACTACATAGTATAGTATGTCGAAAAAAGGTCATAGTATAGTATGTCTAAAATACGTCATAGTATACTTTGTCGAAAAAAACTCATAGTATAGTATGTTGAAAAATTGTTAAAAAACATCATAGTATAGAATGTCGAAAAAAAGTCATAGTATAGTATGTCTAAAAAACGTCATAGTATAGTATGTCTAAAAAACGTCATAGTATAGTATGTCGAAAAAAAAGTCATAGTATAGTATTTTGTTAAAAAAACATAGTATAGTATGTTGAAAAAAAGTCATAGTAAAGTATGTCGAAAAAAAGACATAGTATAGTATGTCGAAAAAGTCTGTAAAAAAGTCATACTATAGTATGTCGAAAAAATGTCATAGTATAGTATGTCGAAAAATTTTATATAAAAAACGTCATAGTATAGCATGTCGAAAAAAAGTCATAGTATAGTACGTCGAAAAAACTACATAGTATAGTATGTCAAAAAAAGGTCATAGTATAGTATGTCTAAAATACGTCATAGTATACTTTGTCGAAAAAAAGTCATAGTATAGTATGTTGAAAAATTGTTAAAAAAACATCATTATAGTATGTCGAAAAAAGTCATAGTATAGTATGTCTAAAAAACGTCATAGTATAATATGTTGAAAAAACTCATAGTATAGTATGTCGAAGAAAATTCATAGTATAGTATGACTAAAAATGTTGTAAAAAAAACGTCATAGTATAGTATGTCAAAAAAAAGTCATAGTATAGTATGTTGAAGAAAAGTCGTAGTATAGTATGTCGAAAAAGTCTGTAAAAAAAAGTCATACTATGGTGTGTCGAAAAAATGTCATAGTATAGTATGTCGAAAAATTTTGTATAAAAAACGTCATACTATAGTATATCGAAAAAATATCATAGTATAGTACGTCGAAAGATTTTGTAAAAAAACTTCATAGTATAGTATGTCGAAAAAAAGTCATAGTATAGTATGACTAAAAATTTTGTAAAAAAACGTCATAGTATAGTATGTTGAAGAAAAGTCATAGTATAGTATGTCGAAAAAGTCTGTAAAAAAAGTCATACTATAGTGTGTCGAAAAAATGTCATAGTATAGTATGTCGAAAAATTTTGTATAAAAAATTTCATAGTATAGCATGTCGAAAAAAAGTCATAGTATAGTATGTCGAAAAAACTACATAGTATAGTTTGTCGAAAAAAAGTCATAGTATAGTATGGCGAAAAATTTCATAGTATAGTATGTCGCAAATTTTTGAAATAGTATAGTATGTCGAAAAAAAGACATAGTATAGTACATCGAAAAAAAGTCATAGTACAGTATGTAGAAAAATTCTGTAAAAAAAGTGTCATACTATAGTATGTCAGAAAAATATCATAGTATAGTATGTCGAAAGATTTTGTAAAAAAACTTCATAGTATAATATGTCGAAAAAAAGTCATAGTATAGTATGTTGAAGAAAAGTCATAGTATAGTATGTCGAAAAAGTCTGTAAAAAAAGTCATACTATAGTGTGTCGAAAAAATGTCATAGTATAGTATGTCGAAAAATTTTATATAAAAAACGTCATAGTATAGCATGTCGAAAAAAAGTCATAGTATAGTACGTCGAGAAAACTACGTAGTATAGTATGTCAAAAAAAGGTCATAGTATAGTATGTCTAAAATACGTCATAGTATACTTTGTCGAAAAAAAGTCATAGTATAGTATGTTGAAAAATTGTTAAAAAAACATCATTATAGTATGTCGAAAAAAGTCATAGTATAGTATGTCTAAAAAACGTCATAGTATAGTATGTTGAAAAAACTCATAGTATAGTATGTCGAAAAAAATTCATAGTATAGTATGACTAAAAATGTTGTAAAAAAAACGTCATAGTATAGTGTGTCAAAAAAAAGTCATAGTATAGTATGTTGAAGAAAAGTCGTGGTATAGTATGTCGAAAAAGTCTGTAAAAAAAAGTCATACTATAGTGTGTCGAAAAAATTTCATCGTATAGTATGTCGAAAATTTTTGTAAAAAACGTCATGGTATAGCATGTCGAAAAAAAGTCATAGTATAGTATGTCGAAAAAACTACATAGTATAGTATGTCTAAAAAACGTTATAGTATAGTATGTCGAAAAAAGTCATAGTATAGTATGTTGAAGAAAAGTCATAGTACAGTATGTCGAAAAAGTCTGTAAAAAAATGTCATACTATAGTGTGTCGAAAAAATGTCATAGTGTAGTATGTCAAAAATTTTTGTAAAAAAACGTCATAGTATAGCATGTCGAAAAAAAGTCATAGTATAGTATGTCGAGAAAAAACTACATAGTATAGTATGTCTAAAATACGTCATAGTATAGTATGTCGAAAAAAGTCATAGTATAGTATGTCGAAAAAAAGTCATAGTATAGTATGACTAAAAATTTTGTAAAAAAAACATCATAGTATGGTGTGTCAAAAAAAAGTCATAGTATAGTATGACTACAAATTTTGTAAAAAAAAAAGTCATAGTATAGTATGTCTACAAATTTTGTAAAAAAAAACGTCATAGTATAGTATGTCAAAAAAAAAGTCATAGTATAGTATGTTGAAGAAAAGTCATACTATAGTATGTCGAAAAAGCCTATAAAAAAAAGTCATACTATGGTGTGTCGAAAAAATGTCATAGTATAGTATGTCGAAAAATTTTGTATAAAAAACGTCATACTATAGTATATCGAAAAAATATCATAGTATAGTATGTCGAAATATTTTGTAAAAAAACTTCATAGTATAGTATGTCGAAAAAAAGTCATAGTATAGTGTGACTAAAAATTTTGTAAAAAAACGTCATAGTATAGTATGTTGAAGAAAAGTCATAGTATAGTATGTCGAAAAACTCTGTAAAAAAAGTCATACTATAGTGTGTCGAAAAAATGTCATAGTATAGTATGTCGAAAAATTTTGTATAAAAAATTTCATAGTATAGCATGTCGAAAAAAAGTCATAGTATAGTATGTCGAAAAAACTACATAGTATAGTTTGTCGAAAAAAAGTCATAGTATAGTATGGCGAAAAATTTCATAGTATAGTATGTCGCAAATTTTTGAAATAGTATAGTATGTCGAAAAAAAGACATAGTATAGTACATCGAAAAAAAGTCATAGTACAGTATGTAGAAAAATTCTGTAAAAAAAGGGTCATACTATAGTATGTCAGAAAAATATCATAGTATAGTATGTCGAAAGATTTTGTAAAAAAACTTCATAGTATAGTATGTCGAAAAAAAGTCATAGTATAGTATGTTGAAGAAAAGTCATAGTATAGTATGTCGAAAAAGTCTGTAAAAAAAGTCATACTATAGTGTGTCGAAAAAATGTCATAGTATAGTATGTCGAAAAATTTTATATAAAAAACGTCATAGTATAGCATGTCGAAAAAAAGTCATAGTATAGTACGTCGAGAAAACTACGTAGTATAGTATGTCAAAAAAAGGTCATAGTATAGTATGTCTAAAATACGTCATAGTATACTTTGTCGAAAAAAAGTCATAGTATAGTATGTTGAAAAATTGTTAAAAAAACATCATTATAGTATGTCGAAAAAAGTCATAGTATAGTATGTCTAAAAAACGTCATAGTATAGTATGTCGAAAAAAATTCATAGTATAGTATGACTAAAAATGTTGTAAAAAAAACGTCATAGTATAGTGTGTCAAAAAAAAGTCATAGTATAGTATGTTGAAGAAAAGTCGTGGTATAGTATGTCGAAAAAGTCTGTAAAAAAAAGTCATACTATAGTGTGTCGAAAAAATTTCATCGTATAGTATGTCGAAAATTTTTGTAAAAAACGTCATGGTATAGCATGTCGAAAAAAAGTCATAGTATAGTATGTCGAAAAAACTACATAGTATAGTATGTCTAAAAAACGTTATAGTATAGTATGTCGAAAAAAGTCATAGTATAGTATGTTGAAGAAAAGTCATAGTACAGTATGTCGAAAAAGTCTGTAAAAAAATGTCATACTATAGTGTGTCGAAAAAATGTCATAGTGTAGTATGTCAAAAATTTTTGTAAAAAAACGTCATAGTATAGCATGTCGAAAAAAAGTCATAGTATAGTATGTCGAGAAAAAACTACATAGTATAGTATGTCTAAAATACGTCATAGTATAGTATGTCGAAAAAAGTCATAGTATAGTATGTCGAAAAAAAGTCATAGTATAGTATGACTAAAAATTTTGTAAAAAAAACATCATAGTATGGTGTGTCAAAAAAAAGTCATAGTATAGTATGACTACAAATTTTGTAAAAAAAAAAGTCATAGTATAGTATGACTACAAATTTTGTAAAAAAAAACGTCATAGTATAGTATGTCAAAAAAAAAGTCATAGTATAGTATGTTGAAGAAAAGTCATACTATAGTATGTCGAAAAAGCCTATAAAAAAAAGTCATACTATGGTGTCGAAAAAATGTCATAGTATAGTATGTCGAAAAATTTTGTATAAAAGACGTCATACTATAGTATATCGAAAAAATATCATAGTATAGTATGTCGAAAGATTTTGTAAAAAAACTTCATACAATAGTATATCGAAAAAATATCATAGTATAGTATGACTAAAAATTTTGTAAAAAAACGTCATAGTATAGTATGTTGAAGAAAAATCATAGTATAGTATGTCGAAAAAGTCTGTAAAAAAAGTCATACTATAGTGTGTCGAAAAAATGTCATAGTATAGTGTGTCGAAAAATTTTGTATAAAAAATTTCATAGTATAGCATGTCGAAAAAAAGTCATAGTATAGTATGTCGAAAAAACTACATAGTATAGTTTGTCGAAAAAAAGTCATAGTATAGTATGGCGAAAAATTTCATAGTATAGTATGTCGCAAATTTTTGAAATAGTATAGTATGTCGAAAAAAAGACATAGTATAGTACATCGAAAAAAAGTCATAGTACAGTATGTAGAAAAATTCTGTAAAAAAAGTGTCATACTATAGTATGTCAGAAAAATATCATAGTATAGTATGTCGAAAAAAAGTCATAGTATAGTATGTTGAAGAAAAGTCATACTATAGTATGTCGAAAAAGTCTATAAAAAAAAGTCATACTATAGTGTGTCGAAAAATGTCATAGTATAGTATGTCGAAATTTTTTGTAAAAAACGTTATAGTATAGCATGTCGAAAAAAAGTCATAGTATAGTATGTCGAAAAAAGTCATAGTATAGTATATCAAAAAAAAGTCATAGTATAGTATGACTAAAAATTTTGTAAAAAAAACGTCATAGTATAGTGTCAAAAAAAAGTCATAGTATAGTATGACTACAAATTTTGTAAAAAAAACGTCATAGTATAGTATGTCGAAGAAAAGTCATACTATAGTATGTCGAAAAAGCCTATAAAAAAAAGTCATACTATGGTGTGTCGAAAAAATGTCATAGTATAGTATGTCGAAAGATTTTGTAAACAACTTCGTAGTATAGTACATCGAAAAAAAGTCATAGTATAGTATGTCGAAAAAGTTTGTAAAAAACGTCATGGTATAGCATGTCGAAAAAAAGTCATAGTATAGTATGTCGAAAAAACTACATAGTATAGTATGTCTAAAAAACGTTATAGTATAGTATGTCGAAAAAAGTCATAGTATAGTATGTTGAAGAAAAGTCATAGTACAGTATGTCGAAAAAGTCTGTAAAAAAATGTCATACTATAGTGTGTCGAAAAAATGTCATAGTGTAGTATGTCAAAAATTTTTGTAAAAAAACGTCATAGTATAGCATGTCGAAAAAAAGTCATAGTATAGTATGTCGAGAAAAAACTACATAGTATAGTATGTCTAAAATACGTCATAGTATAGTATGTCGAAAAAAGTCATAGTATAGTATGTCGAAAAAAAGTCATAGTATAGTAAGACTAAAAATTTTGTAAAAAAAACATCATAGTATGGTGTGTCAAAAAAAAGTCATAGTATAGTATGACTACAAATTTTGTAAAAAAAAAAGTCATAGTATAGTATGACTACAAATTTTGTAAAAAAAAAAGTCATAGTATAGTATGACTACAAATTTTGTAAAAAAAAACGTCATAGTATAGTATGTCAAAAAAAAAGTCATAGTATAGTATGTTGAAGAAAAGTCATACTATAGTATGTCGAAAAAGCCTATAAAAAAAAGGCATACTATGGTGTGTCGAAAAAATGTCATAGTATAGTATGTCGAAAAATTTTGTATAAAAAACGTCATACTATAGTATATCGAAAAAATATCATAGTATAGTATGTCGAAAGATTTTGTAAAAAAACTTCATAGTATAGTATGTCGAAAAAAAGTCATAGTATAGTATGACTAAAAATTTTGTAAAAAAACGTCATAGTATAGTATGTTGAAGAAGTCATAGTATAGTATGTCGAAAAAGTCTGTAAAAAAAAGTCATACTATAGTGTGTCGAAAAAATGTCATAGTATAGTATGTCGAAAAATTTTGTATAAAAAATTTCATAGTATAGCATGTCGAAAAAAAGTCATAGTATAGTATGTCGAAAAAACTACATAGTATAGTTTGTCGAAAAAAAGTCATAGTATAGTATGGCGAAAAATTTCATAGTATAGTATGTCGCAAATTTTTGAAATAGTATAGTATGTCGAAAAAAAGACATAGTATAGTACGTCGAAAAAAAGTCATAGTATAGTATGTAGAAAAATTCTGTAAAAAAAGTGTCATACTATAGTATGTCAGAAAAATATCATAGTATAGTATGTCGAAAGATTTTGTAAAAAAACTTCATAGTATAGTATGTCGAAAAAAAGTCATAGTATAGTATGTTGAAGAAAAGTCATACTATAGTATGTCGAAAAAGTCTATAAAAAAAAGTCATACTATAGTGTGTCGAAAAATGTCATAGTATAGTATGTCGAAATTTTTTGTAAAAAACGTTATAGTATAGCATGTCGAAAAAAAGTCATAGTATAGTATGTCGAAAAAAGTCATAGTATAGTATATCAAAAAATGTCATAGTATAGTATGACTAAAAATTTTGTAAAAAAAACGTCATAGTATAGTGTGTCAAAAAAAAGTCATAGTATAGTATGACTACAAATTTTGTAAAAAAAACGTCATAGTATAGTATGTCAAAAAAAAGTCATAGTATAGTATGTTGAAGAAAAGTCATACTATAGTATGTCGAAAAAGCCTATAAAAAAAAGTCATACTATGGTGTGTCGAAAAAATTTCATAGTATAGTATGTCGAAAGATTTTGTAAACAACTTCGTAGTATAGTATGTCGAAAAAAAGTCATAGTATAGTATGACTAAAAATTTAGTAAAAAAAACGTCATAGTATAGTGTGTTGAAGAAAAGTCATAGTATAGTATGTCGAAAAAGTCTGTAAAAAAAGTCATACTATAGTGTGTTGAAAAAATGTCATAGTATAGTATGTCGAAAAATTTTGTATAAAAAATTTCATAGTATAGCATGTCGAAAAAAAGTCATAGTATAGTATGTCAAAAAACTACATAGTATAGTTTGTCGAAAAAAAGTCATAGTATAGTATGGCGAAAAATTTCATAGTATAGTATGTCGAAAATTTTTGAAAATAGTCTAGTATGTCGAAAAAAAGACAGTATACTACGTCAAAAAAAAGTCATAGTATAGTATGTAGAAAAATTCTGTAAAAAAAGTGTCATACTATAGTATGTCAGAAAAATATCATAGTATAGTATGTCGAAAGATTTTGTAAAAAAACTTCATAGTATAGTATGTCGAAAAAAAGTCATAGTATAGTATGACTAAAACTTTTGTAAAAAAAACGTCATAGTATAGTATGTTGAAGAAAAGTCATACTATAGTATGTCGAAAAAGTCTATAAAAAAAAGTCATACTATAGTGTGTCTAAAAATGTCATAGTATAGTATGTCGAAATTTTTTGTAAAAAACGTTATAGTATTGCATGTTGAAAAAAAGTCATAGTATAGTATGTCGAAAAAACTACATAGTATAGTATGTCTAAAAAACGTCATAGTATAGTATGTCGAAAAAAGTCATAGTATAGTATGTCGAAAAAAAGTCATAGTATAGTATGACTAAAAATGTTGTAAAAAAAACGTCATAGTATAGTGTGTCAAAAAAAAGTCATAGTATAGTATGACTACAAATTTTGTAAAAAAAACGTCATAGTATAGTATGTCAAAAAAAAGTCATAGTATAGTATGTTGAAGAAAAGTCATACTATAGTATGTCGAAAAAGCCTATAAAAAAAAGTCATACTATGGTGTATCAAAAAAATGTCATAGTATAGTATATCGAAAGATTTTGTATAAAAAACTTCACACTATAGTATGTCGAAAAAATATCATAGTATAGTATGTCGAAAGATTTTGTAAAAAAACTTCATAGTATGTCGAAAAAAAGTCATAGTATAGTATGACTAAAAATTTTGTAAAAAAAACGTCATAGTATAGTATGTTGAAGAAAAGTCATAGTATAGTATGTCGAAAAAGTCTGTAAAAAAAGGTCATACTATAGTGTGTCGAAAAAAAGTCATAGTATAGTATGTCGAAAAAACTACATAGTATAGTATGTCGAAAAAAGGTCATAGTATAGTATGTCTAAAATACATCATAGTATACTTTGTCAAAAAAAACTCATAGTATAGTATGTTGAAAAATTGTTAAAAAAACATCATAGTATAGTATGTCGAAAAAAAGTCATAGTGTAGTATATCTCAAAAATGTCATAGTATAGTATGTCGAAAAAAAAGTCATAGTATAGTATTTTGTTAAAAAAACATAGTATAGTATGTTGAAAAAAAGACTGTTGTATGTCGAAAAAGACTGTAAAAAAGTCATACTATAGTATGTCGAAAAAATGTCATAGTATAGTATGTCGAAAAATTTTATATAAAAAACGTTATAGTATAGCATGTCGAAAAAAAGTCATAGTATAGTATGTCGAAAAAACTACATAGTATAGTATGTCGAAAAAAGGTCATAGTATAGAATGTCTAAAATACGTAATAGTATACTTTGTCGAAAAAAAGTCATAGTATAGTATGGCGAAAAATTTCATAGTATAGCATGTCGAAAAAAAGTCATAGTATAGTATGTCGAAAAAACTACATAGTATAGTATGTCGAAAAAAGGTCATAGTATAGAATGTCTAAAATACGTCATAGTATACTTTGTCGAAAAAAAGTCACAGTATAGTATGACTAAAGATTTTGTAAAAAAAACGTCATAGTATAGTATGTCAAAAAAAAGTCATAGTATAGTATATTGAAGAAGTCATACTATAGTATGTCGAAAAAGTCTACAAAAAAAAGTCATACTATAGTGTGTTGAAAAATGTCATAGTATAGTATGTCGAAAAATTTTGTATAAAAAACGTCATACTATAGTATGTCGAAAAAATATCATAGTAAAGTATGTCGAAAGATTTTGTAAAAAAAACTTCATAGTATAGTATGTCGAAACTTTTGTAAACAAAAGTCATAGTATAGTATGTCGAAAAAAAGACATAGTATAGTATGTCGAAAAAAAGTCATAGTATAGAAAAATTCTGTAAAAAAAGTGTCATACTATAGTATGTCGGAAAAATATCATAGTAAAGTATGTCGAAAGATTTTGTAAAAAAACTTCATAGTATAGTATGTCGAAAAAATATCATAGTAAAGTATGTCGAAAGATTTTGTAAAAAAACTTCATAGTATAGTATGTCGAAAAAAAGTCATAGTATAGTATGACTAAAAATTTTGTAAAAAAAACGTCATAGTATAGTATGTTGAAGAAAAGTCATAGTATAGTATGTTGAAGAAAAGTCATACTATAGTATGTCGAAAAAGCCTATAAAAAAAAGTCATACTATGGTGTCGAAAAAATGTCATAGTATAGTATGTCGAAAGATTTTGTAAACAACTTCGTAGTATAGTATGTCGAAAAAAAGTCATAGTATAGTATGACTAAAAATTTAGTAAAAAAAACGTCATAGTATAGTATGTTGAAGAAAAGTCATAGTATAGTATGTCGAAAAAGTCTGTAAAAAAAGTCATACTATAGTGTGTCGAAAAAATGTCATAGTATAGTATGTCGAAAAATTTTGTATAAAAAATTTCATAGTATAGCATGTCGAAAAAGTCATAGTATAGTATGTCAAAAAAACTACATAGTAGTTTGTCGAAAAAAAGTCATAGTATAGTATGGCGAAAAATTTCATAGTATAGTATGTCGAAAATTTTTGAAAATAGTCTAGTATGTCGAAAAAAAGACAGTATAGTACGTCAAAAAAAAGTCATAGTATAGTATGTAGAAAAATTCTGTAAAAAAAGTGTCATACTATAGTATGTCAGAAAAATATCATAGTATAGTATGTCGAAAGATTTTGTAAAAAAACTTCATAGTATAGTATGTCGAAAAAAAGTCATAGTATAGTATGACTAAAAATGTTGTAAAAAAAACGTCATAGTATAGTATGTTGAAGAAAAGTCATACTATAGTATGTCGAAAAAGTCTATAAAAAAAAGTCATACTATAGTGTCTAAAAATGTCATAGTATAGTATGTCGAAATTTTTTGTAAAAAACGTTATAGTATTGCATGTCTAAAAAAAGTCATAGTATAGTATGTCGAAAAAAGTCATAGTATAGTATGTTGAAAAAAAGTCATAGTATAGTATGACTAAAAATGTTGTAAAAAAAACGTCATAGTATAGTGTGTCAAAAAAAAGTCATAGTATAGTATGACTACAAATTTTGTAAAAAAAACGTCATAGTATAGCATGTCGAAAAAACTACATAGTATAGTATGTCGAAAAATGGTCATAGTATAGTATGTCTAAAAACGTCATGGTATAGTATGTTGAAAAAAATTCATAGTATAGTATGTCGAAAAAAAGTCATAATATAGTATGTCGAAAAATTATGTAAACATAAGTCATAGTATAGTATGTCGAAAAAAAGACATTGTATAGTATGTCTAAAATACGTCATAGTATAGTATGTCGAAAAAAAGTCATAGTATAGGAGGTCGAAAAATTGTCATAGTATAGTATGTCGAAAAAAAGTCATAATATAGTATGTCGAAAAAAATTATGTAAACATAAGTCATAGTATAGTATGTCGAAAAAAAGACTTAGTATTGTGTTGAAAAATTCTGTAAAAAAAAGTAATAGTATAGTATTGCGAAAAAATTTCATAGTATAGTATGTCGAAAATTTGTTTTCTCAGAAATCTTAGGTTTAGGCAACAAACCCACTTAGTTGAACACTGTGGAAGTGTGAAAGTCGGACACCAGTGACTACTATTGTTGCACTTCTATCCCACTTGTATTCAGGACGTCTTCAGAGTTGAGAATCTCTAAAAAGCCTTTAAACAAACCGTCCGTCAACAGGGAAATAAAAGCCTCCAGACACGAGACCGGTCTCTTGAGACAGCAGGGTCTGTGAGATTGACTTGCCCAGCTGGCTAGCTAGTGATCCCCGCGGGGTTGTGGAGCTTCTCAACTCTGAAAACGTTGTCCTGAATACAAGTGGGCTAGAAGTGCAACAACAGTAGTCACTGGTGTCCGACTTTCACATTTCCACAGTGTTCAACTAAGTGGGTTTGTTGCCTAAACCTAAGGAGATTTCTGAGAGAAAGCAAACTTCTCCCATGTGCCCGGGCCTGTCGTTTTCCTTCCTACAGCAACTTCCTACCTGCTCTGCTCTTTCGGAGTTCGATTGCTAAGACTGAAAGCATGACACAACATGAACGCCCCCCCATTTGCATAATGAAGCAGAAATGTGTGAAGAAATGTATAAAGAATAGAACACAGAGATAAATAAGTTTGGGAAAATAAATAAGGGGGAAATGCTAAGGGAAAATCATGCAGAAATAAAGAAATGTTTAAACATAAATAAATCCTTAAGTTTAAAAATAGATATAGAATAAATTAAAAAAATACATGCAAAAATGAAATAAATGCAAAAATAAATAAATAAATAAAAATACATGCATAAATAAATAAATAAAAGTGGAAATGAAACAGAAGATTAAATAAATAAGGAATTATTACAAAGGTAAATAAATAAAAAATCAAATTAAAATACAAATATCAATTTATGTCACATTTTATCAATTCATTAATGATTACATTTTTTTTTTATATATAATTTTGCTACTTTTAAATGGCATATTTATTTATTGAGTCATTTGTTTATTTATTCATTTTTTAATTTTAGGTTCGTCCATATACTATGACCTTTTTATGATTTTTTTTGACATATCATACTATGACTTCTTTCAACATACTGTACTATGACATCTTTTATGACACACTATATTATGCCATTTTTATTACATACTATACTGTGACTTTTTGACATTTATAGCACACTATAATATGACATTTGTAATGGCATAAGTTCTTTTAAAAACAAACATTCAAACACAGCCTGTTAAAAAAAAACAAGGCGATGTCGTTATCATCAAATATGAGTTTATTTTTTTTATAAATCATTCTTACAAAATTGGCATTTATCTATTTCATTTGTGACCTCTATAAAAGTCTTCTGTTAATTACAAGGTAGGAGGGAGGAGAAGGCATCAGGATAGCTGGGCATGACCGAGTCCTTACAGATCAACAGATATTGCTGCTGATTGGTAAAGTGATACAGCCAATTCACTGATAAATAATCCCAAACAGGAAGTGGTCATACTTTGTCGCCTTAGCAACAGTGTCCAAACACAAAGATGAAAACGGGATGTTATTATAAGGGAATGGAAGCGGTGACTCATCCAGTGTATGAAGGCAGGGCTGTTCGGGCCCCGCATATGGTGCTATTGCTGCCCGTCTACTGGAAATAACAAGTCTAGGACAGACAGTGCTCGGCATGTTGAGAACTCACATGTTGATAAAAAGGCACAAATCAAGAACAGACTAGTTTCCAGCACACACGCCGTTGCCACTATAAACACCAACTGCCTGGCACATTTTGGGTAAAACTTCCATCTGTTTCGAAGCACACAATGATAACTTGCATAATGTTCCCCCTGATAAAATGACAGGCGTTTTAAGCGGATGCAGAGATTTTCCTGGTGGCCCAAATCACATCCATCACACTCTCTCTCTCTCTCTCTCTCTCTCTCTCTCTCTCTCTCTCTCTCTCTCTCTCTCTCTCTCTCTCTCTCTCTCTCTCTCTCTCTCTCTCTCGCTCTGGACTGTGTGATGCACTGTACAGCACGCCAACTGAAAGATGGAGCAAGTCTCAGTTGCCAACTTATCTGACCTGAAACCAAGCTTTGGAAGAGGCAATTTAAACACAACTGTGTCACAGCCTCAGACCCATTATTGTAATGCATGCGGGGAAGATGTTATAGCAGAATCTGAAAATGATTCCATCTGGTTCAGAGGACCCAGCTGCTTATTATTTTCCATGTGTCAGTTGGCGTAGTCTTTATTGGGACTTTGCAATTTGACTCCCGCGGAGAGCCAAGATTGTGCGGCCCAATCCAATTCTAGATCACTGGTGTATGCAATCTTTTAGAGCTAAAACTATACAACTCGATGTTATATCTCTCTCGGGGAGTTCTGTGTGAGGAAGAGTGTGATGTATGTTTCGCCGGAAAACCAATGTAGAGCGAAACATAACGTGAGCTGTATATCGGCATCTTTGTAGATTAATGTGCACAGCGTGTAGAAAATAAACTGAATAAATACCATTAACTCCCCTCAGCGATGCAGGATCAGTCTTATGGTCTCGCCGCGTCGTCTCAAATCGTACACTGTCTTCTTTTTTTTTTTCAAAAAATAAATATATGCCTATATACAGTGCTGAGAGTCGCAGGGATTTGAAATGGGTGGTGTTTTTTTTTAAATATCTGCAAAGCTGGGGGACGTGGTTCTCTTGAGATGATACAGTGATTGAAACGATCAGACATAAAAGGCTCGATATGGATTCAAACAATATGGTTCTCTGAAGATGAAATAGGGACCAGATGCAGACCAAGTGAGGAGTATGTTTTTCCCAGAATCACGTACTGTAGATGAGCGAACATTTGCTGTTGTTGACTCCACATTAAACAGATCATAAATCTCTCCCGGCAAACAAATAACACTCCAAACTTGAAGTCCCAGACTGTAAATACAAACAAGATATTTAAAGCAATGACGTGTGGAAAAAAAAAAAAAAAAAAGTCCTGCTGTGTTTGATATATGCTGAAACAGAATAGCTTTGCATTGGTAGCATTTGGATATGAAATTTCGTAGCATGAACAACACCTTGTAAAGGCTTTACAATACATTTTACATGAAGTATTTGTAGAACGAAAACAAATCAATGAAAAAACCTCAAAGTAAAACAGAAATTGAATGTGTGACACTGATATTGATGATGCTGATGACAGCTACTGATTAACACACACACACACACACACACACACACACACACACACACACACACACACAGAACAGCTTTGGCTGAGACATTATGCTGAATGCCTGCCCGACAGAAAGGCCACTAAAAGCATGCTGCTTCATTTAAGTGTCTGCAAACTAAATGTGAGAGTGGACTGCCTGAGCTCTCTGCCGCATGCTGCATGCAGACCTAATGACCGCGTGTAGCCGCTCCGCTACCAGACAGCCATTTTCCCAGACAGCCTATCCCTTCGAAATGATCAATTAATGTTTGAGATAGCTAGTTATTTTCGCGTTTTGATCTGGTTGTACAATACCAATAAGTAGGGATGCTAATTTTGAAAAATTGTTCTAACAGATAGCCGACCGTCACTAACCGATTATTAACCGTTAACCGACAAGATTAGTGCGTTGCATGCAGCGGTGCAGTGGTTGTAGTGCCTAACAAGCACAGCAGAAAACAGGTTAAATCCCAGTTCTCAAGTTCACCCGTCTGGGAGAGTTAGCAGCCATGATGCTGCGTGGATTGTCGAGGACACATGCTGCCACTTTCCCAGTAAAGCTGAGCATACACTGTACGATTTTAGTTTGTTTCTGGCCCGAATTTTGAGCCGCACGACTCATTTTAGAGTTGGACCGAATTTCAGCTTCGTCAGACGTCGTTTGCAGTGCAGTGTACGGGGGGGACCGAGGACCGATTAACTCCTCTCGACCGGCCGTCGGACGAACTTCTGACATGTTAAAAAATTTTGGTCGGCCGTCCACAGGCTCTCGCACAGTTGAAGCGGAACCACGAGCCGATTCCCCGACGTCAGCGCCTTTTTTCAGTATATCTATCATGATAACAATGTACAATACATAGACCTATAGTAAAACGTAGCTAGGTTACCTCCAATTCTCTCTGCAAAATGGACAAGCCATACTGTCCACGTACAGTGTGAGTACTCAGGTCGTGAGCTTTGGCTTTACATCAAAAACGATTTACTCATACAGTAGGAGTAGGAATTACACAATAACATTTCTAAAATCGTACAGTGTATGCCCAGCTTAGGTCTCCACCGCATCAATTGGTTTAGCTGCGAGGTTGTCAGCTGTGTGTCAGCCCGGCGTAACGTTACAAGTGTGTGACGACGGTGAGTATTGAGTTATCAGTAACGTTGTAGCTGTGAACGTAGCAGTCCAGTGCGTACAGTTAATTTGTCGGTGCCGTGCGTGAAATCGGACTCCTGCTACTCTGTGCTGAGACTCCATATGGAGCAGACACTTTCACTTTCAGTTTGTAGCGTCCGTCGTCCGACTATGTATTGATAACACGCCGTCGATACACGAAAATGAACTAAATGGGTTTTAGTTGAGCAAATCGACGGTGGGGGCGGTGGGTACGTAGGGTAATCGGTGTGTGCCCGACCACAGTGTAACACCGGTAACACCGACTACCCCGGCAAGCCTATTGTTACGGTGGACCAGCTATTCTCCATTAAGTGACAAGCCGCTCCTCTGAGATTTGCTCATGTTTTTATTTAATTTTTAATATTTCTTTTAACTGTTTAACTGATAATCAGTCAAAACTCCTAATGTCAGTTAACGGTTAATTATTAACATCCCTACCAATAAGGTCATTTAAGGTGCAAAGTGTCAGGCGGTTTGATGTGGATACGATGGCGATGCGAGCAGCTGTTTTAAGTGACAGAAACTCAGGGGGGGTTGTGCGCGAGGGAGGGAAAAAAAAAAGCTGTCCTCCCAGGGCTAGCATTAGCCAGCAGGTCATGTTTGTGGTTCACTGCTTCCACAACACAATGGCCCATAATGTTAGAGTGTTTCATCAACAGCTTGTGCCCTGGGAATAAAACAGCTCTCCAAATGAAATAGGTTTACCTAATTGAAGCCCAAACATATCTCTGTCTGACAAATGGAGGAGAAAACCTTTTGTCAATTTAATGGCTCTGATATGTCACGGGGGAAAAAAATGGTGGCAGGAGAGCCGCGTTGGACTGATAAAATATTTCAACCTGAGAGCATCTAGGCATCTCAAACATGTAGGCAACGTGATGTGCAATAAACAACTCTAAAGGCAGACCCTGATGTCAGAATGGCACTGATGCGCTCAGCGTTAAAAATCTCTCTACAAGCACTCCTGTGAAATGACGCCGGACGCTGGTCGCTAAAGACCTGCTATGGTCTTGAAATTTTATTCCGTTCCTCCCTGTAAGGATAGAGCTCCGAGGACGTGCAGGAAGAAATAAATGGGCGAAGCGAGTTTGGGTTAGAATGCAACGTTCTGCTCCATTTCATCCAGAAATGTTCATTTCGCTCATTCCAACGGGGGGAAAATGTACTCCGCTTGAGCTTATGGTTGGATGAGCCAACTTTTCAAGGCTCTGTACACACACACGCACACATAAACACACAGAGAAGAGTGAAAGTACAGAGAGTTTGAAGGGGGAAATAAAAGATGATGAAAGTAAGTGAAAAAAAAAAAGATGCCGTGGCGAGTATGAGAGGAAAATGGATATGAGACGAGATGTTTTCCTTACTTATCTTAGTGATAACAGGGATGCAGATAGACCATTATAAAAGCATATCAGCACGTCAAGGAATGAGCCAAGGATAGGACAGACGGGATGTTTTCAGGCTCAAGGATGTGCGTTGATAGCCTGGAATTTCAAGAAATAATGGCTGCTTGGCTATAAAAACATGGTCAGGCCCCTGTAATAACAGGTTGGACACTGCTGTTTACCTTTTCTGCCTCGCAATCGGAAATATTAAACTGATGACGCTCTGATTTTAAACCTTTCAGAGAGAACGGGTCAGCAGAGAGCTGATTTGTACAGAAATCAAATCAGCTAAAGAACAGGGTTTCCCAGGCTTTAGAGCAGGGGTTTTGGTAGTCCAGTATTACGTCCTGATGCAGACCGGGGAGGGTTGCTAGGGGCGACCAGTAGGATTTACGGTGGGTGGGGTTGCCGGGTTTGCGATCGTGGACACCTTCCCTCTTCTACCGTCCTGCACATGTGCTGAGAGAGCAGGAAAGTCAATGTCGTCCTTGTTCATGTTGTACAAAAAAATATTCTATCCAAGAGTTCTCGTCGTCAGTAGTGTGTGCTGCGTGTTTGCACATTTGCAAAACATACAGTACTGTTTGGCATGTCCATCAGTTTGTGTACTCCTCTTTGTCTGTCTGTGTTTGCGGTTTTTGTTTGCGTTTTTCACATCCAAACGCCATCTGCTTGTTTCCTATTCATCCCTTACCGCGTCAAGTCCTGGCAGCAGCAGCGGCGCTGTGGTCATTGGCAATGTGCTGAGTGGAAGACGGAGCTGTGTCGCTCCCCGTCCATGCTGCTGTAGTCTTACCGCTCCTTCTACTCTCCACAGAGTCTCTCTCGCGCGCCTCCCCCTGCGTGGGGTCTCCCCCGAGGGGGCGCCGGTCCTGTCAGAGCCTTTCGATGTCCCTGTATTTCTTGCGAAGGATGGAGACCTGGTCCTTGAACAGGACGGGGTCCAGTCTCATCTGGGAGTGGACCAGCGGCATGGCGCCAAACCAGCTGGCGAACTTGTTCATGCAGGTTTGCCGCTGGGCAAAGTGGTCCGGATCGGCCCAGCGGGAAGCCCTTGAAGACTGGGAGTGAGGAAGAGGAAGGAGAAAAGGAGGAGGAGGAGGAAGAGGAAGGAGAAAAGGAGGAGGAGGAGGAAGGAAAAAAAGGAGGAGGAGGACGAAGAAGAAGAGGAGGAAGAACACGGAAGAAGAAGAGGAAGAGGATGGAGGAAGAAGACAGATGTAGAGGACGGAAGAAGAACAAGAAGAAGAAAGAAGAGATAGGACAAAAGAACAATTTGAGTCATTATCACAGTGAAAAATGATTGTTTTAGATCAATGCGTTCCTCCTCTTTTGTTCTCCACACAGACTGCTTACCTGCATTCAACCGTGATTGGTCAATACTACTACTACTACTACTACTACTACTACTACTACTCAGACTACAACCGGAAATCAGAACGCTTCCGATACCAAAATCTTGGTTCTTCATACAAATGCAGAACCTGTTGATAGAGACCAAGGGGTACATGGAAAGATTGTGGAGTAGCTCAATTAAATTAGAAAAAATACAAGTTATTACTTTATATATCGACACATTTGTGTTAAGGAGGAATATAAACATCCAAATATTTTAGCTAAAACTAATGGATAACCAGTTGACATAATTAGCTAAAAATAATGGATAACCAGTTGACATAGTTAGCTAAAATTAATGGATAAACAGTTGACATAGTTAGCTAAAAAAATAAGGAATTAACAGTTGACATAATTAGCTAAAAATAAGGAATAAACAGTTGACATAATTAGCTTAAAATAAGGAATAAACAGATGACCTAATTAGCTAAAAATAAGGAATAAACAGTTGAAAGAACTAACTAAAAGTAGTGAATAAAAAATTGAAATAGCTTAAAGTAATGTATAACTGTTAAAATATTTAGCTAAAAATCAAACTAAACACAAACAATTCAACTGTATGAAAAAAAAGTACCAATATCCACTTTTAGCCTGTACTACTTTAAATCCGCTTAAAAAGCTATGTGGGGGTACGCCACACAAAAAACACTGCTTTAGATAATTGGTGGGAAAGGAATGTTCTCATTATATGAAAAAGACTGAAAATGACAATCATCTTCATTCTTTCATTCAATCATAGTCATAGTTGAGACACTGTGACAAGAGAAAACCATTACTGACTGACTGCTGACATTAATGTTTCTCAATTAATCATCAGCTGGATCATATTCTATATTTGGGAGACTGGAGCCCGACTAGAAACTATGACGTAAGCCATAAAAAACTGACACGACTCCTTTCTGTGCTTTTGGCTCTCCGCTGTACAGTAAAGTGACTTGTGCTGTTTACCCACGGGTCGTACTGAAGGATTTTAAGAGAATAATTCATGCTGTTCATAAAGCAGCAAGAGTTCGTTCCAGCTGAAAGGCCATGACACGCACTGATGATGGGAAGAAAACAACGCTGGCTTCAGCATGAATCACGGTTTATACAAAGGAGGATACAATCTAAGTGGATTATACAATAAGTCTAAGATTGTTACGAGTTCAATCATATTATTTAAAGTGTTTTTCTTGAATGCAAACCAATTCTCTAAACTGGCAGCTGTCCTGTTTTTGGTGTTAACAGCTCTTTCAAGAAGAGCTAATGAGTCATTTAAGTAAAGAAATGCCATAATAAATTAAAGAGGACCTTTTGCTTTTCCCCTTTCCTTTAGTGTTATATACACTGCTCAAAAAAATTAAGAGAACACTTAAATCAACCATCAGGTCTTGATGAACGAATTATTCAAGTTGAAAATCTTTACTGATGTACGGCGTCGGATGCACCGATACATAACGTCCCATAGGTGCTCATTTGGATTTAGGTCAGGGGAACGTGAGGGCCAGTCAATGGCATCAATGCCTTCGTCATCCAGGAACTGCCTACACACTCTGGCCACAGGAGGCCGGTCATTGTCCTGCACCACGAGGAACCCAGGGCCCACTGCACCAGCGTAAGGTCTGACAATCACTCTGAGGATTTCATCCCGGTGCCTAAGAGCAGTCACGGTACCGTTGGCTATGACATGGAGGTCTTTGCGACTCTCCAAGGATATGCCTCCCCAGACCATCACTGACCCACTGCCAAACCGGTCATGCTGGATGATGTTACAGGCAGCATAACGTTCACTACGGCGTCTCCAGACTCTTTCACGCCTGTCACATGTGCTCAGTGCGAACCTGCTCTCATCTGTGAAGAAAACGGGGCGCCAGTGGCGGACCTGCCAATTCTGGTGTTCTCTGGCCAATGCCAATCGAGCTGCACGGTGCTGGGCTGTGAGCTCAGGTCCCACTAGAGGACGTCGGGCCCTCATGCCACCCTCATGGAGTCTGTTTGGTCAGAAACATGCACACCAGTAGCCTGCTGGAGGTCATTTTGTAGGGCTCTGATTCACAATCACTTGTGCTTCCTAAATGGACAGATGGATATCCCTGAAGTTTAACTGACTTGGTGTTATACTGTGATGATTAAGTGCTCCCTTAATTTTTTTGAGCAGTGTAGTTTTTTTTGCATGTTAAATGTCTGCAAAGTTATAAAGCCTAAAGTCCACACCAAAGGGAGTTACTCTCCCCCACAGAAACGCTGCTCCCGAACTGCCTGAAACGCCTTGCTTGAAGTCCCGCCTTTTCTTTTGTAACGTGGTGATGTCACCAAGTAACACATTTGCTTAATAGCTGCCTAGCAGCTAGTTTGGCACGCCAACAAACAAAGTTAGTTAGAGCGGATCTGGAGCGGAGTCCGAAGAGTTTAGTTTGGTTGACCAATCACAACAGAGTGGGCCAGCTGACCAATCAGAGCAGACTGGGCTTTTTCATGTAAACATTGTTATGAGAATTATGTTCCATTTCTGCTAATAACTCCCCCGAAATGTTACACACTGTTCCTTTGAACGAGCCACCAGGACTTCCATAAGGTTGTGATGTTACAACTATAGTCACTAGTAGAAGTACCGCTAAACTCCGTATAGTTGACACACCCAGTGAGTCCTCAGCTGCAGTGACGCTGTGAAGACGGCGACAGCGCAGACCGGAAACGCTGACCAATCAGAGCAGACTGGGCTTTTTCGGGAGGGGGGCTTAAAGAGACAGGCGCTAAAACGGAGCGTTTTAGACAGAGGGTGAAAAGAGGTGCTGCAGCACAGCCGATATGGGAAAAGTAAAGCGTTGTTTGAACACTAACGCATGTAAACATGATCTAGTAGAAACCCCAAATACAAGTATGCACCTGAAAATAATAGGTCCTCTTTAAAAAATAACATGGATCCAGTAACGAGAAGGGATTCAACACACTCTTACCTGTCCCATCATTGTCTCCTTGTACTGTTTCTTCTGTGTGACCTTGATGGGCGGCAGCTTGGTGACAGCAGAGACCAGGAAGTTCATCAGGATGTCCTCACAGTTGGCCAGCTGGTCCACCATGCCCTTCAGACTAGTGGGTAAGTAGTTGGTGTACAGGTAATGGTAATACCTACAAGAGAGGACAGAAAGGAGTTAGAATAATAAAAGAGGCTACTGATCTGGGTGGGTCAATCATTACGATGAGAATCGTCTTTCTTCCTGCTCAGCACCAAACGGCAGAGAGACACAGTTAGAGACCAGCTGGTGAACACAGTGGAGCATTTAACAGCTAAAAAGTCAGATATTTAAATAGAGTAGATAGAGTAAACTTTATGGTCCTTGAGGGGAAATTTGTCTTGGGCACAGTGCTACAGTCTGTTGCTTTACATAAAAAAACATCACAAAAACAACATGCAACTGTCTTAAAACAGTAGAGACGTTTGACATTGACAGCACGGCAGCTTAAAAAACAACTTGTAAGAATTAAAGTTCAAAGGTTTTAAGTGCTAAAGTGCTTGTGTATTTATTGCACGTTGCTCTATTGCACTAAGATTTAGCATTAGAGTTCAGCAGCTTGATGGAGGCTGGAACAAACAATAGCTTCGAGCGGTTTGATTTGCACTTTGGCACAAAGTCTTCTTCCTTCTTTCCCTCAGGAGTTGTTAGAGACCAAAAACAGAACTATACAGAGCCGATATTAGACTTTGAGCCAGATGGACAGAAACTAATGATACCAATGTGCATACATCCAATATTTCAAGTACATTTTGTGTGCATATGTAGTCCAGGGTGTCACACAAACGCCATGTCTAAGAATGATCAAGAATCGAAGAGTGAAAGCATTTAAATGGAAAATGAAGCGGACTGACGGGTGATTTGCAGGTTTGTTGATGTACAGTTGTTTTTATGGCCTATTTTCAAAACCTTGTAAAGTTGCACCAGATATGACTGTTATCATTAAATAGGTGTTATCGGTTGCTATAAGCACCATAGATGTGGGTAGGGGCCTACTACGTTGGTAGTAGTAAGTAGTAAAGTAAAAGCGAAACATTCTAAGATGTTGTAAAACTGAATAAAACGTTACATTTTTAACACAAAACGGTTTCTTTAGGTCTAGGCAACAAAACTACAAATTCTTTAGGTTTAGGCAACACAAACATTTAGTTACTGTAGGTTGAGGCAAAAAAAAACTACAACTTTAGGTTTAGGCAACAAAAAAACTTAACGCTTGTGAACACAAAGACAACTACACGTTATTGGTTTGATATTGATAAACCTAATATTGGGTGTAGTAGGCCCCTATTGAACCACATCTATGGTGCTTATAGCGACCGATAATGCCTATTTAATAACCTGATTACAGTGTAATCGGCTGAAAAAACGCACGTCTGTGAACAAAAAAACAGAAAGCAAGAGCAAAAGATTCAATTTCAGGGTTTTTTTCTCTTCATTTCCTTTTCATTTTTCCCAATTGCACACCTTAAAGTGTATATTGATTTGCATTTTTGTTCTACTCTAACAATGCTGAGTATGTTCACAATCTTTCAGAAGATTGTTGTTGGATTAATGCCGGAAAATGTCTCTGTGAAGGTGAATAATTCCACAGTTTCAAATGGATAAAGAGAAGCGTGTGTCACAAAGAGCTGCGTAGACGATGTCATTTAAATGGGGCACAGATATTAGACACCTTTATGTTCCAGGTTGAAGCCTTTGAGTGCAACTCTGAGTTCATCAACAGACTGATTGCTCAAGTTTCCTGGATGGATTGAACGACTGAGTTATTGAAAGTGATTAAGCGTTTGGCTGCGGTGATTGGCTGACTCCAGCTTAATGGACCGCTCCCATCACAGCTGAGTGAAGCCATATTAAAGCTGACAGGGCTGTAGTAAAACTAAATGCGGGAACTATGAAACGCTGTGTAGCAGACAAATTGACATTTTTGGGATAAAACATACCCAGTGTCAAAACACTGGTTTCCCGAGGCTGTGCAACACTGAACATCACACCTACTTTTATAATCTACAGATCACTGCATCAAAGTGTTGTATCAAAAGAAAGACGACTGAACACTGGAGAGCAGAGCAGAGCAAAGCTGTGATCCCCGTATAACAGAAGGGGAACAGAACAGAAGCAAGAAACATGAAAGGAAACGGCAGAGCAGAGCGAAACAGTGAGCAGGTAAACAGCTGCACTGGAACCAAGTTTTACAGATCAGAAGACGACAATGTGAAGCGCACACTGTACCTGTGGTAGATGGCGGCCCCAGTCAGCACCATTGAGTAATCGTTGGTCCATTTGGACGTGTAGCCCCAGCGCTCCTTGTTGCTGTCCCAGAAGTGGCTGCGAGCGGGGTAACCTACGATTCGCTCCGGAAAACTCTGCCAGACCGTGAAGGCAAAGTCCACCTGGACAGACACAAATACAGATTTTAACATATTATGATGCAGAACATGATATTTATTACCACATTAGTACCACTTCCTAGAAATTCATCCGTTATGAGTTGGAACTCATTTACTCATGGTTAATAACTCATTTACTAGAGCTTTATATCAGTTAGAAGCAATTAATGACTTTTGGGTTGCCAGGTTGTGAAAAATCCTTTTTAAATGGTGTTTATCCTCCTTCAGCAGGACACTAGATTTATCTTTCTGGATGGATCTTTAGTTCACCAGGACAGTGGCTACCAACATATTTTGTCAGACATACCTCCACAGCCCTGTCAGATGAACTCAATCATTACCCAGCTTGGGTAGGTATCATTGGAGAAACCAGCAAGAGTATGCTAGATTTTCAAAATAATGCAACCGAAAAAACGAGTGTTGCCAACTCTTTTCCAATGAAAGAAGTTAGCAGCACCAGCTACAAATGTCGCTTAATCTGGAGAGAAAGTTGCAAAGTCTGCAACACTGACAGTCCGTCCGTTCAGGCCTCCCTTCAAAACCACTCCCACAAAATTAGGATTATGAATGTAAACAATAAAAATGGCTATTGTTGGAGCGCACAGCTGTCAAGCCAGCAGCTTGTGGAAGACTCCGGTGACGCGCAATGAGTGTAGCCTGTCCAATCATTACTACTACTGCTAATTACTACTACTCCTAATTACAGTCATGCGACAACTGCATATATATGATTTTTTTTAAATATTATTTTTGTCAGAGCACTTTATTTATTGATTGCTGTCGGGATGTAAAGAGAATTTAAAAAAATATAACAAAATGTTTTAAAATACATTACCCACCCCTAGCTTTTAGCAATCTATTTCAACTGTTTAACCATTACTTTTACCTATCTGGGCCAAAATCTATTTATAATTAACTTATTAACATTCATAACTAGCTCTATAACTTGATGACTTATCAAAAAGTGTGAAACTCGTACGTGTTTAGGAATGGGTTGCCAACATTTAGAATTGCATTACTAGCAAATAGAAAGGATAAACACCTGCCAGAGGGATTTTCCACAACCTGGCAACTCACAATTTCCTCTTATATACAAAGCATTGGTAAATGATTTATTAACCATTAATAGAGACATTATTTCAATACAATTTGAAGAATGCAACAAATCAGGAGTATTCCTGAAGGTATTCTGTTATTTTAACATTTAAAGTAGGAGAAGAAGGAATTCCAACACATTGTCCTTTTACTTGCAATGAACTTTATTGAGAACTTTTCGTTCCTTAGACCTTCATAAATGTTGTATTTCTCAATAAAGTTCACTGCAAGTAAAGAGACGGTATGAGGGAATTCTCTCTTCTCATGCCTGTGGACATTTCCTCCTGACTACAAGAAACCGAAGGTGTGCATGAACCTTCAGAATTTCCCTTTAAAGCATGAAATAGTTTCTTTGAAATGTTGAGAAATTCAATTTATTTGAGATTCATTTTCTATTTACAGTATGCATTGTGTGAGAAGAAAAAACAACAAAGGGAAAGAAAGAGACAACAGGGAGAACTAATAAAGGAAGTGCACACTCAAATATGCCATAGTGAAAATACAACAGAGGCAAAAGCTCATCAAACACAAAGCAGTCTGTCCTATAAGCAGCTGCCTGCAGCCAACTTCTGTGGCGGCGATCAAAGCATTCAATCAAATAATTAGATGAAACATCAAAAAGGCCTCAGCTGCTCCATAAACAGCCCGTTCTGCATTACACCGCATATAACCACACTATACTACAGTGAGAGTGTGCTTATGTTAATGAATACTTATGTCAAAATCCACCATAAAGCACGATACACATCATTTTTATCTTCTCTTCCTGCCAGAATTTGTGCTTACGAACAAATCCCGAAGGAAAAGAAGAAGAGCTCCGACTCTCTTTTGCTCTTTCTTTTAATGCAAGAGAAGGTAGTTGAATGATTAGACATTCACAAGGAAAAAATATTTCAATGGTTGAACCGGTATCAAAAGGAAGTATTGCTGACAACTCTGCTTCTCACCATCTTCACTTAAAGGAACAGTGTGTAACATTTCAGGGGCTCTATTAGCAGAAATGGAATATAATATTCATAACTATGTTTTCATTAGTGTATAATCACCTGAAACTAAGAATCGTTATGTTTTCCTTAGCTTAGAATGAGCCGTTTATATCTACATAGGGAGCAGATCCTCTTCACGGAGTCCGCCATGTTTCTACAGTTGCCCAGAACGGACAAACCAGTGTTAAGTTCGTTAACGAAAACTATGATGGAATACGTTCGCCAACGACCTTTTTTTCCATGACAAAGACGAGATAATGACGAGACGACACCGACGTCATTAAACACTAACGGTGACAATATCAAAAAAACGCGCCGCGGCGCTCGGTCCGTGTCTGTCCTTGTCTCCTTCTTGTCTCTCAGCTCAATCCTGACAATAGTGCTACTATAATGCATAAAGTTGGCGGTTTGCGGTTTGGGTTTGGTTCGGGTGGTTGAGTAACGCATATTTTTACATGTCGGGTGGGCGGATTGGCTCTCATAACGGACTGGTGGGTGCGACTGAACCGCGCATCACTATTTGCTCAGTTAGGAGGACTCAAACTAACTGCAAAGCTGCATTCTTAATCATTCAACCTGTGTTTTTCATCAGATAATGACATCAAATTTTATGTGAAATGAATTTGACTAAAATGACAGAAATGTTCAATATAATCTGACTACTAAACAGGACTAAGATTAGATAAAAAAAAAAATAGCTGATAAAATTAAGAGAGAATACATCTTCACCTAAATTTAATGACTTTTCGGTGACTAAAACTGGACTAAAATGTTTTGAGTTGTCGTCGACTAAAACGACTCAAACTATGAAGGATAAAAATGACTAAAATGTGACTAAAACTAATGAGCGTTTTCATCTTAAAACAAAGACAAAATCTAAAATAGCTGCCAAAATTAACACTGGGACAAACCAAACTCTGGCTCTACAGAGAGCCTTTCGCGTTTTTATGTAACCTGAAGGCCGCCGTTGTTCTCAGACACGCTTGTGAAACTGTGGTATTGTTAGCGCAGAGTGCAAAACCGTGGTACCGCCAGCTGACGTCTGACTTCCGTTGCTCCTAAAGTAGTGTTATTATGGTATGGATGGCCTCTGAGCGAGGCTAACAGAGTTACCACGGTTTTGCACTCGGCGGCTGACGTTACCGCAGTCTTGGAAAGGGAGGAGTGAGTGGGGGGGTACTCAGTTGGTTGCAATCTGCAACCGAACCACTAGATGCTGCGAAATCCTACACACTGTCCCTTTAAGGATGAAGAAAGCAGAAGAAAATGAGAAAGAAATGCATTATGTTCTTGTTGGGGGGCTAATTTGGAGGGAATGGGAAGGGTGTATAGATGGTGAAACTGTTCAGAAGTCTGTGATGGTAATTTTGGCCTGAATTTCTTTTTTAACTTGTTCTGGCATTGATGCTCCTAAAACTTATTGTTTGTGTTCACGATCCAACTGTCTTCATGGGAGAAACATGGGTCGATGTGTTTTTTTGGGGGGGAGGCTAGATTTTCCCCTCAGTGCCAGGCAGCTCTGCCTTGCCATCTTGATCCTCCGCACAAACAGCCTTTATGAGATCTAATTCTACTCTGTTCAAAGCAGCATCTGGCTTCCCATGGTGCTGCGCCAAAACGTGTCCCCGGGAAAAACAGGAACAGTCCCGACAGCATGTGGAACAAAAATGCCCATAACAGCGCTGCTCTCGGATAGGGAATTCGGGAGGTACAGTGATTACAGGCGCCAAAACATGAGGTGGAAGATGGAGTTTAAGTAGTTTAAGCGATTTAAGAATCGAGCTGCAGAGCGATAACTTGAAAACACCAGGGACAAACAGAGAGAGAGATAAAAAACGGAGAGAAAATGCAATCAGTGAGTTGCTTTTGGGACACAGAGAGAGACTTTGGATCTTTGTTTTGTCTCATGAGGATCAGACTATCGGTACAGAGAAGAGGCAGATAGAAAGAGAGACGGACAGAAATTTTATTATATTACAAGATACCTCTGTGGTGGACAACACTGTGTCTTCATCCAGGCTGAGGACAGCATCGGTCACTATAGTGTCGTAGGGCAAGAAACGACTGCTCATCACCTGCAGAGGGAAACACAGATCACAAAGGGTTAACGCCACCGTCATTAAAATGAGAACATTGGATTCCCCTCTTCAAACAGCTTTAATTTGTGATCATTTGGTTGCCTGGAACACATTAAAAAAGGCTGAAGGAGCAAATGTAGATCTGAGAGCTGTGGAAAATGTCTGAAAAAGGAGTAAAGGAAGAATAAACCCTTCTCGTACATGTTGTCCCCTTTTTTCATTCAGCTGTATATTTCTTTGCAAACTATCAGTGCGGAGGTGTTTATTCACACAGATGACAGCTTCCATTGAATGTTTCCATGGAAACATTAATAAATGACATGTCGTCCTAAATCATTGCAGGCTGTTTTGAGGGTTTTGTTTCAAATATTGGCTATTTTTTCATCTAACATCTGGGAATAGTTTCATTTTTTACAATAAACACTTTTTTTGTTGAATGGTCACTATTTTGAAATAAATCCCTCCATCCATTTTCTGCCACTTATTCAGTTTCAGGTATCAGCAGACTTAAGGCCTTTATACACCGGGGGTGTGACGAATGAACAACACCAAAATGCGAAATACTCGCCTGCAAATATTATATGTCCAGGGCTTTTATTGTGAATTCTAAGAATGGAAGGAGTGGATCTGGTCTTTGTCAAAGTTGAAAGGAGTAATAAAGTTAGTAGTCTTGGTTTGCACTATGTTTTAGAAAATATAAGCACAACTCAACCTGTTCCGCACTAAGTAATTGGTTGATGTTTTTATTCGCGGTGCGAAAGCTCAGAAAATCAACCTTGTTCCGGAAAAAAAACGCTTTTTCGCCGGTTAATATTAGTACTCAACAGTTGCCTACACAGAGCATGACTATCATTAATTTGGAGTCGTGTTTGCGTCCATCTGAAAAAGTCCATTATTCAATTTCTTTTTAGCTCTGTTTTTGGTCTCTACCAACTCCTGAGGGGAAATATCTTTAACTGCTAAATGCTCAGCCGGTTAGACTGTTATCAGGTCATTAAAGGGGTGTTATCAGTGGTTATAAGTCTCATAGATGTGGGTCAGTAGGGCCCTGCTACAACGACTAGTAGGTTTTATCATCTATTCACATGGGCGATCACTGAAAGAATGAATAAAAGAAGACAACAACGACCTCTAGCGACTGTAGTAATTATGACAGGAGCAAAAGCGGAAGTCAGGCAGTATAGTGTGAAACTCCATAAATGGTGGAGGTAGAGGGTGATGGATGGGACACAAAACATAGTACTTTTTTTACCCTTTCACCCAGGAGACAGGGGTTCGCATCCTGTGTGAAACTAACAATGTGTAGTTGTCTTTGTGTTCACAAAGAAGTTTCACTTTCACTTTCCAACGTAGCCAAAACAGAATATATTCCCCTAAACTTAACCAAGTGGTTTTGTTGCCTAAAACTAAACAAGCTGTTTTGTTTGTGTTTGAAATGTGAGAATGAATAAAAACAAAAAATAGTGGCCCAGAAAATCATAACAATTAGCTGAAAGACGCTAAAATGAGAAGAACTGCAGAGTCTGCCTTGTGATAATTCCTTGTGAGTTCATCAATCACGTACGACCCCTTTCACATAAAAGTAGTCATGCGATCCATAGTTAATATAAAAATATTGCTTATAGCCGCTTTAAGGATGAACCAAGCTGACACCTAATTCTTTCAGTCACTAAGCTCATGAGTTTTAAATTAGATCCACTGCTAGAGCTTCACCTTGAGAGAGATTTTAGAATAAAAACTCTTTCTGCTTCAAATATCTCCTGCATACATTTTTTATGATTCCTTACAAATTCATGGGAGACAACAAGCCATCACATCAACAAACAGCAGCGCAAAGAGAAGAAGAGAAAAGCCAATATCCTACGCTTTACTGCACGCTGCCCCCCCATTGTTTTCAACAGTGATAGAGTGCGGATACAAGTTTCCATTACTGCTGCAGGGTCATCTTCCTCTTTTAAATCAATAACAACACATGAATTCAGCCAGACACATAGAGCATGAGTCATGTGTCCTACATATGGCACAAATTTACCTTTCCTCTCCACCGCTGTTAAAAAACAGAATGCGCGTATTTAACGGCAAATGAAACCAAACTGTATAATCCGTGACAGTCCTTGAATATTTACTGGAAGCAGAGAGAGCGGTGGTGGCCGGGGCCTGGTGGGTGGATGGAGAGACCAACATCTTGAGGATATTTAGACGGGAAGTCTTTTGGTCTGCTGCAGTGATGAAAAGCGCTCGGATGAGAAAAACAGCGGCTTCTCGTTGAGGAAGTGTGTGAGTGTGTGTGTGTGTGTGTTGTAAACTGCATGTGTGCTCGAACTCAAACAACCTCCCACACAAACAACAAACAGCTCATGATGCATAGCTTTAAGACACACAAACACATCTACATATACACACTAACAGCCTGTTATTCAGTTATTCAGCACAGCTACAGTATGAAGGTCAGGCCTCTGTAGGAATACTTGTTCTTTTAAAACGCCACCTGCACTGAAAAGTCATTACATTTACATTTACATTTAACAATAGTCAGTGTCTGTATAAACACCAGGCATTGTGTGCCTGCTGCGCTCAAGCTGAGTGACCACACTCTCAACAGGTCTTCATCACTACTACAGCTGAGGGCAGCAACAAACACCCAGAGAAATGCACGACTTTACTGTTGAGCCGTGTGAAGCCTGTTGTCCATTCTAGTGCTGCAACTAATGATTACTTTTATTACTGACCAAACTTTAGAGTTTAGAGTAAAAATGTCATAATATATTGAAAAATGCCCAAGGTGATGTCTTAAGATTGCTTATTTAATCCTAGCAACAGTCCAAAACTCAAAGATTTTCATTTTACAATGATATTAAGGTAATAATCTCAAATATGTTCAAGTGTGTAACAATTAGGGGGATCTATTGGCAGAAATGGGATATAGTATTAATAAGTATGTTGTCCAAACACTTAACTTTTCCAGCTTGGGCCGGAGTCGACAACATTACTCGCTCCCATCGCCGCCGCTCTCTCTCTCTTGCTTCACCACTCACTTCCCATGTACAGTACACACAAACACTATAAGCACTTTTACAACAACTGGCTCTAGAGAGGGCCATTCGCGTTTTTGCGTTGGTCACTGTAGCAATCCTACAAGCTTGGCACACGGGAGATGTTGCAATCTGCAACCTCACCGCTAGATACCGCCAGATCCTAAACACTGTTCCTTTAAATAAATGTCTGTTAAGTCACTATCTATCGCCGAATGAGGTAACACAATGATTGAGCCTGTGGCTCTCTGATGAAAAGTCTTGCATTTACAGTACTGCACCAGTGGTTGGTCCGCCAGAGAGGGTAGGCGGAGCTAACGCAACAGACTCGCTCTTCAACTCACTTGTGTGTGAAGCGGTGTACTGTTTTTTCCGGTCTCTGCTAGCGTTGCGAGTAAACGGTTACTATGGCCAAACAAGCAAAGAAAAGAGCGATGACTACAGACGACAAAACTTCAAATACAAGTGCAGAGATTGAGATCCAAAAACACACCTGCGATTACCACCATGGGTGCCGCCAAACAGAGTACAACATCAATAATTGTCTTAGTGATTCAACTCCGCTTTTGATTGGTCGGTTGCAGACTGTGGCTAAAGAATAAAGATGTTGTTTTGAATTATGAAAGGTCTAAAACTGTAAATAAGATATTAATACTGTTTTAAGGGCTTCAATTGTAAGACTTCCTATCTGCAGGTGCACTGTTGCTGGAAAAAAAATAAAGTATAAAACATGGATTTCCAGATCTTAATTTTACATGTACATCCCCCCATTCCCCGCTCCCACCACCTCACACAGCTGAGCCTCGAGAGCGCTATTGGGGCTCGGTTAGTTGCCATCTACTCCCCCTCTCCCCAAAATCCCTCCTGAGGCAACAACAGCAGCGGAAACTTTCGACTGACACCCGTATTTTAACAGAGTGGAAGAGCCGAGGTGTGTGAGTGACAGTTGTATTTACAGACGAAGAAAAGGAGAGAGAAAATGAGAGTCGAGAGGAAAGAGGAGAGGCGGCACCACGCTCTCATTTCTAGCGTCAGCATTACTGCTGTAATGTCCTGCGGGCATATAGAGAGAAACAAAACAATCCCGTCTCTGCGCTCCGTGTTTTCCTCTTGTTGTTCAGCAGAATGTGTCAGAGAGAATACCAGCGAAGGAGAGGTGGAGAGAGAACAAGAGAGGACGCAGGAGAGAAAAAGTGACAGCGAGACAAACAGAAAAAAAGGGAAAGAGACGAAAAAAAAAGACAGAGAGAAAGAGAGGATGAGAGGCTGGTGATTCCAACCCCCAGATGGTTTGTAATTTTAGAAGTGCGACATATTAGCCTGGGGCTTCCTGGTGCTCTCCAGGAATGTGAGCTCTTACAGCAGGAATCTGCCTCCAGCACTTCACCTCCCATCTAAAGGACAGCAGCGGAGGAGGGAGACGCAGAAAGGAGAGGGGAGGACCACCAGTTTGTGTAAACTACATTAAGCGCTGCTGGGAATCTCACACGGCTTAAATCAACAGTGATAAACCAGCTTTTTGGCCACCGTGCCAGAGAGACAGAGAGGATGACAGAGGGAAGGACAGAGGGAGGAAAAGAAGGAGCACGGTTAAAGGATATGACTGGTGTTATTCCATGTTTTTCTGTCAACAAATTCCATGACGAGACCAAAACTAACAATGCTACCATGTCTGTCACTCTTAAAAAAGGCTTGGTGATTTCCTAAAACAGACGGGCACTGTAGTTTTTAGCCAACTTTACTCAAACTGGAGTGAATAGTGCATTTGTGGGGGACTATTTTCAGCTGCGGATTAATACACATTTGGTGCGTTAGTGAGAATTCATGGCAGCAAGATGGCTGTGTGTGACTCAAACTACAGTGCAAGGAAAATTTGGGTATTGTTCAACCTGGGTCTTGTTCTCAATTTGTAAAGCAATTAGCCACAACTCACTTTATTGTGTACTGGCAGTTAAAGAAGAAAATAAACAGCATGTGATGAATATGCGGCTAGTTTGGCTGGCTGGAAATCCCTATGCCGCTAGCAACCAAAGCTGATCGAGGGGTCTTATTTTGTATTTTTAGCCAGATTCCAACAGATATTAGAAAAGATTTAAATTAAATTAAAGTTTAAGAAAACTAAAGGTGCAGTATTAGGTAATAACTCACTATATGAAATGGCTACTATGGGGACTAACATAATCACACATGAATACAATTGGGCTCATTGGATCTAAAAGAGTCTCAGCTTTACAGTGATACCCAATTTATGTAATTCCAAGACTGTTTAGGGACCCCAGTATGCAGAAATATTCAAATACACCATTTTAGAATAGGTGAAAATAACACATTTGTACCGCTCCAAACTACATGTCTGTAAAGGGGAGACTCATGAGTAACCATAGAACCCATTTTCATTCACATACTGTCTCTTGAGGTCAAAGGTCAAGGGATCCCTGTGAATATGGTCATGCCAATTTTTCTTCACCAAAATTTAGCGTAACTTTGGAGTGCTATTTATCCTCCTTCCCGACACGCTAGCATGACATGGTTGGTACCAATGAATTCCTCAGGTTTTCTAGTTTCATATGACACCAGTAGCTTCAATACCTTCATTCTAGCTCTAAAATTGAGCCTGCTACATCCTCTGAAAGACAGTAAAGTCAGCCGAGCTCGCCGGCGCCCTCAAGGAGTTGAAGAGGTTAAACTGGCCTTTGTGTCATCTTGTGCTGTCTAGTGTTTGTAATTTTGTGTTTTTAAGGTTTGTTGTTGCTTGCATTTTATTGTTTTATGGTCTTATTTTAAAATAATTGTTATTCTTGTGAAGCACTTTGTGATCTCGTTCTAGGAAAGGGTGCTATATGAAATAAACTTTACTTACTATACTTATTTTCATTTCACTGTTTTTTTTTTACAGGAGTGGATCTTGTTAAACTGACTGCCACCCAGATTTTATGTCACCACACATCCAAAAGTGATGTTTCCTGCTGCAAGATGCAAGAGGACACATTATCCTTTAAAGCGAAAGACATAAACAGGCCAACGTTGCCTGAGGCGAGGAAGATATATGAATTGAAACAGAATTAAGTGAGGAAGTGAAGGACAGGGGTTGCTGACGCTGAGGTCATGTCCTCTCTACTTCTTTCCAGGGAATTTGGGGGGTCTTAAAAGCCTGTAGGGAAGTTTTAATTACACACGTGGTGTTTTTTTGTAGGCTGAGTCTACTATTTTTAGTATGTTATAATTTAACTTCTTTTAGGTCAACAATAAATAAATAAATACACACATAAAGGATTCAGCTCTTTTATTCCCGGCAGTGTTGAGGCTTTGAATCAGAGTTTAGGCTTTCGTGTTTGGAACTAAAATTTACAGAAAATATAATTTAACTGTTGATTGAAGAAATAAAATATGAGGCATGTAAATAATTAAAATAAAATGAGGGGGAAAGGGGTGCATTGGGGGGGAACTTGGACTCAGTATGCCCTCAGTATTTTTAAAATTCTGGCTACGGCAAAAAAAGGCAAATAAAGAGGAGAAAAGAGAGGACGATGCAGTGATAGAGAGAAGCAAAAAGAAGATGAGAGGAAGAGAAAATGATGAAGAGGGGAAAAAAAGAGAGGATCTGTGAGTGAGGAAGGGGATGAAAGAGAGAGGGGATAAGCAAGAAAGTGGCAGGAAAAAAGGCAAAAGGGATGAAAACCTCTCTTCCTCTGTGGGGTGGAAGAACACAGCTTGGCTCGCCACAGTAAACACAGAACGAGCCACAACCACAACAAACCACAGGCTGCCTGGCGCGCGCGCGCGCGCACACACACACACACACACACACACACACACACACACACACACACACACACACACACACACACACACACACACACACACACACACACACACACACACACACACACACACACACACACACACACACACACACACACACACACACACACACACACACACACACACACACACACACACACACACAAAACGCCAATACGCTAAGCCTGTTCTGCTCGCTTTTCACGGACACACAGCGACACACAGAGCCCTCCCGCTGTGATTGACAGCTTGGGAGAAACCACTCAGAGCCACGGGGAGAGGTAAACCATAAACCCAGCCTACCGCCGGGTGACTGACACTGATGTGAAAACCACTTCCTCTGATTGGCAGGTGAAGTTAAGTTCTCACGAGCGGGAGGGGGGAGAGGACGGCGTCGGATGAGTCTGATGTCTTTTGAATAAAGAAGAGCCACCAGATCCTGTTTCCTTATCCCTAAAAAACTCAACAAGAGCTCAGAGCGTTGTAAAAACATGCTTGGGTCAGCGTTATGAGGCAAATATTCACCCTGTGTGTCCACGTCTGACCTTTGACTTTGTCAAAGAGAGGTCACCGGAGGTCAAGAGAAACACAGCAACCCCTTCAACAGGGCAGAGTCTTCAGCCTAATAACCTGGTTGTCATAATAAATGCCACTGAGGCATTTGGCTCATGGCTCAGAGTTCTGGCTGGAGGCTTAACTTAACACATGTCTCTTATGACAGCGTCAGTCATAAGACAACTCAATTTCTCAAGACTGACGTGCCGAGAAAAGTGACGCCCACACGTGAAACTAAAGCTGTGTATTGACAAGGATCTGGCAATACGATTTGTATCATGATACAGGGGTTACGATTCAGTAAATTGCAACATTATTTTTATGCACATTTCTTTTTTTCTTGAATCATATTTTAACCTTTTTTTCCTGTGTATTTGAAAATATTTAGTAAAAAGATGTGTTAAAGGAACAGTGTGTAACATTTAGGAGGATCTATTGTCATAAATGGAATATAATATTAATGAGTATGTTTTCTTTAGTGTATAATCACCTGAAAACAAGAATCATCGTGTTTTCGTTATCGTTTCAGTCATTTTTCAAGAAGAAAATGCTTCTCAATTGTGAGGATTTGCTGCTTTCCTCTGTTATATATGATTGTAAACTGATTATCTTTGGGTTTTGGGTCATTGTTAAGGCTGTCACACACCGGCAGCGTTATTTTTGTGCAATTAATTTGCACGTAAATATATGTTTTCAAACTGCTGTTTTTGTCACGAATACTTTCACACAGAATGCAAATATTACTTCTCTACAAAAAAAATCACTTTTCTGAGCTTTAGCACCGCGAATAAAGGCATTAACAAATCACGTTGTGCCGAACAGGTTCAGTTGCGCCTGTAACAACAACACAGAGGCTCCGTAGACAGCAAACTTTATTACTCCTTTCAATCTTGACAAAGACCCAGACTACATTCACTCCTTCTGTTCTTACCTTTCACAATAAAAGCCCTAGACATATTATATTCGCAGGCGAGTATTTCACATTTTGGTGTTGTTTATTAGTCTCGCCCCCCGGTGTGAAAGGCCTTTTGTCGAACAAAACATACACACATTTAAAGATATCACGTTGGAAATTCTGATGGACATTTTTTACTTTCTCACTTACTGTTTATTCTTTACTTTAATCATAATTAAATTTGTAATTAACTGACGAAAGTGACAAAATCTCTCTGGAGAAATAAGTCACAGCTGAGTTGCAAAATAATCAGCACATAATGAAATAATCTTTAGTTGCGTCCCTAATAAACGTAGATTTCAATATAGATTTTGTAATTATGTCTTTTAAATGGCTGCATGAATGTGAGAGGATCAGGAGTTATTAAACACATTACGAAAAATCTAACCTGGAACATGATTAAATCAATGCTGTAGCTCGTCTTCTGGGCATGTATTTATCGTGCATATTTATAGCGCAGATTGCAACTTCTTTCTCCGGAGAGATTTTGTCACCCCTCCAGTTAATTAGATATTTAGTTATGATTAAAGTAAAGAATAAACTGCATTAAAAGTAAATAAATGCTACCACGCATATGCACTTACCCATTATTGCCTCCTTATCTTCCCTATGCATTAGCCTCTCAGCAATGCTTTTTTTTTTCCACCAATGTATATTATTCCTATTACTGAGCTTTAATTAAAACCACACAAACTGTCCTTTAATGGAATCAGTGCAGCACAGATCGAAACTCATTAACTCCCAGAAACTCTCGGAATGAATGAAATGTGCCAAGGTAACAGTAGCTTTACAGTTAGAGACTAGATGCATAAGATGATAAAAATGATAGGTATCACATCTTTGAGGTAACCGAGAGGAAGTGTGCTCACCTTGTTCTCTCCCTCGATGACGATGACTGGCACTGAGGTGGCGGGCCAGCGGTGTTTGGCTGGGAGAGGCTTGTCACAGTTCCAAAGGACAATGATCTAAAAGACAGAAGAAAGATATTTATCACCTGCAACTAACTGCGTTGTATCTAATTTGATTTCCTCCAACCAAAACAACTCGCAGCTCACTTCGCAGCTTGTTGAACAAGTGACATTTACGCGACCTACGGCCAGCAAATGTCACCTTATTACAGGCTGATTGAGTGTTAAAGAGCCAGAAGGGCAACTGGAGTGATAAAATATTTCCAATTACAGCTCCAGAATGGTTCGTACAACTCAGCCCGTAACCAGTCACGTCACATTGTCAGGTTTCATTTCCAACTACGACGTGTTGCTGAACTGATTTTCCGGCCCACAAGATCTCCCGCTCCGACTCCAACCAGATGATGTTTTACATGAGGGATTCATGTTTTATATGACTTAGACATGAAGGTCAGCTGACATGACCGTGTCACATGGAGTCAACCTTCCCCCGTTCACTGCACTTCCACGGCAGACCTCATTAATGTTTGATGAGGAACACACACATATACACACACATTACACGATTCCTGACTGACCTTTCACTCACGTTTACATATCTCAGCCTGTTCTCATGCATCTTAAATTTGGTGACACAAAACGACTGTTCGCTCAACCCCTCCGCCAAATGGCTATTGTCCAATCACAGCTTAGCAACCGTTACTAGACCTGGCAGGCCTGTCAAGCTTCGGATTTGTCTACATGTTGAAGCATTGCACACGGAGCTGTAGTAAGAGCATTTCTTGGTAACCATAGACTGTATATAAAGATGGACGACATGGTAGCTCCCCAAAAGTGAAGCCGAAACATTTAAATCGCCCCCCTGGTGGCTAGGTGGCAATATAGGTCATAAATCCCGCCCCCTCCATGTTAGCGGATGGGACATCTGGGCCAAACTAAAAAAGCAAAGTATACGGCAAATACATTTTTCCCAAAGATGGTTTCTGTCATTTTAGGTGGCTCCTATCATGCTGATGTATGTTCAATTGTTCATTTTTCTAAGTTTGGTTATAATTAGTTATTTGACGCTATAAAAAGGGGATGAGACGTCATGATTGACAGCTGCTCTGAGTGAAGTAGGCAATTGATTAACAGATTATGTTTACAAAAAAAAAGCTGCAGTCATGACTGGCACATCCACCGTGTGGAAACCAAAGTTTAAACTAACATTAGCAGCTCTTATGCAACGCTCTGCTCTTTATTGGATTTGGGGAAGTTTAGCAACCCTAGCAAATGAGATAGCGCTACCTTTGCTAAACCTAAAGGTTCGTCCTCATCCTAAAAGACTTTTCTCTTGTGATGTTAAAAGTGGAAACACACTCTTTTCATTATGTAAGCTAAGCAACAACACAGGGTTATGTTAGAAAGAAATAACGTATTATACTTATAATACTAATAATAGGTCTATCTAGCGTTTCACTGAAACGCAAGAACAATTCAGTCTTTATTTACATTGATCATCAGCCGGTGAGGATGCTGACTTTTTACCTGGGAAATGCAGCTTTAGCTGCAGACTTTTAGCATGATATCATATATAAATATATAAAGTGCATATTTAAGACCCTTTTCACAATATTCTCCTTTTAAAACGAGTCAGGTGGAAACATTAATAAGTCAGCTGGGAACCGTGTTTTCAAACAACTCATGGAGTTAACGTTAGCTTAATTAGCTGCTGACAGGTAATAAGTCTGCCAGAAACAGTTGGCATTTCAGTCGACAAAATTAATGGTTGTCTGTCTGAAATGAGAAGCTGCTTTTGTCTACTTCTGAATTCAAAGACTCATTGTTTAAAAAATGATTAAGAATTTCGAGTGGTAAATCTGCCTCTGTTGTCAATGTAATCTACATTTGTATATTTCTAGAATCGAAATCTTGACAGGCATAGCAACAGTACCTAAGGGGGGCGGGGCTTAACTAATGGTCAGTTGTCAGAGGAGTGAGAACTCCCCCTTAAAAAGTTTAAATTTATAAATTAAAAATCACATTACCTGTGGTTCTGCATAATACACAATGAGTATGTCCCAGTTCAATGCTATATAATACTTTAAAGTGTACATTAATGTAGGTAGTCTAGCATTTGTGCAGTCACTGTGCAGGAAACTATGTGAAGAATGTGAAGACGGATTGTAAATCAAATGGAAACTTCACAACACCGCCCCCAACCCAATTTCAAAATTCAAAACTTTACAAATAGCTGGTGAAATATGTATTTCCAAAGATTTATTTGCTGTTTTCTGAGCTTTGCCTGGAGCTGCAGCACCACCATCTGCCACGTGCTTTCACTTCCAGTTCCTCCATTTCCATTGTGCACAGCATTGTGGGACGGTCATGTTGTTCACAACCACATTCGAAATTTGAGCAATTTTAGGATGCATGCTGGCATTTTAAGCAAACATACTAAACACTCAAAAAGAGTGTAGTTTATAGTATCTTATTGTCGTTTATTCTATTCTACATTGGTACAGTAAATCTACCCATAAAATTGAGGAAATTATTACATAAATTGAGACGAAAAAATGACAAAGCAGAACGCTAACAACTAATATTAAGATATTTTCATCCCTAGGAATTGCTTTGCCTGACCCCGTGGGGTAGTGATTAGTGATCAGGAAAGCGATAGAAACACGTAATCAGCATCCCATCCTGTAGTGCTCAGTTGCTGCGTGTCAGCTAACATCTGCCCTGCTGAAATGTCCTTGAACAAAGTCTGTAAATTAATCCATCCCAGTTCCACTGTGCTCCCCGATGGTGACGAACCACAAGAATTTCCCTGCGGGGATCAATAAAAGTTTCACATGATTCTGACATTAACTACGTCACACGCAGCAGCCGTTCCCCTCCGGACTCTGCACCCCTGACTGGACCTGCCAAATTATGAGCTGGGAGCCATTTGGATGTCTGTGTTAAGGTGTTTGCCTTGTCACTATACAGCAGCTGTGTGGAAATATGTCCAAAAAAAAGAAAGATGACACACAGCTGTTTGATGAATGGGCAAAATTATCTCGTCATTATAAGCCTGTACAGATAAAGAGCAAACAAGCATCATTCATGAGGCTCAATCGGGGCGAGAAAGTGTTTGTCATTGTGAGATAACAACAGGTATACAGTGTGGATCTCGCAGCTGAGAAACGTGTTATTCCACCCTTACAGGGGCTCTATTCCTTGATTAGAAAGACAGATGGTGTCTCTGTCAGCCCACTCGGGGTGCTGCTGGTGGCATTGTGTATGTGTGCCAGCATGTGTGGAGGAAAATGGTGAAGAAACTGTTGGTGTATCTGTAGCACGAGAGGAAGAAACGCTTCCCTCGAAATGCACATGCACGCAGCGGGGGGTCCACTGTGTCAGAATGCGCCTCAAAAGCTTTCTTGCATCCAATTTAGCCTCCTCCACCCTCCGAGTTCTTTCATTCTATCCCCTCCATTCATTTATTTATATCCCTTTCCTCAGCAGCCTCCTCTTCTCTGTCCGCTGAGAGTGGAAGAAAACACCCCGGCTGTGTACCTGGCTCTCCACTCAGCGAGCACAGCCTGAAGAACGCACAGAAGCACTTCCATAAAAATTAAGAGGAAGGCAGAGTTTGCTCTAACAACCTGTTATTATGAGAGAATGGTTGGCTGAAAGTGTGACAATAACGGGATGTGCGGTTTCGGTTTTACCACACAGATGCAGAGCTGGATATCGATCCTCTATACTTTTTTGGCTGAAATGTGTCTGTAACACAAAACAAGTCAATCATAACAATTGCTTGCTCAGATTCGTACTCTTCCTATTTTATGATCAAGCAATTGTGAATTTAAATTAATAAATGTAATGCTATCCGCCGTCATCAGCAGATGAAGTTTGCTCAGTTGTCATGAAATGATCCATGTTGACTAAAAAAAGTTGAGTTTGATGGTTCATTCTCGACCTTGAGACAGCAGTTATCTATCTACCTATCTATCTATCTATCTATCTATCTATCTATCTATCTATCTATCTACCTACCTACCTACCTACCTACCTACCTATCTATCTATCTATTTTTTTTCTCTCCAATTCTTGGGCAGTATTTGAGTATTTGCACACTGTGTTACGTATGCTAACACCTGCCCTATAGTGTTTAGGTGGCCTTACCAATGCTAATACCTGCCCTTAGTGTTTTGGAGGTGTTACCTATGCAAATACCTGCCCTTATAGTGTTTAGGGGGCGTCACCTATTCAAATACCTGCCCTTATATAGTGTTTAGGCGGCGTCACCTTTGCAAATACCTGCCCTTATAGAGTGTTTAGGGGGCGTTTCCTATGCTAACACCACTTTAATATAGAGTCTGGGGGCGTTACCTATGCTAATATCGCCCTTATATAGTGTCTTGGGGGCGTTTCCTAGGCTAACACCAATTTAATATAGTGTCTGGGGGGCATTACCTATGATAATACCGCCCTAATATAGTGTTTAGGGGGCGTTTCCTATGCTGACACCACTTTAATATAGTGTCTGGGGGCGTTACCTATGCTAATACCTGCCCTTATATAGTGTCTGGGGGCATTCCCTATGCTAATACCACTTTTATATAGCGTCTGGGGTCGTTACCTATGCTAATACCGCCCTTAAATAGTGTTAAGGGGGCATTACCTACGCTGCTATCTGCCCTTATATAGTGTCTGGGGGCGTTACCTATGCTAATAATAACAATCAGCCACACGCCTCCAATTTATGATCAAGTGGGATTCATCATTCAGCACACCTGGGTAAGAGCAGATTTGGATGGTTAAGAATGTTTGGTGCATCTAGAGTTAACTTCTATGTATTTTTTCTCTTAACAAAAAATTAAGATATAATATAAGAGAAATTTAAAAGAATGTTGTTGCATGAGGCCCATTATGTTGATGATGCTCAAAATAAGGTATTGAACAATGTATTGTTTTGGCATCAGGACTGGAACCAATGCATCGTATCGGCACTAGTAATAATACCCAGCTGTACATGCAGGGATATGAAGAGAATCGACATGGTAACCGCTCACATGTACACAAATACACACATGTACAAGTCCTGCCTACGCAAACACACACATTCATCTTGTATATTCTACTGCCCAAACAATCACACTCATACATACACATAATAACTCACCATCCTGTAGGCTACAACACACAATCACAGACCTGCACGTTCACGCACGGCACTCACACGGAAACTCATCCCACCTACACAAAATACAAACTCGCTTACTCATACACTCTGCTGGCCAAACAAACAAACAAAGACACACACACACATACACACCCACACAAAAACCAAGCCATCGGGGAGCAAATTCCATTTCATTTCCCGTGCTGGTAAGGAGCAAGCAGGGGAATCAATACATGCCGTCTCCAGCTGTGCTGAAGGGGGTTTCGCTGCCATGGAGACAGATGTAGCGCTCCTACAAATTGCTGCTCTAATTCAATCCACCGGAGTTAACACACACACGCGCACACACAGATGGAAGATGAGCGCCGTTGTTGCTCTGGTTGGAAAATGTAATCGCAAATATGAGCTGCTAAATGCGGCGCAATTTGGGGAGTCACAAGGTGGAGATCACTGGAGGATTCTGGGGATGCTGCAGTGAACACACACACACACACACACACACACACACACACACACACACACACACACACACACACACACACACACACACACACACACACACACACACACACACACACACACACACACACACACACACACGAATAAATCCTTTACCTGTGCACAGTACTGGGACTTGGCCACAGCTACCAGGAGCTTGAGTATGGGCTGGGACTGGGACACCAGAGGAGAGACGGCATGGATGACCGCTGTGAACTTGGGGTACGGTTTAATACCTGAAACACAAAAGAAAGACAGTCACTCATTAATGCGGTTTAACAAATCCAGAAAACAATGCTGGGCTGGAACACGGCGAGCCGGCTGTCAGCCACCGATGTAATTTCAGGCTCTTTGAAGAGAATAAAGCTGACGGAGAACTGAAGGCTCTCATTTACAAACACTTCTTATCTATTTTCAGTTAAGGCTGTTACTTGAAACGAGTCTGTCAGCAGTTCAAAAATATAGACGATATAATTGTCAGGGATGTACGTTTTCAAGCCAGTCTTAAAATATTCAACAACGTTAATGTGTTTTGAAAACGCCAAATCTCTTGATCGCTGAATATTTCATTTTGGAAACTCTTCAGCTGTGTCTGGAACCCAATGAACAGACGACTAAGTGCTGACGTGACTTTAAATTCAGCCCGACTTGATGTTGGAATAGAGTAATCGAGGCTGAAAATGAGCAGGAAATAAGATATTGAGCAAGACGGATCATAGAGGACGTTCAACTTTTCCTAATTTAAATCTAATCTCACCCAAACCAACAAAGCATGGCGCGGAGGAGATAGCATTAGAGGAGTCTCCTTTCCGCCACTGAGCAACTTTTATGATGAGGAATATACGCAGTCTCAAAACTTGCTAAACTATCCTTAGATTTGTAATGAAAAAAGTTAAGAGTGTGCCGAGTTTTCAAACACCTGGGACGTAAATTTGTAACAAGCTCATAAACAGACCTCCATGAAACATTGAACAAAACCTGGAGCAGAATTACTGTCATGCAGCTTATTTTAAATTTTGGATGCGCATGCTGTTTTCTGTCTTTAGCGCAAGATTCTCTGAGGCTTTTTATCACATCCTGTATCAGCACATTACACATCTCACCAGTTTATAGCAGCACAAAAGGCTAGTTTAGGACAGCTGTTGGAGGCCATTTAAAGGGGACGTATCATTCTCATTTCCAGGTTCAAACTTGAATTTTGGGTTTCTACTAGAACATGTTTATAGGCTTTAATGCTCAAAAAAACACATGATCTTTCTCAAAGCCCGTATTCATATTTGATCAGCACTGCCTAGATTGACCGTTTGATCGGAGTTCGCAAGTGATTGACACCTGCCTCCGTTGAATGAACAGCCAATAGGAACCCTCTCTCTCTGAAATGACCTGTGATTGGTCAAAGTCTCCTAGTCCAAAATAAAAACACAATTTGTGGCAGAACTTTGTCCTATGTCATTAATCATTATTCACACCTTCAGATTTTTATTCTAAACAGTGTGCTTCCACCTTTATGGCAACAGATTGGGGAAGGCCGTGTTTCATGTTTCAACATGACAGTTAGCCCGTGCACAAAGCCGGGTCTGTCAAGAAACTGTCCTCCCAGTTTGGTTGCTGAGTTTTGGAAGAAACTGACCAGTCTGCACAGAACTCTGACCTCAATACTGTCCTACACCTCAGGGGCAACAGCCAGGCCTCATCACCCAGCAACAGTGGCCGACCTCACTAATGCTCTAACGCCTGAATGGGAGAAAATCCCTGCAGCCATGTTACAAGATCCTTCACAGAAGAGTGAAGCCTGGTGTAGAAGTGTATTAATGCCCATGGTTTTGGTTGCATTGGCAAGAATCTGGCAATACAATACGTATCATGATACCAGCCCGGTCGCACGAAAAGGCATGTGAATGAGCAAGGTATGTAGCTGGCAATAAGAACGCCATTCTTGCTTGTGGCACGTCATTTGTACGCCATGTAGTCTGTACTGACTGCAATGTAAATGCATGCGCGGAAATATGCAACGCTAAGAGCTAGTGACGTAGTGAGAAAGACTGCTTATGGCGAGTGGGAGGGGAGGTGGATGGGTCCAACAAACACAGGAACTTCAACCAGGAGACCGCTGTTTTGTTTTAAAAGTTACGTTAGTGGCATGTTTTTTAGTGACGTTTGTGACGTGTTTTCCGTACTTTTCTTACGTTGTTTCCGTACGCTTTCCCCCCTGCTGGTACTACACCTTCATAAACGCGTGTAATATTCGCTCCTCGGTGAGGCAAAATGTGACACTGACACGCTATCATCTAGTGGAAAGACGGCTCTATTACACGCTTTGGCGTGATACCGGGTTGATGAAACAGTGGTTGCAGTTCAATACATTGTGATATTGTAAGCAAGACGATATATTGCGATTTGTTAAATCTAACTGTCATAGCATAGAGAACACACAGCCATAAGCATAAAATCTGAGTTTAAAAAAGTTTACTTTATTTATGCAATCAGAACAGTGGGATCTGCATTTGCATTTATCACAGTCCCTGTAACATCCAACATAATAGCACTACTTTTTGTGCAATCTGAGCCGCTGTCTGCCATGAACTATTAATTAAAAATCAATGGTGTATTTGAGAATCGATACAGTATCACAAGACATAATATCGCGATACTCAAGTGTATCGATATTTTCGTACACCACTAAATAAAACGTCCAAACATTACGTACAGGTGTAATGTTTAGGTGTCCACGGTGAGTGCATCTATCAGGCGGCAACCTCCGGTTCTGAAAAGTGAAGCCAATGCTGAAGTGACTTAAACTTGCATTCTTTCTAACAGCCAGCAGGGGGCGACTCCTCTGGTTGCAAAAAGAAGTCTGATTGTATAGAAGTCTATGAGAAAATGAGCCTACTTCTCACTTGATTTATTACCTCTGTAAACATTGTAAACATGAGTTTATGGTCTCAATCACTAGTTTCCAGTCTTCTTCAATACAGCATGATGTTCATATAGTAAATTATGGTCCCATTTAGAGTCGAATAGACCATAAAGCAGGGTATGCTTTAGGGCGTGGCTACTTCGTGATTGACGGGTCGCTACCATGGCGTTGTCCGGTTCAGTTCATGCAAGTTAATTGTAACATTTTGGTTGCCTAAAAATGTCTTATTCAATGTTTGGTTGTTCTTAGCCGCACCCTCTCGTGTCACGACCATCTTGGTTGCAAAAAAACAAGATGGCGACGGCCAAAATGCCGAACTCGAGGCTTCAAAACGGCAGTCCACAAACCAATGGCTGACCTCATAGTGACTACATCCACTTCTTATATACAGTCTATGGTATCAATATAGGTGTCTTGGCAGTTTAATATAGTTTTCTTTTATGTTTTAATGTATAGTTGTATACTTTAAACTACCATTATGTTAACTGCTGTCTTGGATTTTCTATTATTGTTATTTTTGTTAGTTGTATTGTGTAATAATATCTCTACTTAGACCTGCCTTTATCACAAGATGTTATTAATGTAACAAAATTGAAGGGATTTTATATTATTCTCGAGTATATATTTTGTTACCAGCCTCAAAAATCCAGTAATGCTCTGCCTCTAAACGAAAAGTCCATTCAACTAAATCAACAAAAACAGACTCTGCTCCCGCTGAGTGTGTCTGAGTGTTAATACGCCTGATGAGAGCGTGTGTCTTGTTATTGGCTCTTAGAGAACAAGAAGAAGTGTCAGTTGGAAACAAACTCCACTGCTTTGATTTTACTCAATTACCCATCAGCGACGAGCCACCTTGTCTCCTAAAAACCCATCCGTGTTTAATTGCTTCCTCTCTGACAAACAAACAAGCTCGTGTAATCCATGCCTGTTGCCGTGCCCATCCATTTTAAAATCAGCCCTCCACTCCGGGCGCTCCGTCATCTGTATGTGTGCGTTCGTACTGTCGCCGTCTGTGCACGCACGAGTGTGTGTGGATGTGTCGTTGCAGCGCTGGATGATGATGGAGTGAAGGAGCGAGGGATGGAGAGGCTCCCGGGTCACAGATACGTCGCGGGGGGGGAACTCGGCGCTGCTCAACCGTAGCGGGAGGAATTGGCCTCGCCGCAGCGGCAGCACCGGTAGCAATGCTGACTCAAAAGCCAATGATGGACGGGGCTGGTGTGTCAGCACGACTAATACAAACATCCGTCAAAGGCCCATTCCTCCACTCCACTTGCTGCCACATATTGGAGGAGGGCAGTTGATCACAGGTAGAGGCCATATTTCAGACAAGCTGCAGCCGCAGCATCAACATCACCGAGTCTTTTGTTGTGCAAAAAATTGGGACAAAATATTTGACGCTGGGAGTTACGAATGATGAAGAAACTTTTCTGACCAACCTTTATGGATCAGTTCATTGCTACACAGGTGTGTAGAAGCATTACGTAACTGCACTTTGTACAGTTTATGATGTGTCTCTACTTCTGTGTCTGCTTGTGTGTGTTACTGACCCAGTGTGGCGTAGTAGAAGGGGAAGTCTCCCAGGTATCCAGAGTACTGCGGCAGGGCGAAGAGTCCCCCAGGGTGGCTGTTCCACATCAGGCTGCTCCTGGAGCCGTGCTCCAACACGCGGTCCTGGATGATCTGCACATGGAAACAGCAAGAAACACACATTAGACTACAAATAAACTCGTTAGAAACATTATCTTTAATTCACAATAAGTATCAAGGCCGTTTTGACCAGTTTTTTCTGTTCAAAATACTATTTTTTTCCTCCAGATGAACGAATGATTGTCTTTGCTAAATTATAAATAGGACGATGGGACTCTTTGTTTCTTTGTAATTCTACTACTACTACTTCTATCTACTGTACATAAGGGACCTATTCTTATCTCTCCTCAAAGAGTGATCTCTCTTTCTCTTTTTTTCTGTTAGGTTGTTTTTGTGTGTGTGTGTGTGTGTGTGTGTGTGTGTGTGTGTGTGTGTGTGTGTGTGTGTGTGGAGTTTTTCCTTTTCCGAACCAAGGTTCTAAGGATAGAGTTGGTCGTATGTTGTCGTATTTCGTACTTGTGATTTTGGACTACATAAATAAACTTGACTTGATTGACTAAAGATTATCCCTCAATAAAGTTGGGGACTTGCAAGAGACAGCTAAAAACTGAAATCAAAGGCAAGGCAAGTTTATTTATATAGCACATTTCAGCAACAAGGCAATTCAAAGCGCTTTACATGAAACATCAAAAGCATCAAGACAAAGTGCAAAAGAAACACATCATAAAAGGACGTTTAAATACAATTAAAAACAGTCATTCAAAACCAAGAGAATAGAAAATACAAACAAGCTAAAATAGAATAAGACTGACAAGAATAAATGTTACAGTGCAGCGTAAGAAATGATTTAATAAAAGCCAGCGGTCTGAGTGGTAAAACTCCATTATATACTTGTCTTGTCAACTACATTTATTGTCAAAACTACGGAGCTTCATTTCAAATGTTTGTTTAATTTCGAGTCGCGCTGCATGATTTTGAAAAATATCTAATTGCAATTATTTTGATTGACATTGCGATTGCGATATGATTTGCGATATTATTGAGAATGATAACTTTTCCATCATTATTGTAATTTTCGTTAAAAACATATTAAACTAAACACACCATGACTATGGTGTGATGTTTGCGGGGATCTGTGCCAAACAAAGATGTTTTCTTAAGCCTGTAGAATATGATGTGTAGAGCAGGAAATCTCTGCAGCATGACATTTAATTTAAAGTGGTATTTTAACACACATTTCGTCTTTAACCAATATTGCGATTTAACAAATACTGCAATTCGAAAATTGTAGTAGGCCATATTGCGATTTCGATTACATTTTGATTAATTGTGCAGCCCTAATTCAGAAGCTGTATTAAAAGAAGTACATACCAAATGCTGTATATTGTGCTGAATCACAGAGAAATGCATATAAGATGATGCACAAGATATCTGCAATATCCCTTGACCTCTGACCTCAAGGTATGTGAATGAAAATGGGTTCTATGGGTACCCACGAGTCTCCCCTTTACAGACATGCCCGCTTTGTGATAATCACATGCTGTTTTGGGGCAAGTCATAGTCAAGTCAGCACACTGACACACTGACAGCTGTTGTTGCCTGTTGGGCTGCAGTTTGCCATGTTATGTTTTGAGCATATTTTTTTAATTCAAATGCAGTACCTGTGAGGGTTTCTGGACAATATTTGTCATTGTTAATTGATTTCCAATAATAAATATATACATACATTTGCATAAAGCAGCATATTTGTCCACTCCCATGTTGATAAGAGTATTAAATACTTGACAAATCTTCCTTTAAGGTACATTTTGAACAGATGAAAAATGTCTGATTAATTCGGGATTAAATATTTGAATCGATTGACAGCCCTATTTTATATATTATATTCCATTTCTGCCAATAGATCCCCCTAAATGCTACACACTGGCCCTTTTAAGGACACACTGTCTGTTACCAGGATCAAACTGGTGTCATTTTAATTACAGCAGGGTCTCTGTATTCTTCAGGCCAGCCTGCCTTTTGTGAGACTTCCTTTTCAATTCCGCTACTTCAAACAAACAAAAGCTACCTTTGAAAAAATAACATTTCACACAGATCTCAGAGGACTCGTAAAAATCAGTGTTGATACATGGTGTTGATAAAGGAACAAACCTTTCAGATTATGGTGGGTGAAATATTAAGGATTTGATCGATGAGCCTTGTAATCACACCTCAAAAAAAACACTAAAAATTGAGTTTTCACATAATAACACCAAGAAGCAGATAGTCGTAAATGTGAATGAGTATCAACACGGCTAATGTCGCAATAACCCCATTTCAATTCGGAATGATATTCAGAGTATTATTCAAAACCCAGCAGGTGAATTAGAGCAGGTGTTATAAAAGTGAGTCTGCGGGCGTTACATGAAAGTCAGAGAGCTGGCTGAGCTTTCCAAAATGTTTGCTTTATATCACCTCAATAGCAGCTATTGATCGTGTCAAGAGTGAACTGCTGTGGCACAAAGCTGAGGTGAAAGAAATCCATGTTATTGTGTAATATTTCATCTGCAGAAAAACCAAACTAACTCTTTCTTTTGTAAACACATCAGCAAGTCAAAGGCATTCGTGGCGGTCAGTCACACAGACACAAGACTCGATCAAAACCGAGTTTATGTCTGGACCGTTAATGGTCAGTCTGTGAATTTGTGGCTAAATAGTTATACAATACACGTACATGTCCATCAGGTCCGGCGAGGAAACGAGGGGACGAGCTGCTCTACCCAACTGACCGTTCAAGCGGTGACGTACACTATCATTGAATGCACCCGATTGGTTCCTGGTTTTCTGCTTGCCGTTCCAAACGGGAAACAACATGGCGGCCTGCTCGTAAACTTTCTGTTATTCGCTGGATGGGAAATAAAATACAGACCCTCTCCAACTCGCCGCAACACTCCCACCATGCACTGGGCGACTGCTTCTCCTGCTTTCCATAGGAAATTAATGGAAAGCGCTGAGACGCCCTCCGTCACTGGATCTAATGGAAACGCGCCGATAGAGGAGCACTCAAGTGGGTGAGTAGAACCGCTGACACGCCCCCCCCCCCCCTGAAAACGTAAACAAAGGACTGCTCCCACCTTTTCATTTTGAAAGAGCAACGTCCAATGAGGAAACTCCAACACTCGGCCGACCAATCGTGTAACTTCATCACTCAGTCAGTCACTCAGTGACAGACCTTTGCGGTGTTAGGGCTGGCCCTCTGCAGTTCAGCCAAAAAGAGCCAAACACGGACAAAGTCATCAGCTGTATTTAAGCACCAGTCAGTCCCGATCCTTTCTGCGCCCAAATAGAGCAGTCAGTCAAACGGTCAGACGCGAGAAAGGCCACTATTTTCCCCCCGAGCTGCGGCCCGCCGTTGGCCTCCACTGATCAGGCAAGCAGAGGAAAGAGATATTGCTCCGATGCCCTTGAGCCATGCTAAATTGCTGCAATAAAACAGACACAGGTTTGCGGGTCGTGTTTTATTGAATCGGGAGTTGACGGCAAACTAAAAAAGGACAGATGTACGTGCAGAGAGTCAGGTGGGTGACGGCTGAGCAGCTGATAGCTTTTCGAATTGTAAAAAAAGTTAATAAGATAGCCGGAGGGGGATTACTGTAATAATATTGACGAAACAACATAAAAATTCATCACAGAGAGTAAAGAGGAAAAAAAAAACAGCACTGGGTGAGTTTTTTTTTTTTCTTTGTCCCTGAGGGCAGTCGATAACCATTTGCCTCAGCCGAACAGATTAACTCGAAATCCGTTAACTTCTCTATAAAAACATCGCCTGCCACCTTAAAAAAACCCGAGCCCTTTACACCTTATGAGGGGCAATTTTGCTCGCTTGGCTGCGGCTCCTCCCCCGTCGGCGGCCCTCAGTCGGGACATGATGGACGACTCAATCTCACCTCCGAACAGCCACAATCAACCAATTAGAGCATGATAGATAAATCCTGCTTCTCCGCGAGCACACTGCGAGCTCGGCTTTGATAGGTGAGTTTAATAGGTGTACCAGCAGCACGGGCCCGGCTAGATTGACCTTGTGATTGGTCGAAACGTGGACGCTTCCTGACAGGAAACACCGCATGATAGGTTGGACTCGTGTTTCCCGCTTGCTTGCCATCTCCACACACACACACACATACACACACACACACACACACACACACACCCACACCCACACCCAAACCCACACACACACAGACACACAGTTTGGAGTGGATGTGGGAAGTCAATAAAAAGCTTTGTGAATGTGCGCGAGAAGATTCAATCTGTCAAGATATCGGAGTGTGTGCATGTTTTTGAATGTGTGTGTATCATCACAGATCTGCAGCGAGGAGGAGGAGGAAGGAGGAAGGAGGAAGGAGGGGGGGGGGCTGCAGGCTCGACAGGATGAATAAACCATGTCGCTCGTTATCTCGGGGGCTGCCACGGCAACGCCATTTACATATGTCACCCCTTCTCCTCTTCACCCTTTCTCCCACCACTCTCCCCTCCCCGTTTTTTACAGGACAGTCAGTCAGGATTAAGCGTTTAGCTCACCACACACACACACACACACACACACACAAACACACAGTGAGTCACAAGCTCTTTCGCCGTGTCACCTTGCTCTTTAGCGGGGAGTGACAGCGTGTCAGCAAGGTTATGCCCGGGTGGTGCCGCGTGTATCTGGGCTGACGCACCTTGACATATGGAGATGTGTTTCTGACTCTGCGTGTGTGATAGCACACGGTGAGACGGGGCTAGATAACAAACAGAGCAGACACATAGGGCTAGCTACAAATCTGGCAGACTCTAGATACTGAAGCCACGGCACATTGCGTGCCGAGCGTGTGGGTGCTTGTGTCAAAAAAAAGACAAATTCAGATGTAAGATTTGGGAGGTTATACTGTAAGTAAGATTGCAGCATTGAGGGGAATCTCGCTCCGAGGCTTTAGCGACGCGGTGAGAGAGGGAATTAAACTGGATGCTTGGGTGACAGAGGAAGAAGGAAGAAGAAGACATTTGTAACATTTGGGATTGGATGGATGGATGAATATTTTTTTCCAGTCACACATTTTTCGAAACTGGATTGTTGTTAACAAAGTGGATGCACGTGACAAAACAAGGTCAGAGGATGGAGGGAGGCTTCTGAACTGAAAGTGATACTCCACCTGTATCAAACACTTTTTGCGGTTTTGTCCTTCACCAACAACAGCAGCTGTGGTCGACTGTGGATCGGATGGATTCCAACAGTGACCAGTTTTCATGGTGGGAAAAAAAACGATCAAATCATATTTTTCTCAAAAACGCTAATACCTCAGAGTCAGACTCACTAACAAACCTGCATGATTGCTGGGATGGAAGCCGTTCATTTACAGCAACAGAAGGCGTCAAAGAAAGTCAGCCGACGGCCAGTAAGCACGTACGTTCTGCACCGGAAGACCGAGGACTGCAGATATACAAGCCGTTGTTATGATACGACACAAAACAAAGCGGCATTCACACCACTCTCTCTCACCACTTAGCTTCATTCCAGACGGCCATGTCGTTGTGAAAATATCCGTGCGTTGGAATGATCAGATGAGATGAAGAAGAAAAGTGAGAAGAGCCTCCTGTGTTCTTCCTCTCGACTTTACTCGTTTGCTTGCTTTCCTCACTTCCGTTTCTCTTCTCGTGCACCGATTCATTGAAGCTGAACAGCCAATCAGAGTGATTTCTCTCACCGAGGGGCTCTGCCGCTGATTCAACATGCTGAATCGGCCCAAAAAACTCCGACACGGGCAGACTAGAGCTGACTGTGGGGGACACACTGAAAAAACTAGGCCCACAGACGTTCACCGACGGCCCCAAACTGGCCGACGGCCGACTGTCGGCTCGGTGTGTCAGGGCCTTTAAAGACCTAAGAAACTTCATAAAACTTCCTGAAAACTGCACGTCACTATTGGAATCCATTGCAACTGATAACAGCCTCTGTTCTCAGGACAAATGTTTTACTTTCAAGCCTACTGGGGGTGAGAGTTTAATACTCATAAAACCAGATTTTGGGCAGAATACCACTTTAAGGTCACTGGTTTGGATCCCCCACACTAGCTAGCAAAATTTAGACTCTGGTGCCCATGAGCAAGGCACTTATAGGCGCTGAATTGCTTCATGAAAGCTGTAAGAAACAGTAGAATACTGTTTATTTCTTCAACTACAATCACTACTACAGTATCTACTACCTCTATTTATACCACTGGTATCACTACAAATACTATCACAACTACTACCATTAATGATGATTTTTGCATCTATCAACAACACTATGACAGAAACTGTGCTAATATATTGTAAAATGTGGAGATTCCAGCATCAGGTGAGTCCCAACATAAATGCAATACCCCGTTTCACCCACTTTTAATAAAACAAAAAGCAGCTTGTGACAAATTCTCATGTGCTGAAATGTTCTTTTTTGCTGTCCACCCTTCTATTTTGCTTCTAGCCATGTACCAAAGAGACCAGAGAGAGAGAGACCTGAGAATACAGCAAAGATTGCAGAGAGTCTGCTTTGACACCGCAGCCCTCTGAGAGAAAGATTGATGATGGAGGAGTAGGAGAGAGGAAGGCAGAGAGGCCCGTGTGTCGTGAACGCTCACCTCCAGCGTGGTCAGCACTATCTTTTCCACCGAGGAAAAGTAGGCCTCCCAGAGGAACTGAGTCTGCTGTCTGAGGGACAGGATCTTATCCTGGTGGATGGAGCGCACCGTGGTCGGGATCTGCAAAACGACAAAACAGCAGTCAGTCTTCATTCAGCACAGATCTGGGACCTAAACTGTGGTGACAGGGAGATTAAAATCGGTCCCAGAGACACACTCATCGACAGATAAAGCACATTAAGGCGTGGAAGCCTTGTGAACTGTAGGCTGAAGCAGATATTGCAGGTTTCTGGAGTAGTGGACAAAACTATTATTAAGTCATTTAGGTCAAGTCCAAGTCTCAGGTGCTGTCAAATCACTTGTCAAGTCTGAAGTCCTTGAGGGAAAATCAAAGTTGAGTCAGTTTTAATAAATAAACTGCAAGTCAGTTCTTTGAATGCTGACCATCTTGCTTACAGTAGTGTTACTGAAGTTACTGAAGTGCTGTAGTTTTAGGCCTAACGATGTAATATTAAAGGTGTGTTTCCATTTAAGGCCTACCTGTTGCTGTCTTACGCCTCGTTCACACTACACGACCCTAGCCCTGATTTTCTGCTCCCCGACGGAGTTTTTGGAGCTCCCCGACAAAAGCCCAAGATCAGAGGCAAATCGCTGTTAGCTTGCCGCTCGCACATCGGCGCTCGAGCGCCATGTGTGAGCTGCTCAAACACGCTCGCCGATGCCTCGCAGACGCATTCCAGATATCTAGCATGCTAAATATCTGGACCTGTCGGGGGCTCCGGCCATATTTAACAATATATGCAAAAGAAAATTACAAAAAATCTATTCCTTCGTGTTTTAAATCAAAATCCAATCATCTTTTCTTCCTGTAAAACAAACATTAACATCTGCTTACGTAAGCTAGTACCAACCAGTTTCAACCAATAATATCATGACATCCATCCATCAATCAATCAATCTGCAACTTTTAGCGGCAGTATCGGGCTTCATTCTCAGCCCAAAGGATTTGATTTAAATCCCTCTCGTAACTATACACCGCTCATATATTCCGTTTCACTGGGGATTACTCACAGAAGAGAAGCTAAAGACGCTCCAACTTCCATTTCACCGGGACTTTAATGGACAGATATTAGAGTGGTGTCAATCTTCTCATGTAACTCTCTACTAGAAATGAATTTCCCCAAAATGTCAAACTTTCCTTGAAAAGTCTACAACTCTGGCAGCAATCTTGTCTTCCAAGTCTACCAACTTTCTTAGTATAGGAGGTAAAATATGCTATTTTGAAAATGTACAATCCCAGAGGAAGAGATTTAGCATTTACAGACATACATTGAAGGGAATGGGGCAAACAACACAAGGAAAAAACTAACAGCAACTATCAGTCATCAAAGAGTATTAGGGAAGAAAAGCTAAATTGCTGCAGCAGCCTTTGGTGAATGCTTTTGTACTTTTATTTGAAGGGCTGTGTAGTTTAATCCCTATGTGAGTTTATTTGTCATAGTAAAGGGGGGATAATGGCAAATAAACACGTTTTATCCACTCTTTAGTAAATACTGCCATATCCTGCTATCCTTTCATTGAAGAAGTAAATATACGCTAAATATGCAGTATTTTCCAAACATTTTTCCTGGTTTAAATAGAGAGTCAATACTCTGAATGTACAATACATGTATCCCACATTAAGTGAAAAACATACATTAATATACTGTACAGTATGTTGTATGCATCATCATTAGGGCTGTGTATGGGCATATATCCAGCAATATGATACGTATCATGATACAAGGGTTATGGTTCAGTATGTTGCGATACTGTAAGCAAGGCGATATGTTGTGATTTTTTAAATCTAATTTTAGGAAAACTGTCATAGTATAAAGAACACACCACCGTATGCATAAAAACTGAGTAAAAAATGTTTACTTTATATCTGAAATCAGAACAGTTGGATCTGCATCTGCATTTATCACAGTCTCTGTAACATCCAACATTATAGCATTACTTTGAGAGGGCACATACACTGAGATGGTGCATATCTTTGCAAATGAAATGTAAACGATTAATTAAAAATCTTTAGTGTTTTTGAGAATCAATACAGTATCACAAAGCATAATATTGCGATACTCAATTTTCTTACAACCCTACCCATCACATTGCTGTAAAATGCATAAATCCACAGATATACCCAGGATGGCTCAGGCACTTCGGTGCTACACAGAGTTATAAAACTCAATGTCAAACAATATTATTACACACTTTCATTCAAATTAAGATTTAATGGGCATATAATTACTTTTCCCCCATGAAGTTCAAGCAATTCCAGCCAAATCCATTTGCTCGTTCTATTTATTTGCCCTCTCATATAACAATGTGAGGCTTTGAGTGGCATTTCAAGCAGTCAAGGACTTGGTATGCTGCTCGCATTTTGTTTAGTTGTCATCCACTTCAGTAGAAAACAAAAACAAAACAGGATTTCGGGAATATAACTGCGTATAACTGTCTGTGTATAAGTTTGTGTTTAGAATATCGACAGTCAGAAAAAAAGGTTTTGTTTCCAGCAGGTGTGGGGCTGCTGCTGTTTTAGTTTTCAGGTTATACACTGAGCATGCGGTTTCGTGTGAGGGCCGTCTTCGGGCCGTTACCTGCAGCAGGAGCCTCTCGTCGCCGATCACCGCGGCTGTGTTCCAGTCGATGATCTCGGAGAAAGGCAGCTCCCAACCGTTACTCAGCATCACCGGCACACATGCAGCCTGAGACACACACACACAAAGACAGAGAGGGAAGCTCGGACATGATCCTTTACAAACACAATCAGAGCTACAACTAAATCATGCTACATATTGATCCAGATTATTGAAGCTGCAAAAAAGCGTCTCTTTTCATATAAAGGCTGCACTGTATTATAATTGATCAGTCTGTGTTTGTCTGTGACCCTTTGTGATCATGTCTAAATTGCCCATATGGCAAAAATTGGATTTTCTTTGATTTTCAAGCTTCTTTGGTGTAATCTGGACATAACATCAAACATAAAGTCAGTAGTGAGGCTTGTAGCAGCCAAGTAGGGAAGTCACACAACAATGATACATGCAGCAGAAGGCCTATTATTGTCTTTATAGATGCCAACTCTATCAGCTGCAGACTGTTTCAGCTGCTGTTTCAGAGCAGAAATCCTGTCAAAGCGCTGAACTTTAACAACTGAGAGGGAAAGCAGCTGCCTAAAAATTGCTGTACTACAGATCTAATCACAATTATTAGTCCTAATTATATGAGAAGCACTTATTGCAGAACTTTTTGGGATGTATCCTGACAAATGCTCCACCATGTTCACCAGCTAGTCGCAAATTTTGTCTTTCTGCTGTTTGGTGCTGGGCAGGGATTTTTCAGTGGCTTTTACCCTGAAAACAGCTGCTTGCTGTTGGAAACTATTGATGAAAGCAGTGCGGGTGAACCAAAACATTAAAGCTGCAGGTCTTAAAACCCAAACAATTAGCTTAAGGTGCTAAAACGCTCAGTAGAGCTGAGGGGAACTGCAGCGTCTGTTGATAATTCTCAGTGTGTTCATCACTTCCAGCCCTATCACACCACACAGTCATTTGTCCTATTGTTCATATAAAAAAATAATTTGTGCAGCTTTAATTCAAAGGTACAGTGTGAAGGATTTGGCGGCGTCTAGCGTTGCAGGTTGCAGATCGCAACCAACTGAGAATCACTCCACTCACTCCTCCCTTGCTGTAACGTGAGCTGCAGAGTGCAAAACCGCTGTAACGCTGTTCGCCTCGCTCAGAGGTCATCCTTACCATAATAACACTACTTTAGGAGCAACAGAAGTCAGACGCGGCTGGCGGTACCACTCACGTTGCCGCAGTTTCACAAGCGTGTCGAACAACTATGGTGGCCTTCAGGTAACGTGCCTTCAGGTAACGTGCCTTCAAGGAACGTAACTTTAGGGAACGTAACTTCAGGTAATGTAAAATCATGAAATGCCATCTCTAGAGCCAATGTTTGGTTTGTCCGTTCTGTAGAAACATGGCGGAGCAACATGGCGGACTCCGTGAAGAGGACCCGCTCCCTATGTAGATATAAACGGCTCATTCTAAGCCAACGAAAACACAACGGTTCTTAGTTTCAAGTGATTATACACTAATGAAAACATAGTTTTGAATATTATATTCCATTTCTGCTAATAGAACCCCTGAAATGTTACACACTGTTCCTTTAAAAAAACAATGCATCCCTAGTGTACAAATATGAGCTCAAATGTAAAACATGCATACATGTTGCTTGGATCTTAGTTACAGATCAAACATGAGCTGAACACAACGCAGCTTAGCAATCAGATAAACGGAAATAAGCTTGAACATATAATCTAGATAAGCAGGCAGGCAGCATATACTCACAGATAGTGAGGAATTCAATATTACAATGACTGATATGGATACGAAAAAAAATCAGCAGCCATTTGTTGGACAACAGATCACAGAGAGTCTAGTCTGGATTTATATAAACTAGAAAACATTATTCACTCTGCTGTTACACTGCTGTGTGAAGAAATAATTTCTTAATGACGTCCTTAATAGTTCTGTTTCTGATTCTCTTTGTGTTTATTTGATTTAAAAAAAAGTTTGAATCACTTATGAGCCTGAAAATCAAAGAAGCACAACACATTAAGTCTATTTGTTTTGACTTCATCTTAAAGACGACCTATAATGCTCATTTCCAGATGCATATTTTGGGTTTCTACTAAAACATATTTAAATGCTTTAATGTTCAAAAAACGCTTTAATTTTCTCGTACCGGCTGTGCTGCATCTCTTTTCTCTGTCTTAAATGCTCCCCCTGCCCCCACCCCATCCCGAAAAGCCCAGTCTGCTCTGATTGGTCAGCTGGCCCACTGCTGTGATTGGTCAACCAAACCTAACTCTTCGGACTCCGCTCCAGCTCCGCTCTAACTAGCTTTGTTTGAGGGCGTGCCTAACTATCCGCTAGGCAGGTATTATGCAAATGTTTTACTTGGTGACATCACCACGTTACAGAAGAAAAGGCGGGACTTCAAGCAAGGTGTTCCTGGCAGTTCAAGAGCAGTGTTTCTATGGGAAGAGTAACTCCCTTTGGTGTGGACTTTGGGCTTTATAACTTTGCAGACCTTTTACATCCACAAAAAACTATATAACACACTAAAGGAAAGGGAAAAAGCACAAAAGCATAAGTGGCTGTACACATGCCGCGTCTAAAGATGCGTGGAAAACGCCAGCTGTGCCGCTTTTTTTTCTTTCCAATGTGCTTGGGAGGTTGGCTCCCGTCACGCCTGCCGTTACTAAGCAACCAAAACCTGCGTGCTGCGATGACGATGATGATGAAGTTGTGGTAATTTAGCAGGAAGCCTCACTGACTAACTAACTAAACACAGTCAAAACAAAGATAAATGCATTTCCAGCACTGTAAATCCATCACAGTAACTTTACACTCGATTTCTCTGTCAGTTTGGCTGACCTTTCAACTGGATGTTGTGACGTCCTCGGACAGAAAGGGGGATGCGAGTAAAATAGTCCGTTGGACAGATGGTAAAGCTCTGGGTAGTCTTGCACTAAAATTATTAAACTCTCCTCCATATATTTACCGTAGACTGACATTTAAGGAAGAAAGAAAAGATATCTGCTGGCTGTGATTGGTTGTTCCTCTTCACATGACATGCGGTGCGCGCTGCAGTGTTCCAAAAGTTTGGAAAAGGTATTTTTATCTCGGGCGCAGCCGTCGTGGCCCGAAAAATAGCCGCTGGGGAATGCTTGCGTGCCGTGACGCCATTGCTCTTGCGTTTGCGCGCACATGCTGCACGTCTACATGGATAACAATGGATTTGAACGCGCAAAAAAGACATGTGTGCGGCCCCTAATAGGTCTTCTTTAAGTGAGCAAACTCACTCAGTGTAAGGCCTTTTTTTTTTTTTACAGCTGCACCTGTTGACGCATCAATAATAAAAACGGTAACTTCAGCTACTGGAACGTTAATTACTCAAAGGAGGCGAGCAGGAGGAATGATAAAGAGAGGAGAAAGGGGAATTAAAAAAGATCAAAAGGCAGAAGAAAGTGGATAAATAGATGTGGAAAAAAAAGATGAAAAGAGGGGAGGTAGTGAAGCTGAATGTGACCTTTGGCAAAGGAGTGGCAGAGGGATGGAGGGATGAGAGAGAAGGTAGAGGGAACAGCTGGTGTGTGTGTGTGTGTGTGTGTGTGTGTGTGTGTGTGTGTGTTCGTTCGTGGTGGGAGTTTGATGTAATGACGGCCCTGTCACTCCCAGGTCATAAAGGTGTCAACTCAACCAGAGCTGGCCCTCGGGCTCTGCTGCTGTCTCCTCCGCAACACACACACACACACACACACACACACACACACACACACACACACACACACACACACACACACACACACACACACACACACACACACAGTCACACACACAGTCACACACACACACACACACACACACACAGTCACACACACACACACACACACACACACACACACACACACACACACACACACACACACAATCCCATGCATACATATATATATACAGCCACATAAACAACCTCCAGGCACACACGCACACACAGAGTTGACCTCTATTAGCAATTGCTTTCTCATGCAAAGACCAAAGCCTGTAAATACTCTCCCTCCGTCTTCCTGTAGACGGTGCGAGTCGATGGATGGAGTGAGTCAGACAAATGGAGGAAGGAGAGGAGAGGGCATATTTCCCTCCTGAGTGAAGTGTGCTGGTGTGTGTGTGTGTGTGTGTATGCGGCAGCTGATAGTGAGATAAGTGCACTTACATGTATGTCGGTGCACTCTGCGGACGGTAAGGAGAGGTAAAGGACAGTGCAGTAGTAATGCGGAAGAGTGCAGTGCAGTTATAGAAATGGATGAACAGTGTGTGTGAGTGTGTAGATTTCAAGAGGTTTGAGTGAAGTGGAGGTAAATGCAGATCCAGTAGGAAACGACTCTAGATGGGAAGACTTTACGTCACTGGTCATTATTTTCGTACACTAAGGTGAGGTGTTACGGTACATTACGTGTGGCAATTGTAACTTAATGTACACTTAACCTTGACAAACTATTACACTTGAAAGCGCAAAAACATCACAATTCGATATTGTAAACAATTATGTTAATATACCTACATGTCTGCGAAATTTTTTTTATTTTGAAACTGGAGTGCCCACAAAACAGACCAGTAAAATGAGGAAATTTTTTTTTAATTTTACCATCTTTGTGGGTGTAAATTTAGAGCCTTTTGCGTTTTTATGTTTCCCGTAAGGCCACCGTAGTTTTCCGTAACGTGAGCCGCAGAGTGTAAAACCGCCACCAGCTGCCGTCTGACCGCTCAAGTTACCGCAGTCTCTTGGAAAGGGAGGAGTGAGCGGAGGGGGTCTCAGTTGGTTGCTATCTACAACCACACCACTAGATGTCGCCAAATCCTTCACCCTTTAATAGTAAACTCCAAAGATCTGCCTTTCAGAAGAGACCAGAGGCCTGTACTACGAAGCAGGATTTGGCGTTATCGAGGTAACTTTAGGGTTAACCCTGGGTTTTCCGTCCTACGAAGGCGGATCACTTCTTACCGGGGTAGATCACCATGGTAACTTACGCTGAACGGCTAACCTGCTCCGGAGCAGGTTATGTTCCAGATAAGAGATCAACTCGAATAAAAACACCGCCTACTGACCAATCAGAGCTCAGTGCGCTGATCGTATGGTAATATTACACAAATACAAAGAAGTTTAAGTCATAATCCAGGCTAAAAACAACACAGTTTAAACTGACATATGCAGGAAGGACAGATGGATTTATGTTGCGGGTGTTTACCGCTTTGAATTATATTTTTATATTTATTTTTTTACTTGCTCTTGAGTCCGTTTCACACCGCAGGAAACGGAGACGCACCTGAGAGAAGGTTGAAATAGTTATACACGCCTTTTGATTAATAACGGGTATAATGACGTGTAACCGTCCTTCCAGCCATCAATATAATTTCTTATTGCTATTTATAACTCGACGACTTTATCCTACTTTTGAGTGTTCCGTTAAATTACTAAATCTGTTAATTGACGCATTCACACATCGGGAGTTTTTTTTATTTTTCCAGCTGTCCTTCCTGTATTTGGCCGCTTCAACTGTGTTACTTTTAGTCTGGATTAAGTGTTTAACTTCTTCGTATTTGTCTAATATAGTTTACTCTTCCTTTGTAAAATGTGCCGCTCTGTCTGTCTGTCTGCTGACAGTAGACTTGTCCATGTCTGTGATTGGTCAGATGCTGCAAACCCCGCCCCGTTCACGTGAACGCGCTCATAACCAGATAGAGAAACCCTGGGTTGATTTACCGAGTTGATAACCACCTTCGTAGGACAGTTTAGCGGGAACTCGTTTGTTAGGGTTGGTTAAGCCAGATAACGAGAAGATACCCTGGGTATGTTGAACTCGCTTCGTAGTACAGGCCTCAGGATCATTCAGTCATGGGGGTAAGAACTGCATAGAACTTGTTGTACAATTGAAACTGTTCATCTGACACTTAATCAATATGATAGTTAAACTACGAATACAATCCAGAGTTTTCTAACAGATTTACATTTTTTTCCAGAAGCCCTGTGAGCACTGTATTCTTTTTTTTATTTTCACAAAGTCAGGCAACAATCTAACAGTTTATCTGCTAAATTCATTCACGTGTTACAATATAAAATACAGTTTAGAGGCAGGAGGAAGCAGCTAATCTTCTAAGTGAAGGCCTTGTTTGTTTATATTAATTACACCATTAGTCTGAGAATTAAGGTGGTAATGATTTAGTGATCCTTTAATGCTAGGAGTAGCACCATTAAAACAAAATGCTAAGTGGGAGTTTTGGAGTGTGGGAAGGGATTCCTTTTCTCCCTGGTAATATTGCTGGTAGGCATGGATTTTCATCATGTGCAGTGCTTTCTCATAATGGGGTGTGTGTTTACAGTATGTGTATGTGTGTGCGTGTGTGTTTACAGTATGTGTGTGTGTGTGTGTGTGTGTTTACAGTATGTGTGTGTGTGTTGCTTATTTACCTGCAGCGCCTCGAGGAAGCGAAAGGAGCCCAGGCGTCTGCCGCGGGGCACCAAACAGAAGGTGGAGTTGTGGAGCATCTCCTTGTAGTCGTACCTGCAGAGACACAACACACACACACACACGTGATGAGTTCACTGACATGAGAAAGAACATGTTATTTTTGGCAACATGCTTAGAAAAATGTGTGTAATTAGAGGAATACATACAGTACATGCATCATTGCTACTTGTTGTAATGAGCTATATAATTAGATAGTATATCATGGTTGAAGTAACTTGCATGCTAAACACGACTTGTGAACTACATCTATATATATACTATATATATACTTATATATATATATATACTATATATATATATACTATATATATATATATATATATATACTATATATATATATATATATATATATATATATATATATATATATATATATATATACTATATATATATATATATATATATATATATATATACACTATATATATATATATATAGATATATATACACTATATATATATATATATATATATATATATATATATATATATATATATATATATATATATACACTAATATATACGGTTATTGTCACAATATGCAGATGGATTTACACACATTCACAGGAACATTTTCACATATTTTTATGACATAAACCCAAATCAGGCAAATTAGAAAAAAAACGCACACATAATAGTTTATAGCAAATTTCAAAAACACCCATTCCTGTGGTCTTAGCATTGGTTGCTGTGAAAGTCCAGTGTTTGTTGGTCACAACTCAAAGGACAATTCGAACTTGTCAGAGAATCAGTCATGTTGTAAACAAGTCAACAGTTTAGTCACATTATCTAAACCAGTGATTCCCAAAGGGTCGCCAAATTAATTTGTAGAATTTCTTCCATAATCTTTTATTTAAGATTTATATCTGCAGTACACCTTTGAGCCACATGAGGGAGCCTGGCTGTTTGTATTGTCCTGATAATGTAGCCTACTTATAACATTGCATCTAATATGAAAGGCTAGCGTACATTCTGTTGTTTTACTGATAAGAGGAAAAAAACAAGAGCCTGTTAACTCCGCCTAGATGCATTTATTTGGTCTCATTTATCAAAGAGGACCTGCTATGCTTTTGTGCTTTTTCCCTTTCCTTTAGTGTGTAATATCATTTTTTGTGCATGTAAAAGGTCTGCAAAGTTACAAAGCCCAAAGTCCACACTAAAGAGAGTTACTCTCGCCCACAGAAACACTGCTCCTGAACTGCCTGAAACGCCTTGTTTGAAGTCCTGCCTTTTCTTCCGTAACGTGGTGATGTCACCAAGTAACACATTTGCATAATACCTGTCTAGCAGCTAGTTTGACACGGCCTCAAACAAAGCTAGTTAGAGCGGAGCTGGAGTGGAGTCCGAAGAGTTTGGTTTGGCTGACCAATCACAACAGAGTGGGCCAGCTGACCAATCAGAGCAGACTGGGCTTTTTGGGAGGTGGAGGTGGAGGTGAAGGGGGGGGGGGGGGCAGGAGCTCAAACAGAGCGTTTCAGACAGAGGGTGAAAAGAGGCGCTGCAGCACAGCCGGTATGAAAGTATGCACCTGAAAATAAGCATAATATGTCCTCTTTAAGTATTTAACAAGTGTATATGTTTTCAATAATATGCATAAAACAAAGTTATGATTTATCAAACTTAAATCTCTTCGAAACAGCTGGATTACCTATTAAAGATAATATAAGGTGATGCAGAAATGGTATACAAATGGTCAGGAATGTTTGTTTACGCACAAATTCGCTCTTCTCACAATTTATAGATAAGATATAGATACTAGGGAAGTGCATTCCAAGCAAAAATACTATTGATAATCACTGGGAACTAGTCGACAAATTGTCGAAATCTGCCGCAATTTTTTTTAAGACAGGACGATAGTCGCATAAACTAGTCGATTTTTTATAATTTAATGACTATTCGAAAAATCGAAAATCATGACCCATCCCTAATAGATACTGTGATTGGGTCGCGATGGTTTGTTGTTTTTTTTTTTAAAAAAGTCAGGGTCCTAAAAAAGTTTGTGAAACACTGATCTAAACCTCTTTATTTGGAGGTAAAAACAGAAAGCAAGTACACCCAAAATGTCTGTGATAGTCCCTCACTATACAGCAATTCTGTTGGGTCAAATTTGATTTGGACATTTGGTCTGTATAAACGGATAGATGGATGTTTACAATGAACAGTTTGCGGAATAATTCTACCCTTCACCTTGGTTTTCTCCTCCGAATATGTTTGGGGAAGCTGGCGTTTGTTTGCAACCTGTCTCATTTCCTGTAATGTCAGTCTGACTTCTTTTTAATTATATGGCCGCATTCCCAAATCTCTGCAATTAACTTTGTGAGCACAATGTTATTATTACCGATAGAAGCGATGGCCAAAACTAACAGAATAGGATCCAAATTGTCAGAAATGTCATAAATCTCCCATTTCACTTCTGTTCTTCACACCTAACAGCCATACTGAATCCAGCCATAAACTCCGTCCCATCTCCCTCGTTCTTTCTTCTCCCCCACCTCTTCCTATCTCACAAACCATACCCTCCTTTGCACTCCCCCTCTTCTTTACTCGCTACCTTCCTCAATCCCTCTATCTCTTAAAGCAGGATGCTGACGCTCCCTCCCTCCCTCCTTCCCTTCCTCCCTCTCCCCTCCCCTCCTTCCCCCTCATCCCTCTATCTCTCCAGTGAGGTGTGTCTTATTGCTCTCCAAACAGGGTGATCAACCCTGCCAGGGGTAATGAGCTGAGAGTGACACCTGCTTCCACCACACAGCTGGCTCTCTCTCTGTGTGTGTGTGTGTGTGTGTGTGTGTGTGTGTGTAACAGGGAAAGACAGAAATAGAGAGGCGGTGTGTATCTGTGCATCAGTGTGTGTGTTTGCATGCATGCTGCTTTTCTGTGTGTTTTGACAGTTTTGCGTGTACTGCTGAACACAAGCGATGGTGCCGTGCACATCTTTAACATAGTATTTACTTTCTCTTCTGCTGAACCTTCACCAGGTAACTGAACGCCTCATTCTCATAGTTTCTTTCAATTTATTTGCTTCTCCTGTCCTCTTCCATCTCTATTTCTCCTTTTCCCGCTCTCCATCTCGCTTTCTCCAAACGTGGACACAGCATGTCTCCCCGTGTGGATTATTTCTCTCTATCTCTCCAATACAGACGCACAGAGCTAATAAAAGCCACCTAAACGCTAACATGCCAGCCAACAGCGCAGAGCCAGGCATTGTGAGGGTTGCCGTCTTTTTAAATCTAATTATTCTCTTTTTTTTTTTTTACACATTTTCACTAATAAATGATTTTCTAAGAAGGGACAAGATCTTTTTAAGCTGTTTTTCACACATATTTTATATCACCGTGCGTGCGTGTAATTACGATTTATCGCATGATTGTCCATAGTTAATCGCGATTAATCGTAAATTAAATGCACATTTTTTACAATAAAACAATGACAGATATTGTCCAGAAACCCTCTCAGGTACTGCATTTAGCATAAGAAATATGCTCAAATCATAACATGACGCGGGCATGTATAGAACCCATTTTCAGGTCAAGGGACCCCTTTGAAAATGGCCATGCCATTTTTTTCTCACCAAAATTAACTTTGCTGCGTTATTCCTTATATTTTCTAGTTTCATATGATACCAATATCTTCACTCTAGCTTTAAAACTGAGCCCGCTACAACCGAAAAATCGGTTGCATTAAGGCGTCAAAGAAATTAGTGGCGTTAAATGAATTTGCGTTAACCCGTTATATACCTGTTAAGGAAACACTGATTGACATTTTTCACCATTTTCTGACATTTCATAGAACAAACAACTAATCGAGAAAAATAATCAACAGATTAATCAAAAATGAAAATAATCGTTAGTTGCAGCCCTAAGTCTCAAATCTTAACTTTTATAAATAACCATAAAATAACTACACCAAAGATTTTTGTTTGAAAAAAATGAAAGAAAATGGAGATAATGAGCTCTAAGGGTGGTTCAGGTTGGGGGTTAAGAGACTAGTGAGGCAGAAAATCATTTCTCATTTAGCCATAGTCTATACAAGGTGAAGGTTACAGGACACACACACACACACACACACACACATACACACACACACTCTGCTGTATTGACGATGCCGTGTATGTACTGTAGCATCTCAGAAGTGTGACACTGATTGCTGATGCTGCCTTCTGTGTGTGTGTGTGTGTGTGTGTGTGTGTGTGTGTGTGTGTGTGTGCCTGTGAATATGGACTGAGCTGACGGGGCAAAGCTGGAAGCCGTGCACTACGTTCAAACACACACACACACACTTGGTGGTGATGGTGATTGCTGATGTTGCCGGCGAGATGCAGCCTCGTCTCTTCTTTAGCTGAGCTCTAATGAAGTGCGGGGGGGAACATGACAGCCTGCGATAAAATCCCACCCTCATTCACACCTACATGCATAACGTTCTGCGCGGCACATAACACAGTTACCACACAGGCATAAACACACACACAGGGGGGGGCTCGCAGACACACACGTGGCGTGAACAAGCGACAGCTGCACGCCCTCACATTGACGTTCCGTCACCTGTCGATGGAGACGAAGAAGCCATCTTAGCCCATATTTCCACACCAGCTGTCTGCCTGGACGGTGTCTGTTTGGGCATGTGTGTGTGTGTGTGTGTGTGTGTGTGTGTGTGTGTGTGTGTGTGTGTGTGTGTCTGCCCACAAAACAGGCCGACATCTGATGGCAGTGAATATCAATGTGTGGATTTAACATGCAACAGCCCTGTAAAACGTTTTATAATCACAGCGCTTCCGTGCGTGTCAGATCTTCTGCCGCCTTAATGCAAATCTTTTCTGTTTCTATTTGACCTAATCTGCCACGGGAAGAACCTCTTCTCGGTTTATTTTATAACCAATACAGGAACATTTATACCAAGTCTCTGACGCAAATCTCTGGTTCACAGGATGCAAATTTTGGTGTCTTCCTGAAAAAGCGCCAGTACAACCCTCCCACATGATTCACCTGCTGTGCATCTTAACCGCATGACACGGATGGTAGCTTAAAGAGGAAGCTTAAAGTTGGGGTAGGCAGAATATGTTTGGCGTCACTGGGCAAAATTCCACAATAACCTTTCAGCATATTGTAATTCAAATGTTCTGAGAGAAAACAAGACTTCTGCACCTCCTCATGGCTCTGTTTTCAGGCTTTAGAAAATCTAGCCCGTGATGGGAGACTTCGACCAATCACAAGTCATTTCAGAGAGAGAGAGCGTTTCTATTGGCTGTTCATTCAATAGAGGCAGCTGTCAATCACTCGTGAACTCCGATCAAACGGTCAAACTAGGCAGCGCTGATCAAATATGAATCAATATTCTGTTACTGTAATACCTATTTCTCGCCTCAAATGTTTTCAGATATTGTTTAGCTGTAAAATGAGAACGTTTGCTCCGGCTGGTGGGCGGTGCTTGGTATTTCCTCAACTGATCTCAACATGGCTGCCGGGTCACAAACTTTCTCATTCTACAGCTAAACAGTACACTACAAGATGTTTCTGAACATATTGAGGCAAGAAATAGGCATTAAAGTAACAGAATATTGATTAATATTTGATCAGCGCTGCCTAGTTCGACCGTTTGATCAGAGTTCGCGAGTGATTGACAGCTGCTCAGAGACGGCAAGGCTCCAGCTCGGCTCCGATTGGTTGTTTTCCTGCGGTCTGTGAAATCTTGCAGATTCCGTTAGGTCCACCGGAGGAGGACACAGAGGCACATGATTGTTTGTTTAGAATACCTGTCTCATTCACTACTGTCAGGATATAGTGACCGTTTTATATCAAAAACTTTTTTAAATCATATTTGCTCCAACTTGCCTACTGCTGCTTTAAAGAGATGGGTTTCTCATAACAAGGGAGCGTAAGTGGTTTAGAGATTTGAATACGGCGAAGAGCTCGCAGGGGGAGGCCCCTGCCGTGTAAACCCACCTACACCTCCCTTCCTCACTCCTCTTCCTTCCCTCCAACCTCCTGCCGACAGCTTGCGTTTGCTATCTTTTATTCCTCTTCTCTACCTCTTCCTCTCCTCCCTTTTCTGTTCTACAGCAGCTCTCCCTTTTGTCCTTGTGACCTTGAGCTGGCGGAGGGAAACCACAGCCAAGCTGCGAGCCTGCAGGCTGTGATTGTGTGTGTATTTATATTTTTCTTGTGTGTGTGTGTGTGTGCCTCTCCATTGTATTTATGAGTGTGTGCACGTGTGTGTTTGGTGAGAAAAAAACAGAGCGAGTCTATGACAAAGGTGAAGCGACGGCCTACTGGAAGGGCCGGCTTAAACAGCAGAAAACAAAGTCAGCGTGCAGAAAATATGAAGCGGGCAGGAAACAAGGCTAGGTGTAATAAAGCGCGGGGGATGACCTCCGCATGTGCATCCCCGGTGTTATGTATGCGTGCGAGAAAGCGACCGAGTGCACGTGTCAGCATGTCCGACAACTGCGAAGCGGTAAAGAAACACTTCTACGCCAGCCCCGATGGCATTGTCCTACACGGTTGCCGTGGCAACCTGCCATTAAGTGCCTTCACTTGCAGCAACTTAATTGCATGGTATCGGCGCTTCATCCACACAGACAAGGGGGTAAAGAGGAGAGGGATGGAAACTGTAGTTTTTAATAAACACACTAACTAGCTAATGTTGTCCACACTGCTCCCTTATGGCTCAGTATGTATCAGTAGTTATACCACAATGAAAAACTACTGAATCGACCCTTCCCCCTTAGTTACTGTTCAGCTTTCCACTCAAGATTGACACATATGAAGTTTACGATTCGATCCTAAATAAGGAGCATTGCAGGATAGCTAGCCACCCTTTATTATAGCAGATTACACGGCTGTGTTGAATACTCGATTTTGATTGGTCAATCACGGCGTTCTGCGGTCTGTAATTTCTGTATAACAGACCGTTGCTATGTATAACAGACCGTTGCTATGGGCACAGCTCTGATGTCGAACTCTGGCGGACCGTTTTTGTGTCAAAATATTCATTTCTTAAGTAAGTAGCTGTGAAATAAGCGAGATAATGTACAGCTAGCGGGTCATTGTTGTGAAAGAATCCCCTTCAGGGCGATGAGAGACACCTCCGCTTCGCGTCGGGGTGCAGCATCGCCCTGTCGGGGATTCTTTCACAACAATGACTGGCTCGCTGTACATTACCCCTTACGTATTATGAATAAAAATACCACTAAAATATAATTTTAACCTCATTTGGATATTTAGATATAGATATTATAGTTAGAGAGAATTTAGAGTTTTGCAATATTGTTTCTATTTTCAAACATGTTTCACTTACACAATAGGAAATGGAGGGTGAGGCCTAAACGATAAGTTTGGGAAATGTAATGCTATCTAAGGTTAGTTTCGCTGGGGTTGCTAGAGTGTAAACTTAAAATGAAAAAATAAAGCGGGGAAATAAATATTACCCTGAACATTGATATAGTAGAGTCATGGCTCCCAAATAGTTGTCTTGAACAAGGCTTTCTGTAACCCCACATAACAATGGAGTTAGCTAATGACATCCTTGGCCTTGGAAGTAATGCTATAGTGTTCCTACTGTAGGTAGCAGGCTAGTTAGCATGCCAGCATCTGTAGCTCACGTTAGAGCAGACAAACACACTGTTTTGACTAAAAAGCGCAATATTTCTCTGTGAAATGTAGTAAAGTAGAAGTATAAAGTAGCATAAAGTGAAGTGAAGTCCCTCAAAATTGTCTTCAGTAGCTTATAGTACTAAATGAACTTTGAACGGCAGCCCAGATTCCCAAAGGTGTGCACTTGGTGAGCTGCCACCTGGACTTTCTGGTGCCATGTGGGCACCCAGCAGGCGCCTGAACATGAAGCTTCAGGGTGATGAAAACACAAAACCGCAACCAGCCTGAGTGTCTTCCAGGGAGCCGGGAAAGGGAGATCCAATTTACTGCTTATTGAGACTGTTGTTACATTAGCCTCCTGGACCTCTCTCCTGTCTCCCTCAGCCACCCTCTCACTAATTTCTTTGTCTTCCAAAGTGGGTTTCGGTATGTGTCTGCAAGACTGTGTGAAAGAACGGTTGTCTGGAGGTCTGGAACAAAATCCAGGGAAGTGTTTTTTTTTTGTACTGCATTGTAGTGTTTGTGTGCTCATGAGGTTTTGTTACAGGATAAAAACCTCTAGTAAAGACTTTGACTCATCAAATTATTAATTTATGATAAAAGAAAGCTCTAATTTCCTCTGACCGTGTCCTTCTGCACACATGGATGAAAGCGAACCTCAAGATGTAGTGGTTGTACATGAAAGATGTTAAAAATGATTTATCATTATGGATGTCATGCCACAGATGTGCTCATCTGTCTAGTAAATAACTCCCAAACAGACTTAAGGACAGATTCCAGCAGTCATTAAACAGGAACGTCGTCGTCGTCCCCATAAACACGAGTGTCTAAGTTGAAGCATATTGTTGCGCGTGTTCCCATGAGAGAGCGACAGATGTGCAGGCTAAGCGAGCTTGTGAGTAAAAAAAAAGGGGACATCTTTGGATCCTGACTAACTGAGATAGAGTGTGTTTGGTGAGGGGGAGTGTGTGTGGGTTGGGGGGGGGGGGGGTTGTATCCACATATGCTTCTGTGTGTGTTTGAGGATGATACGATGTGTGCGTACATGCGTATAGCGACAGATATGAGCTTTAGAGAGGAATCAGCAGTGTGTGACTGGAACGTGTGTGTGCTCATGTCCCCTAACTTTTGCCCTCTCTACTTATTCTCCCGGCGGCTATGTGGAAAAGTATGTGTAAACATCTGCATAGTGTGCATCCAGAAGTGTGCCTGTCCATTTTGTCCCATTTTCCTTCTTCTCCGCTGCCACGACGCCTGCCCGCTGTACACTCTGCAACTAATTCATTAGCCTAATTAGCGCTCATTAGCCAGCTTATGCTAGTTCCAATTAGCATTCTAGCATGGCGTGACCCAGAGGTCTGCCTCGCCAAACAAACAGGCATTCTGTGGTCAAACCCATGACGGCCCTCGGGTCCGTCCGCCATGCGGGGACAGTCTGATTGCACTCACAGGACTGTAGAGAGTTTACCCTGTCGCAGCCCCGTGCAGCTCAGTGGGTAGGTCGACATATAAAACACAGCTGAGTGGAGAAAACGATGTCATGGCGGCTGGTTTGACTGGTGGTGAGGGCCACATGTAAAGAGTTATATGTAAAAATGTGTGGCAGCAGAGAAGGCAGCGCAGCAGTTACGAGCCCACTGAGGACAAAAATACTTCTGGAGCTGTAATGTGCATTGGATGAAAGTGTCCACATATGGTACAGTATATTTTAACATGACTGTACAGCTGTGCTCGAACAGTGCTTCTAGTGAAGTTGTGGGTTGAGACTTCTGTCATTATTCTAACATCGATTTGACTGGCAAAGCTTTATGAGATTGAAAATCTAGTTTTCAAGAATGTTCTATACTGGCTTAGACAGGCCACAACAACACAGGGTTAGACAAATAACATAAGACACATAACACAAAGACAAGACAAAACCGAGTATATGTCTGGACCGTGTATGGTCTGTCTGTGAATTTGTTGCTAAATTGTTACACAAATAGTCAGTGGTCATGTCTATAATGTTAAATCCAGCAGTACATGTCCACCAGGTCCGGCGAGGACGCTAGGGGACGCGCTGCTCCACTCAACTGGCCAATCAAGCGGTGACGTACCAGATCATGGATTGCACCTGATCTGTCCCTTGTTTTCTGCTTGCCATTTCAAACAGGAAACAACATGGCGGCCTGCTCCCTCTAAACAATCCAACAAAATCTACTTCTGAAAACAAAGCGAGAAATAGGCTATATGCCACGGCTGAATCTTGTTTCATTTTAGAACTAGATCGCCTAGTTTGACAGCTTGGTCCAAGTTTCGCAAGCCGGATGCGTCGCGCTGGACGGGCTCATTTGCATAACGGACTGTTCCCGCCTTTTCATTTTGAAAGAGCAACGGCCAATGAGCATACTCCAATACTCGGCTGACAAATCGTGCAACTTCATCACTCACTCACTCAGTGACAGACAGCCAAAAATGTATTACTAGACCAGAATTAACAGACAAAAAATTGTATTAAACTACAATTACCGCCTCGAGGTTGTATGCCTCCGTGAACCAGTCAAGTTGCAGTTTACATCCATGTCTGTCCAAAATGTCATCACTTCATCATTTTATCCTGTTAGACATTTGTGTGAAATTGTCATAAAAAGCATATGAATTCTTGAGTTATGGCCAAAAACATGTTTTGTAAGGTCATAGTGACCTTGACATTTGAGCACCAAAATTCTAATCAGTTCATCCTTGAGTCCAAGTGGACGTTTGTGCCAAATTTTAAGAAACTCCCTCCAGGCGTTCCTGAGATATCACGAGAATGGGACGGCCGTGAGGTCACAGTGACCTTGACCTTTGACCACCAAATTGTAATCACTTCTTCCTTGAGTCCAAGTGGATGTTTGTGCCAATTTTGAAGAAATTCCCTCCAGGCGTTCCTGAGATATCATGTTCACGAGAATGGCTCGGACGTACGTAGTACAGACGGACAGACGGACAGACAGCCCGACAACATAATCACCAATAAGGAAAATATAAAAGACACTCTAAAAACAAGCCAAGCCCCAATGTACGGACAACCGGAGAGCAGTCTGAAACCATCCAACAATAAATTAATAAAGCAAACACATCCAGATTGTAATGCACCCCCTAACGATATTAGCCAGATGAGAGTGCATTACAGGTGGACAGCTGTTGCCACAGGTGTGGCAGCAGACAAAACAAACCGAGGACACACTGGGATCTGACTGCATGGCCGCATCCCAACATTGGTGCTCTGAAAAAGTTGAAGTATGTGTTCCTGCACATGCTGATTTCATCAATGAAAGTGTGAAACACATTAGCAGCAACAATTGCAAACCTCAAAGAGGTTATTTGAGTGTCAAAAATAAGTATATTGATCCCTGCGGGTGGAGCGTAATTAAGTGTTGATGACAGTCTGTGATGTTATGACTGTGATCGCGAGCTTTCAGAGACAGAAGTGGCATATGTGCTTATTTGCATAATGGGCTGCGAAGTGAAAGCCAAACCCAAGTGTTCGCTAGAGACGCATCTGAGAGGTGTTTCTGATATCGGGGTATGAACTCGGAGGTCCGTCTTGACTGGATTTCAGCAGAACACGGATATATCCGTGTATAGGATCTGAACAAGGGCTTAATATGACAGGTCTTTCTGCCCCGTCAAGAACAATTTCTTGAGGGGAATAGCTGACTGATAGGTCCATGGTAATATCTCTGTTATTCTTTTTCTCTCTCTTGCTCTCTTTACACCGTATTCACACAGGGTGAGAGTGAACTACAGTCAAATAACAACCCTCAAAACAGAACAAACAGTTGAATAAGACTAACACGCAGCAGCGGCGGCGATCAGTCCGTCTCTGTCTTTCTTGTCTCACACCTTAATCCTGACAATTGTGCTACTATAATGCATAAAGTTGGCGGTTTGCAGGTCAGGTCAGGTTTGAGTTGTTGAGTAACGCATATTTTTACATGTTTGGTGGGCGAACTGGCTCTCATAACGGGTGCGACTGAACCGCACATCATTAATGAGCTCAGTCAGGACTCGAACTAATTGCAAAGCTGCATTCTTAATCATTCAACCTGTGTTTTTCATCAGATTATGATAAGATAAAATTTTATGTGAAATCAATTTGACTAAAACAACTGAAATGTTCAACATAATCTGACGACTAAACAGGACTAAGATTAACTAAAAAAAATAAAAAAATAGCTGACAAAATCAAGAGATAAAACATTTTGACTAAAATTGAATGACTTTTCAACTGAAACTTTTTGAGTTGTCGTCGACTAAAAATATGAAAGATAAAAATTACTAAAATATGACTAAAACTAATAAGCATTTTCGTCTTAAGACAAAAACTAAGACTAAATTTAAAATAGCTGCCAAAATGAACATGGTAATCAACCTCCAAATCAGTATTTGAATGCTTTGTTTTTTTTGTTTTATATATAAGTATGTAATAATAATGTATAAATCCCAGAATATCCCATGAAATAAGGAATAATCCCACAATAATATTCATTATTCATATTCAACATTAATTATTATTAGTTATTCTCAGACGGATATCACTTTTTGTTGTATGTAGAGGTGCGTGTGTGTACAGTAGTGGCACTGAAACTGAAACTGGGAAGATGGAGACCAACAGACTGAAGAAAATGTCAGCTTGCAGCACGGCGAAGCTTCGAATACCTTAGAATATTTCCCACCGAAGCTTCGATGCCCAAAAAATGGTATTCAGGACAGCCCTACCTTACAGCATACAGCCCATGGGTGTATTATAAGATAATAAAAGTGATGAATTACAGCCAATATATCCGTTATTACAGCCGCATACAGCTAGCAGGAAGCTGGCAGAACTGGATATGTCATATGAGCGTGCAGGGCGGTGCAGTCCTGTGGGTCTGATGCACGTTCATTATGCCGAGGAAAATAACTCTTTTAACTCTTACTATAACTCTTTATCTATTAGTTTATTTTACAACTTTTAGGACAGAATGATTTAAATGAGGGCTATTTAAGTGTTACTGGGAGTACTGGGTGTACTGGGATGTTGATTTACCTTATAAAATTATCCTCTGATTTACAGACGTCTCTTTATACAGCCATGGCTATGGGCTCATTGGCGTTTTCAGTCCAAAATGGCGGCAAGTTTCGCCTCTTTGCTTCTATACTCTTTGACTAGAGTCAAATAACGACCCTCGAAATACTTTCCGAAACATAAGATCCCTCCTTCGGCTTCAAAACCGAGAATCAAAAGCTCTGTCGCATTGTGAACTTGATACAGGTCGTCTCTGTGCCGGTGACCTGCAGGCTGCCTCCACAGCTGATGTACAAGTACATTAAAGTCTCCTCACGTTGCCGATAATAAATGAACCATACTTGTCGGATTTTGCCTGGAAAGTCCCGGTGACTCAGTGTTGCAGCTTGAATTCAAAAGTAAAGGAATTCCTGAGATGTCACGCTAGTTTGCATAGCTGCACCGGATCCATATTACTATTCAAATGAGAGCCGGGCAGTAAGTATAGCTGCAGGTGGAGGGTGTGAACCACATTAAGCCTACACAAAAAAACACAACATGTCCACACATAAAGATAAAGCTCATATACATGCAGGCTCACACTCTGGTTCGCTCGCAACAACTTCTGAATCAATATAAGTTCAGCAGCCTGTTCTTTCCCTCCAGCTACACCCCCACCCCACCCCTCTCACACGTGTAAGCCTGAATATTTTACAAATACCCCGATAACAAGAAGTCTTCCTGCCGCGATACTAATTCACTATGACGGCTTTATCCTCGCAATCTTTTCAATTTGTCCCTTCGGATTTTTTCCACTGCCAACAGATGGAGGCAATTTTTCAGTTACATTTAGTGTCTGCGTGGTATAGTCCCCAACTCACACAAATCTCCAGAGGATGGAAGCGAGGACGGTTTCAAACTAGGCGACACCTATGCCAAACACGTATCCGGGAATATTTGGGGGGGGGGGGATTTGTTTCCATGGGCAGCTAGAATCTTCACACTTGCACACGCACGCATACACACTTCAAGCCGGTGACTGGCGCCGCGCTGTGTGATCTCGCAGATGAGGGGGTCCGGACGCCGTGGATGTTCGCTGGAGACCAGCTGTGCCTCGCTCTGCACTTCCAGATGGCCCTCGGGACGCCTCGCTGTGCATGTTAGTGTGTGTGTGTGTGTGTGTGTGTGTGTGTGTGTGTGTGTGTGTGTGTGTGTGTGTGTGTTGGTGTGTGAGTGTGTGTGTGGATCCATATGTGTGAGACAGTCTCAGATTTAGACATGTCAGCACATGCTCTGCGGCGGCCTCTTTTTAAACACTGACACATTTTGTCATCAGAGCCACTGAAACGAGGAGCGCAGGGGAGGCCGGAGTTACCCCTCGCCGAAATGTCCTTTCATCTGACACACACACACACACACACACACACTCACACACACATACACTCAGAGAGAGAGAGGAATGCTGAAATCCGTTCCATCCACATTAGGGTCGCTGCAGGCTCTTTCATGACAAATCATTCTCCAAAATCTTGAAGGGTCTGAGTAACGCGCTCTCTCTCTCTCTCTCTTTATCTCTCTCATACGCAAAACAAGCACATTCAGACACTCTTGAATCCGCGTTAATATGCATACGCTGCACACACACTAACCCCCCGCTTATTTTCAAAGCCCCACCGACCATTATCGGGGTCCCATCTGCCGGCAAAAACCGGTTCCACTCTCCTCCAATAGGTGCGTAGAGACTTAATCGCCTCTAATTTCCTGTCTGCAAACACAATTCTAATGTATTCCCTCTGAAGACTCGTCTAAATCAAGAATATAAACCCGGTCCTGGAGCCACCTGGGTCCCCTCAGCACAACGCCACCAACCAGAGAATGCTAAGAACCCACCCAGAGCAGCGCCATGACAGTTTCAAAGCACACGGCCGAGCATTGTCCGAGTTATTTTAAAAAAAAGGCTTATAGGGTTGCTGGGATCAAGAGACTTTAGCTGTTGCAAGAGAGGATGATGTAAACTTCAACTCAATTAAAAAATAGTCACAGTGACTGGAGTTATGCAGTTTTCCTGTGATTCTGATCTATAATGTGCATCTCTTTGTCTCTCTGTTTTGGTGGATACTTTGAAGATTTCAAGTTGGGAAGTACTAAGTGGCTCTGTGGTTCCAGACAATGACATTTTCAGAGGCAGACATACATTTTCCAAGTTGTGATCCTAGTTCTGTTTGATGGTATTTTAGTTTTTTCGCTTGGTACGTGCTAAACATATGACAAAAAGTATTTCTACATCAAAATTTCCTATAAAATGTGTAAAATCTCTGATGTTTCACCCTGAACTCATGATTTTATCCAACTGACCCTTCCTAAGACCCTTCCGGTGGACCACCATGGGACCTTTTTTCAGAAAAAAGATGAACGGCAAGAGATCCCGTTTGAATTGCGCCATGAATCACACATATGATGTTTGCCATAAAAGTCGCAGTTTGTCGAAGCATCATTTACTTTTGTAATCACACATTTTTTATCAGTTCAAAATGTACCTTAAAGGGAGATTGGTCAAGTATTCAATATTCTTATCAACATGGGAGTGGTAAAATATGCTTGATTTATGCAAATGTATGTATATATTTATTATTGGAAATCAATTAACAACACAAAACAATGACAAATATTGTCCAGGAACTTTCACAGGTACTGCATTTAGCATAAAAAATATACTCAAATCATAACATGGCAAATTGAAGCCCAACAGACAACAACAGCTGTCAGTGTGTCAGTGTGCTGACTTCACTATGACTTGCCCCAAACTGCATGTAATTATCATAAAGTGGGCATGTCTGTAAAGGGGAGACTCGTGGGTACCCATAGAACCCATTTTCATTCACATATCTTGAGGTCAGAGGTCAAGGGACCCCTTTTGAAAATGGCCATGCCAGTTTTTCCTCACCAAAAAAAAGTTTGGAGCGTTATTTAGCCTCCTTCTCGCCAAGCTAGTATGACATGGTTGGTACCGATGGATTCCCAAGGATTTTCCCAACCTAAAAAAAAACTCAAGTTGGGCTAATGCGTTAAAGAAATTAGGGGCGTTAAAACAAATTTGCGTTAACGCATCATCACATTAACTTTGACAGCCCTAAATGATATGCATGTTGTTGTAACCAGCTTCCAAATATATGTGTGTAGGATGTTTTCTATTGTCCTCTTTTTCCTGCCATTATAATAAAAACGTTTACGGATTTATATTGTATAGCAACTGTATTTCAGTTATGATCCTTGTTCATTCAAAATGGATCCCCCATCTCTCTCTCACACAAACACACACACACACACACACACACACACACACACACACACAATCATTTGAGAGTGAGTTTGACATCAGCATCAAACACAGAGTATGTCAGCACCGCACGGCACTGGAGAGCAGCATGATGTCTGAGACAGTCAGTGCTCCCAGGGTATGTGTGTGTGTGTGTGTGTGTATGTGTGTGTGTGTGTGTGTGTGTGTGTGTGTGTGACAGAGAGAGAGAGAAAGAGAGGAAGTACAGCTGTCAATCACAAGCAGAGAGGCAAGCAAAGCGATACGCTACCCAGTGGGTTCAACAGTACCATGTGTCAGTCACACCCCGAGATCACATTGATTGTCTGTCGGCACCCATCTGAGTGCGTGTGCGTGTGTGTGTGTCTATAATGTGTGTGTGTGTGTGTGAGAAAGTAGTGATAGTGAAGGGGGCATATTTGGCCTTGAGAAAGAAATATCATGGGGAGTGGGATACAAAGGACAAGGAAAATAATGAGAGAGAGAGAGAGAGAGAGAGAGAGAGAGAGAGAGAGAGAGAGAGAGAGAGAGAGAGAGAGAGAGAGAGAGAGAGAGAGAGAGAGAGAGAGAGAGAGAGAGAGAGAGAGAGAGAGGACGCACCGTCCACAATGATGCAATTATGATTCAATTTAAATTCCTGCATCAATTATGCAAACATATTCAAGAGTCATGTCAAATATTGATAGGCTCTTCAACTTCTCGAACTGCATTCATTAAGGAGCCCAAACTTAAACTGGACTCTCTCATTAATCATGGATAGATGTCAGCTGGAGGTCTACATTCAAATTCAGCCAACACTCCCGAGCCTCCATACCAGCAAAGGCTACGCTATACAGTATACCTGTGTGTACCTGTGTGTATCTGTGTGTATCTGTGTGTGGCCATATTTGTCTGCTTATCTGTGTGCGAGTTGCCACTGACTGACCTGTGTAGGTAGAGCCGCAGCGTTTTGCACTTTAATATGGTGGAAAACCGTGACTGAATGCTATTATTATATGGAAAATGGTCAGAGGTAAAAGGGCGGTCGATCGATTCAAATATTTAATTGCGATTAATCATGATTGTCCATAGTTGATCGCGATTAATCGCATATTTTTTATCTGTTCAAAATGTACCTTTTAATGGGACATTTGTCTGGTATTTAATACTCTTATCAACATGGGAGTGGGCAAATATGTTTGATTTATGCAAATGTATGTATATATTTATGATTGGAAATCAATTAACAACACAAAACAATGACAAATATTGTCCAGAAACCCTCACAGGTACTGCATTTAGCATTAAGAATATACTCAAATCATAACATGGCAAACTCAAGCCCAACAGGCAACAACAGCTGTCAGTGTGTCAGTGTGCTGACTTGACTATGACTTGCCCCAAACTGCATGTGATTATCATAAAGTGGGCTTGTCTGTAAAGGGGAGACTCGTGGGTACCCATAGAACCCATTTTCATTCACATGTCTTGAGGTCAAAGGTCAAGGGACCCCTTTGCAAATGCCCATGACAGTTTTTCCTCGCCAAAATGTTGCGCATGTTTGGAGCGTTATTTAGCCTCCTTTGCGATAAGCTAGTATGACATGGTTGGTACCGATGGATTCCTCAAGTTTTTTAGTTTCATATGATGCCAGTATCTTCACTCTAGCTTTAATACTGAGCCCGCTACAACCTAAAAACTGCAAGTTGCGTTAATGTGTTAAATGAAATAGTGGAGCTAAAACGAATTTCAGTTAACGCATTATTATCATCACGTTAACTTTGACAGCCCTAAATAATAATAATAATAATTATAATAATAATAATAATAATAATAATAATAATAATAATAATGATGTATTAGCCCTTGTATGTATTCTGTTGTGTCTGTGTTGTCTTTCTACATTCCTTTGTATCTCTATTATGTCACCACAGGGAACGGCCCCTTCGGCTACAACCGCTGCATCTTAGTCTCATGACACATCTCTGAAGGGCTAACTTGGTCTCATATGACTGAATTTAGGCTCCAAAGCTGGGTGGGGTCACGGCGCACGGGTCAAAGGTCACTCCGGTCCCCACCCTGAGGAACAAAAGGGAGGACTAAGCCTTTCAGTGAGGGTCTTGGTGGCTTAGATTTAGACTGACTGGGGGAGTCATGCTGTCTGTCTGTCTGGGTGATTGTGTTCTCAACATAGGGCTTATATGTCAGCGCATTTGTGTGTGTGTGTGTGTGTGTGTGTGTGTGTGTGTGTGTGTGTGTGTGTGTGTGTGTGTGTGTGTGTGTGTGTGTGTGTGCATATACCTTTACTTTATGATATGCAGCTTATGTCTCTGTCGGAGTGCAAAGTGGTGAGAGTTCATGTTCATGTCAGACCACATATGTCTGTGTGTGTTGTAACTGTGAAGATGAACCCAAAAGTGCAAACCCACTGCCCCGACTGCAGGCTTCCCCCGGAGCGCTGCACTTGGCTGGTTGGTGTGTGTGTGTGTGTTTGTGTGTGTGTGTGTATGTGTGTGTGCGTACGGGGGAACAGCTGTTCTCCAGCGCTACACGGGGAGGTCAGGGGGAGACACGGACGAGCTACAGCTGTGGCCCCGGGGCTTGTGGGAACTGTGGCTTGAACAACATGGGAGAAGAGGAGGAGGAGGCGGCAAGAGGGAAGGATGAGAGAGGAGGAGCAGAAGAGAAAAGATTCAACGGGAAAAAGATATATTTACAAGATGAGACGACCGTGTGAAGCTGCAAAGAAGAAAAACGAGACACGAGGAAAGGAGACGCTCCCCTCTGTGCTGGAGTCATCTGGAGCCACAGAGACCAGCGGGCGACGTGGACCGCGGCGTGTTTTGGCCACGAGATCATCGCACGGGATGAGAAGCACGTATCTTTTTTCCGAGGAGCCGATCCATTCCAGGCCCATCAACCACAGCCACTTAACATTCTGAGCAAAGCCCTGATGTTTAAGAAAATTAATCACGCTTATAAGCTCGTAAACAAGTCGACTTTCCTGGTAGAGAATCGCCCCGCCGGCCCGAAAGCTGCAGAGTGACTCGAATAAAGACCCACTGGTGGAGATAATGCTTATTTCGGGACAGCACATAATGTGATAAGTCTGAGAAATCACTTTATAGTTTTGCACAGACAATCATGAGCTGCGGTTGAGAGCAGAGGGCCCTGGCTCCAGCAGAGAGAAACTAGCGGCAAAGAGAGAAAGGAAGCTGACAGTGAAAACTAATAAGCCCCGTGCAACGGGAGAGAAATGGGCTCATCACTCCGAGGCACCAAGAAAAACTATCGGAGCTGTTGTACACCATTTCCAAGAACAAAAAAAAAACGCCTCATCTATGTTGAAACCCAAAACTAAATCCCTTCTGCTTGACAGATTCGGCGAAAGAATAATATCTGCAGCAAGAATAATATTTGCGGCCTGCATTATAGAGGCATATGAAATAATAAGGAAAGAGATGGAAATAGGCCAAAAGCCAATTTATGGCTTTTTGGGAAACCTTTATAAAAAGAAAGAAAGTTGATCAAGGTGCTACTTAAAATCCTCTCTGAAAACCCGCTCATACTCTCACTTGCAAGCCTCAATTAAAGACTGCCGATTGCCATCTGTGAGGAAACTGAAAATTATTAAAAGTCTGCAAAGATTAAAAGCAAGCGTGGGTGTTAAAAAAAAAAAAAGAAACAAGGGGAGGGAAAGAAAAGAGAAGAGAGGGAAGTAGGTCAGTTATCAGAGATGAATGTTAGAGGTGACCTTTGTGGGGAAAAGTTTGACTCTGAGCTTTTGGTATTAACCCTCTGGACCAACTTTACTGTCTTTCAGAGGCTGTAGCAGGTTCAGTGAGCTAGAGTGAGAGTAGAAGTATCATATGAAACTAAAAAACCGAAAGAATCCGTTGGTACCAACCATGTCAGACTAGCTTGTCAGGAAGGAGGTTAAATAATGCTCCAAAGTTGGGCTACATTTTGGCGAGCACAAACTGGCATGGCCATTTTCAAAAGGGTCCCTTGACCTCTGACCTCAAGATATGTGACTGAAAATGGGTTCTATGGGTACCCACGAGACTCCCCTTTACAGACATGCCCACTTTATGATAATCACATGCAGTTTTATGTATGCAGTATAAATGTGTTAGTTTTCGCCTATTCTAAAACTGATGTGTTTGAATATTTCTGCCTACTGGGGTCACTAAACAGTCTTGACTTACATAAATTAGGTATCACTGTAAAGCTGAGACACTTGTGGATCCAATGAGCCCAATTGTATTCATGTGTGATGATGTTAGTCCCCATAGTAACCATTTCATTGTAGTGAGACCATTTTTTGATCTTGACTCACTGTATAAAATGACCTGTGGTGACCTCTAGGATAATCACAGTCTCATGAAACTTTACAGCCACAAACTACAGATCTAGAGCATTCAGAGGATGGATGGCTTTCCTAGCTAGATTGACAATAAGGGGGTTTCTGAGCAGTTTCCAGAACAGAAGTGCTTGCCATACAATCGCTGAAAAATGCAATTCTTGCAGAAATCTCCAAATGTCAAAAGTTTTTATCCCAAATTACAGCACGACTTTTTCTATGGTATTCCTCGAGGTCTTGGTGTCTTAATGTGGTATTTTGGAGGGATTATTGGTCATTTTTATCAATTCACGAGTGGTAAAAAATAGTTAATTTAGCACCAAATCTGTGGAACAAATGGTATCAACCCAGAAATTGCTGCACCAACTTATGAGACATAATAGAGCATGGGAATGACCATCATATACTTCTATCATAATGTTGTAAGCCCTCATACACTTTCACAATGTATTTTAAATAATTAATCTATATAAATGATTCTGTATTTCGGATTCATGACTTGAACAACTTGACACACAGTGCTGAACTGCATCTCAAATTAATCTTCAGGTTCCCAGCTTTCAGATGATGTACACCACTTCTATGTGACATCTACTGTTGACCTGCTATCTCCCCCTAAAGACCCCCTGTACCCCCCTAAAAAAGACAAAAATGGGCCTATGGTCTCAGAGAGTTAAGTGAACTCTGTCAGATGTAACAGATAACGAAATGCACGCAAAGCTGCAAAGAAACTGCATCAACAATATGTATATGACATGCTGTATGTCTGTATGTATGCATGTGAGTTTCGGTGGGATCGGTTGTGCTCAAGTGTGGTTTAGGGGGTTAGATTCAATAAATAGTATCCTAGCAACCCTGACGTGTCAGAGGGTAGATTTCCTGTAACTGACGAACTGATAGCCACAAATGTTCAGTGTTCAGTACACTGTATGTGCTGAAAGCTTGCTGGGGGGACACACAAACAGAAAGAGGATGTATAGACAGGTCAGTTTCTACCCAGAGAGGCTTTACTCAGATCTTTATACAAGAGCACTACGGAGGATGATGCACATGAGGTGGCTGTTATCCTTGCGCTCATCTCATATCTGTATGCGCTGTCAAAGCCGTGGCGTGTCTGTTGTCAGGATGGCTCTGCACCAGCGCCAAAGAGATTTTTTCTCTACATTGTCTGTGCCAGAGTGTCAACGAGTTCACATACTCTTTTTTTTTTTTTAATGCAACCTGGAATTGAAAGAAAAGCTACTTTAACAAAACTAAGGCAGGATTGCTGCTGGGGAGAGGATGCAAAGAGATGACAACAGGAAAGTCTTGTTAAGAGAAATGCTTAGTGTTTTAATTAAGCAGATGAAATGACAAGATCACGGCACGCTGTACTACAACCCTTTTTTTTGTGTTAGTGTGAGTGCCTGATCACATCAGATAATGGCACAGCAAAATTAATTCACACATGCTCATGAAATAGGGAGTGTTGAAAGCTGAGTGACCTAGTGAGTACTGGTGAGGCTTGTACCATCCAGTCCTGTCTCATAACCAACAGCAAATCATGCTGCGTCTCAGTTTAGTGCTGCAATTAACGTTTATTCTCATCATAGTTTAACCAGCGGCTTATTTTTAATAATTAATATATCAAAACTTTGGGCCAATAAAATGTCAGAATATAGTGAAAAACTGCTATCGGAATTCCAATTTGGCCATCACCATCTTGATTTTTGGCCGTCGTTATCTTGGTTTTTGGCCTTCACAATCATGGTTTTTGGCCGTCGCCATCTTCGTCTTTTGCAACCAAAAGTGACACGAGAGGGTGGAAATGTTTACTGAGGTAATAAATCAGGTGAGAAGTAGGCTCATTTTCTCATAGACTTCTATACAATCACACTTTGTTTTTGCAACCAGAGGAGTCACCCCCTGCTGGCTGTTAGAAAGGATTCAGGTTTAAGGCACTTCAGCATTGGCGTCACTTCCCATGAGTTTGTTTGATTCGGTTTGATTTTGGTCTGAAATTGTTAAATGCTGGTGTGACTGAATCCCAGCACAGGTCATGCAGTGCAAAACAGTCATTGCGTTGTGAAAATAACTTCAAGATATTTGATTACTATCACATCCTGCTGCTTCTGACATAAGTCCTAATTTTTTTTTTGCAAAACTCAACAGCTTTTCAACTGCTGAGAAAAGTTCATGGCCTTTGAACAAAAGCAGTATTCTTATCAAAAGCCCTCTTTTTCTAATACAATACGAATGAAGCAAGAATGAACATGAAGAGGCAGTTCTTGGAGAGAGTCACCGACTTGACGAGTTTAACGCTACATGCTGGAGGACGTCGGAGCCGTGGGACGTTCCTTCACATTCCTCTCTCGTTTTCTGACTTCTCCAAATGATGTCTCACTATCTGCATGTCTCCGTCTCTGAGTATTTAACTCAGGATGAGTATCTCTGCTCTGTGGCTGCCTTTATAAATATCTGTCTGTCTGTCTCTCTGGGATGAGATGAGGACAAGAGAGGTGAGCGGTAACCCCCCCCAAAAAAAGGACGTTTTGACAGCGATGAATGGTTGTGCCGTGTCCAAAAAAAACCTCAAAGATCTTAGGGAGAAGAAAAGAAAACCTGTTGTCACTCTCACCTCGTATCTCAGCTTACACGTGGCATTCACAAGTGTCTCACGAGGGGGAAAGAGCACTTCTCTCTCACTGTGGACAGCGCAGAGACATTTTTAATGCCAGGCATAAATGGAGCGAAGGATTAATCGTATCTGGATACAATCTGGGTACCGGACAAATGTGAATGTGAGGTGTAAAGGGGGGGGGGGGGGGGTCTTATGTGTCTCTTTCTTTTTTTTCCCCATTGAGAAGCGCCGCTCTCACGCATTTCTGCGGTGCAGCCGAGCAGAGAGCCAGCCTTCTCCTCTTGTACCTGTAACAGAGGGATATTGTTGCAGCAGAACCGTGACTTCAGTTACCGAGCATTCCTGCCTCTTCATTTCAAAGACAGAAACGTTAAAAAGGTAAGGCGAGGCGGGAGAGGGGAGAGGGGAGAGGATGAAACAGGTACAAAATAACAAGGTGCAGAAAGGAGGGAGAGGAGCGAGGAGGGAGGAAATATTAGCGCCAATTACAGCGTGACTTTCTCAACCCGCGTGTTTAGCAGATAATTAAAGATTTTATTTTTACACCGACACATCAACACCTCGGGTTCTATCTTAACACCCGGCGCAAAACTGTCGTTGCTAGTTTCAGGCCGACGCAGGTGTCATTTTCTCGCCCACGTTGTGGAAGTACTTGCACACATCTGTGCGCCCACGGGCGTGTGGGTCTTAAAATGAGGTGTGGTAAGGCGCACACACATACACTCAACTTGTTACATACACAGGGACGCAGCAGCGCCTCTACTCCTCAGTTAAACACAGTGTCGGCGCGAGAACAATGTTTTTATTTATGTTGAGGAAAACACAAAATTCAGGCGGCAGGTGAGAATATAACGAAGTAAGGCTCTCGGGCATTCTGTATTGCTGGCGTGACCGCCGTGACCAGAGCAATCACGGTGCACACACGCCTCTGTGGCGTCTCCTCTCATCGTCCGTCTGTGTGTGCGAGTGTAGACGTAGGCTACTTCAAAGTTTGCGGGCCCTCTCCCCCTGAACGGCGGCATCTTGAGGCTGATGGATCAGCGCCTTACGCACCGCTAGTGCCCGGCTGCAAGCCCGTGCGCAAAGCATCCGGAGGATTCCGCTCAGCCGGTCCGAGCCCCCCCGTGGTTTGCATCGGAAAGTAATACAGTTTTCATTATTTACTAATACATGTTCATCATATTTAGCCCAGTGCTTATTATCATATAAGGAATTTTGCTTCCCCGTGCCACCTGCACCGGTTAAATAGGTTATCGGTGCATTTGCTCAGATGCAGTCAAATGGAGTTGTTGATGGGACAGAGGATTGGGAGACAGCGGAGGCAGAGGGTCCACCGGACCAGCACCACACACATCTGCTCGCGCACTTTCACTTCGCGCACGAGCAGATCCCTTCTCCAATTTGCGGAATCTGCATTTTAAATAGCAATGCACCAATGTGCAGGTGCACCTGGCTTTTAAAGGGAACGGGAGATGATACTCTACTAATTCCTGTTACGCCCAAAACAGACCTATGATTCATTACGAGACTAAATACAACCCCTTTGCCCATTCCGCCTTACTTTGCGCCCAGATTATGCGCCGCTTAACTAGCAAAAGCGGAGTTGGATACGTCCTAAATGCACTTGCACCATGCACTATATAAAAAGGCCCCCTTATTTAGCAGGCACACACACAGTCAGAGGCACCACTTCTCTTAAACTCAACAATGGTCGTCCTTTCCTCCGGCCACAGAGAGCAGAGGAGAAAATAATGTGGCCGCTTTGATCTGACTCAGCGAGAGAATGTCATCTCCGATCCGAGCGCGCGATTCTCTCCGACGGGACGCCGGGGCAGCGGCTTTGTGTTTGTTAGTCACCCGCTCTGGCGATGGCACGCTTTCTACTTCCCGAAAGTCATAACAATCCCACCACTGCTGCTGCATTAACCATCCGCGACAAATGAACCTCCGTCTGGCGAAGGAGTCAGACACACAGAGAGAGAGCGAGAGAGAGAGAGAGAGAGCCAGGCTACGGTTTGATACATGTTATATTCACTCCGCTCAGGCAACAATCCTGTTAATGTGCACACACATATGGGACATATGGGATTGCTTGTCTTAGTTTAAAACATTGTATATTCATTCAGGAAATTATTTCATGAACACACAATCTCTCTATTACATACACATTTCCCCGTCCCATACACACATCTAGAAAAAAAAGCACTTTTAAGAGCTGGGACACCATTTAATCCCACAGTAATGGATTTACCTCCGACTGAGAGTCCAATTACCAGAGCTATAAATGCTAATGGTAGTGCTAATCATAACAATAGCGTCATGGTTTAAAAGCGCTAGCTAGGACACGGTGCCTGGTTCGCCCCGGCAACGGCGCCGCACAATTACAACTGAACACATAAACCGAGCGGCTCCAGCTGATTTAATCTGCTATCACAACAACTCCTGGCCTCTCTACTCAATACTTCCTCCTCCGAAAACATGCTTGACAATCTCTCACCTTCTATTTTCTCTCTCTTTCTCCATCTCTACTCATTTAAAAGTCTATTTAAACCTTCACTGTTGATTTTCTCGGCTACTTGGGGTCAGCAAAACAATCTGGAAACACAACACTGACATATTATCGGCCGATGTGGCTAATGTGTTAGCGAAGAGTTGCACATCCAGCAGATTTGTATTAACAGAGCATCATCTTTCACATTATTCACACTGATTTGATCAATTGTAAATATAAAAATATTGATTAGTGCAGCTTTAAAGTTATAATCCTTCAGATATTCATTGTATCACTGTTTAGGGACGACATTTTTTCCAGTAATAGCAAATCAGTGTATTTGCATTCTGTAACTGCTGCTATATATAGTAGTTTCCTTTTTACTGGCAGGGTCCACCAGGGAAATGATTAATGCATGTACTGGGTTGAAGGCAGAAGACAAAAAAAAAAACAGTGTGTGCAGTATAATGGATTATAACTTCATATGAGGTCAATCAGAAAAATAAGAATATGATCACCCAGACCTAAAGCAGGGCTGCCCAGAGTGGGCCCGCTGGCCGAAGTTGGCCGCAATAAGGTTTGATTAGGCCCAGCAGATGTTTCTAGCGAATAATGATAATTAAAATAAATATATGATATAAATTGCTGTTTATGCTGTTTAACTTTTTGGGAGTGGGCAAATATGCTGCTTTTTGCAAATGTATGTATATATTTATAATTGGAAATTAACAACACAAAACAATGACAAATATTGTCCAGAAACCCTCACAGGTACTGCATTTAACATAAAAAATATGCTCAAATCATAACATGACAAACTGCAGCCCAACAGGCAACAACAGCTTTCAGTGTGTCAGTGTGCTGACTTGACTATAACTTGCCCCAAACTGCATGTGATTATCATAAAGTGAGCATGTCTGTAAAGGGGAGACTCGTGGGTACCCACTCTAGCTTTAAAATTGAGCCCGTTGCATCCTAAAAATCGCAACTTCCGTTAATGCGTTAAAGAAATTAGTGGCCTTAAAACGAATTTGCGTTAACGCGTTATCGTGTTAACTTTCACGGCCCTAAAATTTACACATTAAACTTAACATTTCCTGATCAAACTCAACTAATGAAACTTAATAAGCTAGTGTTTTCTACTGGCTGTATTTTGTCAAAAAAACAAATTTCCCAGTCCTGAATAAGACAGAATAAAACACAAGCAGAAGTGATTAGTAGAGGGCGGGGAGTGTTGATCGATTTAGCCTCTGTGCAATTTGTTTTGGTTATTTGGAAGTAAAAAATGTTACATGATTAAAAAAAATGTAGATCTAAAAAATAAAAATAAAAACCAGCAGTGCAATCCTTAGTGTGTGTCTGGTCATCAATCCAGCCTGGATCTCTCTGGCTCACCTCCCATCCTCAATGTTAACTGGGTCATCTGTGGGGGAGGCATGGCGCTCTCCCGAGACTTGCACTAACTCACATATGCACACACACACGTGCCTTCAGTCGGGGAAGTTCAAAGAAGCCCAATAAAACATTTACAACGTGGTAAAGCCTTTTTTCTCTCCCCCCTTCTCTTCGCTCTCAATCTGCTTCTTTGGCTTGTTTTGCATCTTCAGTCTCCCTCCCATGATTCTCTGTGCTTGTTACGAGTCTCTCCGAGTCTCGTCCGTTTCTTTCTCTCGGCTCTGCCAATGACCCTGGGTTAAACACATTTAATTAGCGCTCACAGGATCTACACGCCCCCTCCTACTGGCAGCTTAGAGACGAGCCCCTTGGACCGACCAGCTCATGAAGCGTGTGTGTGTGTGTGTGTGTGTGTGTGTGTGTTTGTGTGTGTGTGTGTGTGTGTGTGGGGGTTTGTTTGCTTTACAAGTTGAGATGGTACAGTAGTAGATGATGTCAGATATCTCATGGGCACATACGCACTTTCCTCAGGCTTGATAATTACACTGGTCTGGGCCAAGGTCTTGTGGCGCTGAAAACAAACGCACACACAGAGCTGGTGTGAGACAAGCAGTGCTCGCCTCTCTCCTCAACCTTAAGGCCTTCTTCATTCCTCGCATTACAGCACACCGAGCCACGGTGGGAGCCACTCGCTTTGAAACGTGCTGCCTCTGTCGAGTATCTGCTGCGCCAAGACACAGCAACGTATCTTACACGGCGTGGGTCAGGAGTGTCAATATATATACACGAGCGCATGGTGGTCTTTCATGTTTTTGACGGTGAGAGTGAGCGGTTATCTGGAGAGGCATATTCAATATGCTTACAGAGAATATTCAAAGGCACGCGGTGGGCTTTGAGTGCCTGCTAATGAACAGCATACAGTGTGGTGAGGAGGACTACAGAGGTCCTTGTACGTTGGTACAGGAGAGCACAATACAGCAGGTCAGAGCCTTTCATGATGATGAGCAGAGTGTGTGCACACTCCAGACTGGTGGGGGTGGAGAATTCCACAGTAAAAGAGAAACATATAAAAAGCTCCTCCAGTGATTTTACAGACTAAGTTTAATGTAGGCTACTCCTTACTCATCGAGCGTGAGACTGACCCTAAGCCACAAGGATCCAATGACATATGCTATCAGGTTGCATTATGGGAATTGTAGGATTCAGCATTTTGGGGGGGATCGACCCGCACTAGGGACTAGGGATGTCACAATACCAGAAATTTAGTAGTCGATACCAATACCAGTGAAATTCCATGATTCTTGATACCACGGTAACAAAAAGAAACGCAAAACAATAAATCCCAGGTACTTCAACATCCTCTCCTTTATTACCATCTGCATACTGGGCTTTGTTAGGAAGTTAAACAGCTCATAATTCCCTCTCCATTATCTATTTAATAACGCTATTAAAACCTTCAAACAACTGTATTTATTTAAGTTTCTCGTCTAAAACTACATTTTACAAGATTACAATTGAGCACATCATGATTTAAACATTAGAATTTGAATTTACATTCCGCCCTAAACTTATTATTATTATTATTATTATATCAGCAGGACGAGAGCTAGTTAACGTTAGCTGTTTGCAGCCGGTAAGCAGCACAGTCCTGCACGGAGCTAACAGCTAACGTTAACTAGCTCTCGTCCTGCCGATTTCAACACGGATTGTAGCAATGTAGCATTATCAGGGAAAAAATAGGATGCATCCTCTGGACACGTTGATAGTGAGTTAACTGCGTCCCAAACACATTTTCTATCGTCCTCGGTACGCCGATAGTCTCGAGCCCTGACGGTATCTACGGTACCTGCGGTACTGTAGAAAATTGAGTACCGTCGTGTTTTCAAAATTTTGGCATCGACCTGGTACCTACTAAGGACTCAAAGTCATGATATTTTGGCTCTGTTGCTTTGACTTTACCCATAATTGCTGGAGTAGCCCTTTAAAAACATCACTGAGAAAACAACATTCACAACCCATGGTCGTCTCATTGACAATGAGCAGTTTTGGGGAAACACATGGGCGATGCTTTCTCTTATGGGTCTATCATTTTTGAACACGGTGCTAATAAATTGCAAGATGTTTCCTGTAGAGAAGTATGTAACCATAGGAAAAATAAAGTTCAATAGCTAAACTTCAATTAATTAACTGCAAGCATAAATGTGTCAGTGTACAGTGGGTCAGCTGAACATGCAAAAAATGTGAAATTCGTCTACAGGCAAGCATACAATTCAACATATATGGAGAACAAAGTTTCCAATAATAACGAGTTAGTTCTTTTAAGACATTACAAACCTTGTTTTCCTTGTAATTTGTAACAAATTAAATAGTTCTTCTTGGGAACCTTCTAGGAAATTATTGGGAAATTATGGACCACAAAAACAAAGTGTTACCAACAACATGGCAAAAGCTTACAGAGAAGACGGAAAGACATTCAGTCCTTGTGGTGGCAAGAAATCGACCAATAAACACCGCATATTACAGATAATGAGTGGAAGTTCTTGGTAGAACAGTAGAGCAGATTTTCCCCTGAGGGTGATCAAGACGAAAACAGGAAATTTGGTTCAACAAAAAAACAACTGTTTTTCAGAAAAAACAGAGGCAGCATTTTGTGTTTTCAAATCAGAATAAAACTTTCATGTTTTTTTTTTTTTGCCTCCGCGAGAAAACCAGAGCAGCAAAACAAATCACCCTCACTTGGTTTCGAAATGAGAAAAGAGCAATTTACCAGACACGATGAGAGAAAATAAAGCTGTGGTGCTCGGTTTGAAAGCTGATGCAATCTACATTGCAGTGGAACATCTGGGGAAATAAAAAGGTCACACAGATTTATATTTAGATGCCGCAGGGAGAAATATGCCTCTCCACTCCGCTCTGCACCCACAAGCTAACAATGGCCCCGCTATGAAGAGCCAAATTAATGTAGCGTTAATGGCAGCCCACTGTACGGCTAATGGCTGCTGGTTTTGTTTCTGTAAGCAGTCTGACATAAGCAAATGGTACACTCTGGTGAACTCAACACACGTTAGCTTTCATGCTAGGAAGATAAAAGCTCTGTATGCTAATTTTGTATCTGCTTCTTCGTTTGTGAGATCTGGGTCTGTCTTTAATTTTAGTTATCACGGGGCAGCAGTGACTTTTGGAGAGCAACCTTCTTATCTTTTATGTGACCAGGGTATTAGCGGAGGAAAACATCAACCGGACCGCCACAAAGTACATCAGTGTGAAAAGGTATTTGAGCGTTAAAGGAATAGTTTGATATTTTGGAAAATACTTTTATTCACTTTCTTGCCGACAGTCAGGTGAGAAGATTGATACCAGACACGTCTGTACGCTAAGCTACCCCCTGCAGCCGGTTAGCTTAGCTTAGCACAAAAGCGACAGAGACAACAAGATGACACTTTAGTTTTTGTACGGCCCCAATCAATTATATTTAACGTGTTAATTAGTGAGATTTAGAGGTGCTAGTAGGTTGATTTTGCTGGCTGTTTCCCCCTAGTCTTTGTGCTAAGCTAAGCTAACTAGCTGTAGCTTCATATTTACCATACAGGGGTTAAAAGAACATTTTGTAACATTTCAGGGGATCTATTAGCAGAAATGGAATATAATATTCATAACTATGTTTCGATTAGGGTATAATCATCTGAAGCTAAGAAACGTTGTGTTTTCGTTAGCTTAGAATGAGCCCTTCATATCTACATAGGGAGCGGGTCCTCTTCACGGAGTCCGCCATGTTGCGCCACCATGTTTCTACAGTAGCCCATAACGGACAAACCAAACACTGGCTCTAGAGAGAGACTTTCGTGTTTTTACGATACCTGAAGGCCACCGTAGTTCTCCGACACGCTTGTGAAACTGCGGTAATGTGAGTGCAAAATCGTGGTACCGCCGTCTGACTTCCGTTGCTCCTAAAGTAGTGTTATTATGGTAAGGATGACCTCTGAGCGAGGCAAACAGCGTTACCACGGTTTTGCACTCGGCGGCTCACGTTACCGCAGTCTTGGAAGGGGAGAAGTGAGCGGAGGGATACTCAGTTGGTTGCAATCTGCAACTACACCACTAGATATCGCCAAATCCTACACACTGTACCTTTAAAAGTCAATCTTCTAACTCTCCGCTAGAAGGTTTCAGGGAATTTATCCTTCAATGAAAAAGCTGTAAAATATGTTCCACTGCTGCAGTTTTCTAACATTAAACACATCTAAGGCGTATTCATTAAAGCAGAGTTAACACTTACTTCAGATTTAAAGCTCTGCCAGTATTTGTTTTTTTACTACCGACTGTGCTTCATTTTCACATCTTTGATGTAACATTACCCTTTCCTGTGAGCTAAGGGTAATGCTAGCTTAGAAACCGATAACTGACATTAAAGCCTTGTTTAGCTGTAGGTACACGAACATTAGCTATTTGCTGATGGCACTGCCTGGCGTTAATGTCTTTCCTCTTGCTATGGAAGCCGAGACCTCATCAGTCTTCTTTATGACTGTTTGTGTTGGAAATCGAACTCCCTTGGGGACACTGATGCTTGAGAGAGAGAGAGGGAAAATAAATAGCAAATATGCAGAAAGAGAACAAGACCAACACCACAGGGACTAGACTGAGGAGAAAGCCAGGGAACATTTCAGGCAAATACAGGATTAATTAGGGTGCATGAAAACACCCGAGGGCGCCCACAGGGCCTTGCTTTCCTCCTCAGCTTCGAGAGGCTTAGAGGGTCTTCTCCGCTATCTCTCCAGTAAAGGCCTTGTAGACAGACTGTGATTAATGCTCTACACTTGCTAGTGGGCCTCTTTTCTGCTTAAGATCTGAAGGGGCAAACTGTTAACCTGTGATTGAGCTGCGCTGATTCACCTCTAATAAGTAAAAGGAGGTAATCCACCTCCCAAGCTCCTTGGGCAAGGCAGCGCATCGGTTGATATCAGTCAGTGGATGCTGGTGGAGCGCGAACCCTGTCAAAAGCACCATCTGTCGGCCGTCCTTCATAGGATGGAAGGTTCTCCGCTGACAGGCAGGGAGGTATCATCTTACTGGCACCATGGGGTGGAGTGTGAGTATACGGGAACGGCGGAGGAAATTAATCTGTGTTTCAATATTTGTATGCTGCTGTGTGCTGTTGTATATGGACACCTGAGGAGCTGTAGAGGATATTGGCCAACGCTGATTCGGTGTAGCACAGCCTCGAGTTTATTACAAAGCACCATGGCATAAAGAAATGTGAAATGAGATGCTTTTTTTTTTATAGATAGCCCTAGCCCGGAGTCCTAGCAGAATAAAATGAATAACAAACAGTGTTTTAAAAATACAGCAAAATGTAGTTATATTTTCTTAAATACATCAAAATGTAGTCTTACTATTATGTTTTTTAATAAAAATGAACCTATTCTTCCACATGGAGTTTGAGCAGTTCACCAGTCAAGGATGAAATACTCAGATCTTTAACTAGTACCAGTACCACAGTGTAAAAATCCTTCATTCAAAATCTTACTTAAGGGGATAGTTTGGATGTTTTGAAGTGGGATTGTATGAGGTACTTATCCATAGTATTATTCTGCCTATCTTTGTAAAGCACTCATGAGTGTATCACCTACAATAGATTGCGGTCGGCACGCCCCAAGTTTGGAGAAGCAGACAGGAGTTACCGCACGGAAGCAAAGCAATGTACTGCTGTGGACGGGGCCGGCAGCAAAATATATTTTAGACACTTAATATATGCTCTCTTCAAAGACACCAGACTCAATTGAAATAACCAGTAGTTTTACCTCGCAGAACACGGGAGTTGCTGGTCTACCGCTGCCTCGATCGGTTAGTTTATTTGTGTTATTGTGTGACTTTGGCGAATCCAAACTAACCAAAGTCACACAACAACACAAACAAACTAACCGATCGAGGCAGCCGTAGACCAGCAACTCCTGTGTTCTGCGAGGTAAAATGACTGGTTTTTTTTCAATGTAGTCTGGTTGCTTTGGTGAGAGCATAAATAACGGTTTCCTTTGCTCCTCGCCTGAAACCTAGACTGGATAGCTGTCTCATGGCAAGGTAAACCGGAAAAAATATTCTAAATATAGCGTACACTTAAACTGATATTGATTTTTTTAAGTGAGACTTTCTTTTAGGTGTCTATAATACGTTTTGCTGCCGGCCCCGTCCACAGCAGTACATTGCTTTGCTTCTGTGCGGTAACTCCTGTCTGCTTCTCCAAACTTGGGGCGCGCTGACCGCCATCTACTGTAGGTAATACACTGACTGTGGATAAGTACCTCATAGAACCCCACTTCAAAACACCCAAACTATCCCTTTAAGTAACGAGTACAAAAGTATTAGCATCAAAATATACTTGAAGCAAGTCAAGTCAATTATTTAGAATGGCCCATTTCAGATATATTATAATACTGGATTATAACTAGTGATGCATTAAGGTGTAAGCATCGCTAATGTTGAAGCCGGTAAAGGTGGAGCTAATTTCAATTACTCTATATACTGCTTGGTACCTTAACCCATAGTAAATACATCATAATTTATTAGTTGATTTATTTATTGTATTAATAATCTGAATCTGAAAAGTAACTAGTAACTGAAGCTATGTAGTAGTGTAAAAAGTAAAATATTGAAGTATAAAGTAGCATAAAATGGCAATACTCAAATAAAGTACATCACAATTGTACTCAAGTACAGTACTTGAGTAAATGTACTTTACAGTTACAGTAGTTACATTCCACTGCAGTTAAAAGATAGTTCACATGATGAAACAAAGCAACGGGGGATGTGATTATTGCATATTCCCGTGCATAAAACAGATTACGAGGTAATCCAATTACATGGTAATTGTATTTGGAAATTAATTAACTCGTTAATCAACTTAAATACAGCTTCAATGTGATGAGAAGACATTGAGTGACACCACCAGTGACACACTAGGGGTTAAAAACTACCACCATGAGATCGACATAAATTCTGTATGAAGAACTCCCTAAAGGTTCTTCTGTATCGTCACTGGATTTGCTTAATTGAGAGCATGCAGTATAAGAATACGACCATGGAGCTCATTTATCAGTGTGTCCCTTTATGTAAAAAGTTTTATAGCTACTTAATTCACCAACGCTGGTTTTACAGTTAGCTCATTTGTTCCCATTTTTTTAATGTATCAGACCAAGGTCAGCCTGAAATCACATAATAAAAAAGTCCCCAATTTGCGTCCAACCGGTGTGTGTTCACGTGCACAGACAGTATCCATGTCCACACGTGCACATCCGATTCCCTGTGCGTGCTGCTTTTAACAAAGCTCCCAGTCAGCTTTTCCAGACGTACTCTCAGCATGACACAGTGGGTGCCGCCTGATTCATGATTCACCGTGTTATGACAATAACACTGACTTTTGGGGCTGAACAATGACTTTGTATGGACTTGGCAGATATCTGAAAAACCCCAGGTTTCTCCTAAAACAGTACACACAATGAGCTCATCTTTGAAGGAGAGCTTTAAAGTGAGTAATGCCAGCCTCCTCGGCTATGCTCATTACAGCCGAATTAGGCCGCGTCGTCGCGGTAAGCTCCAGTAATCAGACTACCTCGGCGGCTCGGCTTAATTGGCTCATCACTCAGCCGACTCTCACTCGATGCACGTTCAAATAGAAGGGACTCCTGTCATTTATCTAGTGCTTGAAACAGCAAAAAATAAGAAAAAATAGAAAGGTATGTTGTTTTCAAAAGGATTCTTTCATGATCTTAAACAAGGCAACAGTGAATCTGGGTCAAAGCAAAACTAGAAAAGAATACGGATATTGTAGTCATCAAGGAGGTTGTTATATTGCTCATGTTTTAACCACAGCTACAGCATACTGACGCATCCCCAGTGGAAAATATTCCCCTCGGCTGTGTTAAAGAACAACCCAAGACACTTGAGAGTTAAAATAACCTTCAGCTGCGTGTGTAAAAGTGCTGCCCATAATTCAAATGAAAAACTCAGAAGTGCTTTAATTCATTCTCCTCATCTAACTAAACCTAAAACAACCTTCTGCAGCACCGTTGAAATTAACAAGCGCGAATTCGCAATAGCTGCGACCACGTACGTGCATGAATCCACGCATGCGTGCATGCATCCACACACCTCCCACAACTGTCTACGAGAAAGGGCTCTTGAGTTATGAAAGAGGGCGTACAGGGGGCAGGGCTAACCCACACCAATGAAAGAGGAACTCTGCTGAGTGCAATGATGCCTCCATGGATGTATTATAAGAACTGGATACCGGACCCAAGATGGCGCCAATGAGATTCCAATGACAACTGCCCGTCTGGTGCATACGCCAAAAAGTTTTCTAGCTTCGGGGTTTACTTCCGGGATATGCGGCCCACTGAATATGCGCAGTATAGGGTGGGCCGCTGGCTCCGCCCACGGGCTCCCACTCATAGACTTTACATTATGATGACGTCACAGATTTTTAAATTGCTTTTCTCGGCTGGAGGAAACTTTTACAAATACAAAACCTCCGTGGATAAAAAAAAAATCATAATAGAAAGCATCATAATCAAAAGTTTTATAAATGCCATTTTTACAGTGGTGATATATTGTATGAGGGAAATGCTTTCTGGGCTGCAGGGAGTTTTTGCTGCAATACCGCGAGTGGCCACAGGAAAATATTGGAAGCAACCCTGAGCGGCGGCACCGTATCCAGGTCTTATTACACATCCATGATGTGTAGGATGCCTCCCACAAGTGTCTACGACAAACGGTTCATGGGTTTTGAAAGGGGCTGGGGTTAAAGTGTAGGGGGCGGGGCAAACCGTTACTATGACAAAGGAACTCCCACAAGAGTCTACGACAAACGGTTCAGGAGTTTGGCCTTGTTACCTGAATCTGTTTAGAAGTTATGCGCCTTTTTGTCATAGGCCACTCTCACTGCCACACCCACTTTTTGCCAATTAGCATAAACACAACGCACCTTAAAGGGGACCTGTTATGCTTTTGTGCTTTCCCCCTTTGCTTTAGTGTGTTATATAGTTTTTTTGTGCATGTAAAATGTCTGCAAAGCTACAAGGCCAAAAGTCCACGCTAAAGAGAGTTACTCTCCCCCAGAGAAACTCTGCTCCTGAACTGCCTGAAACGCCTTGCTTGAAGTCCCACCTTTTCTTCCGTAACGTGGTGATGTCACCATGTAACACAATTTTATAATATCTGTGAAGCGGCTACTTTGACGCGCCGTCAAACAAAGCTAGTTAGAGCGGAGCTGGAGCGGAGTCAGAAGAGTTTGGTTCGGTGGACTAATTACAACAGAGTGGCCAGCTGACCAATCAGAGCAGACTGTGCTTTCAGCGTTTCAGACAGAGGGTGAAAAGAGGTGCTGCAGCACAGCCGGTATGAGAAAAATAAAGCGTTTTTTGAACATTAAAGCATTTAAACATGTTCTAGTAGAAACCCAAAATACAAGTATGCACCTGAAAATGAGCATAATAGGTACTCTTCCACACATCCACACACTTAACCTTCATGCCAAATTTCAGCCTCCTGGTGGGGAAACTTTTGTGGACCGACTGACAGACAGAGTGAGCTATAAAGCTGCAGGTCGCAGCTAAAAAGTAAAAGAAACGCGATATGCGAGTGATGTGTGATTCTAGCACTACTGCCTGAGCATTAAAATAAATATGCAGGGCCCTGTCAGGGGACGCCACACCACGAGAAAGAAGAAACAGGAAACAGATGAGCGAGAGAGATGGAAATCACACGGACTGAGGGCGGAAATGAATGAACAAGAGTGGGAGAATGCGATAGAGGCCAGCAGTTTTTGTTGGCCGGCTCGGGCCTCCCTGTGCCAGCCTCTCTGAGAAGCTCAGATATCCATCAGGTCTGCCTCTCTCTGTGCTTGACAGCGGGTCTACAGAGGGTCCTTTTCAAATCAGGCCTCTCCTACCGCTGGCACAGCGCCAGATAAAAGGCCCACTCTGAAGGGGATTCCTCGGCCCGCAGACCTCCGCTGGGAAACGGCCGAGACGGACCAATGAGCGCTTTTGTGGAAGGGAAGAGCAGGGCACGGCGGTCAACGAGACAGACAGACAGAGAGGAACTAAACAAGGAATGAGGGGAAAAAAAGAGGAGAAAGATGTATTAACGCACACACACACACACACACAGACACAAACAATCTGAGGCAGCGAGACACAAGCTCGATAGGGGGTCCTGTGGGGACCTATTCGACATTTGTTCAATGCTTCCTATAGACATTTGTGCCACGTATCTCAATGCATGCCTTTTCCTCCAGAGGGGCGACACCGGGACTCACGCTGGGAGCCGGGATGTGATTAAGAGCTGCAGCTATGCATTTGGTATTTGGTTGAAAGAAAATACATCTCAGGATCTGTGACCTGGTTATCAATGAAGTCGAGCAAATTTTACCCTGATGGAAAGGTCACTTTCACACCTGTAGTTCAGTTCACTTCATGGTCCGAAACAAAGAAACTAAATGATGTAGCGTTGCCTTTTAGTTCTACTTTGTTTCCTTTTCACACTGACTAAGTATAAATGAACCAAGAGTTGAAGATGAAATTCAAATGGACTAACAGGTAACTCGTTTATTGGACAGCTCTGGCGACTGTCATCCTGTATCAGTAATACATGGTTTATTTGGTTTATTACGGTGACAGACAGCCAATGTGCTGCACTTCAATGCGCCTCATACTCATTTTTCTACAGCACCGCAGGTACCGTCAAGGCTCGAGACTAACGTCGTCCCGTCGCCCTGGGGACGATAGAAAATGTGTTCTGGAAGCAGTAAACTCACTATTGATAATGCTACATTGTGAACAACAAATCTGTGTTAAAATCAGCACGACGAGAGCTAGTTAACGTTAGCTGTTAGCAGCCGGTAAGCAGCGCAGTCCTGCACAGAGCTAACAGCTAACGTTAACGGGAGGCGCCATTGATTTACATTATGATGCGTTCTATTCAGTAAAAAGTGAATTTTGGGGCGAAGGTAAATTACAATTCTAATGTTATCATGATGCGTTCAAATGTAATCTTGTAAAATGTAGTTTCTTCATGAGAAACTTGAATAAATCCAGTTGTTTGAAGGAGGTGTTTTAACAGCAATATAAAATAGATGGGGGAATTACGACCTCTTTAACTTCCTAACAAAAACCAGTATGCAAACGGTAATAAAGGAGTGCACGTTGCTCGGAGTAGAGCCGCTGCTCCTTCGCGTCGAAAGGGGCTAGCTGAGGTGGTTCGGGCATCTGATCAGGATGCCTCCTGGACGCCTCCCTTTGGAGGTTTTCCGGGCACGGCCAACTGGTAAGAGGCACCGGGGGTAGACCCAGAACACGCTGGAAAGATTATATATCTCGTCTCGCCTGGGAACGCCTCGGGGTCCCCCAGGAAGAGCTAGAAAACGTTGCTGGGGAAAGGGACGTCTGGAATTCCCTGCTAAGCCCGCCGCCCCCCGCGACCCCGCCCCGGATAAGCGGAAGAAAATGGATGGATGGACGTTGAAGTACATGGGATTCATTGTTTAACTTTTATTTTTTACCCTGGTATGGAAATGGTATCGAGAATTGTGGAATTTCACTGGTATTGGTATCGATTACAAAATTTCTGGTATTGTGACATCCCTAATGCATCGTGCAAATTTAATAATACTTCAGCTTTTGAATTCAGTTGTTCGCAACAGAAATGAACCACAATTTGCCTAGAAGTGGACCAAAATGCACTTCTTTAAGCTGTGTCGCTGTGGTTGATTGGTCTGCAATGAGTCACAATAACAGAATAACAGAGTTTGGCCTAAAAGGCCAAGACAAACAGGCAAATGCACCAGTTTGTTTGAGCAAGAACTGAGCAGATTATTTGTGAAAACACACCGAGATGCCAACCATGACATCAGTGGAAAATTGAAGGTCAATGTGTTTTTTCTTACTTTGTGAAGTTCGGAGATATAACAGACATGCTTGGCTTACATTTTAGATAAAGGCCCTCGATCAGAAGCGTGGTTGTCTATCACACAAAGCGAGACCGGCTGATTTGGGGAGTCATTCTGAGAGAAAAACCAGCCTGTGCTCGAATGAATGACACCTGTAACACCGCTGTTAACAGCCGCTCTATCCCTGCGCTGTACTTATCGAGCTTTTCGGAGCAGCGGTGGAAAGCCAATCTGGCATCGCTCACCACCCTTCTCCCGCTATCTCACTCAATGTGACTTGTCAGGCAGCCCTGATTCTCAGATGAGCTCTCCCAAGGGATGACAAACGGCACTTGTGTTGACTGAAGCACGGCGAGCCTTCAGCTGTGCCACGCTTGCTAAACAGGACGCCCCGATATATCCGCTCGCCGCACTCGGGCTACTTAACAGTCAACGCGGCTGCGGGGGTTGCTTCGGTTATCTGTTGACGTCGACCAGCTGACAGCCGGTTATGCCGGAGTTAGCTGGGCGACACAATCGGAGGGAATATTCAGCAGCGTTTTTCTCCATAAGCCCCTCGAGAGTGTTTACTTATCGGCGGGCACACACCCCTATCAACAGCCTTGCTCCAACGCACCGCGAGCAGAGGAGTGTCGGAGGGAGAGAAAAAGACGAGGGGGAGAGAAGGTGGGGAAAAGAGGCTCTCTGGAAGGTTTCGATATGTACTCGAGCAACATACATGGCTACTCCACCGGCTAATGCTGCACTCCTTGAACACATCTGTGTGTGGGACAGGATGGGGGGGGGGGGGGGATGGGGGCCCGGCTTATGAGCTTCGGGGAGTAAATTCCTCGCTCTCTCTTGTCCCTCGAGACCCATTCTGCTGCCTGTAGATAAGCGTGGAATTCAGGCTTGGTGGCAGGCGTGCCGAGGTGAAACGGATGCCGCGGCTTCGGCTCAGGCGGACCCGCGGTGATAACCGACCGCCGGCCAAGACTGAGGCCTGCCAGCGTGCGCCGACCGTGGAAGCTTAGGAAACAATATTCTTATGACGAGACGGGCAGAGAAGCAGCCACCTATTGTGAACTACACAAGCCAAAAAGGAATATACCAGCTCTAACAATGTCAGGATGATCCTGTGAGCTGTGTGGGCTTCATTACTTGCGCTGGCCGAGCTGGCGCTGGCGAGATATCCCCTCAGCTACTGAGCACAATGCAGCGAGCACTGCTGTCTCCTTCTCTATACATCTCACACCAAAGCACAGTCACTTCTAATTAAATTTATAGTAATGGGACGGGGTGGCTTGCCAGTACATTGTGAGTGTGTGTGTGGTACAGTGGGAAAGACGAGGGATCAACGTACGACTGAAAGGATTTGACGGCTGGTTGTCCCTCAGCGATAGAGCCCACTGAGGAAGTTCAGACACACTGAGGGGGAAACGGAGTACCGCCTTCCTTCCTATACACAACAAGCCGTAAAAAGAAGCGCTATAAACTCATCCTCGGTTCTATAACGGTCGCCGCTGCAGGAAGCGTGTGAGTATTATTCCAGAGGCAGCAACAATTTGAGCATCAACTGCTTATTTACACAGAGGTACACGAGGATGAAGGGCAACGATGTGAAAGCAAAGAACAATAACGCTAAAAAAAGGCGAAAAAAGGTGATGGAAAGATGAGGAAAATAAAGGAGCTAAGTGCAGAAGCAAAATGTCATGGAGCTAAAACAAGCCTCGTCATATTCTCTAATGCATTACCGGTCGCGACAGCATGCGGCATGTATTGTTTTCACCTTGTGAGTCTGTGTGTGCGTCATCATGGCGTTCATATGTCTGCCTGTGGACTGATGTTAATAATTAACCGTTTAACCATTAACCAACATTAAGAATTTTAACCAATTAATGCTAGCGGTTTAACGGTTAAAAGAAATATTAATAATTAATTAAAAAACTGAGCAAAACTCAGAGGAGCGGCTCGTCACTTAAAGGAGAAAAGCTGGTCCACCTTAACAGTCCACCTTAATAGAGTCTGAGCCGGCGTTGCAAGATACAGGAAGTTGCCTCAGGTCTCTTGAGCTCGCTTGAGCAGAGGAGTTGTAGCATTTATTCACCGACAAATAAACTGTACACACACTGCTACACCTACGTTCACAGCTATAAGGCCACCGAAAACCCCACACTCAGCGCCGCCACACACAAACACGCGGTCTGTCGGAAACTCGCTAAAGTTACGCCGCGCTGACAGATAGTGTGTGTGTGACAATGGTGAGCACGAAGCCTCCAGCAACGCTTCAGCTGTGAAAGTAGCACAAACACACACACGGTTTGTCGGACACTCGCTATCGCTACGCCGGGCAGACACACAGCTGACAATCTGCTAAACTAAACTAAATGTGCGGTGGAGACTTTTACTGGGAAAGTGGCTGAATGTCCGCGACACTACACGCTGCTACAGTTAATCTCCCAGACGGGTGAACTGGGGACTCCGTTGTCTGTTGTGCTCAGACATTCCAGCTGGCGCACCGCTGCATGAGACGCACTAATCTCGTCGGTTAACGGTTAATAATCGGTTAACGAGGGTCGGTTATCGGTTTAACATTTCTTTTTCCAAAATTAGTATCCCTACTGTGGACAGATTTTGTCACCACAATGTTATGTCTCTCTCTCTCTCTCTCTAAAATGACCTGTGATTGGTCAAAGTCTGCCATCACAGTCTAGATTCTCTAAAGCCTGAAAACAGAGCCATGAGGAGGTGCAGAAGTCTAGTTATCTCTCAGAACACTTGTATTACAATATGCTGAAAAATTATTATGGAATTTTTGCCCAATGTATAGTAATGTACAGATAAAAAATTTGCAATCGCCGATTAATTTGCGATTAATCGCGATTAACTATGGACAATCATGTAATTTATCGAGATTACATATTTGAATCGATTGTCAGCCCTAATATATACATAAAATTCCATTCTAAATTTACCAGTGCAGCACGAAAAGGTAATAGTTTGTATTCCTAAAAGGTCATTAAAATACTGGTGTGCAAAATGTACCAGAAAGAACTATGCCACCAAAAAAAAAAGCAAATTCCTGTGCGTTTGTTGGAGCGTACACTTGCAGTATGACTAAAGTGACTCTGATTTGTGGTGCAAACGTGATTCTCTGCAGGGCACACGGTGCTTCCACATCCAGCCTCCAGTCAAATGGGAAAGAACGGCGCCGCTGCCTAAACGCTGATGAAAAACAAGGCAGCGTGGGAGACCGAGCAGCCACCGGAGCAGGGTTAACATGGGCGAGAGCGGGGGGGGGGGGGGCGTGTGGGAGGGTGAGTGTGTCGCGGTAAAGGCCTGCGAGTGTCGCCGCCGCCACCTCGACCACTTTGTCTGACTGATGAGTTCAAACGGGACATGGTAATAGCCTGTCTCCAACATTCCCCTAACCATAAATCTCTCTGCAAGAAAAATGGGAAAGCAATCAGGTGGGTTTTCTGTGTATGTGTGTATGTATGTGTGTGTGTGTGTGTGTGTGTGTGTGTGTGTGTGTGTGTGTGTGTGAGAAAGAGAGAAATACGGAGTGAAACCAGACAATAAGAGCATGCAAGAGAAGGAGTGGTTGTGTATTTGCCTGAAATTACACACACACACAACGAGGCCACGAGCATCTTCTATATGAAAGGACACGATATGATGAGTGGGCACTCAAGCACTTGAGATATGAAGCTTGTTTTAGTGCGCATCAAAAAATGAAGCTGTCGTTCTGGCCCGGCACTTAATATGATTAAAGAGTGAGAGACAATAGAGAGCATTGCCCTTTTCTTTAAAGTAGTTAAACCATTAAACAGGGCAAGAAGAGTTATTCCGGAGAGACTTTTGGCAGCCGGAGCGGGTGGAGAGTGGCCAAAGATTTAAGGCTTTACAGTCAGAGAGAATGGAGAGATGGAGATGGAGAGAGATCCGCCTTTTGGCCAGTAGCGGATGTACCTCAGAGTAGTGCCTGAGTATCGATCAGACCCTGACCCTTCCTGTTTATCATTCTGCGCGTCATCGTGACGGGCATTAATAAATACCTCCACACTCCGCTGTGTCAGCCACCGGGAGGCTGATGTAGCTGCTAAAGGTGCCGGAGTGCACACGATACGGCGTGTTTGCATCTGTGTGTTTTAAAGTCCACGATGTGCGCACGCCCTCGCCATCAGCTCACGCACGCGGGGGCTCTCGAGGGACTAAGATGTAGGGCCTCATCAAAAGCACAATGCAGCCAGTGTGCTCGGTGCGCCGCATTCAAGCGTCAGCGCTGTGCGACAGGGCCGCCAGGTCTGCCAAACAGCCTGCTGCAACACTGTGGCGAATGAAGTCGGAGTTTATTGAACGGGGAGGGAGGGACCGGGGGAGAGGAAGGGAGGGGGTGGAGGAGAAAGAGTGTGAGAGGGAGATAAAGAATGAGGGGAAAAGTTCATTATTCACCATGTTGAAAGAGCGAGAAGGAAGGGAAAGAAGGTGAAGAAGGGGAGAGGCTCGACGGACCGCTATGACCACCAAGGAGAACGTGTGGGGGGGGGGGGGGGGGGTAGCCAAGCTAGCACTGTGGCGCGAGCCAGATATTGTGCTAGCATGTTTACTGCCAGTTCACCACTCTTGGCTGTGCGGACTGTTACAGTTTTATCTCACAGACCAGGGGTACCCAAACTTTTCCATACCAAGGCCCAGGCGTTAGCATAGCATTAGCTTATGGCCGGGCCCGCCCTTTTGCAAGATGTCTTAAAAACCCATTGGCAATACTATAAAAAAAATATATAAAAAATGTAAAAAAATTAGGTTCTTGATTAATCACATATTTTTGTATCTGTTCAAAATGTACCTTAAAGGGAGATTTGTCAGGTATTTAATACTCTTATCAACATGGGAGTGGACAAATATGCTGCTTTATGCAAATGTATGTATATATTTATTATTGGAAATCAATTAACAACACAAAACAATGACAAATATTGTCCAGAAACCCTCACAGGTACTGCATTTAGCATAAAAAATATGCTCAAATCATAACATGGCAAACTGCAGCCCAACAGGCAACAACAGCTGTCAGTGTGTCAGTGTGCTGACTTGACTATGACTTGCCCCAAACTGCATGTGATTATCATAAAGTTGGCATGTCTGTAAAGGGGAGACTCGTTGGTACCCATAGAACCCATTTTCATTCACACATCTTGAGGTCAGAGGTCAAGGGACTCCTTTGAAAATGGCCATGCCAGTTTTTCCTCGCCAAAATTTATCACAAGTTTGGAGCGTTATTTAACCTCCTTCCCAACAACCTAGTCTGACATGGTATCAATGGATTCCTGTGGTTTTCTAGTTTCATATGATACCAGTATCTTCGCTCTAACTTTAAAACTGAGCCCGCTACAACCTAAAAATCGCAACTTCTGATAAAGCGTTAAAGAAATTAGTGGCATTAAAACTAATTTGCGTAAACGCATTATTATTACGTTAAGTTTGACAGCCCTAATAATTTTTCAAGGGCAGTTGTGTCATGTGCTTCATCACTATTCACCCTCTTCTACAGTACAAGTAAACTCGGCTAGCAAAGCTACCGAAATTAGCCCACTGACTCACTCGGCAAAGAAGCATGGACGGTGCGACATTTAACAAAATGGTAACGACATTGAAAATGAGTCTTTACTAACAGCTAAACAAACCACAGAAACTCGCACACACACACACACACACATCCTCCTCCTCCCCCTCCTCCTCCTCGAACGGGTGAGGACGACCTGCTCCAGTCAAAACAGCGGACGCCGTGACCGCAAAGTTTCCAGCGACCGGCGTGGGAGAGAGTGGCGGTGGCCTTCAGAGCTTTGTTTGCCTGCAAACAGTCCGCAGAGAGCAGACCAAACAACCTCCCACCGGCTGCCATAAACAATCAACAGACCCCCACGCAGGAGAGAGGACAAGGAGAGGAGGTAAGTGTTTTAGAGGAAGGACAGGATGGCGGGATGAAGGGAGGGGATGGAGAGAGAGAGCGTTTTGATCTTTTGGCCCGTGATGGCGACACCTCTGAAATATCAACTCCAGGCAGGGAAACCGTTGCCCTTTGCATTCAGTTTATATGCAAATGCAGCCAAACAAGTGGGAGTAAGTTAACCATGCATGAGTATAATGTGCAATAACACCGTCGATTTTATCACCGTTGTGTGGGCATGTAAGCAAATATGTATGTTAATTGCGGACCCTGTCATTTCCTCTGCGAGCTATGAAGGTTGCTAATTTGCAAGCTGCACACAACACATGCATACAAATACACAGACACTACTGCCTCACTCACAACTAATCCAAACACACTTATTTTGTTTTCTCCGGCACGCGCTGGAAGGATTTTCTGGTGAATCTCAGGAGCATCGCTGCAGCCTGCCCATCACTGCCCATGTTTTCAGATGCAATCAATTTGAAGCTCACAACGAAGATCCCCCCAAAACAAAAGAAAAAGCTAAAAACATTGCCTTGAATTATTAATTCCTCACACACAAAATATGACCCAGGGAACCCGGCTGGAGGAATGACAGACAGATCCAGACTCACAGCAGAGAGGAGAGTTCAGAGGCGTTGCATGAGGATGCTATGATGATGACAGTTATGAGTTTCAGCAGGTTATATTGAAAATGCAGTAATATAATATATTGATTGAGCTGCGTCTTGAAAGGAGGAGAAGAGATTAAAATGAATAAGAAATAACAACTCTATATATTATATCCTTGGTGTTGGTCTTGACTTGTGTGTTTGTTTGGTTAAAGTTGTGTTTACCAAAAATAATTCATAATATCACCACAGATCCATCGCCACACGCCGTTAACCAGCTGGGGACCGACATCGTTAGCCGTTGCTTTACGCTGTTAATCCCATCTGTGATTTCACTACTGGGGTTAAGGGTAAACTTGTTCCCGTGAGTTTTGACAGTCCGGTCATGTACAATCACCACAACTGGAACCATGAAAGAGACACAGCTAACGCTAGCTAGACTCCCCCTCTTGCTGTACTGCAGCTGCTGGAATAACATGAACCAAATGTAACATCTAGTGGGAATCAGTGATAGCGTTAGCAAGGTAGGCTAACTAGCTTCCACTTTGAGTGGAACACAACGGGTCATCCTAAAAGTTGAATGTTGTAAAGGGACAGATCACTTACAAAACATAACCAGATGTGGGGATATCAAGGTTTTGTAAGCCAGTGATTCTCAAAGTGAGGTCTGGGGACCCCCAGGGGTCCATGGCACTCTGCCAGGGGATCCGTGAAAGTTTTCAGGTTCGTTCATTTAAATTATCATGATATAATTTATATTTTTTTACAAAAGGCTTCATAGTCCAACGAATAATATTTTAAATCTACAGTATAATAGTTCATAGATTATGTTCTAATATAACATATCTTTAACTCCTACACTCTGCAATTATGTTTTTTAAATGTCTAATATCTTTGTAATACATTTCTCTTGTGTTGTTCTTTCACATAACTAAGATTATTATTATTATTACACGGCTTTGTTGAATACTCGATTCTGATTGGTCAATTGGGGCATTCTACGGTCTGTTATTTCTTTATAGCAGACTGTTGCTATGTATAACAGACCGTTGCTATGGACGCAGTTCTGATTTTGGAGTCTAGCGGACGTGTAAAAAGCGGGATAATACACAGCGAGCGGGTCATCGTTGTGAAATAAACCATGACGCGAAGCGGAAGGTTCTTGCATCGCCCTGAAGGGGTTTCTTTCACAACAATGACCGGCTAGCTCTACATTATCCCTTACTTATTCATGGGACTTTTAGTCCCAGGAAATACTTTTTTTAAGAAACTAGAAGGTTCCTTCAGCCCATTGTTGTCTGTGTTTCCACAATGATCTAAAGACCCATGAATATTAGGCAAATTACTCCGCTGACATATGAAAAAGCGTCCGTTTTACACGTTGTTTTTGTGCGAGACTACAAGGCACCCCGCTAGGGCTCTGTCACATCTCCGAAAACGTTGCAAGACATTTCCAAATAGCCGTTATTTGGATAAACTAACCAAATATTGGGGATCTAAATGGTTATTTTCTCGCCTGAAAACATATGAAAACTTAATAAAGTGACATATCAACAGTTTTTAGCCTGGCTCAAAATCTCACCTGAAAAATCTCACCAGTCTCAAGGCAAGCCACCAGCGGCTCCCAAATGCAGATCTTCAAATCTGGTTGATGCCATACTGTGAATCGCAAGTACTTCACCGATCAGAAGTGTTCCGCACTGCAAGCCCCACCTCAAAGTTCCTGAACTTTAGGAAAGTAGTACGTAAAATAATGTCCACAGAACTTAATTTAAACCCTGGTCCCTGTGGTCAAAGCGCAACAAGTTCCACGCAAGGTTCCTAGTTCCAGGGGAAAGTTCCTGTGGTTGAAAAGGGGCTAAATACTGTCAATATCCACAAATATATCCAAAAATGGTTTTAATCCGTTTTTTGGACACATTTAAAACCATGTACAATAGCTACGCTATCATTCTAGATTTGATTTCCCTCCACAAAACGTGTTCAGCATTCAAAGTCCCGTTCAACTTCTCAACAGACACAAATTTGCCCTTCCATTCAGTTACCTTTTTGTCTCTAAGAGTTTCTTCTCCCTCTCTGTTCTGTCCTTCTTTACGTTTTGAGCCGATAATCTCTCCTTTTGGCAGACAACGAGGGATGAAAGTGTCTCTTTATTCAGTCAGCTGAAAGAGGTCCATGAGAGGCACGACGGTGGCCCTTTGACAGGAACCCTGCCTCTTATTTACACATGTGTGCTACATGTTAGAGAGCTGTTTGTGGCGTCGTTGATATGCCGAGCATGTTTCGCTCTGCCCGCCCTCGCCAGTTCTCACGCCCCACCCAACCTCTTGCACATTTTACACACCACATACACACACACAAGCTCGCAAGAAGAAGAGGAAAAAGTTTTCTTACCTAGATGGTGTTGATCGGGGAGGATGACGGGCGGCGCCGGGAGTAGAGGGAGAGAGAGAGAGAGAGAGAGAGAGAGAGAGGGGGAGAAAACACAAGGAGAAAGCTTGATTAGTGTGTGAGTTCAGCACTTGTAACCTCTCCTACGGCGAGTTAAGCTGCTCTCTCTTGTTCGGCTCAAACAGGTTGATGCCGGGAGTATGCCTTAACAAATCCACCGCGCACTCCTCTGAGTAAAACACCCTCTCCTCTGCTTATTCTCATTCCTCTCCTTTTCACATTTCCCAGCTCTTCCCGTTTCATTTTGTTATTCTCTCCTCTTCTTTCGTTTACTCTTACCTTCTATTCCCCCTGCAACTATTTCATCCTCTCATTTCCTCCTCTAATCTCCTACCGGACCTCCACTTTTAACCCCTCTCCTGCTCGTGTTCTCCAGCCTCCTATTCTCTGCTCCCTTACCGCTTGTACCAAACGGACAGAACACCCCCTGTGGGAAGCCGGGAAACGGTGAAAACCCCCAATTAGAAACAGCAAAACCAGCAGGTGGGCCTCCTTGCAAGTGCTCCACATGACAGAGGTGACCTCTTCGGTACACCTCGCATTATTTTATTCCCTCCCTATCCTGTCTGCAGCCTTCCAAAAGGTGCACATTTACTTCTCCCTCTCACTACCCCTCAGGGGGGGATGTGCATCAAAAACCCAGGGGCACGGGTCAAATACGAGGGTGGATTGGGAGTGGGCCGGGTGTAAAGCAGAGCTTGGGCTGAACAGATAAGCTTAAACCCCTGAGTTGGTAACCACAGGCAATAAAAATGTGCTAAATTTTGTGTTTTTTTAAGAATGAAATCCACACTTCCCAGCCTGTTCCTTCCTGTTGCAAAGACGACGTTGCTACTTGCCCCGAGCATCACTGAGTGCGGTTATATGCACTATAGCAATCTCATTATTCCTCACTTTCAGCAGTAACCTGATTTCAGAGACATGTAAGCGGGAAGCCTGGCTTCCTTTTACAGGTTAAGGGATTAAGAAAAACCTTGTCAACACGGACAGATTCCTGCTGGAGAAGCCTGATTACTTGGGCATATACTGTACACCTTAATCTGGTTTCTATAAGGTTTCTTTAAGCACACGGTTGGAACGAAAATCAGGGAAGAGAAAGTAGTGATGTGGCTGCGTATTGGGGCTATCGCGTTTTATTTGAAACTCAAACTACTGCTTGAAAGTGGAAAAACAAGATTCTGTGTATATATGTAACATGCCATGCCTTGTAGTCCAGCGGGAGGCATTCGCCCACAGTAAACTAGGCATTTGTTGTACTCATCGTTACTGCAAAATGGAGGAAATCGGCGAGGCACCATGAATTAACGGAACAATTCTGCAACATATTTTACGATTGGGCTACGTGAGTTGCGCTCAAGGTAATTAAAGGGGACATATCATGCTCATTTTCAGGTTCATACTTGTATTCTGGGTTTCTACTAGAACATGTTTACATGCTTTAATGTTCAAAAAACACATTATTTTTCTCATACTGTCTGTCTGAATATACCTGTATTCACTCTCCTCAGGTAATGTTTACTTGGGTCAGCATGCTAACATTTGCTAATTAGCACCAAATGCAACGTAGAGTTGAGGCTGATGGGAATGTCATTAGTCAGGGGCGAAGGTCATAGGGATTTGTCCTCTTGGGCAGTGATCCCAACCTATTTTCCTATTAGCCCCCCTACGTATCTAAGAAAAGCTGTTTTTGAAGGGCTAAATGCCAACAAATATCTATTGAAGCAGAATATTTCATTAGATAAAAACAATTTGTGATTTTTTTAAATGACTACATCTATCTTTTTTTCAATACATTTTGACTTTACAACGATTATGATTTTAGTTATACATGTGCAAATCTAATTTTGACAAATCCTCACACACACCCTTTGATCTTTGGCGCCCAGACAGGCCTCTGGTTAGGAACCACTGCTCTAGGGACCTTGAATAACATTATTACAGCAATCCATTCAATAGTTGCCAAGACATTTCACTCTGAAGCACCACCAAAGTTAGAGGATCATCAAACGTCATTAGGATTTATCCTCTGGGGAACATGAAGGTCTGTACCAAATTTTGTGTCAATCCATTTCGTAGTTTGAGATGTGTCCAACCGACGATGGTCATCCATAATCCTAAAATCCTACTGCAACTAAACAAATTTGTATTGAACTCAACAGTTTAACTCACTTAAACTGACAAGGTTTATAAATAATCAGATTTCTTATAACATTTTACAAAAAAAACACCTCAAAATATGAGAATAAATGGTTTGACAGCAGAATGCATGATGGAGGGAAACAATCTCATTACTAACCAGCTTCATGAACACTGTGGTTTTAGAGCGATCGGTCTAAAAAAAGAACACCCTGATTAGAAGATAAGAGATTGTGACGGCTTTTGAAAACAGTGAACATGCCTGTCGATGCAGCAGTAATATCTGAATATACACATCTAACACGGTAAAGCTCTTCCTCTTTTGTGCTCTACAGCAGATTTCTTGTGAAAGTGGATCCGATGACGATGTGAAACTCATACATGCAGCCTTTTTTTTGTTTTTTTATCTACAGATGATAATTATGTTCATAGTTTATAGATTTTAAATGTTAAACACAGCATCTTTAACACCAAAACCTCTTCAGGGACATATTAGAGCTCCTTCACTAGTTCTCTCTCCCAAAACTCCCAACAGTCTTTCCAGGAACCGATCGCTCCTTACTGTAAATATTGCTAAATCTCTTCTTGGCGTTGGCAACGACAACTTTTTTCTGAAGGGCCCTAAGCCTACCAATTACTGTAAGTTGAGGACACTTAGCAGCAGCCTAAGGTCTGAAAGTCCCTTTTAAGTCAACCAGGCAGCCGTTCAGTCAGACATTCAGTCAGCCGTTCAGACGGCCTGCGGCGACGGGAAAATTTCCTGCGGTTAAAACAGGAAGAAAGAGAGAGAGTCAGCTTGCTGAGGAGGCTAACACGGCCTCATGTGGCTTACAGCAAACCCATCAGATGACAGAGAATATGCACGGCGAGAAGACGCAGTGTGTTTGGTTTCTGTCACATGCCGGATGTGTGTGTGTGTGTGTGTGTTTAACCTGTGTGTGGGTACTGTGTTGTGGTGAGCAGGCAAACAGAAAACTAAGTGCTAGTGTTGCTTTTACATTTTCAGGAAGAACAACCAGGGATTTTCCTAAAAGCTTCGAAGAGAAATTAGAGGGAACCGCAGACGGTAATAAGTTGTGCTGATGATTAGTCCTTTGACAGTTTTAATAATTTCATCTCATTCATCAAGCAAAAATGCCAGGCATTTGATGAATCCACTGGATTGGAATCCGGCTTCTAAAATACGGGATCTGCTGATTTTCTTTGCTATAATATCAATGTAAATTCAATGTATTTTTGGTTTGGACTGTTTTTTGACAAAAGAAGCAATTTGAAGATGTTACCTTAAGTCTCTGGGAACTTGTAATCTGTTTCTATAAAGTGTCATAAAATGGTTAAAGTATAAGTTCCAGAGCCCAACGTGACACGTTCAAATTGATGGTTTTATCCGACAGTGTCTAAAAAGTTATTCAGTTAATATATAAACAGTGCACCGTGTAACTGATAAGCACATACAGATAATGGATGGAAAGATGGTCGGCGATTCATTTTCTGTCAAACTGCTCAACTAATCCTTTCAGCTCCGCTACAATGAGAATAATTATTATTTACCGCCTTAATAATGGTCAAAATGTAGAATTTGTAACATGTAGTTTGTGGTCAGCTGGGCATCTATGGACAGAAGCTGCCAAAATAAAAAATAAATGAATAAATAAATGACCCAAAAAATGAATAAAGAAACAGACACTGTTAGCTAGATAGCATATAGTCATGCACCCTGACCCCATGATGACACATGTGGAGTAACAGTCCCCTCATTTGCATAATGAGGCAGAAATGCATAAAGAAATGTAAAAAGAAAAGAAAACAGAAATAGATAAGTTTGGGGAAATAAACAAGGGTTGAAATGCAAAGGGAAAATTGTGCAGAAATAAATAAATAAATAAATACATTTAAAAATGTATATAAAATAAAATCAATAAATGCAAAAATAAATAAATGAATAAATGAATAAATACAAAAACAAATAAATAATAAATATATGCAAAAATAAATAAATAAAATAAATTAATAAATAAAATGTATTAAATACAATTTAATAAAAATAAAAACAAATAAATAAAAGGGAAAATTAAACATACAAGTAAATAAATAAGGGAATTAATACAAAGATAAATAAAAAAAGAAGCAAATTTAAACAGAAATACCAATTTATGTCACATTTTATCAATTAACTAATGGCTAAATTTATTTTTATTTTTCCTTTATTTAATGACATATTTATTTATTTATTTATTGAGTAACTTTTGTATTTATATTTGATTTTGGCTGGTTCCGTCCTCCATGGGCATCGAACTCTTTGGATAAAAGCAAGGCCACTGTCTGACAATCCTACAACTCCAGGCGTCTCCCAACAGCAGCAAAACCTTTAAACGAGTCACACATTATTTCCACTGTGACAGAAATCATACGACACCACCAGCCTCCTGTATTATGCCTCCCATAAATCTTTGCTGCGCAGGGGAGCAGCTGCACCGAGCGCTGAACGACGAGCAGCGCTACTGCTTCGAGGCTTTGTTAAATGCCACGCCGCCGAGTGCAGAGCGCATTGGAGGAAATTCATGGCCACTAAATATCAAGCTAGCTTCTGTCAATTAGCATGCGGGGAATATATTAGACTGAACAAAGCCTAAAGGAGCCTTAATGGGAGCCTTAATAGTTTTGCTCTTTTGAAATGTGTGCTTGTCGTGTTTATTAGGGCTCTTTGGTGGTAAGTACAGTGCTGGGTGGTGGTAGAAGAGGTGCACTCGTCACACAATTCCCCAGCACACCACCTAAAGCGTCCCGAGGGAGAATACGCGCCGTCTAAATTCATGTTGGTGCAAAGCAAAAGAGAAAAGAATATGATTCGAAAACAAATAAAGGGCAACGCGCTTTCTGAAAAGGTTACACAGTTATCACCGAGGTTTCCAACCAGTTTTTGTCAGAGTGTGTGAGGCAGAGAAAGGTTGATAGTTGTCGGGTGCTGGCGTAGCCCCCACCCCCCTCAGGTGTTTTGACATTTTAAGTGAATTTAAGCGCAGCGGTCTTCTGCTGCGACCCGACGCGGCGGCGACCTCCACGCCGACAGCAGCACCAGCAGTTGTCTTCCCACAACCAGCCCCTGACATTTTGTCTTCTCCTCGGCATGAAGCGAGTGTGTGTGTGTGTGTGTGTGTGTGTGTGTGTGTGTGTGTGCTTGCGTGTGTGTGTTCATATGTGCCTGTTCAGGAGCTGACGTGCTGCACTTCTTCTTCCTTCCACCCACCCACTTTCTTTAGATAATGTAACACATGAAACCTGCGCACACTCAGGTGTCAAACCGCCAAGGGAAGTCTGCGTGGGCTGCAGAATGTGAGAGAGAGGAAAAGATGGAGAGCAAATCATCCACAACACCACCAGCTATGTCTTCCAGTAAAGCTCAGAGCAGCAGAGCCACGCACTCATATCCTGGAAGAACAAACAAACAAACAGGAGACGACGCCGGACCTGCAGTTATCTACAGGCCTGTTAGAAACAGTGTTTGTGTTTTCAATTAATTACTAAAACACACAGCATTATCAGATCAGACCAACGCTTTTCCTTTTGTAACGACATAATTAGATTAGTTTCAGATTAACTGGATTATTTTCCCCCACTGTAGTTGCACAACAGCACGAAATTATCACAACCACAGAATTTTAATGAGCTGAAACCGGAAAGTAGCGATGCAGTTCACCCGCTCAGTCGCCCTTTGACCGACATTGGATCTCTTTATTCTCATGCAGTAAAGCATCTCCGTGCCCTTTCACCCAGCAGCTTACTGTATGGACGCTTTTAGCAGATGTTCCCGCGGTTAAAGGTGCACTGACGAAACAAATACCTTGTGTGTTCACAAACGGAATAGGAATGGTTTGACCTTTTTTTTTCTACAATATTAGTGCCGATATGATACCAGAGTTTCAGTACGGATATCAAATAACAACAAAAATATGGAATATGTATGTTTAAAAACAAGACTCTTACCTTATTAAACAAAAAGAAAAGGCACAAAGTTCTTAAATATTAAAATGGTGTCTAAACACAAATACCTGTACAGGACACCAGTGTATTTCTTGTGAATCCTAATTAGAGACCTTACAAATTTTAGCTTATTGTATCGATGTATATGTTGTTCGACAAGGAGTTATTTTCAAAATACAGGCTTTCTCATTACTTGATTTAATGTTTATTATGCCGTAGTAAAGTTTCTTGTAGTTTAGATTGTTGTATAAGATGCTTTTTGGTTTGTTTGAGTCTTACTTTTTTTTTAAATTTCAACTTTTATATATTGGTTTACTGCTAATTTCAGGCCTGTGTGTACTATGTATATGTAAAAATAACAGAGTGATGGAATTGAATTTCCCCTCGGGGATTAATAAAAAGTGCCTTTCTTCTTTCTTTCTAAAAGTGGCTTAAATGGCTAAAAATTGTGCAAAACTGTTGCAAAAGTTTTTTATTTAATACACAAACTGTCTCATCAAAAAATAAAGTAGATTTTTAATCTGACCAAACATTCGATGCCAACTTAATTGACAGGTTTTGGTACTCAGGCCCAATCGCACCAAATGGACGTATGACTGACAGTAATTTGTAAGTCATTTTGCGTGCAATAACAACGCCTTTGTTGCTTTTGGCGTGTTATGTGTACGCCAAGTAGTCTGTACTGACTGCAATGGAAACGCCTCCACGTAAATATGTTACGATCAGAGCTAGTGATGTAGTAAGAAAGACTCCTTAATGTGTATGTGTGGGGGGGAGTGGATGGGTCCAACAAACACAGGGCTTTCAACCAGGAGACCGGTGTTGCCAAAGTGTTGTTGAGTTAAATTGATGTGACATTAGTGACGTTTTCCCTACTTATGTTATTACGTATTTTACTTAATTTAAGTAGTAATTTTAAGTCCAACCATGATGTCTTTCCTAAACTAAACTAAGTGGTTTTGTTGCTTAAACCTAACTGTGGCCGTTATCGTTTTGCCTTAACATAACCGCGATTGTTTCACGGTGGCGACGTGACGTTAAATGACACACGAAAAGCCTAAAATGCGTCATCCTAACACGCAAAAATGTTGTGCTAATTATTCGCCTTCCCATGAGATTAGGTTGGGTACTCTGTGCTGCAGACAAAAGCACATACTCAGCACTACAACAGAGCATCAAACATCTGTTTTTAGTAGTTGAGAAACACAACTCAAAATGCTGAATCTTTCATCTAAGTAGGTCATTTCAACAGCAGGAATATGTAAGGACACAACCTAGTTAGTCAACAAGCCGGTCGTTATATTCGATGCAGCCTTTACTGCACAGTTGCCCATGGAACATATTTGATGTTATTTACATGCAGAAACATCAAACACTTTATATGTATAACGGTCGGAGTCGATGCTGTTGCTGACACCTCAAATTTCCCGCTTGAAGCACATCAAAGAAATGTCATATAATGTATGACCATTATTGCTTCCATTGCATTTTGGCCTCAAGGTTTCCACGAGCAACAGAGCGGCTTTCCGACGCTGCTGTCAGACTCTCAATGATAATAGCGTGCTGCGGGGTGCAAACCAAGCATTTAGGATTGCTACATTTAATGTGGGAAGTTGAACGCACTCTCTCGGGCTCTAAAATGGTGCTTTCATTCCTGTTGAAGCTTCACAACTTGAATGGTTTGTTAATGGAAGACAGCCTCGCTGTTTAGAGCTTTGTTTATTGTGTTGTTTGCTTGTACAAAGACTTGAAGTTTCTCTGTGATATCTACAGAGATCTGCACCGGCGTGGATAACGAGGCTGCCAATTAACTAGTCTTCCACTTTGCCTCCCTGTTATAGCGCTAAATATTCGGGGGGCAGATTCACCTCCCATTACGTCCCATCACAGTTAGGTTAGGGGGAAATTAAAGCATCAGAGGTTTTAGCTGCTCTCTTCTTGTACCCTTATCTTGTAAAGCGGGCCGGGACACCGAAACATGAAATTAGTTTCCAGAAATTCTGTACCAGCTTCTCATCACTCTTGACCTGTGGCCTCTTTTACTGCACAGGATCTATAAAAACCACAACTTCCTCCACTGTGAGATACTGTAACACTTACAGGGAAGTCATAACGCACCGCAAGTCTGCTACTTCCTGTTCTGTGTTGATGATTATGGTAAATAGAAATGATTAGCCAGAAAAACATGTATATAATATTTCAGATCAGAGTGTCTCTGTGGTGTCAATGCTGATAGAGCTATATCACATCACCCTCTGTCTGTCTCTCATACACTTATTTTGCAAAGGAGTGTGAAACTTTTGCACTTTTCACAACCAGAATTACAAAAGGCTTCAGTTACAGAAAGATGATAAAAGCCTTTGAATGAATAAATACAATAAACACTAGCAAAAATTGTTTTACAAATACCAAAACTACAGAAGCCCTGAGAGGCAAGTAAGAAAAAAAAAATGTGGTAATCCATTTTCTAAATCTGATCAAGTGGCATCCACCTGTTCTGAAAAGTGAAGCCAATGCAGAAGTGCCTTAAACCTGCATTCTTTCTAATAGCCAGCAGGGGGCGACTCCTCTGGTTGCAAAAAAGAAAATGAGCCTACTTCTCACTTGATTTATTACCTCAGTAAACAGTGTAAACATGAGTTTATGGTCTCAATCGCAAGTTTCAAGTCTTCTTCAATACAGCATGATGTTCATTTAGTAAATTATGGTCCCATTTAGAGTCAAATAGACCATAAAGCAGGGGATGCTTTAGGGCGTGGCTACCTTGTGATTGACAGGTCGCTACCACTGCGTTGTCCGGTCTGAGAGTTGTCCGTGTTTACGTCTTAGATCTTTATAATTAACTGTCATGAACTGAGAACACACCGTGAAATTGTTAACCTTTTGGGCGCCTAAAATGTCTTGTTCAGCGTTCGGTTGTACTTAGCTCCATCCTCTTTGTCACTTCTGGATGCAAAAAACCAAGATGGCGACGGCCAAAATGCCAAACTCAAGGCTTGAAATCGGCAGTGCACAAACCAATAGGTGACGTCACAGTGACTATGTGCACTTCTTATATACAGTCTAGGTGTCTGATCTAAATTGTTTTCTGTCCTGTGTTGAAAAAAAGAGTGTTGTAACACTCATTTCGGCCACAAGAGGCTGAAGTGCAACATTACCCCATATTTTATATAGGACTAAAATCATTCATGTTTTCTTCCAGGTGAGTATTCATTTCTGTAAGTTCTGTAAAAAAACCACATGAATTCTTTTAGTCCTATTTAGAACATGGGGTAGTAGTGCACTTCGGCCTCTTGTGGCCAAAATGAGTATTACAACAACAAACACTTAGAAAAATGATCCTGACAAGGAAACTTAGAAAGATTATTTTGGCCAACCTTTTATTTCCACCTGTTCTTAAGTCATAAACACAGGAGAGAAAACAATTTAGATCAGATTTAGAAAAAATGGATCACCAGGTATTTTTTTTTTCTTACTTGCCTCTCAGGGCTTCCGTACAAACCAGAGCACCAGGAAGCATCAACAACATGCAGTGGATAAAAGATTGAAATAATCAGCTAAAATAATGATGGTTGAATGGTTGAAATAGCTAAAAGTAACAGTTGAAACGACCATCTTCTGCCACTCCGAGTGGTAGTACGCATGTCATTAATAGCTAAATAACATCTAGGGAACCCCTACAGCATAGACCTCACTGTAATGTGCTGCGATGCCTTCAAGGATCGACAACCACAGGCCCTGAGAAAACCCTGACAGACTGAACAGAAACTTCTCCACGAGAAATTCCGTCCATGCAACAAAGAAGGCAAAGGTTGGTTGGTTGATTAACATCAGAAAAGAACACTGGCACTGAAACAGAGCCGGCATCTGTAGTCTGCTTAAAATTGCAAATTGGGCCGAGGCCTTTTGAATGCAGTATCAAGTCTGACACTTAATTATTGTGCGCTTTACATCTATTTATTTGCGAGTGGGAGTTTGGCAGCGAGAGGCTGATCTTAATCTTGCCGAGTGTGTGTGTCTGCACATCCTCACCAGGCCTGTCATGCTACTTCGGAACACAATAGCCAATGCAAACAGGAAGTTATGCTGGGCACTTCCTGTGTTTTATCCAATCAGACACTTCCCTTTTACTTCATTTTGTGCGTGCGTTGCTGGCATCCTGCGGGGGTCAGTTAGTGGGCTCTGTAGGGAGAGTTGCTATAAAAACATCAAACGGCGGCGGCAGACAAACAGCCGACATCATGGGAGAGAAGTGAGCGCTTCCACCCTGACTACACAAGAATCAAGAGGAAATCAAAGCTTCGCCAAGTTAGCCTGCATCAGCAGCAGCAACCGCCATGAGCACCTGACTATGTTTGTGTGTGTGTGTGTGTGTGTGTGTGTGTGAGCGTGTTCCCTGCTTAGCTGTCAGTCCTCAGACACCCAGAGAGGGAAAGGCTGGCTGGTGTTTTCAAAGAGGAGCCGTGTGTGCGTTAATCTGTTGGAGATGACCTGACCTGGATAGAGGCAGCCGCTGAATAAATAAATAAGTCAACCACCACACGTTCAGAGCCCTCACACCTCTGTGTGTGTGTGTGTGTGTGTGTGTGTGTGTGTGTGTGTGTGTGTGTGTGTGTGTGTGTGTGTGTGTGAGAGAGAGATTATTATCGATGCAGACATTTTCTATGCATGAACGAGTGGGAGTATGCTTGCCGGGTCAAGATCAATGCACACATTAGGTAAAGACACAGCAGTATGGAGTGTATGCTTGCGTTCCCTTTCAATGTATAATGTCTTTGTGCCCACACATACATGTTCCTTATCTCTATACAATTTATGTTGCTTAGTGTGTGTGTGTGTGTGTGTGTGTGTGTGTATGTGTGTAGTCCTGCTACCGAAGGGGCTTGAGGGCTGATATTAATGAAGCATTTCTCTCTGCGGAGCTCCGTCAGTACAACAAGCCCCTGACGTGATTAATAACTGCCTTGCTTCCCCTGTGTGTGTGTGTGTGTGTGTGTGTGTGTGTGTGTGTGTGTGTGTGTGTGTGTGTGTGTGTGTGTGTGTGCGTGCGCATGCTTATGTAAGTAGCCCACTGTATTTCTGAGCGTATGTGCTGTGTATGATGCAAATGTGTGTGCTTCACACGTAACTTATTAGAGCCTGACCAATACATTGGCCTACATTACTGATATTCTATTTTATCATATTAATGTATTTGCCCACAATACTTTGTTTAATGTTTATTATAGTTTGGATTTTTGAATCTAACAAGCATTTCTTATACATTTTATGTCGTATCTTTGCGCCGTTCCGACTTTTCCTCTTACCATACCTGAGCTCATGTTATTTGCCGGATCCCGCACCAGTGCTCTCTAATGCCCATATTTAAAATCTGTATACCACACTGCGTGGAACTTATTGGGATCATTTTAATGCAAGGTAGCATGAGGTAACATGAGATGGCTGTGGCACTAAAAAGTGTCTCAATGAATGTATCTAATGGCAGAAACACTGAATTTTAAAATGACATTGACGAAGGAATGGGCCGATGATCGCGCACTCTTAGTTTTGAATCAACTTTAATACATATCTGTCGTATTTGCCTTGTTTATAATCGTTACTGATACTAATTTAAATTCCAGTGAAGTTTACTGTTAAAATCAACGGTTATATTTACGGGATCCTATTCAAAAACGTTAGGAGATTATGTTAAAAAACAAATATGGGCCAATATATCATCAGATTATTATCAAAATATAATATAATCAATATTAGCCTCAAAAATACAGTTTAGTACTTTTAATATTCCCTGAACCACACCTAATTTTATATACTATATATATAGATTATATAAATTAATTAAAAAAAAAATTAAATTAAAGATAATAAGAATAATAATAAAGTATTTAAAGTATTATAGGTATAAAGTTTTTTTTAAAAGATTTTTAATTAAAGAAAAAAATAAATAAGTATAAATAAATAAATATATATTTCTATATTTTTATATAGTTTTGTTGAATTTCTAAATAAACTTAATCAAAATTACTATTATTATTATTATAATTATTATCATCATCATCATCATTATTATTATTATTATCTTTCTGTTTTGTTTTTTTATTTATTCATTAGTATTTTTATATACAGGAAATACAGTAGCTACTCTTTCTCCTCTTTGTCTTTCTTTTCTGAGAAGTAACTACTGCCTGTGACTTTGTGCTCACGAGGGCCAACGGAAAAGCCCAAGTCACCGTTAATGAGAGGAGTGCATTAGCTCTTCCTGTTTATGGCTCTGTGCTCTGCCAACCACTCTGCTGCTGCTGCTGCTGCTGCCCGTCTAATAAGCTTTGTATCGGTGTTGCCTTTCTCCGCAGGACGCCACAACCCTTGAAGCTTCCGGCCGTAATGAGCCAAATGGTTTAATGCAACCACAAAACAATGATACAAAGCCAAACGCATCCATTTTACATGACAAGCAAGATAAAGGCACCGCAAGGTTTGTAAAATGGGTTTGTGCCTCGCATAATGCACGTCAACTAAGTAGATGGCTGTAAACGCTGGTGTCGCCAGTGTATGTGTGCAGCCGCATTATCTGCTGAGCTTCCTGCAGCCGCGCTTAGCAAGGTGCTCATCATCCATCTTCATTTCCCAAGGTGCCAGCGCTTGTGTACGTGTGTGTTTCTGCGTGTGTTGAGAGGGAGATTGAGCGAGAGGGGGAGGACATTCAGAAAAGGTGCGATTGTATGCGACTGTTAAAGAGATCCATTACAGCCTGCGTGGTCTCACCTTATAGGATGACCTCCACTCTTTATGTCTTCCTTCCTCCCACGCTGAAAGTAGACGTTCTACACGCCCGGTTTGCAAGACGCTGTCTGATGCACTTAATTCATCCTCCCCATATGCCTGTACATTAACTCCCTCCGATGTGAAACGCCTCACCGAGCCATAAGCTCTCGCCCCGCAACAAATCAACCTCACAGACCACATGAGCGCCATCAGACTCGAAACTCTGTACTGCCAACGGACACACGGCTCCTCGTAAAAAATAAAAAAATAATAAAACACAAGCAAAAGCCTGCCAGCAGAAACAGAATCAAATGGACAGGAACCAAGGCACACATCACTAGCTTCTCTTTCCACTCCGTATCACACAGCTTCCGATGTCTGACTAGAAAATTGTCGCTTCTCATCCATTTTTCACCCTCCCGTCAAACTGTATCAGCCTCTCCGCTCGCCTAAGGCGGCGAGAATTAATTGTGTCTAATCATGACTAGTTTCCACAATTACTAATTGTAGAATATTAATGGATCAGCAAGAGTGAAATATCAGGTTTCATGCTGAAGGTCAAACTAATCCCCCTCATGTCTGATGCAAAAGTGCAGTTGTTCTTTTGAATTAAGATGAATTATTCTGATTGCTGATAGTAATAATCAGCACAACTACAAAAAAAACAATACGGAATCACAATCACATGAATTAACACAAGCTGGTGGTGTTCTATAATGAAGATCCATTTTTTCTATTGGGAATAAACGCGTTATCAGAAATGTGTGGCATTAACTGTCAGTGACTGCGGTGAAATACCGTCTTAACTCACAGTGCAATTCATCCAAAAGAACATTGTTAAAAAAAAGGAAAGGGCAGTAGCGCAAGAGTAACATATGGCCTGTCTTGGTTGGCTGGGTTTGACCTCTCCATCTGGATTTTTGTGAGATGTTTCAGAGTAGATCTCAATTTGATCTCAATTTATGAGTAAAGCAGGTTCCAAATATTTCAATTCTGGTGTCAATACGGTGCAACGCCATTGTTCCAACGGCCCATTATTCCGAGAGTCCAATAGTCCGAAAAATGTCCCTTAAAACCAAAAGCTCATCTCTTCGTTATCCTGAAAGAAGCGGCCATTGTTCCAGAGGCCCATTGCTCCGTAAATACAAACTCTCTGTACTACAGAAGTAACTTTTATGCAAAATGAGTGATGACATCGGACCTTCCTGTTTGCAATTGGTTTTTTTTTCCAACCATGGCGAGGGCATGACCCACCCTACTCTGCCTCTGGTTGGCTTACCCTGATATTATAACACTAAACCTAACTAACCTTACTCCTCCTGCCTAAACGTAATCAACCAAACCAACTAAGGCAACGAGTAATAAGAGGCAGAGTGGTGCGTCATGCCTTTGCCAGTAGGAAAAAAAATCAGAAGGTCCAATGACCTCATTCTGCATAATAATTAGTCATCTGCTTCCGTTGAAGAGATTGTGTATTTTCTGAATAATGGGCGTTTGTTTTCGGGATAACAGGCTTCTGACAAATGCGACAAATTTCAGACTATTGGGGTTTCGGAATAATGGGCCGTCGGAACAACGGGCAGTCCCTGTCGATATGATACCAGAGTTTTGTTACTGATGCCGATTATTTTTTCAATTAATCGTTTTGTCATTAACATAACATAAAATAGTGAAAAATGCTGGTAACAATTTCCGACCAACATTCCAAAACCTAAAGATATTCAGTTCAGGCGCATAAACAAACAAGAAAGCAACCAAAACCTCCCATTTGATAAGCTGGAATTAGAGAAGGTTTGGTGGTTTTGTTTGGAAAATTACGTAAATGATTAATTGATTATCAAAATAGTTGCCGGTTAATATTCTGACATTCGACTAATTTTTTTTTTATACGTTGCCTTGAGGAACATAAACAACTTGTGTTATAAAATCTGTCTTTTCATTTAACAAAAGACGTCAAACTTCACAGAGGTCATTATTTCGACCTTAAAAACAGCCACTGACTAAACAGCCTGCATAAAGGGCCATAAAGTAGCTGTTCTGGAGCTCTCAATGTGATCTCATGTGACTGAGATGTGATTTTAACCAGCAGTCTAACGTTGTCTACATTTTGAGACTACCAAACGTTGTCAATGCCTGGCGCTAGAGACACATTTCAGTCAGTACAAAAAAAAATTAATTGGGGTATGATACCCAGCCTTATTTATGACTACTGATAGCTTCCAGTCAAGGAATATCTCCTTATAAAATCTTATCAATTAAAGGAATCTGATACAGAAACCAGCATTTCTGTAGTTGAAGTCAGCCAGAAAAATGAAAGCTGATACAGAGACTGAGATCACTTTCATGTTACTTACATCTCTACAAGGGCTGATAGGAATTTTGAAAACTAGATATCATCCTCTTGTATTCATTTCATCATGATACACATCTGTTTGCTGATCAGCAAAAAATGAAAATAGTCGGTCTCTGCGTGGTCTTCCAGGACCAAGTGACATTCTCCGGCGCTGATGCACTGCTGCTTTACCGGGCACAGCCAGCCATCAATCTTTATAAATCATTCAGCTCTCCTGCTCTGCCCTCCACACACAAACACTGGAGGACACACTGAGAACACACACTAAAGTACACACACCTTGTTCCTCCCTTTCTCCTGCAGAGCTTCGGGATCATTTAGAGTTTACGTAACCGCGTGCGCTGCAACAAGATTCATCCGAAACGAGAGCTAAATCTTTAAGAAGTCCTCTTTTTTTTAAAAATATGGGACCTGAAATAGTTGTCCTGGGGAGTCGCCACACAACCAACATGACACAGACTCAATCATGAGAGGAATGATATTGATATTTAAATAAGTGATCCATGATATTTTTATATTTATTTGAGAAAGAAATTGACACATCACAATATTTAGAAACCCGCTTTGTGAAAGCTTTTATATTTTTCCATTGCCGCTCTTCCGCGTGCCAATTAAATCCCTTCAGTAATAAAAAGCCTTTGGTGCACATGAAGCGATGCGCATGAAAGTTTCAGCTGCAGTTTGAAAGGAAAGCTGGATGGTTACTATGAGCAGCGGCGATGCCCGCTGTGGTCGAACAAATTACAGAGAACAGAACAGAGACAATTACAGAAACTTCCCTCAGATTAATACTCAAATTGCGGGACGTGTCATGTGCGAGAAGATCACAACAATAACCACAAATGAGGAACTGTGATACCTTGTAAGCAGCACCCGAGAGCAGAGCTGAACCTATCACTTACAGTGTGAATTACAAGCTTGTGAGATCATGTTCTCGACCGTCCCAGCTTGCTTTTTGCTTCTTTCCGCTCCTGTACCGTTTCAGCAAAATAGTCATATGTGCAGCATGTGTTCACTTTGACCTCAAGGACTTCTCTTTTTAACCTGTGGACGTGTTTTGCCATTTTGTATTAAGAACTAGAGCTGTCAAAGTTAACGCGATAATAACGTGTTAACACAAATTCATTTTAACGCCACTAATTTCTTTAACACATTGACGCAACTTGCGATTATTAGGTTGTAGCGGGCTGCTGTTTTAAAGCTACTAGAAAACAGAGGGAATCCATCGGTACCAACCATGTAGCCACCACACCACACTAGCTTGTCAGGGAGGAAGCTAAATAACGCTCCAAACTTGCGCTTAATTTTGGCGAGGAAAAACTGGCATGGCCATTTTCAAAGGGGTCCCTTGACCTCTGACCTCAAGATGTGTGAATGAAAATGGGTTCTATGGGTACCCACGAGTCTCCCCTTTACAGGCATGCCCACTTTATGATAATCACATGCAGTTTAGGTCAAGTTACAGTCAAGTCAGCACACTGATAGCTAGTGTTGAGTTTGCCATGTTGTGATTTGAGCATATTTGTTATGCTAAATGCAGTATCTGTGAGGGTTTCTGGACAATATCTGTCATTGTTTTGTGTTGTTAATTGATTTCCAATAATAAATATATACATACATTTGCATAAAGCAGCATATTTGCCCACTCCCATGTTGATAAGAGTATTAAATACTTGACAAATCTTCCTTTAAGGTACATTTTGACCAGATAAAAATGTGCGATTAATTTGCGATTAACTATGCAATTAACAATCATGCAATTAATCACGCTTAAACATTTTAATCAATTGACAGCCCTAATAAAAAACCTTTCATCCTCACTTATTTATACAACGATGATCTCCAGCCACTTCACAATGCCGGCTTAAAAACAAGGATCAAACAACGATGGAGGGTTAAAGGTCAACTCTGCCGTTTGTGTCGGAAAAAAAAGATAAAAGAGTACGAATTTAGCAGTCATTTGGCCTGATTAGGGCTGCATAGGGAGACAAGTGGATCACAGTGAATAATTCATCAACTCCTTTTAAAGCTCAGCTGGGACTGAAGTAAATTTAAAATATTCTGTGGGGGGGGGGGATTTAAATCTCTGTATTTTGTGAGGATGTAAATCATTTAATAAGTTGTCAAGTCAAAGCTGTGAGCTAAGAAAGACTTCATGATGAGGAGTGTCATCTGGGGCGAGATAAAAAAATTTGTTGCAGAGGGGTGTCTGCAGCACGGCTGTTGTGACCCCCCCCCCCCCTCCCTCCCCTGTGGTCACCTTGTATTTAAATAACATTGCGGCCCATTGATCTCCAGGGGGGAGAGGCCATGTTGGCTCCAATTTAGACTGCAGAGGAATGCTGGAATGTCTCTGGCTCTGGGCCAGCAGCCTTTTCCTGGCCCGACCTTTGACCCCCTGCCACTGCGAAGGCTGTACGCAGGCTAAAGTAGGCGGCGACCACCTGCTCCCCCTCTGATCTAATGACCTCGCCTCCCGGCGCGCCGACGCAGACACCCACCTACCGACACGAACTCCGTCCCTATTGTGCTGCTGCGAACGACTCCGGCCACAAACACTCGCGTGGCAGCGTATGGACGGAGTCACGCTCTGCGGTCGTGGGTAAACACACGAGCTGAGGGCTGACTGCACATGTCAACACACACTGAGCTGCCTGTTCCAGTGAGGGCATAAACACACAAACACAGATGAACGGCACCTGTCTGACTCTCAGTGCATTCAGGGATAAAAGCGTCGCAAAACAAGCATCATACGTGTACGCGTGGGCGGAAAAGCGTGGTACAGAAGACATTTACAGCTCTCGTCTGGTGGCTGTACATAACATCATTACGCCATCGTCAGCCCGTGTTAATGTGAAACTTGGAAGCGTGGCCTCTGTGTGTGTTATTTCCTTCATCCATAGCCTTTTTTCCATGTGACTCGTGAGGTAGGAACGCTGGAAAAATCAAGCTTCATTACATCATCTGGCCCGTGCTAACCTCAGCCGCTTGGCATGACTGAGAGAGCGGCCCGGGGAGCGCCAATGTAAAGGGAACTTGGAAGCATTTTTTAAAAATAAACGTGGAGTGGTAAAATGACTAATCGGTGCGGAGGGTAAAGCTGGGCAGGGTGACCGAAGGGGGGGAAAAAATAAACTCTGAAGCGCGGCCGAAATAATCAGACTGAAAAGGGGCCTTTTATGCCGTGGTGTGCCAAGTCTGCGGAGATATATGCACGGGGGGGACGAATAAAGACAGGAATATGGAGGTGGAGAAGTAGAATACAAGTGTGACAGTGTATCAAGAAATAGAAAAAAAGGTGTATATTTGGGCTGTCAATCAATTAAAATATTGAATCGAGATTAATCCAAATTAATCGCATGTTTTTTATCTGTTCAAAATGTGCCTTGAAGAGAGATTTGTCAAGTGTTTAATACTCTTATCAACATGGGAGTGGGCAAATATGTTGCTTTTATGCAACTGTATGTATATATTTATGATTGGAAATAAATTAAAAATAAAATAATGCGTTAATAACGCGTTATTATCGCGTTAACTTCGACAACCCTACAAAAAACGGAAAAAAGTTGTTGTAAATTGTGAGAAATACAATACTTATGTGTGAGAGAGGGAAAGCAATGAGGTAGGCACATATATATGGTGGAAGAAATATGGATATGTGCAAGCGGGAGTGACAGCGACGGAGTGCGAGGTAAGATGAGAGATAGCAGGGATATGGAATTAAGGAGGAATGCGGATGAAAATAAAAGCGTGTAAGAGGGAGTCGAGGGGTAATTTGAGATGATGACAGTGCTTCCTTTCCTAACTCTAGTTCTGGCTACACAGATGGTGAAATGTAATGCTATACCCGGTAAGTATAGGCAACAGTCAGAGTGAATGTATGGCTGCATGGGTGGTGTGGAAGTGAGAAGCAGATCTGTCAGGAAAAATATCTCCTGTATTGAGGGGGAAAAAAAGCCTGCTGTTTGGCTGATTGGAAACGAAAAAAAAAAAAGAGTGTGTTCAGCTCTCATAGAAACATATACACACACACGCCGGTAAATACAGCAGCACCATCCTTGTGAAAGCGGGGGATAAACACAGGGTATTCCCTCATCGCCCCTGGCTCCCGTTTCTGTCGACGGAATGGAAACGGGAGAGGAAGTCTCAAAAAAGGAGTGCGAGAGGGAGAAAATTATAGATCTCTCTGTCACTGTCTGCTTATGTCATGAAAACCGGCCGACCACATGGCATTAGCCGCGACGGTTCAGCGCACTCAGACATTGAGACATGGCATTAGCAGCATGTGAAAGGTTTCGTGCGGCTACGTCACAGCGGTACAAAATTAAAAAAAAACGGGAAAAAGAGGAAACAAACAAACCAAAAATGAAAAGAAGCGAGGAGGAGAAAAAGCCAAGCGGGCTGGTTTTCACTAAGCGGTGAATTAAAAAGCATGCGAGCATTGTCGGAAAGAGAGAGAGAGAGAGAGAGAGAGAGAGAGGACTAAGCGAGGGAGGGAGGGAGGGAAGGAGGGGAGACTTCCCGAAAAGATGACGGTGTGGTCTTTGAGTGTCTTAACCGTGCAGTCGCTCCCACCGCAGATCAAAAGGCAGAGAAGTGGCTTGGCTCTCGGCGGCATTAAGTCACGTTAAGCCCAGACGGAGGCCATACACATGCTCCCACAAATAAAGCTGGCTGGGATTAGACTGACAATGGCCCACAGTGAGTCACCGGCTTTCAAACAAGGTCAGACCACAGTCACACAAGCAACGAGCGCGCAGGGAACAGAATGGGATGAGCTGCTTAAGGTGCGCTGGATTTAATTCACCAGTGTAATGAAAACCCCTTCATGTTTTTCGTGGTTTTGTTTCATTGCTTCCTTTGAGACGAGACGTTTAACATCCAGCGCCAGCGACGTTGCGGCGCTGCCTTTATGTAGCGAGGCGAGAAGTAAAGGTGCGGAGGAGGTCAAGGTGGTGGATGGGAATGCAGCACATCTGCATTTAACCTTCGCATTCTTAATTATCAAAAAGTGTTTTTTAGCTGCCTAACCGTTAGCATACCTTAAAGGTTTCACACCTGGTTGATGTTGCGGTTACCACGGTAACAGCAAGTGCAATTTAATACTACAGTAAACAATCCTTCAACAGAAGAGCAACTGGTGAGTCTGTTTCCAGCGCAACCAAACATACAGATGTTTTGATAAAGAGGTCAGTAAAAAAATCCCTGCAACCGCGACCTGACTTCATGCTGTACGCAGTGTGAAGTTTTCCATATAACAGCAGCACACAGTGAGAGGAGGCGGTTGGAGGCGTCGCCTCTCTCTTCATCCAAGAGTTTGCTGCGGCTGCTCCTTCTTGTTACACTTCCTTTGCAAAAATCTGAACTGATCCACTGACTGATGAACAAACGAAAACCACCGTGACAAATACAAGTTACCCCATATTCTGCTAGTTGAATGCTGTGCAAGCGAATTGTAAGCAAACTTTTGAAATGTCGCAAAGAAGAAATGCAAATTAGGCGCATTTCCATCAACTGGTTTGGAGCGAATAAACTCTGCTACAGTGTAGTTTGGTCAGAAGTTGGCGCTGCAGGCTACGCATGGCTGTAATCCGTCAGTAAACAGAGTAGAGGAAGTAGAGGTTGTGAACTGGAAACAAAATAAGTCTGCTTGGCCATCTGACCATCTACGAGAGAAAAAATGGAGAGAGGTCTTCAGGAATTTGTTTCAATTGGGCAAGTTTAAATTGTTCTTTCATGTCAGCTGGTATCGGCCATGTTTCAAGACAAGCATTCGCATGTTATGGGAATATCTGAGAAGACGCCGACAGCGGAAACAGCTGATCAGTCATGCGAGTTAAATGTTCGCTACTTCAGAATGTATTCGCCAAAGACGTTTCCATAATCCATTTAGCGCATCAACTCTATTTTGACAAAAGCAAAAAAACCTTCAAGCGAGCGTAAAATCTTTTTTTTTGCAATTGAGTAAGTTTTATCGAATTTTGCCGTTTCCGTACAGCTTTTCTAATGCGTTAGGCTAGTAACACTTGAATTACATGATGCATCGTTCCCTTTGAATCGCTCGCACCTACCAAGGCAATCTGAATCCAGTACGGGAATGGCGGACTCCGCCACTTGCAATGAAAACTGCAATATAGAAAGATAATTACTGAATGTAAATACATCTACTGGATGTTTCTAGGAAAATATGCTAAACATTAATAGTATCAAAACGGTGTTTGATTCCGTAGGAATCAAATCCTAAAGGCCTTTACATACCGGGAGGGGTGACTAATAAAAAACACAAAAATGCGAAATACTCGCCTGCGAACAGTATATATCTAGGGCTTTTATTGTGAAAGGTAAGAACAGAAGGAGTGGATCTGTTCCAAGCTACCCTTGTCAAGGTTGAAAGGAATAATAAAGTTTGCCGTCCTGGTTCGGAGTACGAAGCCTTCGTGTTGTTGTTTCATAAATATAGGCGCGACTAAACCAGTTCAGCACAATGTGATTAGTTGATGCCTTTATTTGTGGTGCGAAAGATCAGAAAATCCACCTTGTTCCAAAAAAAAAAAAAAAAAAAATTACACTTTTTCGCTCTAAAACAGTTGGAAAAAAATATATTGACGTGCAAATTAATTGCACATAAAAACCCACCACCGGTGTGTAAAGGCTTTAACTTTAACAAATCATATCAAACCATAACCACCGTCTTTTCCCTTAACTCGAATTTTAAAAATGTTTCCATTAGATGTATAAAAAAAAGAAAAAGAAAAGTAAAATAACGTTTTATCTAGCACACACCATTACCCCAACACTCACATCATGGTTGTGTCTGCATGGTCTGAATCCTGATACTGCACACTGACTTTGGATAGGGGCTTTAAAAGGGCCTTCAGAGACTTGGCAGGTGATATAAAAAAAAGCAACAATTCACTTTAAGACCATTTTATGAATGGCTGTGAAGGCACACTGAGGGTCACTGAGTCACCGAACAAAAGAAAAATCACACAAAAAAGTGTCAAACTGTGTTCAAGTTAATAAAACATCTTTACAAACTCACACACACAAAAGGTGCCTCTAGTGTCACCGGGCTGTCAGCCTCCGCGTTAGACACCCGAGCAGCTCAACACATTTGGACTCGCCAACACTACCTGTCAGCACCAATATAGGCTTTAGCTCGCACACGGATACACAAACGCACACATGTGCGCAGACAGTAACACATGCACACGCTGCCCTGCGCACACAAAGCAGAGAGAGACGAGCCGGCGAAGGGGAGCACGGACGATGGCTTTAAATATCGACGTGATGAAAGGGCGAGGCTCCACGGATTCATAGCAGAGAAAGGATGGAGGGAGACAGACGGGGGAGAGAGTTCAGAGGGGGAACACGGGGAGATCAAAGGGGTATTTCAGAGTCAATCCCTTGTTGGACTGTTTGAGAGCTGGTGGCTGTCAGCAGGCATGAGAACAAACACAGACAAATGTGACGCAGGCACCGGTTTACATGCAAAGCTTCGCCGCTGTACACTCCTGAGTGTGTACACAGAGAGGCAGACACGCAAACACATCATTATAGCAGATGAGCATACGAAAATAAACGCAATCAACATGCTGGCTTCCGAGGAAATCTCTCCCGTGTTCTCTCTCTAATTTACATCCATCCATCTCCTGCATCTATTCCAGTTTTACTCCACACACACACACCTCTTACTGTCCCAAATTTAGGGTGTCTGAGTACAGTGTTCTTTTTTAGCCTGGGTGGCCCCAGTGGGAATCACATCCCTTTCTGTGGCACCTTTTTCTAAGTTACACAGAGTTTTAATATAGCGTGAAGTTGTTGGGTCACCTGCTTATTTCCGTTTTTTTTTTTTACAGTTAAATCTAATTTTGTGTGATCTCCTTCTTGCTCAAGTGACATGAACGCATAATGAAATTAGTGGTTGTGGTCGTAGCAGAGAAGCAGCACAGCAGGTTATAATTGATCATTTGAAGTCGTGGTTCTGGTCACATCACTGCGACTGATCCCTTTCATATCACATGTAGTAAGCTGCAGTTGGTAACTTTAATGAACATAACTTTTTGTCATATTTGCTCAAGCTGTCACTATATCCTGACAGTAGTACATGAGACAGATAATCTGTGAAAAAATCTGATTCATCTGCCTCCTTTTAGTGCTCCTAATGGCATTTGCAAGATTCCACCGCGCCCCAAGAAAATCAACCAATCAGAGCTGAGCAGACTTTAACGCAGCTGGCAATCACTGCTCGCAACTCCGATCAAACGGTCAAACTAGGCAGCGCTGATCAAATATGAATTAATATTCTGTTACTGTAAAGCCTATTTCTCGCCTCAAATGTTTTCAGAAACATCTTGTAGTGTACTGTTAAGCTGTAAAATGAGAAAGTTTGTGACCCGGCAGCCATGTTGAAAACAGTCGATCCAAAATCAAGACCCGCCCACCAGCCGGAGCAAACTTTCTCATTTTACAGCTTTAACAGTACACTAAAACAGAGATTCTCAAAGTGGGGTCTGGGGACCCCCAGGGGTCCGTGGCACTCTGTCAGGGGATCCACAAAATAATTTGCTATGAATTATAAAAATGTGCTGTATCATTATAAAGTACATATCTCCAGATGGGGACCATTTGTGCCAATAAAACAAGCATACGGTATTGTGTCCATTACCACCACCCACGTTAGCTTTGGGCCAATAGAAACTCATGAATCAGTCACTTCACTCAGGGCACAACAAACCGTTCTCGGTGCTGCTTAGCTTAGCTTATTAGCCAGCTAGCTAGCTGGCGAGCATGGAGAAATAGTCCACATTGTCAAGTGACACCAACCCCAAACTACCTAAATTGAGAAAATATGACGACAGCTATATCGAGCGACAGCGACGGGAGATCGAAATGTGCCATGTGTCTTCAGGTGCTAGCGAACGAAGCCTTGAAGCCGGCCGAGCTAAAGCTACATCTGATAACAAAGCACCCGGAATATCAAGGCAAAACAAAGTGGTGTTAACATGATTCAAATAGAAAAGTGTTTCTGTTTATCACTATCAAACAGGTCTGAAGTATTTAGGGTGAAAAGATTTAGAATACAAATAGTTCCAATGAAATCTAAGAGCAAATAGTCAGCATTATGCTTAAATGGTGTAACGATTGTGAGGAGGTCCTTGGAAATTTTTCTCCGCTTTAAGGGGTCCCTGGCCCCAAAACGTTTGAGAACCCCTCCACTAAAATATGTTTCTGAAAGCATTTGAGGCGAGAAATAGGCATTACAGTAACAGAATCTTAATTCATATTTGATCAGCGCTGCCTAGGTTGACCGTTTGATCGGAGTTTACGAGCTTCAAAAGCAGTGATTGACAAATGCGGAATCTTGCAAATGCCATTAGGAGCACTAAAAGGAGGCAGATGAACCAGATTTTTTCACAGATTATCTGTTTCATGCACTACTGTCATGATATAGTAAAACTTTGAGCAGATATGAAAAAAGTTATTTTTATTAAAGTTACCAACTGCAGCTTTAAGCCAACTGAAAGTGCTAAGATAAGGTTCAGGAAATATTGTGTCCTTGGTTCATTATTGTAACAGTCAATACTGACTTAAAGATGATTGCATATCTGGCAAAGCAGATTGTCAGTATATAAACACACTGTGTGGGAGTCAGGGTTGCAAACTGTAGCTTGTATGTGCAAAGTTGTGTTTTCTTTTTAGTGCATTGTTGAGTTTTCAAAGAGGTCAATATCTCATCTATTCAAGTGGAGTAAAAGCATCGAAATCACTCAAACTCAAACAGAAAGGATGTCTTGGCAGGATAACAGAAAAGACATCCTTGTTACGTGTTGCATCCTCTCCTTCGCTTTCTTTAAAACGCCCACACAAACAATCAATGTGAAAGCTGACATTTCCAACCTCTCCTATAGGAAAACAGTTGCAGATTGAACCAAGTAATTCAACAAAGAGGTTTGCTGGGGCCACGAGAGCAGCTATCACCTGTTTTCATTTGCTTTCGCTCTTGTTGTGCGGCTGAGGTTTTTGTTTTCCTCCTGGCAAGAACGTTACCTATTGTTTCACCGTGATTGTCCGTCTCGCACCTTTCATTCACATCTGTGTGAGACGGCCTATTCAGCGCTGTGTGGAGGGAGTTTTTTTTTTTTTTTTTTACGATTTTGAAATCGTTTTTTTAATGCCAGAATCGATATATTTGCTTCATTTGAGTCTATACAGACGGAGAAGGAAGGTTACCGCTTCTATTGTTGTAGTCTGAGTAACGTGACGTCATTTCAGTATGGAAACACTTTGGGTTTCACACATTGCCAAGAAAAGCAGAGATAGACATGGCTGAATGTATGCTAACTCTGTCATGGACAGGAAACGTTAGCGTATTGTGGTAACGGTCAAGGCAACCGCCACTCTCATCTCCGTGGTCAAATCGGCCGACGCTACAACTGTAGAGCACCCATATACTGACATTTATGTTAAATGCATTCAAACGGCCCCGATGGAGCTGACCGTGGATGGATAAAGAGAACGGAGCTGACTGTAAGAGCTAGTGACGGACTTGGTGAAGTTAGCAGAAGTGTACACGTGTGACTACATCCGGTTTTCAAAATAAGGTGTAAACAAAGGGAACTGTATATACAAAATATCTATATGGAAATAAGATTGATTGGATTATATTCACCAGAAGTATAAAACAATACATGTACCTTATAACTTAAAAAGAAAATACCACTAATGTGTGAGGGAAATGTCTTTAGTCTTTGATTTTTGAATTGCTAGAAAAAAACTTAATAAAAGATGCCTGACATTGACTGATATATTTCACTTCAGGACATGCAAACCAAACATTTTTACTGTATCAATTTAGATATTTTCCAAAGTAAAAGTCCCTAGAAGTGTATGATTCAACTTTTTCCCATGGTCTAGTGTTACAAAAGTTAACAAAAATTGCAATAAATCGTAATATCGAATCACAACACTTGTAAATCGCAATACTTAAAAATCACAATACTGTACATATCGAATCGGCTTCCGAGTATCGTGGTAGTATTGAATCGGGAGATAGGTGTATCGTCCCAGCCCTATCATTTATCTTACGTACTCCTCGCAAATACAATACACGGAGGGGGAAAACAAAATGTGTTAACAGCTGAACCGTGGCATTTTTCATGCAACGAATGACCTCCATGGGAAGCACGACTGACTTCACTTTGTTTCTTGCCTGCTAAGAGAGAGAGAGAGATACAGCAGAGAGCAGGATGTGTCCTTCCAGGATACTGACCACATGTTTCCCCCCACTGCGCCTCGTTGACCACTTTTCCTCTGGAGGATTAGTCCATCTATGTGTGTGTGTATAAAGAAGTTGGCATTGGTTGATGGGTTGCAAGGCAAAGAGCTTCCCCCTGCTTTGTAGAAGTGTGGTTGGTTTCCCTCCCTCACACACACACAAACACAACCATTTTCAATCCACCAGACACACACACACTCACAACCACACAGGCTTCTCTCAGTCTAAAGCAGAGATACATGCTGAGAGACACACAGCGCACATATAAAGCATCTGGCCTCATGCTGTTCGGGTCTGGGAGGAATAGCTAGCAGCAGCACAGCAAGTCTCTCGTAACATTAAAAGCAAAGGCTTCTCTGCAGATTCCTCTGTTATACTCATCACACACACAATCTCCTCTCCTCGACTCCTACTACACATTCATAAACGTCAAAGTGGACAGATCTACTTTGCTGAGGACTCTCTGGGTCTAGTCAGAGCAAAATGATGACAAACCCTTAACATTAAAAAGGTCGACAATATGCCAGAGGCAATGCGTGAACTGCAAGAATGATGACACCGTCTTTGCTTCTCAATAAAAAACTAGACCGAAATCACTCCTTATTCAGTCAAAAAAAGTATAAAAACTGAATTTGTGGCTTGCACACACCCCTGCGGAACATTCGTGCGGGGGGGGTAAATATTCGGACGGACCTCGATTTCAGCGGATTTCTGCCTACAGAAATTGTCATTGTTTGACCAATGAAATCCTTTGTTCCAAGTGATGTCATACCTCCAGGTATAGCTGTAGCTTGCTGCCAAAATATCAATCTTATTGTCTTATTAGCAAAATTCCATTCCAATCTGGTTTCTCAACACCCAAAATCGTATGACAAACAACGCGACGACTACCTCAACAACCAAATAAAGGACAATATACGGCTTGAGATCGCCCAGCAGCTGGGATACAATGAAGATGGTAATGTGGCTCATATGCTCTTGCTAACGTTATATGTTGGTCATGAGCTAGCCACAACAGCTAGCGTCAGCATCAAATTTGGGGTCCAATTAGTTTATGTATTGTGTAGTTAATGTTGTGAGGTTTTTTTTCTTCTTTTTTTTCGTGCGATTAATTCGCATGTCAATCTTTTTTTTCTAACCGTTGTTTTTGTCATGAGTACTTTCACAATAATACAAATATAAGGCAGCGAAAAAGTGACGTTATTTTGTTTTCCAGAAGGAGGTCGAATTTTCTGAGCTTTCACACCGTGAATAAAGGCATCAACCAATCACGTTGTGCGGGACAGGATGAGTTACGCCTATATTTATGAAACAACAACACAGCAAAACTCCGTAGTCTGAACCATGACGGCAAACTTTATTACTCCTTTCAACCTTGACAAAGGCAGCGTGGACCAGATCCACTCCTTCCGTTCTTACCTTTCACAATAAAAGCCCTAGACATATAATATGGTGAGAAACGGCTTTTACGTTACTCCGTTTTGAGTGTCCAAATTCTGAGTGTGGATTTTATGCACTACATAGTGCCCTCAAAAATTACCACAATGGAACAAAAAAAAGCAGTGTCCATCAAATTTCTGCTTACATTCCCAATGCAACACTTCACCTGTCAGTGATCTCAATTTGCTGTTCACTAAGGAGTAATCTACGGAGTATACAGTAAGTAGTGAATGAGTGAATAAGGTCATGTCATTTCAGACACAGCCTCGGCGATTACTTCCCTCATTCAGATTCAGTTCTTTGAACTTTGCCACGCAGACAAGGTTTAAAATGCGTATCAGTGTGTCATGTTGCCATGACAGCCGACATCAGTTAATAAGGCCAAAGAGGAAGTCATTGGCTCATTACTGATCCCCGCGGAGGAGGCTTTTCCTGTTCTGTTTGTTATGTAACTAGGCGATTTATTAAATCACAATTACAACGTACAGATTGCGGAGCTATTTTCCCCTCACTCAGCACTTGTGACTGAGAATTGGGATATGATATGTTTCCCTGTGACTTTTTATGTGGACCAAATCAAATTTTAGTTGAATCACAAATGCCTTAAAGCTAAACCGGGGATGTGTATATTTTCAGTACAGGTGTTCCACTTGCAGCTTGAACTTAAAGGGATAGTTTGGGTGTTTTGAAGTGGGGTTGTATGAGGTACTTATCCATAATCAGTGTATTACCTACAGTAGATGACTGTCGGCACGCCCCCAGTTTGGAGAAACAGACAGGAGTTACCGCATGGAAGCAAAGCAATGTACTGCTGTGGACGGGGCTGGCAGCAAAACGTATTTTAGCCACCTAAAAGAAAGGCCCACCTAAAAAAATCAATGTCAGTTTAAGTTTACGCTATATTTAGAATATATTCACCGGTTTACCTTGCCATGTGACAGCCCTTTCCGACGGGGAACTGAAGAAGTTGTATACATCTATGTTCTCGCCAACTCTGTTGAAAAAAACTGTAATTTTACCTCGCAGAACACAGAGTTGCTGGTTGCTCGATCCGTTAGTTTGTTTGTGCTATTTTGTGACTTTGGTGAATCCTAACCAGGTGGCTAGGTGGCTAAAACATTTTTTGCTGCCGGCCCCGTCCACAGCAGTACATTGCTTTGCTTCCGCGCTGGTTCTCCTGTCTGCTTCTCCAAACTTTTGGCGTGTCGATCGTCATCTACTGTAGGTAATACACTGACTATGAATAAGTACCTCATACAACCCCACTTCAAAACACTCAAACTATCCCTTTAATCTCACATAGTCTTCAAGTCCAGGTAGGTGTGAAGACATTTAAGCACAACTATTAAAAGCAGCGACACAGCCGACTGCTTCAGTAAGTCGGAGGATGAATCAGAGGGTCGACTGAAACCTGCATTTACTCGAAAAGCACACTGATCTCTCTTCCGACTCCTGCGAGCCCGAAGAGCCCGAGGACTGGTTATGCCAAATTAGCAGGAATTGAACCGCTAACCACAGCGGCGTTAAGTGCCCTGCTCTCCCTCCAATTATAAACTCAGAACCTGAAAACATAATATCCACATGTGCGCACATAAACCGCACCGACCCCAGCGTGATTTCTGCGCTAATCAACACCCGACCCCACGCGTGTCAACGGGCAGAAGCGGGGGGGGGGGGCCCCACAAGGCGCCACCATCTTCCTAACTACCTATCATTACCACCTCACCTCCTGGATATTTCCTCACCTCTCTCTCTCTCTCTCGCTCGGCCTCTCCTCCGGCAGTAAAGCAGCCATGCACGGAGGCTGTGTGTTTGATCTCCTCTCCCCATTTGAGGAGTGGTGCTGGCCTGCCTCTTGCTGGGAGATCATGTGGTGAGCGCGGACGTTTGGGAATATCCCACGATGCCGAAAAAGCCATCAAATCATGGCTTCAAAAAAAAAGGGCAGCGGGAATATGAGGCAGGGAGGAAAAAGAGGATGGGTGACCAGGATGTTTAATAAAACGGAGCAATACATGGGGGCAGGAACGGAGAAAGCGTGGTATAAATGTAAGAAATGTAAAAAAAACCCGGAGGTGTGCTTCCTCCTGTTAACCCTCTTCCCCCTCGGCCAACACGACCCAAACGCTCTTCAATGCGGCAGAAAGTAGCGAGCGGATTCTCATCATTTGATTATCCCCAGAGATCCATTTTCCTCCGTCTCTGTTCTCCCACCGCCAGATACCTATACATCCTGTTCTCTAGCCCTCCTCCAACCGCCACCTGTCTTCGTCGCCTCTTCCTCGCACCTCCTCCTCCTCCTCGCTGCCAGAGTCCCTAATGAGGCTCCGTGGGAATGCTCTCTGGCTCCCTCCCTGAAGATAGACCTGTTCGCTTTCTGTTGTTTTCTGAGGAGCTGCTGGAACGGATTGTCTGCCGGCGTGCGTGATACCATATGGCCTAGCCGCCCCGGCATTCATGCAACAAACACACACACTGGCAAGAAAAGGATCTTGCATTTGTGACGCACGTGTTGTTCGAGCTCACGTGCACATGTGTTAATGTAGGAAGGAACATATGTGGGCACTCGACGACGTACACGCACAAGCACACACGTTTAAATAAAGGTAAGGAGTATGGACGGATACATTAGTATCCACCAGGGGCTCAGCCTGTCACTGAAGCATCACCTGTTGTCGATTCTTTGCCATTTAAAACGTGGCGAAGTGAAAGCCTTTTTAAAGAGGGAAGCGTCGTGCTCGATGTTGATTTGTTTAGTGCCCAAACAGCCTGAACATTTCCCGGGGCTGTGCTCAAGGTGTGCTGGCTCGTCACATCTGAGGCTACAGCATCATGTTGGGAAAACACTGCTGCCACTATTGTTCTTTTTTTTTCAAGTTCAAAGGAAAAAGTCTGCTCGTCATGAAAACATGTTTACTCATGTGTTTTATAACTGGAATAAAAGGCGATTGACTGGTCTAAATTAAAGAGAAATTATCAAGAAAAACTGAAAAAACACATTAGTGCCAACCAACCAACAAACTGTGAAATAAGACAACCCAGTCAGTTTTTTGTGGGCTGTCTAGATCAGAAAACATTTGATTCAACGAGCCATTCACATTTGGCTCCTCTTCCTATGTCACATGCAGCCTCATTAGAATATACTGTCCAGAGCTTGAGAACTACCTTTGCAAAAGTGCACCACATTTTTTCACAAGCCAATCAGAGCAGACTGAGCTTTTTAAAAGAGAGAGGCGCTAAAACGGAGCGTTTCAGACAGAAGATGAATACAGTTGTATTCAGACAGACAGTATGATTAAAATAAAGTGTTTTTTGAAAATTAAAGAATGTAAACATGTTTAAGTAGAAAACCAAAAGCGAGCTCAGTTTTAAAGCTAGAATGAAGATACTGATATCATATGAAACTAGAAAACCTAAGGAATCCATTGGTACTAACCATGTCATACGAAGGAGGTTAAAATAATGCTCCAAACTTGCGATAAATTTTGGCGAGGAAAAACTGGCATGGCCATTTTGAAAGTGGTCCCTTGACTTCTCAACACAAGATATGTGAATGAAAATGGGTTCTACTGGTACCCACGAGTCTCCCCTTTACAGACATGCCCACTTTATAATAATCACATGCAGTTTGGGGCAAGTCATAGTCAAGTCAGCACACTGACACACTGACAGCTGTTGTTGCCTGTTGGGCTTCAGTTTGCCATGTTATGATTTGAGCATATTTTTTATGCTAAATGCAGTACCTGTGAGGGTTTCTGGACAATATTTGTCATTGTTTTATGTTGTTAATTGATTTCCAATAATAAATATATACATACATTTGCAGAAAGCAGCATATTTGCCCACTCCCATGTTGATAAGAGTATTAAATACTTCCACAAATCTCCCTTTAAGGTACATTTTGAACAGATAAAAAAATGTGATTAATTTGCAATTAATCGTAATTAACTATGGACAATCATGCGATTAATCACGATTAAATATTTGAATCGATTGACAGCCCTAGAAAAAACAGATACCGCCCAAGCCTATAGCATGTCATACCCCCCTCTCTTCCCCCATTTCCAGTCTCTGTCTCTAAAACTGTCAAATAAAAGGCAAAAATGCCACACAGAGAAAGAAAACAACAAAAAAAAAAAAGTCCTGTCTCATGGTATTATAAACCAGATCTGTGCAGAGTTTATGAATCTGATAAACCTTCGAACTCATGGATCAGTTTCTCAAACTGGACCGGACGGAAGCGACACGCACCACCAACGCAGTCCTTATCGTTGTTTTAACACAAGGCTGCTTCCTGTCTGTTCCAGCACTAAATCTGACACCACATGAATCCATTTTGGGTTGTTTTTACAAAAGGATAAATACATAGGGGATCAGTAAAATACATGTTGACAACCAGCTTACAGCAGGATGTACAGTATCATGATCCAACCGCACCAGAATTCACAAGGTAGAGAGTCGGTACGGCTGCATTCATAACAGAATCTGGCACCGCGCAGACCGACCGCGGAACGACTCGCTGCTGCTGCTGGCGAGGAGCTTAATGAGAAAATATTGGCTCGGCTGTTTCTGAATTGAATGGCAAAGATGTTCTCTCTCTCTCCGACAATATGCTGGTAATTGGATAATAAACTCTAACTTGATGGAGAGTTGAGAACATTGTGGTTTTTCCATCTTTAGCGCAGTAAAGGTCCGAGTCTGATGGGCTTAACGGGCGGTTGTTGAGGATATTGAGTGCATCGTGATGGGTCAGATTCGTTCTCTTTTGCTTGCCCTTCTCTTTCTCTCACGTTCTCCCTCCATCCTCTCCATCTCACCCTTCAGTCTTGCTTTCCCCCCCTCTCCTCTCTGTCTCTGAGTCATGCAGTTAGCAAGCAGACTGTTTTGTCCAGGTCTATTTCTGGATGTCATGCCGTGGAAGAGAAAAATAAGATTAAAAAACAGAGGGAGAGAGAAAGAGGGACACTTCCCCCACGGCTTAAGGATCTAGGAAACTTAAACCGTTTTATTCAAAAAAATGATACTCAGCAAAAAGGACAGTCTGTCACCAATGCGATATAAAACACGCACAGCCTGCCGAAACACACACACACACACACACACACACACACACACACATTAAAAAAAGAGCCATAATACCATAACCATTCCTCATCTCCCACACTCGGCGTCAGGAAGCCACTGACTGCATTATAGCGAGCCCACAGCCGCTCGCGGCTCGATCGATAACTGAACCTGATAACCATTTAACAAATTGATTTTTGAAATGGAGCTTTAAATGGATAAAGGCGGCAGACGCGCGCAGATATGCGATTGAAAATGAAACCATGCGAGCTTTATGTTTCATACTCGGTGCAATTTAACCAAGCAGGGTTTTTCTCTCATCTCGTAATCATTCTCCTACGTTTTCCACCTCGCTCTGATAATCCCAAACTTTTTTGGGTAACCCGTCCAATTATTACCGCTTCTGTGACGCATGAAGTTTTGAAGTTTTCACACTTTTTTTTGTCAGTTGAAAACGTCAGAAATGCAGCATGTAGAGAACATTTTTTTCTGATGGAGTTATGTTCTGTATTCGGGGAGACAATTTATTCCTTTCATTGGCGCTGATGGAAGCACACCTCATTTTCATTCCAGTTTTTGTGACATTTAAAAGGTGTGCTTGAAAACTCACTTGACAGTTTGATAGAAAGGCAAAAGGAGCACAAAAAAGAGAATTGCTGAATAAAATTTAGGCAATTTAGAAAAAGATGTCATAAGTTCATTAGTCAGACTTTCAAAAGCACAAATCCTTCGAGCCTCTAAAACTGCTTGAGGCGACGAGGTTCATCAGGGAGGTGGTCATATTGCAGAAGCAGATGTGAGAAACCACTGGATCGCTCGCTTTCAACATGAATTCCATTTTTCCCCTCTCATTCTTTGTTTTTAACCTTGGAAACCTAACTCCGCCCGTCCTCCCTTTGATAAATGTTATCTGCTTTGGACTCAGTTAAATTAGAAAGTAGCGGCAAGCACGACTCCAAATCTTGAACAGTATCGGGTAGGGCTGGGACGATTCACCTATCTCCTGATTCAATACTATCACAATACTTGGGTGCCGATTCAATATGTATTGCGATTTTTAAGTATTGCGATTCAATATTACGATTTATTGTGATTCTTGTTAACTTTTTTAACACTAGACCATGGGAAAAAAGTTGAATCATACACTGCTAGGGACTTTTACTTTGGAAAATATCTAAATTAATACAGTAAATATGTTTGATATTTTCAGCATGTATGTAGTCAGAGATGTCCTGAAGTCAAATGTATCAGTCATTTACAGGAATTATTTATTAAATTTTTTTCCAGCAATCCAAAAATCAAAGAATCAAGACATTTCCCCCACAAATTAGTGATATTTTCTTTTTAATTTATAAGAGACATGTAATGTTTTATACTTCTGGTGAATATAATCCAATCAATCTTATTTCCATATATGTATTTTGTGTATACAGTTCCCTTTGTTAACCCCCCTATTTTGAAAATCAGACGTAGTCACGCGTATATACTACCGCTAACTTCGCCAAGTCCGTTGCTAGCTCTCCCGTCAGCTCCGTTCTCTTTATTCATTCATGATCAGCTCCATCGGAGCCGTTTGAATGCATTTAACATAAATGTCAGTATAATGGTGCTCTACAGTTGTAGCATCGGCCGATTTGACCACAGAGATGAGAGTCACGGCTGGCTTGACGGCAAGTTACGATACGATAATGTTTCCTGTCCATGACAAAGTTAGCATGCAGCTTTAGCTCTGCTTTTCCTGGCAATGAAAAAAAAAAAAAAGTGTTTCCATACTTTACTGTATGTGTAGTGTTTACCACTTTGGATTTAACATGTGAGGGTGCAGGTCGTATCCACGCGGAACCTCCGCCGTTTTCTACTTTTTCGTTTTGGCTGGCTGCGGCTGGCTGCTGTTTGTTTTGTTTGAAAGATACGGAACAGATACGACGTCACGTGACGTTGACGTTTCTTAGTTTATTCTGGTCTTTTTGCTCCGAATAAACTAAGAAAAACCCTTTATCTGTGAGTGCCGGTGATTTGTTTCATGTGCTTTGGACTCAACAGAAACTGTGGAACAAGAAAAGAGGAGTCATCCCCTCCCTCGTGGATCATAACAAAACGCTCCATAATCATCATTCCTCCCATTAGATCACTCCTGGCTGAGATATTCCACTGTCTATTTCACTCTTCTTACAGGTCACTGAGTTCCCCTTCCTCCTTTGCCAAAGAGGTCAAGGTAAGTTCAGTCGTGTGATCCTATGGGGAGTAATCCCTCACTGGCTGGCCTTTGCGTTCATTTGAAACCACCAAGGTGTGTCTGTGTGTGACTCTTGATTCTACATGGAAACCTGAAGAGGGGCGGGGTGGCGGGGTGGCGGGGGGGGGGATAAAAGAAAAAAAAAGTGCAGGATGTGTTCTCTCCTGGATAAACGGCAGCAACGGCAGCATTTTTCTGCAGTTCCCCGCGGATCAGCCCAAAGCCCAAGAATGTGACTTCTCATACGACGGCCGAGCTGAGCTCTGAGCTTTGATCTCTGACTGAAGAGAAAGTCGGATTTTCCGGCACAGTGAGTGACGGGCCGGCGAAAAGTTTTTGGGAATGGGGAAAAAAAGCCGGGCGGTTGCTAAGGCAAAAGAGATTGTGTGTGTGCGGGAGAAAAGGAACAAGGAAAGGAGGAGGGGGGAGGGAATGGTACTGCACATTCTCATTTTTCAACTCCCGACTTTCACCCTCCCCCTCCTCAACCCTAAGTCATTTCTTTCTTGGCAACTGCCGGCTAAAAAGCTTTTCTCAATGAGAGACAGAGGGGATGCGAAGGGCTAAGACTCGTCTGTAGTCTCTCTGGGGGCTTTTGCAGGAAGCACTGTACCAGAGACGGAAGGAGATAGATTCCCGGACAAGCGGGGAACAATGGCGGTGACATGGCATAACTAATCGATATGAGAAAGCTCCAACTTGGTGGACGGGGGTCGGGGCTCTTGATGTGGCAAGGCCCCGTCTCTCCCGAGCCTGTTCCCCTCTTCCTCCTCTCCGGTCCCGCCATCCCCTCCACACCCTTCATTTCCTTTCTCAACGTACATCCTTTGAAATGCTAAACAATCGGGGCGAAGAAGTCCACACCTCGGCTTTCCCCTCGAGACGCCGAGCTAATTTTCCCCCTGGCACCGCGCTCGGTTCGCCCAGGCCTCTTCCCTCCCAGGAAGCTGGCGTTGATGGACGGATAGGAGCCGGAAAACCAGCAGATTAGGGCAGCAAAAAGAAATAAATTGGGTTTTCAATCATTGTTAATAGCAGAAGACTGGCAGCTTGGCATAACTAAAACATTTGCTTTCATTTACCAAGGACTCATTTATCTTCACCCCAATTAGAAGATGATGCAGTTAATTTGCACATGAAACGATGCAGAATCTTATGCCTGAATATAAACTGTAGATCTCACTGATTGACTCGGTCTGGTCCAACTGAAGCCGGTCTACATGTTGAACCTTTTTCTATACTTTTAATGTGTTTCTATGTGCTGTTCCTGCATGTTTCACCTACAAATCAATTTTCCATTACAGGACAATTACTACTGATCTGAGCAGACTTGAAAGTATGTCATTATGTTATTGAAACTAAAACATTCCCCTTCAGACATTGAAATGATCTCATCTAGTGATTATGTTCGCTGTGTTGTACTTTCCCAGCCGTAGTTACACTAAATATTTTAAGGTAGATGATCCTGTAAAGCAGTTAATCTTTCACCCATTAACTGTCGCCATTTTCACCATAGTTGTGTCTACAAATCGGGTAGTGTTACTGTGTTACTGGGTGATTCCCATGCTTCTCGGGATTCTCAGCATAGAGCAATCTCCTCAGTAATTTCTGGCTTTGCTGTGAAATATTTAAGAACCACGACTCCTTTCATGTTTCCATGGGCAACGTATCCTCATATAACGGTTCGTATGATATCTTACGAAAAGTTATTCCTCATTTGTCGTGCGTTTTCTTAATGTCCTTCACAGGAAACAACTTTGTTAGGTTTAGGCAACAAAGCTACTTAGTTAAGTTTAGGAAAAGATCAACTTAGTTAGGTTTAGGCAACAAAACAAAGGATTGACTTGGTTAGGTGTAGGCAACACAACTACTTGGTTAGGTTTAGGCAACAAAACTACTTGCTTAGGTTTAGGAAAGAGTCGACTTGGTTAGGTGTAGGCAACAAAACTACTCGGTTAGGTTTAGGCAACAAAACTACTTGCTTAGGTTTAGGAAAGAGTCTACTCGGTTAGGTTTAAGGAACAAAACTACTAGGTTGGGTTTAGGCAAGAAAACTACTTGCTTAGGTTTAGGCAAGGGTTAGGGGTTAGGGTAGCCCTAACCCTTCCTTGGGGAACGTTTTTCCCCAGCTCACCAATTTATGCCACTATTTTTTTTTTCCTTTTCCAGAACACCAGTAATCATTTTAAAAGCTCTGCCTGAGTTTTGGTTCCTGGGTCGTAGTTACTGCACCCCAAAAAGTTCCTGCTCCTGATAAAGTATTTTCCAATGAATCTGCAATGTAAACGTTTCCAACTGTGTTAAACTTGTGCAGCATTCATTCAGAGTTTATTATATTTAAAAGACAGTTGCGTAGCCGCCTTCCTAACTAGTCTGAAAACAAGCAAGATAAAGAGAAAGTGTGGGCGAGTGAGATAAACAAAACTCAACCTTAATGTTATTTGCTAATTGCCTCGTTATGGTTACATACAAAAAGAGAAAAACAACCACACAAAACACTCTGAAAATCATCGCTATAGAGACAAGCGTCTCTTCTTGTCTCTTTGGCCTGTCTACTTCTCAGCAATGATTCAATTAAAGCAGTTTGTTGTCTTCTGATGTGCGTCGTCAAACCGAGCTTTTTAAACCCGTCTCTGAAGTTCTTGATGGGGTGGAAACAAATACAGAAATGTACTAAAGTTCCTGAGACTGTTTGGCCAAAAAATGCCAAATAATTTCCTCACAAAGCTGCATTTCCTCTTTACAAATCCCCCTTGGAAATGTTAAAAGACTAAGATGTATTACATCTCGAGGCCACGATGCATGGTTGACATTTAAGGATGATACAGAGGGGTTATTATACCAACGATTACAGCCAACAGCGCTTGAACTTGGTACTTGTGTTCCTTTTTGTTCCATGTTGTGAAGCTCTATCCTTGCTGAAGGCAGTAGTGCTGTTCTTCATTACCCAACAACTCCGCTCATATATCACGGCCTTCACATCAACACTGCTCTTCTGAGAAAACTTTAATTAATATGGGCAGAGCAGGGGCGTCTGGTTCGAATCAAAAAAAAAACACCCCAGAGACAGAAAATATGATGTTAAATGAGGTCCGGGCGACGCCGAGGTTAGCGCCGCTGACCACATTGGCTAAAACAGCTGTTGGCCTGTGTGCTGTGTTGTGGTTTTACACAAACACTGTCACACGAGCGTACATATACATACACATTTATACACACACACACACACACACACACAGAGCCCGCCTGTGTCTGTGTTTCGGTCAGGAGCAGAGCGAGCCTCTGTGGTCTGTAACACACATGCTCTCTGTTTATGTTGAGCTCGCGGGCCTCCTGTGGTCTGCCTCGCTCCGGCCTGAAACAATCTGGCGTCCCTGCCAGCACACCAACACTCTCACGTCTTTTCCCCGTCACATCACTCCAAAATACTTCTTTAGCTCTTCACTTTTAAATCTCACCTCATTTTCTCCCAAGTTTCAATATATTGATTCTACTCTAAAACTATGTTCTCTTTGTGTTTGGGCTTCAGACACAGAGATAACCACGCTTTTGGTTATGCCCGGCGTCATGGGCTCACGGTGTGTGCGTCCTTCTCGCCTCGATTTATTTCTCTTTCTTGCCTCAACCCACTTTCTCACCCTGTTAATCTCTCCTTTCCACAATCTCCCTGTCTGCCTCCCAACTCTCTGTCTGGGAGCGTCTCATTTTGCGAGTCTATTGTTGGAAGCCAGTGAGTTTACGGGGGGAGCCGGGCGGCCTGGAAACACAAGCGGGGGTCAGCGCGGTCGCAGCCGAGCGTGACGGATACAATAACCCCTGCAGCGGAAGCGCCCATGTGCTAAATTACTGCCACAAATGTTCTTCCATAGGGCCGCGGCAGGACCATCAGAGCCACTCAGCTATCTCGAAGCCCTGACGCACTTTCCTCTTCGCCGTTACATAATTGCGCACTGACCAGGTGCGTCCAACAAGTCAAGCTCCACTTAAAAAGGTGGGATGAGGTTGATAGGAGGAGAATATAGGGGAGAGGAAGGATTTAGACTGCCGGTATACTCCGAAAGAAAACAAATTCGGTGTGTGACTATGGCTGCAAGCGAATCCCAGTATAAACATGGTGTCACTAGGTCAGTTTTTCTTGCGAGATATGAATACTAAAACTAGTACAACTCTCTAAAAGTACACTCAAAATGCCCCACTTGTAAGCAATGACTCAACTTTATTGAAAGGATACAAGCAATAGTGTATTAGGGAGTTCTAAAGGGAATGCGTCACTCCTGTTTATTGCAAAAAGAAGAATATTAAAGGGGACATATGCTTATTTTCAGGTTTATACTTGTATTTGAGGTTTCTACTAGAACATGTTTACATGTTTTAATGTTCAAAAAGCACATTATTTTTCTCACACTTAACCCTCTGTCTGAAACGCTCCGTTTTAGCACCCGTCTCTTTAAGACCAACTCCCGAAAAAGTCCAGTCTGCTCTGATTGGCTTGAGAGAAAAATATGGCGCACCTTTGCAAAGGTAGTTCTCAAGTCTCAAGTCGTACATCCACACTAATACGTTTTCGTTTTAAAACGCATCATTTTTGCTACGTTTATGCCTAGCGTCCACACTACTTCGGCGTTTTAGAACCCCTAAAACAGAGATGTTCCAAAACGCTGCTGATGCCGTTTTAGTTTGAGAACTCCGGGGTTGGGTTTTAGTCTGGACGACAGCTTGTGACTATGGCGCTGTAAGAAAATGCCAATATAAACATGATGTCGCTAGGTCAGTTTTTCTTGCAAGATATATATACTAAAACTAGTAACTCTATAAAAAGTACACTCAAAATACACAACTTGTAAGCAACTTTATTGAAAGGATACAAGCAATACTATTAGGGAGTTCTAAAGGGAAATATGTCACTCCTTTTTGGTTGCAAAAAGAAGAACATTAAAGAGGACCTATTATGCTTTTTCCCCTTTCATTGAGTGTGTTAGATAGTTTTTTGCGCATGTAAAATGTCTGTAAAGTTACAAAGCCCAAAGTCCACGCCAAAGGGAGTTACTCTCCCCCACAGAAACACTGCTCCTGAACTGCCTGAAATGCCTTGCTTGAATTCCCGCCTTTTCTTCCGTAAAATGGTGATGTCACCAAGTAACACATTTGCATAATACCTGCCTAGCGGCTAGTTTGGCACGCCCTCAAACAAAGCTAGTCAGAGCGGAGCTGGGGCGCAGTCCGAAGAGTTTGAGCCAGCTGACCAATCAGAGCAGACGTGTTTTTTGAACATTAAAGCAGCAGAAACCCAAAATACAAGTGTGCACCTGAAAATAAGAATAATAGGTCCCCTTTTACACCTTTAGTAATGCTTTTAACAAGCTTAAAGTCAACAACTATACTATTTTTAGCATATTTTAGCAGTGTGATATAATTCTATGGTTTTTCAGGGACTTGTATAGAACTACAGACACTAACCCAGGTCAGTGACGGGGTTAACTTGTGTCTATTTTACCGCACTTAACCACAGGACATGCGTGAGAAAGTGCTCCAAACATTAAGCCTTTTGTTTAGAAGAAAAGACCATCAGTCGCTTCTCCTTTGGCGTTTCCCCTCATCATTCTGTGACGACAAACTCGTTCACCTTCCTGCCGGCAGCCACAACACCTATTGTTTGCAAGGACCGGCCACTTCACACTTCCCATTGCCAGCTCTGCAAAGCCATCCATTCAGCTGCTGTGTGGAGGAACTTAAACCGCACCCATATCTCAATCACAATCACAGTGGCTGGAAAAGACATACGACTGCCAGTGTCACATATCTTGTGGACATCTCACACAAAAATTAAAATGATATGGGTTTCTGAAGCTGGGATCTATTTTTAAATGGAATAATTATGGCTAATGTTATAAGTTGCAGTGAAACGTGGCACGGAAAAGGAGGAGGACGAAACATAAGGCTGGCATCGAGGCGTGTGTTGGTGCTTCTTAACAGCTAAATTGCCTTTAAATGTGACAATTAAAAAGTTACAATGGCCCTCCACAGAGTCTGATGGGAAAATCACTGATTCAGTATTCAGAGCATCGTGGGACATTTAAAGTCTTTAATGCCATGGAAGGATTTAGTAGAGGCTGCTGCTAACATTGAAAGAAATTATTACTGATACTGGTGTTTAATTTCAAATCCACCAATGGAAAAAAGAAGCAAAAGCCAAAAGAAGTAGGGCTGCAACTAACGACTTCCTTTTCTACTATGTTTTCCTTATTGATTAAAGCAGCAGTAGGTAGGATGGGAGGAAATATGATTAAAAAAAGTAATTTTTATAAAACGGCCACTCTATCCTGACAGAAGTGCATGAGACAGGTAATCTGAAAAAAATCATGTGCCCCTGTGTCCTCCGGTGCTCCTAATGGCAAGATTTCAAAGACCGGAGGAGAACAACCAATCAGAGCCGAGCCTTACTGTTTCTGAGTAGCTGTCACACACTCACAAACTCCGATCAAATAGTCAAACTAGGCAGCGCTGATCAAATATAAATCAATATTCTGTTACTGTAATGCCTATTTCTTGCATAAAATGTTTTCATAAACATATTTTAGTGTACAGTTTAGCTGTAAAATAAGAAAGTTTGTAATCCGGCAGCCACGTTGAGATCAGTTGAGGAAATACCAACCACCGCCCACCAGCCAGAGCAAACTTTCTCATTTTACAGCTAAACAGTACACTACAAGATGTTTCTGAAAACATTTGAGGCGAGAAATAGGCATTACAGTAACAGAATATTAATTCATATTTGATCAGCGCTGCCTAGTTTGACCGTTTGATCGGAGTTCGCGAGTGATTGACAGCTGCCTCCACTGAACGAACAGCCAATAGGAACGCCCTCTCTCTAAAATGACTGTGATTGGCCAAAGTCACGGGTTAGATTTTCTAAACCCTGAAAACAGAGCCATGAGGAGATGCAAAGGTCTAGTTATCTCTCAGAACACTTGAATTACAATATGCTGAAAGGTTATTGTGGAATTTTTGTCCAATGATGCCAAAAACATTTTGCTAACTGCCGCTTTAATCTGGCAATTTTTTTTCTCGATTAATAATTTGGTCTCTAAATTATCTGAAAATAGTCCATCAAAAATGTCTTATTTTGTCTGACCAAGAGTCCAAAACCCATTGATGTTCTGTTTATAATAATTTAAGACATGATGAAAGGCACGTTGTTACCCTTTTATGCTCTTAGTGACCACTGATATGTGCAATTGCTTACTGCCATATTGATTCATAAACGGTCGATGTGCTCCTGCCTTTGATTGGCTATTAACTGATCCATTAACATAATGTATTCAGATCCTGTTATGGCAGGAGCTTGTTTGCCATGATGAAACTTTCTTGAAAAAGAAAACACTCTCTGATGAGACGGGAAGTGCTTCCTAACAACGGGGGACTAAACGTGATTTGATCGCATACAGAAAGGTCTCATGTACAGTTAAGAGGATCTTTCACATTCACACGGTTCAGTGAGCAAACATGTAAGCGGGCTCAGAGATCCCCGCTGCATTTTGTCACTTAAGACCTGAGCATCATCATGGCAGCAAATAACAGCGTGAATTACCATGCAGTAATGAGAAATGTCACTATGACTGAGAAGAGAAGAAAAGGAGCATCCAATGAGGAGCTATAAAAGCAACACACCTCTAAACGGTGGTGGGTGGCAGCCTGTATTTCAGCAGCAGTAACAGTGTCCAGCTGAGCTTGGCACAGCAGACAGGCTTATTCACTTGCAACCCAGATTTTCCAGTCTCTCCGTCCATGTTTATTTTGCGTGTCTGCACATGTGCATCCATCCATGGCAGTAACACACTGATAAGGAGTGACAGCCTGACACATGTGGCCTTGATAAGGTTATGTTGGGTAATGTTATCTGACAATCGTTAACTAGACAGCGCGGTTACTACAAAAGGCTAATCTGAAGAGGAGGACACACTTAAGGGTCTGATCAGAAGGTAAAAATACAGTCAATTTATGAGGTTAAATGAAGAAAAAATATGTGGAAAAAACAACATTTTTGTGGATTCTAAAAAGCAAACAAGCAGAACCCGAATCTGTAAATGCACTGTGACATAATCATGACGTCGACACTAAAAGGGTCTAAAGGGAAAGACAGGAACACAAGCTTAAGAGATTTTAATGTTTTGTTCTACAACATAAAATACACCAATAAATACTCCACTCATGAACTTTGAAGCCTTAATGTGTCTTAGAAAAGGCGGTTGCTAACAAGTGGCTAAATGAGACTACTAAACGTCATCATACTGACCGTGGTGTAGTTCATTTATAGCCCAACGCTTTTTACTTCTGGCGATTGCATTCACGTTTTTAAAATCATAAAAGTGGTGTTCATTTGTGGAGATTACCTTGCTGAACAAAACGCGTAAGTATCATAAACGTGTGTTTGCCACAGAGCTTATTTTCTGCAATAATCCAAAACCCAATGGAAAAATCCCATTGGCTTTTTGTCAGGGGAACCAGGGTGATGCTAACTTCCTGGTTGGCCTAAAAAAATATGTCATCCCTGGAGCACTCTATGCTAATGAGGTTGGCTGACGTAACATGATTTTTTTTTTTGTCAGGAAGTTTGTTTAAAACATTTGAACACTGCAATATCGAAAAACAGAACAACGTAGATTCTCTGAGAAGCCAAGACTAAAGAGGGCAGTTTTAAAAAAAAATAATTAAAGAAGCATGAGCAGACGTTCTTTAAAATGAAATTTCAAGTAAATAGAAACACTATGAAAGGAGTTATGTGTTAGTTTGTGAGTAAAAAGAAGCAAGCGGTGTAGTCACACACTGGTGGAAGTGGTTAAATGAGCAAACTCCCAACATGTAATGAAGATGATTGCAGCCTTTTCTCTTCTGTGACCGTTCTATGGACTTTCAGAGGGCAGCGTGCCCAGAGCATGGACTCTGATCACAGCTGCTCAGAGCTGTTTGTAAGGTATCCGTGCACCAGTAATCCTACACAAGGGAGGGACTGTTTATGTTACATGAGTCAGATGTGTCTTCCATCAGTTCAGACACAGAAAAAATCTACAAGAAGCTGCATAGAATGTGTTGCAACTTCTGCTCCACAGTAATAGTTATATTAGTTCTATTAAAAACGCCTGACACCAGAGCTGCTGCAGAGGGAGACGTCTTTATCACCAACATCAACGAGGGGAAACAGACTCTGATCAAACTCTGGAGATATTGAAGATATCCAAGTTTTACAGATCAAGTTCATACAATAGATGTAATGAGAAAAGGAGATTCTTAAGATTTCCCTCTGTCGCTGGAGATTTCCTGATTTATTTAGGGAGATTTAAAATGGAAAACGCACAGCAGATCTGGCAGCGATGATGAAGCTACAGCGCACTCAGTAATGACAGAGCTCTTTAGATCTACTTGCCTCGGCCGTCCCAAAAGATACGGCAGCTGGGAAATGCAGAGCAACGCATCTATTTTTTTTCGGGAGATGTAGTCCGTCTGTTCCCGTTCCCAAAAAAACCTCCCCTGTGTCGTCCTCTAAAAAGCTTATCAGCATCCAGAGATGCCGCCGGCTTTGAGGCACATTTGGTCGCGCTTCATACTCCACATTAAATGCAATTTATTGAATAATGAATCTCCTCTGCTCCTCAGACCGTGTGAATTCAGTAAAATTCACTCAGCATTCGCTCCCCCCCCCAAAAAAACAGGCCTTCAAGGTCATTCTCTGATCCTGGATGAAATTCAAATGGAATTTTCTCCACGTCAAAAGCAGGAGCGCGGGAAGTCAGATGCCTCCGTGCTGTTCGGTGAAAATATTGGTGAAATCCCCGGGCTGCTACGAGGCTATGCCACGCCATACGGCTTGCACGGGTATGTGGACACGCTACTTAATATGAAGAGCAAAAAAAAAATACATGAATAAAAACTCCTCTTGCTGATACATAATTCATGTTTTGTAGCTTCTGGGGGTTCCACATGAGTGGACACAGTTAGAGTTAGCACCGGGTTTTGGCCAAACAAGATGCTGCTGAGTATGCGTGTGTGTGGACGGGGAGGAAGAAGCTGCAGGCGGGAGGTTTTGCCTGATGGCTTAAAAAGAAGAACATTCACTGAGGAAAGCAGGGGAAAAAAGTGGGAATGGAAGGAAGCGCTACTGAATCAGCAATACCTTGCTAAAGGGAATGAGCATGCACAAATGCAGACGTAGATGCACAATTGAACACACACGCACACACAGCTCAGACTGCAGTGTAAACGTAACACATACTTGTCTGGATTTCTGTCTGTCCCCTCGTCGGCCACAGTGCAAACACTTTGCAGATGCTCAGACAGAAAAGCAATCCTCCACAGTCCAGGCCAAAGACAAAACACACACACACACTACAGGGTTCGTACACATTTTCCATTTCAAAATACCATACTTTTCCCAGACTCAAATTTCCAGTCTTCTTTTGCTTCTTTTATGTGTAAGTTAACATCAGGCTTGACTTAAACATTGTTTTCTTAACTTTGTAAAACCAAATGTAACAAATATATTTTTTTTTTCATTTTATTTATACATATTGAATTTTTATATATTAATAAAATAATAAATCGTACACCAGCAACTTGGTAAAAAAAAATCTTCAAAATTAACAGGAATTACAATTCAAGTGTAAACCTTTTTAATGAAGAAAAGCATAGGTCAAAATTTAAACTGGAATTACAATTCCAGTATATAATGTATATAGTATATAAACATAGAATAGAAGTGAATAGATTGGATCCATTGTCACCGATACCCAGCTATTTGAGACAGTATCGGCCTGATATCCGATCCAGTATCAATATCGGTGCATCCCTAGTTCAGTCTACAGTCCTACACAGAAAGTTGGACGACGTTCCACTGTCACACATCTTGCACTTGGAACAACGCCTCTAGGTGAAAAACAATTATGCCGCCCCTCTATTAGCAACAGGGACAAACTGGGACAGAAATCCATGCCAAGACTTTGAGACGGAGAGGCATTTTATGCGAGTGTCCATAAGGCGTGGGCCGAAAGATTTGAGGCAGTGATATGAATACTACTACAGTTTTTACTCCTCAGTTTGTATCAGCATGTCGCAACTGCACTGAATCAAAACAAGACCGGCCAGGCGAGCTGAGGTGAGCTGGAACACTAGTCACAGGTCGTCACGTTCACGATGAAAATGACTGAGCCAATCAGATTTCAGCAAAAACGTCCCAGCAGTCTGACAGGCAGCGTTCTGCTCTGTGCTGTCAGCCTGCAGTTACTGCTATTGGTTGCTTTTATTATTATGTTATTATTATTATTTTGCTCATAATGAATAGGTGGCCCACATTTCGCCCTCTTGCCAAAGTGCCGCCCTAGGAAAGTGCCTAGTTCGCCTATATGGACGCGCCGGCCCTGGTTGTGACGTACAGGCGTAGAGGCAGCTCTGCGTAAGAGTGTGCGTCCAGTTGCACGCCATAGCCTATTACTTAGCTTGCTTTCGACGACATCAAGACATACTTCACACAGTGGTAAACATTTTGGCTGCACTGGCAGCTCCACACGTCATGAAAAACACTCTGCTTGTATGATCAATTTATTTTTAGAAATTCTGAATTTTATATTTTAGAAAACAGAATAGGGGCAATAGTCTGGAAACAGAAATGTTTTTCCATACTCTTTTTTTTCCCATACTCTTTTTTTCCCCATACTTTATCCAGACCTGGAATTTACTAAAATCAAATTCCATACTTTTCCATACTGCATTTCAGGAACCCTGACACTATAACAGAAGCGTGAAGCAATAAATAGCAGGTATATTCAGACATTAGCTCATGCCTTCCTTAAGCTCCTGAGAAAAAAAGTCCCAGCAGGATATAAGTGTGTGTTTATAGATAGTAAGCTATGTAGCTGTGAGCAAATAGTCCCTCCAGTCACCAGACACCCCACAAACTCCAGACTGGGCCCACTAGCAAATAGAAGAGCTTCCTCTTACACACACATCTGTGTCTGGGGAACCTGAGGAGAATTTGACCTCTTACCTCAATATAGAAGCAATGATTACTGGAAATACTTTGAGCGCATCGCACAGTGGGCACGGCTGCTGATTAAACGCGCCCTCAAAATCTTGGGGCATCTTCTACAGATGTCACGCATGTACGAGGGGTGAAAAAGTGAAGTATTTTAAATTCATACACTGGCACAAACAAGCAGACATATAATGAGGAAAACAGGCCTTTTGGACTACATCTTAAATTAATTGAATCGTGTCTGGTTGAAAGTGCCAGGAAGTAGATTGTGATGAAAGGAGATAGGTACACTCCATACCCTGACAATCTGCCAACGTACCATAAACCCTGGTTGATCCAGAGCGCCGGAAAGTCTCAGATTGAGTTTCTTTTCATCCAGGTGATGCGGAGGCAGAACACTCGCCCCCATCCTCTGCAGACTTCTGGGTTCAAATCCAAAGTAGTGAATGCTCCAACAAACACAATTACTGCTGTTTTTGTAAGCAGGAAGCCAGTGAAAGAAGGCTTTATCATTACTTGCCTTCTTAAAGGGCAGGTCCATTATTTTATTTTTTTTAGGTTTTATATATCATTCTGTAGCTTCCCAGTGGTGTTCCTTATGTGTTCAAATCTAAACATCCACATTTTGGTCGAAGTACATATGTTTTAGCGTCAAAATGCTATTTTCCCCAAGCCCTTTTAAGAACTTTTACTCACGTGACCTGACGTAGGTTTCTGCATGATGACACTGCTTCATATACAGCATATACAGTATACATCCTTATGGTCAGTGTATTACCTACAGTAACTTAGATGGCCGTCAGAATTAACCCTTTCTGTTAATTCCAAACTCAGCACAGCTAACTTTCACTCCACTAGCGTTAGCGTTCACATTATTCATAATCGAATTGATTAGCTTACTTTGGTACCCTACGTCACTGCTTTTTGCTAATGTCTGAGTGGGCGTTTCCATTTTTTTAAAAAACGGAAAAGAACACAAAGGGAACCGCCCTTTAAAGCAGGCAAATCTGGCTAAAGCTCAAATGATACTCTCTGCATTTGTATTTGTATAGCCGGGGGTAATGTAAACACCAAATGCATTCCTACATTTGCAGTTGGTACAGGAAGTCTTAAACTGATGGCCTCTCAACACCTCTAACAAAGCAGTAGGATTAGAGTCAAGTGCATTTCAACTGCAGCTGATGATGAATATTGTTAATTGAGGCAAGTTCCCTGATTTTGCCACTCAGATCCAAAATTTAACTGTCACATCCATCTTGAACTTGTGTTGCTCCCGCTGGCTTGACATGTCTGTCATCAGTGACAAAACACATCCTTACAAACGCTATCTGTTACAATCTTGCTATAGGATCCGCATGATGCAAAAGCCGAAGCATCTAAAACTTCTCCTCGCTCCGCTCACCTGTCTCACTTCAGACAGCCAGAGAGCGCCGTGTCTAGCGAGCGAGCTGCAAAAGGCAAACAAGATGCAGACGCTTTGAAAACAAAGTGCTGCTGTCGTGTCACGACTTTCTGGGGAAATAAACACTTCAATTCACCCCCACAAAAGAAAACACACCCCGTCGAGCTGCTAAGCAAAGCGCTACACATCTTCCATCTTTTATCCCTCCCCCTTGTCTTTCTACCCGTTTTTGGGGGGGGGGTTGATTTTATGACAGGGATGCGGTTGGATAAGACACCACCAGTTAGGATGCAGCAGGGTGAAAATTAAGCCACTGAAATGGGAAAAGCGTCCCAACGGCACGGCAATAAAGACACAGAAAGCGCATGGAAAAAGAAGCAGAATACCAGCTTACAAGAATATATATCTGACGCTGTGGAAAGATGCCATCCAACCACTGAATCTCTGTGGAAATGACTCATACGACAAGAAATGTCCTTATTGCTAAAATTGGTTCCATCAGTGACGCAATGAGATTGTACAGAAGGCCAGGGTCATGAGAAGTAATGCTGGCAAGCTTTTTCAGGACACTTTCCACATGTATGCAGAATTTAATAGTTGTGTATGTGGATTTTTTTAGGCTGTGGGAGTTGGGAACAGCAAGGAGAAGAAAAGCCAGGAAGAAAACTGAAGAGAAGGCGAGTGGGCGTTCATTTTAAATATCCAGCATTACCACCAGCAGCTGCACTTTGTCCTGCATCGCCTCCCAAAAACAAGCCTTCTACTTAATCTGAAAAGGAGGCCCCCATCAAGCTCATGAATAAACACCACCAAACAAACGTGTCAAGGAAACTGGGAAGAAACGGCGACAAAACCAAAATGATTCTTTGCTTCCTCTCCGGTCAATCATACACCCACGCTCTGGGCATACTGAGACTCTCCTTGGTGAGACCAGATGCCTTCTTCCCTTGGAACCAACTCCTCCACCACCTCCTCCTCCTCCTCCTCCTCCTCCTTCCCAGTTAGATTTGGCTTAGCCGCTGATCCGTGAAGTGCCGTGGAATCTGCCAAACCGGTGCATGCCTGTCGGTGGCTGGAGCTGTGAGAGCAGCCATTGTCGCCGTGGCATCAAAAGGAAAGAGGTGCACGAGGAAGAGAGGCCACAGCAGTATAGGAGGTTGATGGAGAGGGGGTAAAACACGAGGGAGCAAAAAAAGGGGACCATAAGGGGAGGCTGAGATGTAAACAAGGCACAAGCGTTGCCTCTGGAAAGAGAGCAAACTTTAGCACAATTCGGATCCGAAAGTCACACAACAACACAAACAAACTAACCGATCGAGGCAGCGGTACACCAGCAACTCCCATGTTCTGCGAGGTAAAAGTACTGTTTTTGTCAATGGAGTCTGGTGGCTTTGATAAGAGCGCGATATAACGGCTTCAGCTACCCGTCGAAAAGTGCAGTCTAATGGCAAGGTAAACCTGTGAAAATATTCTAAATATAGCGTTCCTCACTCCTTCAATTACCGTTACCGCGAGCACAACAAGCATTCGGACCAGCCATTGTTGCCCCTGTATCAAAAGGAACAAGGTGCTGAGGAAGAGAGGCTGCAGCAGCGTAGGAGAGTCAGAACACGAGGGAGCAAAAAGGGGACCATATAGGGAGGCTGCGGTGTCAACAAGGCACAAACGTTGCCTCTGGAAAGAGAGCAAACTAAAGTCACACAATAACACAAACAAACTATCCGATCGAGGCAGCAGTACACCAGCAACTCCCATGTTCTGCGAGGTAAAATTACTGTTTTTGTCAATGGAGTCTGGTGGCTTTGAAGAGAGCGTAATATTACGGCCTCAGTTCCCCGTCGAAAAGTACCATGTGATGGCGAGGTAAAGCTGTGAAAATACTCTAAATATAGCGTTCCTCACCCTTTCAAATACCGCGAGCACAACAAGCATTCGGACCAGCCATTGTCGCCCCGGCATCGAAAGGAAAGAGGTGCATGAGGAAGAGAGGCCACAGCAGCGTATGAGAGTCGGGGTTGATGAAGAGAGGGTGAAACACGAGGGAGCAAAAAGGGGACCATATGGGGAGGCTGCAGTGTCAACAAGGCACAAGCATTGCCTCTGGAAGGAGAGCAAACTTCAGCACAATAGGACCCCTTTGGAGCGCCCAGGGGGCTAGCCCCCCAACTTTTACACCCCCATGAGTGGAAGTCAAACCGAGCCATAAAGCACGATGAACCAGACAGGGGAAAGAGCCCTTCCATCAGCCTGCCAGATCTGCTCCAACAAAACCCTCTTTCTCTCCGCGAAGCCTTGGCCCCTTAAACGTTGAGCCGTGCACACATTCTTCAGTGACATAATGCTTTTTTAAGCTATTGCCCTCTTCAACTCCCCCCACCACCCCCTCCTCCTCCTCCTCTTTACCCTTACTCAGATTTCCCCCCCTTTTGCCAATTACTATTTAAATATGAATACCAGCTGAGGGTGTTTGTTTTCGCTCCTGTGGCGGTGAGAAGTGAAGGAGGGAGGTCAGCGCGCGGGCTGACGTCAACGGTCTGCCGTCCCATTGATGTGCCGGCAGTAGGTGCTTGCTGAACGGCCTCATGGGGCCATAAAAGCTGCCATAAAAACTAGCTACTACTACTACCACCACCACCACCACCACCCCCCCCTTTCCCCCAGTGGAGCTGCTGCAACGCCCCGAGGGAGCCGCGGAGCTCGCAGGAGGCAAGGTCCGCGACAACGGCTGACACTGCTGGTGGACTGTACTCTAATGAGCCTGTGTAGTTCTTTTTATTTGGCATCCCGAGTCCAGTATGTGTGCATACTCTGAGTGTGTCAGTGTCCACAGCAGATACAGGCCAGAGTTTCTGCCCACTGCCCCTCATTGATGAGATAACTGTGGTCAGGTGCTCCACAGCCCGGGGACCGCAGAGTCATTCAGGAAGAGGGACAAATCCCTGGGAGCACGGGGACCAGCGGCAACCCCCTCACGTCCTCTTCCCACACACACAAACCCTGACCTCTCATGCACTAACACACGCTACTCTCCACAGTTCAGTAGCGAAAAGATAACAGGCATACAACTACAGCCTAATTCACTCACACTGAAACCCGAGTTCACTTGACTGGTCACATGAGCAAACAGGAGGGATGGTGGCTATTAAATCAGGGATATTAAATCAGAAATTAGAGCCTTACATAGAGCTGAGGGCTTAAAGGTTACTGTATATCATTCTGTAGCTTCTCATTGGTGTTCCCCATGTACTCAAATCTGAACATTCACACTTCGGTCAAAGTACATACAGTATGTTTTAGCATCAAAATGCTATTCTCCCAAGCCTGACGGAGGTTTCTGCCTGATGACGCTGCTAATTATACAGTGTATATACATCTTTATAGTCATTGTATTAATGTTACATACAGTAACTTAGATGGCGGTCGGCATGCTCCCAGTTTGGAGAAGCAGACAGGAGTAACAGTGTACTGCTGTGGCCACGTTAGTTCAGATCCGATAGTCACACAATAATAACACAAGCAAACTGATCGATGTAGCGGTCGAGCAACTCCTGTGTTCTGAAAGGTAAAATTACTGGGGTTTTTTTTCAATGAAGTCTGGTGGCTTTGAAGAGAGCACAGGTAATGGCTTCGGTTCCCCGTCGGAAAGGGCCGTCTGATTGCAGGGTAAAGCGGTGAAAATATTCTAAATATAGAGCACACTTAAACTGAATTGATTTTTTTTAGGTGGCTAAAATTACGTTTTTCTGCTACCCCCGTCCACAGCCGCTTTACCTCGCCGTCAAACAGCCATTTTCGACGGGGAACAGAAGCAGTTATATCGCTCTCTTCAAAGCCACCAGACTCCATTGACAAAAACAGTAATTTTACCACGCAGAACACGGGAGTATACATACTGTACAACCCACACACAAAAAAAATCCGAACTAACCCTTGCAGTTATTTTCAAACTTAACACAGCTAACTTTTACTCCGCTAGTGTTCACATTATTCATAAACTTATTGACATTAGCTCATCTACATCACTGCTTTTTTGCTAACGACTGAGTGGGAGTTTCCATTGAAAACCCAGGAAGAGGACGCAGATGGACCCTCCCTTAAAGTTCACTTTAAAGTTGACATTTCTCCGACCAACTTTGAAAAAAGAAGTGACAGGACCTCATCAACAAGCAACTGTATCATTGGATCGAATTTTGTTCACCTAGAAACATCAGTTTGAGATTAAGCTTTATACAACTCATCTTGTTTGATACAGTCAAGACCGTCAATATAGGCCTGGGTTCTCAGACTGACTCAGTTAATGTTGGATACTTATAGACTAGAAAAAAAACACACCAAAAACCAGGGGGCTGATGGCAAAACACTGCGGCAGCTGAACGTGGGAATGCTGGAATGACGGAGTTCGGAATGCGTGCTCAGAGCGGCGTCGCCCCCCTGTCTCAGCATGCCCCGTGCCACACGGAGAAAGGAAAGCAGAGATGTGAGAGATTTTTTTAATACTTCGTCTGCCTGCTTTTTAAAAAAAAGGACAGATGTCAGAACTCATCTTGCTCGCCAAACCCGCAGACAGCAGACGTATCTTCCTTTCATCCCTCCTCGGCGAGGAATTTAATGAGAAGCCAATCACGTGTCTGTCCTGATCATCACTTTCTTCCTCAGCCAGTCACGTACCTGTCTGCTTTAATTGAGTTCACAAGGACCCAATCAGCTTCTTTCTCTCGCTTTCTGTTCCGCACTGTCAGAGTCTTCCAAAAAAAAACTGCACAGCTACTCTCTTACCTGTCTGCCTGCAAACTTTTTACATCACCGAATCAGCACTAGTTAAGGATGAGAGAGTGACAGAAAGAAAGGAGAAGGGAGTTTACAACTTTTACTGCTGTGCCTGTTATTAATCCATTCCTCTAAAACATTCTCCGACAGTTCTGGGAAGGGAAGGATGCCTTGTTATTCCTCACTCTTTCAATTACCGTTACCGCGAGCACAACAAGCATTCAGACCAGTTTTTTTCCTCCCGCGGGGTGAAAGTGGGCAGCTTTTAATAGAGGGAATGAGTCCAGGGGCCGGCCAACTGCTGTGCTAATGCTCTCATCGATTTTCATTTTGGGGGGGAACCCTCCCAGCTGATCAATCCTCTACACCGACTAGCCGGCAGCTGGCCTAGGAGGTGCAGGATGGTTCAGGGCTTCGCTGTCTGAAGCCGAGTTCATGTCCACCCCCCCCAGTTTTGTCCTTCTCTTGCGAACCCCCCTCCGCCGCCGCCGCCACCACCTCTGAGGCCAGGGGCGGCTTGGCTGCGCTGGTAATCCCTCAATGAATGTGGGTCAGTGAGTTGGGCTTTGCCTTCGTCACTCAGCGAGGGGACAGACAGCGGGGTCGCGACCCCAGTCATCCCGCGTGCACTCACACACACATGCTCGTGTTCGCACGCCCATGTACGAAGACAAAGACACACGGGGATGCACACACACACACACACACACACACACACACACACACACACACACACACACACACACACACATACAAAAAAAGACGCGGATGGATGAGCAGCCACACACGGACAAAACTCACACAGACGAAAACAAGCAGCGACACAAACTTGGAATATGGCAGATCTGAGATTAGCGGAGCTGAAATGATTAGAAGATTAATGGAGTGGATGATTGACAGAAAATAAATTAACAGTTCTGATGATTTTAAGCAAAAATGTCCAAAATGTGCTGGTGGCAGCATCTCCGATTTGAATATCTTCAGTCTTCTGTGACAGTAAACTGAATATTTTTTGCATTTTGGAAAGTTGGTCAGACAAAACGAGACATTTAAAGGCGCCACCTCGGGCTCTGATTTTGTGGACCAAACGAATAATTGAGAGTGTAATCGATACATCACTCAATGGTGAAAATAATAGATAGTTGCATTATGCCCTCCAGATTAGTATATTCAAACACATGGTCCACTGAAAAACAGCAACAGAGACAAGCCTTATGTCACGTTTTTCCATCAAGCAATCCAGTTCAGTTCGTTATCCATTGGAACGGTTATTTACGCGTTTCCATTAGCAAAAGTTGTGGATGGTACCAACAGAACCACTGACTCCATTCTTGGTACCACCACGGTCGAGGTTCCAAACAAGCTGAGCCGATACTAGAAGGTGGAGTTAAAACACTGCAGACCACTGATTGGTCAAAGAGAATCAGCACTAGCGCGACGTGAAACATCCTGAACAAACCTGCCGTCTTTAAATAGCCAAGCTCTTCAATAGTGACCCCAATTTTTAATTCACTTGTCCGAGATTTTTAAAAAATGGCAGCTTGTAACGCTACACAGTAAACTATGCCGGACAAACTACGTACACAAATGCCGTTGAAATGATTCAGCGAGTGTCCCGTTGAACTAACTAGTATAACTCGTATAAATATAAAAGTACACCCAAAATGCACAACTTGTTTACTGAAAGTATTCAAGCAATATTGTATTAGGGAGTTCTCAAGGGATATAATGTCTCTCATTGTTGGTTGCAAAAAGAAGTACATTAGAGGGGACCTATTATGCTTTTCCCCTTTCCTTTCCTTTTGTGTGTCATATAGTTTTTTGTGCATGTAAAAGGTCAGCAGAGTTTCAAAGCCCAAAGTCCACGTCAAAGGGAATTACTTTCCCCCACAAAAACACAGCTTCTGAACTGCCTTAATCGCCCTTTCTTCCGTAACGTGGTGATGTCACTAAGTTACACATTTGCATAATACCTGCCTGGCGGATATTTTTGGCACGCCCTCAAACGAAGCTAGTTAGAGCGGAGCTGGAGCAGAGTCCGAAGAGTTCAGTTGGTTCGGTTGACCAGTCACAACAGAGTGGGCCAGCTGACCAATCAGAGCAGACTGGGCTGCTGTAGCACAGCCGGTATGAGAAAAATTATGTGTTAGCCGGCCGGTCTCATAGCGCTCCACTTCCACAGGCTGAGGGCGGCAATAATATGTGTAAACATGTTCTAGTAGAAACCCAAAAATAAAAGAATGCACCTGAAAATTAGCAAAATAGGTCCTCCAGAAAAGGATGGGATTTTCAGTCGTGTGTTACAAAGTTAAGCACTTGTAACTTAAGTTTATCACGAGAAACTAGGACTGCTGAGAAAAATACCAGCTATGAAAGAAACACACGCCCTGCCAGACAGAAGCAAACGGCAGAAATACTGCCAAGTTGACTCCTCTCATGTAACGGAGACACAGTGACTCGCCCCAGATAATACCGAATGAGGCTGAAGCAACTGAGACACACAAACGAGGTGGTTAAAATGAGAAAGACAGAGATAATGAAAGTCAGAGGGGATGTGAGATGTGTCGATGGCCTGATAAGATTAAATAACAAACAAAGGTTTTAAAGGCTTAAATCTGTCTACATGTGCACACACCGAAATATCAGAGTCCTAATTAAGCTGCGCCATATTCAAACTTATTATCCTCCACATCATTAACATTCCCCGTCACAAGCCTGGTACTTTATCTAAGAGAGAGCAGGCAATCATGAAATATTCATGACTTATTAATCTGACTACAGAAAAACAAACAATGGCAACCTGGGGAGTGTGACACCCTCCCCTGCCAAACAGCGACGTAGCAACACAACTGTGTTTGCTGCTCGCTCGGCGCTCTCCAAATCTCAAAACAAGGAGTCCGCTATCAGGCGGCGCCGCCGCCGCCGCCACCGCCAACGCAGGCATTCAGGTGGATGCCGGTATTCCCACTCATAATAGTGTTTTACTGAGATAAGATGGAGAGGAAGTGTTGCTGGTTTTCTTCACTTGGCCCAGATCTGCTACTGCCTCTCATTCTGTGGCACGGTGTCAACAAAATGTCAACCGCAGCGGCGTCATAAAAAAATAAAAAGGGAAATGGAAATGTGGCGGGGAGCCACCGCGAGCCAAATCACATCAGTGTTTCCATGTCGTTCTGAGAGAGAGGGGGACGGAGGGAAGGAGGGAGGAAAGTAAGAAGAGCCAAAGCAAAGGGAGGAAAGGTAAGGGGAAAGTAAAAACAGGAAATGTGTAAAAAAAAAAAGAAAAGAAAAAAAGAGAGAGGACGGGAGACTGGCCTCCTTCCTCTTTTCTCCCTCTCAGCCACTCGCGCCTTTGAGAGGATTTTCTCAAGTGGGAAAATTTCTGCTGATGACACACAGTTGTGAAAATGAAAACGCCGCAGCGCTTGGTTGATGCTACTGTCATTGACTCCTAATGGGAAAAAATCCCACTACACGCGCAATTTTCTGGACTCTCCATTTCTTTTCAACTCGCGCAGCACACCCCCGACATACACCGCGCACTATTATCACTCAATCTCACACCCACTTGCTCTTCTTCTTCTTGTACTTCCACACACACTATCAAGCAACACAGACACATCTTATGCATCTCTTGACTTTCTCCTTCTCTAAATCTCTCCCCCTCCTACTTCTCTTCATCGCCCTTCCACTCTCTTTCCGTATTTCAAGTCCCTCGGGTGACCTTGAGCGGCAGCTGCCGGTGAAGTGGCTAAAGTACAAAGTCAATACGAGCCAACAAAGCTGGTTAAGTATTAAATGGGGGATGATGGCGCTGCTGTTAGCCGGAGAAAGGCTCATCAAAGGGCAAATAAAAGGAATATGTGCAGTCGGAACACTTAACAGTAATAATGATGTGCTTTAAGCAATTGACTTGTCACATTAGATGCAGGATAATCTGCTTGCCAGTGGAATAGGAAGCATTCTGGGGTTAATGTTGAGCTACATATATGAAGTAAGTAAATATACTTGCCAACCTTGAGTCCTCAAAAATAGGGAGGATTTCAAAACCAAAGTGCTGGGTCTGGGGGAAAAAATCTGAGTTTCAGAGACTTGGTTTCCAGCATTCTGGTGACTTTTAAAGAATGAAAATAACAAAATAATAAATACACTGCAACGGCATTTTTGTTGAATAGGCCGACTTTCTCAGGAAAGGATACAGAATAATTTGCACCTATGGCGTGAACTTATGTGAATCTCTGATATGAACTAGGCCAATATTCATCAGTTTTCATTCATTCCTGCTTGAGTATGGTTGTGTCTGTAATTCCACACTAACGTGCTATTTAATACGCTAAAACTTTTTAATTTTAGTACATCCGAAACCTTAATATGAAACCAATAGTACGCAAATTGCATACTATTTCCGGTGAAATACCACAGTATGCAACGCTGGACACTACGGCGGCATAAATATCCCACAATGCAATGCGGTAGTAACGACAACGTTCATAACGGACGATGGCGGACAGGATAATTTAACTTTAAGTATAAGATTTCACTTTGCTCAGCGTAATATATATTTTGAATTATTTCAGACTTTATTCTCACAAATCGTAGTTTTGGTCACATGAGGTTGGCACGGGTTACCATGGTTACACGTCTCCAACCGGCAAGTAGGCTCTCTGGAAGTGACGACGCAAATTACTGCTCAGTGCGTCCGAAAAGATACATACTACTGTTTATTCATACAAAAGTACGTTCAACTATAGTACACCTGTTGAGTATGTAGTTCATAGTACGCAATTTCGGACAAAGCCTATTTCTTTCTCTTAGAACTCTCCATTTCCCTCTCCGTCTCTCACTCACTGAAGGCCCTTTCACGGGAGTCTATCGGGAAAATCGGGAGGGTTCACAAGTATGAGTATAGTATGTAGTAAGTGTAGGGCAAATAACATGACAGTTGACCTAATACAATGAAACATCCACGCCTCAAGTGATTCATTATTGAAACAGGAAGTCCACAAAATGTGATTCCCTATTCAATAGAAACAAGAACTTCATTTCCAACAACTGAAATCATAAAGTCGGAAACAGAAAATAGCACATTATCTAGTATTTGAGTATTCCAGGAGAGGAGGTTTAGTCACCACACAAGGCAAAGCGTTGCAGCAAAATCCCGCTTAACGTGAAATTTTTCAATTGTCGAGCCCGTAATAGCCTTTCACTGTCCTCTCCCGGGATCATTGTCGGCGGTGCTGAAATCTCGCTGGATAATGTAGCAGTGAATGGGCCCTTTCATCAGCGTTTGGCCATGGAAGTGGACCGGAGTGACTCCAATTGAAAGCTATTGCAGCTAAGAAAATCAATTGAATAAATGTGCAGAGCGTGGTGCGTTTGTGTGTGTGTGTGTGTGTGCGTGTGCGTGTGGGAGAGTGGGAGAGTGGTTCAAGTACCTATATACACCGGCTCCCAGTCTGCCCTCCTGCTGCTGCATTCCTTTAGCAGAGCAGCATTCCTCTGGAAGGCAACGATGTCAAAGGTCAGGGAGGCAAAGATGAGCCTGCTCAGCTCTGCAGCACCAGCGCGTATGTATGTATTTACGTGTGGGTGTTTGTTTGTGGTCGCCGGGTGGATGTATATTGATTGCAAACAGCTGAGTAGATCAGAGAGCACCGCATCCTTTCTTTCGTGTTCAAGTGTCATTCAAAGAGCATCCAGGTATGTCCATATATACTGTATACATACAGCCAGCCGGCCTGCCTTGGCAGTGCTCCCTCCTCAGCCGCTAACAGCTGCTCTGACACGTGTGTGCATTCCTGAGTCTGCAACCGCAGCGTCCCCGCAAGGCATCGCCCGGCCGCCCTCAGCCTGTGGAAGTGGAGCGCTACGAGACCGGCCCGCTAACACAGAGATCCATTTACCTGAGAGAGAGCTACGTCAGGGGTTTTAGCAAAGCAGGGGTTTAAATGAGATTCAAATGAAAGGCATCAGTTTGATTAAATCTAAAACAGGCTCCTAAATCACAACAGGGGGAAAAAATGCTTTAAATTTATCAATTTCACTAAGATGCCAAAGTGGGTTAGCAATCTAAACCCAGGTTAAAACCAGCAACCCTAAAACACAAGACAACTACAAACGGTTCACAAAAGGAAGCGTGGAAAGATGAAGTTTAACAAGCGAGAGCCAGTTGTAAAAGTGTTGTGTAAAAAATGAAATTGGACGCATTGAGTTTTGGCGGGGGGGGACAGAAATCAAATGCAGCATATCGATGCTGGAAATGAAATGACTAACAGGCGGCGGTATTGATCTAAATAAATCAACCGTGAAGCTGGGCTGCAAGAGTGGAAAGAGTGGGCAGCGAAAGCTCCGGGTTCCCTGAACTCGCTGCGTTCGGCCGTGTCAATCAGCTGATCATTATGGCACCGAGATGTTCCAGAGATAGAGGCACTTCTGGGAGAACGAGGCCAGACCCGTCGGGGAAACAAAGCCACGAGCGGAGCGCAGAAGAGAGCAGAGGTGGGCTGTCCAGAGACGACTGGAATGTCAGATAATGGATGACATATCTCTCTCCAGGTGACACCGAGCCCGAGGCATCCATGGAGACGGCGAGGGGAGAGAATGAGTTTGCGGAGAGGGGAAAAAAAAGGATGACGAATGGATAGACAAGCGGGTGCTTGTAAAGTTTTGTTAGAGCTCCCCTTTTTTGGCATTATGAGTTCGTCTGCGAGGAGGTCTTCGGGTTCATTTCAAGTTCAAGGAGAGTCACATCCTCCCCTCAACCCAACGTACGCTTGATTAAAAATCCTTTTCCCCACTGCTCCTTCGACTGAATGGAAATATGTGCTGGTTAACTTTCCATATGTTCCCCATCTGTCCTTCCCCATCCCTTAACCTTGACATGCCTGTGTGTACAGGTAACACACACACCCTATAGTAGGAACCACGTCGACGAGTGCTGTTGTCACATGCCTGAGTTTATCCAGGCTTTACAAAAGGCATCCACGGGTTGATGAATGCAAACCCGGTGTCACTCACAGAGAAGTGAACCTGCCAGCGGAGTTCACTACGTAATCCCGCCGTGTAAACATCACACGCCGCCGCCGCCTTCTATATTAAAAACATACCGAGCGTTCAGGTGCAGCTGTTGATCCCCAAGGGGGCGGGAATCATTAATTACCACCTTGACTAAAAAACGGAGACCTCCAGAATTAGAGGTAATCAAGTAACTGTCCCTGAGGGGGCTAAGTGGAAAGGATGGCACTAACTCCTGCAAATGAAGGTGATAATTAACCCATTATGACTGATTTATTTGCACTAAATCGCTTCATATTTCAACCAAAACTTGTTCACGCCCCGCCGCGTACATAAACTTAACTGCGTGCGTTTTGTCATGACAAGGTCACCAGAGCGGTGATACTAATTTCAGAGCAACAGAGCAGACTTTCACTTAATTTGCACTAAGTACAGGGTGCAAATCAAAACGTGTCCCTGCATATCCTGGGTAAAGGCTGCAGTGTTCCCATGGAGTGGAGTTGGAAGGTGGGAGGGGGGGGGGGGGGATTTCTTCATAGGAAAGGAGGGGAGGGGAGAGGGTGTCCAGGGAGCTAATAGACTGGCTGGAGAGCTTTTACCTCATGAAAACCAGTCATGTAGTGGGACATAAAAAGGTTGGTTAACTAGGACTCTTTCTAAGGCTCACAATCATTGATAGTTAATCAGTTACCAGTGTGATTTATAAGTCTAGATTTTAGAAGAGGGAGGTAAATTCATTAGGGCTGTCAAACTTAACACGATAATAACACGGTAACGCAAATTCACCACTAATTTCCTTAAAGCATTGATGCAATTTGAGATTAAAAACTCGAGTGAAGATATTGTCATATCATATGACACTAGAAGACCTAAGGAATCAGTCGGTACTACCCATGTCATACTAGCTTGTTGCGAAGGAGACTAAATAACGCTCCAAACTTAAGCTACATTTTGGCGAGGAAAAACTGTCGTGGCCATTTTCAAAGGGGTCCCTTGACCTCTGACCTCAAGATATGTGAATGAAAATGGGTTCTATGGGTACCCACGAGTCTCCCCTTTACAGACATGCCCACTTTGTGATAATCACATGCAGTTTGGGGCAAGTCATAGTCAAGTCAGCACACTGACACACTGACAGCTGTTGTTGCCTGTTGGGCTGCAGTTTGCTATGTTATGTTTTGAGCATATTTTTTTTTGCTAAATGCAGTACCTGTGAGGGTTTCTGGACAATATTTGTCATTGTTTTGTGTTGTTAATTGATTTCCAATAATAAATATATACATACATTTGCATAAAGCCGCATATTTGCCCACTACCGTGTTGATAAGAGGGTTAAATACTTGACAAATCTCCCTTTGAGGTGCATTTTGAACAGATAAGAAATGTGTGATTAACTTGCGATTAATCGCAATTAACTATAGACAATCATGCAATTAATCGCGATCAAATATTTTAATCGATTGACGGCCCTAGTTTTTACAGAGTGAATTGTGAATATCTCTTTTTATCACTCCGTAAATCAGCAAATACTGTCAACAGCCAAAAAAAAAAAAAAATCCATTTCACCATGTTTTTAGGAATCAAATGTTCTATAAATCAGGCTATGAATGATATATGAACAAACCCCTCAGTAAAAAAACCTTCAGAATATAGATAGGAAAGAAACTGGAAAGTCTGATGTATTTAAGTGCTACTGACAGTGCAAATGTCTTGCTCCGAGTTTGAGAAAACAGCCTTTAAAGAAATGGATTGTACAATCCGTTTTGCAAGACACTACGTGCGATTAATCGTGATTAAATATTTTAATAGATTAAAATTGGCAATATATGTTACTGGTTAATTCCTATTTCCAGTTAGGAAATACACATGAATGGCTCCACAAACGCACACACACATCTGAATGCACACACACTGTGCGCCAAAGCGTGGGAACCCTGAAGGCTCTTGTTTTGGATGTGGATGAGGTGACAGCTCCATACGCACAGAAAGTTTTGACAGCATTAAAAGAAACAACTTTTCAAGTGAGTTACTGTAACTTACTTGTCATACTCCGCGTTGTCCCTGTCGCAGCGCTTGTCCTTGTGCTTCTGCCAGTCCTTGCCGTGCTTGCAGGTGGTGAGCAGCACCACGTCCTCCGCGTTGTGCACATGGTGCAAGGCGTTCCTGGTGTCCGAGCCGATGCCCGTCAGGTAGCGCTTCCCCTTGAACACCAGCATGTACTTGCGGAAAGGCGGGATGGAGTTGTACTTGAGGAAGCCACGCTCCCCGCCGGTCCTCGGGTGCTCCTTGGAGAACAGCGGGATGGACACGTCGAAGCTGGGCCTGAAGTTCTCGGTGCTGATGCTGGCCTTGGCCAACATGGCCTGGCCGATGTCGAAGCCCAGGTCTTCCGTGTAGTCCGGCCACGTCCCCGAGTACAGGTTGAATATGAGGTGGTTCCTGCCGTCGTTCCACAGGGGCAGGTTCTGCACCTTGGTCTTCAGGTTGTGCACGTATTGCGGGGACAGCTGGTCCCGGTCCAGAGTGTCCAGGCTCAGGATGAACACGCACGCCTGTCCCGGGTCCGAGGTGTAAAACCTGGAGCCCTCGATGGTGGCTAAAATGTTCTGATAGCTCTCCGAGATCTTCTCCCCCTTCTGCTGCGGGTACACGTAAACTTTGAATCCGTTCTTCAAACACGGGGAGAAATCAAAGCAGGAGTCCATGCGGCACCGTTTGCCTTTGTAAACACCCGCGTTGACGTCCCTCTTGTGCCGCGGGGAGATGTGCAGGTTGTACTCCTCGGTGTCCGGCTGATCCCAGGGCAGGAAGAGGTGTAACGGGTCCGAGAAGTGAGGCCAGGGCTGGTCGGGCCGGTACCCGGTCCTGCTGCGGTCATGCCGGCTCCTGCTCTCCGCTGGAAGTTGAACCCCTCCGAGGTAGAAGAGAAGCACCAGACATGCACCGGCGGAGAGCAGGATCAGGTAGCGTTTTTTGGCCTGCATGTGTCCTGGGAACGAGTCGTTTGGGAGTAAGAAATGTAAAGTGGCCCGAAGTTAGGCTCTCACCAACCCCGGCTGCACCGCTCCATCCTCCGGCGGCAGCCTCCACGGATCCCCGGCCCCCCTTCTGCGTATTCGGTTCCCAAATCCAGCAATTGATCCAGTGCATGTGGGCGATTTTTTTTTTTTAAAAGTGTCGTCCCGTTCTCCCTCCTCGGTAGAGTTTCAGCATATCGCACAGCGCCTGCAGCGGTGGGCTGAGATGCCTGGGAAAAAAAGCTCAGCGCTGCCCGGGACACACGATCACACGCAGCGGCTCTCTTCCCCGGTTCTCCGCGCCCTCATTCAGCTGGCTGTGTGGAGGCTTTTCAAATGGAAAAAAAACTGTCCAAACAGCCGCCTGGGATCGCTCTCTCCCCGGGGTGAACAGCGGCGGGGGTCCCTGAGGCTCTCCCAGACGGAAAGGTATACCCCGGTATGGATGTTAGGGAGTCGGTGTAGCCGCGCCGGTCGAATCCAAAAAGGCTCCGGGTGAATTCGTCCCTATTCCCCCTCTATTCTCACTCCATGGTCCCGCTTGGAGAGAAGCAGAAAACCGGGGGGAGCGTCGGGGCAGCTCAGCGGTACAACTGTAACCTGACGAAGCCCTGCATTTTTCTCTTCTTATTTATTACAACCTCCCCGCACACTGCCCCTCATACGCGCCTATATATAAAATACAAAAACCTCACCGGCGGGGAGCCGCGCAGCACGGCGAAGTTCTCTCCGGTCGACACGAGGCGACCGACCGCTAACCTCACACCGGGTAAATGTGCTGAGAAAATGTTCTAAAAAAGACGGGATTCCTTGATCCTAGTGTCCAATTACCGAGTGCTCAGTTGTCCCGATTGTTAGTCGGTAACATTCCAATCCCGACACGACGGCAGCTGACGTGACGTCCCATGGATGCCCACCGGCGCCGCTGATTGGTCCGTGTGTGGGAGCGGAAGAGGCGGGACTTGGGGGGGGGGGGGGGGGGATGCACCCATTCATAACCGGAGTCCTCCGCGTGTGCAAATTATCTAATTGTGAGCCTATGGAAGTTGTTTGGAGACGTGCCAGAGAGCAAAGCACCCTCAGTGAGGAGGATCTCCATATTCAGTCACGTTTGCATTCATTATACTTGTATCAAGTCTGTTATTTCTAACTATATTATATCATACATTATAATATACTCTGCTATATATTAATATACTCTTCCATATTTGCACTACTATTTGCACTATTTGCACCATTGGCACACTGTCACTTCACTGCTGTACTTACTTATGTTATCTTATTTTTATTATATTTCACTTTATTCTATTTGACTGTATCTTTTTTAAGGTGTATTGGTGTTGGGACTTGTTGTCTATGCTACTGGATGCCTAAATTTCCTTCGGGATCAATAAAGTATCTATCTATCTATCTATCTATCTATCTATCTATCTATCTATTTTGCTTTATACTCATAATTAATAGATCTTATCCATGCATTCATGGTTGCTTTTATTTGTGTATTACACATCTAATTATTTATCTATTTTAATGTTCTAATCATATTGTTATGTCTCCACAAAATACATACATACATTATTTATTTTTTTTACAACAAATAACCTATTATTTGTTAAATAATTAATTAATATTTATCATTTATACATGATTAATTACTGCATGCTCTATAAATTAGCTTGACTTGACTATTTCAGTGTGACAAGGAACTGATTTTGTAGCCATAAATATTGCAATAAAGAGTGAAGCAAACAACCCCCCATTAATTTATTTTAAAATATATGCTATATATATATAATTTTCATATTCAGCACCTACTGTGGGTTGCACATTAGATAATAGGCCTACACATATGAATTTATTTTAGAGCAGTCAATCGATTAAAATATTTAATCGCGATTAATCGCAAATTAATCTCACATTTTTTATCTGTTCAAAATGTACCTTAAAGGGAGATTTGTCATGTATTTAATACTCTTATCAACATGGGAGTGGTCAAATATGGTTGCTTTATGCAAATGTATGAACATATTTATTATAAGAAATCAATAAACAACACAAAACAATGAAAAATATTGAACAGAAACCCTCACAGGTACTGCATTTAGCATAACATGGCAAACTGCAGTCCAACAGGCAACAACTTAAAATTAAGACCATGTTTCTCATGCAACCTGTTCCTTCCTGTCATAAAAAGAAGACGTTGAAGGCTGTCTCCTCCGTTATTGCAAAAAAAAGTTTTATCTGGACTGTCAATTGATTAAAATACTTAATCCTTAATCGCATGATTGTCCATAGTAAATCGTGATTAATCGCAAATTAATAACAAATTTTTTATCTGTTCAAAATGTACCTTAAAGGGAGATTTGTCAAGTATTTAATACTCTTATCAGCATGGGAGTGGACAAGTATGCTTGTTTTATGCAAACACATCTATATATTTATTATTGGAATCAATTAACATCACAAAACAATGACAAATATTGTCCAGAAACCCTCACAGGTACTGCATTTAGCATAAAAAATATGCTCAAATCATAACATGGCAAACTGCAGCCCAACAGGCAAAAACAGCTGTCAGTGTGCTGACTTGACTATAACTTGCCCCAAACTGCATGTGATTATCATAAAGTGAGCATGTCTGTAAAGAGGAGACTTGTGGGTACCCATAGAACCCATTTTCATTCACATATCTTGAGGTCAGAGGTCAAGGGACCCGTTTAAAAATGACAGTTTTTCCTCGCCAAAATTTTGCGCAAGTTTGGAGCGTTATTTTGTTTACTTCGCGATAAGCTAGTATGACATGGATGACGATGGATTCCTTAGGTTTTCCAGTTTCCTATGATACCAGTATCTTCACTCTAGCGTTAAACTCTCTAGCCCGCTACAACCTCCGAAAGATCAATTGCATGAAAGAAATCAGTGGCGTTAAAACGAATGTGTGTTAACACATATTTTATTGTTGTACACATATTTATTTTTTCATTTATTTGTGAATAATTTTCTTATCCATCTTCTTTCTTTCTGAGAACTCACTAACAGCAGTAAGCCTACAAGTTAATTTCACTTTATATTCAGCTCACAGGTAGCGTATGGTATTACTTATTTATATGTTTGTTTCAGAGCTTATTGTCCAATACTAACTAAGAAACCTTGACAACAATGTCAATAATTGCATTTATACAACTGGAAAGACAGCGTGGAGACAGACAGGAAATGTGGAGAGAGGTATGATGCAACAAATGTCCACAGCTGGAATCAAACCAGGGACGTTACGGTCACATGGTATAATGTCTCAACCACCAGACCCACAGGACGCCCCATCCAAATTTCTTTTTTATTGTAAATAATTTAGCATGGTCTACTGTTAGACAGCTTTCCATGGGAATCCAGAATCACTAACTCACAGTGCAAAGAAAATCAAAAGCCACAAAGTAAGATAAGCCCCGTGTAATTTGCCTCTAACATGTTGTAACACTGATATCGCCTACAGGACTCCGTTGAAAAGAATGATCTCATTGTTAATTTGTACCATAAACTAACACTGGAAAAACAGTTAAGATATGAAGGCTTTTCCTGAGAACAAGTTGTTGGAAGTCAACCTCAGACTAAAGTTTTCTTGTATCCACTAAAGAAAAAGCAAAGTGACACAGCAGAGGCGACCCCCTTGACAGGGAAATTAATAGCAGAGGAGTGGTTCTCGCTGAGTGTCACCATGCCTCATAAGCCCGCATAATCCTCCCCACTGCCATTTGGTGGCAAAACACTCCGGCTGGGTGAAGAGGCCATCCTCATTTTTTATCGGCCAATTAGCTCAGAAGAGGGGGACTAATTAGCAGGGCTGGCTGGGAGACAAGCCAGGATCCTGTGGTTGGCCAGCGCTCATCGTCTGAATATGCTGGTGATGAAGAGGCCTGGATGTTCCAGAGGACTGCTCCTGTCCTATAGTGGTTGTCCTGCTTAATCCAATGTCAAGCAGTTCATATAGGAAAGTCTTGTAAGACTACAAGAAAAATATGAACCCTGAATTCGGTCTTTGGCTATTTGCACCCCATAACAAGTTCTAGTAGCCTTATATTTTCTCCTTAGTTTCTTCATAGAAGAATCTTAACTCTGCACTCTGATGGAAAAGCCAGACAACTGGCAAACTTACCACCGCTGCCTCTCTTTTGAGAATCTTGTTGTTGTTTATGCCTGGGGGCTTTGCTCTTAAAGGTTCCATAATGCAGAAAGTGAGATTTCCATGCCTTTTTTGATTATAAAGCAGATCTAGGTGCTATATAAATACTGTGAAAGCAACAAGACGCTCAATCCATGGAGAAGTGTACACAGCCCATATTCAGAAACTGGGCCTTATAAGCAAGCCTTCAGAACTTCCGTTAGGTTGTGATGTCACAACTGCACAGTCACCGGTAGCAAAGTATCCTCATAGAGCAGTTCATATGATATCTTACGAAAAGTTATTCCTAATTTTTCCTGTGTTTTTCTACGAATATCCAGCAACACGTTTCAGTTTCCACTTGTTACATGCATACAGTCTTTTCAAAATAAACTTCTGTCTTCACAGGAAACAACTTAGTTAGGTTTAGACAACAAAACTACTTGGTTAGGTTTAGGAAAAGATCGTGGTTTGGGTTAAAATAACTACATTTGAAATACTGGGTTAGGTTTAGATAACAAAACTGCTTTGTTAGGTTTAGGAAAAGATCATGGTTTGGGTTAAAATAAGTACGGAAGTGGCGTAACTTGGAAGTAACACCACAAACCAAAAGTCAACACTGATTTATTTGTCACGTAAATTACGTGACAAATAAATCAATGTAAACCTCTGGTTTAACACAAGGTACCAACAGCGGTCTGCTGGGCAAAAGTCCAGTGTTTTTTGACCCACCTATCCACCCCGACCTCTTCCCTACGCGGCGTTTGTCGCTCTTTATACTTCCTGGTTCACGATTGTGTGGATTACATACTGAATTGGTTACGTGGGATATATACGAATTACAGTACATTACTTTTCGTAGGTATAGCTACGTACAGTGTATGAGAAAAGCCTGCTGGTAGAAGTGCCACTAAACTCTGTGTAGTTGATGCACACAATGAGTCCCTGTCTGCAGTTACGCTGTGAAGATGGCATCAGCGCAGATACGGAAGACCGGAAACGCTGACCAATCAGAGCAGACTGGGCTTTGACAGGAGGGGGTCTTAAAGAGACAGGTGCTAAAACGGAGCATTTCAGACTGAGGGGGAATACAGGTATATTCAGACAGTATGAGAAAAATAATGTGTTTTTTGAGCATTAAAGCATGTAAACATGTTCTAGTAGAAACCCAAAATACAAGCATGAACCTGAAAATGAGCATGACATGTCCCATTTAATTGCTTACAACTCTAATGGGAACACTGTGTGGTTGCTAAATGACACTTGAAACCAGGATTGTGTTAACCAGAGGAGACGGTGTAATCTGAGTAGAGTTGTTCTCCTGAAAAATGCTTGTCTTTTTAATGTACTGCGGTTTGTTCACATCATTAAGCATTTGTCTTGATTGCAGGTGAGACACACAGTAGCAGAGACTGCAGTGTTAACTGCTGCACCATCAAAGGCACCATATACCCCCAGTTTATCCCCAGAGTATCCCGACTGCTTTGGAACATTTTGGAGCTGTGTGGTCTCTGCATGACAGCGGTGAGGACTGGGAGTCATTCCAGTGAGTTTCGCCTCACATCCTTCCTTGTGTACACTTCTAATATTTCCACCCCAGAGAAATTCCCCTCTTCAATCACACTGTGGTCTCACTCTCCTTCACAGGACTGTAGCCAGTCTGAGATATGAGAAAGTCTCGCCAGCTGCGGAATGTTAAAAGCTGGACTAAGCAAGATTGTTGCACCTTTTTAGTGAATGAAACAGTGGGTTTGAATTAGAGAAGAGTATCCTTATGCTGCAGATTCTCCCCTTTTAAATTAAACCCTGGTGTCAGCATGGCCATGTGCAGGAAATTGCCCCACTAGTGGAGGAAGAAAAATAGAGGCAAAGTGGCAGATTATTACATACAGGGAAAAGCAAATGCTCTATCCAAAGAGGTCATTAGTTTTCTTTGATATAAAGCCATTACACACCAGCTGGAATGGTACACATCAGCATGTTGATGTCATGCTTCATGACTTTTTGGTACCTACAGTGTAAAAGTTTTTGAACAAATATCTCCCAGTGTGAATCATAGACTGTATATAAAGATGGAAGACAGATCCCCAAAAAGTGAAGCCAAAACATCTCGATCTCCCCCTGGTGGCCGGCTGCAGTATAGGTCATAAATCCCGCCTCCTCCATGTTAGTGGATGGGACATGGGCCAAACTAAAAAGTCAAAGTATACGTCAAATAAATTTTTCCCAAAGATGGTTTCTGTCATTTTTGGTATTTAATATCACACTGATGTATGTTCAAGTGTTCATTTTTCTGATAAGTTTGGTTTTAAATAGTTATTTGATGCTATAAAAAAGGGGGTTAGATGTCATGATACAGCTGTGATTGACAGCTGAGAGGAGATGTAACTTTATCTTTCCATAACCGTCACGAGTCTGTAACGGAACATGTGTCAATTTGATAATAAATGTAGTTATAAAGATATTATGGTTAGTAGTATTTGTCTTTTTAGCCAAACGGCTACCGTGGTGCTAACGTAGCAGCTAGGTGGCTCACGCTAACAAGCTGTGGGCCGTGCTCGGCTTGTGATTGGCTCAGGCGGGTGTGCAGGTGGGACCTCGATACCCCGGCTCCAACCCCCCCGATCACTCCTGCGCAGACTCTGGCTCCAAATGACGTCAAAATCTCAAGATGGCAGCTCCCGTATCCGGGATATTTTGGCTTCACTTTCGGGGAGGAAGTGGAGACGCGTCGTCCAGCTATATATACAGTCTATGGTGCCAATGTGTAAAGTTAAAGTTGAAATTAAAAAAAGATCTAGCAAGATGACTTAAATTGATATCTTACTTTTGTATCGCCCCAGTTTGAGTCTCTCATGTATTACTGTTACATTTGAGTCACAGAGCTAAGCAGAACTATTTTCTGAAAAATAAATTCTTGAAGAGCTTTGAAAACCCACAAGGTTGTCTGACAACACTTACCGCTGTTTTGAAGGTATTTCCAGATTCCTCAAAGACTCTTCACACCATCTGGATGAAAAATATTCTGTCTGTTGCGCAGTAAAGAGATGGTAGCTGGACATGACATGTCTCCTCGCTTAACTTGCACAACATGAACTAAAATGAAGAAGAAAAAAAAACGGGGTTAGGACATGTTTCTTTCCAATCTTGTGTTTCATACAAAATAACGTGCTAATATTTTGCTCGTGTTTCACAAAAAGAGCACGGACATGTCATTTTATTATTCAGATGGTGAGAGGAGTCTGAGGATTCCACATAGACTGCGTAGCTACTTTGGTGCAACAGTAGTAAGGATTTTTTTATATTCATTGTCACATTTGGGATCACATGGTAAGCACTGTTGCTAATACAGTTTTTGTGTAATTTTTTTTTGTTGCTGAAATTAGTTTCTGTGAGGCAGAAGATCATGTTTCTAACCCTCATGTGAACTCAAGAGGAGCAAATATATTCCCTTTCTTTCACAGTTTGGGTCCTGGTTTTCTTTTCACCTGTTGGTTATTATTGATAAGGTAGTTTCAGCAGATTGCATCATTCGTGGGTAAAAAAAACACACAAAAAAACAGGTTTAAAAGATAAAAAGAATTTGTGGCGCCTTGGTAGCTCACCCGGTAAAGAGCATACCATTAAAGGGTAACACCACCTAAATGAAGAATTCCAATATGTTATTTCCATGGCCTTGGAAAGTTCAATCAATAATTGTGAACATGAGCTACTCTGACCAGAGACTGTTTATTAAATAATTTCTCCAACACTCTCAAAGCCAGAAACCAAAGAAGTAAGTCTCAAACTTGTGGTGTCATAGGGTATAAAGTCTGGAGCTGCTCCATAGACAATGAATGGGAGGCTGATTTTATGGTTTTCTTTTTTAAATCCAAATGAGCTTTATTCTATTGTAGTGTTCTCAGTTGTGAAACAGAAAATGTTCCCACATACTCAGAACATTCCCCTGGGTGCTCTCAGTGTCATCTAGAATAGTAGTTCCCTACCTGTTTTCCTTGAAGCCCCCCCTACTTGTATTTGAGAAAAACTGACCCCCCCCCTCCATATTTTCTGATGTTATCACCCTTAAAAGAATTATAAATCCTCAAACAAAATCCTCAATTAGAATAAGGTGATTCAGTGTCTTTCTTTAATGAATATAACTCGTCAGTTTTGTCAACATAAATAAAGTGATGACGTCTTGACGGATTTGCCAAGCGAATGCAGATACATAATATGATCTTTTTTTTGGTTTACTATAATAGTGTTAGAGCCAAAATAGATTCTGTGTTATTTTGGTTAAATAAATGTAATGTAATATTTGTTAGATTGCTACTAGATCACCCTGTTAATACAGTTATTGGAGTTATTGGAAATGTTTGGATGACACGAGTCGCAAATAAACCTACGCAGCCACCGCTGGAATCTAATTCCACAAATAGTAAAATACTAATAATTTTAGTGTAGCCTGATCTTTATCCGACAGTGTGCAAAATATCAGGTTCAAACAGAATGTGGCCTACTAAGTAGCAAAAAATATATATCTTTTTAAATAGTTTTATATACAGACTTTTGTATAAATTAGTCAGTAATTGTGTTATTATAATTTTAGTTATACATGTGCAAATCTAATTTTGACAACCTCAGAGCGGACAAATCCTGGCGCACCCCTAAGGGGGACTCGGACCCTTGGTTGGGAACCACTGATCTATAACATCTGTCCCAAATAATTGTCTGTGGAGCGGCTCCAGACTTTAGCACTCTAGTTTTTGCATTTGGGAGAGAGTTGTTCGTGTTTACTAATATTTTTGGATCGTCTTAGAATTTAGGAATAATATGTATGAATTTTGAAAATGGGCGTAGTTCCCCTTTAAGGCTGAGTCTTTACCCAGGGCCCTGTGCTGCATGTCATCGCCTCTTTCTCTCCTGCCTTTCCTGTCTGTCTGTCTCTCTCACTATCAAATAAAATAGAAATGCCCCCACCAAAAAATAATCTTTAAAAAAAATATATATATATTTTTGTATATTTGGCAAATGGATGAATGGGACTTGGGCAACTTCAGATAATGCAATGATTTTGATAGTAACACTGAATAAACAAATTAAAAAGTTGGTCAAGTAAACGCCTGGATTACCTGTGGACTTCTTCTCCTCCCGCATACAAAGCACTTCCCCTCAGTGACGGCAGGCAGCCGCGATAAAGACTTGCAAATTCAGGCCGCGGTAAACAAATACCCACGGCTGGAAGGCAATCTGTGGGTTCAGGGAGTTTCAGGCAAGAGGAAGACAAAACAGCCTTTGAGAGTCTTCAGGCTGCTGCTGATCAGTCGCTGATAAACTCCCCTCTGGATGATGTAACAAGCCGGGCTCCTGCAAACACAAAGGGCATATGTGTGTGTATTAAGTTGTGCACAGGCACCAAAAATACTGTATCTCAGGAGTGCTGTGTGTGTGTGTTTGGGTCCATGCACCTGGCTTGGTTATGCACATGAGACTATGTTTTGTTGCGTGTGAATAACGAGTCGCAAAATCCAATCGAGTTTACTTTTTAAAGGCTCGTGAAGTTGCTCCTAAAACCTGAGAATAGAGTGCCACTGATGTAGTGTGTAATCTCGCCTGCATGGTCTCTCAGGGAGTGTGCTCTTTCTTTCTGACAATACTGCTTTTTTATTTGGGGAAGATTCGGAAAATAACACAAAGGTTTTCAAGTATTCATGTCCAATTTTTAGTGTTATGCCTACCATACACTAGGAGACTTTGAAAAGACTTTGAAAAGACAGAAGTCTGACACCCTCCCACATCTAAAGAAAATGGGTCTTAAGTCACAGAGTTTTTAATCACAGACTATAATATTTTGCAAAGACTGGGGATTTTATAGAGTCACTACAAGACTACAACTAGATTCCTTTTGAGATTATGTCACATCCTGCTGCTGGTGGATATTTACAACAAGAAAAACTGTTGACAAGGAAGTGGGCAGAAATAGCTGCAGCCTTTGAAATCACCAGTGAGTATGCTATAGCTAGCTAGCTAGCCAGCTAACGACTGTCCCAAATGGGGCTACTTGCAAGCCAACGATAGCTACTGGAATGTTTGCTATTAACCTACGAGGTAACAGTATGTATCAGCTGAACATTGATAGTTTCAATAATATAAATCGACACACACGTGTATGTATGAGAGAAAGTGAGAGAGTGACTACTGCAACCAGATTTATAAGTTTGAAGTCAGCAATCTTCAGCTGAAACGTACGGTTAGCTCATAGGCTAATAGCAAATATTCCAGTAGCTAACGTTAGCTTTCAAGTAGCCCCGTTTGGGACAGTTGTTAACTAGCTAGCTATAGCATATACCATACTCACTGCAGCTTTTTTCCTTTTCCACTCTATCGTGTTACAAATGGGAGGACACGTCAAAGAGGCACTCTTGTTCACCCCACAACACCACCAGTTTCTCCACGTTTACTTTCTACCCCGTTTGCTGCTTCCTGTTTGGTGCTGGAGAGAGCGCACCTATTGGTTGTCGGCAATGTTTGCGTCATTGAACTCAGGATAATATTAAACTTCTTCGATTTTATCGGAAGGTCAAGATGAGAAAAAGACTGACTTAAGTCAGCTTGGACTGAGTTTTATGACCACCTTACACTAAACGATCGAGATCACGGGAGCGAGCCGCAACTCTACCAAAACTCTCGTGATTTTATTCTGACATTGGAAATATGTCCGCGACAGTGAAATCGCTTGAAACGCCGTTTGGTGTAAGGTCAGTATTAGTCACCTGTGTTGCTGTTTCCCAGTGCTTATTCAGTGCAAACCTTGAGAGGGTAGAGAGATAGAAATATGAAACATATTGTAATGAAATGCTGGTCAAAACACTGACCTGAGGCAATGAATTAATTCCATACAGTTCTCATAGCTGACAACAGCAACGGTGCAGCGACAAACAGGCCAGAAGTCCCGCTAAAAGAGCAGTATGTGACTGATGTAGCCGTGGCAAGTGAGTGGGAGCCAATCTGGACTTGGACTCTGTGTTCTCAGACTGCCAGCCTCGTTGCTTCAGGCTACTGAATGCTAAATGGTGTAGCCTTGGCTATCCGTTCAAAGCGCTGCTCGCTCCGTGTGTGGGATGCCTAGTGATCTCCCCGTTCTTTATTTATTTAAAGTGACCTTTCCCGACTCCCGAGCCGAGATTGCTTTGGGCGAACCGAGCTGGGTTTAAATGTTCGGGGGTGTGGGAGGGAGGCCACGGGGCTCTCTGAGCGAAACCGCGCTGAAACTCTGCAACTTTAACCCCTCGGAATTCTACTGGGAAGTCCCGGCTGGCAGGCAGGCAGGCAGGCAGGCAGGCGGGCAGCAAATGAAGCGTTTCAGGTTAGATGTGGTGATAGGTTTTTGTCCTCATTAAAACAGAAATCCCTGCCACTGCCTGCTCATTTGTATTCCGCCGCAATTCACTCGAGGTGGATTTTGATTTTTGGGGGGGATTTGGATGGTGTAAGGCCACTGAAGCCAGGAGGAGGAGAAGAATGCGTCTTGTAATTTCGTCTTACGCAAAGCCCTGAAAGAGCAACTTTACATATATATACTTTGTCCTCACTCACTTTCCAACTTTGTGATTAAAGACAAAACCTGTGTCTTGGCTGAATCCTGCTCGTGGACGGGTGTACATTACGTCCCGCGGAACACCTATTCTTAAGCGCACTTGCTGCTGAATGTGCCAATCACTTGAAACATGGGGCCCCACTTCAGGGAGATGAAACATAATGAGTGTCAGTATCATTAAATCTACCGTGCTGATATTAAATCAGTATCAATCAAAGGAGCTCATGCTGATATCAGTGCCTCAGAAAGTGCTGATGCTGCTGTGGGACCTGCTGGCTACGGTACGATAGGGTTTTGCATCCATTCAAGATATTCTCTAATTCCCTCAGGGGCTATACTGCACAGTAATCCACTTAATTTACAATTACCCATGCAAGCCACACTCATATAGAATGATAAATGGACTCAAGTAATCCCACCGATAGAGCTGGTGAGCGTGGAAGCCACACCATATAGACTATATACGGTCTGTTTTCTCTCCTTCCGTCATTTGTCTCAATATATGCAGCATGTCACACATACATGAACTCCTCTCAGATTAGAAGCACAAGCACACACACATATGTTTACGAATATCTATGCTGCACATACTCTATATGCATCTCCCCTCTGCATACTGTATGAACCTCCTCCCCGTCTTTGAGGAGACGCAGGGGTAAAGCCGGGCTGTGCAGGGTGAATGTTAATGTTTTAACTCCCCTGCCAAAGATCAGAGCGGTGCTTGCTCTCATCGGCCCTTTGAACTCTAACCCACTTTTCACTGTACCAACCTCTGTCCTCCTCGCCGCGTCTGTGCTGTCGGCTGCCGGGTATTTGGTAATGAGGGAGGATTTATTGGGGCAAGGATTGTGACATTTCTGGACCCTAGCGGTTGTGATTAAGAGTCTACAGCCGTGCTAGCAGGTCTCTGAGGCTGTAATTACATGCACAGCGTTTGTAACAATTTGGTCGTGTAAAAATTTCTTATTCAGGGTTCGGTTGTACCTAGCTCCGGCCTCTCGTGTCACTTCTGGTTGCAAAAAAACAAGATGGCGACGGCCAAAAACCAGGTTGTGTCTAGAAGACACTCCACAGACCGCAAAACTCTCGTGCATGTGCACTTGATTCGGCACATCAGGCCTCTGAAAAGGCACAGGCGGGAACTTAAATTCCTTGGCGAAGTTGGCCGCTGCGCAGAGATGGCAAGAAGGCACAAACCAATTAATTTATAATATTTCCTGCATGTGCACATCGTCTGTAAGACTGTGTATCAATACATGATCAGGATCTAATGTTACATGTTGTCTGTTGTGACGGAGGAAGTATTCAGATTATTTTACTGAAGTAAAAGTACTCTTTGAGCAGTAGGGGTGTAACGATACGTTTTTAGAACGATACGATATGATTTCCATGGTTTGGCTCATCTAGAGCGATACGATACGATACAATTCAATGATTTGAAATCGATACAGTATCTTTTTTCGACCTGCAGTCAGAGCTCCGGCGGTAGGTGGAGAACTCCTCCTCCAGCCAAGAGCAGGGCTTTGCCTCACTGCTCCGCCGGTCCTTGCTGGGAGCCGACACCACGCTGCTGGAGGCCCGGGCCGTAATGCTGGGCCCGCTGGAGGGAAGGGAGGTACGGGAGAACCAGAACCAGGACTGAGCGGGTCAGACACACGACCCAAAAACCAAGATGGCGACGGCCACAGTAACTACCTCCACTTCTTATATAGTGGCAATCTATCCACAAGTTATTGGGATGGGAGATATTTCAGTCTGGACCAATGTGGTGAACCAACCAACCGACCAACCGCCATCCCTAGAGCCACACCGCTAGCGTGGCTAAAAGCACTTTTTCATTTCACCCTTGTGATTAATTTTTTTCCTCATTTCTAGTTTGTTTCTCCATATTTCAGTTTAAGGCAAATCAATCTTTAAATCTCATTCTTCATCATTCTCCTGTCTCTGATTTGACTCTCTTGCTGTTCTCTCACTTTACTTTTCCTCACACATTTGATTGGCCCTTATTTCAGTTTCTAGTCAAAGATACGCAAATCTATCTCCTCCTTTCACTTTTTAATCACTGTCTCTTGCTCTTTTTCTTGTTCCCTCTTTCTCTCTGACTTAGCCTCTCTGACCCGTTGACTCAGTCAATTGCACTCTCTGCTTCCTCTGCTTTGATTCACACATTTTAATTGCCCATTTCCCCATCTCCGGAATTAATGAAATCTCTATTCATACAAAGATTTATTAAGATTTAGAGCGATGAGAGGGGAATACAAAGAGGGAAACAGGAAACGAAACAGTATACTCTTTGGTTTTTGCTGAGAACAACAGATGTTGATAGCAATGATTATTACCCTATGGCCAAATAGCTCAATCACTTCTTACTAACAGGGAATAAATCACAGAAATCACCCTCAACAAAAGCAAATGAGAAACACATTTTTCTTCCTCTGTTCCGAATATCACTTGCGGTCCAAAGCCTTTGAGAGAGACGCTGTGAAGGAAACACAGCAGATCAAAGCCTTCTCCCTCGCCCTCGCTCACAGCAGTCCTTACGCAAGGAACGACAGATCTGGGTGATGAGTTGACGGCGGAGAAAATGATGCAGGGAAAAAGGTTAGAATGACATGCGAGGACATGTTATGACTGCTGCCTTGACTTGACAGTGCAGGGTTAATTATGGATGGCCTCCTCTGTTGGAGAGAGCTCAACACTAAGTCGCAGAGACGACTGAGGCCCGGCTGCCTTCTGGCTATGTGCATTAGGTCCCTCTTATGTTTTATTACTGCTGGAGGTTGCGTTGGGCTGGTGGAGCTCCACTTAGGATTTGAAACGAGCTTTCTGACAGGAGAAGTTAACAACACTTTCAGCTGATGTTTTATGGCTGACCCATTTTACTCACGGGTTATTAGCAAAACACTTCCTCTGAGGACCATGGAGCCAATGTAACAACTTAACCAACCAGGCTGAACAGAGGAGCCAGAAACTGACAGAGAAATACAGAAACTTTCTTCCTTTGCTAGTAATAAGTCAAAAATCTCCTCATGTCCCAACTCAGTCACCAGAAAAAAACGTTGTCATTGTACATTTCTGCAAACAATGGGATACGTTCAATGACAACATTTCCGAACCGTTTCATAAATACGTTTCATGTCAGCCTCTTATCACGCTTTCAGAAACGCACAATGACACTTGGTTAATGTTGTGAAACGACTGGTTAGGTTTAGGCAATAAAATGATTTGGTTAAGGTTAGAAAAAAGTGGTTTGTGTTCAAATGACAGCGTACCAACGTAACGTAACAACCATAACTACCATAACTAAACAACAACCACGCTTAGTGGAACAGAATATTATGTAACAAGAGTAACAACGTTACGTAAAACTTATTACTAATGCAACACAAGCTGGATTTAGAGCTGTGACGCCGTCAGTACCTGTTGCTGATGTCGGCTACTTTTTAATTTGCCAGAATGTGTCATAATGACAAATGCCAGTTCAGCCAGTTTGCATAAAATCAGTGTAAGCTTGTACACCGGACAGGACCGGCACGACCAGAAATCGACCCAACTTTTATGACGACACAGCCTAACTCCCGGCTAATCCAAATATGGTCAAAGAGGTGGATTGTCGGTGGAGCTGAGGCGTGTCTGGGTGACGCAACAGAGCAGACAGCTAGCAGCTAGCGACCTGGTACAGCACCCACCTGTAACTCAAAGTGGCAACGCCCTCAATTATGCATAACTTTAAGCCTTAAAGGGGCTATATGTAAGAATCAGAAATTGCTTGTTCACAGCGACACCTGTGGCCGCAATGTCAACAAAAGTCAGCGTCCTGTTGCTCGTGCTCGCGCTTGTGCTCGCGCTACATTGACATGAACGAGCACCGGTCTAAACAGCGGGGCGACACACGTCAGCTAACACACAATATCACTCTATATTTCACCTGCTTGGCAGTAATGTTAGCTGACCAGAGGAAGGTCTCTCCATGAATCAATGCTGATCCTAGTGCTGGCTTTTCCTGCTTCCTGCCGACCGCGGAGGGAACGGGGGGGGGGGGAGGGGAGACCGACACCCTGTCGGGATAACGTAACTCTCTGCGGAGCTCCGTCACTTCACAAGACACGGGAAACCTCTGTTGGTCTGGAGGAGCTGCAGCATTTATTTCTGCAAAAACGTCCACTGCACATTCACTAGATATTCTCAGAGCTAAACTAACTCTCTGCAGTGTGCGCGCGTGCACGTGGAGTGGGAGCGAGCCGAACGGGTGAGAACGAGCGCTTCTGCAAGCAGGCAGCAGGCAGCAGGAGCAGCGCGTACCCACACGCGAGCGCGCATGGGATTGCGACCCGTTAGGATTTATGCGCGTGATAAGTTACAAATAGTCCCTTTAATATAATTTAAACGGGTGACATGAGAAAAATTCACCCCTGTACAGTTGTCATGAACGGGGAAATAAGCTATAGAGCAGGTTTGTCACAATACCAGAAATTTAGTAGCCAATACCAATACCAGTGAAATTCTCCAATTCTCGAAACCAATTCGATACCACGGTAAAAAACAAGAGTAAATTAATAAATCCCATGTACTTCAACATACACTCCTTTATTATCATTTGCATACTGGTTTTTGTTAGGAAGTTTAAACAGGTCATAATTCCCTCTCTATTATCTATTTTATATTGCTCCATCTCCTTCAAACAACTGGATTTATTCAAGTTTCTCGCCAAAAACTAAATTTTACAAGATTACATTTGAACGAATCATGATAACGTTATAATTTGCCTTCGCCCAACACTCACAATTTTTCACCTGGACGCATCGTAATGTAACTCAATGACATCTCAATGAAATCAGCAGGACGAGAGCTAGTTAACGTTAGCTGTTAGCAGCCGGTCAGCGGCACAGTCCTGCACGGAGCTAACAGCTAACGTTAACTAGCTCTCGTCCTGCCGATTTCAACACGGATTTGTTGTCCGTAATGTTGCATTATCTGGGGAAAAATTGTGTGCATCCCCTGGACGACTTGATAGTGAGTTTCCTGCGTCCCAAACACATTTTATGTCTTCCCCGGGATGACGGGACGCCGCTAGTCACGAGCCCTGACGGTAACTACGGTACATGTAGAAAAACGAGTACCGTCACGTTTTCAGAATTTTAGCATTGACTTGGTACTGAAGTATCGGTTCTCGTGACATCCCTACTATAGAGACCAAAACTGTTTTTTGTACCAGGCTGTAAACATGTATATTTCTGCTGTAAAGTTGGGCATTTTAACATGGGCGTCTATGGAGGATTTGACTCCCTTTTGGAGCCAACCTCAAGTGGCCATTTGAAGAACTGCAGTATTTGTCACTTCCGCGTTGGCTTCACTCCTCAGCACCGGAGGTTGCCGCTTGGTTAAGTCAAGCCGTGTAAAGATACATTTTATAAACTTGGTGAAAGAAAAAGCAATTTCCTTCCTGTGCTTTATCTCATCCCGCTCTGCTATCCATTTTGCTGCTCCATGTTCAATCAATCACAGATGCCAAGCTGACACTGCTGGCACAGCAGCTGAGCTGCATTGATTTCTTAACGGAAGTCGGGCTTCTGTGGCTGGTAAATGTGCCTCTGAAGGATCTGTTGTGTTCTCACATCATCGTCGAGGCACTGCAGATTCATATACCCACTTGATTGTCCACATGCCATAATTAGCTTGGTCAGGCAAACAAGCTACTCTGAAGTGGTTCTGCCTGAGTGTATCTATTTAAGAGACCTTGTTTTTTTTCCAGAGGGGTATAGATTGGAATAAAGTGATGTCAGCATGAAACAAAAGCCTGAAACATTTAGTCAATATGCTGTCCTGACCTGGCAAGGGGAAAAGTTGCTCAAGCCAGGAAAGTACTGGATTTGTCTCTATTGTCTACAGTCTGGGAAGTAATTTTCCTGCTGCGTCTATGTTTGGGGAAATGGGGGGTCGTTTTTGCTTTGTCATGGGGAATGCGATGATTCATGCTAAAAGAAGCCAAACATCTGGCTTCATTAATCATTTCTTTTCAGGTCTGGGTTTTCATGGAATACTTTTCTCTTTTCATCACATTCTCTCCCTCTTTTCCTCCCCATTTTCCTCTCCCTCTCTCCCCCCCCATCTGCAGCGCTTGTCATCTGTTGACATTCTGGCATGCCTCATCACCCATATCACTCCTCCCCCCTCATTTGCTCCCTAATTTGTTTAGATGGCGAAAGAATGAGTGGGATGAGAGTGAAAGAGACTAAGGTGTGGCGGGAGAAAAAGAAGGGAAGGAGAGAGTGTGGGAACGGAACAAAAAAAAGAAGAGGGCTGCGGAGTTGTAAATCAGGTTTGATGAAATCTGTTCGCATGAAGTTTAACAGTTAGGGAGTTCCTCATTACTCACTGAGCTCCGAGTGAATGCGGTGACACATCCACAGTAATGCCGCATGCTACATCGCCTGGGGGTAGCAGTGATAAGAACAACATTTTCCATTCGCTGTGATGACAAAAGCCCCCACACGCCACCCGTCAAACATTTACTGGGTTCGGAAATTGCTGCTTTTCGACAAAGTTCCTGTGACCGCTGTCTCGTCAACTGTCACGTTTGTTACTCTTTATTACATTTTATGACTCAACTGGTATGTCCTAAAGGGACGAGCTGTTCATAATGTTGACAGAGAGAGATTTACTGTGTATAATATTAGCAGTATTATAAGACGACACTGGGGATCGCATCCAAGAAATAAAGCAGGGTGAAGAAACAGATCAAAACATGTCCTACTTCGTTCAACTGAATATGAGCGACGAACACACGGAAAAGTCTCACGGTCTTCCTCGAGGGATGGAGTTTACTCAGTTGTCATGGAGATGCAGTAGGATACAGTAGAACTATATGTCCATGACAACCGAGCAAACTCCATCAGCTGAATAAGACCATAAGATGTGGTTGAAAGTAAAAAAAGAAAAAAAGCATGTAAGCAGACCTTGAGTTACGATCTTTTTAAGTCAAACATTTAAGTCATGATTACAAAGTCACATCAAATTGAATGTAAATTAATAATGCGCTAAAAGGAATACTTCACCCACAAAGTGATCAAGTGTTTAATTACTCACCCTGTGCTACCTTGAATTCTCGAAAACAAAACTTTTTTCTCGCGTGCCTCCACGTTGAATGGAGAATCCAAAAATGGAGAAAAGTCTTGATGAATTGAAGTAAATGAGTAGTGAGAGCAGTATAATCCACATCAGACGAGAAGCACGCCTACGCAAGCGTGAGACTGTTTATGCCGAAGTGTTTTCAATAGTTAGGTTTTAGTGAAGATGCATGTGTTTGGGAAGAAGTGAGCATACAACTGGATGAATGAGACTTGGATTGTACCCAAAAACGCATTGGTCATTCCGTTGCAACATCACTGCCCAGCAGCAGAGCTACGCTTCCGCCATTTTGGACTGAAAGCGACTACCAGAAGCCAGTAAAACATCCGCCTACAAAGTACCGTACAAAAGTAAAACCAAATTATTTCTATTCTATTGTCATATTGAATGTCTCGATCGAAATGGCCTGTGTTGAACAATAAAAACATTATAAATATGCATACTATTATAACTATTTATTTACTTACTTACTTATTTATTTATTAAACTTTTTTGCTAGGTCTCTTCCCAGAGGAGCATAAAGTGAGCAATGGACATAACTGGAAGTTAGAAAAATCCATAGCACACAGATTTTGAGAGCAATCTCATGCCAAGAAACTCCAAAATAGATGTCCAATAGACCACAGACCATGGATGCATAAGAGGTTGTGTCCTGTGCTTTTGCCCCGTTAGTAAATAGCCCACAACTCCATTAAATTCTGTGTCATACTACTAGCGCTACTAGCTACTGGCCGATAGCCGGTTGTTTGGGAACAGAGACGTTAATACGTCCACCACGGTATAGGCTTACAGCATACAGACCATGGGTGTATTATAAGATAATAAAAGTGATGAATTACAGCCAATATATCCATTATTACAGCCGCATACAGCTAGCAGGAAGCTGGCAGAACAGGATATGTCATATGAGCGTGCAGGGCGGTGCAGTCCCGTGAGTCTGATGCACGTTCATTATGCCGAGGAAAATAACTCTGGATTCAGCTGTTAGTTAATTTTATGACCTGTAGGACATAATGATTTAAATGAGGGCTATTTAAGTGTTCATACTGGGAAGTTGATTTACCTAAAAAAAAAAAAAAATTATCCGATTTACAGACGTCTCTTTATACATCCATGCCATAGACTCATTGACGTTTTCAGTCCAAAATGGCGGCAGCGCTACCGCAGCAGCATCTAGCAGATGTTGTCAGAAAAGCACTGGAGTTTCATCTCTTTGCTTCTATACTGCACGAGTTGTGTGAGTTTGAGAGTTTCTCCGTTCGAAGTGGAGGCATGCGAGAAAAACGTTTTCTTCAGGATTTTAAGGTAACACGGGTGAGTAATTGATATACAAATGATCATTTTGTGGGTGAAGTATTCCTTTAAGGTAAAAAAAAAAAAAGTATGTCCTTCATGGCTTTGTTCTGTGAGTTGCAAAACAACATGAAGCAAATAAACCAGTTCCAAAGGGTGAAAGTAGTCAGTGCCAAAATTACAATGCAGCAAGCCCAAAAAGCCCCAGTTTTTTCAGTCTTCAGTTTTTTTGCGGCACTATTTTGGCAGGAACAACAAGTAAAAGCTTAAGGACACTAGTAACACACATATGCTAAACAGCAAAACTAGAAACTTGCAGTGCCATCAGAATATAATACACGTCTCTATGATGCAGTCTGAGCACAGAACATGTACAAAGCTGTTAATTGTAACAGGTTTGTCATTCAAAAGACCAATTCATGAAGACACTTAAGCTGAAGTACGGGGGCAGCAAAGCTGTATAAGTAAACAGCTGATAACATAATAAGGTCTGATAAGGTGGATTCCACACTCCATCCTGCATCAGGTTTATGGTTGGAAAAAGCCAAATGGTGTTCTCAAACCCACGGTCTTCTTCCAGATGTTTGCCAGATGGTAGCATGGTAGCTATCTAATCGCACGAGCATCCATCTACAGGGAGTCATAGATCTGATGATTACTTTGTGTGCTTGTACAACAGCCAGAGAATAGAGGATATGCATGAGGGGTGTTTTACAGAACCAGAAGCACATCAGAGTATAAATAATACAATGTTTCTAATACTACATTCAGGTGCTCCCAACATTTCTCATGTTGTTAAGGTCAAATAAAAGTCCCCTCATGATGCATCAATATGTTAACATAATCATCTCTTAATAAAAAATCCTCCTCTTTTGATCGTACCACATGATCTTCATCACCACATGGAGTTTGCCCAGTTGTTGTTGTGAAATTTTAGATGTTCAAATTTCCATTTTTTCCTAAGCACTAAGGTTCAAAGTTCATTCTTGACCTTTGACACACAAATTCTTAGTCGACTAACACTCATACGATTTTGTCTGACTGAGTTTCTCCACAAAGAATCACACAAAAGCCCCACTTTGAATCTTGTGTTTACCAGAAATGTGCTCATAAGTTTCTTAGAAATAAGTCATTCAGCATGAAAAAAGCATAGAAAATGACCTATCAACTATAGAAATCTTGGTCGACTAAGACCAAAACGACTAGTTTAGATTAGTCGACTAATTAGATTAGTCGACTACTCGACTAAGAGGGGACAGCCCTGGTCGAAAGCTCCAGAACAAGTAGCGTACTAAACGGAAATTGCTGTGAGGTTTTCTTGACTGCTGTTTCCCAGGTCAAGAACGATGTTTGAACTTGGTTTTCTTGAACACCGCCTACTAGAGGTCGACCGATTTTTTGGTCGGCCGATTAATCGGGCCGATTATTTGACATTTTTTCATAATCGGCATCGGCCGATGCCTGAGCATATTAAGCCGATTATCAAGCAGGCACATCTGCGGGCAGCCCAGTGTTGTTGTTGCTGTGGAACACGTGTGACACCGCCCTTTGTGTCAATCAAATTGCCATTCTGCCGCCCGTATTAAATTCTTCTTTCAAAGCCATAATTAAGGTTAGATGAAGTCCGGTTTCAATTCTGTTTTTGGTAAGAGAATTTTTCTATAACATTCAGGTGCTCCCAGCATTTCTCATGTTGTTAAGGCAAATAAAAGTCCCCACATGACACATATGTTAACATAACACTCTTAATAAAAAATCCTCCTCTTTTAGTAACATGATCTTCAAAACCCAAACATGGAGTTTCCCCGTTGTTTAAACTTTTAGAGTTCAAATTTCCTTTTTTTGCATAAGGTTAAAAGTTCATTCTTGACCTTTGACACACAAATTCTACCACTGCCTCAATCACCAGACCTCAATCAATCTCGATGGAGGGCTCCAGAGTAAAATTGAAATGTAATTTCCTTTTTGAAGAGTAGTCCATTATCCACTAGACACAGCTAAATACTTTAATGACAGCAATTCATAGCAGACTGCAAATGGTCTCAGGAAAAAAACATGGCTGATTGTATACTTTACATTCACGTATTGTAAGATATTGCCATCATTTCCACATATGACTACACCATATGTTTCACAAAAGAAGCTAAAGAAGACGAGCGCTCAGGTTATTTTCAGACACAACCACCGATGCATGTGAAGATGATACAGTCTGTCTGCCGTGTGATGTGGGGGGGGGGGGGACTGTTTCTGTTTACCATTGTAAGACGAATTCAGAAATCTGCATAAAAATTGCCTTTTTTTTTATATTCCTTTTGGTTATACAAGTATGAAAGCTGTCAGACAGGGTAGACTCTAAACTATTTTTTTTTAAAACGCCTACAAAAAGAATATCTTTGTTATATATTAGACGTTGACACTGAAGCATAACGTACAGATGTGTCTTTAAGACCAGATGGGCTCAGCGTCTACAGTCCATTACTCTGAAATGAAATCAAAGCAGAGAGGCAGGCACAAACATACAAACTCATTCACACTTAACACGCACAGGCTCGCACAAGGACGAGCGGTCGTCCAATTAAGTGAATGTGCTGAACAATAGCCTACACCACCAGACAAAATGCACACGTTGAAGCCATTAGCACTTACATAACTGTGGTGTGTTAGTCAAGTTGGCAGTTAAAACAAACCTCAGTTTGATGCTGATGCCTCTATTCAAAGGAGCTGCATGCCACACGTACACGCCAGTGAGAGATATCATGGAGCGCTCACACACTGACGGCCTCTGCTCTTGAGTTGATAAATGATGGGTTTTTACACTTAGATCTGTCGACTGTCAAAAGAGCAATTACAGTTTCTTAAAATCATGTTGGGCAGTGAAAACAAGTCTTCAAATCAGTGAAGATTAGGCCTTGATGTGTAACAAAGGATGTTGAAAGGATAGTAAAAAAAATTTGTTTTTAGTTCAAATTGCTCATCACCTGCTTAAAATATGAACAGACTATGCCCTAAGCCCCTACCCTTAGCAGCGATTGGCCAATCATAGCTTAGCAACCGTAACTAGGCACAGTAGGTCTGTCATCTTGTGGATTTCGCAATGTATCTTCATACAACGGTTTGTACGATATCTTACAAAAAGTTATTCCTCATTTTTCATGTGTTTTCCTGCGAATGTCCAGCAACATGTGACGCACGTATCAATTTTTGCTCCAGTCATGCATTATTCTCATCAGTTTGGAAACATTAAAAAGTTGGCCAGAAGCAGCATTTTTAACCAACTGTTATCTTAATAACCTAATAAAATCTGCAAGTATAGTTATCATTGCAGCCGGCAAAAACGATGTTAAAAAAATTACGAAGAATTTCAAGTGGTAAATCTGTCAGCGTTATCATTGCTTTACAAGCCTAGCAACAGTAACTAAGGGGGGCTGGGCTTAGAGAATGTTGAACGCTGTTGGAGGCCCAGGCCGTATTGCTGGGCCCGCAGGAGGGAAGGGAGGCACGGGAGAACCAGAACCAGGAGGGCGCGGGGCAGACTGTCAGACCCTGCTGCAGTAAAATGAGAGATTTTCTAAAGGGACTCCGGTGCTCGGAAACACTACCGCTTTTGTCCACAGGGGCCGCCAAAATCAACTCAAAATGAAAGTTCCTCGTAGTAACTGTGACTATACACCGATCAGCCATAACATTAAGACCACTGACAGGTGAAGTGAATAACATTGATTATCTCGTTACAATGGCACCTGGCAGTGGGGGGGATGTATTAGACAGCATGTGAACATTTTGAACTTTGAACTTTGTGTTGGAAGCAGAAAAAATGGGCAAGCGTAAGGATGTGAGCGACTTTGACAGTGGCCAAATTGTGATGGCTAGACGACTGGGTCAGAGCATCTCCAAAAAACTGCAGCTCTTGTGGGATGTTCCCGGTCTGCAGTAGTCAGAACCTACCAAAAGTGGTCCAAGGAAGGAAAACCAGTGGATTGGCGACAGGGTCAGACCCAAGGCTCATTGATGCACGTCGGGAGCGAAGGCTGGCCCGTGTTTTCCAATCCAATAGAAGAGCTACTGTAGCTCAGATTGCTGGAAAAGTTAATGCTGGTTCCGATAGAAAGGTGTCAGAACACACAGTGCATCACAGTTTGTTGCGTATGGGCCTGCGTAGCCACAGACCGGTCAGGGTGCCCATGCTGTCCTAATGTTATGGCTGATAGGTGAATATATATTGTAATATGTCCCTGAAGATTGTGACACCAATGTAATGTGACTTACATCGTACTGTTACCTTTGAACAGACGTAGACGCATATCTAAGTATAAGCCAACAGGAAAGGGGAAAGTTGACCGAGGTTCTGCCGGGTTTCAAGCTTGCTAAACTGTTAATTGGAGCACAGAGCGAAAAGGGGCGGGACTTAGGAAGGGTGAATTGAGAATAAATTGTGCCGAAAAACAAACTTGCATCTGACTGGTGTTGCCTGTGGTCTTTTGCTTTTGGAAAAATAAAATAAAATTGTATTAAAGTAAGTGGGAAAAATCCCTGATTCTCTAGGCTGCAGAGATAGTCAGAAAGCTCTTTCTCTCCAACTGCCTGACGAGGGATGACTTGGGCCAACGATACTGGACACACCACAAAAAGTTCACCCAAGAAGTTCAAGGACGGCCCACTGGCTGCCAAACTCTGACTGTTTATCAGAGCCCAGAGAAACACAGACGTATCGATCAAACCCTCTCACGCCAGTTTCTAGTGAATATTATCCCGTATTCTCTCTGCTAAGAAAGACTGATATCCAACCTCCAGCTGTTTCTGCTGCGCTGTTGCAGAATGAAGGAGGGGGTCTTCCCACTGTAAATCACCTGGCTGTGGTCTGCCGTAAACCTCTGTGAAATTGGGACTCATCCAAACCTGAACTTTTGGTGTTGCCTTTAATCAAAATGCCAGATGAAAGTAGAGAGAGGGGTGGGGTGGGGGGGGACCAACAGATAATAAAGAAAGATGAAAGAAGAGAGAGTAGACAGAGTAAAGAGGAGGGTGGGAAAAGGAGCAGTGAAGTTTAAAATTTATCTCCCACTAGTCAGGCCTGAATGTCTGAGCTGAGATCAATTGTATACAGAAGAGCAGACGACACAGACGAGGTGAGAGCGACAATATTGCAATTGAATCAGTATCAGTGAAATTAGCTTGTGGCGAAGGAGGCTAAATAACGCTCCAAACTAGGGATGCTAATTTTGAAAAATTTTCTTAACCGATAACCGAGCCTTGTTAACCGATTATTAACCGTTAACCGACAAGATTTGTGTCTCGCGTGCAGCGGTGCGCCAGCTGCAGTGTATGAGCACAACAGACAACTGAGTCCCCAGTTCACCATCAGGAGAGTTACTGTAGCAGCCACGATGCTGCGTTCACTGTCTCCAGTTCACCGTCAGGAGAGTTACTGTAGCAGCCACGATGCTGCGTTCACTGTCTCCAATTCACCGTCAGGAGAGTTACTGTAGCAGCCACGATGCTGCGTTCACTGTCTCCAATTCACCGTCAGGAGAGTTACTGTAGCAGCCATGATGCTGCGTTCACTGTCTCCAATTCACCGTCAGGAGAGTTACTGTAGCAGCAACGATGCTGCGTTCACTGTCTCCAATTCACCGTCAGGAGAGTTACTGTAGCAGCCACGGTGCTGCGTGTAGTGCCGCGGACATGCAGCCACTTTCCCAGTAAAAGTCTCCACCGCACATTTAGTTTAGTTTAGCAGGTTGTCAGCTGTGTGTCTGCCCGGCGTAACGATAGCAAGTGTCTGACAAACAGTGTGTGTGTTTGTGCTACGTTAGCAGCTCTAGCATTGCCGGTGGCTTCGTGCTCGCCGCCGCCACACACATACGCCCGCTTTTCTCCTTAAAGTGATGAGCCGCTCCTCTGAGTTTTGCTCAGCTTTTTAATGAATTATTAATATTTCTCTTAACAGTTTAACCGACAGCGTTAATCGTTTAAAATGCTTGATGTCGGTTAACGGTTAAACGGTTAATTATTAACATCCCTACTCCAAACGTACGCAAAATTTTGGCGAGGAAAAACTGGCATGGCAATTTTCAAAGGGGTCCCTTGACCTCTGACCTCAAGATATGTGAATGAAAATGGGTTCTATGGATACTCACGAGTCTCCCCTTTACAGACATGCCCACTTTATGATAATCACATGCAGTTTGGGGCAAGTCATAGTCAAGTCAGCACACTGACACACTGACAGCTGTTGTTGCCTGTTGGGTTGCAGTTTGCCATGTTATGATTTCAGCATATTTTTCATGCTAAATGCAGTAACTGTGAGGGTTTCTGGACAATATCTGTCAATGTTTTGTGTTGTTAATTGATTTCCAATAATACATATATACATACATTTGCATAAAGCAGCATATTTACCCACTCCCATGTTGATAAGTGTTTTTATACTTACTATACTACATTTTGAACAGATGAAAAATGTGTGATTAATTTGCAATTAATCACAATTAACTATGGACAATCATGCGATTAATCACGATTAAATATTTTAATCGATTGACAGCCCTAATGGGAACGTAATTTTGTAGGAGACAGTTGCACACACACACACGACCGAGGCTTAGGCCCCCAGGCATAGGCCCAGTCTGTTTGATAAACCTGTTGTTCCCGTTCCTGTCATTGGCAGTAATACTGTTACGCCAACATACAACAAAAATAAAACAAGTCACTAGTTGCAGAACTCTGATTTTAAAACAAGTTATGCAAATTTTGGTTATTGGGAAAGTCCTGTTGCTTGTAAACGCGTTACTCCGACTAAAACCTTAAGTCTCCATCGAAGCATACTGAGAAAGTCAGGGGTTTAAGTGCCGCAGGGTCTGAACGCAGGAGGACTGGGTCTAGTTTTTAAGAAGTGTTCAGAGAGTGCAGAGCATTGATTGTGCAGAGATAGAGCAGAGAGTGTGTCAATGTTTGCCTGTGTGACAGACAAGGAGGATGAGCAAGAGCTAGAGAGCATTTTGGGCACAGCTGGTTTGTGCTCGGTAAACAGGCAAATTCTGAGAAGACCATGTAAGTGTCGAGACCTTTTCTTAGAAAGATGCTCTGTGCATCCAATTCGCAATTCAATTCATTCAATGTGCTTTATTGGCATGAATGTAACAGGGACAATATTGCCAATGTTCTCTCTGTGTTTGTGTCTCCTTATCTACCTTTAATATCAGACATGCAACTTTATCTGCATTACATTTGCCAATACAAATTTCTTTTCTGTGTCCTCATACCAACCTCCCCTCCTCCTCCTCCTCCTCCTCCTCCTCCTCGCCTCGGTCTGCTCTGAGTTCGAGCTTGCCTGAAGAGCTTGGCACGTATCGCTGTAATACATTCCATCTACCGACAGCCCTGCGAACTCACATTTCAAGGATTTCCAAACTGATTAATCCCTGACAAATTGTCAAAATTCTAGTAATGTGAGGAAGACACGGCTTTCACTCAAATCCTGTCAGGTCATGCGGTACATTCAAATTAAGGTTATTAGACATCTCGTAGCCCCGGTGTAAGGAAATTGTTAGGAAATGTGGAACAAATCATATTACCTCCACTGAGAGTAAATCTAAAAAAATGTGTCCAAAGTGAAGTAACTGCAGGTGAAGGAGAAAGACAGTCTAGACCAAAGGTCATGAAATGCTGTTTCTAACTGTACATTAGGGCTGGGACGATACACCTACCTCCTGATTCGATACCATCACGATACTTGGGTGTCGATTCAATATGTATTGCGATTTTTCAGTATTGCGTTTCGATATTACGATTTATTTTACAACTTTTTTAACACTAGACCATGGGAAAAAGTTGAATCATACATTTCTAGGGACTTTTACTTTGGAAAATAGCTAAATTGATACATTAAAAAGGTTTGATTTTCAGCTGGTATGTAGTCAGAGATGTTCTGAAGTCAAATATATCAGTCATTGTCAGGCATTATTTATTACATTTTTTCCAGCAACCCAAAAACCAAAGAATAAAGACATTTCCCCCACAAATTAGTGGTATTTTCTTTTTAATTTATAAGGGACATGTAACATGTCTTATACTTATGGTTAATATAATACAATCAATCTTATTTCCATATATATATTTTGTATATACAGTTCCTTTTGTTAACACCTTATTTCGAAAACCGGATGTAGTCACATGTGTATACTTCCGCTAACTTCACCAAGTCAGTCGCTAGCTCTCCCGTCAGCTCCGTTCTCTTTAAACATCCATGTTCAGTTCCATCGGGGCCGTTTGAATGCATTTAACATAAATGAGAGTATATGGGTGCTCTACAGTTGTAGTCGGCCGATTTGACCACAGAGATGAGAGTGACGGCTGGCTTGAACGCACGTTACCGCAGTACGATAACGTTTCCTGTCCATGACAGAGTTAGCATGCAGCTTTAGCCATGATGTCTAGCTCTGCTGTGTTTCCAAACTTTACTATACTCTACTATACTTTACTGTACGTGAAGGAGGAGAAAGACAGCGTAGACCAAAGGTCATGAAATGCTGCTTCTCATGACTGTACGTGTCCAGAGCAGATACAGAAAGAACACACTGTGAGAAAAAGAACTGTATCTCACTGTTTGAATCGTGTGTGTGTGTGTGTGTGTGTGTGTGTGTGTGTGTGTGTGTGTGTGTGTGTGTGTGTGTGTGTGTGTGTGTGTACACCTATAACGCAGGAGGGGGGATTCCTCTGGGGGAAATTAATTTGGGACTGTGCTCGCACTAAATGAGGAAAAGACAAACAAAAACATATTACAACTGACAGACAGTGGACCAATAAAGAGCTGCACTGAAAGGTATGAGACTTAAACAACTTACTGAGTATTTGTAGCAGTTTTATGTCCCTCTAGTCTAAAAAGAATTGTGAAAATAAAAAGTAAACTGAACTCAAATTATCCATTAATGAGGTCAGTGTCTGGTATTGTTAAAACAAATGTTACCAGACTTGAATAACATGGATTTTGCTATAAAAGTAGCAGGCCTGTGCCGTCATCATCATGCCATTATTTCTGCCAAACCCAAATTCCACTTCACCAGCTGGGACATTTAAAGTCCAGAGGAGAGACGATAAGGAATTTCCACAAAGCCAGTAACTTTTAAACAGCAGATAATGGACGTTTTGTAACAGTCAAATTTTTATAGAGGTTCTTTATAATATATGACGTTGGTTTTTCTCAACCTCAGCAACCCTAATAAAGAGACAATGTTCAATTTAGAGGCAGTTTTCAAAGACATGCATCTCAGAGACTTTTAAAGGCTCGTATCATTCAAAGCTATGAATGTTAATGTGCAACCCAGCAACACTATAGCTGTCACTTTAAGTGTCGACTAATGGCAGGAAAGTAAAACAAGACGAATCAGCTCTGTTAGGGTTTACTTATGTGGTGCTTTGACATTAAATATTTAGCACGTTTAAAACATTTGGCTTTTAACGTGCTGATGTTCAGCAGTTACAATGTTTACAATCATCTTAGTTTAGCATATTAGCATGCTAACATTTGATAATTAGCACAAAAGACAAAGTACAGCTGAGGCTGATGGGAATGTCATTAGCTTCGCAGGTATTTGGTCGTAAATAAAAGTGTTGAGCAAATTTTAAAAAATTGACCTGATGATGGCGCTAGATGAGTAGTTCAGGGATCACCAAAGTTTTTACAGTTCATGCTGAGGCAGACATGAATGTTTTCAAAACATGTCACTGAAAACCACAAATGTCAACCTCATCATGGCGGTACAAGAGGTAAAGTCAGGGGTTCACCAAAATTAAAGGTGCTAAATGCGAGATTGGGAGCATTTCTATTGCCTCCGCATTGCTTTCAACATGGCGACAGCTGAGCTGGCGGCTCGTAGCTAACGGCAAAGCAGGTATAGAAGTGAAAGTCAATTGTTTGTTCCATTGCAACATCAGCGGCCAGCAGCAAAGCGACACTTCCGCCATTTTGGACTGAAAGCGACTACCAGACGCCAGTAAAACGTCCACCTACAAAGTGTCATACAAAAGTAAAACAAAATTATTTCCATTCTGTAGTCATATTCTACTGAAATGGCAATACAAATTATAGATACAACAAGCGATTTCAGTCAAAAATGGTGGCAGCAGCTGTTGTCCAAAAAAAACGGAGTTTAATCTCTTTGCTTCTATACTCTTTGCTAACGGTGCAAACAACGGCAACAGTGCTGACAGAGCTAACAGTGTTAATCTGGGGGGGGGGGGACCGGAGGGTGGGTGCTACGCTTCCATGATGACGCCGTCGGTCGGTTTGGCGTTATCAGCTGTAACCACAGTATGAGAGCGGTGCAGAGCGGCGGCCGTGAGCTAGCCAGTGGGGCACGCTCACATGCACTAACAGGCACGCGTCAACAAAGCACAGAGAAGTTCGGATTACAACACACACAGAGGGAGAGTGACTTCATTCTCTGCTCAGGTAGACATTACTCCTCTATATCTTTACATAGACAATAGTTGTTTGCTTCTATATTAATGCTCTGGATATCGTATAGAGAACCTGTAAGTAATGTAACAAACATACTTATTATAAGCAAAACCATGATGTTTTTACTCAACCTAACCAAGTAGTTTTGTTACCTAAACATAACCAAGTAAGTTTGTTGTGTTTTTGTTTTGTTTTGTTTCTATTTACAACGTTAACCTTGTGTTTAAACCTGTGACCATAATCTGGGAGAAAATACGTTTCCCTCGAAACGCAACTGAGAATGCAGTTTTCCCAGAGGTATGGGAACGTAATTTTGTAGGAGACCGGGTTGAATCAATCACTCATTACTAGGGCTGCACAATTGATCGAAATTTTATTGAAACTGCAATATGGCAGGAGGCACAATATTTATTAAAGGCTAAAAATTTGCCAAATTACCATTTTAAATTAAATATCGTGGTGCTGCAGAGATGTCCTAGCCCACACATCATATTCTACAGACTTAAGAAAACATCCTTGTTTGGTACAGATCCCCGCAAAAATCACACCATAATCATTTTTATATTTTTTTTAATGAAAATTAGAATAATGATGTAAAAAATATCATTCCCTCAAATATCACAGATCATATCGCAATTGCAATATCAGTCAAAATAAGCGCAATTAGATATTTTTTCAAAATTGTTCAGCCATACTCATTACACATCATTAATTGAAAAGTAATTACATTACTTTGCTAATTACATTAATGAGCAGCAAAAGTAATGTGTTACTTTGCTTTTGTTACGCACTCAGAAGTGCCTTTAAACTACTCCAAATTCTCCACCCCCACACGTTGCATCCATTGTATAGAGACAGAAAATAAGACCTTGTGGTTTGACAATCAGTTCAGCTCTACTACTTGGAGGGATTTACTGACCATCCAGCAGCTAGCTTAGCCTCGGTGACTGCACACAGCTCTCCAAAAGTCACTCCCTCCGACTCTATACAAAACTAGGTGACTCCTGAATTTATGGCGTTAGCAAGCCAAGTAAAAACAGACAACATGTGAATACGCTCTCTCCTGGACTAGGGATGGGTCATGATTTTTCGAATAGTCGTTAATTATAAAAAGTCGAATAGTTTATGCGACTATTCGTCCCATCTTAAAACATATATATTTCCCTTAACCGTTGTCTTTCCACTGGCCTCTTCCACTGTTCTAACAATATGGTAGAAAAAAACTCTTAATCCATAGCGTTAGATGGGAAAATGTGCCGACGCTACATGTCATCCCCCCCAGTGCTTGTGACCCGGCAGCCATGAGATCTGCTGAGGAAATACCAAGCACCACCCACCAGCCAATCCAAACTTTCTCATTTTACAGCAAAACAGTACACTACGAGATGTTTCTGAAAACATTTGAGGAGAGAAATAGGCATTACAGTAACAGAATATTGATTCATATTTGATCAGCGTTCCCTAGTTTGACCGTTTGATCAGAGTTTGCGAGTGATCGACAGCTACCTCCGTTTTTTTAAAGCCTGAAAACAGAGCCCCAGAGGAGGTGCAGAAGTCTAGTTTTCTCTCAGAACACTTGAATTACAATATGCTGAAAGGTTATTATGGAATTTTTGCCCAATGATGCCAAAAACATTCTGCCTACTGCAGGTTTAATCCGTGTTACGATTATGAGGGGGTCCTTGGAAAATGTTCTCGCCTGTAAGGGGTCCCTGGCCACAAAAAGTTTGAGAACCACTGGTCTACATCTTTCCAGTTAAAAGAAGAAGAAAAAAACACTTATGCATTTCTGGAGCAAGTAAATATTTTTGGACCTGGTCGGGCGCCAGGTGCAACATCACCCCGCCGTGTCTCGCAGTAAGTAAACTAAAAAGTAAACTTCTGTATATTTCAGGCACATCAAGGTTTTGCCACCTAATGGTTAAGCAGGTAGAACCTGACCTACATGCAGTAAATAGAGCGGTTCTGTGCGCTAGCAATTAATCAAAGTGAGTCCTAACAAAGTGCTGCTGTCCCGGGTACTTAGATAAGGGAAGGCACGAGCAATTATGATGATAGGCGCTGTACGCATCACGGCGGCGTGATATTCCCACTGAGGGTTTTTGTGTTTGTGAAGTGTGAGGTGGGAGGGCTTTCACCTTTCACTGTGCATTACAGCTCTATAAAGAGACATAAATAATGCTTCATCTCTATCCGTCTGCCTCGCTGTCTGTCTTGATATGGTATCTATAAGACAGTCGAACAGTCTATCACACCTGTCTGTCAGCCAGCCCCCCCACCTGCTTCCCTGGCTCAGCTTCAACTACAGTTTTCACCACTTGAAACAAATTCATTTCACCCGTCCTGCACTTATGTCACTCTCTGTTATGGGCTGTTTGTCGTGTCATTGTTTCGCTATGCTGCTTTTTTTTCTTTAAAGCTTAACATGCAATGGTGCGTTTGCACAAGTGTTGTCACAATGCATGAGGGTTATTTCAAAGTGAACAGGCGTGTGAAAAATAAATGCCATTCTGAATGCATGAATGCTGTTGTGTGCGAGCATGTGTCATCAAGAGGGGGGAAGGCCTGAAATGTTGATCTAACCTCGTGCCCCAGCTGTTTTCATTCCGTATTCAGGGGAGTTTAATATTGAGGGACTCTGAGCTGTCAAAACACATCAGAGCGATAACGCATATTGTGGTACGATGTGCTCGGTCACCCGGCGAGGCACATTTTTCCATGTTGAGAGACATGTTGGTGGTTATATCTCTCGCACTGGATGGATGGGTGGAAAGATCAGAGGTCTGTTCCTATCTAACATGAACCATCTCCTCGTTTCTCTTCTTTTTTCCCCTCTTCTTCCTCTTAGTAATCATTCATCCTCTTATCATTTTTGATTCACTCTGTAGAGAAACTGTGAGGCATTTTGATTCACTGCTAAACTTAAAAGAGTATTCCTAAAATTTAGCATTGCACTCCTTTAACATTGTGCACAATACAGTAGTCTAATGTTACTTTTAAAGGTTTTTTAGTGTTTGGAAACACCTGTAGCTTAAACAGGATTTACACTGACTACGATCACAAGCTTAAGGACTATAACAACACCTGTAGATATCTCCTACAGGATTTACACCACATGGTTGCAACAATACTTTCCTGGGCCAGCGGCAGCAATATCAACGCATTAGCCTACAGTGTCTAACACATACTGCCACTACTCCACTGATCCACCAAGTACAGTTCTATGATTCAGATTCCTCCATCAATCTCTCTCACACACACACAACTATTGTACTTTTTATTACTCCACTACATCTGTCTGACAGCTTTAGTTACTTTTCAGATTATGTTTCATACTCTTCCAGTCCAGTGAAAACCATTCTATTGGCAGAAATGGAATATAATATTAATAACAATGTTTTCAAAAACTTTAAGTACTTAAACAGTATTTTACTGCACAATTAATACTTTTAATTTAATTACTTTATCTACATTTTACTGCACAATAAATACTTTAAAATTTTACTGCACAATGAATACTTTTACTTTAAGTACTTTAACTACATTTTACTGCAAAATTAATGTTTTTACATTCTAGTGCACAATGCTTAGTTTTACTTTGAGTACTTTAACTACATTTTACTGTACAATAAATACATTTACATTTTACTGCACAATGCATACTTTTATTTTGAGTACTTTAACTACATTTTACTGCACAACGAATACTTTTACTTTAAGTTCTTTAAATACATTTTACTGCACAATGAATACTTCTGCTTTAAGTACTGTAAGTACATTTTGCTGCACAATGAATACTTTTACTTTAGTAGGCTGCTTTAACAAAATGTACTACAGGTTTTGAATGCTGGACTTATACTTGTAGTGGAGTATTTTCACGGTGTACTTTTACGTAGGTAAAGGATCTGAATACTTCTCCCACTGCTCATCACACATCCTGTCATAGATGGGCAACAAAATGCATCGTCTGAATAAACAGTTGACATTGCTAGCTAAACGAACTGTACTGGATAAATGGTTTAAGTAGTGAGCTACAAGTATGGTTGAAATAGATAGGTCCAAAGTAACAGATAAATTAAGGGGCTGCTGTTAAACTTGGTACCGTAACTCACCCGCCACGGACTGGTCTGGTCTGGTTCACACCGAGCTGTATCTGAACTAGTTAGTAGCAGTGGCTGCTGCTGCTAGGTTACTGTCCGCCTCTTAGTTAGCATCGTTAGCTTCGTTAGCATCGTCCTCGCCGGGTCCAGGCTTTTTGCTTGCGAGCCGACTTTACTACAGTCCGTTACCAGTGTCTCTATTATCCCTGTCTTCTTTTAACTTTCGCTTTGCTGCTCCACCGTTTATTATCCATGATGTTTGTAGCAGCTAGTCGTCCCGGTGGATAATTCCGTTCCTGCGGCAACAGCAACCTCCGAGGCCAATGTGGAAGTGCTTTAAACCTGCATTCTTTCTATCAGCCAGCAGGGGGCGACACCTCTGGTACAGAAAAGATTGTATAGAAGTCTATGAGAAAATTACCTTAATTCTCACTTGATTTATTACCTCAGTAAACATTGTAAACGTGATTTTTTTTGTCTCAGTCGCTAGTTTCAAGTCTCCTTCAATACAGGATGATGTTCATTTAGTAAATTATGGTCTCATTTAGAGTCAAATAGACCATAAAGCAGGGAATGCTTTAGGGCGGGGCTACCTTGTGATTGACAGGTCGCTACCATGGTGTTGTCCGGTCTGGGTGTTGTCCATGTTTTTGTCTTAGAAGTTAAACCCTTCCCAGTGTGTTTTCAGTTCATGAAAGTTAATTGTAACACCTAACGCCATATTCACACAAGGCAGCGGCCGAGTGCGGCTCGCCACAATAATTAAATTTTTTCTGCGGCCAGGAGGCATATTCATGTGTTTCAGGTAGGGAGACATTCTTTGTAACAATCAACATGTCACAGGATCTATTTACTGATTGGCTGGTATTCTCTGGCCGCACTTTGCCACTAAAACTTTCCTCAACTTTTAGTTTGGCCGCACTTCTCCGCAGATCAAATGGCTGCAGCTCGCTGAGCTCGGGAGCGGCCGCCGCAGCTTTTCATAGACCTTGCATGGCAGCTCGCCGCAGGCCGCACTTCGCCACTGCTCTGGTGTGAATTTGGCGTAAAAAAGTCTTGTTCAGCGTTCAGTTGTACTTAGCTCCACACTCTGCTTTTCAATATGCTAATGTGTCTCGTCGATTCCTTTCCTCGCCTCCTCTCCTCGCATCTTAGTCCCACCCACGGGAGATGTGAGTGGAGGAGGCGAGGAAGAGACGTGAGGAAAGAGGAGTCGAGGCAACAGGCATTTAACAAAATGACACATCCTTGCCTCAGAGTCATTTTCAAGCAACGTCAATTAAATATGACATGTGGCACAGCTACATCAGCTGTCTGTTGTTTTGTTATACGATGTATTTTATGATCTCTGTCAGATGAGTTACAGTGTTCATGACAACTTATATACTTACTTTTAATTCAATTCACAGCCTGGGATAATGTGAAAGGATGTCATACAGTTTTATTTAACACACACACATATTATAGCCTTTATATATTTTATTGTGTGAAGCACTACAAATGTTTGTATGAAAAGTACTATACTGAACAAATAGAGTGACATATATCATATGATTGAGTGATATATATTATATACGCACAATCACACTCCTGTCTATCTATATGACAACATGAAATACAACAAATAAGTGCTGAATGCAAGAGAATGATCTTATTGATATAATAATTTCCCGTCAGCAGCTGTTTGCACTTGTAAAGATCATGTCATGATTATAGCAGTTGAGTTGAATATAGCCTACATTCAAGATAAAAACATCAGAAATATCAAGGTGAAATGTCAATATGGAATAGAACGGCGCCTTATGAGGCGCTACACAAACGGTGAAGGGCAGAAAGTTTGATCATCTTAAATAACTACAACTGATGAATACAAAAGGAACAGTTACATTTGTAGAGTCCTGCCATGGTTTGAGATTATTCCAGCTGTTTGTCACGCCTCGTTTTATGTCGCAGGTGTCGAAAAGACTTCCGCAAAGGATACATCGGTGTTTCCTCGCCCTAAGCTCCTCCAGAAGCCTCCTCGCTCCTCACGCCACGTCTCCTCGATCCGAGGAGATCCTCCATGATGGCGGATGAGGAACGATTTCCGGGTCACCGGAGGAGAGAGGACACGAGGAAGCATAAATTAGCATAATGAAAAGCACCCTCTCGTGTCACTTCTGGTTGCAAAAAAACAAGATGGCGACGGCCAAAATTAGATTAGATTAGATTAGATTAGATTTCCTTTATTGTCATTGTACAGGTACAACGAAATTGAGTCTGCAAAATGCCAAACTCGAGGCTTCAAAACCGTAGTCCACAAACCAATAGGTGACGTCATGGTGACTACGTCCACTTCTTACATACAGTCTATTGGTGCATTCCATTTGAGCTGGGAAGTCGGAATTTTCAACTGGAACGCCCCCTGAAGTCGGATTTCCAACTCAGAAAGTCAGACGAACCTCACCAACGTCGACCTCAAAATCCAAAGATGGCTGCTCTGTGCATCACCAGTATAAAAGCTGTAGTAACATACTGGTTATTAGCACTTCTGTGTTATTTGTGTCTCATTAAATAAGTCATACATACTGTACTGTCCGACTTCTATCTGTGGACATGTTCCTACGGTGTTTATATGCGCAAAATACGGGCGTTGTTATCAACTAGTATTGCTAACAATGGCCAACAATAGCTAGCCTGGCTGGAGCGAACCCCATTAAGTTTTCCGACCTGTTGTACTGGAACGTGGTCAACTCGGGTGTGACGTCATTTCCAGCTCCGACTTCCGAGGTAAATGGAACACAGCATATGGCCCCAACCAACGCTGACTCAAGTGACATCACTTGAGGAAATTCATCAGATATTACACAGCTTCCTCTGGAGCCTCAAAAGACTTCATACAACTTTTTTTCACTTATGCAGTAGTTCTCCCCGAGACCTGTAAACACACTTTCCCATTTGAGTAAAAAAGGTTTAAGCCCGCGAGTCAACACTGTACAACTAATGAAAAAATGACAACTGAGTAGTAGAGTGGAAAGCTATATCAGATCCTGAGTCAGTCCTTTCTATTTTGAACCGTTGCTCTGTAGCCAGCCGTTACAGAGTGCACTGACAAATGAGGCGAGTCGGACAGTCAGCATAAAAAAAGTCAAAAGGTTCCACCTCACCTCCGCGCTTCCCTGATTTACTTCCATTAACCTCCCTACCTCCCTCCCTCCCTCCCTTGGCGGCTCGCGGCAGTCTTCGACCTCCATGACTTCTGCCTCCCGCTTTCCAAAAAACCATGTCCTCATTTTCGGCTCTCTGATGCCTGGAACCACAACCTGTGAAACTACAGGGCACTGTGGTTCCGTTGCGAGACTTACTCTACTTTAATGACCACAACTTTTACAATAAGAGAATAATGTGGTTATCATAAATATTTGATTTTGAGAAAGCAATTCAACAGGAAGAAATAAGATGAGATTTATCTTAATCTGTATTGAACTGAAAATACAAAGACTTGTCGCAATAAAATGCGAGAATGTTAAACATTCATCTGTGCCATTCCTATTTAAGCATATTTAATTCAAAGCACTTTTTCTATCCCTATAATAGGAAAAATGTCCTTTTCCTAAAGCGAATTGCACAGTTAATTTCTTCTTATCTGTGTACTTATTCACCACCCACTGACATGGAAATGGGAGAGTAATTCAGAAGCTGGCTAAACTCTGGGATGAAAAATTAGGAACACCAGCCGATTAAGAATTTTAATGGACATACTCTAAGTTGTATCATAATTATGAAAGAGAAGCGCGTGTAACCATCAAAACGAGGAGCTCCAACTGATCCCAGACAAGTTGAACATTAAAGGGAAGCTAAACTTCAATTAGGAATTATGAATTAGGTTTAATATGTCTGGGTTTTGAGAAACAAGTTAATAAAGACTTCAACGCTATCGCCAGACAAGAATGTTGATAATGGACGATTCAGTAAAACCCCAGATGACTTTCAGTGACAGCATTTTTTAACGTCCAATGCCAATTTTTCACTTTTTACAATACCTGCATAAGGTAGGGGAAATATTGTTGTTATGGTTAAGGTATGGTTAAACCTGCAATAACCAATTTTATGGCCACTTCACAGCAGAAACAAGCTGTGAACACCTCTCAGTTATATCATTAACTTTTTAGCTTACAGTTGTCGAAACGAACGCTATGAGAGCTGTGAGAGTAACGTTGTAGGCCGCGAAAACAAAACAATGATGCTGTGAAACTCAGAGCTGAGGGGAACTGCAGAGTTGGGTGGTAAGTCTCTGTGGATTTTGTCACTACAAGCGACCCCTTTCAAATTGCACATACTCATCTGATCCATAGTTATTATAAAAAATATTGATTACAGCTGCTTTAAGGTTATAGGCAACTAAAACACTTGGGTAAGATTGTGGTTGAGGTTAATAAAAAAGCAAACCTTTGATTGCACATCTGAACTCCAGTCTCCTGCATGAAAGTAAGACATGCTACACATTCACCACCCAAACCTCCACACCCTTACTTTCCACCTTGCTACATTAAAGGTATACTATGCAGGATTTTCCTTAAAAAAAAATCGATAAACTCATACAAAAGTAATCCCTCTCAATCATCACTTATGACCCACTAGAAGTGTGTGATGGTGTCTGTATCTGCCCTCTGCCTGTGTTTTCTTATTTTATTCTTATGTTGTTGTGTTCAGGACGTTTCTAGGCACTGGGTGTGGAGCCCCCAGGCATGCGCAAGCATGCATCCAAGAGGAAGCTACGAAAATTGTGGAACACAGTGCCGAAAAAACAGAAATATAGCGAGGCGACATGCAAAATGGACAAAGCTGGTTCCAAAACGAGAGTGAACCTGCGCTATTACGGTCACAATTTTAAACAGTTTAAAACATGTGGTTAAGGCACACTGGCAATATTTGCACTATCTGTTTATATTATTTTATATTATGTTTGTTTTTTGTGTATATTTTATATTGTATATTGGTAGGATTTCTCTTTTTTTTATTCTTATTTTATTCTAACGATTTAATTATTCTATTGTTATTTTTACTGCTTATTTGCACCAATGAACCAAAACAAATTCCTAGTGTATACCTGATACACCTGGCAATAAACAAGAGTCTTATTCTGGTTCTGATTAAAGGTGCAGTATGCGATATTGGTGCAAATATGATTTAAAAAAGTTATTTTTAGAAAACGGCCGCTTTATTGTGACAGTAGTACATGTAACAGGTAACCTGAAAAAAATCATGTTCCTCTGTGTCCTACTGTGCTCCTAACGGCATCTGAAGGTTTTCACTAAATGGAGGAAAACAAGGTCCGCTGTCCAGCTGCAGTCTATGAGAGCCGGCTGTCAATCACTCGCGAATTCCGACCAAACGGTCAAACTAGGCAGCGCTGATCAAATATGAATCAATATTCTGTTACTGTAATGCCTATTTCTCGCCTCAAATGTTCTCAGAATCATCTTGTAGTGTACTGTTTAGCTGTAAAATTAGAAAGTTTGTGACGCGGCCGCCATTGTAAAATCTGTTGAAGAAAGCCAAGTTCTGGTCACATGACCGGAGCACAGCCAATAGGAACGCTCTCTCTCTCTGAAATGACCTGTGACCTCTGACCTCTGTGACCTCTGCCGTCACGGGCTAGATTTTTCTAAAGCCTGAAAACAGAGCCATGATGAGGAGCAGAAGTCTAGTTTTCTCTCAGACCACTTGAATTACAATATCCTGAAAGGTTATTATGGAATTTTTGCCAAATTATGCCAAAAAAATTGTTGCCTACTGCCACTTTAACATTGTAAATTGAAACAAAACAAAATAAATTTGTTACATCAAATTACAAATTACATCATGATTAAAATAAGTGAACGTTGACTTTTAGTTTCACATGAACAGCGTCTCCTGGGCGACCGTCCGGTGTTCGTTGACCCATCCACCACCCCGACCTCCTCCTTACGCAGACTATCATTAAGTTGTGAAGTTTTTCATCATTTTTCGTGCGTTTTCCCACGAATGTCCAGCAACACGTGACGCACGTGTCAATTTCCGCTCGCTACATGCATACAGTCTTTTCAAAATATACTTCAGTCTTCATAGGAAACAACTTGGTTAGGTTTAGGCAACAAAACTACTTGTTTAGGTTTAGGGAAAGATTGTGGTTTGGGTTAAAATAACTCTAGAAGTGGCGTAACTTCAGTATGGAAGTTAAATGACAAATAAATCAACGTTGGCTTCTGGTTTCACGGGATACAAACACCGGTCTCCTGGGCGAAAGTCCGGTGTTTTTTCTGACACACCCATCCACCCCGACCTCCTCTGTATGTGGCATTTGTCGCTCTTTATACTTCCTGGTTCACGATTACATGGATTACATACAAACTGATTTCGTGGATATATACAAATTACAGTGCTGTTCATAGCTATACCTACGAAAAGTAGGTATAGCTATGAACGGCTGTTTAATGTGACACCTGTATAGGTCCGACGCAGGTCGAACACACATCCTCTGTATGAAAGGGATACTAAAGGAAAGTAAGGAAATGTTTTTGTAATTTGGGTGAACTGAAGGTGCAGCTACAGCTACTTCCAGCCTAATTCAACACCACACAAAACTACTCAGCTCCCACTCTGTGACGGACTTTCTGAAACTTCATCCCATCCCTCTTGCCTCCCATCCAATCCTGTGTGTCCTCCTGCTGTGTGCATGTGTTTGTCTGTGTGAGCGTCGCTGTGCGTTTGTGAGTTGTGTCTTGGTTGGCACCCAGGTCCCAGCTGTCGCAGTAGAGCAAATTTGCGCCAAGCCGGATGCCCACGGGGCACAGTGGAGCCAGAGGCTGCCAGCTGGCCCACCACTCTACCCCCACCCCCCACCCCCACCTCGATGACACTCACACACACACACACACACACACACACACACACACACACACGCACACACAATCCCCCCTCTATCTCACAGCCAAAAACTCCTCCATTGACCTCTCCAACTCGCCCGCTTCCCCCCTCCTCAACACACACATTTAGACACACTCAGGGCGGGCACACGCCCAAGTCTTGGCATGTCGGAGCTGTAAAGGCGACAGGAGTGTCAACAACATCACAGCGCTGCCACATAATCCTCCTCATCCCCCTGAGCACGCCAGCGCAGACACACAGCCTCAATCAATAAATCAGTCCTCTCGCTCAACACGTCTTAAGGAAAAAGAGGCTGGAGGCGTGCGGCGTTCAAGTAATTGCCGCTGGGACAGAAAGTGATGTCATCTTTAATTTTGGTGGACTATTTATTATGGTAATGCACGACCATAATGGAAGAGATTAAGAGGCCGATTTGGAGATAAATGTGAGAGTGTAATGTTCAAGAGAGAATGTAGGCCAACGAGACAATCAAGACATTTAGCTGCAGCTGAGGGATAAGAGCTGAGAGTGACTTTTGTTCCGCGAATTGTTGTTTATTCACTGTTTTGTTGCCATAGATCTTAAACTGCCCATTCATATTGAAACGGTTATTGTTCAGCGTGATTTCAGCCCACGCATTATGCAAAGCTCATCCAAGCCAATCAGCTGCAAATGCTCCGCAGGGCTGGCTCTTAGGAACAGAAGAATACTTGTCATCATGGGTTATTGTGCTGGAGGGTGCTGAGAAAACTCGATGTGTCCCGCTGTGTTTTGTCCAGTGTGAGTTCATCCTCAGAGGTGTGGACAGGATGTTATCTCCTTTGTTGCTCTGACTGTGAGGAACTGATGCCAGTTTGTGCCGGAGAGTGACTGGAATTGGCTTATACTGATACACACACACTCATCCCGTACCTTCCTGTTTACATACACAAAATCTGATAGACAGACAAATATTCCTACCTCATATACACACCTACATAAAAGACACGCACAAATGAAGAGAGACAACACACACACACACACACACACACACACTGACTGCACATTCACACACCTAGCTCTGCTCCAGTCGAGTGCAACATCAGGTCATTCGCTGCAACCACCATGCCGGGATCTATATTCAACATAACAATGCAAAAATATAAACATATGCTGCATATATACAAGTTCAAATTGATCAAATAAAATCATTTTGTGCAAACAATACTCTACATATAATAAAATTCTGTCAGCATATCCATAAAATTACTAATCAGCATGGTCGTGTTCCAAAATTTTCAGGCTGGTACGCAAAAGCTGGAGGACTTTCCTGTCTGTGCCGAGGCTAGCTGTTTCACCATTTCCAGGCTTTATGCTAAGCTAAGCTAACTGCATGCTGGCTCCAGCTTTGCATTGAACGGACAGACATAAGAGTGGTATCAGTGTTGTCATCCAAGCCTGGGCAAGGAAGCGAATAACCGTATTTCCCACTGTTGAACTGTTTCTTTAACAATTAATTACTTAAAGGGGACATATCACGCTGATTTTCAGGTTCATACTTGTATTTTGGGTTTCTACTAGAACATGTTTACATGCTTTAATGTTCAAAAAACACATGATTAAACACATAGTCTGTCTGAATATACTTGTATTCACCCTCTGTCTGAAACGTTCCGTTTTAGCGCCTGTCTCTTTAAGACCCCCTCCCAAAAAGCACAGTCTGCTCTGATTGGCTTGTGAGAAAAAATATGGTGCACCTTTGCAAAGGTAGTTCTCAAGCTGTGGGTGGAGATACTCAGATGGAGAATCATGAAAAACTCTCTTTTTCAGTGCTTGTGCACATACATTTGGGTATTTGGAGTGCCTACCAACACACAAACTGTGACATAAGACAACCCAGTCAGTTTTTTGTGGGCTGTGTAGATCAGAAAACATGTGATTCAACAAGTCATTCAGATTTGGCTCCCCTTCCTATGTCACATGCAGGCTCATTAGAATATATCACCAACATCTTGAGAACAACCTTTGCAAAGGTGCACCATCATTTTCTTGCAAGCCAATCAGAGCAGACTGAGCTTTTTTGGGAGGGGGTCTTATAGAGACAGGTGCTAACACGGAGCGTTTCAGACAGAGGGTGAATACAGGTATATTCAGAATGGGGCTGTCGAAGTTAACGCGTTAACGCGATAATGCAAATTAATTTTAATGCCACTAATTTCTTTCACGCATTAACGCAATCGATCTTTCGGAGGTTGTAGTCGGCTCAGTTTTAAAGCTAGAGTGAAGATACTGGTGTCATATGAAACTAGAAAACCTAAGGCATCCATTGATACCATGTCATACTAGCCAGTCAGGAAGGAGAATTAACGCTCCAAATTTGCACTAAATTTTGGCGAGGAAAAACTGGCATGGCCCGTTGACCTCTGACCTCAAGATATGTGAATGAAAATGGGTTCTATGGGTACCCACGAGTCTCCCCTTTACAGACATGCCCACTTTATGATAATCATATGCAGTTTGGGGCAAGTCATAGTCAAGTCAGCACACTGACACACTGACAGCTGTTGTTGCCTGTTGGGCTGCAGTTTGCCATGTTATGATTTGAGCATATTTTTTATGCTAAATGCAGTACCTGTGAGGGTTTCTGGACAATATTTGTCATTGTTTTGTGTTGTTAATTGATTTCCAATAATAAATATATACATGCATTTGCATAAAGCAAGCATATTTGCCCACCCCCATGTTGATAAGAGTATTGAATACTTGACAAATCTCCCTTTAAGGTACATTTTGAACAGATAACAAATGTGTGTTAATTTGCGATTTATCACGACTAACTATGGACAATAATACGATTAATTGCAATTAAATATTTGAATCGATTGACAGCCCTAATGTCAATATTTTTTGCTTTCTCCAACAAGTCCTCTAACCTGAACAACAAAATAAGTAATTTGTCATTCCCTTCCAAAACAAGTCTTTTCTTAACTGGTGCTCCCTAAATGTTGTTTTAAAGGTCCCATATTGTAGAAAGTGAGATTTCCATGTCTTCTTTTGATTATAAAGCAGGTCTAGGTGCTATATAAATACTGTGAAAGTATCAAAATGCTCAATCCACAGAGAAATAAACACAGCCCGTATTCAGAAACTGTGCCTTTAAATGAGCCGTTGTGATGTCACAACTGTACAGTCACTGGTAGAAATACTGCTAAAATCCCTGTAGTTGACAGACACAGTGAGTCCCCTGGCTGCAGTGAAGCTGTGAAGACGGGGAAAGGGCAGATACAGAAGACCGGAAAACGCTGACCAATCAGAGCAGACTGGGCTTTTTTCGGGAGGGGGTCTTAAAGAGACAGGCGCTAAAACGGAGTGTTTCAGACAGAGGGTGAATACAGGTATATTCAGACAGACAGTATGAGAAAAATAATGTGTTTTTTGAACATTAAAGCATGTAAACATGTTCTAGTAGAACCCCAAAATACAAGTATGAACCTGACAATAAGCATTATATTTCCCCTTTAAGCATTTGAACAAATTATGCTGTAGGTGTTCTGGGAGGATTTCACTATCTTTTGCCTCATTTGACAACATTTATGAAGTGTTCTGTGACACAGAAACCACATACTCTTCACTGACCATGATAACAAAGAGAAAGAGGCCCCTCCTGCTATGATCGGTTGGGGTTCAACATGTAATCTATGTTTGACGGCAAAGTCAACACAATCCACTAACTTGACAGACTGACCATCTAATTTTCTCAACATTAATGCTGTCTAGTCTGATCCCTACATCAGAGATCCGTGAATCAAAAATGAAACAAATGCCTGATGGGGAATCATAATTGCGTAATACTGTTTGGAAACGATTGCCTAAGAATTGCGAGATTTTTTTTTTTATCAAAAGGTCTACGGTTAACCACAACCCACATACAAGGTTGCACAACAAGGTGGGAGGAGGAGTGCTTCTGTTTGTTCCAGCCACCCATCTATTACCTGCAGCTTTCATGAATTTGGCATAAAAATGTTGCAAAAGGGTCCAATTTTTTCTGAGAATAGAATTCAATTGTACAACAGAGAATGGAGGGCACAATGACGCACCGGATTAAACATTTTCCTCACGTACTGGTTTGTTTGGGCTGAGGTCGCTGACCATAAATGCCCCCCTTTCTATTGATCATCAACCCGTAAGACAAATATGACCCGTGACAAACAAACTGCTTCTGCCTCAATAACAAGTGTTGTAAGGGAGCGATTTAGGACACCGGCGTTAATCATTAACCGGGACAGTGGAAATACCCTGACATCAAATATCTCCTGACGTCCAGGTGGGGGAAACGGAGAATGAAAAGCCTCTAAATGAATATTGACTCATACACACGGTGGATAAAAGTGGAGGAGGCCTGTACTTTAAACCCCTTAGGATACCAGCACCACCACCACACGTTTTACTGTCCCAGTTTCTGTGCAACATAAAACAAGAATAGACAATTTCTCACCAAAGGCAGCGTGTTACATCATTTCTTCTGTTCTGTGTCTTTCTCCCCCCACCCCCCCTACTTGATATCATTCCACAGTGAAGCCATCGAGCCAGCCACTCACAAACCTGACAGATCAAGGCCCGGCAGTGTGAAATGTGTCGGCCATTTTGGCTCCGTCGGAGCTGGTGGCACGCAGAGCAACTGCTCATTAGAAGGCGAGTGTGACAGAGCCTCTCTCCCCCCCTACACCAGACGGGTTCGACTTCCTTAACCAAAACAGAGCAGGGGGGGGCAGAGAGGCAGATGGTGGTGCATGGCGGCGAAAGAGAGAAAGCAGGAGCGGGAGTAAGGCTGGAGGGAGAGTGAAAGTGAAAAGAGGGGAGAGATGGGAGCGAGAGAGGGCTGGAGAGAGGGAACGTGCCGGTGGATATCATTAAGGTCGGGCACCGGGCTGTTTAACGAGCGAGCTCACAGCACCCCTTCGTCCTCAGTGGCGCCTGCTGGCTGGAGGCCCCCAGGTTCTGGCTCCCCAGTAGGGGCCGCCGCCTGTTCCATCACCGCCACCGCCGAACGTGGAGCTACCTGTGGAGCAGCACATTTGCACAGACACATGCTTAAAAAACTCACTCACACACACAGCCTCGGGGAAGAAAGTTTTACCGCATGCGCTCTCTCTCTGTGTTTTCTTCTCTCCAGTCAGAAGTGTAATTGACTCTCCCTGACATAAACATAGTGGTAATAACCCCGGCTTCCCCTTGATGTCGAGCGGTGGAGCGCACAGCTGTGCGAGGTGCTGGGAAAAGTCACAGGGCAGCGGGCGTCTGCTAGCTCGTAGCATCCCCGCCGTCACCCGTTCTAGCTGCGCGACTACGCTGACGCCACGGGAGGCCGACCACAAAACATTTCCCTGTAGACCTCGAAAGGAAGCCATTTCTTCATCATTGGGCAAAAATTCCATAATAACCTTTCAGCATATTGTAATTCAAGTGTTCTGAGAGAAAACTAGACTTCTGCACCTCCTCATGGCTCTGTTTTCAGGCTTTAGAATATCTAGCCCGTGACGGGAGACTTTGGCCAATCACAGGTCATTTCACAGAGAGCGTTCCTATTGGCTGTGCTGTGGCTGGTGGGCGATGCTTGGTATTTCCTCAACAGATCCAGGGCCTATTGAAAGAGGCGCTGCCTAGTTTGACCGTTTGATCGGCGGTCGCGAGTGATTGACAGCTGCCTCCGTTGAATGAACAGCCAATAGGAACGCTCTCTCTCTCTGAAATGACCTGTGATTGGTCAAAGTCTGCCGTCACGGGCTAGATTTTTTAAAGCCTGAAAACAGAGCCATGATGAGGAGTGGAAGTCTAGTTTTCTCTCAGAACACTTGAATTACAATATGCTGAAAAGTTATTATGGAATTTTAGCCCAATGATGACAAAAACATTCTGCTTACTGCTGCTTTAAGGAGGCAGAAAGATCAGAATCACGAGGCTGAGCGGTTACATTATGTGGGATTGACACAGGGAAAAAGAAAGAGCATTACTGAGGGAACAATAGCTGTTAAGATGAACAAAAAGCCACGTTAGTGCATCTGTTGGCTACGCACCACAGGAAAGACATAAATAGATATCAAGCTTTACAAAAATGTGACACCTACTTTAATTGGTTGCTCTGATGAGAATAACACTTCGTATTATCTCCTCATTGAGCTGTTTCCTATCTGCCACTGCAGTGAAATCCAGCTGCGCTGTGCTATTATAAAATATGATCTTAAAGGATGATTGAATCACAATAAAAGGCTAAAACCAACAATGAATTGATCCTACTAACAAGTATTGTCTGTGTATCCAGCCCTTGATATCCTTCTTAGCCATTCACTAAAAATGACATTATTAAAAACACATTAATGAGCCTTGCTTTTCACTGGCTGACATGCTCCTTGGCACCGTAGTTTATTTTGATTTATTTTAAATAGTCACAAGGGCACCAAATTCACAGCTCTCCAACAAATGAATAGCAATTTACTCCTGTTTGAGTGACGTTTTCTAAAAACTACAGTGCCCACTTGTTAACAATAAAGACATTACGTACACTGAGGGCCCTATTTAAACGGTGCATGGGGCAAGTGCATTTAGGGCGTGTCCAACCTCACTTTTCCTAGTTAAGAGGCGCATAATCGGGGCGCAAAGTAAGGCGCAAGGGGCATAGGGGTTGTATTTAGTCTCTTAATGAATCATAGGTTTGTTTTGGGCGTAACAGGAATTAAACCAATCAGAGTATCATCTCCCATTCCCTTTAAAATCCAGGTGCGCCTGCACATTGGTGCATTGCTATTTAAAAGGCTGAATCGGCATTGAAGGAGCGAGCCATTTCTGCTAAGGAAACATTAAATAGAGTAAAATAGTAAAATAGACCATAAAGCAGAGGATGCTTTGACGAGTTGGGAGTGAGAACGGGTTGGAATTATCTGTGGGTTTGTCTACGAGTGAATCCTTTCACATTACACACAGTCATTTGACCCTTTGTTTCTATAAAAATATTGATTTATACAGCTTTAAGGCACAAGCATTACTTTAGGAGAAAGCTGAACTGAATGTAAAGGTTTTCAGATGGAACCCTCCCATGTTTCTGACCCATTATTCCCCTCTGCACACTGCGGTTGTCCAATTGAATAGATTTTGCAGCCGTCTTGTGTGACCTGAAAACGACCGCTCAAACTTCGAAAGGTTGCCACAGTAAATCAGTGTAACGGAAGTGCGCATTATCCTCTGCGGTGCTGACACTGGTCGTGGCAAAGCTGGCAAGATAAAAAGCCTGGCTGTTGGCGGCACAGAGCGGGGGGGACTGGGAGTTCACGACCGGATGGATGTCAGCTCGATCTATACTGAATCAACACACAGCGACGGTTGATAAGGAGGCTTAACATCCTCAGCTGGTGAAGAGACTCTCCTGATGCCCACTTACATGTGTGCACACAGTTTTGCAAGGATACGTAACGGGCACATTGACATACGGAGATAATGATACACACCGAGACGCACACGACCCGCTGAGATCAGGGACGATCCTCGCCAAAATAAGCTTTGAGAGGTTTTCATATCAGTCATATTGACAGGATCAGTGAGATGAAGCGGGAGACAGAGAGAGGGAGAGAGAGGAGATGTAGGGGGAGGAGTGGGTGGGATATAGATGAAAGACAACAGGAGGACGAAAAACAAAGATCAAAAACAAAAGAAAAACTTGAATTAAAGTTGAAAAATGAAAGCGGGAGAATGAAACAGGGGGAACAGAGGAGGGGGGGAAGCAAAAAACTATTTTGACACAAAACCACTAGTTGAAAACAACACGTACCGAGAAATCAAACAAGATAAGAGACGAGGAAAGCATGAGCGCGAGAACAGAGACACTTTTCTTTGTCAAAGTGGCAAAGCTTAAGCACTAAAAGACGTGCTCCTTCTCTCTGAAACATGAAGGAAAACAGATGTGATAACCCTCGCCGCTCGATGTGATACAGTGTCAAGACACACACACTGACAAACACACGCGTTGTGCGGCCGGAGCGCCCCCCCCCCTCCCCCTATCTGAGTACCAGTGCTCATCCTGACACTCCAAAGGGGCTCAGCGTGTGCACAGTCTAAGATGTTTAATTCATACAGCCGCCTGCTTGTGCTCAACATGTGACGGAGGAGGAGGAGTAGGAGGAGGAGGAGGAGGAGGAGGAGGAGGAGGAGGAGGAGGAGGAGGAGGAGGAGGAGGATGGGGATGCGGAGGGTTGTATATGCAGCCAGGCTGAGGATGATGCAGAGACACAAGAGAGGGAGGCTACATAAATAGAGAAGAAGAGGGAGATAACGCCAATGAATGAAGAAGAAGAAAGCGATGTAGGAGGAGTATCCACGGCGACTAAGAAAACAAGGTGATAGAAATAGACATCTGAAAACTGTGAAGCAATAAAATGATACCAGAGAGAGGGATGGTGAGAGGGCACATGTTTGAGATACTGACTCACACAGAATAAGTGATGGATAGAAGTAGAGCAGCGAAAGTTAAAGAGAGAAAAAAAGGGACAGGGACAAGTGAGAAATCTTGAAGACACACACATTAAAAAACCTGTGGAGATCTCATGCAGGCAGGCGGTGAGAGCCCTCAGATTGCTGAGGGTGTGTGTTGCAGGTCTCAGGAGAGGCAGGCAGGGGACTGAGTGCTAGCGATTTTCTGTCATATCTCTCTTTCTCTTCATCGCTCACGCCCGTTATCCACCTCCTCCTCCTCCTCCTCCACCTCCTCCTCCTCCTACCTCACCCCACCCTGCAGCACGTGTAGCAAACGGCGTGTGTAGCATTTGTAGGCATCAATATCATTGTGGGATTAGTCGTGACACCTTGGTATAATTAGTTTCTTAAAATTAAGACCATGTTTCTCATGCAACCTGCTCCTTCCTGTCATAAAAAGAAGACGTTGAAGGCTGTCTGCTCCGTTATTGCAAAAAAAAGTTTTATCTGGGCTGTCAATTGATTAAAATATTTAATCCTTAATCGCATGATTGTCCATAGTAAATCGTGATTAATCGCAAATTAATCACATTTTTTATCTATTCAAAATGTACCTTAAAGGGAGATTTGTCAAGTATTTAATACTCTTATCAGCATGGGAGTGGACAAGTATGCTTGTTTTATGCAAACACATGTATATATTTATTATTGGAACTCAATTAACAACACAAAACAATGACAAATATTGTCCAGAAACCCTCACAGATACTGCATTTAGCATAAAAATATGCTCAAATCATAACATGGCAAACTGCAGCCCAACAGGCAACAACAGCTGTCAGTGTGTCAGTGTGCTGACTTGACTATGACTTGCCCCAAACTGCATGTGATTATCATAAAGTGGGCATGTCTGTAAAGGGGAGACTCGTGGGTACCCATAGAACCCATTTTCATTCACATATCTTGAGGTCAGAGGTCAAGGGACCCCTTTGAAAATGGACATGAAAGTTTTTCTCGCGAAAATGTAGTATATGTTTGGAGCGTTATTTAGCCTCCTTCATGACAAGCTAGACATGGACATGACATGGTTGGTACCGATGGATTCATTAGGTTTTCTAGTTTCATCTGATGCCAGTATCTTCACTCTAGCTTTAAAACTGAGCCCGCGACAACCTACGAAAACTGATTGCGTTAATGTGTTAGAGAAATTAGTGGCGTTAAAACAAATTTGCGTTAACGTGTTATTAATGCATGATTAATGTGTGCGCGCACATGCTTTCAGTGCATGTTCACAACTGTTTGCGTGCCCCACTGGTTAGCTCACGGCCGCCACTCTGCACTGCTCTCATATGACGGTTACAGCTGATAACGCCGTCGGAGGTGTAGTACCTACTATATTTGCCTCGCAACAGCCATTAAAAATATAACAGAGGCGATAAATGCATAAACATAAACACATGAAATCCTAATACACAAAAAAAACTGAGGTAAAGAATGCCCGGTAACGCACATCTGGCAGCCAATCGGGGACGAGTATTGTCTGTAGCCAGGGTAGAAGACTTTATTATTGACATGAGTGTGCACATTCAACTGCTTTGGGTACCGCTGCTGTCTGTGAGAAAGTGAAATCGAACAGCGGCGTTCCAACTGTGCTCACTATGCATACTCACATTCATTTCCAGTTGTGATCCACGGCGTCTCCTGCAGGGTCCAGAGGCCCGATGGAGGCTGCTCAAACTGCAACGTCGCACCTCTCCAGTCACAACATCTGTCAGGTAATCTTTTTTGCAAACTCAGTCTACATCTGCTGTGTGAGTAGATGTACACACACACACACACACACACACACACACACACACACACACACACACACACACACACACACACACACACACAGCCCTGCACGGTGTGAGCAGATTTAGAAAGAGTTGTAACATCCCAGTTGGCCAATCACGCACAGAATAAACAGCGTACACGTTATACATGAAGATTAATCTGTTTATTATATATACTCATCATTATATCGATATCATCATTAATATCCATCATTAGGCACCTTATACAGTATGTAGATAGACTGGGAGTAGAGACTTGGTCTGCATGCCTGTTGGTTACAAAAACACTCAGAACAGAAAACATGCTGTCAACACGGCAGGAAAAAAATAATCTTGTTTCGGTTGGGCATTTGAGATAGATAGATAGATAGATAGATAGTAACTTTATTGATCCCGAGGGAAATTCAAGTAAGGTGTCGCTTACATGTTTGCTTCTACACTTGTTTATGCTCAACGAATGTGAAACCTGTGACTGTTTTTACTGCTAATTTGTTGAGGAATATGCATGTATATAGTGTCACCATGTGCTTGTGTATGAAAGTCTGGGTTGGCGTTTGTTTTACGTGCGTGCCAGCCTGTGGGAAAGTAGTTGTGCAATAACGTTGTGTGAGGTTTAGTCTGGCGGTCCCTTGTGTAACAGTGCACCGTGTGTCAGCGTCTATGAGTGCGTGCCAAACCTCTTACAGTTACTGGGAGACTACAATGGGCTGAGCCAGTTCAGGCAAGTCCTCGGACACCTTGGCACAGTTGCCAGATCTGGAGCTGGTTATACCTGGATATCAGAGCCAGAAACCCTGGAGAAAGTTTTCCTCATGCCTCTGGAGGAAAATCTATTCACACTGTGGAGAGCAACAATAAGGTGTCAATATTTTACTGCATACACCCAGGGTTATTAGCCTGGGATAAGAGTCACGAAAACGCACTGCTACATTTGTTTTGTAGTGGAGAGCCTGCAAGCAAATTCACCCAAAGTTTAAACTGTCTGTATGAAATTTGTAAAATTTCAAAGGCGCTCTGAGAGAATATATTTTGACACAAAACGCTTTCAATAATCCTTCACAGCCACATTGAAATGGGTGGTTAGAACACAGACACAGTACTTTCTTTACAGGGCCACAATCAAAAAATATGATGAAATTCAATGCAACTGGTTGATATACTGCAAGATCACAAAAAAGACAGCCTTGTATTCTTTTCCCAGCAGATTTTGGGAAGGCATGGACCTTGGTTTTGTCAGGCTCTTATGTGCAAATTTGAACGCTTCTGACCCAATCTGAGCAAAAGTTAAGAGTTTAACTAAAAGAAATAGTTTGACATTTTGGGAATATTTTCTTTCTTGTTTTTTCCCCCTAGGTCAAATGTTGAAATCACCCACCTACAACTAATAGCTTACTGATGTGCGTACAGACAGTTATCTTGACTTTTGACATTGATATCCCCACAGCGGCTGAATGGATTTTTACCATTCAAAATGAATTCGAAACATCCATCTCCCTTCGCTATTTGAACTGCAAAGACAGCCCTTACCAATCTCTCACAATGAGGACCCTAGGAGGGATGACCCCCAGTCAGCAGCAGGTTAGCTAAGCTTAGCATAAAGACTGGAAACAGGGATACAACTAGCCTGGCTATGTCTAAAGGTGTCAAAATGCACCATCCACTTGGGTTTTTGTACAGATTAACAGCTTTAGAGGTGGACGGTCACCTTTTGACAAAGCTAGCTGTATGTTAAGCTAAGCTAACTGACTGCTGGATGTAGCTTAATATTTAATGGACAAATATAAAGATTTGTATTGATCTTGTCATCTAACTCTTGGCAAGAAAGCGAATGATCAGATTTTTAAAGTAAAATTGTAACTTTTGCTTGGATATCGTCAGAAATATTTGAACATAAGAGCCTGACTTTTGTCAGGGGTCATACAAAAAAATGAACTACAAACATGACAATTAAACAAATTAGGTATAACATGTTAATTAGTGAGCTTTAGAGGTGCTGGTAGGCAGATATGGTTGCCTTTGGACAGAGTAAGGTTAGCTGTTTCCTCCCGTTTCCAGGCTTTATGCTAAGCTAAGCTAACGGACTGCTTCATATATGGCGTACAGACATGAGTGGAATCAATCTTCTCATCTCAATGAATGAATGAAGTGTATCTCCCAAAATGCCAAACTCTTCCTTTAATGCCAAGACATAGAAATATTTTTTTAACAACGTCATAATCATCAATATCAATTCATGATATTGATGAAAATAGTTATATTTTGGAGTCAGGGGCTTCTACCAAGGGTCGTCTGCATAAATTAAGCCAGGTCTCAAACTCACCAGCCTTTTACCCGTAGAAATAGGAGTAGAACGGACATTCCCATTCAAATCAACAGGATGGTCAGAGCGGCGGCCATATTTACGTTAACCGTTTCCACACTACACTACACTAAACCAACTTGCGGCAAGTTGCGTACTCATTGAGATGAGGTTTTGCAATAACAACTAAAACGAAGAGTGGAGTAGTAACGTTACAAAGCATAGAGAGCCACAGGAAATGAGTCAAATTTAACAACTTAATGCTTCATCCACACATTCTTGTCACAGCGGAGGAAAGCACATTGCTATCGCCAGATGAGTGACAACTTTGTTCGGCTCACTTTCTGCAATCAGTGTAGCATTAAAGAATGGCGGAATTAGCAAGTTAGCTAACTAGCCAGCTGACCACTAGTAGCTAGCTTGCAAATTCCCCCATGCTTTAATGCTACACTGGTTACAGAAAATGAGCCGAACAGTGGACTGGTGGCCAGCGGCAGCGCTGGGACTAGTGGTTCCTTCGCTTCACTGCCCACCGCTCGGGAGAAGGACAAGCTACCTAGCTAACTAGCCAGCCATCCGTCTCTAGAGCCGCGTCCGTTCTCTTCCAGGCAAGGTGTGACCACACTTTACTGCTCCCACCTACATGCTGTAACCATAATGGGGCGGCTGTGGGCGGCTGTGTGCTCAGAGGAAAGAGGGGGTCGTCCACCAATCGGAAGGTCAGCGGTTCGATCCCCGGCTCCTCAAGTCCACATGTCGAAGTGTCCTTGGGTAAGATACTTAACCCAAAATTGCGCCTGAAGGCTGTGCCATGGGTCCCCAAACTGGACACTCTCCTCCCCCCGGCTGCACCTTGAGATCCTGACCATGAAAATCACAAACAGGATCGGTGACCAGGGACAACCCTGGTGGAGGCCAACACCCACCGGAAACGTGTTCGACTTTGTGCCGAGTATACGGACACAGCTCTCACTTTGGTTATACAAGGACCGGATGGCTCGTAACAACGACCTCGGTCTGCTCTTTGCAGATGATGTTGTTCTGTTGACTTCATCAGACCGTGACCTTCAGCACACACTGGGGCGGTTTGTGAAGCGGTTGGGATGAGAGTCAGTACCTCCAAGTCTGAGGCCATGGTTCTCTGCCGGAAAATGGTGGATTGCGCCCTCCGGGTGGGGAGTGAGTCACTGCCCCAAGCGAGGGAGTTTAAGTATCTCGGGTCTTGTTCACGAGTGAGGGTGAAATGGAGCGGGAGATGGACAGGCTGTTTGGTGCGGCGTCAGCAGTTATGCAGGCGCTGTACCGGACAATTGGGATGAAGAGGGAGCAGGCAAAGCTTTCGATTTACAGGTCCATCTACGTTCCAAGCTCAGACATCCGGAGGGAGCTCGGAATAGAGCCGCTGTTCCTTCGCGTTGAAAGGGGCCAGGTGAGGTGGTTCGGGCATCTGATCAGGATGCCTCCTGGACGCCTCCCTTTGGAGGTTTTCCAGGCACGGCCAACTGGTAAGAGGCCCCGGGGTAGACCCAGAACACGCTGGAGAGATTATTTATCTCATCTGTACTGGGAACGCCTCGGGGTCCCCCAGGAGGAGCTGGAAAACGTCGCTGGGGAGATCTGGAATTCCCTGCTAAGCTTGCTGCCTACCCGCGGAAGAAAATGGATGGATGGAACGTTGGCACCTTGCATGCCAGCCTCTGCCATCAGTGTATTAATGCGTGTGTTAATGGGTGAATGTTGACATAAAGCGCTTCAAGTGGTCAGAAGACTAGAAAGGCGCTATAGAAATGCAAGACCATTTACCATAACAACTAACAACAATCGCCATATTCTTTTGCACTAGTCAATTGACCACTGAAAAAACAGTTCAATGTCCGTTCTACTCCTATTCTATTTCTATGCTTTTACCACTGCAAACCATTTCTCCCAGTTCCCATATCGACAGTGGAGAAATTCCAAACTTAACAGAAGCTTCACCTCCACCCACCCCGTCCTCCTGTGGCCTTGACAGACATGGACACGGCATCTCCACCCGACCGTGAAATAGCCACTTGTGTTTTAGCCCGAACAACTCCATTCCTATGTGACTGTCAGCTCACACACACACACACACACACACACACACACACACACACACACACACACAAACACTCCTTGAGGCTTTCGTAGTCCTGGAGGACCGACTGTATGTCGTGAAGAACTGATCAATAATATTCAATCTGCTCACAGGGTCTTTGCCGCATTAGGCTACACAGCTGCTATCCAAACAATGAATGGCTGGACACAGAGGGACCCGTGTACGAATGGAATCCCATTAAAACGCGATGGCTCTCAGGGGCCGTCGCTGACCCCCTTTTTTTCTTTTTTTTTCCTCCAACCGCAGCAGCTATTTTATGCACCTCTGATTGACAGATGTTGTTACCGTGACAACAGCTCATGCTACACCGGCGTGGATGCGAGCTTTTGATAAATATCACTCCAGTACACCGAAATCTGATATTGAGAGGTCATTATAATGGCTACAGGACTTGTATTTACACTCATAGACACGGTGAAGAAGATGACCGAGTAACAGCTGTTTTGTTTAGACACATGTGCTTTTAAGTGCAGTTTAAAACACCTAGAATATCAACAGTGAGTGGCCATTATTCACATCGACAGCAGAGATTTCTCATCAGAGATGAATGGAGTACAGTGTCTCTCCCTAACAGACTGACAGACAACATTTCCATGATGAGCTTTTTTGCGCACAGCACGTCTCCTTTCTACACTATTTTCAATACGTCTCATCTAAAAATAGTTTCACGCTGCGAGATGGAAAGCAGACAAAGCAATAAAAGAGTCGGCGATACAGAGGGGAGGATATGAAAAAGCCTCTTCTTCTTTTTGTTATCTGTGATGTCTTTTCTTCCTTTTCTCTCCTCATTAGCGGGTAAAGAGTTTCAAGTCGAAGCATCTCTCGGTTTCACCAAGCCCTTTTGCTGTGCCTGCTCCTTTCTTTTTTTTCTTCTGTCAACCACTCCCTTTCCATTTTTTTTCCCGGTTTACCTACTGGCACAGTGCTTTTAGGGACACCGAGGGAATTTCCTTCTCACAGTTCATCCCTTTTTTTTCTCCCACCCCCTGCCAAGGTTCTGCTTCATCTCCTTCAGATTGCTTTTCACAACGATGTCGCTCATTTCGGAGGAGCCAACTTAACCGTGCCTAATGTGATGCCGGGTTTATTCCCCGACTAACTGTTGGTTGTTTTCACAGTGAACTTCTCTCAGGCTTACCGTCTAACCTAAGAGAGCGATCCACAATATGGAGAGGGCAAAAAAGTGCGGGGAGATGTAGATACTTCACCAGACGTTGTCCAACAAGGTTTACAGGATCTATGCACAGAATGAAGAGCACAAACACTCACGTATGGTTGTTTAAAATGTGTCACCCCTTTGCGGTTGTGGAGAGGAGATAAAGAGGAGGGATAAGGGAAGGAGAGGTGTATAGTAGGGGTCTTGTGGATGTTGCCACTACTGAAAGTCCTCAGTAGGGCAGAGCCAGACTCAGCAGTGCACAATGGGAGAAAATACACATTTAGGTGCCACGATGGAGGAGCTAACATGCCACAAACAGACCAAGGCTACATCCACACTAATACGTTTTCATTTTAAAACGGCGTTTTAAAACTAGAGCTGTCAAAGTTAGCGCGATAATAACACCAATTTCTTTAATGCATTAACACAACCTGTGATTTTTAGGTTGTAGCGGGCTCAGGTTTTTTTTTGTCGGGAATTGATGCAAAGCGCTCGAAGAATAGCTTGCCTCCTGCGCATGTAGGCGGTAGTATCATTATAAAATGCAGAATTTAACTGCACAACAGCTGCTAGCAGAGACAGCAAGGTCAGCAACGCTTGTAACTCTTCATCCATGTTGAAATTAACCACTGGTGGTCGAGGTTGATGTCGTTTGGGACGGCAGTAGCTCAGTCCGTAGTGACTTGTCGTGGGAACCGGAGGGTCCCCGGTTCAAGTCCCCCCATGGACTAAGTACGGACTGTGGACTGGTAGCTGGAGAGGTGCCAGCTCACCTCCTGGGCGCTGCCAGGTTGCCCTTGAGCAAGGCACCGGACCCCCAAACTGTTCCCCTGGCTCTATATAGTAGCTGTTCATTGCTCCTAACACTAGGATGGGCTAAATGCAGAGAGTAAATTTCCCTGTGTGCTGTGCTGTGTACCATGTACTGTGTAACAATAAAAGCTGATTTACATTTACATTGTTTTCTTCTGGAAAAGGTTCATGTGATGGGGCGTGACGAATCAGGGAAGGACACGTCATGACTGATAAGACCCAATCAAGAAGAGAACGTGGGTGTCTGCGTCATCGCTTTCAGAGGTCTCCGTTTCTGTCCATCCAGACTTAAACGCAACCCCGGAATTTTAAAACTAAAACGGGGTCAGCAGCGTTTTCAAACATCTGTTTTAGTGGCTCAAAAACGCCGGAGTAGTGTGGACGCTAGGCAGAAACCTAGCAAAAGTTATGCGTTTTAAAACGTATCAGTGTGGATGTAGCCCAAGAGACTGTGTTTGAATGAAAGAGTGGATTTTAGGTGTCACTCTTTATTCTAAGGGTAGGGTGGGTTTCCCTAAAATGAAAGCAGCACACACACACAAAACTATCGTTCAATCACACGGCAACGCTGCAGAGATTATCTTTGCTTTTAGGAAACCCAGCCAAGGCAAGAGTTGAATTCTGGGTAGATTCATTGCCGGAAGGGCTCGGCTGTTGGCGTGGATCTTGAGGGAGAGGGAGCGAAGTGGTTCTGAGAGGAGTGTAGGAGTTGTAGCGTGAGAGGTCTGGTGGAGGGTTGGTTGTAAAGGTCAGAAATGACTGGAGATGGGACGCCCGTAATGGAAACTATTGGTCAGGTTCCAGGAAGCTGTGAGGAGTTGTTTGGACTGCGAGGAAACGGCAAGTCAGGACTCGTTGGAGCTTCTCAGGAGTGGCTGGGAAGACGGCAGGAGGTTGATTTTTTTCCAGATCTAATCGATGAGGACGGAGACCAAAAGGTGTGTGAGACGGAGAGCTGGGATTGTTCCACGAAGAAGTCATCACATATCGGGTGGATGTCGGCAAGGCGGCGGGCATCTGACTGGGTAGTCCTCCTCTGTCAGCCCTCTGGTGAAGATGGAGAGCACTCCAGAGAGGCTGCAGAAAAAAAAGAGAAAATTAATGAGAGACAATAAGAGAAAAGAGGGTTGGGGGGGCTGAAACGGAGAGAAACAATGGAAAGAGGGTTGAGAAAAATCAGAAATGGCAATAAAGAGCCAAATAAGACGAAAACAGAAGGGCAGAAATAGAAACAAAGACAACCATCACAGAGAGAGCAGAGGGGAGGGTGTTGCAAAACCGAACCGAGCGGAGTGACGTAGATGAGAGAGGAAATTAAGAAGTTGAGATCAAACAGGAAAAGAAAGAGAAAGGGCCGAGATAACAAGCATGGGCACACTGAGGCATAAAAATGGATCAGGGGGATGGAATTAGAAAAATAGAAGAGAGAGGGCGGAGATAAGAGAGACAGGATAAAAGAGGGAAAGAGGGGAGGGGGGGGAGAGAGAGAAAGAGAGAGAGAGAGAGGGGGAGGACGAATAAAAAGAGAGGGGACATAATTATAAAATGGCACGAGAAAAAAAATCAATGCGGTGAGCATCATTGTGCTTGCAGGCGCCGTACAAAGGGAGGCGGAGAACGGCGGTGTGTCCATCAAACGGATACACACCAGCACATGTCAGTGTCACACACACACACACACACACACACACACACACACAGAAGCATTTCAAATGCAGAGTGAAGACAAGGAGGATGAGTCAGACAGATGAAGCGGAGAGAGACAAGTGACATTTAGAGCTCAGTCGGAGCATGTGATGACAAGGCACAAAGATACATGCCAGCCCCGACTCCGACAACAGCTTGTGTGTGGATGCAGAGCTCGGTGGAAGGAAACTGATTAGTTATTTTATATATTATTCTATTCAGCTGCGGGAGAGGAAAACAGAGAGCAGAGAGACAAAACAGAGCTGAGAATTCATGTTCAAGAGGACCTAGTATGCTTTTGTGCATTTTCCCTTTCCTTTAGTGTGTTATATTGTTTTTTTTGTGCATATTGAATGTCTGCATAGTTACAAAGCCCAAAGTCCACACCAAAGGGAGTTACTCTCCCCCACAAAAACACTGCTCCTGAACTGCCTGAAATGCCTTGCTTGAAGTCCAGCCTTTTCTTCCGTAACGTGGTGATGTCACCAAGTAACACATTTGCATAATACCTGCCTAGCGGCTAGTTTGGCACGCCCTCAAACAAAGCTAGTTAGAGCGGAGCTGGTGCGGAGTCCGAAGAGTTTGGTTCGGTTAACCAATCACAACAGAGTGGGCCAGCTGACCAATCAGAGCAGACTGGGCTTTTCAGGGGCAGGAGCTCACACAGAGGGTGAAAAGAGGTGCTGCAGCACAGCCGGTATGAGAAAAGTGAAGTGTTTTGTTTACGTTAAAGCATCTAAACATGTTCTATTAGAATAGAAGGAGTATGAACCTGGAAATAAGCATAATAGATGCTCTTTAACATTTTGAAGCGCTGGGCTACAGTAAAAGAAGTGCAGTAAGAAAAAGTATGAGGATAAACTTTTCAAGTAGTGGAAGTATTCAGATCCTTCACTTAACTAAAAGTACCAATACCATGATGTAAAAAAATACTCTATTACAAGTAAAGGTCCTTCATTTTACATACTAGAGCAGAAGAAAGAAGCAAAGTGTAATTACAGTATCAAATTAAGAGTACTCATTCAGCAGAAAAATGGCTCCTGTGACGGATATATTATATTATATTACTTAGCTTTGTAATACTGTCGTATCAATGTGTAAGTAGGGTTTTACTGTTGTAGATAGTTGGGACTACTTTATATACAGTAAAGTCTGAATCTGTATCCGAAAGTCACACAACAACACAACAAACTAACTGATTGCCAGTGGTAGATTAGAAAATCCCGTGTTCTGCAAGGTAAAATTACTGTTTTTGTCAATGGAGCCTGGTGGCTCTGAAGAGAGCAATATAACAGCCTCTGTTCACTGTTGGAAAGGGCTGTCTGATGGCGAGCTAAAGCAGTGAAAATATTCTAAATATAGCGTACACTTAAACTGATATTGATTTTTTTAGTTGGGCCTTTCTTTTAGGTGGCTAAAATATGTTTTGCTGCCGGCCCCGTCCACAGCAGTAGCCTATGTTGCTTAGCATCTGTGCATCAGCGCTGTAACCTAAGTCACTGCTTTTTGCTAACGGCTGAGTGGGCTTTTCAATTTGAAAAACCCGGAACAGAACGCAGATGGAGTCGACCTTTAAGGTTCAGTAACGACCAAGGTCACGCTTAAAAAAAAAAAAAGGCAAATGAACAGCGCTGAGTAAGTATAAAGTTGCATAAAATCTGAATACTCAAGAACCTCAAAATTGTACTTAAGTACATTACTTAAACACCTTGGCTTGGCTATTATTACACATACACGCACGCACGCACGCACGCACGCACGCACGCACGCACGCACGCACGCACGCACACACACACACACACACACACACACACACACACACACAAACAGTCATGCAAATTCAGCCCTGTAATATTCATCATCATTATTGACAAACACTGCAATGCATCAAGCTATTTCTGCTCAAAAGCATGTAAACACCATGTCAGCCCACACACACACACATGCACACACACACACACACACACACACACACACACACACACTCCTTGTTAACTGTATTAGTGCCAGGGCTTATCAGTGCAGCGGGACCACACACACCACAAAAGGCTGAAATTCATTACAGTCGTAGGAGGGCCTTGACAAGCTGTCAGCGTGTTCGAAAGATTCTTCAAATCCCCCTCCCCGCTCTGTCTCCGGAGAATGGTGAGAATACTCAGAGCTCGGCTATCTGCTCTACTCACACGCACACACACATGCACACACACATAGAGATGTCTCCTGGTCTACATCTTAATGTCAAGGATAGTTTACTTTGTCATACGCAAACGGCTACATTTACACTGTCGTACAAACACAGAAAACTCTGAATCTTAATTTCATGGGTAGTTTACATTGGCTCTCTCCATCACACACACACACACACACACACACACACACACACACACACACACACACACTATTACTGTACTGCTGAACAGAGAGCCGGCCTAGAGGTGTAGTTCAATGACATACTCTGTATTTCCAATTTATGTCGGCGTCACTACGCTTCTCTCGGCTGCCACTACACACACATAAACCCTTTAACTCTTACCCACACACACACACACACACACAAACATATAAAGTCACATATCACACATGCCCTGCACCTTAATATAAAGGATAGTTTGCCGTTACGGCCGCGGTCACGTCGACAGGGAAACATTCTCGGATGATCAAAGAGATTATTGTTGCCATAAAACCATGCAAAACAATAAAAGCCGGGATGCTTTCACAACCTTTATGCGAACATATTTCCCAATCTGGTTGAACAGTTAAGTAGCACTGTAAAAAAAAAAAAAAAACACAGAATATGATCATCCTTCAGCCGGCGCTGTTTCAGTCTTGAAGGACAGAAAAGGGCAAATTGCTCCGGAGAATCTTTTCTTTAACATAATTACTATAATCTGCCAAACCTAAATTAAACAGACCGGCGTGTGAATGCCTCCCTGACATCAGTGTGGAGAGTGTGTGTGTTCTAGCGTCTGACAGAGAATCACAATTTGAGCATGTTTCTGTGGTGTGTAATTGCATGTGTGTGTGAATGAGACGCAGAGAACACTGGGTTTGTCTATTAAACTAACCAATTACGAGGCCCACTCATCACGTTTACGTCCCAAACAAAGGGAGAGTTGATCTATTATTAATGCACTTCTTCCGCAGTGTTATTCACAAACGGATTCGGTCTCGTACCCATACGTTCACACATGAATGCCTGCACACACATCGTACACACACAAACTGGCTCAGCTTCCTCCTGCGCCACCGTTACAAATGATGAATGTGATTTGCCAGTATTAACAGATGAGCAGCTTCTCAGAGACAGGTAGCCTGGATCATCAAAATCTCTCCTGCCACGCTCCGCTCCTTTCTTCATCTCTCTTTCTCTCCTTCCATGCATTTGTAATCAGACCTGTCTTGCTTGTTTAATCAGAGCACACCTCAGCGTGCAGCCGCATCTGCCACCTCTCCGCTGCGCGCCACGTCTCGTAGTAAAAAACGTCAACGAAGACGTATTTGCACTGATTCTGTCCATCTGGCTTTGAAGTATCTGTCGTACAAAGAGGCTGGATCCAGGCTTTACCTGCATGCTAGGGGATCCCTGACAGGTTGGCTGCTGGAAACCTTGTGTTTTTAAAACGATAAGGCCGGCGATACAGTATTTTCTTATTGTCAACAAATGCCAAACCAACATGCTGCTAACAAGTATTGCTTGTGTAGCCAAAGCCTGGTAAGCTTTATTCCTCTTGTGCCATTTGCACTTTGTCATTATGATGAACACAGGCAGTGTAATTTATTTTGAGTCGATCCCACAAAAACTCACTAACAGAACAAATGTGTATTTTTCTGCAGTAGAAAATAGTCCAACAAATGCCCTATTTACTCCTGTTTATAAGTCACTTTTGCTAAAATTACTGCTGTATTACAAAATTATTGAGCCCTTTTTTTGGACGATACATATTTTACCTAAAGATTTCCGTCTTCATTAGAAGACTAGAATTGCCGTCTCACGGTTGTATGCCTACGCCAACCAGTCAAGTTGCAGTTTACGTCCATGTCTGTCCAAAATGTCATGACTACATAATTTTATCCTGTTAGACACTTGTGTGAAATTGTAATAATTAGCATATGAGTTCTTGAGTTGTGGCCTAAAATGTGTTTTGTGAGGTCACAGTGACCTTTGACCTTTGACCACCAAAATTTAATCAGTTCATCCTTGAGTCCAGGTGGATGTTTTCTGCCAGATTTAAAGTCTATGTAAAGCAAAACTAGATATACATTCTGGGTTTGTAACACCACAGAAAAATGTGTTACTAACCACCCAGCCAAATTTGAATCATTAAAAAAATCACCAAGTATATAAAATTAGCTTTCAAAATCATGGAAAAATAATCAGTATTCTCTGCTTTGAGATGCTAGGGGCTAGTCGCTGAAGGCGCTGAAACCTCTCTCACCACAAGCGGGGAAGGTGCAGCCTGTCAGGATTCCTCAGTAGTGGCAAGCGAAGAGCCCAGCGCAGGATCGCCGTCCGACGGGCGGATTGGGGTTAATGTGGCGTATGGAAGACCGCTCGCCCGGTGTCGCTCGGGGGCCTGAGTCCTTCCGATCGAGGCTCAGCCCGTGGACGGTGTGAGGCCGGTAACGGCCCCCGTTGCGCAGTCTGCCCGGGGGGACTCAACTCGGCGGGTTAGGGACGGCCGCTCGGTGTGGGAGGATCCCCTCGCGGGACCCTCCCCGGCGCTAGCTGGCCCCCGCCGGGCGCATTTCATCCAAGGCGGTGAGACCGGCTCTAGGTTGGCTTGGAAAGGCTCGGGGCGAGGCTGGCTCGCGGCTTCGCGGCCGGGAGCTTTACAGCGCCCCCCCGCCCGGACCTCGCCGCTTCCCGGGGCTGTGTACAAAGTGCTTGCTTTTGTGGCCCTGGTAGTCTCAAAGACATTCGTGGCCCTGGTACTCCATACTCTGACACTCTGACACTTTGTCATATTCTTTTTTAAGTTTAAATTTAGAGAAAAAGGATAAATATACATAGGACATGGGATGGATTACAATCATAAAAATACAAAACAATACAAAAGCAGTCAAACAAATAAAGTGCTCAAAATGCCAACGCCCAACATGGGGGTTGAACCCACAACCCTGGAATTATGGGTCTCATGCTCTACCGACTGAGCTAACCAGGCTTCTGTTTTGGCTTTCAAAAACCAGGTTTGTGAAGACAGGTGGGGTCATGTTAAGGATGGCTCCACTGAGTCATCGAGTCATGATTTTAGCCCCGCCTAAAAAATCCTGAACACAAAACTGGCAAAAAACAGTTTAACGGTCTAACTCCACAATCCAGTACTACAATGTTCACAGCCTTTGCACATGTTTTCAGTAACTATTTTCCAACATTTATAATGCGTTTAGAAACAAATCTCTGAATTTCCTTTACAGGGCCTTTAATACAATTCCCATCAGGCTTTCCTGAGATATCGCACTACTGAGAATGGGACGGACGTGAGGTCACACTGACCTTTGACCACCAAAATCCGATTGGTTCGTCCTCGAGTCCAAGTGGACATTCGGGCCATATATGAAGAAATTCGCTCAAGGCGTTCCCGAGATATCACAAGAATGGGACGGACGTGAGGTCAGAGTGACCTTTGACCACTAAATTATTATCAGTTCATCCTTGAGACCAAGTGGCTGTTTGTGCCAGATGTAATACAATTCCCTCCAGGCGTTCCTGAGATATTGCGTTCATGAGAATGGGACGGTTGTGAGGTCACAGTCATCTTGACCATTGACCATCCAAAATCGAATCAGTTCATCCTTGAGTCCAAGGGGCCGTGTGCACCAAATTTGAAGAAATTCCCTCCAGTCATTTTTGAGATCTTGCGTTCACGAGAATGGTCAGGACAGACAGAAGTACGTACATTCGTATGGACGTACGTACGGAATTTGAAGAAATTCCTTCCAGAGGTGGATATCGCGTTCATGAGAATGGGCTGGATGAACAGACAACTCCCACGGCTGTTGCCGGCACAGAAACATAAAAAAGTCTTGTACCTGAGTGCTACAGACAAGGTAATAGGGTTGGAAAGTATTGTGAGATTGGCCAACACATGATTGGTTTTGGTCTTATACTGTGATTTGTTGACAAAAACAAATACAGCTGGGATTGGATACCTTCATGTGTTGTATTAAAGGTACACACGTCACAATCAAAGTCCTGGCCTCCGGGAACACTGGAAGATGAAGACAGAAGGGTCAAGACATCCTGATCTTGATCAGTTCTCAAACTAGGATGTGTCTGAACAACACTCACTCTTGTTTGTGAGGTAGCAAGTTCTCCTTTTTATACAGTAGACAGTGATACTCTGTTAAGAATGGAGTCTGTCAGCTCGAGATGCCAGAAGCAGAGTTCACACACTGCAAAATGTGACAAGCCTCACGACCATTAATCACCACCGACAAGTCCGAAATGTACAAAATAGATGACCAGAACAAAAAGTAACCCAGCCAACACTCTTTCTTTAGAGCAGCAGCTCCCAAACTTTTTGGCTTGTGACCCCTTAAGATGAAGCGTAAGACCGCTCATCACAGGTTATGGCCTTACTGAGGAGTTGTGAGCAGTTCAAAGAAAGATTGATTTTTTTTTCCTTCTCAGATTGTTTCATCTGAAGGATTTTTAGAGGCCTGAAGAGGTAAAAGATGTGGGCTCAGTTTTAAAGCTCGAGTGAAGATACTGGCATCATATGAAACTAGAAAACATAAGGAATCCATCGGTACCATGTTATTCTATCTTGTCGCGAAGGAGGCTAAATAACACTCCAGACTTGCGCTACATTTTGGCGAGGAAAAATGGTCATGGCCATTTTCAAAGGAGTCCCTTGACCTCTGACCTCAAGATATGTGAATGAAAATGGGTTCTATGGGTACCCACGAGTCTCCCCTTTACAGACATGCCCACTTTATGATAATCATATGCAGTTTGAGGCAAGTCATAGTCAAGTCAGCACACTGAGACACTGACAGCTGTTGTTGCCTATTGGGCTTGAGTTTGCTAAATGCAGTACCTGTGAGGGTTTCTGGACATTATTTGTCATTATTTTGTGTTGTTAATTGATTTCCAATAATAAATATATGCATACATTTGCATAAAGCAAGCATATTTGACAACTCCGATGTTGATAAGAGTATTAAATACTTGACAAATCTCCCTTTAAGGTACATTTTGAACAGATTTTAAAATGATTAACTATGGACAATCATGCGATAATCAGGATTAAATATGTTAATCGACTGACAGCCCTAATACATAATGGTCGATTCCATTTGACATATTTGATGGAGTTTATTCACATGAGGACACATACTACTATCGTCATCACAATGATGCAACAACCCTGTTGCCAAACAAGAATTTGGGTATTGTACCATTCTGCAAATTTACAGACTGGATTAGTTGAATATGTTAGTCTAGTCTGCCTGACTCTTTGATCCTTTATCTGACTGAGGTTTAGTTAGAAGTTAGAATCTTACGGCCCCGACCATGGCTCTGAAATATCAGTAGTGCTGTGTATTGATAAATCCATGGCGCTGTCCATGGTGCTGAAGTAGCAGACGGATTTGTAATTGTGACTTTTTTCTCCGAGTTCCGCCCCTTCTGTCAGTTTCGTCTTGGATCTACAGTATAATATTCTCTAAACCATACGGCTGGGAAGAACAGTCGTTCATGGGGCGGTTCGCTAGTAGAACAAAACGAACCGGGTCCCAACAAATCGCCTGCACATGGTGATACTAGGCTGGATGCAAAAGCAGCGATGGTCAAACATATTTAGCATGAGCCTCAACATTTGAAACAGCGATGAAGGCAAAAGTTAGATACTTAAATACAACCCATAGCATGATACCTGTGACCTTCAAGACACAATCTCATTAGTTAATGATCACCATGGTTAGTGATGGTCAACTTAGCATAAAAGTCTGGCCAATCATCACATGTTCTTGTGTGATTCAGTAATTTGTTTGGTTTTATGACGCACGCTCTTATAAAAGTACCGTAAACACGGCTGTGGTCTGGACTGTGACGACTTACCAATGGACCAAAATGAAGAAGGTCACAAGGTAATGCTTGTTATTGATTCATATATTGATTTGTGTTAGTGTCTGTCTGACTCAAAAGGCGTCCAGCGGAAGGTACAGTTGTTGAAACTGATGGGTCATTGAATCCAGCCACATCTATTATCTGCCACAGGTTTATATTTAATTAATCTAAGTGGAAGTTCAGACCAGTGGGCAACCTCTGGTTCTGAAAAGTGAATCTAATGCAGAAGTGCCTTAAACTTGCATTCTTTCTAACAGCCAGCAGGGGGCGACTCCTCTGATTGCAAAAAGAAGTCTGATTGTATAGAAGTCAATGAGAAAATGACCCTACTTCTCACTTGATTTATTACCTCAGTAAACATTGTAAACATGAGTTTATGGTCTCAATCGCTAGTTTCAAGTCTTCTTCAATACAGCATGATGTTCATTTAGTAAATTATGGTCCCATTTAGAGTCAAATAGACCATAAAGCAGGGGATTCTTTAGGGCGTGGCTACTTTGTGATTGACAGGTCACGCGTTGTCCGGTCTGGGAGTTGTCCATGTTTTCTTCTTACAACTTTAATTATTTCGCAGTGTGTTTTCAGTTCATGAAAGTTAATTGAGACATTTTGGTCGCTTAAAAATGTCTTATTCAGTGTTCAGTTGTACTTAGCTCCACCCTCTCGTGTCACTTCTGGTTGCAAAAAAACAAGATGGCAACAGCAAAAAAGCAAGATGGCGAACGGCCAAAAATCCAAGATGGCGATGACCAAAAAGCAAGATGGCGGCAGCCAAAAAGCAAGATGGCGATGACGAAAAAGCAAGATGGCCACGGCCAATAACCAAGACGGCGACGGCCATAAAACAAGATGGTAGCAGCTAAAATGCCAAACTCAAGGCTTCAAAATGGCCGTCCACAAACCAATGAGTGACGTCATGGTGACTACATCCCCTTCTTATATACAGTCTATGGTTCAAGCAACTTAGAAAGGGCCACTGATACATATACAGTATGCACAAACAGGCGCATACATGCCAATATATATGTATATTATGTAGAGCTTTGAGCCTCTGTGGTGCTCAGATAAGGTTTAGAGAGCCTCGTCTCCCAGCATGTGTTCAAAATAGGTCATCTTACTCTGCGACTCCAAGAGAGCACGCCTGCTTCTCTCCCTGCCCTGATTTCAACAACATAAACAACTGACGGGAAGTTTTTTCCCCCCTCTCTCCATCTCTCTCTTTAAAGCAGCGCTCCTCATCAGCGTAACCCAGTGAGGTTAAGTAAATAAGTCTATTTTATGCAGAGCAAGAGACGGAGGAATGGTAGTTCTCAAAAGTGCTTGTATTTTGGTATTCTAGTTGTGTGTCAAGTTGGATTTGTTTGCTACTGTGCCTTTTCCAGTGCCACCTGCCAACACATACCCTGACACACACACACACACACACACTCACAGACCTTGCCTCCATGCTTCAGCTTCCTTTAGTTGCTCAACAGGGGGCTGCCAAACTGAGCTCAGTACCATTTCCTTACTGTGCTGCTCTATCATGCAGGATATCTCTCCTGACACAGAGCTGTCATGGCCTTCAGGGCTTGAAGATGGCGATGCGAGGGAGCAAAAAGTGGAACACTAAAAAAAAGCCCCTCATTTATTTCAGAGCATGTATGCTGATGTCGGCATGTATCTATATTTGTATGCGCGTCTACGTGGGTGAAAGCGCGGTTGTACGTATGGACATTTCTGGAGACATGCCTTTGGATGATTCATGGTGTTAACCAGGAAAGCCCTACTGTAGTTTTACTATGCTGACATGGTGACTGGTGTGATTAGCCAAAGGCTTTAGCAACTGCTTTCTTGCTGAGAGGTTAGATGATCAATACTTCTCCAGGAAGTCACCGTCAGTTGTCCTTTTTACACTTGGGTTTTTATACAGATTAAACAAACATATACAATATGTTAATAGTGAGCTTGGTGCTGGGAGGTGGATGGCCGGTTCAGACTACACAATATCAACCCAATTACAGTGTCGGCTTTGATCGGGAACGACGAGTGTCGTGAGCGACAATCGATCGTTTTATCTCATGTAGTGTGTCATATTAGACGCCGCGACAGAAAGTCTAGCATGTCTGATTTTTTTTTTGCCTTCCACGATGTGTTCCGTCATGGCCGTGACTTGCCATGCAGGTGCGCTTAACTGTAAACAATGGCGAAGCGAAAGAGGAACGATGTTGGTGCTGTGAGGTGGAATTGTGAAATGGAGAAAAGATTTGTGGAGCTATGGCAACAACGGCCCAGCCTTTTTCATGTTTCCTCGAGGGACTACCACGACAGAGTGAAAAAAGAAAAAAGATGGCGTGAAATAGGCGAGGCACTTCAGCAACCCAGTGAGTAGGCTACTGCCATTAGCATCAAGCTTCCTGGCCTGTTTTCAGTCTTTGCGCTAAGGTAAGCTATCAGGCTGCTGATATAATATTCACTGCACCCTATATGAGGGTGGATTCAATCTTCTCATCTAATTCTCAGCAAGACAGCGAATAAACATATTTCCCAAAATGTACTTTCCCTTTAAGAGATTGGTGGGTGTTCCATCATTGCTTGTACGTGCAACAGGCTATGCTGGCTTTGGGCGATATGATGATATATACAGTGAGAGAACTGGAATCTATCCCTTTGATATCTGTAGTTGTTTTAGGGCATTGCAGGCTGTTATATTAATATTGGATTCACAGAACTGTTGCATCGTTGTGAAGAACCTTCATTTTCACGTATTAAATAGAAGCAGAGATTCCCATCTGGTTATTTTATTTGTAAACTGTTTCTCAACTGACCTTGAAGGTTCATTATTGACCTTGAAAACAGCACTGTGGTTTGACAAAATATTCTTAGCACAATCCACGAGTAAATGGTATTCACTAGTAAACTGTACATTTTCTGGAGCTATCAGCCACATACCCCGGCCTTCATCAGCGGATGGAATGTGATTATAACTGAACCATCTCCATGACAACTCAGCAAACTTCATTCGCTGTTTAAGGCCATGTGATGTGTCTGAAATCTCTGGAAAATGTCCAGTAAGTTGACCTTGATGCCGAGATCTCTTTATAACCGTCTCTCAACTGTGATTCCAGATCAGATTTGCCACTTTTCTCTGTTTTATGTCGTTGAAAACTCAATATCTTTGGGTTTTGTACTGTTGGTCAGGCAAAAGACGGCATTTGAAGACGTCAAGTTGGACTCTGGGAAATGATGAAGGACATTTAATACAAATTTATGACATTTTATAGACCAAATGGATAATTGACTCAATCGAGCATATAATCAGCAGATTAATCGATAACAAAAATAATCTTTAGTTGCAGCCCAGATATGCAATATAACCATAGACTGTATATAAGAAGTGGACGTAGTAACCGTGACATCACTCACTGGTTTGTGAACTAGAGTTTTAAAGCCTCGAGTTCAGCTTTTTGGACATCGCCATCTTGGTTTTTCGGCATCCCCATCTTGGTTTTTGGCAGTCGCCATCTTGGTTTTTGGCTGTTGCCATCTTTTTTGTTGCAACCATAAGTGACACAAGAGGGTGGACCTATGTACAACCGAACGCTGAACAAGATATTTTTAAAATTGTTAAAATGAACTTTCATGAACTGAAAACACACTGTGAAAGGGTTAAAGTTCTAAGACGAAAATGCGGACAACTCCAAGACCGGACAACAGTGTGGTCATGAACTGTCCATCACAAGGTAGCCACGCCCTAAAGCATACCCTGCTTTATGGTTTATTTGACTCTAAATGGGACCATAATTTACTAAATGAACATCATGCTGTATTGAAGAATACTTGAAACTAATGATTGAGACCATAAACTCATGTTTACAATGTTTACTGAGGTAATAAATCAAGTGAGAAGTAGGCTCATTTTCCATAGACTTCTATACAATCAGACTTCGTTTTGCAACCAGAGGAGTCGCCCCCTGCTGGCTATTAGAAAGAATGCAACTTTAAGGCACTTACGCATTGGTTTCACTTTTCAGACCCGGAGGTTGCCGCCTTAATATAACATACATCATGGCCCTGGGCTGCTTTCAATATGTGGTTTATTTTTGTTAGTGTGTTACACACTGAGGAAGAGAGAGAGGAAGGGAGAGGGATTGAGTGAGACAGAGGTAAAGACATGTGGACACGGTGAGTGGGAGAACTATGAACTGCCCCCAGCTCTCAGGTTCCCGCTGACACTGATAAATACCTGAGGAATGGGACACAGTCGAGAGCTCGGCTACGTCGTCATTAACCTTGTGAAACCTCAGCCGGTGCTGGTGATTAACGACATCCCATTATGTGCTATTAAACGGCAGCAGAGGAGCTTCTCCTCTCCCATACCGAAACCAGCCAAGAAGGAACTATGATGACTTCTTAGAGAAACTTTCCCTCGGCCTGACAACATTCTCCCACCGGGACAAGGGTGTAAAAAAAAAAAATCCTTAACATTATAACATCCGCCAAGAAAGATTTGCTTGCAAGTTGCAAGATGACCCACTGTGGCCTAATATCCTCTGACTGCTGCCTCTTTGCGTGCCACTTACATGTTTCCCCTCCCTGTCTTGTTCAAAAGTCTGTTATTGTTTATTACAATAGAACCCAGCGGAGTCCCCGTAGAGGGCTCAGTGATAAGCAAAATACTCCCGACACAGAAAGGAGGCTTTTACCATATGAAAGGCAAGGGGAGAAAAGAAAGAGGAAAAACGAAGACGGGAACGGGAAACGGATAAAGCGAGAAAAGATAGAGGTGCTGGGAGTGGAGGATGTGTGTGTGAGAGAGAGAGAGGGAAGAGAGAGCGGGGCGGGCGGGAGGGGAAGATAAAGGCAGAGCTGTATTCCCTGATGTGGCTTCTATGTGTTGGCTCTTCGCAGCTCCTGCTCCAAGGATTACTGCATTTACACTTCAGCTTAAAAATAGCCCCCGTGATAATTTATTTAGCTGGAGCACGCCATGCGGCATTGTGTTCCAGGAGAATAGTTTTTTTTTTTTCCTGTCTGAGTCTCTATGAGATTCTTCCACTCTCTCACTTTCCCTCCCTGTATGTTAGCCGCTAAAGATGTTCTCTTCCTCTTCGTATCTCTTTCTCTTAATCTTTCACTCCCTAAGAAACTCTTAAAAATCACAAATAAACCTGCACAAACCTGGCTGCTGCTTATATTCCCGTCATAATCTCATTTGTGCCGCTAATTTGGTTACATGAACCTCTGATACCCTTTGACTGTGCGGTGAATTAATCGAAACAGCGAAAATAGCCCATAACTACAGTATTCTGTTGTAATTTAGCCAATATTTTCTTCGATGCATGAGGATGTGGGCGCTTAAATTTGACAGCAAATAACAAAAATGTTGACATGCAATAGTAATCTTCTTATTAGAATAAACCTCTATGTTCACAACACATAAAAAATATGCATCCACTCTTTTTCGTCATATTCATAAGCTTGTCTGTATGCTTGGTTCTTTAATATATCTCAATAAATGTGAAACTGGGCATAGTGCATGCAGCCCGATCTCCACTCCCACAGTTTCAGCAAGCAACCTTCAAGCATTTCATATACGTACATATTCATCCGTATGAAATGCATGATGAAGGTCGTTTGAACAAACCACAGCTATTCAACAAATTCATCAAACTCTGATGGTGTGTGGGAAATGATTTTTGACTTGGACTCATCACTTTTTCTCCTACACACCTGTCTGAATACAGGTGTGCAAGGTTCATAAAGTTTTCAAAGTTTTTTTTTCTTGTATGACTCACACCCAATGTTAGACATAGATATATGACCTCAGTCATCTGTTTGCTTACCAACACCTCTCTCTGCTCCACCAGTCTTTAGACTTGTCAATGAGAGGAAAAGTACGCCAGAGCAGCTGTCATTATGCATGGCTGTGGGCACTTTAGCGCCTGTATTATCATGACTTTATCACACATATACCTGTAAACCATGAACAGCAGTGATATCTCCGTCGTCCTCAATCATCAGAATAGTTTATAGCACAAAATAGACTTCACAATCTAACGGTTCGTATATCTTACGAAAAGTTATTCCTCATTTTTCGTGCATTTTCCTACGAATGTCCAGCAACATGTTTCAATTTCCGCTCGTTACATGAATACAGTCTTTTCAAAATAAACTTCCATCTTCACAGGAAACAACTTGGTTAGGTTTAGGCAACAAAACTACTAGGTTTAGGAAAAGATCATGGTTTGGGTTAAAATAACTCCAGAAGTGCCGTAACTTAAGTACGGAAGTTACGTGACAAATAAACACGTGACAAATAAACATATACACGGGGTACGAACACCGGTCTCTTGGGCAAAAGTCCAGTGTTTCTTGACCCACCTATCCACCCCAACCTCCTCCCTACGCGTGCTCTTTATACTTCCTGGTTCACAATTACGTGGATTACATACAAATGGATTTTGTGGATTATATACGAATTACAGTGCGTTACTTTTTGTAGGTACAGTATAGCTACGAATGGTGTATGAGAACAACCTGACTTGTGTGTGTGTCTGTGTGTCCTTCTCATATCACAAGAACCGTTCATTTGATCTACTTCACACTTGGCGGCTGTATTGCTGGGGACCCAAGGGAGTGCAGTGTCGAAGTTGGTGCAATTTGGACATGCTAAACTATTCAAGTTTATTGCTAAACTTTGAATAAACAAGCGAACAGCGCTCTGTGCAGCAGTGGAGGCAGGGCATTAGAGCACTGCGGACTGAATCGATCATGTCATGCGCTGCGTATCGGGCCTTTACATGCCACTGCTCATTGACTGCAGTTCACTTGTGATGCTGGATGTACTAACGTTACAACCGAACTCTTCTTCACTTCCCTGGAGTCAACGAGCGATGAGCGATTCTCGAGAACGCTGCAAGCAGCACTTCCGTCAGCCGAGCAATCGGCTCGCGCCGTACAGGCACGCGTTCCGAACGCCCACGCACCGAACGGGCAATCCCCTTCGACAACTCTGCCAACAGCAATACTGGGAGCTAAGCAATCGGCCCGTTCGGCCACGCCCCAAACGGACACTGCACTAGTTAAGGATAAATTGAAAATAACATAAACACTGGGTATTAAAATGATGTCTAAATGTCCTTTCATTGGCATATAAAAGATTGCTGTGTAGACTGCAACAAAACGGTCTCCACTAGATTATACACTGTAGAAATGGCCTGAAGTATGCATGAGGTGTGCACATTCTTCCTTTATAAATACCTGTTCATGTGTGGGTAATGACGTACATTTGGCTCCTGGTTTCTCGGCATCACAGTATACTTTTAACCCACTGACTCCAACCACGTTATCACATTTAGATGTGTAGTAACTTGTAAATTCTCCATGCAATGCAACCAGAGATGTGAAATTAGCGTTACCACAACGTTCTTGATTCTAGGACAAGCTCCTAAACCACTGATATAAGTCAAGTAAAGAAAGCAAGTCTATTACCACAGTGATATCCAATTTGCCCTTGGGATATGCTTGTTGAGCGTACTTCGAGCATACTTGAAGGAAACGATCCCCCCTCAAGTCGCTCAGCTGATGCGGCGGCCTATCAAGTCTCGAACAGGGCATGTTCAAAGTCAACAGCACTTAAACATTAGATATAAGAAGGCCTTCAAAAGAGCAGGGACAAAAAGGCTTGGTTGCTATTTTGGAACGGAGTGCTTCAGTAGCTGAGGTTAAAGGGGATCATCAGTCTTCGTGGCACAGCGAATCTCATTTTCCGCAGGAAATGTGATGACTCGACAGCAGGGAGGACAGCGGTGATGTAGCTGGGAAGTGGGTCTCACAATAAGGAAAGGATCCTGTATTCCACTCAGCGTTTTCTCTTTCCTGTCTGTCTCTCTGTCTCACTTTTTGTGTCTCTCACAACAGCGACCCTGAGATCTGTTGTGTAGTAATGAGTGTAGTAATGGGATCTTATTTCTCTCTATCAGGTTTCTGGTCTTCTGCCAACTGTGAGCAGTTCTGTGGTGGGAAGGTGGTACTACATGTCGCTTTCTGTTCAAACTAAACAAATTATTCATCACACAGATAGGGACAGAGAAACAGAGGAGATGCTTTCAAAAAGTTATGTATTATCAAGTTATGTTAAATGAAAATAACTCGTCAGTGTGTGAGCAAACAGTTTTTTTGACTGAAGTGAAAATGTTGTTTTTGAAAGGCTAAACGCCAACAAATATGGATTGAAGTAAAGTATTTTGTTATATAAAAACATGTAAATTTTGGAGATATTTTTTCAATACATTTTGACTTTTGGACTTTACAACGCTCTGGAGTTTGGATCACAGGAAACGATCTTTCACAGCCACTACTGGAATCTAATACTACAAATAGTATAATATTAGAGTAGCCTGATCTTTATCTGCAGCTATGCACAAATACTGGGTTTAAAGAGAATGTGGCCTACTAGTAGCAAAAAAATATCTTTTTAAATAATTTTATATACAGACTTAATTAATAGACTTAAATAAGTGTGTTATTATTATTTTAGTTATACATGTGCACGTCTATTTTCGACATCCTCAGAGCAGACAAATCCTTGTGCACCCCCTGTGAACTTTGGCGCCCCCTGAGGGGGGCCCAGACCCTCGTTTGGTAATCACTATAGTATCTCTCACTCTCTCTCACACACTATAGTATAGTATAGTAGCCTACTAATTACATTTGTAAGTTTAAAAACAAGAAATGATGGTGGACATTGCCTTCTCATGAAGGAAAGCTCTGAAATAGACAAAGGGCATGATGCAAAAGTTTCTTAATTTTTGTTGGACAACAGGATGACTTATTGCTTTCTTTTATCACTGTGCTGGTAGATAGTACTACTAACATGGAAAACAGACTTATCTTGTTTTGAAGCGAGGTGCAGAGAGAACCGCCTGGAAAAATCACTTACTGCAAATTTAAAATGCATTTTGTGATTTAACCATCTGTATTTAATGTGATTGCAAACCTTTACAGTTGAAAGAACTGTGTCACTTTTACAAAACAATGAAATGACTTGTGCAGAGTTATCATAAGCAAACTGATGAAAAAGAAAACCCAAGACATTGTCTTTGTGTTTTCCTCAATTTCCATTTAATCTGACTCGCGCATCCGTTCTGTCCCTGAGGGCACCATTGCCACTGATGGCATCATTATCCTTTTTCACACAGTGACAACTTACAGACGCAGCTTTCAGCATTTGGATGCAGTTTCCAAAAGGTGCAGTATTGAAAATATATATTCCGTCTGTGTAGGGGATGCATTAAAGTAGTTATGAAGCCCTCACATTTCTGTTTAGGGAGACGTTGCTGATAAACCTGGGTGGAAGTGCAAAGCCTTTCTTTCAGCGACATAAACAACCACCACGGAAAGAAAATTTCATTTTCCTCTCTACCGAAAACTTTTGGAAACACTTTAATTCCCCTTGAGTGGCTCTGGGATTTCAAGTTTAAACTAATTTGCTTGTCTGGTAATTAAATAAGAAATCAATTCTACAAACTTGGTTCCGCCGGTGCATGCAAGCTATTAGTACTTGTTCAAGTGTTTGTGAGTGTGACTTTGAGTATGAGTGCTCCTGTGTATGCGTACAGTACGTGCACGTGTTCAGGAACGTTTCTGAGAGATTGATTCCAAAGTTATGTGGTTTTTCTTTTCTGGGAGTCAGAAAAGCTGTAAATGCAGGCACACCTGAACACATCATGGTCCACATGTAAAACCATTACAAGGCACGATTACAATGAATGTCTTACATTAAGTAGGAATAACGCAGAAACATGTGTCGATAATTACATAAAGGAGCTAAATTGGGATTCTGAGACGTACCAATGCTGGGTACACACTACACAAGAATCAAGCCGATTTTGGGCCAGATTCCTCCCTCCCGACGATCGTCAGCAAAGCCCAGATTTATTGGTTCTAAAGATTATCTTTCCAGATATTCCTGTGGTGTGAAGTACGTTAAGAGTGTTTTTTACATCCCTCGATCGGCTCGAAGTCCATCCTGGCTGCACTGATTTCAAATCGGAAACATTAAACATGTTCAATATTTACAATCGGATATCCTGTTGTGTGTGAGGAACCCCGAGCAGACAGCCGATGACCCAGTCCTGTGGGAAAGAACAATAGGAAATTTAGAACCAAGCTGACTGAAGCGGAAGGACAACCACTGTTGTCAATGGGGTCGTGTCTAGAAGGTAACCCTCAAATTGCGTAATCGGATCTGAGCTCTGCAAAAACTTGTAAAAACTCTCTCAAGACTTGCTGCCCGACGACCTACCCTAACCTTAACTATTCAAGATGAATGTCTAACCTTAACCATTTCGCGAGAGTTTCCCCAACTTGTGGATTCCCTTCCAGACCGCGGCCGCGGCTAATGCATGAACTAATGCAAAACACAAACAATAAAATAGTAGTAAGATGGACTCGGAAATTGAGGACCAATATGTTGATTTGTGGCAACAACACAAGTGTTTCTTTAACGTGTCTCCATGACTTCATCCATCCACCCTTCAGGACCGGTCGTCCGCCATGTTTGTTTACACTAAAGTCATGTTTGATTGCTAGTGATCCTGCGAGATGTCCGTTTTTTTGAGTCTGGACTCTTGTTGTTCATGAATGGAATCTGTTAGTGTTAAGTTGTGCTGTTTTGGCCAAATCATTGCTCTCCACACACTATAAGAACAAAACTGTTAAATTTAACATAACATGTCTTTATTTGTGGGGTCTCTCACATTTTCAAAATCTGTTAAGATTTGAAAAATCTTTTAGTGTGGGCCAGCCTTTAAGCTGTTGAACACCACTCAGTTTAGAAATTCCCGTTACTCACACTGCCTGCTGCTGCTTAAACATTATTTACAAGCAACTCACATCCCACAAAGCAAGAAAGCAGAGGACCTGAAATCTGCAGTGTCATCAAGCCGACAGTCCCGAGATGCTCTTTAAGTTCAATATTCGCGAATATGCTGAAGTTGCAGGGAGAAAATTCAGTTTATTTTTCTTGAGATGAAGGTACATTTGATGGTTTGAAACAAATAAAACTCATTGGACATTAAATCTGAAATATTTGGGGTTTATTGAAAAGTCATACCTTGGATAAACTCACTGTCTGTGATGTTCAATGCTTTCTGTGGGTTATTATGTGCGGAGTATATTTTGGCATACCCACTCTCTCACTCAAACTGCTTTATCTAACTCTGCTTTGGCCTTTCCATAGATTTCCCACAATGCATCTGAACAACCCCCAGAGAACAGGAGTGAACTTGTTGCATTCAATTTGTGTGGGAGGCGAGCGCAATACAGATAATGATAGCAGCAGCATAGTAACTGCAATAGAGTGAGTATCTCCGGGCAAGAAAAGGGGAGCATTATTTCCCTTACTCAATAGACATGATGTTTTGTGGCTGCAGTGCCACCAGACATGTTGTTTATTGTCGGTGGGGAAATTAGTATCTTGTAGAGTTCCCCCCTCTGTACGACTGTTGAATGTCAGGGCAAAATGCTGAGTCGACAAAAGAGCTTTTGCCCTTAAAGCTGCAAAAATCAATATGTTTTATACGAATAATGAAAAATGACTGTGTGTAATGTGAAAGGGGCCATTTGCTGTGACAAGCCCACAGAGAATTATCATCTGACTCTGCAGTTTCCTTCAACTCGACATGAGCGTTTTAGCATCTTTCAGCTCATTGTTTTGGTTTTACAGCCCACAACGTTACAGTTTTGGTTGATTCTCACAGCTCTCATCAGTGTCATTACCAGCTGCAGCAGGCTGCCGTTTTCAGTGAAAAAGCTCTAAAAGTCCACTGTACACTACCAGCTCAGCACCAAACAGAAACAGTTAATGACTAGCTGGTGAACATAGTGGAACATTTAACAGGCTCAAAAGCCAGACATTTTTCTCAGGAGTTGGTGGAGACCAAAACGGAGCTAAAAGAAGAGTGAAAATTGGATTTTCATTTGTTACCTGGCCAGAAACATGACGTCTGCTGGATGTGTAAAAGGCCAGCTGTTTGCTAAAACAATCGCTGTAACTCAGTGTCATAATACAGTATATAAATGTTGTGTTTTCAGCTTGTTGCGCTGCCCCAAAGTGGCCAAAAAAATATATTAATACAGGTTTGAATTCAGAGCAATTGACATCAAAACCAGACGTTTACCATTACAGGCAATAATTCATTATAATTAAACTTTTAAACCTTTGTCTGATGTAATTAATCACAGTGGAACACAGCCCATTGCATTGAAAATGAGGTTGATCAATTATCTCCACCAGGCTGCTGTCATTGACACTACTCTTAACCGCCTGGTAGGGGCTGCAAGTGATCAACAACTGCTTCAACTATTGCGTAGCAAATGACAAACTGAACCGAGCGCTGCCTACAACGGAGCGTGTCTTCTCATGTCGGTGGGAGGAGAGCTAGTTAGCGAGCCCTTCGGTGTTTGGCTCACAGAGCTAACAGCTAACAGGGCTAAACCATAGACTGTATATCAAGATGGACGACATGACCGCTCAACCAAAAGTGACGCCAAAACATCTTGATCGCCCCCTGGTGGCTGGATGCAGTATAGGTCATAAGGCCCGCCCCCTCCATGTTAGTGGATGGGGCATGGGGCCAAACTAAAAAATCAAAGTACAAATAAATAAAAATCAAAGTACGCATGAAATTAATTTCCCCCAAAGATGGTTTCTGTCATTTTAGGTAGTTCTTATTAGGATTGTAAATCACAAGTTTCATCACGATACAATATAATATTGATTCTTTGGACAACGTTACGATATTTGCTGATATCACAAAGTCTGTCACGATACGATTTTGATTCATTTCAATTTAGGGGCCTGCGATCGATATGAGACGATATCATATGCCTATTTAACACAGTCAGTTACATTAATTATCAACTCACAAAAAGCAACTAAAATATGATTTGACAATTTTATTACTGAGCTCTTCCAGACATTTAAATGCAAAACAATCTATTATTTTTAATAAATAGAATAAATATAAAGTGGGAATAAAGGCGAATCAAAATAAAGGCATATCTTGATTGACAATGATTTCCACTTTGCATCGATGATATTGGATCGTTGATCATTGAATCGATATATAAATTCAGATCGATGGATCGTTACACCCCTAGTTCTTATCACGCTGATGTATGTTCACGTGTTCATTTTTCTGATAAGTTTGGTTTTAATTAGTTATTTGATGCTATAAAAAGGAGGTGAGACGTCATGATTGACACCTGTGAGTCTCTCTCTCCCGGGTGTCCGGGGAGGGTGGGGGGTTGTGTGTTTGTTGGAATGTGTGTAACTTTGTTGAAAACATAAATAAATTTAAAAAAAAAGCTCCTTTTGACAAACTGTGTGAGACCACGAAATTATCCTAAATGTTAGGTAGAAAAACTGTGGGGAAACAAGGGCAAAATACAGCCTTCAGCAAATTTTCCATCTTTTAATATGATATTTCTGTAACATCTGCCAAGAAACGACTGCAAAATCTGAAACTCCTTACTCCTCACTGGAGTTGGCTTTCATATAGTGCAAGGCAGCGTACAGTCTTCATGTGCTGACACAGAATATCTTCCTTCCAGTCCCTCACCCCCTCGCTGTTTCAACGTAAATCACTTGAAGTGATCGTGTATTCCGTGCGCACCGCTCGCCCCTGCTGACTCCGTAGCATTAAACGTGTATTTACCAGCTGGGGGTCTGAATACATGACGAGGCTCCCGGATTCCCAGGGGGACCGTACCTGCCACCGCTACACCGCATCGCCCTTGAGCTAGACACCTTAACCTTAGCACAGCACACAGTCGAGTACGCATCCCATCAAGCCGGCAGTGTGTAAATGGATATATTGTTAGTGTCAGGGTGTGTAGGTCCCAGCGGATACAGAGGGGGCATCTGCAGGCGATGGAGGAGTCATATAATGAATATTAATCATCATATGTGCTGTAGATCTGAGAGACTCTGGAGATTGTAGTCAAGTATTACCTAGGGGGGGATTTACTGTATACATTCATTAGCCATCAACACTGCCATATGTGCTGCTGCAACAGCGCGCCTTGTCCCAGCATGCCCTCCAGTCAGAGCGTAGCGGTTAGAGCTTTATGTGTGTTCAAATTATACGCACATTACACCGCTTGTGACAACAGCGCTCCTACTGTGCGACAGGATAGCGACGCTCTCCGGCGTGTGTCTTTGCGGGGGCACGCTCATCTCTGGATGACACGCTCTCCAGCACTACCTGTAGGTTTATAATACGTCTGGGTCAACAGACATTGGGAACGCAGAGGGAGGTTAATGTGAAGCAGATAGTGTATCTGGCTCACCGCTGGCAAGCATCAGCATTGTTTGCCAGATGCATTAGGCACACGCTAGCTGAAAGATGTGCAGAAATGTATCCATTCGGAGATTGTTTTCAGACATCCGACACACTTGAGTTGTGATCTGTTTGGATTGGAGACGCTTGGAGAAGCTCAATATTGGGAGTGCCTCTTATGATCAAGCACACGTCTTTTTTTTTTTTTTTTAAATCAGAGGGCAGTTATTCCTGAATCTTAATCTCTCATCATCCTTAGACTGGTTCCAAACCTGCGAATTGCTGCCTATATAAATAGGCCTGGTGTTGCACTAAATTGAACAGTGTTGATCTTGTGAAATTAAGACTGTGGATGTCATCTTTCTGCACCAGCAAAATGGTGACAAGAAATAATGGTAGTGGCTAGAAGGGAACCAGCAAACTGGAGAAACTCTTGCGATATTGTTAAGGTTAGGCATTGATCTCAAATAGTTAAGGTTAGGCATTGACCTTGAATAGTTAAGGTTAGTCATTGGCCTTGAATGGTTAAGGTTAGCCATTGACCTTGAATGGTTAAGGTTAGGCATTGACCTTGAATAGTTAAGGTTAGTCATTGGCCTTGAATGGTTAAGGTTAGCCATTGGCCTTGAATGGTTAAGGTTAGGCATTGACCTTGAATAGTTAAGGTTAGGCATTGACCTTGAATAGTTAAGGTTAGGCATTGACCTTTAATGGTTAAGGTTAGGCATTGACCTTGAATGGTTAAGGTTAGGCATTGACCTTGAATGGTTAAGGTTAGGCATGACCTCAGGGTCACGCGATTTTGCAGATCTCAGATCAGATTTCGCAATTTGCGGGTAACCTTCTAGACACGACCAGAAATAATGCAATAAAAATGGCAACAAGTGGATTAGATCAACACAGGTACACAGGTTGATTTAAGTATATCATATATATTGAATAAAAAAGTATTGTATTTGATAGTTTAGTCTATAAAATGCCAGAAAATTGTGAGAAAATGCCCAACACTATTTCTCAGAGCCCAGAATTACGTCTTCAAATGTCTGTTTGTACCCAAGGATATTCATTATTTCACAATGAAATAGCCATCTGATTAAAGGCTTTTTAACTTTTTGCCAGAAGAGTGAATTGGACCTTTTGTAAACTTTTGCATTCCCTACCAAAGAGCACCTTCATTACATCTGTTTGAACTTCCGAGCACTCCAGACCGGATCTCTTTGTCCAAGGATATTCAATTTACAGTGATAATGAACAGGAAAAGAAGCAGCAAATCCTCAGATTTGATAAGCTGAAACCAGCAAATGTTTGGCATTTTTGCTTTAAGATTCTGTATACGGGATTCAGAGCATTAATACAGCAACAAACAACTATTTGCTATGTAAAGATATAGAGGAGTAATGTCTACCTGAGCAGAGAATGAAGTTGCTCTCCCTCTGTGTGTGTTGTAATCAGAGCTTCTCCGTGTTTTTGTTAACGTACATGTAGCCGGTCCGGCCGCACATGCATTTTAGTGTATGTGAGTCTCTCTGTTGTGCCCCCCCGCTAGCTAATCGCTGCTGCTCTGTACTGCGGCGGTTACAGCTGATAACACCGTCGCATATGTTCACATATCCTGCATAGACCGATTTGACCTATTAAACGTAGACAGATTGCCTTTTAAATTGGGTTAGTGGACGGCTGCAGAAATTGTCCTCTGCAGACAAAAGCAGGACTGTAGTAGAGCAGATCACTGTAGTGAGTAGTAGTAAGTGTTACAGAATACACTACACACAGACTGGACTGAAGTACTCCAGCATCATTCTTGCTGCTTTTGCACTGAAGGGCCAGGCATGGAGTGAGATAGTTATCACATTCATCTATCTTGCATGCAACAGGTAGGCTTTTTGTCTAAATAAGATAACTGCAGTCAAGTTGGTGCAGTCTACTGGTGTAGGAGTAAAACGGACCGCTTTTGCCAAAGTACTTGAATGCAATGTGTGGCAACGGTTTTTTAAATTCTTTTTTGTTTTATTCTAAACCAAGACCGGTCTCTTCGGGAAGTGAAAGCGAAGAGAGGGAACATTTGCACAAATGATGACTAATCGCCAAAGCCTTCGTCGCGAACGCCCCGCAAATAAACGTGTCACCTGTTTTCACCGCCTACTTGACACTGAGTAATCACACAGTGAGAGACATCTGCCATGTTACTGGATGGCAGCGTTGCCTCCTACATGCGTCCCGGCCAATTGGGGGAGGGAAGAACCGAGTGCAACAGGAAGTACTGAGGGATTAGGACTGACCCCTCTAACACCATGAGAAGCATCGGATGTTGCAGAAAGCTTTTTGTGAACAATTACGTAGTGCATCTTAGCAGCAGATTCCAGAGATATCAACACTACATCCTTCTTCATTCCACTGTATTAAAAGGCAAAATAACCCATTACCCCAACAGTATTCCTAGTACAGTATCCCTAGTAAAATGTCGGGTATATGCTCTTACAGCCATACAGGAACACCTGCTACAGGCACAAATGTACTAGCTGTTTGCCAAGTAGAAAGAGGAGGAGGAATAAAGAGAGAGGGAGCTTTGGAGTGGAAATCAGGACAAAGAAACAGTGCAAAACAGCACTACAGATGGAAGCAAGGGAGGAAGGAAGGACCTAGAGACATGGGGAGGGTGGGAATGTGAAAGAAAGTACGGATAGAACAAAATATTAAAGGACTGAGGCAAAGTGGGAGGCACACAAAGCATGAGAACAAGAGCGCATTTGAAAATGAGTTTAGCTAATGTGTGTGCCAGATGGTTAGGGTAAAATTAAACAACAAACGGAACTCCAAAGAAGTAATAGAGAATGAGAGAAAAGTTGTTTCAGCATCCATTTATAGTGCATTTTTCTGTGTCTAGTTGCAGTAAAACCCACCCACTCTATGTACTGTGGGCTAAAATAAACTACTGACTAATTCACAAGTGCTATTCGACCCGGGTTTGCAGGAGAGTGAGCGATATCAATTGGATCGGATGGAACTCCGGTACGCTGGATATGAGCCAGCGCTCTAATGAAGGGCTATTATATATCCTTCTGTTAACAACCCTGGCTTCTCTGCTTCTCCAAAGTGTAAGGGCGAGTCTGGGGAAAGCTGACTGTAGTACTGAAAGAAATGCAAATCAATTTTTTCTCAAGCACCCACTGTATGATAACCACGCTCTCGACAAGAAATGAGGTGATTGCAGAAAACCTGAGGATGCTTAATTGCTAACCTGAGGAGGAAGATAACTAAATTACAGTGGCCAGGAGCTGCAGTACGTGTGAAGAGACAGAAATGATACAGGTGGATACAGACTGGATATTCTTTTTTATTACTAGGCACTTGAAAGCATTAAGTGATTTTTTTTTTGCCACTTTGGGGCAGCGGAACAAGCTGTAAGCATTGGCATCGTGCTTGGTTTTAAAGAATGTCTGCCACATCACTGGCTTTCACCTTGCTATAAAGCGGGTGTTTGGCCAACAAGTTTGGTTGTGCCTGTATGGTTGATGCCGTGCCGTGCCGTGCCACTTTGCCTTGAAGGAGAGCAAAACTCCTCTCTCTGCAACAACACGAACACGTGCAAGCACTGGATCAGAGACAACTCTCATTCACAGGTCGTCAGACGTTTTGTCACGGCCCTTGGGATCTGATACCGACACACAAGGTGATTCTAATTATTAGTCTATACAAGCTTATTTCATTATAGCAGAGGAAAAGCTTTCACAAAGCTCAGGAACCTGAAGATGGTAATACACATTGTTGCTTTTTCCAAAAATCACATCACACTAACTGTTATGATCCATGTTATTTTTCACCTACAAAGTGTTAGCAAACAGTTGCCATTTGTTGTGTTTCCACCGAATGAATGTAAGTTTAAAGCCGCGTTTCCACCAAGCAGTCCAGTTCTGCTCATTACATGTTAAAACGGTTATTTTTCGCGTTTGCAGACGTTCCTCTGTTTGGTTGCTGATGAAAGGATTCAGCGAGTGTCCCGTTGAAGATGATGTCACAGCAGTTTCACGCGTCATTTCTACGGGGATCAGCTGAGAATCCCGCCTACACTGAGGGGGTACTGTCCGCAGTGTAAAACGAATAGAGCAAAGCACCTGGTACTAAAAAGTGAGTCGAGTCGAGTAGAGCCGTACAATGCCATGGAAACACGGCTCACCATTCACTCACCTTTTAGCTCCGTTTTGGTCTCTACCAAACATCATGATTAAAATGAGTGAACATTGGCTTTAAGTTTCACACAGGACACAAACTCCGGTCTCCTGGGCGAAAGTCCACTGTTTGTTGAATCATTCATCACACCGACCTCCTCCCTACGCGGACTTCCACGGACTATCATAACAAACGTTACTGTAATACGTCAAAAACAAACGTAATCTGCGCCAAAATACGTTTCCCTCTAAACGTAATTCACAATGCAGTTTCGTTGTATGGGAACATACTAGAATTACTACTTCGCGGTTGTATGCCTCCGCCAAGTGCCAGTCAAGTTGCAGTTTACATCCATGTCCGTCCAAAATGTAATCATTGTCATCATTTCATCCTATTGGAGTGTGAAATTGTCATATTAGCATATGAATTGAGTTTTGTGAGGTCACAGTGACCTTTGACCACCAAATTCTAATCAGTTCATCCTTGAGTCAAAGTGGATGTTTGTGCCTAATTTGAAGAAATTCCGTCACGGCGTTCCTGAGATATCGCGTTTACGAGAATGTGACGGATGGACGGACAACCCGAAAACTGTCACTGGCGCGGAGGCATAATAATGTAATGTAAACTAACTATAAAGGTTTTTTGGAATTCAAAACGTATCTCAAACACAAAATAAGACAAATGAACATTAGTGCCTCTAAATGTCCCACTAAGGTGAAAGGGAAAGCGAGTAAACAGAATAAATTACCTTGTTGAGGAGTTATGATTTAATTCAAAAAGTACAAACAAGCAAATCTAATTTAAATGCTATAAGGTGCTTGAATGTTCTGGTGGTATACAATTAGACCTTGTAATTTGCATTGGTAATTACCAGACATAGAAAAGTTGTTTTGTGTTGAAGTAGAGGGGCACTACTGTATATACATTCATGTACCTATCCATGTGCATGTGTATGTGTGACTGGAAGCCATGAGGCAGCGTATGAAAGGCAGCAAGCTAACAACATATGCTTGAATGCCTCTTTAAATGAATCATCGGTCTCAGGGAGAGAGCGCAAGGCACTTAAGCAAAATCCACTTGGCCTGCTCTAGGCGCAGACATGAGTAAAGACAATTGTGTGCTAAACTCGCCGCCGTTAAACAAAAAGGATTTCATTCTTCATTACCGGCGGAGGAGAAAATGAGTTTGTCTTCACGGATCAGCGGTCGCAAAGGCAAGCACAGGTAGCGCGCAAAACCCACCTTCGCACCTCATTCTGACAACCAAATAAACCAGAACGGCTTCGGAAATCAAACCAAATAACACACGCCGATCCCACACAGCACAAGGCCGACGCTGGCAAGCTAACTGTGATTCAGCCTGTTCGTCAGTCATAGAGGGAGTTGATGGACAAATAAGCATTACAGCCCTCGCCTCTTTATCTCCTTGTTCTGTTTAAGACTGCACTCGCGTGATTGATGGCTGAATACGGGCCTTAATTCGTAGGAGGTGAAAAGACGGGAGTTACAATGCCTGACAAAACAGGAACAAAGGAAGAGGAGATACCGATTGAAGACGGGAGGAGATGGACTGACGATCCATTGTTAGTCCTCAGCAGAGATTGGCTGACATTTGTTGGTGCAGCAGAACACTCATGTCTGGTTGAATACAACAGTGCATATATGGTGTTTATACAGCTTACTCACTGGCATTGTTCCAACGCAAAGTTACTCATTTTACAGTCTGTTAAGAGCAGCTGATATTTAAAATGAATACAGCTCAGATTTAGGGCTGACCCAAATGCTTTGAAGCTTCATTTGTTGCCATAGTGATCAATGCCAAAATCTGCATTCCTTTTGTGTCTCGTATTCAATATGTAGACCAGGTTTCGGCTTTGGGCAGTGGGCACTAATATGGAAGTCCACGTACATGCAGAGTGTGTATTTGCAGAATAATAGAACAGAATAAAAGAGGAATAGTTTGTATTAGGGATGTGACAATACCAAAAAATGTAGTAGTCCGATACCAATACCAGTGAAATTCCATGATTCTCAATACCCAGTTTGATACCACGGTAAAAAAACAAAAAAACAAAAATAAATCCCATTATTACCGTTTGCATACTGTTTTTTGCAAATTTAATATTAATCCCTGATGATCTGCCTCAAGTTTCTCACCAAAAACCTAATTTTACAAGATAACAAGATAATAGAAAATCATGATAATGTTATAATTTGCCTTCGCCCAATTCTCATTTTTACTTAATAGAGCTTGAACGCATCATCATGTATGCACTGCAATGCAACCTCCATACGTTAGCTGTTAGCTCCGTTATTTAGCCAAGCAGGACTGCGGTAGTGCTCACCGGCTGCTAACAGCTAACGTTAACTAGCTCTCCTACTGCCGATTTCAACACACATTTGTTGGTCACAATGTAGGATTATCAGGGAAATGTTCTATCATCTCCAGGATGACGGTACGCCATTACTCTCAAGCCCTGATCCCCGGTAGCCTACCTACGGTACCTGCGGTACTGTAAAAAATGAGAAGGTCACGTTTTCAGAATTTTGTGCATCGACTTGGTACCGAAGTATTGGTTCTCGTGACATCCCTAGGTTGTATTTACAGGAGCCATCCCAAGTGCAGTTTTGTATATTTTCTATTTCCTTTTGAGACATTTTAGGGCTTTTCCCTGCCACATATGAAACAAGTGTCAACTGCTGTAGGAGATAAAAGTCTTATAACTCTAAAATGGAGAAATGAACTTGTCAGAGGAGACTGCTGGTTTGGCTCATAACTCTCTGTTCAATGTCATCAGTTGCCATCTTCCCTCTCAGTCCTTCACTCCCTCTTAAAATCCCTCAAATTCGGTTTGCACTTCCTTCCCTTTTCTCGTCAACAAACACTTTAAAAAAATGTTCTTCTTATTTCCCCCAGCTCTTGTTTTTACTAAAATTCCAACTGCTATGTCTTCATCATATTTCGTTTCCCCTCTCTCTCTCTGTTGCCTCTTGTTTTCTCCTCAAGCTTTCCCCCTTCCCTCCCCGGGGTCTGCACTGTGGTTAAGGCGAGTAGCTGGCAGGTAATTACTGTCACAGCCTAAAGATCTTAATCAAGGTGTAGACGTGATAGAGTCACAAGCCTCGGTGACCGTTTAAGGATCATTTACGGCACACTTCTCACTGCGCCGCAGCAGAATAAACACTTCAGAGATTATGTACAAATTTGTGTGCGAGCGTTAAAAAAAAGTACAGCGCTCAAACCCGCAATTACAGAAGCAGCCACTTCAGGCAATTTGGAAGCAGCCCGAGATAAACTAAGGTGCTTATATCATCAAAACGTCCCCGCACTCTTAGGAGAAAAGAAGAGAGGAAAATTAGTGTCGTTCGTCACATGTCAAGATTAAGGAGCGCTGACTTGAGTAAACTCAGTCTTTATATGTGATACTGATAGAGCCCTTCCTCAGGTGCATTTACGCCACGTTATCATGTGTAAACAAGTGAAGTGGGGGAATACTCAGTCGCTGCACGCTGAGCAAAAAAAACTATGGGATTGGGTTTGTTTTACATCACAGCTCAGCAAAGAGAGAATAGAGGGCAGAGCAAGTTAGCAACTTCTCTGTGCAGCAGCGTGGAAAACGAGAGCAGACAAACTGCGGATTAGTGTATGTTCAGCTGTGCATCACCTGAGAGGCACGATAAACAACACTGCCACAGACATCAAGGACGTGCTATTAAATGTGTTCTGCTTAGTTGCAACGCATGAAGCCATACAACTGCAGTTGATTGAACGATGCTTTGAATTTTTGTGTTGCTTTTCATCCCTCTCAGCACTGAAAACTCACAGTGCATTGTTCCACTGTACAGCTGCAATCCAACTGTATGTGCTGTATGACTGATAGCAAATAGTGCTGGTTTACTGAAAGCATAATGCAGTCTAATATAATTCATATGAAGTGATTAATGTGCAACCTACTTTCTTCAAGTTCATTCTTTACCTTGGAAACATCAGTTGACAAAACAATCGCACCTCAAAGACTTTTCTGGAGGTTTTGATTATATCACATGACCCTCATCAGCAGTTGGCGTTTGCTTAGTTACAGAATTATAGGTGTTCAAAAATGTTTTCCAAGTACTTTAAAGCCAACATGGGCGAGAGTACTTAAAATGCTCGGAAAACGGATGGAAATTTGAACATCTATAACTCCATGACAAATGAGAATTTTGGCATTTACTTGGTACTTACAGTAAGTATTGGTTCTCGTGACATCCACCTCAAATTTCTCGGCAAAAACAAAATTTTACAAGATTACATCTGAACACATCATGATAACGTCAGCATTTACCTTGGCCGAAAGCTCATTTTTACTTAACAGAGCTTGAGCGCACCATCATGTAACTCAATGCAACCTCCGTACGTTAGCGGTTAGCTCCGTTATTTAGCCAAGCGTTCATCACTTCGAACACCACACAGTCATTGGATCCAATAGTATAAAAATATTGATTATAGCCACTTTGTTTTCTTTAATGTATAATCACCTAAAAATAAGAATCGTGTTTTCGTTAGCTTAGAATGAGCCGTTTATATCTATATAGGGAGCGGGTCCTCTTCACGGAGTCCGCCATGTTGCACCGCCATGTTTCTACAGTAGCCTGGAACGGACAAACCAAACACTGTTAACTTTTCCTGCTTGGTCCGGAGTCGATAACGTTACTTTCTGCTGTCGCTGCTGCTCCTTCTCTCTCTTGCTTCACCACTCACTTCCCAGGTACACACACAGTCTGAGCACTGACTCTGCTCCAAATGGCTCTAGAGAGGGACCTTTAAAGGTACAGTATGTAAGATTTGGCGGTATCTAGTGGTGTGGTTGCAGATTGCAACCAACTGAATACCCCTCCGCTCACTCCTCCCTTTCCAATACTGCGGTAACATGAGCTGCAGAGTGCAAAGCCGAATTAGCGCCGTTCGCCTCGCTCAGAGGCCATCCTTACCATAATAACACTACTTTAGGAGCAACGGAAGTCAAACGGCAGCTAACGGTAACACGGTGTGTCGGAGAACTAGGTCGGCCTTCAGGTAACGTCAAAAAGCTCTCTCTCTAGAGCCAGTGTTTGATTTGTCCGTTCTGGGCTACTGTAGAAACATGGCGGACTCCGTGAAGAGGACCTGCTCCCTATGTAGATATAAACGGCTCATTCTAAGCTACGAATACATAATGATTCTTATTTCAGGTGATTATACACTAATGGAAATAAAGCAATGATTTTTATATTCCATTTCTGCTAATAGATCCCCAGAAATGTTATACACTGTTCCTTTAACATTTATTATAACTGAAAATAAGTAATTTAGCATGTCTCTGCTTCATTGCTACTGTAGTCAGTCACACAGAAATATGTATGATGATCTCATTATTTTGATAAACCCCCAACAACAGCTGATGATCACTTCCCCTTTAAAGAAAACCCTCTAAAACTGCAGCCCTCTGAGACTTATTCCACTTATGTCTCGGTGCACGGCTGTAAACCTTTAGATTCAGTTCATGACCTCAGGAGGGAAATAAGACTCAGCGCTGCTGCCATGTAAGAGTCATGCAAGCTCTCAACCTAAGTACATTTATTCCCCGGGAGGTGGTGAGCTGATGTCGCACGACAGCGACATTCTGCCGCTCTCTGAGGAATAAGCCAGCAAAAATGAGATGCCACTATGATTAATAACCATAAAAATATATGCACACGTTCGACTCGAGGTGACAACAATAGTCATTCCTGTTCCGAAGGTGTGGCCATGCGTATCGCGGGGTGGTCTGCGAAATGTAATTTTCAGCAGGAGCGTACGGTGTATAGGTATTCCCAGTAATCATGCAGACCTTCCAAAAGCACAACCGCAATCAGAGTGGATTCAGAAATGTGTGCATGTGAGTCAATGTGTGTGTGTGTGTGTGTGTCCCTGCCTCCTTCACTATTTTCCATCAGGCTGTGTGCTGTCAAGCGGTGTTGTATAGCGTGGAACCATTCGATCAGTCACAGGGAATAGAGTGTGTGTCTGCAGGATGGCGGACGGCCACCACTCCTCTCCCAGGAGCCAGTTCACTTTAATTGAAGCTCCAGTGAAACACAAGCTCGGCCACTACAGTAGCTCACACAACACTGTTATCTGCAGCATCTCTGTCTCCAATAGAAAAGGAATTAGACTGACAGCCACCGGCCGGCAGAGCTGCAGTGTGACACACACACACACACACACACACACACACACACACACACACACACACACACACACACACACACACACAAACACACAAACACAAACACACACACAAACACACACACACACACACTAATAAAAAACACTCTCTTCCAAACAAATAAACACACACACACACAGTGGCGGAGAGAGTGCTAGCACACACACACAAAGGCAGTGTGATAGAGTGACTGTGGCTCTCCATCAACCAAGAAATCTCATATTGGTCTGCTTTATATTGGCCTGAGCTACTGCGAGAGGGAGGAGAGAAAAGACGGAGAGGGCGCGAGAGGAGGAGACGATGGAGAATGGGAGGATCAATGGAAGGAGAGTGAGTGATGAGAATGGGAGAGGAGAGCTAGAATGGAGGAGAGAGAAAGGAGACAAGGAGAGGCATGTCGAGGAAGGTAGAGATGAAGAGGAAAGGAGCAGAGGGCGGGTGTGTGGACAGAAAATTAATAGTTAGCCTCTTTGTAGGCTTTCAGTCTGTCTCCGTGTTCAAACCAGGTTGGGTTAAACACCCCAGGTGAATAGGGTAAACATTTTAACTAATGGAAAAACAATTCCTCAATCAGATAGTTGCATGCTATGCAGCAAAATAACCAGGCGCTAACACAGTCAACAGGATCCTTGACAGTATCATTGAGTCATTGATAGTATTTGATCATATTGAAAGTTGAGAGGAACATTAATTAGCCACAATTTTGATAACTGACTGAAGTCATTAATTAAGCAAAAATGCCAAACATTCTCTGGTTACAGCTTCTCGGAAGTGAGGATTTGCTGCTTTTCTCTCTTTTATATGATTGTAAATTAAATATTTTCGGATTCTGAAGTCAAACAAAACAAGCAATTTGAAGACGTCATGTTGGGCTCTGGGAAACTGTGATGAACAATTTAAACAGTTTTCTGACAACTACACTAAATGATGAATCAATTATTTAAAGAAAGGAAATGTTAGTTGTTGCCCTAAATCATATTCATATCCCTTGATTTAAGGAAAAGACGATGTGGATGGCTTTTGGTATAGAGTAAATGTTTCCTTTGTTTAAAGGTGCAGTGTGTATGTTCTGGCGACATCTAGTGGTGAGGTTGCAGGTTGCAACCAAATGAAACTTCTCCCGTGTGCCAAGCGTGTAGGAGAATTACGGTGGCCGATGCGAACACGTGAAAACGTGAACGGACCTGTCTAGAGCCAGTGTTTGGTTTGTCTGTTCTGGGCTACTGTAGAAACAAGGCGGCCGGCTTCGTGAAGAGGACCCGCTCCGAATGTAGATATAAACGGCTCATTCTAAGCTAACGAAAACACAACGACTCTTATTTCAGGTGATTATACACTAAAGAAAACGCAAAGTTAACGCAATAACATGTTCACGCAAACTTGTTTTCACGCTACTAATTTCTTTAACATTAAAACAACTTGCGATTTTTAGGTTGTAACAGGCTCAGTTTTAAAGAGTGAAAATACTAGCAACATATGAAACTTGAAAACTTCAGGAATCCATTGGTACCAACCATGTCATACTAGCTTGTCGTGAAGGAGGCTAAATAACGCTTCAAACTTACGCTAAATTTTGGCGAGGAAAAACTGTCATGGCCATTTTCTAAGGGATCCCTTGACCTCTGACCTCAAGATATGTGAATGAAAATGGGTTCCATGGGTACCCACGAGTCTCCCCTTTACAGACATGCCCACTTTATGATAATCACATGCAGTTTGGGGCAAGTCATAGTCAAGTCAGCACACTGACAGCTGTTGTTGCCTGTTGGGCTTCAGTTTGCCATGTTATGATTTGAGCATATTTTTTATGCTAAATGCAGCACCTGTGAGGGTTTCTGGACAATATCTGTCCTTGTTTTGTGTTGTTAATTGATTTCCAATCATAAAATATATACATACATTTGCATAAAGCAGCATAATTGCCCACTCCCATGTTGATAAGAGTATTAAATACTTGACAAATGTCCCTTTACCGTACATTTTGAACAGATAAAAAATGTGTGATTAATTTGCAACTAATCGCGATTAACTATTTTAATCGACTGACAGCCCTAGTGCCAATAGATCCCCCTAAATGCTCCACACTGTTCCTTTAACAAAACAGAGCCCACTTCATTGCGATCTACTGATACCACTCACATCTAGAAAAGTTTCAGAATTGCTTTAACAGTGTGGGCAGTTTTGGCTGATGGTAGATGGTAGATGAGCTCCAGTTGATTTGTAAAGCATTTTGATTTCACACTACCAAATGCAATAAGATACAAGCATGGAATTATTAATTATTAATTAGCCTCCAAGCCCTCTGGCATTTCCCTTCTTCCACACCATGATCTGAGCTTCTGCAAGCCAAGGTCACATGGTACCAAGCTGTAGTAACACATCGATAGCGTGCTTCATCACCCTCACCCCAATTTAAAAAATTCACATGGTTCGCTAATGTATTCCCACCATTAAGGCTTGCATAATGGGCAGCAGGACACTGTTTAGCATGCAGTAAACACCTGCTTGGCCCCCAAATCATATTTCACTCTTTCTCGTTCGTCAGCAACTCTTCCAGTGTGGGAGTTACGGTGTAGAGGACAGGGGGGGAGCAAGAGTGGCTATTTGTATTCTGCTAATCCTCCAGTACAGTGCTGCAGAGGGTAATGGGGGTTAACAGGACTTTCACTTAAACACACCCTGAGCTCCTCGCTCTCAGTGAGTTTCTTAGAGGCCAGAGGAAGGTGTGCCTCCAGATACAAACCCCTCCATCGATCCGCTCACCCGAGACTGCCTCGGCTCTCTGATGGGGTTATGGAGGTGGGGGTGGATGGGTGGGGGGAGTGAAGATGATGGTGAGTGAACTTGCAGTGGTGGCGAAAGGGCACACGTGGTCACGCTAAGCCCGTATAATTGAGTGCATGAAAAAAGACAATAGAGGATATAGGCCTACACGCACTTACACGGACACACATGTATTAAAACACTAAATTGCAGTGGTGGAAAGTACTCACATTACCTCAAAGCACAAGTGCCACAAAATGATACCTGAGTACTATACTTAGGTGAGACTTTCTTCTCAAGAAAAACAACAGTATCGGGTGTTTCAGCAAATGCCCCATATGATGAAACTCTAGTGAAAAGCCCTCTAGCGGCTTATACTCTAGCCCATCAGGAGTAAAGGAGGAAGTATTGTGACATCGCTATATAGTCAGCAGGTGAATAGATGGGTCAACAAACGATAGGCCGCTGTTCATTTCCTATTTCCTACCAACAGTCAACATTGGCTTCTTTTAACCGTGACCGCCGTTGGTCGGGACGGCGTTATCAGCTGTAACCACCATATGAGAGCAGTGCAGAGCGGCGGCCGTGAGCTAGCCAGTGGGGCACGCTCACATGCACGAACATGCACTAAAAGGCACGCGTGGTGGGCCGGCCCGGCTATGTCAACAAAGCCGAGAGAAACTCTGATTACAACACACACAGAGGGAGAGTGACTTCATTCTCTGTTCAGGTAGACATTACTCCTCTATATCTTTACATAGCAAATAGTTGTTTGCTGCTACATAGGGAATGGGAATGTGATGTCACAGACAGCAAGTTGGCCTTTTTTTGGAGGATAAAGGGTAAGAGTGCCATCCGCTGACTGTTTACTGCAAGTTTCAAAACATAACACAAAACACTGCACAGTAAATGAGATTCTAAAGCCAAACTGTAGTATATATAGTATACAGTCAGACACAAAGGTAGGATAACGTTACGGGTTTCATTTAGCAAGATACCAGTAGATTAAATATGCAGTATTAGCCAACGTTTTCTTAGTATTCCGTTAGCATAACATTAGCTAGCTTATCTTTGTCTGGATGATTGTGTAGTTGGCATTTGGCTTGTAGATCTTTATGTCTTATACGTGTCCATTTGTACATTGGACATTGGCCTCCACAGATTTACATATTTTGAACTGCTGACAGGGTTCACTAATGCCAAAACACATCAGTGTCCATAATGGGTGGCTAACAGTCAAGGTCCTCATCTATTTTCTGCTGATAACGCCGTCTCGACTATAGGCGCCATCGCAGAAGCCCACCCTCCGGTTCCCCCTCAAGTTAACACTGTTAGCTGTCAGCACTGTTGTCATTGTTTGCACTGTTAGCTGTGAGCCGCCGGCTCACCCGTCGCCATGTTGAGAGCCATGTGGAGTAGAAATGCTCCTGATCTTGCATTTAGCATCTTTAAGTAGATTTTGTTGATGAAACTTTTTGAATGGCAAACTTCTGAATGCAGGATCTTTACTTGTAACAGAGTATTTGTACATTGTGGTATTGCTGCTTTTACTTAAGTAAAGGATCTGATTACTTGTTCCACCTCTGCTCACATGCTCCTCGGTGGTTTCCCCTCCTATCTATGCACTCTAATATATTTGCACAGTGTTTATCAATTAGTAAAATATCCATCCATCCATTCTCTATAGTGACTATCCTGTCCATAGCTGCAGGGACCTACTATAGAACGTATCCCAGCATGCATTGGGAAATAGGAGCCTTAAACCATGGACAGGTCACCAGGCAAAACACATTCACACACAAGAGTGTTTCAATTCATCTAATCTGCATTATACCATACAGAGAGGCACATTTATACTTATATAATTAAAAACAATAATGCACATTTTTTTCTAATATACAGTAAACTGTGTAAACATGACTTTACCAGCGACTAAAACCAAGATATATTCAAATGAAGCACTTCGCTACTACATCGACGTTAGTAAATTATTGATTCTGAATTTATAGAACACCCTCGCCCTAAATCATATATTAGTCTTACATTTACACATCCCATTTACTGATCATGCGGTACCTTTTCATTATGAATTCATCGAGTGGGAAAAAGATTTGACCCCAGGCTTGCAGTACAGCCACAAGGTCCATAAAGAGAATATTATCTGTAAGAGAACATGTAGTTCCAGCGCCGTCGCTGATGCCGTCGCCCTAAAAGCCTATATCATTTTTACAGACAGTGTGCTCACATTTTCAGTGTTGGAGAGGTTCTCATAGGTGGTTACGATGGGAGCACTGTAATATATCATGATAATATCCATGTTAATAACACATTTTATTGCACTGATAAAAGTAAGGCTGGATAACAGCAATTAAAAATCTCAAGTAAGTAATTTCTATATTTTTTTTATATCACACATTAAATAATTTTTTATGTGTCCTGACTGTTATTAAAAATATTTCCCCAAGAACGAGACATTTGAACAAATGTTAGTGCTTTTAATGGTTGTTGATTCTCCTTTGTATTTTTATGAAAATTGACCTTGTGGATTTCTTCCCATTTCTGTCATTATTTTTAAGCTCTTTCATGTATAGTAAGCGGTAAATCGCATAAGAATCAAGAAAGAAGGAGAAGACAAAGGAGACGCCATGAATTACTTTCAAGTGTGCATGTGAGGAGGAAGGCGGCACAGCGAGCGCGAGTATTGCTCTTCACCGGAGGACCAAGGTTCAGGTCCCTATGTTTGCCAGCATTTACTCTGCTGAAGTGTGCTTGAGCAAAACAGTGAATCCTTGCTATTCTCCATGAGACCCCGCACTCTCACCTCCCCTTGGAGCCAAAAGAAAACTTCCTTTCAGGAACCAATAAAATATCCAAACATTATAAAGTGGTAAGCACTGAAAACTTCTAGAGGGCTCCTGGACATCTGGCACTACTACATTTCTTTTCAGTGTGCTCCTTTTGTCGCCATTCCATTATTATCAAGGATTTTATGAAGAAAACTGGCGGCTTTTCATGCGTTCGATTTTTTTCACTTATTTTCTGATGTTAATGTTTGTTTTGTTCTGCATTTTTCTAGTTTCACTGACACACTGCCATTGATGAATTGCATTTTATTATCTCCGCCAAGGCCGAAGGCCTAGGAAGGAGGTTATGTTTTCACCAATGATCGTTTCTTGGTTTGTTGGTTTGTTTGTTTGTTTGTCCGTTTGCAGGATTACTCTAAAAGTCCGCGATGGATTTGAATGAACGTTTTTGGAGGGGTTGGGGTAGGGGCACAATAAACAATCCATTAGATTTTGGTGGCGATCCGGATCATGATCCGGCTTCGGGAATTTTTTTTAATAACTCCAGTCAGCCTGTGCATTAACACCACAGGCTTTAGGACATGCGCAGTGTAACTGATGATGCTTTCATGACGCGTCACCCAGCTTCTTTCCTTCTGCCCAGAGGTACAGAGAGAGCGGGCGAGCTTGACCAATACGGGGGGGTGCTAAGAAAAGAGTAGATTTTTATGACTTCAGAGTTACTTTATAAGAAAGTTTTCGTTTTTATCAATAAAAGCAGATATGTCACACAGCACATTCCATATATATTTAGTTTTTAAATTGAATATTCAACAAAATAGCTATAAGCCTAATACAAGTGACCACAAGGCAATGAAAAAAACGCCTTTCATGTGCAAAGGTGAAAGACTTCAGCACCGGACAGCACACTATAAGCCTACATCCAAAATGTGACAACAAGAAGTGCATGTATTCCATATGCATAGTCTGACAACTGTGCATTGGTAATAATGTTTCGGAAGAAATGGCTATCACAAGGTCAGAAATGAAATTAATAATATCCAGAGTGAAACCACAACGAGAAGAACAATGCATTTAGCTTGTGCCTGTTGACTTGGCACATACTTGTAAAACAAACTGGTTATCATCACAGTCTTAGTGATTATATTTCTATTGCAAACAAAAATAACTTGTAGGCCGACGATATACGTGCGTCCTGCTGTGCATTGGTTATAGAGTTAAGGTTATAATGTCTATCACAAGGTCAGAAGTCAACGAGAAGTGAATTTACCCTATAACTGTCAACTTTAGTACCCACTCTCTTCTCTTGATCAGAAAACGGTCCATCTCTCACCCAACGTATCCTAACGTGCGCACACACAACAGACACCCCCGATCCAGGGATCGGATTGGAAACAGAATGGCTGGTTCTTACTTTTACATATTCCATTAACCTATTTAAACATAAAAAACTTAACTAGGGCTATGCAGGTTTGTGACGTGGCCTTGGCACCCGCTAGTCCCGGTGTAGCACCATGCCTGCGTGGATCACCAACTGGTGGGTGCTGACTGCTATTTGCCTGGGACCTGTTAGCTTTAGCTTCAGTCTTTGAGCATGATATCATGTATGTAGCCATCAAGTGCATATTTAAGACCCCATTTGCAAGATTTTAAAGGTTTTAAAGCAAGTCAGCTGGAAACATTGAAAAGTCAGCCGGAGACAGCGTTTTCAACCAACTCATGGAGCTAACGTTAGCTTATTTAGCTCGCTAGCTACAGCTGATGAAATCTGTTTGCAACACGTGTCATTTCAGAATTGAAAAAGTTGAGCCTGCTTTTGTTTACCTCTGTCTGAAATCAAGGACCCATTGTTTCAAAAAATACTAACAATTTAGAGTGGTAAATCTGCCTCCATTATCTTTGTAAAGTGAATATGTTGCTGTACGAGAATGGAAAGCTTGACATGCTTAGCAACAGTAACTAGGGAGGGTTGGAAGATCATTCAGCATGAAGACAGTAGAGACGGTGAGAGAAGAATAAACCTGCTGTGATAAAAAAGATTCATTCTGCTGATGTCCGCTGGTTCTCGATTGCTATGACCGCGGAGAGGTAAAGTGAGGACGATAGTAGAGTACGCATCCTCGAGGAGCCCTCAGGAGAATATGAGAGGATAGTAAGACTCTTTAATTTAACATGGGCTGTGGACATTCATTAAAATGAGGGCAATGTCAAAAGAACAAGGTAATTGATATGACTCACAGGCAGAAAAGTCATCAGGTAGGCAACAATTAGAGGTATATTTAGAGAAAAAGGTTAATTGAAAAAAAATATTCAGAAAAAAGCTTATTATACTGTATGGAAAGAATGGCCTACATGTCAAGTCCAAAAATCTATCCCTTTCCTTCCCCTCCAAAATGAAGAAAACAAAAAGTATTTCCCTATAACCACAGCCTGCACAATAAGAGACTAGAACAAGCGTCTCAGATGAATGGCATGATATTTCAAAAAGACTGAAGTCCCCATATGGAGCATTTTATTCTTACTTCCTGCCACCAAGAATGCTGACACCACATTAATTCAGGAGGTATTCTCCCCGGTGCATCATGAGGCTGATTCATCTTCTTCACTACCTTCTTCTATCGGTGCTCTGGTGAAACCCTTAAGGTGCACAAAAGTACTCGTAAGCCTCGCTATTTCCCTAAAGAGTTTGTGAAATCACCCGCGGATACTTCATCTGCACAAGAAAAACTATATGATAATCCTGCAGGTAAGATAACATACTACATTTTTTTAAATTGCTACGACGTCTCATTGTGTTTTAACAGTAGTAAAATAAGGAAATTGAACTTCCTCCATGCTGACATGACTAATACAAACAGCACCAAATGGCATTTTACAGTGAAAATTATTTGGGCTGCATGGATCAGTTTTGACTTACCATAGTACAGTAACTTTGCATCTTCAAATCAGTTGTTTTTTTTTAAACCAATAGGCACTTTTCTAAAAAAAAACAAAAAAACCCGGATTGTAGCTATAATCACTAAAATTCTTATGGTTCTTGCTACCACAAGAGTTTTGCTGTGTTTCAAATCGGATACTTCCGTTAGTACACTTCCATGTGGTACACTGTGCACACTATGAACTTACTTGTGTAGCGCGTGAACTTCAACAGGGTAGTTTCAAATTGCACACAGCTGTTGAGCGCTCACTGGAAGCTCGGTAGATCAGCTGGTGATAGTCAGCCACAGACTTCACGCCGTGTCGGCAGATGGATAAATTAATCCATTAATGGTTTCTATCCGACTACAGTATAGTGGCATTTAGTGAGAAATAAAAAACATGTATAACTTAAACTGTATAGTTCGGTGATCGCCGTTTCAATCGCAACCGCTGCGGCTTCCTCAACTGCCATTTTAAGGAGTTAGAAATAGGTTGGTGGCCCCTCCCTTTCCGCTACATAGCAAAGATGGCGACCGTTGAGGGTGAGAAGTGTCCAGCTTCCTTTACTCAACGTTTTGACTGTTTTGAGCACAACATCCGGGTACTGAGAGTGTACTGCATTTTGCCGTACTTCTCAGTGTGAACGCACTTATGCACTCAAAATAGGGGGGGGGGGGCTGGTGGTCATTTTATTTTTTATAGTTTCTTTACTTGGCAAAAAATCTGAGGTGTTATCATGTACAAACTATTTTCTGAATATATGTGTAAAGTCACTCCAAACTTAAACAGTAGAGTTAAGTTGGTACCTTAGTAATTTTACTCTTCTCAAAAAAGTACAAACGTAGTTTACAGTATGATGTGAATAAAAACAGCAAAAAAAAAACATGGAGGAAAAGCGACTTGATTAATACAAAAATATGTATTTGGATAAAAAAAATATAAACTCAAGTTCCATTTACTAGGTTCCTCCTGGAGCTTTGAACTGCTAATTGTTTAAAAAAAAGGAAAAGAAAATCAGTTATAAAACAGTAATCCATCCATCCATCATCTGTAACTTATCCTATCCAGGGTCACGGGGGGGGGGGGGGCTGGAGCTGACATTTGGCGAAGGCGGGGTACACCCTGGACAGGTCGCCAGACTATAAAACAGTAATGATTTATTATAAAATTTGATTTTGAAAAATCCTTTGGGATATCTTGGTGTTCATTGCATGGCTAGTACAGTAAGACCAATTGGTAATTACGGTTATGGGAGTAGAGTAATACAGTACATCGCTATCAACAGAAAAGAACAATCTCTCTCTGGCCTCGTGTATTAAATGAAAATAATCCTCCAAAGAAACATTTCCCATCCTGCATTAGGGCATCGGAACCTGAACCTTTGCTGAACTTTTGTTTCTCATTGCAAAAGACAAGACAGCAATTTGTCAGTGTGTTTTCTCTCTCTCCTCATCCAGGCCTCATTCACAAAAGTTGTTCTTTTCTCTTCTCCGACTCCACCCTGTATAAGGTCACCAATGAGCCTTTCAAGGGGTGGTGTGGAGCTAAAGGTCACCTTTTCAAAAACACACCCTCCACCTCAGACGAGAGGATTAGCGCTTCAGTCACGTCCCATGTTGTCTCTCCTGGACTCTGGAGAGACAACATATTCGTACTGCGTTTGCCCGCCCTGCCCGCGCTCCATGGCCTCTCTTTTCAATAAGTCAGTGTTAATGCCATTTTTGGTCCTTTTATATAAAATCAGGGTCTAGCCGGGTATACGCATCCGCAGAAATAGCAAGGGATCTGGGCTCAATATCTTTGTCAGATAGTATTGTAATTGTGTGGGGCTAAGGTGGCAGGAGCGGAGCGCCTTGGTTTGGATATTGCCTGGTTAGATTTCCCTTGAGCCTGAAGCAGTGTAAGTAGTCTCTCTAGGTGTCTCTCTCTCTCTCTCACACATCTGTCTGTCCCCTCCTTGCTCTTCACCCGTATCTCTGACTTTTTCTTGCCGTCTCATCTTTTGCACCGTTGCAGAATAACAAGTCCCGCTTCCCTCTCTCATACATTAGACTGAGCATTTTTTAACACAAGAAGAAAATGAATGTGTTAATGCGTGCACTTTTGAAGAGCGAGGCACATACAGGAGACACATCTACAAATTTGTGCTCTAACACATCAAATCATCAAAATGTCATCACTTCATAATTTTATCCTATTAGACATTTGTGTGAAATTGTCATAATTAGCATATGAATATCTTGAGTTGTGGCCAAAAACATATTTTGTGAGGTCACAGTGACCTTGACCTTTGACCACCAAAATCTAATCAGTTCATCCTTGAGTCCAAGTGGACATTTGTGCCATATTTGAAGTAATTCGCTTCAGGGGCTCCTGCGAAATTGCAAGAATGATACGGACAGATGGACAAATGGACGGACAACCCGAAAAAATAATGCCTGCGCGCTGACAACAGAGAACACTAGTTCAATGTAAAAAATAATTATTATTATGTGATGAGAAGAAGGACCCTACTGACCCACATCTATGAGGCTTATAACGACTGATAACTCACATTTAATGAGCTGATAACAGTCGATTGCAGCCACTGTCTCCGCTATCAAAGTCAGACACTGAACGCCCAACCATTCACTTGACCTCGTCCTCCCCAAGAGAGCTTGTGGTGTTATAATAATGTTGCACTACTTTCGCCTTTGTGAGGATTGTCATTATTCACACAGCCATAAGAGGTTGCATGTCAGAAAGATGTGAACGGCTCCCTCCTTCCTGTCAGACTTGGAGTTAAAAGCAGACAAATTAGGGTTCAAATGTTTGGAATGGAAAAAAAGCGACTCAATGCCGAGGAGCCTTGCATTACACACTCTTACACGAATGCCCTCCTTATTACAGGCATGTAATGACATGTAAGATTGAACCAGTGAATTAGATCCAATGGCAACATGAAATAGCAAGAGGAGGAGAGACGGAGATGGACAAAGAACATGGTCAAAAGAAGATAAGGGTGAGATGTTCAATGTGTGAAGGTTATGAAGCAGGCAGTGGTAATCTGGTTCAGGGATGATAATGCCAGCACTGTAACCACTTTAATCAATCCCTTCTCACACCTTCCTATCTCACTTTCTTTGTCTGCTGGTGGTTCTCTTCCCTTCCTACTGCTCTCCTCTCTCTCTCTCTGCCTGTCTGCTCATTTCAGCTTGGTATAACCAAATGGCATCTGAATTCTAACACGCCAATTTCTTAGGTCATTTTGTGTTATCACTGCAAATGTTTTGCCTTTCGCGTGTCATTTCATGCCGCTGCAATCTTAGACGATCAGAGCAAGAACTCCCAGAAGTCAGGTGACGGAGTAAAAAGAGCGAGAAAGTCTGCGTAAGGAGGAGGTCTGGGTGGATGGATGGGTCAAACAAATATAAGACTTTCAACACGGAGGGCGCTGTTCGTGTCCCGTGTGAAACCAACGTTGACTACTTAACCTACAAACGCAAATTACATAACAAACGTACTTATTTTAGCCCAAACCATGATCTTTTCCTAAACATAACCAAGTAGTTTTGTTTGAATTCACATCAACCACCATGTTTAAAACTGGAACCGTGCATCCGTATGTGACACGAAAAGCTTCAAGGTGCTAAATGGGAGATAGGGAGCATTTCTATTGCCTCCGTATGGCTCCCAACATACGGAGGCAGCTAACGGTGCTAAAGGCCCTGACACACCAAGCCGACAATTGGACAGTTTGGGGCCGTTTTTCGTGTGTCCCGCACTGTCGCTTTTTTTCATGTACGTATCATAACAACGGCTTGTATATCCACAGTCCTCGGTCTTCTGGTTTCTCTTTTTGAATGACGAATACAGACTACCGCCTTCTGGTAGGGAGAGTTATTTCATCTCAAGCAGGCGCAGAACATACAGTACGTGCTAACTGGCCGTCGGCTGTAGCCTTTGCGACGTGTTCGAGTGCATCTGTTTGGCCAAGACAAAGGCGACACAAGGCGACACAACTGGTGGCCTGGTCGCCGCTAGTTCTTTGATGTTGGGTTGGGGTGCCTGGGCCTTAACAGTGAAAACAACGGCAACAGCGCCTCAACAACGCCTCCGCAACAGGGTCGTCGGTCGGGACGGCAGCTGTAATTGCTGTATGAGAGCAGTGCAGAGCGGCGGCTGTGAGTTAGTCAGTGGGGCACGCTCACATGCACGAACATGCACTAAAAGGCGCGCACGGCAGACCAGGCTATGTCAAGTAGTTGTATATTAATGCTCTGGATATCATTCAGAGCACCTTCAAAATGTGTAGACATGACGCGAGAAATCTCCTTAAAAGTGGCGTTCTATTTATACGCCTTTCCATGAGATCACATTGTTCATTTACACTTGGCTGGAAACCGAACGGCTGGGCCCTTAATTCTGCCGCCGCAGCACGGACGAGCTGGCTGGAAACACGAGGCCATTTTAGGAAATAGGATTAAGGGGGAAAAAGTTCAAAAGTACAGGAGAGGAGGAATAAGACGGCGAGTGACAGTGAGAGGGAGAAAGCACAGAAAAGGGGATTATGAAAAAGAGATGGAATGTGTGGGAAGGAGTCTGACACGTCATCTCATGTTCTTTCTGCAGGAGGTGAAAAATGTTGTGCAAAGATGGGAGAGTCAGACAGATTGGCTTTAAGTGCCTTTCTCTGTATACGGTCTGGGCTGTAAATATGGAGGTGATGAATAAGTCAGCGTTGTTGGCTGCTAGTCAGGATTAAACTATGCAGCCGCATACTTCCATTTTGACGGATATTTGAAAAGGTCACTTGTTGATGGACCTCTGGTTTCAACTGACAAAGGGCTAATTTACAAAGGGCTGCCAGTAAGGGAAACCTAGCTAATGCATCTATACGGCATATATAAAAGGTTGTGCGTGATGGCTGTAGTTTGAGGCACACGGGGTAATGTGTGCGTACATGCACGTATAAAAGACGACCTCCTGTCACATAATGGTCCGCTGTGATGAACTTTGAGGCATCTGTCTGACATTTCGCCCGGCGTTCCCATGTGATGGTAAACAAGGATGGATAGCATCCGCAGCTGAACATAATAACAGCTGATGACTATCATCTCTCTTGGTGTTGTGTGAAAGATGCGTCTTCCTGTTGTGTTATTTGTCACACCATTGTGTTCCCTTTCTGGGGAAGGGCACTGAAAAGTCTATCATCATCATCAATAATGAGAAAAACCTTCAAAAATAAAAAAACAATAAAAATCTATAAACCGTCTACAGCTGACGCTTTATCGAAATGTAAAGTGAGGGGATATCATTAAATGCTCAGAGCTTCATTAAAGCTATTCATTCAAGTATAGAAATAATCAAGGTGACGGCTAAAAACGCAACCAAAACAATAATTGTGTTATAACAAACCAGCCATTTACTTGCACAAATGGAAACTACTAGAACTAAGAAAGTATCTGTCTTGTCAATCATCAGTAACAGCCTCTTCTGTCTGTCAGCGATCATTATAAATCTTGAAATTGATTCTTGCAACTGATATTAATGAGGGTTTCTTCTTCTACTTCTCAATTGCTTCCTTCTCAATTGCTTCAAACAGTCAGTATGTTGGGGGGATGTATTTTTGTACACTTTTCCCACTGCCTCCGTCCTTCCCTCAGTCAACTCCTTCCCTCCTCTCTTCCTGTTCGTAGTACACAAAGGTATAGGTACAGACAAGTTACAGGGAAATGACGGTATTTATAACGTTATTATCGCGTTAACTTTGACAGCCCTAAAAAAAAGCATATCGTGATAAAATTTTTGGCCATATCGTCCAGCCCTAGACGGAATTAACAGAGCGCCAGTACGACCTCAAACGGTGAAAAACAATGTATAAAACCAGATGTAAGTATGACATTTCTGTTTGTTTCATGTATCAATGAGTTTCCATCAGATCTGTGCGGAGACTGTTTTAATCTGCCGCTCTCTTGAGCGGAGCAGAAGCTTCAGTGGATGTAAATGCTTCATGTATGTAATTTATTTGCTAAATCTGTTTCCATTGCATTTTGCTTTATCGATACACCAAAGTTTCCACCTCAGCCAAGCATAAAAACTTTTTTGCGATATTTCAAGATTGTTTTGAATTTCTTTTTATGCACAAATTGAAAATGCACATAAAAACAGCGGGTTTATTAGAGCTTTTTTGCTGAAAACAGCTGCCTGCTGGAGCTGGAAACGACGCTAATGAGAGCGGAGGAAGTGAATCAAAACAGCTGGAGACTGTTAGACCAAAACAATGAACTGAAACATGCTAAAAGCTTCGTAGAGCTGAGGGGAACTGCAGACTAATTTTCTGTGGGTTTGTCACTACAAGTGAGCCCTTTTACATTATAGGTACAGACCATTCGATACGTTTATATAAAAAATATTGAGAAGGCCAGCGTTAAATTTGCAATCACGGATTGTACCTTTAAAGTAATAAACCACCAGAAATCTATGTTTTGACGCTTTGAAGATGTCTCTGAAAAGTTAGTAGTGATTCAAAGTAGAAACTCTTTCAAAACACTACAGAATAACCCACTGTCAATTTGAGGTCTCAGTGTGTATATATACAGCTTGTTTGTCACAAGCACGGTTAGCTGTTAGCAGAGAGTGCTCCCCTTTTTTTACAATCTTTGAAAACACGAGTTTCAAAAGCTACAGAAAAGAAGAGAGAGAGAAGCCGGGTTATTCTTAAAGGATTAGTGAACACTTTTTGTCTGCGACAGATAAAACTCATTTGGATGTAAAGGTTCGGATAGATATTGCGTGGCTCCTCCTTTCTCATGCATTGCTAAATGGAGACGTTTCATGATTTAAATCGGCACATTGCCCCTGGTTTGCCTCTGCGGTGGTGATGCTTCCTCCTCTGAGAATTCCTCGTGAATTTTATGTCCCTGACAGTAGGCTGTAAATTTATGTATGTGAATACTTAAATTTAATGACATTCACATCTGATAAACAGGGGGCCCAACAAACCGCCATGTTTTACATCACTGCTGCTATTCTTAGACACTTCAAGCTCACCGGCTGAGTCTTGGCTAGTAATAGGCTTCATTCTGCCTCTCGTGTGTGTGTGTGTGTGTGTGTGTGTGTGTGTGTGTGTGTGTGTGTGTGTGTCCCCTGGGAGTTTCTAACAGATGATGGAAAAGCAAGGCTTGTGTAATTAAGGTATTGGACTGAGGAGCTGGTTATGATTCTCTCAGTCATAATTTGCCAGGTTATTAAAAGGTGAGACTTACAGGCAGGTTTATTGTTATGCAAAATAAGTGTGCAGTGTCAGTGCAATTGCTTATTTAATGACGGTAGCTGCATGGAATATTATCATTGCCCTGCTGTACACACCCTGCTAAGATACTGCAGCTGATGAAGGTGGATAAGAAAAGGAAACATGTCTCTGGGAAAACAATGTATATCGATGCAAGCAGCTCTAGTCCCCTAAATATTTTCAGATAAACTTACATTTGATATAGATTATATGAAAGGCTCGTCTCTGAGTCCAAAAAAAGTAAACTCAGAAAGTAGCCTGCTGGATTAGCTATTTTGCTAACTGTATAGGGATTATGGGGCAACTAAGCTAGCTGTTAGCCAACTAGCAAACCATTTCATCAAAATCCAGTACTGGTCGAGTTGGTATTGGTTAAGGACAAAGTTAACGATTGTGGTGAACATATTTAGCATTTAGCAGCTAAAGAGCCAGATATTTCCCTCAGGAGGAGGAGGAGACTAAAACAGAGCTAAAAGGAGAGTGAATATTGGACTTATAGCCGCCATGAATGCTAATGTTGCTCCATGTCTGTTGAATGTGTAATTAATCAACTGTTTGCTAATATGTTAGCCATATTAAGGTTTGTAAGGTGATAATGTGTTAATGTTGTGTTTACAGCTTGGTTTTTATTCTTCCAAAGTGGCCCAAAAAAACCTGTTAATGAAGGTTTAAACAATAAGGCAGACCACTGAAATTCAAAATAAGGACTGACCGGTCAAATAAAGACATCTGAGTTATTCATGTTTTCTGTAATAGTATAGTTTGTGAAAAATTGAGTAAAACAGGCCTATATGCTAAATTATGGTTGAGAAGCACACAAAATAGGTGTTGGGTGTAGAATATAGCTGTAATTTATTTAGTCAAAAATAATTAAGGGGCCTTTAAACTAAAGCTAAATTTAGACAAAATGTAAATTGTTATTCCCCCTCCGAGAGGCTTGATATCACTGCATGAATTAGTTGCTGAAGGAAACCAGGCCAGTGATCCAAGATTAACATTTTTATTCTGGGAAACCGAATGCACGGGTCCTGTGGGTCCACAGTCCAAATGAGTATGCACGGATCAACAATGTGCTCAACAGAGCAAAACAGTGACTCACTCACACCTACTTGTCAGTTACCTTCGTTGCGAGACGTTCATGTGTGACAGGGAAGCAAGGTACTGTTGCTGCGGAGCAACCTTTAACTCCAGAGGGGTTAGCGAGTGCAATGTGGGCGTAAAACAGATGAGATGCAGCGGTGAGGTTTGTGTCGAGCATTTAGCAAACAAGAGCATCTCCAATCCAAATCAATATGAAAGTTGCACAGGTCAAACTGTTAGGAGATGTTTATATAATCAGACCAGCAGAGAGGCACCCAAACTGTGCTGTTAATTCCCATAAAACATATCTGTATTCAGGCTGTTCTCATACACCGTTCGTAGCTATACCTACGAAAAATAATGCACTGTAATTCGTGTATCCCACAGCATCAATTTGTGTGTAATTCACGTTATCGTGAACCAGGAAATATAAAGAGTGGTGAACGCCGTGTAAGGAGGAGGTCGGGGTGGATCAAAAGATACCGGACTCTCGCCCAGGAGACCAGCATTTGTATCCCGTGTGAAGCCACAAGTCAACGTTTTTTTTGTCACGTAACTTACATACTTAAGTAACGCCACTTTCGGAGTTATTTTAGGCCAAACCATGATCTTTTCCTAAATCTTACCAAGTATTTTTCTTGCCGAAACCTAATTATTTGTCTTGCCTAATCACGTAACTTACATACTTAAGTAACGCCACTTTCGGAGTTATTTTAGGCCAAACCATGATCTTTTTCCTAAATCTTACCAAGTATTTTTCTTGCCGAAACCTAATTATTTGTCTTGCCTAATCCTAACCAAGTCTATATTTTTCTTAGCTTAGCTAAGCAGTTTCATTGCCTTAACCTAAGTAATTTTGTTGCCTAATCCTAACCAAGTCCATATTTTCCTAAGCCTATTTAAGTAGTTTTGTTGCTAAACCTAAGTAATTTTGTTGCCTAATCCTAACCAAGTCAATATTTTCCCAAGGCTAACCAAGTAGTTTTGTTGCTAAACCTAGCTAAGTAGTTTTGTTGTCTAATCCTAACCAAGTCGATATTTTCGTTATTCTAACTAAGTAGTTTTGTTGCCTAAACCTAACTAAGCAGTTTTGTTGCCTAAACCTAACTAAGTAGTTTTGTTGCTAAACATAACTAAATAGTTTTGTTGCTAAACATAACAGAGTAGTTTTGTTGCCTAAACCTAACTAAGTAGTTTTGTTGCTAAGCCTAACTAAGTGTTGGTGTCTTATCCTAACAAAGTCAATATTTTCCTACACTTAGCTAAGTAGTTTTATTGCCTGATCCTAAGGAAGTTGTTTCCTGTGGAGACGGAAGTTGATTTTGAAAAGACTGTACGCATGTTACAAGCAATAATTGACAAGTGTTGCTGGACATTCGTAGGAAAACGAACAAAACAGGAGGAATAACTGTTCGTAAGATATCATACGAACCACTGCATGAGAATACGTTACTATATGGCATCTGTTGTGGGAACCAGAAAGCCAGTGTGTGGTGTGGTAACTGTTGGATAAAAGCTACAATATCCTTCTGGATGATCTTTACTGTGATTACGGGCACTTTGATGATGTTGACGTTGCTTCTGTTCCCTACTGCCCTCTCAGTTATTACTGTTGTAGTCAAACACAAGAGCCAGAACTTCCCATAAAAGATCACATTTATATCCTCAAAAGAGCGGCCTGTTCTCCACTGGGAACCAGTTAAGTAGCAATCTGTACTGTGTCTGTCAGAGTCAAACAGACAGTGTTCAGAGTTAAAGGCACTCAAAAGTGAACTACTTCCAAGCCACTGTGGTAATGGGCAAATAAAACCCAAAAGCAAAAGCAGGAGTTCTTGCGAATGTTTTCAGGCTCTAGGGTGGAATCATTCAAAAAAAAAAAAAAGCAAGCGCTCGGCTAATATTTCAACTGATGATTTAATGTGTGCATAATGAAAAATAATATATCCCTCATAAATATCTTCTGGGTAGATTTGGTGTCATGTGCCCCAAGAGTGCACTGTATCATGATATTGCCGTGCCAGGGTAGTAAATGGCTGGCATAGCGGAGCAAGGCCTGCCTGCCTTACTCTTATGGGTTCTCTGCGCACGTTTTATAGTGGCAGCACTTAAAACGCTGACATGCCATAATTCTACACTTTCTGCAGCCAGAAGCTGTAACATTGATAGTCTAGAAAAGGTGGAGGTGGAGATGGAAGTGAGAAAGGTGTAAGGAGGGGAGGTAAAAATGTGTATTAAAAATCAAGGAGGGGACAAAAAGGGTGTGTGTGTGTGTGTGTGTGTGTGTGTGTGTGTGTGTGTGTGTACATACATGTGTGTTGTACATTTGTTTCATATCCAAATGTCTTTGTTATGAGTCATTGCCTGAGGCGGAACAAATTACTGTAAACGGAACTATTAGTGAAACATGGAGGGCAAAGGAGGGATTCAAATTAAAGTGTTGCTCGCGAGCCACTTACTTTCTCTCCATCTGCATAATTACAGTTAGGACACTAAGCATCCGTGTGTGTGTGTGTGTTTATGGATCTGGGAGTGTATGTGTGTGTCCATCCGAACGAAAATCAGGAGGTCACAAAGGTTCCCTTTGATTTGCCAAGGTTAGAAACATCAACCGTGTTTCCCACCGTAATCAGCATACAGTACACACAACGAGCTGCTTTAATTACAAAGTGCTTGTGTACATGACAGATGAGCAAAGGAGGGGAGCTGGTGTGTCCACACAAGCCAGTCCATACCGTTTAGTGCCTTGTTCATCCACACTCACACAGATGCAGAGACCTAAAGCAGTGACCGTATTTGAGTTGGAAATTACAACTGTACTAAATCTGTCACAGGTGGGCTGTATCATTAGATGGTGGCTCATTAAAGACTCACTGGGTGAATGTGTTTGTGCCTGGTTGTGGTGATTTTAATCCAAGTTAAATGAGTTTCTTTCTTTTTCTGGCACTCAAATTGACCTCTAATCCTTCCATCACCTCTTACCTATATTTCTAAGAGGCTAATACACTACACTCACAGATTGTATATAAGAAGAGGACGTAGTCACCGTCGCCATCTTGTTTTTTGCCATCACCATCTTGGCTTTTTGGCTGTTGCCATGTTGGCTTTTGACCATTGCCATATTGTTTTTTTCGCAACCAAAAGTGACACGAGAGGGTGGAGCTAAGTACAACCGAGCACTGAATAAGAAATTTTTAGGAGACCAAAATGTACAATTAACTTTCATGAACTGAAAACGGGTTAAAGTTCAAAGACGAAAACACGGACAACTCCCAGACTGGACAACACCGTGGTAGCGACCTGTCAATCACAAGGTATCCACGCCATGGCATTCCCTGCTTTATGGTCTATTTGACTCTAAATGGGACCATAATTTACTAAATGTACATCATGCTGTATTGAAGAAGACTTGAAACTAGCGATTGAGACCATAAACTCATGTTTGCAATGTTTACTGAGGTAATAAATCAAGTGAGAAGTAGGGTCATTTTCTCATAGACTTCTATACAATCAGACTTCTTTTTCCAACTAGAGGAGTCGCCGACTGCTGGCTATTAGAAAGAATGCAAGTTTAAGTCACTTCTACATTGGCTTCACTTTTCAGAACGGGAGGTTGACCACTGGCTACACCGAGGCACTATATGCTTTGATGTTACTGCCTCATCAGTTCATGTGTGATATTGTGAAGCTGATGCAAAACAACACATATGCTTTAAGGAAGGGCAGCTATAGCCTTGGAGAATTATGCATCAGTTTCTTCTGTAGGGAATGTGAAGAATAATGCATATACGCCTGTGTTCAAGTGTGAGACGGTGAAGCACAATGCATAGAGTTTCCCATGTCTACCACCACACATATATATTCAAGAAAACAAACACATGCATATGATTCAGTCAAAGCTGCGGCGTATGCATGTGAGGGCCCGTAGAAGTGGAAATGAGTCAAGACAGGAGGGAAAAGAGGAGCATACTGTATATCAATACTACTCTACATTGGTAGGAGAATATATTTTTTCCCCGCATCCGCTGCTCTGACAACCTTACGGTCCACTGGTTTGACACCCGAAGTCAATCATTCCAGTGAGAAATGTTTTGATTGACAGCAATGGATTGGTTGGCTTTGCTCACTGAGGGATGAATAATGTTTTGGGTTTGGTCAAAACTTAGCTTTTTGAACCAAGCATCAAAATCATTTATTAAGGGGAAATGCCAAACATTCGCAAATTTGAGGATTTAATCCATTTCACCGTTATATATCATTGTATATTGAATATCATAAGTTTTTAGATGGTTAGTCAGAGTCAGATTTTTCATTTACGTAAAGTTAGTAATATGTGCATTGACAATTTGACCTGAGTAAAAGTACTCATTATGCAGATACACCATAATTTATTTGTTGGCTATATTTTCTTCTAATAGTGATTAGTTATCAAAACAATCAAACTCATGTAGTGGAGTAGAAAGTATAACATTTGGCTTTGAAACAGAATAGCAGTATAAAGTAGCATCAATTGGAAACACTCAAATAAAGTAAAAGTACCCAAAATTTTACTTAAAGGGATAGTTCGGAATTTTTGAATTGGGGTTGTATGAGGTACTTATCCATAGTCAGGGTATTATCTAAAGTACCGCACGGGAGTAAAGCAATGTACTGCTGTGGACGGGTCCGGCAGCAAAACGTATTTTAACCACCTAAAAGAAAAGCCCACCTAAAAAAAAAAACGATATCAGTTTAAGTGTACGCTATTTAGAATATTTTCACCGCTTTACCTTTTCGTCAGACAACCCTTTCCTTCTCCTTTCCGACAGGGAAATTAAGTTGTTATCTATGCTCTCTTTAAAGCCACCAGACTCCATTGATGCAGAAAAGGTAATCTTATTTCGTTGTGTGACTTTAGTGAATCCGAACTAACCTTTTAAAACAACAAAGTCACACAATAGAACAAACAAACAAACTGATCGAGGCAGCGGTAGACCAGCCTGTGTTCTGCGAGGTAAAATTACTGTTTTTGTCAATGGAGTCTGGTGGCTTTGCAGAGAGCGTCGATAACAGCTTCAGTTCCCAGTTGGAAAATGGCTGTTTGACGGCAAGGTAAAGCGGTGAAAATATTCTAAATATAACGTACACACTTTGTGTAGGATCTGGCGGTATCTAGCGGTGAGGTGAGGAGATTGTAACCAACTGAAGCCTCTCCCGTGTGCCAAGCGTGTTGGAGAGCCAGTTGTTGTAAGAGTAGCGTAGGTCATTTGGAGCGGGCCAGTGCGTAGAGTGTGTGTGTACGAGGGAAGTGAGTGGTGAAGCAAGAGAGAGAGCGGCGGCGGCGACGGGAGCGAGTAACGTTATTAACTCCGGCCCAAGCAGGAAAAGTTAACAGCGTTTGGTTTGTCCGTTTTGGGCTACTGTAGAAACATGGCGGTGCAACATGGTGGACTCTGTGGAGAGGACCCGCTCCCTATGTAGATATAAAGGGCTCATTCTAAGGTAACGAAAACACAATGATTCTCATTATCAGGTGATTATACACCAAAGAAAACATACTTATTAATATCATATTCCATTTCTGCCAATACATCACCCTAAATGCTACACACTGGTCCATTAAACTGAGAATGATTTTTTAGGTGGGCCTTTCTTTTAGGTGGCTAAAATACATTTCGCTATCGGCCCCCGTCCACAGCATTACATTGCTTTGCTTCCGTGCTCGTGCTCCTGTCTGTTTCTCCAAACTGGGGGCGTACTGACCGTCATCTACTGTAGGTAACAAACTGACTATAGATAAATACCACATACAACACCACTTCAGGGTAAAACATCTGTACTACGGTACTTTCCACTAGTTTTTCAGACCAAACCATTTTCTGACATTTTGTGGACTAAACAAGTTATCAAAAAATAATCCACAGATTAACTGACAATGCAAATTGCAGTTTTACTTAAAAAAGCCCAACGTGTCAGAAAAATAACAAAGTTCCACCGTTATGGGATAGAAACCTGAAGAAGTGTGATGCAGGAGATCTTTCATATGCAAAACCCCCCCTCATAGTGACAGTCCTTGGAGCTACAGTAAGGAGGCAGTAAATGTAGGATACCTACACCCCTCCCAACCTACCGCGGTCCTCTGGAGTGTTTGTTACCATCTGTGCATCTCATCATTAAGCTTAACTCTGATTTACTGTATGCATTTTTTATTTCCAGAATGTGCAGCGTGTCAGGCTTTAATGTCACGTCAGAGTTATGTAGCGTGATGGGATGTGCGGTAAAACCAATTTCCACATGAGGGATTACACACCTACCACTACATCACTGCTAGATACGCGCTGCTATTTAGCGTCAGCACGCTTGTCTGCAAACGACTGCAGGATAGGTACATCAGTCACAGAGTAAACTTCATTATTTACCGTTTGCTAATGTACAGGAATGCAGCCGCAGGTATGAACGGAGAAAAACAATAAATCAAGGAGTCAGCCAGCGGTGGGAAACACTAGGCGTTCCTCATTAGCTGCGGCAGTTGTAGCGGCTGGCAGACTGGTGCTGCATCGGGGCCAGGGCATCCCGGGGTCAGTCTGGAGGATAATCAAAAGCTGTAATTATATCAGGAATGTCCCTCAAGCACATGCGACTGGCAGGGAGCAAAGGATCGCTGACCAGTATCAGACACAGGACATGGAAGCCTTATAGATAGAGACGGAAGAAAGAAAGATGGAAGAAATGGAATAAAGTAAACATGAAAGGAAGTTTCAAGAAAGATCCTCGAGCTGCTGCTGAAGAGAAGCACCGCTCTTGTAATAATGAAACAGTAATGTGGGAGGATTAAAAGGGACAATCGCGGAGAGAAAATGAAATACATGAGACATTGACATGTAAATAGATAACACAAACTAGCTGTGAAAAGAAAACCAAGAGAGAGACGAGGAGACCGGCTTGGCGTTCGTAGCTGGCGTATGAAAGGGGGGGTGGTGGTGTTGGTGGGGGTGGGGGGCGGTGGAGGAAGATCAATCATGTGGAATAGCAAAAAGACCTTTCAACAAACTGGCTTTCATCTTCTGACAATGCAACAAACTGGTCCTGATGTGAAACTTCTTCCTGAGGAGCAGGGGCCCCAGCCTCTAATAACTCCCCTCTGTGAACGAGCTAAATCTTTAATGGAGGGCAAGTTCAGCCAAAAACTCCGCTCTCGTAGCATGCACACAGCACGCATGGGTAAGAGAGGCATGGGAAAGTTAAAAGAGGACGCCGCCCGTACTGAAGAGAGCTTAGCGGGAAGACGCTGATTGTGTGCAAGTGCGTGTAGAACACCTATACACGTACAGCACCTATACACGTGCAAACACTCACAAGTATCGTAAACACATAGAACAAATGGCTATGTGCAGAGAATGATATCATGAGCTATTTACAAAAAAAAAGGCTCATTTATATTTCATCCCTCTGGCAACCCTTGCCTCTAAATATTTATTAAGTAATTAAAATAAAAGTTAAAAAGCCTCTGAAGCTTGAGGTCCTGTGGTGGTGTTGTGGATAAAAAGCACGGCTCAGTTACAATTAATTCTGTTTAAAACCCGAAGCTTAAACCGATGCCGTCTCAAATACATTTAGGGAGTGAAGTTCTCCAAAAAATGAGCTAACTAACTATCACGGGGAACATGAATGCTTTACTAGCTGCTAACGCTGTTACTAGAGGGCACCTTAAAGTCCCAGTGAAATGGAAGTTAGAGCGGTGTACGGTTACAAGAGGGATTTAAATCAAATCCTTTGCATTTGATTGGACCACTTAAAAGTAGGCGGGCTTAGAATGTGTAGCGCGATGCTGAGCTACAGAGAACTTTGACTCAACACACCTCCCTTGTCACGTAAGTTGCAGATTTATTGTTGGATGGATGGCATGATATTATTGGTTGAAATTAGTTGGTACCAGCTTACGTAAGCATACGTCATATTTTGTTTTACAAGAAAAAAAGATGATTGGATTTTGCTATCAAAGTTAACGCGATAAGGCAAATTCGTTTTAACGCCACTAAATTCTTTAACGCATCAACGCAACTTGCGATTTTTAGGATGTCGCGGGCTTAGTTTTAAAGCTAGAGTGAAGATACTGGCAACATATGAAACTACAAAAACCTAAGGAATCCATTGATACTCTCCCCCTCCATCTCTCTGCTAGGCGACCTCTCCGCATTGTCAATTCAACAACATCTCCAAACATTCATACTAGTTGCATTAACCGTGGCCAAGAAAACCATATTACTCAACTGGAAAGACAGAACAAAATGATCAGTAAACCATTGGTTCAATCTGCTAACCGACCACTCTAACTTAGAACAATTCACATCAACCCTAAAGGACAATTTGACCTCATTCCATAACACCTGGTCTCCTTTCCTGCAGTACATTCAGAGCTGATTCCCCTCTACAACACCCCACACAGATTTGATCAAATACAATAACTCAATATAACCCACTATGTACCACCTCACACATTGCCAATCATGAGAGGTTCTCTCCCCACCTTTCTATGGCCAAGCAATCGGCCCATAACGAAAGGCCACGTGCTCCGAATGGGCACGCCCCCCCAACAACGCTGCAAGCAGCAATACCGGAAGCCAAGCAATCGGCCCGTACTAAACAGGAACGCGCCCCAAAGGGAAACATTTTTAGCATCTTAGCAAGCTAACACCTGCTAATTAGCACTAAACACAAAATACAGCTGAGGCTGACGGGAATGTCATTAGTTTAGCAAGTATAATGCCCGATGAGCAACTTTCATTGGAATGAATGGGACACCATCTTTGAACGGAGTATCTCCTCAATACATCCACCGACCAACATTGCCATCCCTTGTGCTACGCTGCTAGTGTTGCTAAAACGATAAAGGCAGGAGTTCTGTACATGCTAGGTGTTGTCAACTGTCAGGATAGTGGTCTAGACCAGGGTCAGCAGCAGCCAAAGGGCTAGAAGGTGTGTTTGATGGCAGCCGACAAAAGAGTTTATGCCCAACCATCAAACTTGAACTTGAACTACAGTACCTTCATATACCAAAAAATGTGCTGGCCTACAACAGATACCATCCTCTTTAACATATCCAATTCTGCTCTTTCCTTTTGTTAATTATAAATGGTTGAGTATATCGCTGTATATTAAGGTTCAAACTACTCCGTTTGTTTAACTGAGAGGCTAATTTTCCACCAGGGTCAGTAAAACGTTGAGTATGAGTCATTCAGGACATAGTGTTATTTCTCTGTCATGTTTAATTGCTTCCATCATGACCCAACACACAGCGGGCACAGTGCTGTGTGCAATGTGCAGGAATGAGTACCTGCGCTGAGGGTGTGCTTCACTATAACAAGCACCGTTTCCCAGAACTTTCACCACTAGTTAAAAACAAACAATAAGGGAAAAAAAAGTCTCCCACTTGGCACTGAGACAATCACTTTTAATTACTGACAGTTCAGGGGGAAAAAAAAGAAAAATGCCACAAGAGGGAAATAGATAGGCTGACATTTTGGCAGGCAATCAAGCATAAAAAAAGACTAATGGCACCAATTACAAGTGATGTGGGGTGGGTTAATCAGTGCTTCTTATACAAGGCTTGCTTTTGATTTTCAATTTTTTTCAAATTGTGTTTTACAGTGAATCACTGGCATGTGTGCCTTTTCAGTGACTGTGAGAGGGGAGGGCGATTAGAGTGTACACGACTACAATCACATTAATTAGAGTAGAAGTACTCCATGGGTGCAGAAGCAATGGTCAGTTTTGCTTATAATCTGACCCCTATAGAAACAGGTTAAGGAAAAGAGAGTACTTTGAAGCATTTGTCTAAAAAAAATACAGCACACTGTATAAGTAAAGTTGAACATAAAAATGGATATTTGGTAGAAATGTATATTTAAGAAGACACATACAGCAACTAGAAATACCGCCTCGTGGTTGTATGCCTCCGCCAACCAGTCAAGTTGCACTTTACATCCATGTCTGTCCAAAATGTCATCACTTCATCATTTTATCCTGTTTGACATTTGTGTGAAATTGTCATAATTAGCAGATGAATTCTTGAGTTGTGGCCAAAAATGTGTTTGGTGAGGTCACAGTGACCTTTGACCTTTGACCACCAAAATCTAATTAGTTCATTCTTGAGTCCAAGTGGACATTCGTGCCATATATGTAGAAATTCGCCCAAGGCGTTCCCGTGATATCACAACAATGTGAGGATGTGAGGTCAGAGTGACCTTGACCTTTGACCACTTAATTATTATCAGTTCATCCTTGAGTCCATGTGGATGTTTGTGTCAGATGTAATACAATTCTCATCAGGCGTTCCTGACATATTTTTTTCACGATAATGGGCTGGACGTGAGGTCACAGTGACCTTTGACCGCCAAAATCTGATCAGTTCATCCTTGAGTCCAAGTGGATGTTTGTGCCAAATTTGAAGAAAATTGCTCAAGGCGTTCCTGAGATATCGCGTTCACGAGAATGGGACGGACGTGAGGTCACAGTGACCTTTGACCGCCAAAATCTGATCAGTTCATCCTTGGGTCCAAGTGGACATTCGTGCCATATATGAAGAAATTTGCTCAAGGTGTTCCCAAAATATCACAAAAATGGGACAGACTAGGGTCAGAGTGACCTTGACCTTTGACCACAAAATTATTATCAGTTCGTCCTTGAGTCCAAGTGGATGTTTGTGCCAGATGTAATACAATTCCCTCAAGGCATTCCTGAGATATCGCTTTTACGAGAATGGGTTGGACTTGAGGTCATATTGACATTGACCTTTGACCTCCAAAAACAAATCAGAATTCATCCTTGAGTCCAAGTGGACGTTTGTGCCAAATATAAAGAAATTCCCTGCAGGCGCTCCTGAGATATCGCGTTCAGAAGAATGGGACGGATGGATGGGCGGACGGACAGACGGACAAACAACCCGAAAACATGGCGGCGTAGAGGCATAAAAGGGTAAAGCTCAAGTTTCCTATTTTCCCTTAAAATAATTTTCCATGTTTTGATCCATTTTTATCGGAAATCAGTTGACAAATGATTGTGTTCCTTTTAGACGACGTCCAATAGCAAACACCACCTTTTTAAATACCGTGCGTCACTTTTGTGGCCGTAACAATTTCAAGCCAAAGTCATTAACGGCTCCCCATCAATCATGTCTGCCCCCAAAGTGAGAGATGTTACAATAATAATGGATGATCAGGTGTGGTGCCGCGCTGTTGCTAAGTACACCGCCATAAATCCTCGATACACAAACCATGATCCCGGACTGGTATAATATACATCATTTCCTTTTATGCACCTACTCGTTGCACCCCATTTCTCTTAAAATGTCCTTGGTGTCCCTCTCTCTTTTCACTCAACACCCTTTCTCTCGCTCTCCTTTATGTTCGTCTTTATGCATCTATGGTACTGTGAGTTCTGAGGTGATTCAGTGAATACATATTCGTTTTATATCAGTCACTCTTGCTCCTGGCTTAGCTGGATGCGTCTGCTCGGTGCTCACATAAACATACAGCAATAACTCGCAAGGGAAGGAGTCTTGTAGTAGTTAAGCACTAGGATATTGAACTTTAATTAGAGCATCTACATGGTGAATATACCTGTAGGAACATTTTCAGTGTAATTGCATTATTTCGGATGTAAAGAAGTGGTCTCCCTGAGCACTACTGTCTGCCTCAACTGTATAGAGGAAGGCTTTATGACAGAGCAGAACATTGAAGTTGAAACTCTGTATGCATTTAAACTACAGATAAACTAAAACCAGTGTGTGAAACACAGAGGGTCTCTGGGGGTCTTAGACTAAATATTTAACACCTAGTACCCTAAACAGTATGGAGTCATAGGAGGTCCATAATAAAGAATAAATCTGTAAAAGAATAAGAAAATAAATGTTGAAATATAAAGAGGAATAAACAAAAGAATATATAAGTAATCAAAAAATGTGGAAATTTAAAGAGAAATAAATATGTAAATAAAATATGTGGAAATATAAAGAGAAAACTAAAAGAATGAATAAATGTGGGAATATAGAGACAAATAACAACATATACAAGAATTATAAGCATTTGAATATATTTTCACATTTACGTGTTCATTTTTTCTGTATATATAAATAAGAATATAAAACATATATAATGTCATTTATTTTGATCCCTTTTCCCTTATTCTTTCCCCTAATGTCAACAGAAAACAGGGCCAACAGTAAAACTTTTCATTTATTTGATCATTTATTTGATAATTTTTTTCTGTACATATTTATCTATATATACAGTATATTTTTTTAAATATATTGTATATATATAATGTTTATTTATAATGTCATTTAATTTTATCCCTTTATTTTTCCTTATTCTTTTCCCTATTACTTAAAAGAAAAATCTATTGTGTTCTATATACAGGCTAATGTAAAGTTTAAATGGTATTATTATGTTGAAATGTCAACAGAAAACAGGGCCGACAGTAAACAGGAAGCTAATGTATCTAATGTATAATGTATGTAATGCTGATGCCACAGCTGCATGAATGTTATAACTGCATTAGCCAGTTATTTTTGTGCTAACTATAAATACAGGCTAAATAATACATTTAACCTCTGTGGTTCTGCTTCTCCGCAAAAGCCCCATTTAAGTCCATTAAGTCCATAAACATAAATATGCAAAGTAAAACTCCATATTTACCCAGAGCAAAATATAAATAGTATAACACATTTTTAAAAACTAAATGAACTACACTCCTACTTTGTATGTGCAAAATCCCTAATTGACTAAAACTTATATAATTTAGTCAGTAATTATAAATGTAATAATAAGTAATTGTGTTCTAAACACAAAGTGGGCTTTGACCTTCAAAACGGTGGCATTATCTTCATAATTTATCTCAAGTGAAGTACCAGGGAACAGTATTATATATTAACACATTATGGTGTCTGCCCTAATGCATTAACTAATAAACCTACCACCACATTACCTCAAAACTGCATGACGGTCGCCCGGGCAACGAACAGCAACTTTTTGAGTGCCATTTTTTCTCTTCTCCATTACACGTAGGTACAGTAAGTCTGGAGCCAGTGCTGCTCAGGCATGTTTATGGGGTAATGGCCAGTCTCAGAGTACAGTAAGTGTCCTACAGCTATTGATCCAGGTTGGTAAGATCATGAGCGAATGCTGGGAAGCTGAAGGCGTGTGCTCCGGAGTCTGGTCTGTCCACGCTGTCTGGGCTCCTGGATGTCCGGAGGTGGTCAGGGCGGCTGGAGACAGCAGCAGCAGACTGAGTGGAACCAGCCGCGCTTGCCAGGGCGACCGATACGATGACTTTTTAATGGCTTCTCATATCACCATAAACTAATGAATGTGGCTCTACGCAGTGAAACCTTACCCGCCGCTTCTGGTTTAAGAAGGCATAAAAGAGCAAACTATCGAGCGTCGGGGGTTTCATCGACCAGCGGGGTCGTTTCTGTTATATAGAGTTCAGGTTGTGATTTCACACCAACGTAACATTTACAGCTCAGTCCTGCAAGATGCATGAACTTCATTAAGTTTACATGACTGACGGGATCCCGGGTCTGCCGAGACTCGCCCTTTGTGGCGCAACATCACATCTATACAAATGGTGTATTGACGGCTCTGCGAACTTCCCTTTACCATTTTGCATTATAGGGCACAAGTTACAGTAAGGCCTCAAACCCTACTGGATATCTTGCAGCCAAGGACTCTCCGGAGACTCCGGCAAAAGAGCAGAAGAACTCATGTGATGTCAGTGGACCTGTCAAAGCAATCGGTTTTCCAATGCCATGGGTCAGAGGTCAGAGCACTGAGTGTACACCAGGCGGTTAGACTGTTATCAGGCCATTAAACAGGCATTATCAGTGGGTATAAGCCTCATAGATGTGGGTCAGAAGGGACCTGCTACACCCACTAGCAGGTTTTATCGTCGATTCACATGGTCGGAAGTGAAACGCTGTAGTATAGACGGCTTGAAACACCATATGGGGTGGAGGTCGGGGGCACTTTCACTTTTCAAACAGTTATTTTAAGCCAAAACACAATCTTTGAAGTGGATTTGTTGCCTAAACCCTAAAGAAGCTGTTTTGTTTAAAACTTAACTTAACTTAATTATGTTTTACGTGTTAGAACGTGTTGCTTTTATGTTTCGCTTTCACTTTTACAACGTAGTAGGACCCAATCCCAATGTCCCCCCCTTAAGGGCTTTAAGCCCTGAACCCTCGGGGACTTGACTGACATCACCTGATAAAAGGTTGAGTGTGAGAGGCTGCAGGGGCTTGAAATGGTTTAAATATTAATGGGACAGCACTTTGCGGTGACATATCACGCTACCTTGATGACGCTTATTGTGGGTTTTTATTTTACTTTTTTTACTGCCTATTTGAACGTCTTCCAGCCTCTTGCCTTACGAGACAAGAGGTAACTGTCAAAAAACAATTAAACTTGTTTTTGTCAAACTAGTTGAAGAATAACCCAGGTGTGTAATAAAGTCTAATGCTGGCATCACTCTGACTTCATGTGTTTTTTATGTACCATCTTATATCCTTAATGTTAATGTTTCTGATGCCGGGCTGAACACCCATGTGCCGTCCTCCTTGTTCATCCTTTTTTGTTTTTTTTTAATCCTCCGGGCTTCCCTTGGTAACCGTGGTAACCCTGTGTTTAATGTCACAACGCTATGAATTGTGGGTAATTCCCTCAAGCAAAGTCTGCAGAAATGCGGACTTAAGGAAAGTGTTCATAAAGGGCTCAAAATGTCTGCAAGAGAGCCCTCAAGGACTTGACGATTTGACAGTCGGACAGCCCTAAACCCTCAGGGACTTTGCGGGAACACGCCTCAAAGTCTGTGAGTGTGGACATTGGGATTGGGTCGAAGTATAGATAGCTTGAAACTCCATATGGTGTGGAGGTCCGAGGCACTTTCATTTTTCAGATGCATTATTTGAAGCTTTTTCCCTAAACCTAAAGAAGCGGTTTTGCTTGTCTTCAAAACGTAACGTTTCATGCAGTGTTACGTGTTAGAACGTGCTGCTTTTAAGTTTCGCTTTCACTTTTAAAACATAGTAGGTGTAGCAGGCCCCTACTGATCCAAATCTATGAGGCTTATAAGGAGTGATAACGCACATTTAATGAGCTGATAACAGTCAAATCCGTGTACACACACAACACATATCACATATGACTATACAGTGCAGGTTACTGCGCCTCTTCTTCCTCTGCCTCTCTTTTTATCTTCCTTCATTATCTCTCTTTATTCCTTTCCTTTTTCCTCCTGTCTTCTGTTCCCTCACGTCGTGTGTTGAACCTCTTTCCTTTAGCTTCATTAAGGGATCTAAACATGTTGTTCATACTCCGCTGCATCCCGCTCTGGCGTCCTTGAGAGCCGGAGTTGGAGAGGTAAGAGCGGGTTTGTTGTATTCGTGCATCCCTTTTGCTTCTCCCTGGATACAACTAGATGAAATGTGCTTCGCCTAACCTTGACGTTGCTCAAGTCCCTCTCTGCTGTTTTTTTCTTTTTTCCCGCAGAAAAAAAGAAAATGGCCGACGAACGGCAGTCCAGTGTGAAGCGCTTGGAGTGAAAGTCTGTAATTGGGGGCCCTGAGCGGGGAGTCTTCACTGCATGTCAAGGAGAATTATAGCTTGAGGTTATAAAAAATGTATTTTTTAGGGAAGGGGGAGTCTTTTCAATATGCCGCATTAGTTATGCTCGTTCTCATTCCTTCCTCTCTCCCTCCCTTCTTATTTCAAAATACAACCGGACTCCATTTACTGATTGAATGAATGCCATACCAGCTATGGGGTGCCTGCTCCACCTTCATTACCGCGGCCAGCTTCAATTCATGCCCTAATGAAAGGAACCTTTGCTTTCACAACAGGGGATGCAATTACGCTCTGTATTTCATAACATTATTACCGTCTGAGGTGTGTAGTTACGTTGTGGATGTCTGCGTTTAGGCTTTGAGACCCTCGGAGACCCACGGCGTTAATGAGCAAGGTTAGGGCACACTGTGTCGTCGGAGCGGCATGGCCATTTGCTCCTAAATGACATTTCCTTTGCGAGTATGAGCCCATATTAGCTCTTAATGCGACGTGTCACCCCCGGCATACGCATTGTATTCATTTTTTAAAGAATAGCAAAAGTGTGGGAGACTTTATTAAAAATGATATTACCATATACCTTATATATCTATATGGATAAAGGGGAAAAAAACATAATTCATTTTTTCAGACACAGGTATTCACTTCGTCTTTGCCTTAATCACATCTTTCAGGCACTGAGCCATAGATGGAGTCTCTGAGGGAGGAATCTCGCTGACAGGAAATTATGAAAAAGAATTAATTTGACCTTCGTTTGCAGCGAGAAAGAGAGAGGGAGAGAGAGGGGAGGGGTGGATGGATGGAGTCCAGGGAGGTTTAAGGAGGAAGTGCCTCCACAGAGGGCAGGATCCTGAGGAGAGAGAGCTCGGATAATGAGAGCTCTCAGCTCCCCACACACTGGGGCAAGACATCTGATTCACTGAGAGGCCCAAAGGAAGGACAGTAGTTACCCTCAGCTCCTTAGGTCTTCAGAGTGAATGGTTTCAATGAAGACTTTGGAGTAAAAGATACTCTTTTCACCCATGATGGCCGACAGGGCATACTTTTTGCTCGAAAAAAGTGTGCTGTTGGCCTTCCACACTGGTCAAATTGACTGAGCTTTCTTTGTTCACTTGAGCAACAGATCAGATACAGTGTGTGTTATAAAAGTTTCAACATTTTAAGGGAACTGTGTGTAACATTTAGGGGGATCTGTTAGCAGAAATGGAATAGAATATTTATAAGGATGTTTTCTTTAGTGTATAATCACCTGAAAATAAGAATCGTTGTGTTTTCGTTACCTTAGAATGAGCCGTTTATATCTATATACGGAGCGGGTCCTCTTCACAGAGCCGGCCGCCATGTTTCTACAGAAGCCCAGATCGGACAAACCAAACACTGGCTCTAGAGAGGGACATTCATGTTTTTGTGTCGGCCGCCGTAGTTCTCCAACACGCTTGGCACACGGGAGAAGTTTCAGTTTGTTGCAATCTGCAACCTCACACTGCACCTTTAACCCATGTCAGACCCCCTGTTCACGCGAGGCTTGCTCATGAATTGATTGGTGCGTCTCGCCATCAGTCAACATATCGATAACTGGTCCTTACGAGCAAAATGAGCTGTCAGTCTTGACTATAACACCTCGTTACACCGTAACGTGTGTATCAAAGTTTGGTTTCCTGCTTCATAATGGGGGAAAGGCTGTACAGTGAAGCGTCCACTGATTGCATCATTGCCTGTGTTATGTTGTTTTTGTACGGTATTCGCATTATAGATTTTGACCCTTGACCTTTATGAACTACTCTGAGTAAAGGTATGTTGTGGTTGCTTTACTTTTTAGCCCGCTATTTAGTATGTTTGATGCCGTTGTAAGCCCATAGTGGCTGTCAGTTTCCCCATAGATTTCACTGATTAGTTGGATTACTGTTCTGTAATGAGCTATCATATCTGGCACCTTCAGAATTTTAACAAATTGCATTTTGTATCAGGCAAGTGTGGCGCTCCTGAGACAGTGTGACCACATTTAAGTGATAAAATTGTGAGTAATAATTTGACTAATAATCTTGGGTCATTATGTGCATTTATGTTTGGACATTTATGTATTTTCTTTGCATTAATGAAGTGATGATACGGTTTTAGAGAAGAAGTAGTGAGGCGGAACGTTCGTGTTCACTTCGGTTGCTCCGGGATACGGGTGAGAGAGCGCCCGCTTCCGCTGTTTCCTCAGAAGCAATCTGGAAGGAAACGAGACACACCGTGTCCTCATTGCTCCTGAGGCCTGTACTACGAAGCAGGATTTGGCGTTATCGAGGTAACTTCAGGGTTGACCCTGGGTTTTCCGTCCTACGAAGGCGGATCACTTCTTACCGGGGTAGATCTCCATGGTAACTTACGCTGAACGGCTAACCTGCTCCGGAGCAGGTTATGTTCCAGATAAGAGATCAACTCGAAGAAAAACACCGCCTATTGACTAATCAGAGCTCAGTGTGCAGATCGTATGGTAATATTACACAAATACGAAGAAGTTTAAGTCATAAACCAGGCTAAAAACAACACAGTTTAAACTGACAAATGCAGGAAGGACAGATTGATTTATGCTGCAGGTGTTTACTGCTTTGAATTATATTTTTATATTTATTTTTTTACTTGCTCTTGAGTCCGTTTCACACCGCAGGAGACGAGGACGCACCCGACAGAAGGTTTAAATAGTTATACACGCCGTTTGTTTAATAATGGGTATAATAACTTGTAACCGTCCTTCCAGCCATCAATATAATTTCTTATTGCTATTTATAACCCGACGACTTTATCCGACTTTTGAGTGTTCCGTTAAATTAATAAGTCTGTTAATTTACGCATTCACACATCGGGAGTTTTTTCTTCTGCCAGCTGTCCTTCCTGCATTTAGCAGCTTCAACTGTGTTACTTTTAGTCTGGATTAAGTGTTTAACTTCTTCGTATTTGTCTAATATAGTTTACTCTTCCTTTGTAATATGTGCTGCTCTGCCTGTCTGTCTGCTGACAGTAGACTTGTCCATGTTAGTGATTGGTCAGATGCTGCAAACACCGCCCCGTTCACGTGAACGCGCTCACAACCAGATAGAGAAACCCTGGGTTGACTTACCGAGTTGATAACCACCTTCGTAGGACAGTTTAGCTGGAACTCGTTTGTTAGGGTTGGTTAAGCCAGATAACGAGAAGATACCCTGGGTATGTTGAACTCGCTTCGTAGTACGGGCCTCTGTTCTACCTGCTTCATACAGGTTGGTAAACTGTAAATAAACCGCCACTATTTACGTTATAAAGTCGGACTTTATTAATGAGACGGTTCGCTAAATGTTTACGGAGTTTGTATTGATTTTTATACGCATAGAAGATCAAAGTAAGTTACGTCCGTCCTGGCGAAGTGTTCGCGCGGTGACGCCATTTTGGGTCTAACTTGGCTTGAAAATAGTACGGTGTCTCTCAAGGCTCATACACAGTGCGAATATTTTGGATGATTGTTTACTTATGTGTTTATTGATATGTTTATTAGGTCACATGCGCTTTGTTATTATTGACTGAAAGTTGTAAATTGAATTCAGGTTGTTAGTTACACCAAGTAAGTATATGTTGTTCCTGTAGCACAGCATTTTCTTGTTAATACATTTCTGTAGCCTGTAATTATTACAGAAGCTTAATGTCAAAGGTGGCATATTTAAAGGGGCATTGTGTACCACTTCTGAATTGCACTAAATGAGAATAGTACTGTTTAAACCAGTTGAATACTGTGAGAAAAGAAGTATTTTAAGTACTAAAGATGTTTATGGAATATAAAAGTGAATGAAAATGGATGTTTATCACAGAGAGAGTAACTGACTATAGTGAAATTGTGTTTTATTGAGACTGTGAAAATACTGAAATATGTAATGGACTGAAATGAAGAGAACTGAAATGCAGATAACAGAAATATGTTGTGTTTAGGGTTACATGAGTTGAGTGTAATAAAACAACCAGAGAAGCAATCTGGAAGGAAACGAGACACACCGTGTCCTCATTGCTCCTGTTCTACCTGCTTCATACAGGTTACATTTCTGCTACGGTGACACCCATTCCTGGGACCCGTAACACAAGCCTAACCTAAATAAATAGAGGTGTGAGAAAAAAATCGATACAGCATAGTATCGCGATATTTTGCATGGCAATATCGTATCGATACACGGACATCAAGTGACTTATTATATTAACCTCTTAACAATCCGACGGTGCACCCGGATGCTTTTCTGTCTTTCAGAGGTTGTAGTCTTAAAGCTAGAGTGAAGATACTGGTATCATATGAAACTAGAAAACCTAAGGAATGAGTCATGTTAGCTTGTCGAGAAGAACGCTAAATAACGCTCCAAACTTACGCTTCATTTTGGTGAGCAAAAACTGGCATGGCCATTTTCAAAGGGGTCCCTTGATCTCTGACCTCAAGATATGTGAACGAAAACTCAGAGATAAACAGAGTTAAAACTGTATCTTATCAGAAAAAAACAGATGTTGACAAAAAAGGTAATAAATCACAATATACCTTATCAAAATACTTATCGCAAAATGTTTAAAATCACAATAAGATAGTATTGTGACTTAAGTATATATATAAAAATCTTTATTTATTATTATTACGGGACACGAACACCGGTCTCCTGGGTGAAAGTCCTGTTTTTTTTTACCCATCCATCCATCCCGACCTTCTCCTTACACGTACTTTCTCGCTCTTTTTACTACAACACCATCAACCGGTCGAGGCAGATGGCCGCCCACCCAGAGCCTGGTTCTGCTGAAGGTTTCTTCCCGTTAATGGGGAGGTTTTTCTTGCCACTGTCGCACCTAGTGCATGCTCATGGGGCATCTTTTGTTGGGTCTCTAAATTATAGAGTACGGTCTAGACCTGCTCTATATGAAAAGCTTCATGAGATAACTTCTGATATGATTTGACGCTATGTAAAAATAAATTGAATTGAACTGAGTCACCTGACTTCCTCCTTTAATCCTGCTGTTGGACGACGGACTAATCAAGTATTGTTTGGGAGTAAAAAAGCTAAAAGGGTCTTATTTAGCAGACACGGTGAGATAGTTCAACAAATTCCGCCCATGTTCACAGGGTGAGTGAGGCAAGCTAACAGCGTTCTCTTTTCAGGCCGGTTAGCATTAGAAAGTTATTGACCAACAGACTGTAAAATTAAGTGTTAATGTACTAGCTGGGGAAAATGTGGAGTGCAATTCTTGCCTTTATTTGTGCTTAGCTCAGTCAACTTTCCCTCGTCACTCAAGATTCATGTCAGCAAATTTAGCATGTTGAACTACTTAAAAACCATGGGAAAAAAGACAGAGGAGGACATTCTGTTCAGTGAAGCTCTCTGACTGAAAAGATTTCCTTTATGAAGCCATGAAGCGGAGAGAGATAAGTCATTAAGGTGCCTGGAGCAAGGGAACCGAGGTCTACTAAAGCACAACAGGAAAGCTTCCTTCATTCACTGCCCCGGGGCCACACTTCTCTCCAATGGCTGTTTTGAACTTCTTCACCCTGGGACCTGAATAAGAAATTTAAGACTATTGTGTCTGAGATTTACGGTGAGAAAAATGACTGCAGCTCTTGTTATCTGGGAGCATATTTTAATCACAAACAACACCTACACTATGTAAAAAAACAACAACCTAGAAGCTCAAATAAGACTGGAATTTGTCATTATTTATACAATTTTTAATGTTTGCTTTTAAATGATTGGTGACAGCATTTTAAGAATTTATATGAAAAGGTACCTCTATAACACTTCCAAAGTACTAGAAAAAGTAAATCATGGATTGGAGCAAACAAACTTCGAAGAAATATTATAGCACTGTCAAAGTTAACGCGGTAATAAAGCGTTATTGAAATTCGTTTTAACGCCACTAATTTCTTTAACGTATTAACGTAACTTGTGATTTTTAGCTTGTTATGAGTTTTAAAGCTAGAGTGAAGATATGGTGACATATGAAACTAGAAAACCTTAAGAATCAATTGGTACCAACCATATCATACTAGCTTGTAACAAAGGAGGCTAAATAACGCCCCAGACTTACGATAAATTATGGCGAGGAAAAACTGGCATGGCCAATTTCAAAGGGGTCCCTTGACCTCTGACCTCAAGATATGTGAATGAAAATGGCTTTTATGGGTACCCACGAGTCTCCCCTTTACAGACATGCCCACTTTATGATAATCACATGCAGTTTTTGCCTCTGGGCTTGAGTTTGCCATGTTATGATTTGAGCATATTTTTTATGCCAAATGCAGTACCTGTAAGGGTTTCTGGACAATATTTATCATTGTTTTGTGTTGTTAATTGATTTCCAATAATAAATACATAAATACATTTGCATAAAGCAGCATATTTGTCCACTCCCATGTTGATAAGAGTATTAAATACTGGACAAATCTCCCTTTAAGGTACATTTTGAACAGATAAAAAGTGTGTGATTAATTTGCGATTAATCGCGATTAACTATGGACAATCATGCGATTAATTGTGATTAAATATTTGAATCGGCTGACAGCTTTAGTTTTAAGACAAAAAATAATATTTTTATTTTCATAAATAACTGTATATATTATAATATAAATAAATTGGTCCCTGGTATTGTTGGCTTAAAAGTGTTAAGTGTCAGTTTCCCTACAACGAGAGTTGTAGAGGGGTGAACGAAGGTTGAAAAGTGTATTTATTTATTTATTTGCTCATTTGTAATCTCAATGCAAAAAATAAGGAAGGCCACCGGTAATTTTTTTTTCTTAATTTTAAATTATTTATTTTTTTAGAGGGCGACCAGCCCCCCCCTGCCCCAGAAGGTGGCGCCATTTTTAAAGTTTGCTTTTATATTTTCTATGATTGATTGGGGACAACAGTGCAATAATTAACATGAAAAGGTTCCTCTATAACACTTCCAAAGTACTAGAAAAAGTAAATCATAGAATGGAGCAAACAAACTTATAATAAATATTATAATTCTGGTGGACAGTAACGGGCACAAATGCACAAAGTGATTGAGAGTGAAACTGTGAAGCATCTATGTCTAATTTCTTTCTCTCCGTCTCCTCCTTTAAATGAGACTCTGTTACAGTAAATGAAGCATAAACAGCGAGCCTGTGTCTACATTCACAGATTAGCGCTATGTACTCAGAAAAAACACTTTCATAGAGCTCTGTCAGCTGTGTAATTCAAGTTTCTTTTTAAGAGTGATGATTTCACAAGCCAGTAATAGCATATTTACTGGCATCGGACTGTTATTGAAAACTCTGAAATGGTTATAAGCATGAAATTGAATACAGAAGAAGAGTAAAATGAGATTTTTTTTTTTTTTTTAAAGGAGTGGAGAAATGCGATGGCTTAACGGCTCCCAATCTTTGTATTAGAGTTAATTCGGAGAGATTCGGCGCAGTCACTAGAGGCCTTTACACACAACTATTTGAACGGTTAAATGCCATTATCAGGAAAACAACCTTATTAATCAGAACATTCTCATTCCCCCTTCTCCGTTGTCTCAAAGTCTGACTTTTTAAGCTGTCAGAGGGGTTAATATAAGATAAGATAAGATAAGATAGAACTTTATTAATCCCGAAGGAAATTCTTGTGCCAGAGATTGCTCAAAAAATACAAAAAATACAAAAAATACAACAAGCCATAGCTTGAAGCCATAGCTCACTTTAATTCGCCAGAAGAGGAGCAGATGCTTTTGCTTTACACCCTGCCCTCTACATTGTGTCTCAGGTGCAGAAAGATCTTCCTTGTTTCTATGGATACACATATTAAAGCTAAATATGAACTGCACAACGAGCATGTCTGTCTAAGACGCAAACATTTACAGGAGAAAACCTGTGTTGTGTTTTAAATCATCAATTTTCTTCCATGTGTTGATCTTTTACTGTATTAAATGTCCTTCCTTTTCATATTTTACTTTACTTTTTTTGTGTTGAAATTTTATAAAAGCTTTTTCTTTGATTGTATCTTTTGTTTTCATTTCCTCCCTTTCAAAACACAGCTGTACTTTACTGTGCTTTTCAATAAAAGAGTCTTACCATTAACTGTCAAAAACAAGGTTTTATTTCTCATCATATGATTAGAATGAGAACCGCAAAACTCCCGTTTTGTGACATTTTATCGTCAGCTGAAGGGGGGCGTTCTCCTTCCCTGATGAGGTGAGGGAATTTGACAACCTTTAAGATGTCAGTTTGATATATGAATTGTAATCAACTGAAAATACAAGGTTATTGATTTTCTTCTTGGAAATTGGAAAGTTAAGGATGGAAAGACACATTTCACCATTGTAGAGAACAAATTTATGTTTGATTATATTTTCATCTCATGTTATTCCATTTAGGAGAAAAAAACAATTGATAACAATGACATTTCTATATGTGTGAACTTACACTAAACTAGTGCTTTTATCAAACGTTTTATATAAGCCAATTACAGTACATTTCTAAAAACCATTACCTATATTGGGCAACTTTGTACCCATAACCTTTATTTATCAGAAAATTATCAAGGACATGTGCAGTTTCCTTTCACTGTTATATGAGTTGTTGTGCAAATGAGAAAGCTAAACTTTGCTTACGTTTTTAAACACGAGCAGGCAAGTAAGGGTTTGTCGTGACTTCAGTTTTGACTGATGTGTTTGCTTGGCACATTTATGAAGCTCATTCACTATGTGCCATTATTATGTCAGGACACTATACGTGCAACCAATGTTAACAGCACTACTGATGCCGTGTAAAATTAGTGTCCAAATTTGTACTTGATTTATATAAACATATATAATATCATCCTTAAAGCTGCAGTTCGTAGCTTTGATCAACTATATCCAGACAGAAGTGCATGAGACCAATAAAATCATGTTCCTCTGTGTCCTCCTAGTGCTCCTAATGGCATTTGCAAGTTTCCACCGCGCCCGAAGGAAAACAACCAATCAGAGCTGAGCAGTCTCTAAAGCAGCTGTCAGTCACTCACAAATTCCGATAAAACGGTCAAACTAGGCAGCGCTGATCAAAGATGAATCAATATTCTGCTACTGTAATGCCTATTTCTGGCCTCAGATGTCTTCAGAAACATCTTGTAGTGTACTGTTTGGCTGTAAAATGAGAAAGTTTACTACGGCCGGTGGGCGGTGCTTGGTATTGGCTCCACTTTTTTTCATTGTGGTCGGGTCACAAACTTTCTCATTTTACAGCTGAACAGAACAATACAAGATGTTTCTGAAAACATTTGAGGTGAGAAATAGGCATTACAGTAACAGAACATTGATTCATATGTCTAGCTGCCTAGTTTGACAGGTTGATCGGAGTTCACGAGAGATTGACAGCTGCTGTAGAGACTGCTCGGCTCTGATTGGTTGTTTTTCTTCGGGCTCGGTAGAATCTTGCAAATGCCATTAGGAGCACTAAAAGGAGGCAGAGGAACCTGATTTTTTCCACACATTATGTGTCTCAAGTACTACTGTCAGGATATAGTGTCACTTTGAGCAAATATGACAAAAAACATATTTTTATGAAAGTTATCAACTGCAACTTTAACGGGTCAGCATGCTTCAAACAAAGTGCTTGTTGGATTGTCGAATGTCTGCAACCTCCTCCACCCCCACACCTTGTGGGGGCTGCGTTAAATAGTTTTTGTAATTGGACAAGCACACTTTATGCAGCGATTTGGCAAAGTGTGCACTGCTGAGAAAGTAAGCAAGCTTTGACCTTCTTTATCGAGCTCTCTTTTGTCACTCTCCACACAGATAGAATACTTCTGTCTCTACTGAGCAGGGGTGTAGTCAGTAGGCAATTTGTAAATTTCTAACAGGGGGGGATGGATCAGCTCTGGTGGACGGCGGTATGCAGCTCCGCCCGGTGGAGGCTAATAACTTGCACAAACCTCAGTCAGATAATGGATCAATGAGACTAGACTAACATATTCAACTAAACAACCCCTCTGCTCTTGCACTCTCTGCTACTAGTTGATGGAGAGGGGGGATGGCAGGTTAGCAAAGGGGATGCATTTTGGTCATTTTGCTAAAAAGGGGGATTGCATTCCCTCTCAAATCGCCTACTGGGTGTAGTAGTGAAGGGAACGGTGGAACTAAGGGCCTGTCCACACATATACATATATTTTTAAAATTGGATATTTTCAACCTTTGTTTTACGAAATATAACCGTCCACAGTCCAACGCAAAAACAACTCCAAACGCTCGCCGTAATATTTACATGTCACCCCAAGTGAAATCACAGGTTAAGGGTCAAGCAATTTTGTTACCACCCTTCTCACTACCATTCCTTCGGCTTCATTACAGTCAGTTCGTTAACAGTTATTGTTGTTGAGGGGGGCGGGGGGGGACATGTCATGTCTACTGTCATCAACTGTGTCTTAAGTGACGAGCCCTTCTGAGTGCTCCAAACCTCGCCTTCAATCGCCCAAAAGCACATTCAATAACCATCCAGCCTCGACGTGTTTAATGTGTTCCCTGCTTTGGCCTCCTGTGACTGGAACATTTTTCAAATGTAAAGTAGTAATTAGTCCGAGCGGTGCTAACAAAACGTAAAAAAGCCGGTAGTCCGCCATCTTTGTTATTGTTTATGGCGCATGCTCATTACACAAAGCAACAATGGGCATGCGCAAAATGAGGAGAGGACGTCATCGTTTCCCAAACGCTCCGTTTCACACGGCCACACAGTTACAGAGTAACCCGAGTTTTTAAAAATCTGCACTTTAGAAGGCGATTTTCAAAAATATCCCTTTTTGTGACCCAAAACTCTGTTTGCTTGTGGATGAGAGGCCGAAACGTAGAGGAAAGATATCTGTTTTTAAAAATATCTGTATACCTGTAGACAGGGCCTAAAAACCCTTGCTTTGCACCCTGCACAAAAGCCACTATCAGGTCGTCCACTCGACACTCAGAGGCCGTTGTTGTTTGGGTATCACTTTCTATTTGGAGTGCCTCAGTCCGTCTCTGTTGACTGTAAGCAATAAGCGATGAGCCTCTCCACTCTCCGCCGTCCCCGTGGCAAAGAGAGAGAGAGAGAGAGAGAGAGAGAGAGAGAGAGAGAGAGAGAGAGAGAGGGAATCTAATTATTTCTCTCCCATGGCCCAGCAAGCCTTAAAGGTTAATCACTGTCCGTCTAGCTAATTCTGTCTGGGTACACTGCAGTAATTACAACACCTCGCTCTCTCTCTCTCGCCTTTTCCTCTATTGTGCACCTTGCTCGCACCAGCGCTCTCTTCTGCACCCTCTCTCTAGATAGTGGATGTCTCTCTCATGTTTGTCTTCCTATATACAGTAGATAGTGCACCTCTCTCTCTGTCTCTGCTCATCTCTCTCCCACATAGACATTAGGGGTGAGAAAAAACAAATCGATTCACCTATGAATCAAGATTTTTTTTTACAATTTTGAAATATTTTTTTTAATACCAGAATCGATATAATTGCTTCATTTGAGTCTATGCGGAGGTAGAAGGAAGTTACCGCTTTTATTGTTGTAGTCTGAGTAACGTGACGTCAGTATCTGTCAACCAAACAAACGGCAGCGAGCCAAAACTACAAAGCAGAAAACAGCATGGGGTCCGCTGAGATTCGACCTGCACCCTCACATGTTAAATCCAAAGTGGTAAACACTACAAATACTGTACAGTGAAGAATTGAAACATTTTGGGTTTCACACAGGAAAAGCAGAGCTAGACATCATGGCTAAAGCTGCATGCTAACTCTGTCATGGACAGGAAACGTTATTGTATTGCAGTAACGTGCAGTCAAGCCAGCCATCACTCTCATCTCCGTGGTCAAATCAGCCGACACTACAACTGCAGAGCACCCATATACTGACATTTATGTTGAATGCATTCAAACGGCCCTGATGGAGCTGACCATGGATTTATAAAGAGAACGGAGCTGACGGGAGAGCTAGAGACAGACTTGGCGAAGTTAGCGGAAGAAAACACATGGGACTACGTTCATTTTTCAAAATAAGACGTAAACAAAGGGAACTGTATATAAGATTGTTATTGTAGTTGATAATTTAGATACTTTCAAAGTAAAAGTCCCTAGAAGGGTATGATTCAACTTTTTCCCATGGTCTAGTGTTAAAAAAGTGAACAAAAATCACAATAAACCCTAATATTGAATAGCAATACATTTCGAATCTGCACCCAAGTATTGTGATAGTGTCGAATCGGGAGATAGGTGTATCCTCCCAGCTCTAATAGACATATACTGTACATTTAAAATAGTGCGTAGGGTTTTTTATCCTGTGAGCTAATGTTTACCTGCTGTCTGGATAAGTTTTGCAAAATCCACATTTCCGACACACTAATTCCATCAGCACAAAGACACAATCCTCATATCATTTTCACCACCGCTTATACTTTGCAGTTTTTTTCTTCCGATCAGTGTTAAGATACTGTCAATAAAACTGAACCCCTTCCTGCCCAAATATTTCACATTAAAAGCCTTCCAGTGGCTCAAATGGCATAAAAGACTGGGAGACTTTTAATGTGAAACATCTACCAGAAGTGTTAACTGACAACAGCAATTGAAAAAAACAACAAAGTAGAGGTGAAATAATGGATAAAAACTTGCAGTGTATATATAAATATTTGTACATATATAGATAATTTATATATAAATATTTCATAGATGCATTTATCTTCCATTAGATCTCCGAGGGAGGAGGGTTTCCTTTTCTCACCTCCTCTTTTTCTCACACTCTTCACTTTCCATTTTCTCCATCTTCTCACCACCTCTCTCTCCTTTTCTTTCTCATCCTACCTTCTTGACACCTACTGTCTCCCTCTATCCCCTCTCTTCTCACCATCCCTCCTCCTCCTTTCTTTCTCTTCATCATCTCATCACCGACTCCCCACCACCTTCTCACTTCATTTCTCTCTCTGTGGCTTCCTGCTGGTTACAGCTGTATTTCCCTCTAGCAACAGGCGCCCTGGGCCTGGACATACTCCACCATCTCTTCTCCTTCCAATTTCTCGCTCCCTGCCAAAAGCGTCTCCAGTAGCGACAGCTTTGGAGACTTAAAATACCTCTGTTTCCTTCTCTTCCTATTCTCGCTGTTCCACAATCTCACCATCACATGAGTTACTTTCAGTAACACGGCTGGTAAATACAAAAAACTAACTTTTTAAATCTATGCGTATAATTCCTTGCAAGACCCTATCCTCACTTATACCAATTTGTTATAACTTCCTGTGATGATTCTCAGGAGTTTATACAAAATTCATGTCATGCAAAACAGCATGTACACCCAATGTTCTCAAATAAAAACATATAAAAAGACATTCCTCCTCCTCCTCCACATCTTCTCCTTTACATTTTTACATTCCCTACTTACACCAATATTCAGTATTTAATAACACTTTCTATGAGGATCATGTCTATAATGCATTATAAATAGGGATGTCATTCGATTCAAATATTTAATTATTATTATATTATGCGATTAATCGCATGATTGTCCATAGGTAATCGCGATTAATCACAAATTAATCACACATTTTTTATCCGTTCAAAATGTACCTGTATTTGTCAAGTATTTAATACTCTTATCAACATGGGAGTGGGCAAATATACTTGCTTTATGCAAATATATGTACAGTATTTATTATTGGAAATCAATTAACAACACAAAACAATAACAAATATTGTCCAGAAACCCTCACAGGTACTGCATGTAGCATAAAAAATATGCTCAAATCATAACATGGCAAACTGCAGCCCAACAGGCAACAACAGCTGTCAGTGTGTCAGTGTGCTGACTTGACTATGACTTGCCCCAAACTGCATGTGATTATCATAAAGTGGGCATGTCTGTAAAAGGGAGACTCCTGGGTACCCGTAGAACCAATTTTCATTCACATATGTTGAGGTCAGAGGTCAAGGGACCCCTTTGAAAATGGCCATCACAGTCTTTCCTCGCCAAAATTTAGTCTAAGTTTGGAGCGTTATTAGCCTACTTCGCGACAAGCTATCATGACATGGTTGGTACCAATGGATTCCTTCGTTATTTTAGTTTCATATGATGCCAGTATCTTCACTCTAGCTTTAAAACTGAGCCACAACCTGAAAATAGCAAGTTGCATTATGTAAATGTTTCTTTGACAGCCCCTAGAATATTGAGTGTGCTTATAACTATAATTAGGCAGTGCTATAAGCAGATAGACAATAAGCAGATAACGCATTATAATGATCTTTATAATGCATTATAGACCTGTGCGTCATAGAAAGTGTTACCCTGCCCTCTTCTGTCCCTCTGTCCTTTCTCCCCGAGGCCCAGGTAGGCTCTACTAACAGGCTGCTTCCTGCTGATGACAGCGGCCTATCGCTGCTGAGGCAAGGCGGGCTGTCGTCTCCCACATCATCAATACAGAGGAAAGGAGAGAAGAGGAGAAGAGAGGAGAGGAGAGGAGAGGAGAGGAGAGGAGAGGAGAGGGGAGGAGAGGAGAGGAGAGGAGAGGAGAGGAGAGGAGAGGAGAGGAGAGGAGAGGGGAGGGGAGGAGAGGGGAGGGGAGGGGAGGAGAGGAGAGGAGAGGAGAGGAGAGGAGAGGAGAAGAGAAGAGAAGGGAGGAGAAGAGAGGGGAGGGGAGGAGAGGGGAGGAGAGAAGAGGAGAAGAGAAGAGAGGAGAGGAGAGGAGAGGAGAGGAGAGGAGAGGAGAGGAGAGGAGAGGAGAGGAGAGGAGAGGCGAGGGGAGGGGAGGGGAGGGGAGGGGAGGAGAGGAGAGGAGAGGAGAGGAGAGGAGAGGAGAGGAGAGGAGAGGAGAGGAGAGGAGAGGAGAAGAGAAGGGAGGAGAAGAGAGGGGAGGGGAGGAGAGGGGAGGAGAGGAGAGGAGAGGGGAGGGGAGGAGAGGAGAGGAGAGGAGAGGAGAGGAGAGGAGAGGGGAGGGGAGGTGAAGAGAGGAGAGGAGAGGAGAGGAGAGGAGAGGAGAGGAGAGGAGAGGAGAGGAGAGGAGAGCGGGGAGGGGAGGGGAGAGGAGAGGAGAGGAGAGGAGAGGAGAGGAGAGGAGAGGAGAGGAGAGGAGAGGAGAGGAGAAGGGAGGAGAACAGAGGGGAGGAGAGGAGAGGGGAGGAGAGGAGAGGAGAGGAGAGGAGAGGAGAGGAGAGGAGAGGAGAAGAGAAGGGAGGAGAAGAGAGGGGAGGAGAGGAGGGGAGGAGAGGAGAGGGGAGGAGAGGAGAGGAGAGGAGAGGAGAGGAGAGGAGAGGAGAAGAGAGGGGAGGGGAGGAGAGAGGAGGAGGTGGAGAGGAGAGGAGAGGAGAGGAGAGGAGAGGAGAGGAGAGGAGAGGAGAGGAGAAGAAAGGAGAGGAGGATGGCAAAGATGAGACAGAAAGAGAAGGAAAGGGATGGTAGGCTGAGAGTAGCCCTTAGCAAAGTGTCATCACTCAGCTAAACTCTCCCTTGCCCTCTCTCTTTCTCTTTCTATTTTCCACTTGCTAGGGGACAAAAACAGCGGCAGGGGATAGAAGCTGCTTTATTACACTCCAAATGTTTTCCAAGAATATCGCAGAGTGACAGAGATCCCTAGAATTTGTTTCTCAGCCCCCGCGGCAAAAGCCCTGCTTGAGAGTCTGTGGGCAGACGGGTGCTGATGGAAGCAGTGGCGGCGTTGGTGGCGGTGATGGAGGAGGGCGGCTGCTAGAATTGCTGAGGAAGAGACGAGGGAAGCTGAGAATCACGGGGTGAGACGGAGAAAGCGAGGAGAGGGTTGGAAAACAACAGCGCCTGGCCGTTATTACGAAACATGCTACCGAGGATATTTTGTGCAAAGTGAGAAGTGTGTTGTGTAGACGGCAAAGAAATGAGGTTAAGGTGAGAAACTGCAGGGTGCCACATGGCGCATACTGGAAATATGATAAAGGGAGGGTGATGGTGGTCTCTTGTGTAACAGACAAGAAATGTGTTATAATGAAAGGCAAATTCTGTAAATTATATACAGCAAAGGTAATAGAAGAAAGCTGGTACTTGAATATTTCCATTTTATGCTACATTATACCTCTACTCTACTAAGGGCCGTCGACAGCGGGGGAACACGGGGTCAGTTGTCCCGGGCCCTTGGTCAAGGGACGAGAGCATATGAAGATGTCAACTTGGTAAATGCCACACGCAAGCTTTGACACTAACAGTCATAAGCAGGTCAACCGCGGGTGCAGGAGGAGTGACAAGATACCTGGTGTCAAGAAATGTAACAGCCACCTCACTACCACCATGTTCTGAACAGTGAGAACAGCAGTGGTCAGGGCTCCAGACTAACTTTTTACTTTGGTTGCACTGGTGCGCCTTAGTTTTTCCATTTAGGTGCGCCAGCACATAATTTAGGTGCAGCCGAAGTTTTTCACCACGCCTTTTGGCACTGCATTAATACATTTTAAGCATTTCCACAGGCCTGCACTAGGGATGTCACGATACCAGAAATTTAGTAGTTGATACCAATACCAGTTAAATTCTACAATTCTCAATATGAATTCCATACCACGGTAAAAAACAAAATTAAAACAATAAATCCCATGTACTTCAACATCCACTCCTATATTACTGTTTGCATGGCTTTTCTTAGGAAAACAAGTAAACAGGTCATAATTCCCTCTCTATTATCTATTTTATATTGCTGTGAAAACATCTCCCTCAAACAACTGGATTTATTCAAGTTTCTCGCCAAAAACCAAATTTTTTACAGACTACATATGAACACATCATGATAACGTTAGAATTTACCTTCGCCCATTACTCATTTTTACTGCACACACACTTTTTGCCATCCCCACTTGTGAAATGAATCCTCTGATCGCCTCTGATCAGGTTTAGGCATCTTATAGGGGACCGGGGAGACAGAGTGCTGCTCCGCCGGTGATGTCGACCAAAATGGTCGCACTCTGGAACCCTGGTGGTGTAATGCAAGGTATACGCAGGTATACGGCGTGTATCTACTTATTTTCCAGTCGGCCACCAACTTCTAAATATCCTCTGATGCGCATCATTGTTTGAGGGAACTATAACGTTAGGTAACTGGACGCAACTGTCAACAATGCTACCGTAGCTCCTCAGGGACTGAAGCTGTTATTTTTCTCATTCTGACAATCTAACCGGTGACAATACATTAGTTAAGGTTGTAAAGACTATGGCTGTTGGTAGTTGTTGCTGGTTTTGTTTAAATATGCTGACTTGTAATTTTATGGGTTATTTTTTGTTGGATGATGAAGCTAATATCAATCAATCAATCAATCAAACTTTATTTATATAGCACCTTTCAAACAAGCCAAATGCAATTCAATATAGCTAATATGTGCCAACGTCAGTTGGCACTTGTTGCCAAGATAAATATTCACGTATTCTGCAGCCTGATGGAGACACCAGCGTCAGCGTGGCCAGGCATGGCAGAGGCAGCCTCCTTTTATTGCACTTGAGATTGGTATCGGAGTGAAGCTGGTCGCTTATCGTCAAACTCAGCCATTTGTACGTTTTTTCCACACTAACTGGCAACTTGATCACTGACAACACAGAGATACCAGCGATACCGATAGGTCGTTTTACTACTGGCTGACAAGCCTTGTTAGAAGTGGGAACCAAACTTCAGATATCTTCCACAGAAATAAACAAAACATTCATTTTGGACCCGTCAACATTCTTTAAATGATTTATTCACAATCATTATAATTTTTTTTAGGAAAAGCCATACTCTTATGCGGCACCTTTCTAAATGCACTGTGGATGCATCATTTTTTTTTTTTTTGGGGCATTTTCAAGCCTTTATTGATAGGACAGTGGACAGTATTTTAGAAAGGGGGGGAGAGAGAGGGGGCGACATGCCGAAATGTCTGCAGGTCGGATTCGACCCCGGGTCGCCGCGGTTAGGATGTATCATTTTTTTAAATGTATTCATCTACATTAAAATGTTATCAATAAGACCTTTAAAGCTGCACCAGGTAATTGTGTAGCAGGGTCGCTCTAAATGACAGCAAGACAAAACTGCGGACTTCGACATGGAGAAGTCAACATATAAGACGACTGGTCTGTGATCACTTTACACCAAAAGATACCAAAGGAGAAAAATCTGTGCCCGACTCTCAGAGTTGCATAATCATTTCTGATTCATCACTTCCTGCGTGCTTTAAAACATGCAGTGATTGCCATGACTACAGATGGCATAGCACATAAACGCTGCAAAGTAAATGATTCTGAATATTTATCAGAATGTGAGAAGTCCGTGTCCTTGTGAATAATCTTTACCCGGGAGAGATGCAGATACAGTATGTGCTCTAAAACCTGGCGGTGTTTTGAAGCATGTGTGAGCAAATTATCATGCTGAATGAGACAAACAGTATTATGGTGAAATGTGTACAGTGTGTTTTATGTATCCTATGATGGACTGAGGGGAGAAAATGCTGGAAAAAAAGTCTAACCTTGTGTGAGAAGTTGAAGGGTCCTGACTTCCTCCCGGACGCGGAGCTGCAGGACCTGCTGCAGGATGTGCTGCCTCTGGGCTTCCTGCATGATTCCCATCCTTTCCAGCTTTCTGTCCGTCAACCTCATCAGAGCTCGCCCTAAGCAGAAAAAGCAAACAAAAAAGGCTGAAGGTTAAGGGACAGAAGGAGCACGAAGCCAGCGGGAATTCAATATGCACAGCTGGAGACACTCTAAAAGGGTACAGATAAAGCATTTATGTAACAGGGTGAGGAAACACACACAAACAAATACGATCGGAAGATTAGAGTCGCACTCATCATGCTCAGAGATCCTTTTACAGCCGATGTCATGGTTACGTCACAGTGTTAGCTGGAGGCAAAACAAAGGAAAGACTGGAGGCAAACGTGAAACACTTAACGCTCTGCCCCAAAAAATACGTCATCATGTTTCCTAACAGAAAAGGGGTCTATTGTATGTTGATAAGAGAGCTTTTCAAGGTTGCGACATGTTTGACAGAAAAAAATAGTCGTTTTTAAGAACCTTTGCCAAATACGTGAATGTCAATTAGTCTTAAAGGGATAGTTCGAGTGTTTTGAAGTGGGGTTGTATGAGGTACTTATCCATAGTCAGTGTATTACCTACAGTAGATGACGGTCAGCACGCCACCAGTTTGGAGAAGCAGACACGAAGCGGAAGCAAAGCAATGCACTGCTGTGGACGGGGCCGGCAGAAAAACGTATTTTTAGACACCTAAAAGAAAGGCCCACCTAAAAAAATGTATATCAGTTTAAGTGTACTGTTAAGAAGGTTTGCAGTTCACTTGGAGTTCAGGCACAGCAGCCCCTTCATTTCATTGGACAGCATGTGAATGAGCATGTCAGGAGCCAATCAGCTGCTTGGAGTGGTTAAGTGGTATATTGGCTCGTTTAGTGTTTTGTAGTCTGGTCTGCTAGTTCACTGCAGGGAGTTCAATGCATATGTATGGGATGAAGGTTGTCTTGCTGGCTGTATAGGAGATTATGTGCATCAATTAAGATGTGAGTATGCTTTACAGTATATTTGTGCCTTCATTGAACATGTGTGATTAGTAAGTGTTTTATTGTGTGTAATTTGATATAAGTTGTGTGAGTCTTACAATTCCACACCTTACCATAGATGAATAGAGGATGCTAATTCAATTTATATGTTGTGTTATGTTATAGTTAATTATAGTGATATGTTTGTTCATTTCTGTTCTTCTTGAAACCACATACTGTACACTCATTTAAGTGTAAACCTGCACAGCCTTCTAGTAAAGAACAAATAACCTTTGAAGCATCTTCTCATGTATTCTGACCGACACACCACAGTGATTATAAACTCCACAACCAGTGATATTTATTAAGAGGTTCAAACCTATCGAACATGTACGCTATATTTAGAATATTTTCGGCAGTTTACCTTGCCACCAGGAACTTATACAGTCGATGTTTCCAACAGGGAACTGAAGCCATTATCTATGCTCTCAGCAAAGCAACCAGACTCCATTGAAATCTTACCTCGCAGAATACGGTGGTTGCTGGTCTACCGCTGCCTTGATCGGTTAGTTTGTTTGTGTTATTGTGTGACTTCGAGGCAGCGGTAGACCATCAATCCCCGTGTTCTGCGAGGTAAAATTACAATGTTTTTTCAATGGAGACTGGCGGCTTTGGCGAGAACACAGATGGATACAACGGCTTCAGTTCCCCGTCGGAACGGGTTGTCTTACCGCGAGGTAAATCGGTGAAAAAATAGCATACACTTAAACTGATATTGATTTTTTTAGGTGAGCCTTTCTTTTAGGTGGCTAAAATATGTTTTGCTGCTGTCCCCGTCCACAGCAGTACATTGCTTTGCTTCTGTGCGGTAACTCCTGTCTGCTTCTCCAAGCTATGGGTAAGAACCTCGTACAACCCCACTTCAAAACACTGAACTAACCCTTTAAGCCCAACTCAATGTGAAGCACATTCTTCTAACATGCAGCACAGGTTTTACATAAATATCAGTACGGTATGTCCCTTGAGCTAGAATCCCTCACTGCTCTTTCCTTAATTGCAAATCCTTGTATAAAATCCATAATTTAATCATGCAATCAGTGTCGATGAGGGGGATTTGGGCTGCTGGTAAAACGCGAGACGAGTATGGCGTAATTATTAACGCTTGTTACGAGTGCCTTTGTACCATGTTGGATGGTAAGCAGCAGATAGGACGATAATTCAGGGTAATTACTAGGCGTTAGGTTTGGACCCCGACAGCTCCCTTTGCTCCTTTGCCCTGATGACTCCCCGGGCAAGAGACTGGCTCTGATTGGTTGACAGCCGAGGGGAAAGATCATTCCTCCTCCAAGCTCATGCGAGTTAATCTGTCACATTCTTCTCCCTCGTTTTCTCTCTCCTCTTTCCATCCCTATTTATGGTCAGATCATCAAAGTTAATTATATGCCGTTTTAAATTGGTGTCTTTGCTCTTATTCTGTACCCCCTTTTTAAAAAAAAAAACAACAGAGAGAAAAGGCAGACTTTATAATTTCATGTCTCTTGACTTGTTTGGACGATCCATTGTAGATCGTTAGGGCATGTCAAGCCCCCACGCTGCCACTTTGCTACCACAGCACAGAAGGGAGTAGTTGGGAAGGCTAAGTACCCTTAAGTGTTAGCAGTACAATGTTGACTGTGTTAGTCCAATTTTCTCCTGCCTTAACAAAAGCAGCTCTTCGCCCGGCGATACGGTCAGATGGGGGTAAAATGTCAAACACAGTTAAGATGCTTCAACGCAAAATGGCGCTGAAAGTACCCATTAAATAAACACTGGGGAGCATAGTAGAGTCATAAAGGCTCAGAAGTGAGAGGAGCATATTAAACGGGGAGATGGGAAGAAAAAGATTAGTGAGGTGGAAAGAGGGCTGATGAATCGAAGGAGGGGCGGAGAGTTGGGGGGGAAGAGGGAGACGTGCAAATTGACAGAAGAGAACCGACGTGCACATGCTGTTATGGGTCTATAAATATTGACCAACCATCACTTGGCACCTCATTCTGTAACCAAAGATAGATCGGCATGGCAACAGAGGTTCACTTTTTCTCTGCTTCAGTAATATCTATCTTAAATAACAGCAGATACAAGAGATACAACACAGCTCTCTGACCAGGAGATCAACAGATGGCTCACACAGGATCTTTGCTAATCTTTGTATTATAGAAAAAAACTAGAATTAATGCCTCACGGTTTTATACCCCCGCCAACCAGTCAAGGTGCAGTTTACATTCATGTCTGTCCAAAATGTCATCATTATTATCAAATGTCATGAGACATTTGTTTGAAATTGTCTTAATTAGCATATGAATTCTTGAAATATAACCAAAAATGTGTTTTGTGAGGTCACAGTGACCTTGACCTTTGACCACTAAATTCTTCTTCAAAGGAGTTCATCCAAAGAGTATAGAAGCAAAGAGACGAAACAGCCGCTGCCGACATTTTGGACTGAAAACGCTTATTATATTTATAATATTTTATTGTTCAACACAGGCCATTTAGGTAGAATATGAGAATAGACAATAGAATGGAAATCATTTTTGTTTTACTTTTGTACAGCACTTTTTAGGCGGACGTTATACTGGCGTCCGGTAGTCGATTTCAGTCGAAAATGGCGGAACCGCAGCTGTGATGCTGGGCGCTGATGTTGCAATAGAACAAACTATTGACTTTCACTTCTTGGCAATAATATGTTCTTTGGTTCGTCCTTGAGTTCATGTGGAAAATTGTGCCAAATTTGAAGAAATGCCCTCAAGGCATTCTTGAGATATCGTATTTACGGGAATGTGACAGACGTGAGGTCACAGTGACATTTGACAACCAAAATCTAATCAGTTCATCCTTTAGTCCGAGTGGACATTTGTGCCAAATTTGAAGAAATTCCCTCCAGGCGTTCCTGAGATATTGCATTCACGAGAATGGGACAGATGTGAGGTCACAGTGACCTTGACCTTTGACCACCAAAATCTTATCAGTTCATTCTTGAGTCCACGGACGGACGGACAACAGCCACTGCTGTCGCCGGCGCGGAGGCATAATAAAATAGAACCATGGGATTGTTTATTGAGGCATTCACATGTTGACATGGAGAGAAGTCCCACAGACTCCACTGCTGTTTGTGTAAAAGTAATAATATAATTGCAAAATCAACCAATTTTTTTCACAAACTTTGAGAAACGTTGGTAACATTGGAAAAACCAGCAAGAGTAAGCTAGATTTGGAAAGTATCCAACCGAAAAACCCAGCCCTGTGTTGCCAACTCTTTCCCGATGAAAGTAGCTAGCAGCGCTAGCTCCAAAAGTCCCTAAATCTAGCGAGAAAGTCGCCAAGCAGGCAACAACTGACAGCCCGTCCCTTCAGGCCTCCCTCCAAAGCCACCCCCCAAAATTATAATGAACGTAAACAACAAACATGGCTATTGTTAGTACTCACAGCTGTCAAGGTGGCGTGCAATGAGTGCACGGGCAGATAGCGCGCAGGTAGGCCGTTCAATCATTTAATTCGGGGCGAATGAAATGACTGGATGGGTTTATAAAAGTCCTGCGACAGCCACAGATAGCAGTTTTTTTTTCATCAGAGCATTTGATCTATTGATTGTTGTCGGGATGTAAAGAGAATTTCAACAAATATAACAAAAAAGGTTTCTAAAATACATTACCCGGGGGTCCAGGACCCCAAAACAGAACATTAGGATGAATGAAACCTTCCAGTTATGATTTAGAATTGGTCGTTAAATGCATTTAGCCTGAATGTTTCAGTCACTAAATACGTTTTCCTGTAGATGTCTCAATACATCAGGCCTGATGTCCCCTAACAGCTTAAACCAAGAGGTGTATTAACATGGGTAGGTCGGGTACAGCGGATGGCTGGAATAGAAGAAGCTCGCCGATGACTACGAACAGACTGCCAGTTCTGGGCTGTGTGGGTGCCAACGCGCCGCTCCTTCCAGTCGGCGAGGCAGCATCAGCAGGGTGGAACAGCTTCTGAAACAGAGTCCGAGCTTTCACTCTCTTGCTCTGCAGTTTTAAGCCATTGGCTTCGACAACCCCACCAAGCCTCAGCTGGGAATTTTTCAAACCACAATTAATACACTGAGCGGTGTAGCGTGGCCGTGAACAGCAGGAGGAGGAGGAAGAGGGGACCGAGGAGGAACTTGGTCAAGAGAAAATAAATGAGGTAAGAGATACTTGAAGAAAAGTTGTAAGTGATAGAAAAATCGTGACTCAGCTGTCAGACGCATAAACAATGACAAAATGGCAACAACTGGGCCGCGTTGTGGTGCAGACTTAATATGATGTCGGCTTGCCGCATGGTTAATTCTACGAGATCACAGTACTATGATAGAGCCTGGTCTCAGTTCGTTTGGCAGGTCAACACAAAAAGACGACGGCAAAAAGAAGACATGGCAGAAAATCATTAACTCTTGACCCAAAACATACATTTTTCACACTCGCACTGTTGTCCACTCCTCACTTAACAGCAGGGAAGTAAAGGCGGGCCTCTACTCTGAACACGTCTAATCACCGCACTGTGCACTCGTCTTTATTTACTCCATCCACTTACTCTGTGGTTCTGTCAACTACATCTTCATTTTTGACAGAGTAGATATTGATTGGATTCACATTTCTCTCTCCTATTTGACACCTGACAGAACCTGAAAGTGAAGTATTATCTTCTCTCCCACTATTTCCAATGCTATGCACGTTTTGAGCAAATCATTCAAATTTGGACAAAATAAAATATTTTAATGCAACATTACATAATTCTCTAGCTGCTATCATTAAAGGGGAGCCTCTGACTGCAGTCCACCAATATAAATATTTGGGACCCATCTTGAACCCAACTGATTTTCTTCATAAGAAGGCAAAACAACAATTTTCAGGGTTGACAAGTCTGACAAGTGTTTTATTAGGTCAGTTCTAACATTTGCTAGGATCTGTTTTTTAGTATAACTTGACCCTGTCAGATGGTTGTTTAATAGAAGCCGACATTAGAAACTGTTTTGAAAAGGGCAGGCACTTTGAAAAAATACTTGGCAGGTGATGATGGATGAACCATCCGTCAATCGAACTAACGAAAGCGAAACTAACTCAGTGCTGTATTTTGCTCTTCTTTCAATGTAGAAATTCTCTCTAGTTCTGATGCTATTGAAGCATCTATGCTAAAGTCTTCAGGAGCCGCCATTGTTGTTTAGAACAGTCGCCTCTCCGTGTCTCACCGGGTCTCATGGTACGTGTCCACAGGATCCGTCATTTCCACGCTTCCCATGCAAATCAGGGGCATACAATCTTTTAAACGAACTGTTGTCGATCTAAAATGAAGACAGATTCAGCACCTGTGTGGCTTATTTCTCGCCTAAAATGGTTTCAGAAACACATTTAGGTGAACTATTTTCGTAATATAAAGGGAAAAAGTTTATAAACGAGCCGCCATGTTGGTTCCGGTTTGAAAGCTGGGAGCACCACGCTTTGAAAGATGGCGGCACGCTCAGACGCAGCGGCTCTACGCTCTCCTAACTCACTGCCTTGATTGTACCGTATACTGCCTTGACCGTATTGTAATTGTATTGTCTATATTGTATCATAGGTCAACATTTATTTTATTAAGTAGTTTAGGTTCAGCTTGTATTTGATAAAGGTTTTATTCCTTATACTGTCTGTTATGTGTGATTGTAGCTCCTCACAGGATGCTTATTGGTCCATTGTCTGGCGACCCAAACACAAACGCATTACTTGAAGACTTTGCGAGGATCCAGCTGTCGTGCAAGGTTAGGTTTAGTAATCTCAATCTGAAAAACAAAAACCTTCTTGGGAAAATTGTGAACTTCTGTCACAAAGTCACTGGTATCAATTTAAATTGTCTTTGCCACTACAGAAAGCTCAGGTCATCTTACTGGGCTCAGAGTACCCTCTATAATTTCAGAGTTTCAGATATAGGAGGTCTCTTATTCCATCAGCTTTTGGCTTTTGTAACCAAAATGTGATTTGGCCTGTTACCAGCTGTGCAACACGGTGTTCCCGCCCCCTTTACTGTTAATTATTGACTGCCTCCTGTACTCCAATTTGCCCCATGGGGACATTAAAGCTTTACTCTAATCTACTGTACTCTGTTTATTAATTGAGCACCAGTAACTCTGATACATTACGCTATTTCATTGCTGCTAGAATCAAATTTGCATTGTTTTAAATTAACTAATTAATATCTTCTGATCAATGTATACCCTGTAGTATTTTTAATCAGGCATTGTGGTGATAAAGAAGCAGCCTCTCTTTATGGACATGGATCGAGGGCCCCATCTGGACTCAAACTGGGGACTTTGTATTTATGTCCACCCCTGAAAACCCTGCTCTTTTTATGTTTTTTTTTTATTTTAGGGGCTTTCTGGTGGAGTGGTGGCATCATGTGGCTCCGAGTGGAAGAATGAGCATGTTTTTCTACAATAGAAGAAGTGGGAGCAGGTACCGCAATGTCAAGGTGTATTAGGAAAATGTGTTTCCATGAGCCTTTAAATATGGATAAAAACAAGTGGGTGGAAAACCACCATCTACCTACAGACGAACCTACATTCCTGTTAATCTCAGTGGTCAACCTCCGGCTCTGAAAAGTGAAGCCGATGTAGAAGTGCATTAAACTTGCATTCATTCAAATAGCCAGCAGGGGGCGACTCCTCTGGTTGCAAAAAGAAGTCTGATTGTATAGAAGTCTATGAGAAAATGACCCTACTTCTCACTTGATTTATTACCTCAGTAAACATTGTTAACATGAGTTTATGGTCTCAATCACTAGTTTCAAGTCTTCTTCAATACAGTATGATGTTCATTTAGTAAATTATGGTCCCATTTAGAGTCAAATAGACCATAAAGCAGCGTATGCTTTAGGGCGTGGCTACTTTGTAATTGACAGGTCGCTACCCAGACCGTTCGCAAAAAAAGGTGTATAAATGCCACGATAATGCGCAAGGCATTTAGCGTGCAATATGTACCCCTTTCTTGATTTCTGCGTGTCATTTATACGCCATGTATCCTGTACCGACTGCAATGTAAACGCATCCGCGTATAAATGTTACGGTAAGAGTTAGTGACGTATAAAAAGTGAGAAAGACCACTTATGGTGGGTGGGTGGTGAGGTGGATGGGTCCAACACACACCAGACTTTTAACCTGGAAACATGTGTTCGAGAGCGTTGTTGACCAGTGTTTTGGTTTGTAAGTTACGTTAGTGATGTTTGTCACGTGTTTTCGGTAGTTGTGTTACGTTGTTTCCATTTTGCGCTGTTTTTACTTAGTTTACTTACTTATTTTAAGCCCAACCATGACGTATTCCCTTACCCTAATTAAGTGACTTTCTTGCCTTAACTTAAGTTAGTGGTTTTCTTACTCATGTCACAGGAATGTTCGTGTAATGTCGTTGTATTTATACGCCGTACCGTGAGACCAGGTTGTGCTACCATGGCGTTGTCCGGTCCGGGTGTTGTCCGTGTTTTCATCTTAGAGCTTTAACCCTGTCACAGTGTTTTCAGTTCATGAAAGTTAATTGTAACATGTTGGTCGCCTAAAAATGTCTTATTCAGCTCCACCCTCTCGTGTCACTTCTGGTTGCAAAGAAAAACAAGATGGCAACGGCCAAAATGCCAAACTCAAGGCTTCAAAACAGCAGTCCACAAACCGATGGGTGACGTCACGGTGACCACGTCCACTGCAGTCTATGGTCTACCTCCTTTCTGCACATACCAAAATACTGTACCTAGCCACACCCTTCTTCCATTTCTCAAGCCTTCCCAGCTTCCCTCTTCCTCACTGTCACCTATCCACATAGCATCTTGAATACCGTACTTTTTCTGCTCCCCCTGGAATGAGGTAAATAATTCCTTCCCCTCTTTCTATAAGAGGGTTAGTGGATCCAAACTCCCAGGAAGCTGCTGCTGCCTTCACTGAACACTAAAAATGTCTTTCCTCCTTTTCTAGACATTAAGAGCTATACTGTAGCTGTAAAAAATGTATGATCAGTTATATTGTTCTCAAGCATTTTTTACACCCAAGCCAAATATGGGCACACGTGTACACACACATGCTTTACAGGAACACACTGATGTGAGTAGCCTATACGCACACAAACACATTGTCCCTGGGAGTTAGATTAATGAGTGGTGGGTGAGCAGCAGCAGTGTTGGGCTGAAGCAGATTAATCTACAGCTATAACCTGGCACAGTCAACCACGGCTTTGATGAATGGGAGCTTAAAGTGCATCTGTACAAACACACACACACACACACACACACACACACACACACACACACACACACACACTGACACACACACACACACATCAGATATAAAAGTGTGTGTGCAAACTGGGGAATATTTGCCAACTGGTCACATCCCCACAAACAGACACTGATCCCACACTTGATTTTGCACATGGAGCTAAAACGTCAGGCTAATTATGGCTGTGTGTGGGGCGGCCACAGGTAGGAAAAGGTGTACAAAGGCAGCAAATTAACCAAAGAAATAGAATAGGAGTAGAACAGACATTGACCTGCTTTCCGTGGTCATTTGACTAGTACAAAAGAAAATGACGATTGTTGTTAGTAGTTATGGTGACAACTTGGGCTGTCAATCGATTAAAATATTTAATCCTAATTAATCACGATTGTCCATAATTAATTGCAATTAATCACAAATTAATTGCTCATTTTTCATCTGTTAAAAATGTACCTTAAAGGGAGACTTTTCAAGTATTTAATACTTAATACTTATCAGCATGGGAGTTGGCAAATATGCTGCTTTATGCAAATGTATGTATATATTTATTATTGGAAATCAATTAACAACACAAAACAATGACAGATATTGTCCAGAAACCCTCACAGGTACTGTGTTTAGCATAAAAATTATGCTCAAATCATAACATGGCAAACTGCAGCCCAACAGGCAACAACAGCTGTCAGTGTGTCAGTGTGCTGACTTGACTATGACTTGCCCCAAACTGCATGTGATTATCATAAAGTGGGCATGTCTGTAAAGGGGAGACTAGTGGGTAGCCATAGTTCCCATTTTCATTCACATATCTTGAGGTCAGAGGTCAAGGGACCCCTTTGAAAACGGCAATGCCAGTTTTTCCTCCCCAAAATTTAGTATAAGTTTGGAGCGTTATTTAGATTCCTTCGCGACAAGCTAGTATGACATGGTTGGTACCAATGTCACACACAACACCTGTCAGTGGGGCTGTAAAATGTGGTTGCAGCTCGCCGGGAAGACTGCAGACGGCTGGCTGGCTAGTTAGCTAAGTACCTTGTGGGGAGTGAGGCGGAGGGACCGTCCTTAGATACAGCGCTGCCGCTGGCCAACAGGTTGCTGTTCTGCTCATTTTCTGTAACCAGTTTAGCATTAAAGCATAGTGGAATTAGCAACCTAGATAATTAGCCAGCTGTCCGTTAGCTAATTCCACCATGCTTTAATGCTGAACTGGTTGTCACTCATCTGGCGATAGCAATGTGCTTTCCTACGCTGTGACAAGAGTGTATGGATGAAGCATTAAATTGTTAAATTTTACTCATTTACTCTGGCTCTCTATACTTCGTAATGTTACTACACTGTTCGTTTGAGTCATTACTGCAAAACCTCACCTCAGTGAGTCCACGACTTGCCGTAAGTCGGTTTAGAAATACGGAAGTTAGCCCGCTACAACGGTGACAATAGAGTCCTACAGGAATGAGTCCTAAAACCCGGAGATTAGTTAGCATTTTAGCACTTCCGGTTCCTACGCCTCGAACTCAATGTTTTTGAATGGGTTTTAGTTAGATGCCTAAAATAAGTACTGTGGTTAACACAAGCTGAAGAGATTTTAATGTTTTGTTCTATGACATAAAGTACTTAAAAAAATATCCCACTCGTGAAATTTGAAGCCATTATGTGTCTTAAAAAAGGCGATTGCTAACAAGTGGCTAAATGAGACTACTAAACATTATCACGCCGACTCGTCCGCTGTTACACTCTCGTTGTGTATACTCTCGTTCATGCGACCATGGCGTGTTTCTAGCCTAACATTAACTCTATACTTCATGTCACGCTTCAAAAATCATAAAAGTGTTTATTTGTGGAGATTATCTTACAGAACAAATCATGTAAGTATCATAAACGTTTGTTTGCCACAGAGCTTATTTTCTGCAATAATCAAAAACTCAATGGAGAATCCCATTGGCTTTTTGTCGAGGGAACCAGCGTGATGCTAACTTTTCGTGATGGCCTACAAAAATATGTCATCCCTGGAGCACTCTATGGCAACGGTACTAATAAAAATAGCCGCCGCTCTGACCATCCTGCAATATTGATTTGAATGGGAATGTCCGTTCTACTTCTATTCTATTTCTATGAAATTAACCCTCCTCTCCCTCCAACACTCTTCAGCCCTGACATGTTTTGGCAGCTGTGCTTGAAGCCGGTGATACGGGTGTAAGAATGTATTCTGTGACTACTTCTCCTCAGGTAAATCTTCCACGCCAGTCACACTTCTTTCTCGAATCTCCCGCGCAGCTGTGTGTCCATATGCGTGTCCTCTGGGGGATGAATGTCACTGGAGTTGCAATCTGGCGAACTGCACTCCAAACCTGCACTACACTCTGTCAAGAACAGAATAACAAGTGACGGGAGTGTCGAGCGCTGGCTGGTGAGTGTACTTCTTGCTGCCATATGCGATAGCATCCCCCTCCCCTCAAGAATAAAAGTGGGATAACAGCTTTGGATCCAACACGCTGACGACGACAAAACATAGACTTATACGGCAGCGCTGGGCAGATTCTTCACTGGGATTCGCTGTGATATCACGGAGCAGCTTGCAGTCCTTAAAGTAAATGGTGACTGATTGTCTCAGTCACAGAGTTGCTTGTAGCCCTGCAGCCAAAAAGCTACTGCAGCCATTGAGCACCTGTGATCGGATGCTAATGCTATTCCTGACTGTGGGAGAGGAGGCCAGTTATGATTCCAGAGAGAGAAGGGTTCAGTATAAGTAATGAAACTAGTCCAGCCAGCCAGCCAGAGAGGGAGAGAGACACACAAACACACACCCACACACAGATAACAAGCCGCCTCAGTCCTCCACTTGTCACAGCAGCGGTAGTCTCATGCTGATCTCACCACTACTGATCTATTTCAGTTTGCCGATCATTATACCGCACCTCTGTTGGTTAGCCACAGCTAACAACCTGTAGACAGCTCACTGGGACTCCGTAACGCGCTGTGGAGTCGGTATAGATAACTGAAATCCCTGTAAGGCTGACTGTGGAGCTAACTAGCTGTCCTGAGTTACACAGACCACCCTGAATGTCCGTGGTCATTAAGGAAGGACTGCTGGCTGTGATTTTCAGAGCTCTAACATCCTGTCATGTGTGAAGGAAAATCGCAAAGAATTAATGCGCATTACCAGTGTACACTTGTGTTCACTGTCGGCTGACACATAACATGGCCCTCACTAAGTGAAATAAGAGTTACGGCTGGGAGATGATTTATCTTTTATCAACTTTCAGCAGAATTATAATCGGGATGCTATGATCATATCATGTTATCATTCATGTTATTGTTAAAAACTCTGATGGAAACACATTTTCCTTGTATCACGCTTGCAGAAACGCACACGTGTTAACGTTGTGAAATGATTAGGTTAAGGCAACAAAAATACTTGGTTAAGGGTAGAAAAAAGATCATGGTTTGTGTTAAAATAATAATATAACAACGTAACATAACAACATAACTTAACAACGTAACTTAACAACATAACATAACAACGTAATGCAACAATGCATCGCAACAACGCAACGCAACAACGTAACGCAACAACGTAACGCAACAACGTAACGCAACAACGTAACGCAACAACGTAACAACTTAATGTAACAAAGTAACATGACAGTGTTGGAAATTAACCGTTTTGTCCACCTGCCACTGTGGCTGGTGGATTCCAAAATCTACCAGCCACTCCATAGATTACCATTGTTTTTTTAGCTGGTGAGTAATGCAAATCTGGCATATTTTACCAGCATTTGGCTGGTGGTTGGTGCTAATTTCCAACCCTGCTAACAACATAATGAAACAACATAACGTAACAACTCTAACAACGTAACTACTGTAAATATATAACCGACCTTAGCAGACTTTCTTACGTAACGTTACGTAACAAGCGCAGGGTCAACATTTGGTCACAAACAGCGGTCTCCTGGGTGAAAGTCCTGTGTTTGTATGACCCATCCACCACCACTTCCATCCGCCCTTAGTGGACTTTCTTCTTTGTTATACTCATTATTATACCACGTAACTCGCAATAACAGTTGCTCAGTATACTACGTCCCTTGCTCTGCGTGTTGCTCATTGTACACCGCCACTTGCGCTGCTCAAAAAGGTTGAGATTCAACGTATCCGTGGTTTGCAGAAACGTACAATGCCTAAATATTTCCCTGGCGACAGGGCTGGGCACTGCCTGGTCTTAGCCTGTCTTAGCTGTGGAGCCAACTGCTGAATCATACTGGCTAGTGGGACGTACTCAGCACAGTGTGAGATGATTACTGCGATTGAGACTGTAATCACGCAGAGTGGTGATGAGATAGGTTGTCTTTGACCAAATCTCTCATTTTCTTGCCTTGGTCATTACAACAGGCTCACTGGAGGGCATGCACTGTAATGACTTGAATATCAGGAGTCAATTTTTCCTTTTTTTGGCAGGTCTTCTTTCTTTATGTGATTACTGTATAATGAGCCTAACTACACTTTGTTTATGTAACTGCTCTACTGCTAGTCATCCACAGCCTCTGAAGATTCATTTCCAATCTCTCCATATGGAAAAGCAAGGACGACATTTTCAAAACATGCAATTGGCAGAGCAGTAATTAATTTTATATTACACATTGCTATATAATCACCTTGCCAATGGCATCATTAACCACGATTCCTTCTGTCTGCGGATCAAATTGTCCCCCAAACAGCTCATCAGCAGCGAGCTGTTCAAATTTCCCTTTTGGAAATTACACAAAACAATTGCCACCAGTGGAGCCGTTTTGTGGCTCTTAGAGTTGATATGCAGCCATGTTAGTCTCTCCGACTCGTTTACTATCACGCCCGTTCCTCTATTACACAGCAGCGCTTTTATGACAGCAGTCTGTGGCGCCTCTAGAATTCATTGTCTCATCCCTCAAGTGCTGTTTAGGCCTGAGCTGGGTGTCCTCGTCCTGGTTTTTAAAACAGCGTTTGTCACCTTTCATCCTTTTCTTGCGGCTCATCAAATATACATTTTGTACCCAGCGTGAGGCCTTCCAGTGGACGGGGAGATCACGGACAGCAGAGTTACACAGGCTGCTGTTTCTTTCAAAGTGGGGGGATGATGGATCCGCCAACCAGGAGGGGGTTGAACACAGACCTTTAGAAGAACTGAAGTGGTAGAGTGTGAGCTGCTGGATACAGGCCACCCTTCATTAAACCACTAATATTACAGGCTATTAATTATTCACAGTAAGGCCTTATGACACCATACATCAAGGGCTGTTATGAAGCTGTTCCTGTGTGAGGAAAAACAGTCTAACCGATGGATGTAGAAGTAGTATTCCCAATTCACACTGCACTGCTGTATCTGGTTTTATCAAAGCTAAAGAATTTCCACATTTTGTTTTGTGTCTCTTTCAGTCTGGGTGTCTTGCTCCTACTGTAGGAGGGCTGGGGGGCCTTTTATACCTCTGTGTCCAGGGACCAGTTGTCTCAGTGGCGGACTCAGGCTGTCTAAGGGGCAGGGGCGGAAGAAAAGGGCACCAGCGAGCATAAAGTTTGCTAGCATGTAGGGCAGCCTTTATGGCACTGCATAATGTTGTCTCCACTAGAAGGGCACCCTTGAGGGTGCTTTATCATGTTTTCTCTACTAGAAGGGCACCCCAGAGGTGCTTTATCATGTTTTCTCTACTAGAAGGGCACCCCAGAGGTGCTTTATCATGTTTTCTCTACAGGAAGGGCACCCTAGAGGGCACTTTATCATGTTTTCTCTACTGGAAGGACACCCTAGAGGGCAATGCAACCCATTTTCTCCACTGGAAGGGCAACCTAGAGGGCCTATTATCATGTTTTCTCTACTGGAAGGGCATCCTAGAGGGCAATTTATCATGTTTTCTCTACTGGAAGGGCACCCTAGAGGGCACTTGATCGTGTTTTCTTTACTGGAAGGGCACCCTAGAGGGCACTGCATCCCGTTTTCTCCACTGGAAGGGCACCCTAGAGGGCCCTTTATTATGTTTTCTCTACTGGAAGGGCACTCTAGAGGGCACTTTATCGTGTTTTCTCTGCTGGAAGAGCAACCTTGAGGGCACTGCATCCTGTTTTCTCCACTGGAAGGACACCAGAGAGGGCACTTAATCGTGTTTTATCTACCATAGGGGCATTCAAGAGAGCACTTTTGTTGCGTTTCTTTTGAACAAGTCCACATAATCTATCCTTAGCATTGGGCTGTTTTGAGTTGCAAATAGCACCTATTGATTGATATTATTTCATATTAGAATATTTAAGGTTGATAATTGGGCAATCATTTATTACACTGGATAATGAATAAACACTAATTATTAATAATGTGCAGTTTGTTTTTGGCAAGAACCCGGGCTTTAAATGTGAGCTCCAACACATTTTTCCTAATTTACAAATGTAAGTCGAAGGTTTCCAAACCCGCCCCTGCAGCCAGCCCCTACAGCTGCATCTAATTCAGTCTTTGTATGCCTTCAGAGAGGCTCTGAATTTCCACAATGTGATGTAATGGTCTTCTCTGACAGAAAATATAATTTAATAGTGACTCGCCCTTTTTTTCCCCTTCTTCCACCCTCTTGCTTTTGATTACCTATGTCATCACACCTTTTGCGCTGATTACATCCAGGGTATCGGAAACTGTGTGTTTAACTAATTCTTCATGCCAAGCTACACTCCCACCAAAAGAGCTTCGTCCTTGTAATTACAACGGATTAGGGACTAATATCTAATTACGCCTTAATATGCTTTAATGCATTTTTAATGACAGCTCTGGTGTTAAAGTCAAATTCGCCGCCGTCGCTGTTGGAGGGTGGGAGGTGAAGATTGAGGGAAGGAAAGGGTTTCTTGGCAGTACAGGCTGGAGGGAGGATGGGAAACATTGATTTCTTTGGCTGAGGTTACAGGAGCCTAGCAGGGAGGCAGCCGCTGCATACTGAAGTCATTCCACCTTAAAAATGTTGCACCAGCCCTGATTTTACGCAGTAAAATGCATTTCCCTCGCCGCTGTTTTATGTCAAAGGAGGGGAGGACGCAAATGCCTGTTTGAATTATGATCTGGAATTGAGACTGTTTATTGATTTTGGTACTTTATGAAAGGATGACTACTTAGTTTGCCAAGACGAGTGAGATTTGAGTCCCGCTGGCAACTGAAAAGAGGGTTGAGTATTTTGTGGATGGATTGGACAGAAAATACAGTAGAGGCACGCTATGGTCTGGAGAACTCTGCAAACCAAAAATCAGGCCAATCCATGCAGATACACATACCAACACACATTCTCAATTTTCAAGGGTTACAGCTATTGTATGACAAGCACGCCGAACAAATAGATGTGCTCAGATGCACGACTGCATGCCCTTATGAAATGTATTCACTCTCACTGTTTGTTTGTCTACGCATGATTGTTTTCCACAACAATATTCCATTCATCATTTGTTTCCACCCTTGTTTATTCTAATAGGGTGTAGGGAACAGAAAAAAAAAACATATCTGCATAATATTTCAAAGATTGATTGGGATGCAAATCGCCTTGTGAGCCCAATTGGTGTGGCCTGGCCTGTTTTAATTGGGTTCTGTTAATTAATGCTCCATGTGAAGACAAACTGAATTACTTGCAGGTTTTCACGCATATCATTATCTCCTAATTTTGCCAGTAGGAAAGCGTGTGTGTGTGTGTGTGTGTGTGTACTGTATGTGCATGCATATTTGGTTAACCCTTACTCCTCTTGTACACCTTAATAACAAACGCAGATCATTAAGTTAACACACAATTAGGAGGCTAAGTTCTAATGTTTTAATCACTGAAAGACTTATACCAGAAAATATAATTTATTTACGGACTACAAGTGAATGCATTAGGCTTGTCAGGAACACTGAAGCATTTAATCTTAACGTTAGATTAATATTCCTTAATTAAATATGGACCTCTTGAGAAATTTTCTACCAACTGAACAACTGGATGGCTGCACTTGACATGATTTCTCTTTTATGCAACAAACACTGCGCGGATGCGATAAGAGGAGTGTTTTCCGCGGTGTGTGCCCTGTATTTAATCTGAATTATTACTGTGAATAATTTATTTTGCACGAGACCCAAATTAATAAATAAACTCTAAAAACTACAACTCGTGTGTCAAAAGTGATTAGTCATCGCAGCAGTGCTTCTACTGTACCTTGAATAAAAAGAATAGGAATTTTTCCAAAATGCTTCCGCTTGAAGATGGATTGAAAACAGCGCTCCAGCGAGCGTGCAATGAACTGTGGGTTATCTCCCGGACCTGATGAGATATGTGTGCAACATGAAGTGAAAAGCAACAAGATTCATATTTTCAGACCATTAAACAGAGGATGCTGAATCTCAAAACCCTCCGTGCAAACGTGTTAAAGACAAAAATGCATCAAAGGGTAAAGCGTGAGTCATCACGACCGCCCGAGCCATTTATCCCGCCAGCCCAGTCGCCGAGTCGAGGAGGTCCTCGAAAGCAACAAATAAACATATTAACGTGATCAGTCGTGCTCCGAGGGGTAGAGTGCATGGCAATTAGCGGGTCGTCTGTTACCACGCGGACCGGAGTGTCGTTAGCGCCGGGGTGACCTTGAGGAGCCTCGTTAGGGGGAATGATTGACGTGGCAACTGTTGTCAGCGGTGACGCAGACGGTGGGAAGGCGGACAGACGGGTAGGCCGGGTGGCAGGGCTGCAGGTGGCAGACAGTGGGTGCAGAGCGCACCTGGGATGTTATGGATGAGATCTGGCTTCGTCAAGATGAAGGAATGACAAATGCAACAGCGTTTTGAGACGGAGATGAGCTGTCAATGAAAACTTGATTCGAAAACATTGTTTTGTCTACTGAAATGCTTCAGCTTTTTACTGTTCGTCGTTGTTTCTGTACCAATGTCACGAATATGAATTCTCCTACACTGACTAGCAAAGCAAATTACTTCACCTCGTAAATGGAGTGATTCTGACTCTCACTTTGAGTCACAATATCAGATCTTCACTACTATCACCTAAAAAAACACTATAAAAAATGCCAATGCTATCGGTCACATTCATATTTGAACTTTGTTTATTGTGCGTGTTGTCTCTTTTTTCTTTTAAAGTAATTACACTCAAAATATGAGTATAGGGAGTTGGAGAGAGAGTCTGTAACTATAATAATGCGATAATAACGCGTTAACGCAAATTTGTTTTAACACCACTATTTTCTTTAACGCATTAAAGCAACTTGTGATTTTTAAGTTGTAGCAGGCTCAGTATTAAAGCTAGAGTGAAGATACTGGTATCATGTGAAACTAGAAAACCTAAAGAATCCATCCAACTATGTCATACTAGCTTGTCGCGAAGGAGGCTAAATAACGCTCCAAACTTAAGCTACATTTTGGCGAGGAAAAACTGTCATGGCCATTTTCAAACGGATCCCTTGACCTTTGACCTCAAGATATGTCAATGAAAATGGGTTATATGGGTACCCACGAGTCTCCCCTTTACAGACATGCCCACTTTATGATAATCACATGCAGTTTGGGGCAAGTCATAGTCAAGTCAGCACACTGACACACTGACAGCTGTTGTTGCCTGTTGGGCTGCAGTTTGCCATGTTATGATTTGAGCATATTTTATGCTAAATGCAGTACCTGTGAGGGTTTCTGGACAATATTTGTCATTGTTTTGTGTTGTTAATTGATTTCCAATAATAAATATATATACATACATTTGCATAAAGCAAGCATATTTGACAACTCCCATGTTGATAAGAGTATTAATACTTGACAAATCTCCATTTAAGGTACATTTTGAACAGATAGAAAATGTGTGATTAATTTGCGATTAATCACGATTAACTATGGACAATGATGCGATTAATTGCGATGAAATATTTTAATCGATTGACAGCCCTATTATTTACATCTTCTACGTATTTATTTAATTTAATTGTTTGTATATTTGTAAGGGACAAGTACAGAGAAACATTGACAATTGCAGAAGCAATGTCTGATGTACTGTGCATATAGCCAAAGCCTATTTCCAACACCAGTCCCTTGATGGTCACGTAGTTTAAGTGATCATTAAAATTTTATTTCAGCTATTTTTAACATGATATCAATATTTATTTATTTTTTAAAATATCACGGTTATTGTCAATACCGGTTTACTGCGACACTACTACTTTGGGTAATCATAAATGGTTGTGGATTGGGTTTTCGGGTAATTTCCAACAATGTAAATTCAAGCATCTGGTGCCTTCAAATGGGGTCGTGTTTACCGTGTTCACGAGAAGAGTACATATGAACGCCCCCCTCTTGTCGTATTCACGACCTCGTGAGTGGAGAGTTTCTGAAAGCTCCGAGTTAACGAGTAGTGACGTGTTTACTGACGTTGTCAGATATGGTGGAGGCCATGGAAGTTAATTTTTTGGCGCATAATAAGTTAATATATTGTAATTTTAGTCGTATGTAGTTTTTCTTCGTAATTTTATAATAAGTCTGACGAAAATGTTGATATTCCCAACGGCCTCATCTTTTACCTCTGTCATTATGCTTTTGCATTTCCTGCATTATGTTACCCACTTGCTAAATTGTTAGCCTCTGTGACTTCTAGACACCGACAGCAACGCTAATATTGCCGTTGCTTAGCAGCGGTTAGCAGTACTCGCGACTTAATCACTTGAACGCCAAGCATATCCTGTACACGACTTCCCATGTTGTAAAAACAATCTCATGAGTTTCTTTTGAAGGCACCAATCAACCACTAATCACCTAGCAACAGCTACACTACACATCCAATGTTTTTTGATTGCCTCAAAATTAAATAAAAATAAAAAAAACCTGCAGAATGAAAGGATGTTGGAAGACCATCTTCCATAACAGACACTGTACAGGTCAGTGCAAGTGCGAATCAGTACCTGTGATGTCGTGCTGTTTGAAGGAGTCGCTGTAGATCTGGTGCTGGTTGGGACAGTGTTTCTTCAGCCATTTGCACACGTCCTGTTGGGTCCACAGGGCCACCGGCTTGGACAGTTTCACATATCCTGGCTGAGGCAAACACAAAATATTTAAATTTAGAAACACTTTGTTATACTGCTTATATTTTCATTTCAGAATCAACTTCGACATGTACTGAAGCAGTAGTATAAGTCCCATTTTTTTTTTTTTTTTACACGCTTGCTGAACTGTGGCTCCGCTGGTCTTGTTTAGAGATCCCTTATGTATGTGCATTTATTATTAAAGCCTGGGGGCGCTGCTGGTGGACTACCACTTCCACATTTCGGTTAGAGCATGAGATGTCAGGACTGCAGTAACTGTCTAATAAGATACTGTTGCCCGCCATTGTTGTTTTCCACTGACGGGTCACAGTGCAGTCATGTGACACCTTCCGCCTGACTGATTCTGTCATATTCTATTTACTGGCTGCTGTTTGACATTTTCCCTCCTCAAGGATCAATAAAGTATTCATCTTTTAAAGCAAAAGGAAGACATATAACTCAAGCTGGGCAGAAACTGTACTGTTTTATTAATCGTCTATGTCGTGTTAAGTCACACTATTTATTCACCTTAACTGTCAAAACAATGACCAGACCTCGAAATGTTGACAATAAAAGAAAGGCAGTGTTACGTCAGCAAGGAGGACAAAAGAAGAATATGGATCTGTAGAAGTCTCGGAAGATGTATATATATGGCCTGTCTGTTTCGCTCGATTCTATAGTTAGTCGGGGGTTAAAGCTGCAGTTGGTAACTTTGTGCAAATATGATAAAAAGTTATTTTGATTTTTTATTTAAGAACACAGAAATAAATACGTTTTGGGAAATAAATAAGGGGTGAAATGCATAAGGAAAATCGTGCAAAAATAAATGCATAAATACATCAATTTAAAATAAATATAAAATAAATGCAAAAATAAATAAATACATTTAAAAATGTATAAAAATAAATATAAGGGAAAATTAAAATGAAGAGTAACTAAATAAGGGAATTAATACAAATATAAATAACTAAAGAAGCAAATTAAAACACAAATATCAATTTATGTCACATTTTATCAATTGATGGCTACATTTACTTTAATATTATTTTTGCCACATTTAATTACATATTGATTTATTGAGTCATTTATTTATTTATCCATTTACTTTTTTGAATCAGAGCCGAGCTGTCTCTAAAGCAGCGGTCAAACTGGGCAGCGCTGATCAAATGAATCAATATTCTGTTACTGTAATGCCTATTTCTCATGTAAAATGTTTTCAGAAACAGCTGAACAGTACACTACAAGATGGTTCTGAAAACATTTGAGGAGAGAAATAGGCATTACAGTAACAGAATATTGATTCATATTTGATCAGCGCTGCCTAGTTTGACTGTTTGATCGGAGTTTGCGAGTGATTGACAGCTGCTCAGAGACGGCAAGGCTCCATGGGCTCGGTTCTGATTGGTTGTTTTCCTCCGGTCTATGAAATCTTGCAGATGTCATTAAGAGCACCGGAGGACACAGAGGCACATGATTTTTTTCAGATTACCTGTCTCATGCACTACCGTCAGGATATAGTGACCGTTTTATAAAAAAAACTTTTTTTAATCATATTTGCTCCAATCTGCCTACAGCTTTAAGGTACCCTGGGAAGCATTAATTATAATTTAATGTTTATGTTGACATTTAGTTTTTCTAGCCAAATTGCATTGTACCCTTAAGGCCTGACAAGCATGTTGAACTAATTTTTCTTTGTCAGAAAAAAACAGAATGTTTTGCACCCTGTATTACTTGTAGCAGCTTTTATTGACAGAATGCTACCTTTAACAGCATATCACCACCAAGACGTCTCTTTTAAACTAGTGCAAAACAACACAACATAAAAACATCATAAAAATCTGACAAATTTATAGAGCAATGCCTGATACAGAGGAGACTAAATCCAGTAGACTGCTCTTATTCTGTGTGATTTGTTTTCTGTTTTTTTGTTATTTTCTCAATTAATCATTTATATAAAATCAGAAAATAGTGAAAAATGCCCGTCACAATTTCATATAGCCTGAGGCGACACCTTCAAATGTCTTGTTTTGTCCGACCAACAGTCCAAAAACCAACAAGATTAAGTTGACATTGAAATAAAACAGAGAAAAGCAGCCAGTCCTCACATTTAAGAAGCTAGAATTAGAGCTATTTGGAGCTTTTGATTAAAACGATAGAAGCCTCGAGTTCATCATTTTGGCCGTCGCCATCTTGGTTTTTTGCAACCAGAAGTGTCACGAGAGGGTGGAGCTAAGCACAACCGACCACTGAATAAGACATTTTTCTGCGACCAAAATGTTAAAATTAACTTTCATGAACTGAAAACACACTGTGAAAGGGTTAAAGTTCTAAGATGAAAACACGGACAACTCCCAGACCGGACAACGCTCGGTGGTAGAGCCCTGTCAATCACAAGTTAGCCACGCCCTACAGCATACTCTGCTTTATGGTCTATTTGACTCTAAATGGGACCATAATTTACTAAATGAACATCATGCTGTATTGAAGAAGACTTGAAACTAGCAATTGAGACCATAGACTCATGTTTACAATGTTCACTGAGGTAATAAATCAAGTGAGAAGTAGGCTCATTTTCTCATAGACTTCTATACAATCAGACTTCTTTTTGCAACCAGAGGAGTCGCCCCCTGCTGGCTGTTAGAAAGAATGCAAGTTTAAGGCACTTCAGCTTTGGCTTCACTTTTCAGACCCAGAGTCTGCCCACTGGTTGTAACCAATGTGGACAGAGTGAAGCTTTAATCCAATCTATTTTATTATATTAGAATGAATGTAATAGTTATACATACAGTACACATACTCTGGTTGAAGGATTCTAGTTTAAATACTTCAGCAGCAGCCAGCGGTAGTAGCCTGCCAGAGGATCGCTCTTGAAAGTGCTGGCAATGCTTTTGATTTTGATTGAGGGGCTACTAAAATTACAAACAGAGAGAGGTGATTAAAATTTCACATACACTCCCCTCCACTTCAGCCTGCTCTCTGGCTGCCGTGTGGTGTGGCATAGCAATGGAAGCCCAGAAGAGAGCAGAATAACAGGTACTGGCAGCACCCCCCCACCCACCCAGCCAATCTCTCATCTCTCCCCCGTATTCGATCTCGCTCAGTCGCTGTCAGATCTATCACATTGTCTTTCTCACTTCCTCTCCCCACATACTGTAGCTCTCGTCTTTCTCTCTCTCTCTCACCTGTTTCTTATTATACGGCACTAGCTCACAGCTCCTTCCCACTCACTCTATATCTAGCGTCCCGGAGAGGAAGAGAAATTGGGGGAGATGTGCCTTTCGGCTGGTTTTGACAGTTGAAGCCAGCAGGTAGTCAGGTAGTCAGGTAGGCGAGGCCACCGCTCTTAATGTGATTGCTTGGCAGCCTGCGTGGATAGATGAACCTGCAGGGGCAGGGCAGGCAACGGCAACGCAGGAAGAAACCACATTAACCATTAAACACATCTCAACTTAATGCTAATTAACCCCGACTAGAGGCCTGAGGCTAGGAGAAAGAGAGAGAGTGCGAGGATGGAGAAGGAGTGAAGGAGAGAAATGTGTGAGTTTGGGAGAGCAGAAGCAGCAGGAGAGGGAGGAGAGGATGCTGGGAGTGTGGAGGACGGCTGGACTGACAGATGAGGCAGAGGAATAAAGTGTGGAGAGGAGAGAGAAAAAAAAGAAAAAAAAGCTAGCGCTCCAGAATGGACTCGGCAGAATTTGACACAGGAGACTCTCTCTCATTTTCCATGAACCCATTTGTGAGTCAATGGCCATCTGTGTTTTACATTCTGCACTGATTTAGCCCGTAGCGGTGTTCCCGGAGCCGGGTACAATAGGTGAGCCGCTGCCTTCCTGCCTGCCTGCCAGCCAGCGGAGCCAAAGGGCGGAGAGAAAACAGCGGAGAGAAGAAAACAGGAGTACAATCACGCTCAAAGAGCTGCGTTCAAGAGACTCCGGGCCAATTAGAGATTTGAGTGACAGCTCCGGGGTGAGAGGAGAAGCCTGCTTTATTTCTGTAAGTGGGATACGTCTGGGAACGAGCACACACACACATATATATACAGTATATATATATATCCACATGTGCAGCCCGGGCACAGAAAGCGAACAAAAAAAATGTGCGTGCAGTATGTGTTGCTGTCCTTGGCTTTAATTGATAACTGAAAGGCCAGTACGGCTCCTGGTATTCTTCACGTTACCTTAGCAACAGAGCAAGGACGACCTCAGAAATTAAAGACGAGGAATAAAGCCTTTGGGGTGGTGGTGGTGGTGGTGGTGGGGGGGAAACGCCAAACATGAACCAGTGTCTGGAATAAACATCCACACATTTAACGACCACAGTGGAAAACTATTACTAACATAATGAAGCATGTAATCGCACGAACACTGATAAGCATTTAAAGATCCAATATGAATGTACTCAGCTGAATTAATCAAGAGGCAATCACATGCGCCCCCCCCCTCCCCTCCTCCTTTTGTGGAGACTGTATTGGAATACAAAAAGAGCTGGGAATTAAAAGCACTGAAAAGCGACAAACACCATGTGACCGAATTTGGCAGTTGTGTTGAATGCAGCTCTAGTTGTTGTTATGGAGAACTTCATTTTGGCTCCAAGATTGTCGGGGCTTATTACAGGGTCAAACGGCTTCACACCCAATTAAAAAATGTTAACTACAGCAGCAATTAGCACACACTGTACTGTATAATGACATTGTTTTTTCAATAATGGACTGTATTTTGCATTAAACTGGCCACAAACAGACCTTATAATGTCAGACAGATTCCATAGTTGGGTTTGTTTACTTCCCAGAAATAACTACAACTGAACCTCGACCCTGGATATTTCCCCGGACAAAAGAAGAGCTGGGCAGCGTTTCATTTATTGAACAACAACGTGTACAAGGGCAAAAAAAAAAAAAAGAAATATTCAATAGCTCTTTGAGAGCACAGCCATTACAGCCGTCTAGCAGCATTCATTAGGGGAAATATTGTTTGTTGGATGCGTTCAAAACAATGCGAACCCAATCAGGGTTTGAAAAACACAACAACGTGAGACGTCAGACTGCAAATCAGGAAAAGAGGGCGAGCTCAGTTCCTACATATATGACATACAGTTTGCTCCATTTTTCCATTAGAGGTGTGATGTATCTTTTATGAGGCAATAGTTAGTGAACTAGATATTTTTGAGAATTGCTTTTCAGAAGACATGAAAGGTGAGCATGATAAGGTCTAGTATTTAAATTTTAAAAAGCCATTTTAGTCAGTCTACAGACTTTTTCTTTATGTTGCCTATTTCTTTTATAGGGAACAAAAATTTAATTAAAAGTTAGAAACTGAACTTTTATTTAGCCGCTCTTTTGAGCAGTTTTAAACATAATGTCCCTGATGAAAAAATTTGACTAAATCTGTATCAATATGTTAGGCTTACAACCTCTACTAATAATATCTTTTATTATTATTGTCATTTATTAGGGCTGTCAATCAATTAAAATATTTAATCGCATGATTGTCCACAGTTAATTACAATTAATCGCACATTTTTTATCTGTTCAAAATGAATTAAAGGGAGATTTTTCAAGTATTTAATACTCTCATCAACATGGTAATATGCTGCTTTATCAAATGTATGTATATATTTATTATTGGAAATCAATTAACAACACAAAACAATGACAGATATTGTCCAGAAACCCTCACAGGTACTGCATTTAGCATAACAAATATGCTCAAATCATAACATGGCAAACTGCAGCCCAACAGGCAACAACAGCTGTCAGTGTGTCAGTGTGCTGACTTGACTATGACTTGCCCCAAACTGCATGTGATTATAATAAAGTGGGCATGTCTGCAAAGGGGAGACTCGTGGGTACCCATTAAACACATTTTCATCACATATCTTGAGGTCAGAGGTCAAGGGCCCCCTTTAAAAATGGCCATTCCAGTTTTTTCCTAGCCAAAACTTAGCGTAAATTTGGAGTGTTATTTTGGCTTTTCCCCAACAAGCTAGTATGACATGGTTGGTGCCAATGGATTCCTTAGGTTTTTTGTAGTTTCATATGACGTCAGTATCTTCACTCTAGCTTTAAAATCGAGCCCGCTACAACTTAAAAATCACAAGTTGCGTTAAAAAAATTAGTGGCTTTAAAACAAATTTGCATTACGGCGTTATGATCGTGTTAACTTTGACAGTCCTACTATATATATATATATATATATATATATATACATATATATATATATATATATATATACATATATATATATACATATATATATATATATATATATACATATATATATATATATATATATATATATATATATACTGTATCTTAAATACAAGCTGAGAAGGGAGAAGGTTTCCAGACAAGTAAACCGGAATTTTTGCTAATGATAAAGGAAGAAAATATAAACGTACAGACAAAATATTAGCCATTCAGCTTTAACCGTAAAGCATATCACTGTGATATGTAATGAACTATGTAGCATACAGTGGCAACACTTCACTTCAACCTATTACACTCCCCTAGGACACCAGCGTCCTCGGCCGACTAGCCTTTCGGAGGCTCTAGCATCAGGTTCAGTTTTAAAGCTAGATTGAAGATACTCGTATCATATGAAACTAGAAAACCATGTCTAGCTTGTCGGGAAGGAGGCTAAATAACGCTCTAAAAATAAATATTACATTTATGTTTATTATTATTATTATTATTATATTTACTTATTATTATTATTATTATTATTATTATTATTATTATTATTATTAATAATTATTATTATTACCTTTTTCTCTACTTTGTTTTTTGAATAGTTTGTTTTTCAATTTACAATTACTATGTCTTACATGTACATATTTTACTTAATGTGGTTTAGGTTGTTGTCTTTTTTTAAATTACATGATGTTGTGTTATATACATTAAATGTTCACCCCTTATAAATGATCAAATATAGTGTTATCATGCACTTTATCTGCTTTCTACATTTTGCTCTGACTTGTCAGTATGTCAATTTAGATCGCACAGATTCTGCTTACCATTTATTTGATACGTTTTGAAGATTACCAGAGAAACTGCAAGGTTGCATTAGACTGTGATCCTTCCCCTGTACATTACACCAGTTAACATTCACTGTTACATACTGCCCTCTAGTGTCAGAACTAAACACTGCAAGCTCTTTTTGAGTGTGACTGGACAGAAAAGTGACGAGGATGAGGACGGGGAGGAGGTGGAGGAGGAGGAGGAGGAGGAGGAGGAGGAGGAGGAGGAGGAGGAAGAGGAGGAGGAGGAGGAGGAGGAGGAGGGGGGAAAGGAGGAGGGCCACTGCCATTAGTGTCATGTTGACTGAGTGAATGGCTGTTTGAGACACGGAGCCCAGTGTCGTCTGCCCTATCTCCACTGCACAGCTAATTAACAGCTCTGGCATGCTCTCTCTCACTTCCCTTTCTCCCGGCCTCGCTCTACTTCTCTCGGCCAGAGCTGGCGGGAGATGAAAATTCCCTGTATTAATTAATCCGTTACATACAGGAACCGGGATGAAAATGAGATATGTCTATACAGTATGTGTGTGTGTGTGTGTGTGTCCATAGAGCGGTGGATGGCTGACAGAGAATAACGCGCTATGCTGGATAAATTAATAAGCCTTCATAAAAAGGAGCCGCTGTTTGCCAACTTCACTCAGGCACATCAAAGAAAGTGCACGAGACCCCTTCACAGTCCCCGACCTTGGGATTCGCCAGGGTCAATAAAGCACTGCAGGGTGTGTTAACACCAAACAAAATATATTCACCTTGGGCTTGATATTGATTAGGACTGAGATGAGATGATTTGTTATGGATGTTACAGCCATCCACTGAGTCTAAGTGGCTGTTTCATGCCTCGTCTTTAATCTATGGCTGAGCCTTGGCTCCATTCAAAATCCAGCCGGGTGCACGATTCAGCTTTAGTCCAATATTTGAAAATGAACAGTGCTGATGTGAACTGAAATGACTTATTGTATGCTTTTCTCCAGGTACCTATAAGGACTGGGTAAAGATACAGTCTGGATTTATTACATCTTCATATTTATTCAGAGCTAATTGAGGCATCATAGGTGCTTGCTTCAGACGAATGAGCTTTAATGTCTTTGATTTTGCAATAAAACAATCCTCAGCATAATGCTGACATAGTAACAAGAGTAACCTCATCTTAGTCAACAGCCCTAACAAGATGTTGAGTGTCCCACCAGTAAGCCGAGAAAACTTTTTTTGGGTATCAAACCTTAATGCTTCTGTCAAAGTTAACGTGATAATAACCCATAAACGCAAATTGTTTTAACGCCACTGATTTCTTTAACGCATTAACGCCATTCAATTCTTTCGGAGGTCAAAGCGGGCTCAGTTTTAAAGCTAAATACTGGCATCATATGAAACTAGAAAATCTAAGGAATCCATTGGTACCAACCATATCAGAAAGGAGGATAAATCACGCTCAAAACTTGCGTTAAATTTTGGCAAGGAAAAACTGGTATGGCCATTTTCAAAGGGGGTCCCTTGACCTCTGACCTCAAGATATGTGAATGAAAATGGGTTCTATGGGTACCCACGAGTCTCCCCTTTACAGACATGCCCACTTTATGATAATCACATACAGTTTGGGGCAAGTCATAATCAAGTCAGCACACTGACACACTGACAGCTGTTGTTGCCTGTTGGGCTGCAGTTTGCCATGTTATAATTTGAGCATACTTTTTATGCTAAATGTAGTACCTGTGAGGGTTTCTGGACAATATTTGTCATTGTTTTGTGTTGGTAATTGATTTCCAGTTATAAATATATACATACGTTTGCATAAAGCAGCATATTCGCCCACTCTCATGTTGATAAGAGTATTAAATACTTGACAAATCTCCCTTTAAGGTACATTTTGAACAAAAAATGTGCGATTAATTTGCGATTAATCATCATTAACTATGGACAATCATGCAATTCATTGCGATTAAATATTTTAATCGACTGACGGCCCTACTTTCAAGTAAGTAGTCTTGTTTGTTTCATCAGATAGTTCTTGATTCAATTCTGGTACGACTTCACCTACTACCAATGCGCTGGTGAAGAGGTCAAAAGTTTCGGCTTATAATCCTCATCGTGGTCATCATACAACACATCACAAAGTACATTATCACCAGCAGCAGTGTGTGTGTGTCATCATGGCAAAAACACAGAAGAGGTTTTGAGTACTTTGCCAGGTGTTTATATGTCTGTCTGTCTGTCTGTGAACAGGTTTTGTCACCGTGATAACATCGCCACTGAGCAAGAAGCAGTTACGAAACTTTACAGGTGTGTAGTTGAGATCAAAATGAAGGCCGAAGATGGGTGTGGTCCGAGCTAAGGGGGGGGGGGGGGGAGTCGCAGGATCAAACCCAGCTTGGGGCCTTTCTGTGTAGAGTTTGCATGTTCTCCCCGTGTTAGCGTGGGTTTTCTCCGAGTTCTCCGGCTTCCTCCCACAGTCCAAAGACATGCAGGTTATTGACTCTAAATTGCCCGTAGGTGTGAATGTGATCGTGAATGGTTGTCAGTCTCTATGTGTCAGCCCTGTGATAGTCTGGAGACCTGTCCAGGGTGTACCTCGCCGTCGCCCGATGTCAGCTGGGATCAGCTCCAGCGACCCTGAATAGGATCAGCGGTTACAGATAATGGATGGATGGATTTTTAAGCTCGATAATTTTGTACTTAAATTTCATTCCTCCTATGTAGCTAGGTACAGCACACACCGAATCTCGTTGTGCATGCGCAATGACAATAAAGGTATTCAGTTCCTTATTCAAATCATGATTTTGGCAACTTTACACTGTAGTTTATTTTATACTATTTTGTTGAAAAAACATGTTTATATTTCTCAAAGTAAGGTATCAAACTCAGATATTCTATTTGCACTAGTATCAATACGTTCGTTAATTGTTCCAATTGTTGTATATGCCAGATATTTGTGAAATAGCTATTCTGAACTGTTTTGATATTGATATAATATCTCTCTCTTGATACTTTTGATGATTCATCTTGAGCACCTTGGCAGGTATAAATGCATCCCATCAAATGTAATAGAATTAGGATTAGCCTTAGATAAATGAGCTAGTATTCCCTTTCACTTAGATAAACATTACTGAACTGACTTTAATTGTTAACAGTGAAGTTAATATATCCAATGCTGCTGACCTCCCATCTAGCTCTTAATTAAGCTATTGAGTATTAATGAATACTATGATAGAATAGATTGTCATTTTATGTAATTATAGTCTGTATGCACTTGATCTATTGAATTTCCCCTAAAGAGAAAAACGGATTCTTAACTGGAATCTAGAGACACTGAGACTGAAAGCTTAGTCAGTTAAATTATTTCAGCTAATGCAGTACTTCCTCCAGGTCTCTAATGCAATTCAGCTTCAAGCGGAAAGATGCCGTGATATAAAATTACATGAGGATACCTGCAAAAAAAACCACACAGCACAGATAGTATGTCACAGATACTGTGTGGGTTTTTCTTTCACCGCAGAATCACCACATATTAACTTACAGTTACAGCTCAATACGGAGCATCTCTCTCCAAGTGTATGTGTATGTGTGTGTGTGTGTGTGTGTGTGTGTGTGCGTTTGTTTGCACTAATTGAACCGAGGCCTGGCTGTCTGTCTGGCGTTTCAAAAAAGCTCATCCAGGGTTTACACAGAGGACAGTGTCTGACTTAAAGTTCTTCCACTCGCTTTGATTGACAGCTGATTATCACAGATTTCACACAGAGGAAAGAGAGATATGAGAGTGTGTCTCGTCTCCTCCCACTGTCCCTACCGCGCCGACTATTTCTGGAGTCAGGAATTTATTCTGCATTGCTGATGATGGACGCTTTGATCTATTATCAGAAACAGAGAGGAAGAGTTGAAACAACAGCTCGTCTTTCCTTGTTTATTCCCTGTTAAAGCTGCAGTATGCGAGATTGGCGCAAATATGATTTAAAAAAGTTATTTTTAGAAAACGGCCGCTATATCGTGACAGTAGTACATGAAACAGGTAACCTGAAAAAAATCGTGTTCCTCTGTTTCCTACTGTGTCCTCCGGTGCTCCTAACGGCATCTGAAGGATTTCACTTACCGGAGGAAAACAAGGTCCGCTGTCCAGCTGCCGTCTATGAGAGCCGGCTGTCAATCACTCGCGAACTCCGACCAAACGGTCAAACTAGTCAGCGCTGATCAAATATGAATCAATATTCTGTTACTGTAATGCCTATTTCTCGCCTCAAATGTTTTCAGAATCATCTTGTAGTTACTGTTTAGCTGTAAAATGAGAAAGTTTGTGACGCGGCCGCAACTGAAAAATCTGTTGAAGGAAGCTAAGTTCTGGTCACGTGACCGGAGCACAGCCAATAGGAACGCTCTCTCTCTCTGAAATGACCTGTGATTGATCAAAATCTGCCGTCATGGGCTAGAATTTTCTAAAGCCTGAAACAGAGCCATGATGAGGAGCAGAAGTCTAGTTTTCTCTCAGAACACTTGAATTACAATATGCTGAAAGGTTATTATGGAATTTTTGCCAAATTATTCCAAAAAATTGTTGCCTACTGCCACTTTAAATTATTTTGTTTGTACTGAAGAGGTAGATGTGGGGAAAATAGGGGATTATTATGAAGTGGGTGGTTGATTTGTTTTGTGTGCGGCCAGCAGGACGCTTTTGACTGTAATATGACCACAAATACAATTAATTTGAGTACCAAGTAAAGGTGTTATACAAGCAATGAAAATGCCACAGTGCGGTTTCATTGCTTTGTATGGTTAGTGCTAACCAAGGCCTATGGAAAGGAGGCTGGGTCACGGGCAGACATGGGTCATGGGGTACAGGGTAAAACACATGCGCAGGGTAACTGAAGCTGCGGTCGTGCGTTGCGATTGGCTCAATTTCGGCGAGAGCAGACCAGATTTTACTGCGCATGTGATATACCCCCAAAGACATGACGCGTTGATGACGCGTGACCAAGCCTCCTTTCCATAGGCCTTGGTGCAAACTAGCAAATGTAAGCGTGCTAACATGCTGAATTATGATGGTAAACCCTACGCCTGCTGATCGTCATGTTAGCATTGTCACTGTGAACATGTTAGCATGCTGACGTTAGCATTGAGTTCAAAACGCTGCTGTGTATTTAAGCTAGGCTAATGCAAAAATGCTAACATGTCGTTCCAGCAGCAGAGTTTACCAGCAGCGTCTCCCCTTTACAGACATGCCCACTTTATAATAATCACATGCAGTTTGGGGCAAGTCATAGTCAAGTCAGCACACTGACACACTGACAGCTGTTGTTGCCTGTTGGGCTGCAGTTTGCCATGTTATGATTTGAGCATATTTTTTATGCTAAATGCAGTACCTGTGAGGGTTTCTGGACAATATTTGTCATTGTTTTGTGTTGTTAATTGATTTCCAATAATAAATATATACATACATTTGAATAAAGCAGCATATTTGTCCACTCCCATGTTGATAAGAGTATTAAATACTTGACAAATCTCCCTTTAAGGTACATTTTGAACAGATAAAAAATTTATAATTAATTTGCGATTAATCACAATTAACTATGGACAATCATGCGATTCATTTTAATCATTAATTCATAAAATAATGATTAATTATTTTTTGATCGATTGACAGCCCATCTATCTATCTATCTATCTATCTATCTATCTATCCATATATATATATATATACATACATATGTATATATATATATACATATATATATATATATATATATATATATACATATATATATATATATACATACATATATATACATACATATATATATATATATATACATACATATACATATATATATATATATATATATATATATATATATACAGTATATAACAATATAGAAATACTGACTTGACCAGAAGTACAAAAGTCTTAGCAGAAAAAAAGTACTTAACGTATCAAAAGTAAAGTAGTCATTATGCTAAATGACCCACTTCAGAATAATATCTATTCTATAATTGGATTTTACTTATTTATGCGTTAATGTGTACATCACTTTAATGTTGCAGCTGGTAGAGGTGGGACTAATTCTAACTACTTTATATACTACTGGGTTACTTAATCTGTATTACAAAAGACACTAGAGGGACACTGAGATGTGTCTCTCTGGATTAAACCAACACATTTTCTGCGTACGGAGCTCTCGGATCATCTCTTACCCGTGACAGCTCTGACTCGGAGACGGAGCGGTGGGGCGGCGAGCGGCGCTGGTACCCGGGGGGGCTGACGTCCCGGTAGCTCAGGCTGTTGTCGTCCAGCTGCACAGCCCCCGCGTCCACCGACTCCTCCTCTTCCTCCAGCTGTGACGTCATGTCCTCCGGGCACATCTGGTGGTCGATGCCATTCTGGCTCAGGTTGCAGTGAACAGCTGTATGGGCGAGAAAGGAAAAAAATAAATGACTGAATGAGCGATGGATAAGGGTAGAAAAGTACACTCTAGTATATTTTCTGATAGTGTGACTAAACTAGTACTTAGTACCTTTTAAGTATCCAGAAGTATTGTACTAAAATTGCATTAAACTCAAATCACTTATACTTTATTGTAAAAATGCTTAAATAAAAATGTTTTTCAGTACTTTTGGCTTCCAATATAGAAGTATATAACCTGCTTAATAGTATCCCAAATACATTTTAAAAGGATTTCTTATTCAAGGTGCTATCCAGCTACTTTATAATTCCATGTTAGTAGGTCTACGGATGATATTTCCATCTGTGAACATGTTGAGGTCCTCTCACACTGAATGCTATACTGCTAACAGTCCACTAGATGGCAGCAGATGATGCTGGCTGAGTAGCCACTGAAGCTGAGTCTCAATTCAATACTAATACCATACAGACTATAATATAGTATATACTTTGCAGATAACATGCAAGAACTTAATGTATTTAACCATCAAATGACACCCACAAATAATAACAAAGATACAAGTTGTGTGCTGTGAGATAAACTCATTTAAAGTGGGACTTTTGCAAGGCTACTGACAATTTCTAATTTGGAAATTTAAAGCAAATGTGTGTATGTTTGACATTCTTCCTGTTGCACATGAAAAGTTGAATTCATGAGCAATAAAAAAAAGAAACACCCTTGCTCAATTCAATACACGTTCTTTGCTTAGTGGTATGCTGTTGTCGGCCAATGTTAGCTATTGTTAGCAAACTTTAATAGATAGGCTAACAGATATTAGTGAGTCAGTTTGTTGGCTTTATGACTCTCCTCTACTTGTGCTACTGTGAAGCCTCATTTCACCAATTACCTTTATCCTGTCACTGTGACCTATGGCTGCTCTTCAGCAAAAGTTACATTGTCTTGCTTTAAAGGGGACATATCATGAAAAACTCACTTTTTCAGTACTTGTGTACATTCGGGTATCTGGAGTACCTACCAACCCACAAAAAAGTGAAATAAGACAACCCAGTCAGTTTTCGTGGGCTGTCTAGATCAGAAAACATGTGATTCAACAAGCCCTTCAGATCTGGCTCCCCTTCCTATGTCACCTGCAGGCTCATTAGAATATACCGCCCAGTTTAAGAACTACCTTTGCAAAGGTGCACCCAAGGCCTATTGAAAGAGGCTGGGACACGGGTCATGGGGTATGGGGTATAACACATTTACAGTGTAACTGGAGCTGCAGTCGTGCGTTGTGATTGGCTCAATTTCGGCGAGTGCAGACCAGATTTTACTGCGTATGTGTTGTACCCCAAAGATATTAGAGATATTAGACACGTTGATGACGTGTGACCTCGCCTCGTTCCACCCTCCTTGGGTACGCCATATTTTTCTCGCAAGCCAATCAGAGCAGCCAGGGCTTTTTCAGGAGAGGGTCTTAAAGAGACAGGCGCTAAAATGTATGGAGGACAGAATCCGCCAAAATCAAAAATAAATGAATAAATAAATAAATTACTTGATAAATAAATAAATAAATATGTCATTAAATATAGCAAAAATAGTATTTAAAATAAATGTAGCCATTAATTTATTGATCAAATGTGACATAAATTGATATTTCTGTTTTGCTTCTTTATTTATATTTGCATTAATTCCCTCATTTATCCACTCTTCTGTTTAATTTTAAACTGTATTTTTTTTATTTATTTAAAATGTATTAATTTATTTTTGCACTTACTGTATTTATTTTGTATTTATTTTTAAATGTATGTTATACTATTTTTGCAACATTTAATGACATATTTATGTATTTATATATCGATCAAGTAATTTATTTATTAATTATTTTTGGCCATCCTCCATAAAAACAGTTTCAGACAGAGGGTGAATACAGGTATATTCAGACAGCCAGTATGAGAAAAATAATGTGTTTTTTTAACTTTAAAGCATATAAACATGTTCTAGTACAAACTCCAAAATACAAGTAAGAACCTGAAAATGAGAATGATGATTCCAAACATTTACTTTCAGTGATATATACTGTATGTGGAGCTATCTCACCACTTTTTCAAATGTGAGACAATAGTGTCTACCAACATTACACTTAAATATCGAGTGAATTTAGTTAACATACTCACATATTTGAGTGTTTTGTTACTTTTTCAGTGTCAACACACAGCTTGACTTTACACAGCATATATATCACTACACAAATAAATTAAATAGGCCTAAACTATATTTGTATAGATTTTGTGGATATTTACCTTACATAAAGTTTGCAGTTTTAACCATTCACAACCCAATAGGGTTGTAACAATATGATATTTTCCCAGTACAATAACCATCTCAGAATATACCACGGTTTCACGGTACACAATATTACACTATTATTATTATTATTATTATTATTATTATTATTATTATTATTAATAGTAGTAGTAGTATCAGTTACAACTACCCTTAAAGAAATGAGAACAGAATTATAATAAACAGAATTATAAAAAAAAAATCTAACTATGTTATATAACTGAAGCATGTTAGTGTACATGTTAGCAGCACGAAAGCATGTAATCAACTACTTCATCAAAAATAACATCAGCTTTGAGCTTTTCATATTAGGTCCTATGATTATTAACCATTAACATACTGTAGGTTCGCGACAGCGCAGCCAGGCTGCTCCTGTCTGTATCTTTAACTCAAACACACTCACTCAGTCATATATACCAATACCTTTGATAAGCTAATGTACACGGTATGATAACCATCAACTTCCATACCACGGTATACCTTGATACCGGTGTACCGTTACAACCCTACAACCCAAAAGGCAGAACTTTTTCAGCCCTCGTAAACCGATAAATGACAACTGAGCAATACAACAGCAGGTTTCATCTTCAGCCAGAAAGAAGCATCTATTCAGTGAAAGTGATCGTTGTTGTTTTTTGTTAGAAAAATGTGATAGAAAAATTGCAGCACCGGCAAAGAAACCTGGTTCTTAGTGAGAGATCAACAGTTTTACTGCTCTAAATCCATGTTAAACTCTTACTTGCTGCGACAAATTGGCAGTCAAGTTCAAATCTCAGGCAAATAGAGATTTAGAGCTTTAAATCCACTCAATCAATTCCCATCCAAGTGAGAGTGATTGTGTTTCAGTGGAGGCTGTATATTATAGACTGGAGCTTCCAGGAGATGAAGGACAAAAGTCACATATCAGCAGAAGGCTTAATTTCCTTCTAATAAACTTGCATCGCACTACTTTGCCATTTCCTCCATGAAGTGGTTATTTTTAGTTAGAAAGCGTCAGACTCGGGCACTATTTTAGTCTCAGCAGCCAGTGATGCAGGCGCAGGAGCGACAGCTAGCAGCAGTGTCACTGAAATAGGCCGTTTGTCATCGTGCAATCTGCCCACTTGTTCTAAAAACACAGACGGCTCTTTTATGTGGAATGGGAGCCAGAGAGCCTTTTCATCACACCTGAAGGCTGCCGTCGCTCCTGCTGCAGCTGCAGATTAAAGGTCGGTTTTTCAAAAGGATGCACGTTCTGATCTGAATGGTCTGAAGAGAGCGAGAATAAACTTGAAAACACACAGCCCAGTCGCACAGCAGTACGTGAAATAGTCATGAAATTTAATTTATTGATTTGTGTACATAGACACGAATTTCCAATTTTTTTCATGATGGTCAACACAAAAGCAATTTGTATGTAATCCACGTAATTGTGAACCGGGAAGTAGTGAGCGGCCAACGCAGCGTAGGGAAAAGGTCGGGGTGGATGGGTGGGTCAAAAAACACAGGACTTTCGCCCAGGAGACTGGTGTTCATGTCCTGTGTGAAACCATAAGTCAAAGTTGATTTATTTGTCACGTAACTTCTGTACTTAAGTTACAGCACTTTCTGAGTTATTTTAACCCAAACTACTCTCTTTTCTTAAAGCTAACTAAGTCGTTTTTGTCACGTAATTTCCGTACTTAAGTAACGCCACTTCCGTTGTTATTTTTACCCAAATCGCGTTTTTTTCCTAAGTCTGACTAAATAGTTTGTTGCCTAAGCCTAACCAAGTTGATCTCTTCCTAAACCTAACTCTGTAGCTTTATTTTGAAAAGACTGGAGCGGAAATTGACACGTGCATCACGTATTCCTGGACATTTGTAGGAAAACGCTACATTGTTGAAATTCGTGCGGAGCGTCATGAAAAAAAGGGAAATTTGTTACTATGTTCACGAATCAAATAGATTAAATTTCATGACTATTTCATGAACTGCAGTGAGACTTTGTTGAAACATAACAGAAGATGTGCAAAGAAAGCATCGACCGTTCGTTTGGAATTATCCCGCAAACGGACAAACCAACAAACCAACAAACCAACAAACCAACAAACCAACAAACCAACGCCGGTGAAAACATACCTCCTCCCTAGGCCTTCGGCCTTGGAGGAGGTAATAAATGTTTCAATGTCCCCAGTGTACAAATTGGTGTTGGCTGGGATAAAAAAAGAGATGACAGCCATATATCGGCCAAACAAAAGTTTCTGTCTGTTTGCTGGCAGGCCCAGCAAGCAGGAAAACAGCCAATTAGAGGCTTCTGTCAGGCCACTGTCACCGAGCAATTACAACAACTCTGACACCGCTCAGAATGATTGGAACAAGACAACATCAGCAGCAACATCTGTGCTGTCATTCCACATAACAGGAGCAGGAGGGTGTAAACTACCGTAGGTGGTCCCGTCCTCCTCCTCCTCCGATGACATGCCGTATGCCTCGGAAACAAAGTAGGAACTCAATATGATGAAGTGAACTAACGCAAGCTTCTTTTATTTATAAGCAATACCTCTCAGAGAAACGTCCTCCCACCAGGACCTTAAATCACACCGTCCTCTCAGGAACATATTGAAAATGTTTCACTTCTCTACACTTTCACTGATTATTCCGGTGACACGGGACTGTTTGTCATACATGCTGTCAGAGAGCACTGAACCCCGCACAGGAATGTGATGAAGTCACACACTGTCAGAATGCCCAAACAAACAGAAATACAACAGCAGTAGTGGACATTTACTCGAGAACAAGTACAATTTTGAGGTCCTTCTACTTAACTTGAGTGTTTCTAGTTACTTTATACTTCTACTCTGAAACATTTCAAAAAGGGAAATATTGCACTTTTTACTACACTATATTTATTAGACAGCAGGGCTGGACTGGCCATCTAGCACACCGGGCACTTTACCGGTGGGCCGATGTACCTTTCGGGTTGAGACAACTGTCTTTTTTTTGTCTGACCGGCCCATAAAACAGGCCATCGGCCTATTGTTTTTTTCTAAGTTGACACTGGGCTGGTGATGATGATAGAGAAACGTGCCTACAGTATCTGTCTATATCAGTCCCATATGCTCTATATGAATGTGTGTGTGCGCACGCTCAGCTGAGAGGTCCCTGGAATATAATATTACTAACTATGTTTTCATTAGTGTATAATCACCTGAAAATAAGAATTGTTGTGTTTTCGTTAGCTTAGAATGAGTCCTTCATATCTACATAGGGAGCGGGTCCTCTTCACGGAGTCGGCCATGTTGCTCCGCCATGTTTCTACAGTAGACCAGAACGGACAAACCAAACACTGGTTCTAGAGAGAGCCTTCCGCATTTTTACGTTACCTGAAGGCCACCGTAGTTCACCGACACGCTTATGAAACTGCGGTAACGTGAGCTGCAGAGTGCAAAACCGTGGCCAGCCGCCATCCGATTTCCCTTGCTCCTAAAGTAGTGTTATTATGGTGAGGATGGCCTCTGAGTATGGCAAACGGCGTTACCACGGTTTTACACTCAGTGGCTCACGTTACTAGTCTAGGAAAGGGAGGAGTGAGCGGAGGGGTACTCAGTTGGTTGCAATCTTCAACACCACTAGATGCCACCAAATCCTACACACTGTCCCTTTAATGAATGAACGAGTGAATGAATCACCATCATTTACGTTAACCAACATTGTGGCTTGTCTTATCAGTGGGGAATAGGTGTGATTTTAAATATTAATAACTTTTTATAGACTGTGTGTCTGCGCGAAAATGCTCCGCGTCGGGATGCCGCATCTCCCTGTCGGGGATTATTTCACAACAATGACACGCTAGCTGTACATTATCCCGCTTATCACACAGCTACTTACTTAAGAAATCAATAATCTGACACAAAACGGTCCTCCAGAGTCTGACATCAGAACTGCGCCCATAGCAACGGTCTGCTATAAAGAAATAACAGACCGTAGAACGCCGTGATTGACCAATCAGAATAGAGTATTCAACAAAGCCGTGTAATAAATAATAATATCAGTCACAGGGGCCATTTATATGCACAATGAGTACTTTTACTTTGATACCTTTACATAATACTTCTGTACTGAAGGTTTGAATGCAGGACTTTTACTTGTAATGGAGGGTTACTGCTACTTTTACTGAAGTGAAATATCTGAACACCACTGTACAAAAATGTTATTATGTACTTTACAGAACTGATGAAAACAGCACACAGTCTGTTTTCCAAAGTCAAAAGAGTATTTAGCAGAATAACACTAACTAACAGGTTTAATTGTGGATAACAGATCACTATTTTAAGTAATATCACAACATGGCACAGCTGCACACCTGCTCTGATCTGATCCCTGATAAGAGACAGAGGTCTTGAGATGCCCCCATTGAAGACATAGAGAGAATAAACATGAGCGGGCAATGCTCTAAACAAAGCCAACTTGAGATGCGTAGCACGAAGCATTGCTCCCTCTCACTGCCTCTTTATTCCTCCCTCATCTCCTCCGAGCTCACTCTTTCCCTTCTCCTCCTCCTCGCCCTGACTCAATTCATGAATGGTGTGCAACAACTCGGGAGGAGAAATTAATTATACATCCTCTGCTAGGAGCATCCAAACAATGGCACCAGCAAACTGAAGGGAGGGAAGGATCGATGGATGACAAGATGATGATGGGGTTAGGGAAGTGGAGGCACACAGAGGAGGAAGGACAGTTGCATTTCTCTCAATCCTATAAAGGGAAGAAGGGTGGGTGAATAGGGGGCTATGAGATAATGATTTTTTTTGTTGTTTTTTTTAAACGGCAACAGTTACTATAAATAGCACCATTACATTCTTCCCTTTCTCCTCCCTGACATGCGCGATGCAAGCATCGCGAGGGAAGAGAGATAGATGAGGGAGGATGTCTGCCTCCTCTTTTTTCTCTCAATGAGATTCAATAAAACAGTGGGGGGACAAAATGAATGGAGGTGTTAAAGAATAGCTCCATCCCTGCACAGCCAAATACATTCTTATTACTGAGAGGAAGATTAATAAAGAATTGGATTAATCTTACATAGCCCTGTCTCTCTTAATTACACATGGTTTCCAACAAGGAGCCATTACCAACCAGTCGAATTTGAGAAATACCAGCCGACAAGAACATTGTGTCTGCACGTAATCAGGATATACTGCTTAATCATTTTTATCTTGTAATATTACACTGGGGCTCTGGACCAGATGGGTGCTGCTCAACCAGCTATCACGTCTATCTGTGCTACGCCAGCTCCCACCCAAAGAATAATGATTTTTTAAAGAGGACCTATTATGCTTTTATGCATTTTTCCTTTCCTTTAGTGTGTTATATAGTTTTTTGTGCATGTAAAAGGTCTGCAAAGTTATAAAGCCCAAACTCTACGCCAAAAGGAGTTACTCTCCCGCACAGAAACACTGCTCCTGAACTGCCTGAAACGCCTCACTTGAAGTACCGCCTTTTCTTCCGTAATGTGGTGATGTCACCAAGTAACATGTTTGCATAATACCTGCCTAGCGGCTAGTTTTGGCACGCCCTCAAACAAAGCTAGTTAGAGCGGAGCTGGAGCGGAGTCCAAAGAGTTTGGTTCGGTTGACCAATCACAACAGTGCGTAATATTACAGTGGTAATAATAATAATAATAGGGCTGTCAAATTTAACACGATAATAACACGTTAACGCAAATTGGCCAATTTCTTTAACGCATTAACGAATCTTGCAATTTTAAGGTTGTAGTGGGCTCAGTGTTAAAACTAGAGTGAAGATACTGGAATCATATGAAACTAGAAAACCTAATGAATCCATTGATACCAACCATGTCATACTAGCTTGTTGCGAAGGAGGTTAAATAACGCTCCAGCATATTTTTCATGCTAAATGCAGTACATGTGAGGGTTTCTGGACAATATTTGTCAATGTTTTGTGCTGTTAATTGATTTCCAATAATAAATATATACTTTTGCATAAAGCAAGCATATTTTTCCACTCCCATGTTGATACGAGTATTAAATACTTAACAAATCTCCCTTTAAGGTACATTTTAAACAGATAAAAAATGTGTGATTAATTTGCGATTAATCGCAATTAACTATGGACAATCATGTGATTAATATTAAATGTTAATTGATTGACAGCCCTAATTAATAAGTATTTTTTCTTTAGTGTATAATCACCTGAAAATAAGAATTGTTGTGTTTCGTTAGTAGTTTCAGTTGGTTGCAATCTGTAACCTCACTGCTAGATACCGCCAGATCCTACACACTGCACATTTAAAGTATAAACATGTTCTAGTAGAAACCCAAAACACAAGTATGCCCCTGAAAATGAACATGATAGGCCCTCTTTCACCTTTATTTAGCTTTGCTGAGATGTTCAATGTCCTTTTTTTTTGAGGAAAGTTCTGTTCACACTCACAAAATATTCTAAGTGCCTTAAAATTGTACTTAATAACAGTACTGGATAGGGATGTCACGATACTGGAAATGTATTAATGGATACCAACACAACCATGTACTTCAACATACACTCCTTTATTACTGTTTACATAATCTTTTTGCGAATTTATAATTAATCCCAGACGATCCGCCAAAAACATTTTTCAACTCAAGATTAAATTTGAACACATCGTGATAACTTTTTAATCTACCTAGAGCTAGAACGCGTCATACTGTAACTCAATGTGACCTCGACGTGATGCAGAAACACTGGTTCACGCCTTCATCAGCTCACGCAACGACTACTGCAACTCTCTCCTCGCAGGCCTCCTAAACAAAACTATCCACAGACTACAATATGTCCAAAACAGTGCCGCCCGGATCCTCACCAGAATTCTTAAATCACAGCACAGCACATCACCCCAGTCCTCCGCTCCCTTCACTGGCACCCAATAAACCATCGGATAATTTACAAGATACTCCTTCAGGTCTTCAAGGCAATAAACTGTACCGGCCCCACCTACAGGAGCTCCTCACCCCTCAATCCTTACCCCGGACACTCAGGTCTGGACAAAGCTGACAACCATTGGGGATCGTGCCTTCTCGTTGCTGGGGCCACGTCTGTGGAACCAGCTCCCAGGAACAATTAGGGCCTCTGACTCACTTGCTGTTTTTAAATCTAATCTTAAAACTCACCTGTTCCTTTTAGCTTTCCCCTAGGGTTTTATAATCACTATGATTTCATAGTATTTTTAGTTGCTTTTAACTTACGTCAGGAAGTAATTTTTCTATAATTTTATTCGTCCTATTTTGACGCTTTTAATCATATGTTTCTTGTGTAAATTGTCTTAACGTTGTCTGTGATTGTTTTGCCCTTGCTGTGAAGCACCTTGAGATTTCGCTGTATTTTAAAGTGCGCTATATAAATTAAATTCATTATTATTATTATTTATTCTCACTTGATTTATTACCTCAGTAAACATTGTAAACATGAGTTTATGGTCTCAATCGCTAGTTTCAAGTCTTCCTCAATACAGCATGATGTTCATTTAGTAAATTATGGTCCCATTTAGAGTCAAATAGACCATAAAGCAGGGTATGATTTAGGACGTGGCTACCTTGTGATTGACAGGTCGCTACCACAGCGTTGTCCGGTCTGGGAGTATTTTCGTTTTACAACTTTAACCCTTTCACAGTGCATTTTCAGTTCATGAAAGTTAATTATAACCCTTTTGGTCGCCTAAAAATGTCTTATTCAGCGTTCGGTTATTATTCACCCTCTCGTGTCACTTATGGTTGCAATAAAACAAGATGACGACGGTCAAAATCAAGATGGTGACGACCAAAATGCCAAAATTCGAGGCTTCGAAACGATAGTCCACAAACCAATGGGGGACGTCACGGTGACTGTTCTCTTCTCATATACAGTCGATACTAACAGCTAATGTTATAGCTCAAAGAAAACCAAGAAAATCACCAAACAAATCCCTTATTACAGATTCACCATAAAACAGATGAAATGTCGATATTAGTATATCATAGGTTCACATTTAGGTCATTACTGGTTGAATACATTGAGAATTTAAGACATTTTTAAAGACCTGCAGACTTCCTGCTCACTCGTGTAACTCGGTTACAGCCTGACATAAATTTATATGCAATGATTTTGGGCTGATATGTCTCCCTAACTAAACATAAACCCAGCTGAAAGTAAATGCATGCTTCAAAGCGGGGCGATGGGAGAAGCCAAACGCTGTTTTTCCGTGCTGACTCCAGAGCCTTTGTTTCACAGCCCGGGCTGGTTCAAAGTGAAACCAGTAGTGGGTCCATAATCAAAAGTGAAGTTTGCTCTGTGTGGGCGCTCAGGCTCATAGTGATCTCTTTCTCTTTGGCTGACTCTCAAAGAGGAGCAGAATGAATTGTTTGTGAATAGAATCGACTGTATGACCCAGAAAGTGAGCCTGGAGGAAGCAGCCAGGATGAGCCAGGCCAGATGACTGTGGAGATGGAACCAACTCTGCACTGTGCAGCCGTGAGACCTTTGTTCTTCTGCCCTGCTTCCAGGAAGTTTAGCAAAAAAATTATGCTAATCACAACCCGCTAATAGGCATGTACACGGGACAGGAAGGACGTGGGCGCGCTCATTCCCAAAACCAAACTGTGCCAACTGATGCTCTTTTTGAAAGTGAAGAGTTGATCTGGCACCAAAACTGGCAGGATCTCAGCAAAACGACATTTCAGTCAACCGCGCAGCTGCTACTCTTTTTATATGTTAACAGTGGCTCGGAGCTGAAAATAACTCAGCAGTTCAGGGACTGAATATGTGGATTGGCGCTTTTTTTTTTTCAGAGTTGGTCAGCTTCCTCCATCTGTCATCTCTCTCCAATCAGCTCACACGCACTCATGCGTGATTTACATGCACTTGTATACCGTGTACATACACAGACAAAGATGCACACACAAAAATGCCGTCCTAACACTGCATGCGTTGCTGATTCTCACCCAGTGTGCTCTGAGAAAGTGAGCAAACCTAACAAATCTACATGGGGGTGTCAACCGAGTCTGTCCCCTGCTCTCCAAATTAGAAAAAAAAACGTGTGAATGTGTGAGGAGAGTGCGTCTGCTCAGCTGTGTACCCTGAGGACCTTGCAAACTCCATCAGTGGGGGACAGACGACACAGTCAGATCCTTGTTACACGCTAAAGTAGGCTACTAATTAGAATATCCTTGAAGGGTAGAAAGAGACGGGGGGGGAGAAGTGCAACACCTGCACTATAGGACGATTTTGACTGTAGTGTTTAACATTTAATTTAGGAGAAGGATGTGTGTAGATAATCTTTCTTGTTTATTCTTTTTCAAGCTCTTAAGTCTCTCATGGGGTCTTAATTTGAGTCTAATGATTAATTCAAACTAAAGAGCACACTCTTTGGAGATGACCATTAACACACGCATCATTAAGGCTGGCTATCAAATCTCAATATGTGTGTCGATATGTGCATAGCAATTAGTATCAAAACTGTGTGCCAAAAGCTGGCATTTGTAATTTTGTTCATTTATTCTTTAATGGGATAATTCCTAATTGAAAGGGCCAGTGTGTAACATTTCGGGGGATCTATTAGCAGTAATGGAATATAATATTCATAACTAAGTTTTCATTAGTGTATAATCACCTGAAACTAAGAATTATTGTATTTTCGTCAGCTTAGAATGAGCCCTTCATATCTACATAGGGAGATAGTCCTCTTCACAGAGTCCGCCATGTTGCTCCACCATGTTCCTACAGTAGCTCAGAGCTACGTCGGGGTCCACCCCAACGCCTGAAGGTGTTTATTTCACAACAATGACCTGTACATTACTGTACATTATCATGTTTATTACACAACTACTTACTTAAGAAATCAATAATTTGACACAAACATGGTCCTCCAGAGTCCAAGGTCAGAACTGCGCCCATAGCAACGGTCTGTTATACATAGCAACGGTCTGCTATAAAGAAATAACAGACCGTTCAATGCCGTCATTGACCAATCAGAATCCAATATTCACCAAAGCCGTGAAATAATGTACTGTATGTACATATGAGTTAAAGATGAATTTGACTGATAGCATTATTTCATTTTTTTTCTTTTTTTTCAAATTTTCTATAGATATCGGGTTAATATTGTTATCATTAATTCTTTTGGCTGCGATAATCGTATAGTTAATCTGATATCATGACAGCCCTGGTGCTTATATAAGCTAGTACCAACCAAATTCAACCAATAATATCAATAATATCATGACATCCATCCATCAACCAATCTGCAACTTCAGCAGCTGCAATTGTAGCTCAGCATCACGCTACATTCTTTTTAGCAGTCCAATCAAATGCAAAGGATTTGATTTATATCCCTCTTGCAACTGTACACTGCTAAAATATTCCGTTTCACTGGGGAATACTCACATAACAGAAGCTGAAGACGCTCTAACTTCACTGGGACTTCAAAGCTGCTTGTGTTTAGAGAACATTTAACATTTGAGAAGTTTGGCTTCTTTTGCTAAATAAAAAAAAAAAAGAATTTTGTAGAAAAAAGTCCTCAAGGGAAAATAAATCACAAGATTTCAAGCCTTACACATCAATAGGAAGATGTTTTGTCACAAATGCCAATTAGAGCTACATGATTTGCTGTGCAGATGCTTTTTAGTACAATTTAGTTTTTTCATTGCTGCATTAAAGCAGTTGTTTTTATTCACACCTAAAGCTGCCATTTACACCTTTCTTGTATCAGCTAATGAGCAGCTTCAATGGAGCAATAAAGAGTTAATTGTGCTGCTCAACGGCACCTGCAGCAATAGAATTTGCTGGAGAAAAGTCTTTGAATTTAAATGTAGAAAAGGCAGAATTAAACTAGTTAATGTTATGTTGTGCTCAGAGAGAAAGGCTGTGTAAAATGTAAGTGCTTCCATGTGGTGTCAGTCTTCCAACAACATGTTGCAGCAATCTGCAGTTTGCTTGGAGCTGATTTTTTAAGTGTCAGACAGAATGGGTGCTGCTGCTTTCAGAGGAATGAGAGCGCACGGTTATGTAAGCCAATTAAGGTATTCCACGTCAAGCCTCACAAGGTTTAGGAGTCTCTGTTTCAAACACTGAAATAAGTAGGGCATCAGTCTGTTACCCTGACGGATCCTCGGGTCATTAATAGACCTGCCGTTTACGGCTTTTAAAATTCATGAGCCGGATCTGCAGTGCGATTCAGGTGATCTCAGGTAACAGTCACTGAACACAACAGTGAATCAGTGGGTCAACTCTGTTGTCGCTGGATTTAAAAGCATTTGAATTTGCTGACTCTTCATTAGTGGGCTAAGAGTTCAAACAGCCCCAAGTGAAATGCTCATTATTGGGATTAAAGGGATAGTTCAGGTGTTTTGAAGTGGGGTTGTATGAGGTACTTCTCCATAATCAGTGTATTACCTACAGTAGATGATGGTCGGCATGCCCCCAGTTTGGAGAAACAGACAGGAGTTACCGCACAGAAGCAAAGCAATGTACTGCTGTGGACGGGGGCAGCAAAACATATTTTAGACACTTAAAAGAAAGGCCCACCTCAAAGTGTACGCTATATTTAGAATATTTTGCCAGTTTACCTTGCTGTCACACAGCCCTTTCCAAAGGGGAATAGAAGCAGTTTTCTATGCTCTCGTCAAAGCCATGAGAAAACCAGGATTACCACCTCGTGGTTGTATGCCTCCGCCAAACCAGTCAAGTTGCAGTTTACATCCATGTCTGTCCAAAATGTCATCATTTCATCATTTTATCCTATTAGACATTTGTGTGAACTTGTCATAATTAGCATGTCAATTCTTGAGTTATGGCCACTGACCTTGACCTTTGACCACCAAATTCTAATCAGTTCATCCTTGAGTCCATCTACGTTTTTGTCAAATTTGAAGAATTTCCCTCCAGGCGTTCTTGAGATAGCGCATTCACAACAATGGGTCGGACAGACGACGTACGGACGGACAACCCAAAAACATAATGCCTCTGGCCGCGGCTATCGCCGGCGCGGAGGCTTAAAAACAGTAATTTTACCTCGCAGAACACGGGGGTTGCTGGTCTACCGCTGCCTCGATCGCTTAGTTTGTTTGTGTTATTGTGTGACTTTGGTTAGTTTGGATTCACCAAAGTCACACAATATCACAAACTAACTAACCAATTGAGTCAGCGGTAGACCAGCAGCTCCCTGTGTTCTGCAAGGTAAAATCACTGTTTTTTTTCCAATAGAGTCTGGTGGCTACGAGCATAGATGGATACAACGTCTTCAGTTCCCTGTTGGAAACAGCTGTCTCAAGGCAAGTTAAACCTGTGAAAATATTCTAAGTATAGCGTACACCTAAACTGATATCGATATTTTTAGGTGGGCTTTTCTTTTAGGTGGCTGAAATATGTTTTGCTGTCGGCCCCGTCCACAGCAGTACATTGATTTGCTCCTCCTCACATCTATCCCTTTAAGCTCATTTTCTGTGTTTTTATTAGCTTTATCTTGGCTGAAAGCTTAGCAGGTTGCTGCAACGAGGGTTAAATCCACTGTTGCATAAGCGTAGCCTGGTAATATACACGTAATGAGCCGTTACTAACACAACATGACATCTGGAGGAATTCATGACAAGATCCTTTTAGGCTTACTGGCTCATTAATGCATACAAAGCCTACACCAGCATCTCACTAGTCTGAACATAATAAAATACACAAGCACCAGTGTTCACTAAAAAGACTTTTTTGGCACTGTTGTATAGTCAGTTCTTCCTCTTATGTGCTCATTAGGTTAGTTTATCTGTCCATATGTCTGCTGCTGAGACAAAGGGGATTGACTGCATGGCTAACTATCAAAGTGAAGTCATGTAACAAGTTATCCAGCCAGCTAGACTCTCTGTTGGGCTCTTAATTCACCCTGACATCCTATCAAAAGTTAACTGTGCTCAAACTTCACAGGCTGCCCTCTCCACGCCCGGGGCTCCATCAGCTAGGATTGGGCGGTCCCGTGTCAAGCAGGCGCATGACGTGCTCAGCTTTGAACATTTCTCAGCTGCGGCGAGCAAGCGAGGGAGGATAAAAAAAAGAAGATGAAGTGAGAGAGTATGAAAAGAAAAAAAGTTGTAGTGAGGGATAGAAAGTGAGAATGAGAAAAGACAGACAAAAATGAGTCAGTGAGACGGAGCCGGAGAGAAGACGAGAGAGTGAAATGATGACCCAGTTACAGCACAACACACAGATATGAGCTAAATATAACCGCTGTTCACTGAGAAGCATGTATCCCAGGCAGAAAGCTTTTAACATGCTCCGCTTCAAAGGCAGACAGTGAAAAGGTGACACAAATAGATTGTCTTAATTTAGAGCCGAGTAGCATCTATAAATATTAGATTAGAGACACAAACTTCCTCCGTTCGGCAGGAACTATTGCAGATGAAGAGGAAGGTTTAGGATTTCAGTGGGACAGTATGTTATATGGCTTTTGAACCTGCTGCAAAGTTTGCATTACCAAATTTAACTGCAACAACAACTACAGACCCTTTCACAATTGCATGTTCTTTAGTAGCTCGTTTAGATGTCACATGTATGGTTTTTACAGTTAAAGGTCAATAAATATGATCAGACTAAAGTTTCTAAATGTTATCAGCACTGCATGATAAAAAAAGAATCGCATCAGCATGAAGGCACAGCACAAATATAGTTTAAAATGTCACCGTATGAAAACTGTGGGAGGATAAAAAAAAAATTATCCTATGTCACAGTGACGGCTTGTTCTTAATCCATCAATTCAAGTATTAGTATTTTTCCAAATGGTTCTTAATAATACAGTATTGATACTGGCAATCTGTATAGTATAAAAAACAAATGTCACTTTACTTAAGCTCAGGGTCCAAAATTGACACCCGCCTAGCGCCAAATGCGGGTAGATTTTCCATTTGGCGTGTAAATCTCGGAATGTTATCCGCCACACTGGCGGGTAAACGTTTGTACCAAAATAGTCATATCAGAAAAAACTATAAGCTCAGTTACACTGAGAGTCTCTACTGTGTTTTGGTGTCATTTACGCTGCTTCTTTCCTCTGCTCTCTATGTCGGAGTTTGTCAGACACACACACATGCAGTTGAGAGCGAGAGACAGCGAGACATAGAGTGAAGTTACAGCTGTGAACGTAGCAGTGCAGGGTGTGTACAGTTTAGGCTATATGTCTTTGAATAAATGCTACAACTCCTCAAAGGGCTCGAGCTTAAGGACGTCCCGTCGGCCCAAATGCAAAATCTTGTTTTTTGACCAAATGCTACTTTTTACACATTAAAAAAATATTTAAATTAATCTTAGCTGCATTGTTAATATCAAAATCAAAACAAACATGCAAATTAATCATTGATTAAGTTCTCTTAGTGTTTTCAACATAATACGTTGTACTGAAACAAATGTATATGTGAAACAAAAAGGCAATTTATTATTTTGGCCGGTAAAAAATATGCTTGGCCGGTGGATTTTTTCATCTACCGTCCCTGGGCCGGTGAATCAAAAAGTTAATTTCTGACACTGTATAAGTTGCTAAATACTGCTAATATTAGGCCGTTATTCATATCACACCATGGATCTCATGCAGGGAGTGACACAAGAACCAAAATTCCTCTTATTTTTGCTCGTTTCCATAATTTGTTCTTATTTTGTTAGTACCCATGGATTTCTGGGATTCACCAATGTTTTCATATTTTTGCTGTTTTCTTAGGCAAGAGACATTTTTACAAGTGGTCAAGAGCACAAAAAACACATTGTTTTGACAGTCCACAAATCGTTTGTCCAACGCAAGGAAACATACGTTTTTAGTTTGAGGAACATTAAAAAAAGCATGAAAATCATATAATCAAATTTAGATTATTATATGTTTTAGAGTAATTACAATGATTGGATTATTAAATAATTACTATTGATCCCTATATAAACCCTTGGATGATATTGTGTGTGTTCAGCTTCTGAATGATTTACATACTGCTCTTCGATGCTTTCCAAATTTCCTGTAATGCCAGTACTGACGCTCTGGAAAATCACATGTTTACTTTATTAAGGTTATTTAACAGTACCTCAGTTTCACTACTGCTTAAGTTTTTCTTCTTACAGCCTATTTTGGTGGCATCTCTCCAATTCTTGGGCATGTGCCAAATTATTTGCACATGGCACAACACCTGCCTTATAGTGTTTAGGGGGCGTTATGCTAATAATAAATAATCGGCCACACGCCTCCAAATTATGATCGAGTGGGATTCATCATTCAGCACTCCTTGTTAAGAGCAGATGTGGATGGTTAAGAATGTTTGGTGCATCTGGAGTTGATTCTTATTTTTTCTCTTAACATAAAATTGAGAGAAAGTATAAGAGAAATTTAAGAGAACGATGCTGCATGAGGCCCAATGTCACATCGGAAGTAGATGAAAAGCAACTTTTGCTCGTCTAATTTTGCAGATCATAACCGTAAAATCCAGATTATTCAGCAAATGCATTATGTGCACTATCAAATGTCACTACATCAATAACGTTACAAATAAAAAAAGAAATACGTTTTAAAAAATAAATCTGGTACATCCTCACATCCATATTGCTTATTAAGTCTGTGAGTCTAAAATTGAGGTGAAGTCCAGGAATTTGGATTCAGCCCTCATTTATTTAGCTGCTCCTCTCCCTGCCAGATAATATATTATGCTACTCAGCTTTAGCAGTCCAGCCGTCTTGTTCCTGCCTCACTTGCTGTGACCTTTTTGCCGGTCTTTGCCCTTTTTGCTCTGGATGCCTGTCTGCTGCTAAACCCTGGTTTTGTTTTGACCATCAACACAGTAAACTCTGCTTTTGCCCTAACTTTAAGCCTCTGAGTCATACATTTGAGTCCTCAGTATCACAGATGATAAACTATATGAATGATATGAAAATAGGGATTACTGCGCCCACCTCAATTTGTGAATACGCTCACAGTTATACGTTAAAACACAAATCTGACATGTTTGTAGCTGACAGAAATACTAAACATTCCCTAATGTTTGCTGCTTTGCAGCAGATTTAATCTGCTCTGAGCTCATTGTACCCCTTCCTCCATATTGTTTTCTTCAAGTGCTGATTAAATTAGTAGTGTTGTAATTAGCTCTGCTGCCACCACCCCTCCAAACACTTGGTCCACATTTTAAAGTAATTCTAGACTGACATCCAGCTGTTTTCAGAGCGTGTGCAGCACTGTTGCTGTTAGTGGTGGCCGACACTTGATATCACATTGTTCAATCCCAAATTGACATAGTACTTCTTAGAGTAACACAACTAGAAATTGTCCTACTTAAATGGTCTTTCTTCAGAACTGTACAGCACACCCTCTAATACAGCATACATTAGAGTTGTTCCAATATCGATAGCAGAATCGGAAATGCCTCCAGCACAGCCTAAAATGCTGGACCGGGTATCTGCAAGTACCCAAGTCTATGCACGGATCCGATACTTAAAGACTGTATATAACAAGTGGACGTTGTCACCGTGACGTCACCCATTGGTTTGTGGACTGCGGTTTTGAAGCCTTGAGTTCGTCATTTTGGCCGTCGCCGTCTTGTTTATTTGCAACCAGAAATGACTCGAGAGGGAGGAGCTAAATACAATCCAACGCTGTATAAAACATTTTCAGGTGACCAAAATGTTCTAATTAACTTTCATGAACTGAAAACACACTGTGAAGGGTTAAAGTTGTAAGAAGAAAACACGTACAACTCCCAGACCGGACAACGCCGTGGTAGCGACCTGTCAATCACAAGGTAGCCACGCCCTAAAGCTTACTGGGACCATAATTTACTAAATGAACATCAAGCTGTACTGAAGAAGACTTGAAACTAGTGATTGAGACCATAAACTCATGTTTACAATGTTTACTGAGGTAATAAATCAAGTGAGAAGTAGGCTCATTTTCTCATAGACTTCTATACAATCAGACTTCTTTTTGCAACCAGAGGAGTCTTCCCCTGATCCGGTATCACGTTATCATATCATTTAACTCATTTATGCTACACAGGAACAAGACCACCATGTGTCACTCACTACCATGGATGTATAAAGATAGCTGGATACAGCGTTGGAGGCGGGCTCCCATTCATATGAGAGTTGCTTTTTATATGAGAGTTGAACTTCTAGGACCTAATGATTTAAATAAGGGCTATTCAAGTGTTCGTACTGGGAAGTTAATTTACATAAAAAAAAATTATCCGCTGAGTTACAGACGTCACTTTCCCAATGTAAGTCTATGGAGAAAAAGTCTTTTTGGGCCCGATGGCATCACATGACGGACACGGAAGTTGTAGTACTGCCGTTTGGCCACTACGAAAGTTCATTAATTGCTTCAAAGTCCGGCGCTTTTCCTGGGGCTTGCTTGCTACCTGATCCGTACTGCAGATGTGCAGCTCTCAACAGAGATGAGAAAGAAGGGAGATGGCTCACTGGTCAGCTACTTCCATCTTGCTTCTTTCTCATCTCTGTGGAGAGTTGCACATGCACAGTACCAATCAAGCAGGTGCTAGCGGAGAGTGTAACGTTAGCCAGATCTAGCAAAATGTAACCGCAACTAACGATTATTTTCGTTGTCGATTATTCTGTTGATTATGTTCTCGATTAATCGATTAGTTGTTTGGTCTATGAAATGTCAGAAAATGTTGATCAGTGTTTTTCCCAAAGCCCAAGATGACGTCCTCAAATGTCTTGTTTTGTCCACAACTCAAAGATATTCAGTTTACTGTCATAGAGAAGTAAAGAAACCAGAAAAATATTCACATTTAAGAAGCTGGAATCAGATCATTTTCACTTTTTTTTTCTTAAAAAAATACTCAAACCGATTAATCGATAATCAAAATAGCTAGCGATTAATTCAATAGTTGGTAACTAATCGATTAATCGTTGCAGCAAAATGTCAACAATTTGGCAATATTTTACACTGGAAAATCCCACGAGTGAAACGTCAATGTGGTTTTAACGCTATGGTATCAGTAGGCCCTACTCGGTATCGGCCTATATGCAAGTTCAGGTATCAGAATCGGTATCGGGAGGGAAAAATTGGTATCAGAACATCTATAGCATGTACATACATTTCCTCATAGAACTCATATGTATAAGCATTACTGTTATCTGCGTGTTCCACCAAGATGTCAAAGGAGTCAGCTCTGCAGCCCCGCTACACCATGCCACATAATGACTGTCTTCACCTGACACTGACTCCCTCCATCTGTGCCCACTCAGTGACACACAAACTGCCTCAGACTTCAATCAGTCAGCAAGAACAGAGCCCAGAGAGCCTCGTGTTCATCAGGGACCGGAGCTGACACACCGCCAAGTTTCTGCACTCGGCACGACGGGGTGCCAAATGGTGCAGAATATTTCACAAAGAGCACAAAAGGTCGCCGTTTGTGATGGAGAACAGAGGCGCACCGAAAGGCTGGAGGTGCTTTACAATGGTGAGGGTGATCGATGAACGACTGGAAAATCCAGCAATGTTTATCTCTTCCCCCGAGTTTAATTTGCCTCATGCTCGTACGTCATGAAGGTCGATAAAGAAACTGTGTACAGAATATTTTGTTCTGCCCTGTTTGGTGACACAGACAAGGACCCACGCTGTCAGCCAGCCAGGCTAATGTTGCAACAAAAACAAAAAGTCCTAAATAGAGGTCGGATGCTGCGGAGGATTTGCATAAAACAAAGACGACACAAATCTACACTCCTCTCATCATTTTGCCTTCACTCATCTGCATATTCTTCAGGTCTAAATGTGGAAAAATCTGCACCTTTTCTCTCTTTGATCAGTGCGAAACTGCCTCAGTATATGGGCCAAGTGCAAAAAAATGGCAAATGGCTTACAATTCAAGTTGATTGAGGCGTAGCACAAAGCTTCCTGAGGCTACAGGTGACACTTTTACACAGTGAGTGAGATGTCTTAGTGCAGGTGTGACATGAATATGAAAATAACTACAATTCGCAACACCGACGCTTTTGAATTGAATTAATCATCTCCACTGGGCTGTAGTCAGTATCCTGGGCTGTGGTTATGTAAGCTAACATTTTTTCAGTTCTGCTCTAAACTACAAGAGTTTTTCCAGAGCCAGTACCAACTACATCAAACTCACTTGGACTGGCCCCTCTGTAAGTTATGGTAGAGTATCAGCACTACAATTGTTTTCCATTTAAGAATGAGGAATAGTTTTAGAATAGGCATTTTCAGAAATAAGTTTATTTGCTTTCTTCCTGAGAGTTTGGTGAGGAGTTTGATACCACTCTTATGTCTGTACGCTAAGCTGAAGCCAGCAGCAGCCAGTTAGCTTGGCTTAGCATAAAGACAAGAAACTGGGAAAGAGCTAGCCTGGCTCTGTCCGAAGGAAACAAAATCCGCCTACTAGCACATCTAAATATCACATCACATGTTATATCTGATTTGTTTAATCCGTACAAACATTTAAGTGAAAAAAACAACACGTTTTAATGTTTGTGGTTTCCCCCTGTTTCCAGTCTTTGTGCCAAGCTAGGCTAACTGGCTGCTAGCTGTAGCTTTATATTTAAAAGGTGCTAAATTCGATATTCAGAGCATTAATAAAGCAGCAGACAACTATTGGCTATGTAAAGATATAGAGGAGTAATGTCTACCTGAGCAGAGAATGAAGTCGCTCTCCCTCTGTGTGTGTTGTAATCAAAGCTTCTCTGTGCTTTGTGGACATAGCCGGGCCGGCAGCTGCGCATGCATTTGAGCGTGCCCCACTGGCTAGCTCACCTCCACACCCCCACACTGTGCTCATACGGGGGTTACAGCTGATAAGGCCCTCCCATCCAATGGCGCCATTGCGGAAGTGTAGCACACACCCTCCAGTTCCCCTCAGGTTAACACTGTTTGCTCAGTCAGCACTGTTGCCGTTGTTTTCACTGTTAGCGCCAACGAATATAGAAGCACAGAGACGAAACTGCTGCTAGATGGCGCGGCGGTAGCGCTGCCGCCATTTTGGACGCCTGCAAGTCTGTGGTCATTGATGTATAAAGAGACGTCTGTAAATCGGAGGGTCATTTTTTATTAGGTAAATCAACTTCCCAGTATGAACACTTAAATAGCCCTCATTTAAATCATTATGTCCAAAAGTTGTAAAATTAACTAATAGCTGAATCAAGAGTAATTTTCCTCAGCATAGTGAACGGTCATCAGACCCACAGGACTGCACCGCCCTGCACACTTATATGACATATCCAGTTCTGCCAGCTTCCTGCTAGCTGTATGCGGCTGTAATAATGGATGTATTGGCTGTAATTCATCACTTTTATTATCTTATAATACACCCATGGGCTGTATGCTGTAAGCCTGTACCGTGGCGGATGTATTAACGTCTCTGTTCCCAAAGAACCGGCTATTAGTGCTAGAATTAACAGAATTAGGCTATTTACTAACATGCAGGGCAAAAGCAAAGGACACAACCTTTTATACATCCATGGTCTGTGGTCTATTGGACATCTGTTCTGTCCTTGCCATGAACAAGATTGACATGGCTCTCAAAATCTGTGTAACTTCCAGTTATGTCCATCGCTCACTTTATACTCCTCTGGGAAGCGATCGGGCAAAAAAGGTTTAATAAATAAATAAGTAAGTAAGTAAATAGTTATACTAGTATGCATGTTTATAATATTTTTATTGTTCAACACAGGCCATTCCCGTAGAGACATTAAATATGATAATAGAATAGAAATAATTTAGTTTTACTTTTGTACGGCACTGCGCGCTGATGTTGCAATGGAACGTCCAATTGGCTTTCACTTCTAATCAATATAGGTTTTTTGTTAGCGCTGTTAGCACCGTTAGCTTCCAGCCTCCAGCTCAGCCGTCGTCATGTTGAGAGCTGTGCAGAGGCAATAGAAATGCTCCTAATCTCGCATTTAGCACCTTTAACAGACAGCTTTGAGAGTGGTATCTTCTCATCTAATTAACATAAATGCCTATTACAATTTCCCAGTGCTCAAAGTGATGTTTTCAAATGTCCTGCATTATCCAACCAACAGTCCAAAACCAAAAGATATTCAGTTAACAATCAGAGAAGACACGGAAAACCAGCAAATATTCACATATGAAAAGCTAAAAACTGATTTTTTTTCATTTTTGAAAGGACAATCTTTTATCAAAATTGTGCCCATTAACTTTCTGTCATTTGAGTAATCATTTAATCAACTAACTGTGACTCACATGTCACAGTAGGAAAAGCACAAGTGCAAATAATTGAATTAACGATGGCAGAATTCCATTTAGCTGCTTCTAAAAAGGCCTATTGTCTCAGGTCTACTTCTCTGATACTTTACCATGGTAAACATATAATGTGCCTTTTGCTTAAAAGTAAGTAAAAGTTTAAATTTGTTGCCTTGATGTCAGCTTTTTTTGGTACTTTACTGGATTCCATTCCCACAGATTCTGGTTAAACCGAATGAAAATATACTAGAGCTGCTTGAACACAAAGAGTCTGTCAGGTTTATCCAGCAGAGTGCCAGACTCTATTGGCTTAACCTTCGCTTCTTTTCTCTCCAGCTGACAGTCACAGACACAGTGATACAAGCAGAGCCAGCTGAAGCACTCAGGCCCGAGACAGATCCGATAGAATTGTAATGAGTAAACCCCTGACATATAGTAGACTGATTCTCTCCCAAGGTAGGAGATGCAAGTCTCTGTGAGTCTGTTGATGAGAGTAGAAGTCTAACAGGAGCGTGCTGACATTGCTACAGGACAACTCTGTGCCAACTACTACTTTTTTTTCTATTCTTATTTTCTATTTTTATTTTCTGCTTAGCTCTCATTCTAAATTCCAGGCGGCAGCACTTTAGCATGGTGCATCAAAGTTGGCTGTAGGTCCACCCAAGGGATGATTACACAACACCGCTCTCCCGTGACATTTGCTACATCTCCTGTCATCTTAATCCCATTCCTGCTGAGTAAGGTTGGGAAGATGCCCCCTCACCGTAGCAACTCCTGATTAGCCTGACTACGATGTAATCCCATTCCACCGACTCAAAATAAACATGTTTATTCTGCTAATTCTATGCCTGGGCCGGGTCCCGGGGATGGATTTGAAATGAGTTTTCTGAATGGGTGCACAGGCAGGCAGAACGGGGCAGGACATATCAAGGAGGCTTGACGCACAGAGGCAAGAGAGGAGGAGTTTAAATGAACAACCTCTGCCACAGGGGTAAACACGCTGCTGTGGTTGGACATGGGGGGGGGGGGTCCAGTTCTTGGCTCTTTTCTATGTGTGTATGTATCTAGTTTATATGAAACCTAGTTTTTCATTATTGCCCTAAGGACATGTAGCCTTTGTACAGCCAGTCTAATATGACATAAAAATGACGAAAGCATTCATTCAGACTGAAAACAACACTGCATGCTGGTGACCGGGTGGTTAAGATGCATATTATACAACCACAACAGTACTGGTCGGATTCCACCAGAGGCCTTTGTGGCATGTTACTCTCTCTTTCCTCTCGTATCCTGTTGTCTTTATGCTGCCAACTGTCCAATAAATCCAAAAAAGGATTACCTCAGATAGCACTGTGATATAAAAATTGGGCTGTATGATCATAGGTACGTTGCTACCAGTGGGCAACCTCTGGGTCTGAAAAGTGAAGCCAATGCTGAAGTGCCTTAAACTTGCATTCTGTCTAACAGCCAGCAGGGGGCGACTCCTCTGGTTGCAAAAAGAAGTCTGACTGTATAGAAGTCTGAGAAAATGACCCTACTTCTCACGTGATTTATGACTTCAGTAAACATTATAAACATGATTTTTTTTGTCTCAATCACTAGTTTCAATTTTTCTTCAATACAGCATGATGTTCATTTAGTAAATTATGGTCCCATTTAGTTGCTACCACGGCGTTGTCCGGTCTGGGAGTTGTCCGTGTTTTCGTCTTACAACTTTGACCCTTTTCACAATGTGTTTTCAGTTCATGAGAGTTAACTGTAACATTTTGGTCACCTAAAAATGTCTTATTCAGCGTTCAGTCGTACTTAGCTCCACCCTCTCGTGTCACGTCTGGTTGCATAAAACCAAGATGTCGACGGTCAAAAACCAAGATGGCAACGGCCAAAATGCCAAACTCAAGGCTTCAAAACAGCAGTCCACAAACCAATGGGTGACATCACGGTGACTACATCCACTTCTTACATACTGTCTATGGTCTCTACAGGTGTCGATGAACAATTTATAGTCCTCTAAGGCAAATCTGGAAAGTTAGACATCACAGCAGCAATAATTTGCTCCTCTGTCCCGACATTCTCAAAGTAAACAGTAGAATTAACATAATGCTATCCCTTTTCATGCTACAAGGTACTTACAGTATGTGTTTAACTGATTGCCCCACCAAGTGCATTGCCAGATGACTTTGGATTGTTCTGTGGGAAAAATGAAGCCAGGTTCAACTCGCCCTCCTCAGTACCCCTTCTATGCTAACATGCTGGTCTCTTTGGAATCGATGAGGACGCTACTTCTTTGACACAATGCTATTGTTGGTCTGAATGCAGCTTTAGGGCACCAGTACCATATATATGAAGGTAAATATGTTGCAAAATGCGAGAGCTTGTAGACTTGATATGAGAACTTCTAGAACAAAACAAACTCGTATGTGTGGAGTGGGGTGAACCAATCGGAAATCAGAAGACAAAGCGCTTTTTTGCTCTGCTGTCCGCATCTCTCTTGGTTTACACTTTAGATGAAACTACGCCCACTTCCGTATGATGAAAGCCTCGACAGCTGCGTTCCCATGGAAACTGCGCTCACGTGAGTCCCGTGCAGTATGACAGTAGCTTATTGTATCCAATTGGATTACAAGTTTGCAGCTGTCATTGTATTTATATCAATCTACACATTTGTGAATATTTTTTCTGTGACTTCAAATTCAGCTCACATGTGTAAGTATTTTAAGCTAGTGAAAATTTAAAGAGGACCTATTGTGCTTATTTTCAAGTGTATACTTGTATTTTGGGTTTCTACATAGAACATGCAAATGTGTTACTTGGTGACATCACCACGTTACGGTTCAGGCAGTTCAGGAGCAGTGTTTCTGTGGGGGAGAGTAACTCCCTTTGGCGTGGACTTTGGGCTTTATAACTCTACAGAACTTTTACATGCACAAAAACTATATAACACACTAAAGGAAAGGGAAAAAGCACAAAAGCATAATAGGTCCTCTTTAAACATACAAGTTCAGATTTTTGTTCGACAAGTTCTCACATCAAGTCTACAAGCTCTCGCATTTTGCAACATGTTTACCTTCATAGTACGTATATTCCATCTGAACTGCTTGTCTGATGGTCAAAAAGCTTCAGAAAGCCCCCCCCCCCTCACATTTCCGACATCAGATTACACGGAGCTGTGACAGAAAGGCCATTCTGTCACATTCCGAAAGAGACAATCTGACATTCACAACTACTTCATGCCGTGATTAGCCCGCTGCGTGGAGGTGAGAAAAGAGCCAGAATTTGAACTTCTCTCTCTCCAGCTTTCTTTTTTCCTTTTTTTAACACAACTATTTCTGTCACTTTTAATGTGAACAACTGAGTACAACACTGTGAATGCCTTCCAGGAGAGACTGTCTGAAAATGTGTCCCATGACGGCCGACTTCTCACTCCACCTTCGAGTGTGGCCAGTCAGTACGGCTATAAACACTTTGACTTTGTCCAAACCATTTCTTTTCTAGTATATCCTGGCCCTCAGTCAATATGGGCAGGGCTAAATATAGCATCAGTCATTAAGTCATCTTCATTAGATGTTATGAGGCAACAGCACTGGAGACTATAATGACTCCAACTGTGCTGAGGACTTGAGGCAGGATGATCTAAAGCTCCGTCACCAGGAGCCTTTGTCAAGTATGAAGTGCAACTGCTGTGCATAATTGGTACAATTAAAAGCGATATGAAGCTGTATTTGTACCTGTGATTAGTTGAGTTTTCGAAGCACAATTACAGCTGCATGAGATAAACGAATGTGTAATGGTGGAGATACACCAAATCTGTTGACGTATGTGAAATTTACAGATCCTATTCATTTTCAATGGAGAGCAGGAGATTCGGCCACGCGTTGCATGATGGATAAGGCACGGCGAGATGACTGACCAGTCGCCGTATCATAATTTGCATAATCACTACTCGACCTAAACTTTATGCAAATGAGGGAAACTGCGATCAAACACTCAAACTAGCAGGCAGCGCTGATCAAATATGAATCAAGATTCTGTTACTGTAATGCCTATTTCTCACCTCAAATGTTTTCAGAAACACATTTTATAGGGCTGTCAATCGATTCAAATATTTAATCGCGATTAATCACACATTTTTTATCTCTTCAAAATGTACCTTAAAGGGAGATTTGTCAAGTATTTAATACTCTTATCAACATGGGAGTGGGAAAATATGCTTTCTTTATGCAAATGTGTGTATATATTTATTATTGGAAATCAATTAACAACACAAAACAATGACAATTATTGTCCAGAAACCCTCACAGGTACTGCATTTAGCATAAAAAATATGCTCATGCCAGTTTTTCCTCTCCAAAATTTAGGGCAAGTTTGGAGCGTTATTTAGTCTCCTTTGCAACAAGCTAGTATGTCATGTTGGTACCAATGGATTCCTTAGGTTTTCTAGTTTCATATGATGCCTGTATCTTCACTCTAGTTTTGAAACTGAGCCCGCTACAACCTAAAATTCACAAATTGCGTTAATGCGTTAAAGAAATTAGTGGCGTTAACTCGCTAACTTTGACAGCCCTACTACTTTAGTGTACTTTGACAGCCCTACTACTTTAGTGTACTGTTGTGACCTGCCGCCATGTTGGCTTGACCGTGTTGGCTTGACCGTTTGATCGGTCTTTTGAAACTCCGATCAAACGGTCAAACCAGGTAGTGCTGATCAACTGTGAATCAATATTCTGTTACTGTAATGCCTATTTCTCACCTCAAATGTTTTCAGAAACTGTTTAGCTGTAAAATGAGAAAGTTTGTGACCCGGCCACCATGTTGGAAACAGTCAAACATAAACCAAGCAAAGCCCACCGGCCGGAGAGAACAAGACAGTTTTAGGTTCCATCTCGTCTTTCCTTTTGTTGGCCAGATTTGGTGTATCTCCACCATAAGGAGGTTTGACACCTTCACTAACTGATGATGTAATCCGTCTCAAAGTGGGCATGTGATTTGCTGTCCAACATGATGTAACCATCCCCAAGACTCTTGTCTCACACCTCTTGAAGGTGAAAGAAATGCATCAGGGAGAGCCACACATTTTCTGACACATCAGCACAACACTTTCTTCAAGCATTTCATTTCCAGGCTAGACTTTAGAAGAACATGCAATGGGCTATTTTTAAAAACATAAAAAAGATGCTCGCACAAAGAAGCAATAAACAGATTATTTAAAGCCGCTATTATGAAGCTGATTAAACCTTTCTCTATTGTGTACATTGAATCATTTGCCAGCATTTGAGTATCATCAGCACAAAGCTTTGCAGAAATATGAGGAGTTTGTGTTGTCTTGCACAAACTGAATTTGCCAAAAACAGCTAAGTGAAAGTGCCCTCCAAAGAGTCTCCCAAATTGCGGGAGGCACTTCCCAAAGTGCTAGTTTCTCGAAGAGCTTATTGTCTTCTCATGTGTTATAAATTATTAAACACTTGACCTATATTCTCTTGTCTTAGAGGGATTGGTGGAGCACTGGAACACAAAACAGTGACACTGCAGAGTTGTTTTGATTTCTCTCAAACATCACATCTTAAATTAAAAGAGATGCTGCTGCAGGGAGCTTTGTGCGATCCACAGGGAGAGCTTTGCTTCTTCTACCGCAGAGAAATAAACACAACCCGTTTTAATTAGAGCCAAACTAAAAAAACAGAGAGACAGGCCTTTTTAGCGAACTGTGGCAAATTTAGAAATGGAGATCAGTATGCAAAGCAATCAGTGTCGTCTTAGAGGGAAGTGAAGCACAACAAAAATAGGATGATACTTGAGATGCTAACACATGATAACTTAATAGAGCTGCATGTCACAGTAACAATCAATTATTCAATCTATAAAATGTATAAACGTGATGAAAATGATTGCCTTTTTTGTAAAACAAAAAGTTATAAACCCCGAGGGTATTCAATTTATAATGATAAACTGTCTTTGGAAATTAAGCTGCAGCCAAATAATGTGATTTTACTATGAAAATATTCGACTGTCCAAATAATCATTAATTTCCTTTAAATGAACTACTCGATTTCAGAACAAAATCTACATGATAAATTTAGATGATGGTTAAGAAGTTGGAAGAAGTTCTCAGATCCTTTACTTGAGTAAGAGTATCAATACAGTCAACAAAGCATAAATACTCCATTACAAGTCTTTCATTCAAAATCCTACTCAAGTAAAAGTACAGAACTATTAGCAGCAAAACGTACTTAAACTTGCAGTATGGAGCTTTTGTCTCCCCCCTCTGGCAGTGAGAGTAATTACATTAACTCTGTCTACGCATGCTTATGACGTATGAAACTCTCCAGAAACTTTTCTTCTACGCTTCTTAAGATTTTCTGCCATAGCTTCTGCCACACTCCTCGCTGCTTATCCGTCGCTATGGTCTCTCCCCCCTAACCACCCCCTTTAGCTCTGGCTGGTTGACGTAAAACCAGTGGGCTATCTCCTATTCAGAAAAGTGAAGCCAATGCTGAAGTGCCTTAAACTTGCATTCTTTCTGATAGCCAGCAGGGGGCGACTCCTCTGGTTGCAAAAAGAAGTCTGATTGTATAGAAGTCTATGAGAAAATGAGCCTACTTCTCACTTGATTTATTACCTCAGTAAACATTGTAAACATGAGTTTATGGTCTCAATCTCTAGTTTCAAGTCTTCTTCAATACAGCATGATGTTCATTTAGTAAATTATGGTCCCATTTAGAGTCTAATAGACCATAAAGCAGGGTATGCTTTAGGGCGAGGCTACCTTGTGATGGATAGGTCGCAACCACGGTGTTATTCAGAGTTCGGTTAGTACTAAAAGACACTCTAAGGAGACAGCTGTTCATTTTTTCTGCAAAGTACATTTTGTTTTAAGCATGATTTCCGCTCGCCAAAATTTGCATCCCAATTAATATCAGAGTTAACCTTAATTATGCACCTTGCTTACCAAGCTAGCTAGCTAGCACTTGCGTTAGCTGGTAACTCGCTCGCGGGACTCGCTCTTCCCGAGTTCCACCTTCTTGTCCAAATATGGTCACTTCTGGTTCCAAAAAACCAAGATGGTCAGCCAAAATGCAAAACTCGAGGCTTCAGAACGGCAGTCCACAAACCAATGGGTGATGTCACGGTGACTACGTCCACTTCTTATATACAGTTTATGCGTAAAACGTATTACTTCTGGTGCGCCAGCTACGAAAAGTCGCCACAGACACCACATCTCCGATGTACCGCAAAATACAGAGAGCTTTCCGTGGCGGTGATAGGCTTAATTAGCATTGTGTGAACTCATTTGGCAAGAGCTGGAATGTAACAGATGTTCATTTATATGTAAAAGTCCCGCACTCCAGCTTTAAAGTATTAAAAGGAAAAATATTTGTTTTGCTGAAAAATGGCCCCTATCATTGAAGCATTATTAAATATGACATTATTAGATTGTCAAACAACTGTTCAAGGCCCAAAAAGGTAAAATAATACAAAATTTCACTAAAAAGCAAAGATTCAGTCCAATTTTTTTTTTTAAACGTATGAATCTGTGTTGCAGAACTTGTTTTTTCTCATTTCCTAACCCATTAATCATCTCACAACCCCTCAGAATTATTTAATGCCCCTTTGAGGAGGCCTTGGGCCCGACCCCTAGGTCAGAAACATCAGTATTAACCTATATCTTTATAAACTGTACCATAAATGTTGTATTTTAGTGTATTTTCATCAAATGTATAGTAACAGTTGTAGTCAAAGAGTAGTGGAACACATGCAGTTGCATTATTGCATATGGGATCTTGTTTTAATGGTGATATTGCCTTTGAAATTAAGATTTTACACTAGGCGAGGATAAACAATTTGTATTGCTTCTCCATTGTAATCTCCATGGTAATATAGTTTAGTTTAATTACAATTTATTCATATTCCTTAGCTTCTAAACTTTCAAATGAGACCAAATACATTCATATAAGCCTTATGGTTGAGGAGAAAGTCCTGATTCATATTGGGTAGTTACTGTATAATATATACCCGTTTTTATGAGGTTAATGAATCCATCTGAGAAGTTTAGACAGGAAAATGTTTCTTTGGTGAAACTGTAGTGGTGTACAGGTAAAAAGTAGCAGAAAATTGAAATACTCAAGCAAAGTACCAGTACCTGAAAACTATATTTAAGTGCAGTACTTCCGTACATATACCACCACTGAATCCCATCTAACTTAATTCTACTTATCTCTCTGAGGCAGCGCACTATCATCACTGAGAAAGTATTTCATTGTATTCCAGCCACAGTACAGGGCTGTATAGGAGGTTTTGGCTGCTCTGGCAGAATCTGATCTGACCTTGTGTGTTTACAAGTGCAGTTTTTCTCCCTAATTCTGGCAGATATATCAGCTATATAGCGGCTTCAGGGGATAGGGACGTGACTTTCGTAACTCATCTCTCTCAATGACACAAGTCAGTGACTCAGGATTGGATGCACCGAGTTGTCCTACAGCTCCTTGAACTGCTCAAGTCTCAAATTGTATTGATGCTGCATTTCACGCTTTGGGTTTGCATTTCCGCAGCAATAACAAAAGAAACAAAAGCTTTCAATAATTGTATTCTACTGCTATCTCAGTAATAGCTGTGAGACTATTCTGTATGTGAAATAGTTAGATGAAAATGATAAAGTGGCATCATAATTTTTGAGTTTCATGGTTGTGGAAAGGATGAAGTGCGTTTCTCCACAGCTATTGTATCCAACAAAGACATACCGTTATAACACTAACCCAGCGTTTTTATTCATCTGTGTTCGCCTGGATGAAAAAAGACGAGACAGGGATGAAGAAACGGATAAGACTGGATAACGGATAAACCATTCAGCTCTGGAACAAAGTGTGCATCTGCAGCACGCGCCCTCCTATTTTCTGCTTTGAAAGACGAACCTCAAGAGATGCAAGAATGAAAAAGCTAGACAGAGGGATGTGCTGCTGCTGGAAGGATGGCAGTGTTATAGCTGCTGCTGCTGTTGTGCTCACTGTATATCGTTAAAGACGTATTTCAAGCTTTGAAACATGCAGGTGGCATCATCGTTCACACCTGTAGGTCAGCTGTCAGAAGCTAC